>CP053625.1:0-1200000 GCA_013177335.1 Apiotrichum mycotoxinovorans | reverse complement strand
GCGGCTTGCTTGTGGCAGCGGGGACTCTGGACCCGAGGGCAATCTGAAGACTGTGCGACTATAGACTATGGGCGGCAAGATGACAGATACTGTACTGCATGCACATTCGTCGTTGCCGGCATGTTGCTGCCCCGGGGACTCCTCCCCAAGGCGGTGGGACGTGGGTGCACGATACATCGTGGCCCCAAGGCTATATATTACAGATGTCTAGACACACATTGATGTAGGTAAATTAGGTAACAGTTGGTTGGCGTGTGTCCCTCAACACGGGGAAACGAAACTTCTAGTCCAGACGCCGAGCAGCGCGAACTCGGCCGGCGTCCACACGTCGCTGCCGCTGCCGCAGCCGTAGCCTCACGCAGGCAGACGGCTCGTGGTGTCCTCGCGTCCTCGCGGTTCCGTCGTCACCTTGAAGCTGGTACTCTTTCTACCGTACCGTACCGTACAATTGTGCTCTTCCCATTTCAAGTCGTACGGAGTGGGCACCAGGCCAGCGACACGCGCGCCGGTTCGCCGGTTCGCCGGTTCGCGTATGTACAATCGTCGACAAAAGTCAAATATACAGTGTGCATGACGGCTACCTCTGAGATCCTAGCTCTCCACCTCTCCACCTCTCCACCTTTCCACCTCTCCACCTCTGCTGGCCATACGAGTGTGTCCGCGGGGATGAGGATAGTGGCGTGTACGATGGGCCGGGCGCAGTGTGGCGGCCGCCATGCCGCCATGCCGCCATGCAATGCTATATGCCACGACTGCCACGAAAATCCCACCACCACCACCAATCCATTGTGTCTATCATGGCACCTACAACCCAACCCCCCAACGGCGTGCTTCCAAAACACAGTACATACAGTACCGAGATGCTGAATTGCAGCGTGCATTGTCGGCCGGCGAGCCTATGACAAGCACGCGCGAGCACATGCCCCGTGTGCTCTGTCTGCACTGCACGTCGTCGTCGTCTGCCAATGTCACCCTCTCCCTATCGTCCGCTGTCCTGTGTTGCCTCCCCCGATGCCGATGCGTTGGGTCCCCGTTCCTCGTTCCGCGTTCCTGCCTCCCGCCTTGTCCTTGTCCTTGTCCTTGTCCTTGTCCTTGTCCTTGTCCTTGTCCTTGTCCTTGCGTCTCCTCCTTTAATCTTTTCGTGTTTTCGTGGCCTTCTCATATGGACCATGTTTATCCCCGTCCTCGACCGAAGCTCCAGGTATCAGTAAACAAGGGCAACCCAAAAGGGATCAAGATCGTTCGGCACTTACTTCGTAAGAGTGTCAAACTCCTGCTCCGTCGACGGCGTTGTTTGCTTGTGTGCAGCAAGTGCTGCGCATCAATAGGGGGCTTGCATCAGTCTTCTCATTGTCGTGATGTGCAGAGCAACAACAGCCGGAACCGAACTCTCAACTGTGGCACTTTAATTCCTACCTAGAGTCGCCACCGCCCCAGCAAGTCATGCAGTCATCAGTACTCCATCCCTGCTCCTTGGTCGATCTCATATTTTCATCGCATTAACCTGGGTCCTACCTGGGTACTGATCCTGCCTGCTGGGTACTACGCTCTTCTCCTGCCCACTTGTCCTCCCCGCTTCTCGGTTGCGTCTGCACTCCTTATTTGCATTACACGGCCTGTCCCATCGCGCGGTGCTGATGGGACGCCGAGGCAGACGAGGCGACACAAGCAACGGTATCATATGCGGGTATACACGAGTTGGACTGAGTTGGACTGAGATCTCGTTGTGGGGATAGGGAGCATGGAGGTGAGGGATTGGGGGGGTGGTAAACAGTAAACGGTAAAACTAGTAAGGAGGCGCGCGGCTGTGTACGAGGCGTGTGGGGGGTGGAGGCTGGGGAGAGGGCTTTGAATTATCTAGGTCTAATTACTCGGGCACGGGGGAGGGCGAGGCCGAGATGTGTTGGTGGTGCGAGTCCTCGGCAGAAGGCGACGCCGCGTCCTCGGCGGCCGCAATGGCCGCAGCGACGGGGTCCTCGCCGTCACGGGGCGAGGTCTCGCGGCGGGAGCCCGAGGCACGCGGCTGGCGGGGGGCGTAGCCACAGCGGTCCTTGCCATGGGCAATGCGCAGGTCGGCATAGTCGGCCTTGCTCTTAATGCCAGTAATGGCCTTTTGAGCAGCCTCGATCGAGGTAAAGTTGACATACGCCGCGTGCTTCTCCTTGAGGAAATTGATGAGCTCAATCTCGCCATACTCGCCAAAGTCGGTGCGCAGCTTGTCCTGGGTGAACACGTCAAAGTCGGTAATCTGGCCAATGTAGACGTTGCGGCTGACACCGTTGTTGACGTCCTGGAGAAGCTTGGGCGAGGGAGGCGCAAGGCACTTGCCCCATCCGACACGGAGACGACGGCCAGCAATGGTGATCGGGTTCTGCTCAGAGTGGCGGAAGAAGGCCAGGGCAGCCGAAGGGTCGACAAATGTGATGAACGCACACTTCTTCTCCGGAAGCACCTTGATCGACTCGAGAACACCGCCACGAATGTTGTTGCAGAGCTCCTCCACCGTCGTCTCGGCACCAATGTTGCCAAGGTAGACGGAGCGGTTGCCAATCTGCGCCGGGTCAAAGCTGTTGCCGCCAAAGCCGCCAGGGCTGCTGAAACCAGACTCAACGGGGGAGAACGGAGAGTTGAAACCGGTCGGGGAGAGGAAGCCGTACGGGCTCAGGGGTCCGTTGTGAGACTGAACGGCCGCCTGAGCCTGGGCGACAGCCTGGCGGACTGCAGCCTGCTGCGCACGAGGAACATAGGCACAGCGGTCCTTGCCGTAACCGACACGCTTGTTCTTGTACGCAGGCTCGCGGGGAAGAGCACCCACGACCTTGATGGCGACCGAGATCGAGAGGAAGTGCACAAACGCAATGTTCTTGTCACGCACAATCTTGATCTGGTCAATGTCACCAAATCGGACAAGGTCAGAACGAAGAGTCTGCTCCGTGTCCTCGTCAGTGAGGCCGCCAATGAAGACGTTGCGGGTAGCCTGGTTGTACTGAACGGCAATGGCAACATTGCTGGGGAGGTTGGACTCGCGGCCCCAGCCGATGCGAAGCTCCTGGCCACGGAGAGCGAGCTTCTTTACCTGAGCATCGGCATAGAACGCAGCAGCAGTCGAACCGTCAAGGAAGGAGATGAAAACGCAGCTCTTGTCCGAGAGAATCTTGACCGACTCGATAGGACCAAAGCGGACAAGGTTGAGAAGCTCATCGGCGGAAGCGTCATCCGGAATGTTGCCAATGTACACGGTGCGACCAGTCATGTTACCAGCGGCGGCGGCAGCAGCAGCGGCAGCAGCGGGACCATAGTTGCCGGTCATGCGGTTCGAGAATGGGCTGTTGTAGCCGCTCTAATTGATTAGCCATTATGCTCCCGACTGAAACATACAACGAGAGGGAAACCGGGAACCACGCCAAAAGGGGAAACACCGTAGGGGGTGCCAATGTTGCTACTGGGGCTCACCGGACCACCAGAACCCTGGAGGACGTTAGGGTTGGTGATAACGGGCGTAAGAGGACCAGGGAAGGAGTTGCCAGAGCCGGGCTGGCCATAGTGGCCGCCCGCGGGGCTGATGGGAACAGGGCTAATAGGCATGCTGCTGAGATACTGGCGAGCAGCCTCAGCAACAAAGTCAGGTGAATGACCGCCGTTAGCCATCTCCGGAGCAGCAAGGTTAAGGCCCTCTGCGCCTTGGAACGAGCGCTGAAGGGTCAATCGATGCGGGGCTTCCTCGCGACTCACCATAGCGGCCGAGATGTCGATTTGACCGAGGGCACCGTTCAGCGCGCCGACATAGTCGGCAGGGAATGGGCTAATGGTGCCAAGCTGGCCGGGGTAGCGCTGGTACGTGGGAGAGAGAGGAGTACCGTCGCCCGGGCGATTAACAGAGTAGTCGGTCATTGTTGTTGAGAAGGAGGAAGGAAGACAAAACTAATAAGAAACTTCTGTATCTCTCGCAGAGAAAAAAATTGGAATGAAAAAGCGGAGGAGTTTCCTGCCGAAGAAGAAGTGAAGAGCAAAGCTGAACACAAGAACGAAGGTGACGGGGGTAGCGATTGGCGACAGAAGAGAGATAACAACTTGTTAGGCGCCAAGCTTAAACAGCGGCCGTGTTGAAAGATGGACAAGGAACGCGTGGAACAGCGATGAGGAAAGGTGTCCAAAGGCCAGTGAAAGGGGGTGACGAACAAGCGCGAAGGATGAAAGAAGGCTTGATTGTCGAAGAGAAAGCCTGTGGTGGCGGTGGTTTATACGAGCGACGAAAGAGTAGCAGGAGACAAGATGTAGTGCGATGGGGGCAAGAATGCGCAAAGTACGTGTCAGTTCTGGTTTACCTGCGGGGTTCAACAAATGGAATGCTCACAGAGAGGAATGCGCGACCTGTTCGAATTCAGATTGATGCACATTGCAGCACAATGCACAAGAAAGAAGACGAGGCCCAGACGTATGCAGGAGGAGATTCAGTAAAGCGTGCCGACGGCGAGATCGGTACGAATAGGGTTGCAGCGAGTAAGGGTCCGTGTATCGTGGCACGAGTCGGGTGGTTCAGGTCGCAGGTTTGGATGGGGTTCAGGTCGGTCGGGGGTATGAGATGGAACGGGCCGATGAGAGGATGGCAGGCATGTGTGGAGTATTCAAATGACGGGAACCAAAGCGGTGGGGGGGCATGGCATCGCATAGTAGGTGCGAGACAGAAAAGAGATTGTCAGCATGCGGACGATGGGTAACAACTGCAAGAGGAAGGCATGGCAGGGTGTGGGTAGAGTGGCATGTACACATGCTCAACCTGCTCTGCGATGTGCGCGCTGTAACATCCTATGCAGATGCAAAGATGTGCAGGGATGCTGCATTTCTGCACACTGATACACGCATGCAGAGGGAAACACGCAAACACACAAGAACCACGACGACAGCTGATAGACAGACACAGGACACGAGACCAAGGAAGGCGGGTGCGGAAAATTGGCGCGCACGACACGACGAGAGACACGACACGATTTCAAAGATTTACGGGACGCAGGGCGGGGACGTTCGAAGGGGTAGCGGGGGGAAAGAAGACAGCCAAGTGCGACACCCGATCCAAGTTCCGTTCGCATCGGGTTGGTGCGACTGTTGCAGACGACGAACAGTGATACACAGCGTGTGCAATTGCGGGAGTTCGCATGTACATTGCGTTCAGTGGGTTGGTGGGTCGGGCGGTGCTGCTGAGTGGATAGTACGACACTTGCCGGCCGGCAGCAGCGACCGCGCACGATTGAGGAGCCGGCCGTGGTGCCCAGGACCTGTCTTAGTGGACTAGGGCGGACAAGTAAGGGTCGACTGGGGAGATTGGCCGGGATTGGCGCGCTGTCCATGCGGCGATGTGACTGAGTGGAGAGCTTGCTTCGACGGAATCGCCCCTGCATCGCGATGTGCAGCCTGTTGGCCGAGAAAGAGATAGAGGCGTACAGATAGCTAGCGTCGATGCGGACGCAGCTTGTCGCATGGGCGGTGTCCTTTATCCCATGTCCGCGCTTGTCGACCTCCCTAGTCCCCGATAATCCCCAGTCCGCGTGTCTATGTCCACGTCTGGTGTCCATTTCCGAGTCCGTAGTATGAGATCGCCCCATGCAGGACAGAGCGCCCACCTAGCATGCCACAAGCCCATGCCCTCCTCCATGACAAGCAAGGCGATAGACAAAATAAAAAGCAAGAAGCTGACACTTACGAAGGTGAACCTGAGATGGGAGTGAGAGAGAAGAAAACGAGTGTGGGGATGCAAAGCAACGAAATGTGACGGAATGCTTTGCGATGGAGGAAGAGGTCGTTGCGGGGTGGCGGGGCGAGGCGGGGAAAGAAGGAGGAGGAGGAATAATAGAGATAGGAGAGGAGAGGAGGGGGGGGGGAAGACAATAGAGGAAGAAAAAAGGAAGAAGAGAAGGAAGAAAAGGAAAGATCAAAGAGAGTGTTGAGTGAGTGTGTGTGTATGTGCGTTGCGTTATGCAAGCTAGAGTAACAGAGAGTAAGAGAGAGTAAGAGGAGGGAAGGAAAGGTCTGAGAATCAGAACTTTGCGGAAAAAAAAGAAGGCGGCGAAGAGAAGAATAGAGGAGGGGAAGAGGGAGAGAGAGAAAATGAAAGTGAGAGAGAGTGTAGAGGAGGAGAATAGAACAGAGAGAATACAGGAATAGAGAGGAAGAAAGGAAAAGGAGAAAAGAGAGACAGACAATGAGACGACAGACGAGGAGAGACCGATACGGTCAGTGAGAGGTGTGACAAGTGTGACAGGCTGGAAAGGGTCTCGGCGCCCAGCTAAGCCCAGCGCCCAGCAAAAAGGGGGAGAGGGGCAGGAGAGCACCCCAGAGAGGAGGGGGGTGGGGGGCGGGCGTGTAAGATAGAGCGGGGGGGGATGGGGACTGGGCGCCTGGCTGGGGGGTGTCACTTTTCTCTACCACGAGTGGGGGCATAGGCGGTGGTAATAAACAATTGCTAATAGCCGATTAGCAGAATAAAATGGAAAGTAGAATGAATTACAATGGAATGAAATGATAGAGGCAAAATCCTAATGGACAACGCAAAGCCTCCTTATAATACAAAGCAAAAAGAAAGGAGAGCAAGCAAGCAACCAGTCAAGTCAACAAGGGAGAGAAAAGAACGGAAATGCAGAAGGGGCTACCAGGGAGACCAGGAGCGGTAGAGAGGGAAGACAAAAAAGGACACTGCCGAGGAAAGGGAGGAGAAGCAAGGCAGATGTACAGTACAGTATAGTAGTAATGAGTAACAAACGATAGACAGATCAGACAACGACAAAAAGAAATAAAGCAGCATATACCAACAGAGAGATCTAAAGAGAGCAAATGCATGAGCGACCTGGACAAGCACTTGTTAAGAGAAAAGAATCGCCAAAGTATGCAGTATGTATTGTCAATGTCCATATATCCATATTTCATTCAAGACGAGAGAAAATCAAAATCGTTCAAGGTGTGGCCAGGGCGCGTGCGCGTTTTTTTTTTTCCTGGACGTGTTTTTTTCTTTCTCCTGGGTGATCTCGGTAGTCCAACGGGGGGGGGTGGAAGGGAAAAGAAGCCACCACTCGAAATCATGCAATCCCTGAGGGGAAATTCTCCCCTGAAAAGAGACCCAACGCCTTTTCTTTTTCGTAGAAGTTGGCAGTCTCTATACTCACTCACTTTTTCCTTTTTTTCTTTTTTTTTTTTCCTTTTCCTTTTCACTTTTACGTCGTTCGTCTTCTCCGTTTCTGTTGTACTTTTTTCCGGTGTCCCGTTACATCTCCACTCCCCGACTCAAAAACGCCCGCGTATAAATAATAATCATAAAGATAAGAGGAGAAAAGAACACAGTCCGAGTCCCACATCATTCTACTGCTTTATCCGATTGTTGACCTTGCAACCTTGGTTACCTGTCGCCGGTGGCACGCGAACGAAAGAGCTAAAGAACCCAGGGCCCCCAGTCCGGTCGGCTTGTCTCAGGACGCGATTTCAGGGACCAGGCCACAAGGGGGTAAACTTGTCCCATGTCCCGGGAGCCGGCTGCGATTTAGAATAGCCCCGACAGCTAGGACCGTGGACTACTCTAGCTCTGGCTCTAGCTTGAACACTGTCGAAACCCGGGTGAGCCGAGTTGCTTTCCATGTCCCAGTTGAAAGTCAACAGTTCCGGACTGGGCCAGGTCGTCCCACGCAGTGCTAGGCGCCGTTGTACAAGTCAGGCGCGCGTGTGAGCGATGGCGCGTTTGGTAGCGTGACAGGCAATAGTTAGAAACCACCATGGCCACGAGATGCTCCGCATGTACACCTCCTGCCTGCAGGCATCCCTGTACCACCGCCTTATTGTTCCCGGGGACCAATGTCGAACATCCGTGTGGTTTCGATCCTGCAACCCTTAGTTCTCTGGTCCGAGCTCCGTGATGGGCTACAGGCTGCTGTGCGCCGGTTGGATGGCCCTCCGTGACCTTGGTTCCTAGACAGGTTCTCCCATTGATCTCTGATCCTTGACGGCTTTCCTTGATCCTGCCACCTCGATTCCCTGCTGGGTCCTAGCCCTCCATTCCTTGCTCCTCGATTCTTACGTGCAGTACTGTATTTGCTCTTCAGTGTCGACCCTTTGCGCGCTCATGCAACCTAGATCGCTAACCTCACCCGTGATCTCATGCACCACATTCCTTCATTCCTCTCAATCCTATTCTTTTAATTCCTTCTTTTCATTCCTTCCTGCAGCCTGCACCCGCAGCTTACTCCTTGGGTACGCGCTCGCGCTGGTGCCGTGACGCGTGGCAGAGTGTGTAATCCCTCCGTGGTGCTTCCGCAGTCCTCGTTGCGGCCTGTTGCTCTCGCTCCGGCATTTTGGCCCTGCCCCTGCATCTTGCCCGCCAAGTCGTTTCATTGAATAGCGAGTGCCGTGGCTGCTGGGGCTAAGGCTGGCGGTGATGCGGGACTGAAAGCGAGAGAGAGAGAGAGGTCAAAGACGGGTGCTACTGACTGTAGACACCAGGTGAATGGCTAGCCGTCAATTGACGGCGGCGAGGGCAGAATTCACTTTACTGGGCGAACATCTGGCACCCACCAGAAAGCTCCTCGCACTCCACACTTATTATGTATGCACACGTCCAGCGCAGAGGTGTGTCCCGCCCGACTGCCACTCCTCGCCCGCCACAGTCACAGTCGCACCCGGACGCGGATCACGGCTCGTTCCCTTTCCTTGCCCTTCCCTTCCTTGCGTTTCCTTTAGTTTCGCCTCGTTTCTTGGTTGGGTTGGTTGTGTTGGTTGGGTCTGTTTCGTCTCGGATCGCCTCGGCGTGCGTCGCGTCGGGCGGTCGGCGCCGCCACTTTCTTTGGATCTACCGTTTCTTGTTTCTACGGCCGCAGTGAGACTTGCGCAGGAGCAAGGGAGCAGCCGCAGCCGGAGGACGCAGGGTGCAGTAGGGTAGGGGGGGAAGGATCGAAGCAAAGGGGTGGTGGGCGTGTCTCACACCCCTCACCGGCCAATTCCGCCCTGCCCCCGTGCCACATGGCGCCACGGAACGCCGAGCGAGGCGCCAGTCTCGGGCGACACGGCGCGGCGCTCAATTGGCTTGCAGCGGCGTACGGCTGCCTAATCGAGACTGCATGGCATGGTTGGACTTGCCTGCCTAGTCGATGTGCTATGATTCCGAGGGAGTGGAGAGTGTCCACTTGGGAGTTGGGTCTGCGGTTGGACTTGGTCTTGAACTTTGCTCGTGCGGACTGTGTATTGCCTGTCGTGTGCTGGCCCCATGTTCCTCTTCACCCCGCTGCGGTAGTTTGGACCTGGTGTCCCGCCGCCTGTTGTGCTCACTCGGTCCCAAGGTTTAGTTGGTGCTTCCATTCCGCTGCTGGTTGCCAGAGGCCAGATCCCAGATTCCAATCCCGGTTCCCCGTTCCCGCGCCCAAGTCTTCAATGTACATGTAGTCATCATGGGAGTCGGCCTCAAACGTGACCTTGGACACTCTGAGTGCCTCAGGCTAATGCCTGCGGCAAGGATGGGGGCGGGGGTAGGAGGGTGGACATGGTGGGGTACTGCAGAGTACGTTCCCGCAATGAGACAATAAACTACAAAAGTACAAATAGAAATGTAATAAAATAATGATACATAAAATTCGTGCGAGTGGCAGTCACGTATCTGTGCCGTGCCACATTCCTGGGAGACGCGGGCGGTCATGACTAGTACATGTTAACGACAAGAGCTACTCCCTCGTGATTCCCCCATTATCCATCGTGGCAGCTGAGCCCGTAAGCAAGCACGACTGATGGAGGGGACCGGTAATATGGTAATGGCGCTGTTCCCGCGCAGCCAGGTGTCGTCGGGGTCCTATGCCATCTTATAATGCCGAGTGGCATTGTCGCTGGTCGTCTGGGTCCCGAACCCTGATATTTGTGGCTCGGATGAGCTGGTGAGTTGCAGGTTGGAGGCGGTATCATGAGGCAAGTGAACGAGGAGGAGCTGGACCCCAAAGGTGTGCTTGGGTACTTGGCTAATCTAGGCGGCGAGCTTCCAGCACATGCTCAGACCAACGACAAGAACAAGACCATCTGTCAGCTGTCAGCACCAACCACCAACCACTGATCCACTGACGTCCGCGCATCCGGCATGCCATCTCCCATGCTCCCGCGCTGCGGCGCTGCGGCGCTGCGAGTCCGCGGGCCACGTGGCTCAAACGATCAACAACATCGTCTTCGCTAGTATATCGGTTAGTATAATCGCCTCTCAAGAGAGAGCCTTCCAAGCGGAAGATCGCGATAGAGCAGGGTTCGACTCCCTGGCGGAGAATGGAGAGAAGGCGAGAGCGTCCCACCACCCTTTTTGGAAAGCGGGGAGTAGGGTTGCACCGACAAAGTGCAAGGAGATGGAGACGGAGGCGGTGTGGGTAATGGCGGGTGGGAAGATGGCGGGTGGGACGAGATGCGCTAGATACGAGGTGCTGTGAGCCTGTCTCTTGCTCTCTTGCGCGCTTACACACTCTTGCGCTCTTCCTCTGTTCCTCTCTTGCTCTTCTACTCTCTTTTCTTGCTTTCTTGCGCAAGCCTAACAGTTGCCTCACGGTATCCCCTCCAATCCTCACTCAACTCATCCAAGTGCCAAGCATCGCCACCACGGCAAAAGATGCCACTCCGGATTCCCGCCCACTGCCGTTCTGGGACCTCGGCGGTCGGTGAGGTGTGCAGACAGTGCCACGACCACGGGTGTTGTCACGGGCTCAGCAGCCACAACGGATGGAAAGGATATGGTATCACTGGATGTTGTCGTTGGCATATATTGGGCATGCACGTCCCCCTCATGTCGCCCGAGAATGTGATGTGGCACCGCACAGATACATGACTGCCACGCGCGCGACTTCTTTTACAGCTTTCTTGTCTTCTGCTTTAGGTACCCACTATTGTTGCTCAGTTGGGTGCCAGGCTTACCCCAGGCCGAGTGTCTGCCTGCTTCCCCCATCCCCCACTCTACGTCGGTGTCCTTCGGGTATAATCCTTCAATGTTATACTTTGTTCCTTGGCGACGATAGATCCCAGGCTGGCTTGGCCACAGAGAGGCGGGGAGTGATAGATGAGGGGTGAGACACGAGAATGGCAGCGTACCTCTTGTACGCGCTGGACTAATGTATACTCTACAGTATATCGACTACAGTATATCGGGCCCTCGGAAACCAGGTTGCAAGGACCGCAAACACAGGTCTACGCGTTGTGCGTTTGACGCGCAAAGGTCCTCAACATCTATACCCGAGCTGCCACTGTCTGGCAAGCTCACGCTCAAGCTCACGGTCCGAGGGCGCGGTTCGTCAGCGTGCGTGCCAGGCCTGGGCTTTGTGCCACCTGGGCGTTGGATTCGGAATCTGCAGTACAGCTAGTACAGACCTCGCTGATCTGTGCCGCGTGTCGAATCTGACTGAGCGTGTTGAACCTGATGAGCATACCGACAATGTGGAGCGGTGCTAATTAAGCGCGCAAAAGCAAAGAGTCGGGCATGTGGTAAACGCTGCACTCGATCGTTGGAGCCGTGAGCCACCAGAGGGCGAGCGCCTTTCCGCCACTTTTCAGTTCTTTAAATGGGCAAGCGCAAGCGCCACGCACCGATCAGCACACGCAAGAGCACCCTGCATTCCTTGCATTCCTTGCACCACCTCCAAGCATAGTGTACGGTGAAAACGCGTGGTATGCTCCATTCCCATCCCCATCTCCATCTCGGTCTCTGAGGAATCTAGGATGCCCACGTACGCGAAGCGTGCGTCGGCGATGCTGGGGACGCTGGACTCGATTCGACTTGCAGCAGCCTCGTAGCGTAGATGTAGCAACAACAAGCTTCAAGTCCGTGGAATCGTGAGCTCGTGGACATGCGGGGACGCCACTGCCGTGCGCTGTGTTGGGCGTCCTCTGCGGGTGCAAGTCTACGTGTTCTGAGTGGTTTCGTGCTGCAATGCTTGATTGCGCACACGTCTCTCGGCCTGACAGACGTGCGTAAACCTGACCTTGAGTGAACTCTTTGGCCTCTTGACCTTTGCACACACACACTTCTACTCTCCGGTCATCGCAGAGGACTGGTTACATCCCTTTTAGTGTCGATATGTATACATGGTGCACCTCTCAACCCGATCGATCCGAAACGAAGGAGACGAAGAAGACCCCAAACGAAGAACAAACACACCTCCTCCTCTCCGTTTCCTGCTCTCTACACTGACATCAAAAATGGCTGCATAGTCTGATGCTAATGCGCGTGGGCGGGTGGGTAAGGGGGGGTGGGTTGGCGTCAACGTTGCAAAGAGCTGCAACGCTTAGACCGAGGCGAGGGGAGCGGGCTCGACAAAGTCACCGCCCTTGACGACCTTCTGGCCGGCAGCGTCGGTGGCCTCGCCGTGGGCCTCGAGGAGCTTGGAGAGGTCGAGCTTGGGGGCCTTGACGATCTTGCACTTGCGGATGTAGACGTTGTGGAGGGGGTAGATGCCCTTAGACGCCTTCTCAATCTCGCGGCCAATCGACTCGGGGACAAACTTCTGGACGAGCTCCTTGAGGTCCGAACCCTCAGCCTCGCGGCGGATGATCTCGGTCATCTTGGCGCGGATCTCGCGCATCTGCGACGACTGAGCGTAGGTGGTCTTCTTGACCTGGTTGCGGTTGCGCTGGGTGAAGCCAATAGCAAAGAGGCGGAGAATGTAGCCGTCAGTGGTCTTGACGTCAACCGAGGCCTCGATGAGCGACTGCCACTTGCGGACAAGCGAGCGGAGCTTGTCGGTGGTGAAGTCCATGCCGTAGAACGACGTCAGGCAGTTCTTGCCCTACAGGGAGTGTTAGCAAATGCCTCGGCAGACCAGTCTCTGCACGCACCGAAACATCCTCAACGCGGAGCTTGATCTTGCGGAACGACTGGTCCTGGTCGTTGTTGAGGTCGGCAAGCGAGAGCTCGAGGATACGGCCCTTGAGCGAGTCGTTGGCGTTCTTGAGACCCTGCGAACGGTTGACAAGGGTCTTGCCAGCGTTGCGGTTCTCAAAGAACGAGGGGGCCTTGATGTCGTACCAGTCTGAGAGGCGTCAGCTGCGGGTTCTTGTGGATCTTTTCCAGTCTGTCTTTGCACGTGAGCCTTTTGAAAAAGGCTGCACGTGTGGCCACAGTTGCAGTCGCAAACTGCTTTTTTTGCCAAATCAAGAACACGACCTTGCCCGCCCCCACTGGTAGATGAAAAGAAATGTGATACGTACCCTTGCGGGTGAAGGGGTCGACGACCTTTTTCTTGATACCCTTCTTGCCCTTCGAGAGGCGCTTGTTCTTTCCAACCGCCATTTTCTGTAATGTGTATCGTGCGCGAGTGACGGGCGAGCGAGAGAGAACGAACGAATAAACGATGGAGAGAAGGGAAGTGAAGCGCGGGGAGGGGGAAGTAAAGTCGGAGGGAATCAATCCAAGTGTCCAGCAGCAATCCCAGCAGGTCCCAGCAAAATTTCCCAGCAAGTAAAACACGAGTGATCGCGAGCACGAGAGAATCGGAGAACGCGGCAGTGAGGAGCGAGCACAGGTATAGTCGTCGTCGTCGTCGTTGTCAAAAGCACACCCGTCAGCTCCAGGTCTCTCGGCCCATGGTCCCCGGCGCTACTCACGATGAGTTGATGGATGGAGACTCGAGTAGGATGCGTTCTCCAACAACTAGTAGAGTGTGTGCTGCAGGCAGGCCTGGGCCACTGTGCATCCCATCCCACCCTCCCACCGCAGGCTCACGCACCCTCCCAACCCTCGTCCTGCCAGCCAGGCCAGCCAGCAATCCACCACTGGGTGCAGGCGCGAGCCAGGGGTCGCACCGCCCTGGCTGGGTGCAATTTCTGAAATGTCCATGTTTCGATGAACGCCAGACCTTCGGCATTATTCCAAAATTTCCGCCAGTGGCACCACGTGGTTTTTGCGTCGGACTTAACAATATCACCGATTCTAGCGCCAATGACTCGACCGAGGTCACTGTCCTGCCCCGTTTCACAGACTTTTTTGGCCCTCCCTGAATCATGAAACCAATCCTACAGCTGCCCCCCCCCCCCCCGAGTCCCGTACATTCATTTGCATGGCATCAATGCATCAACCATCAAGAGCTACCCCCCATATATATATCTCACTCAATCAATATCGAACTACGCAATGCGACTCAACCTCACGACCGTCGCCATATATATCACCATATCCCACACTATCAGATATCTCTCTGCGATCTCTGCTTTATTCGTCTACCTCTGCAACAGTGGTCTGTCCGGCTTTCCCATCAAGGGAACAGCATCGTGATGACCTGAGCCTCGTCCTGCGATTCAGGCGATGTAGCAACGCGGCGGAGCGCAACGCTCGGGTTCTTTTTGTTGTTGGCCATCTGTGGCTGTGGGGAGACAAAGCCGTCGCCCATCGTGCCGTCACTGTCGCTGCCGAGGTCGGGCGAGTTGACGCTGCTGGCTGACAGCGAGTGCGAGAGGGCAGGCATGAGGCCCTTGTTGTCATAGTCGGCGATCTTGGCCTCGAGACGGCGTCCGCATGGCGTGTGACGGATGTTTGGCATGAGCGGGACGATGATCGAAAGAAGCTATGCGCGTTAGTGTGTTGTTACTCTTTGGTGCTCAAGCTCACCTTGTCACGCTGGTCGGGATCCGCCTCGGCAAGAGCTGTCTGGATAGGGAAGTTGCCGTATTGGTCGCGCAGGAGGCTTGCCACACGGTCTTCGGGACTGTCCGTGTTCTCTCCCATGAGCTCGGAAATGAGCTGGCGGCGGTCGGCGCTGTTGGCGCACTTGAGCGCCTTCTCGACGACATTGGAGGCAAACTTGTGACGGCTCACTGCGTGTCAATTGGTTGAACATGCTGCTACTCACGCTCATAGATGCGGGGCTTGATCCACTCAATGATCTTGTCGCAGTCGTCTCGGCGGTCGGGCGTGTCGACAATGACGCTCTGCACCACGTAGTCTGCCCAGTTAGCGCTAATTAGGGTTGCTAACTTACTTCCAAACTGGTCCGTCATGAGCTGGCCAGCACACGTGTGGAGCTCGTTCAACAGGGCACGGATCTTGACAGGGCTGATAGTTTCAAACGACTTTTGCAGGACACGGCAACCGAAGGCGTGGCACGACAGCTCACGGACATGACCTTTGAACGCATCGATAATGGGCATGGGCGGGTCGAGGGCGATGAGTCGCTGGATGACGTGGTTGGCATTGGCCGACTTGACGCACTCGGTGACATGGCCCGCAATCTCCTGCACGAGCTTCTCGCGCTGATCCAGCAGGACATGTTCGAGCGCCTTTTGGACAACCTGAAAAGGAGGAATTAGTGCCAGTGTCGTTGAGTTTCGGCGGCTAGACTTACCCTGCAGCCATACATCTGCATCGACAGCGAGAGCACATGTCCCTCCATCTTTTTTGCGAGGGCGGCCTTCTGCGTCTGGTCGCCGTGCTCAAACAGCTTCTGGATGACATAGTTGCCAAACACGTCCGTCATGAGCTGGAAGGCGTTGGGCATGATCTCGTCAAAGACCTTTGCGCGATCCTCGGCAGAGCAGCCCTCGAGCTTGTTCTGGATGAAACGCGATCCGTGCTGGTCGCCAGCAAACTCGCAGATGTGTCCGCTAATGTCCTGACAAGTCAGCACAAGAAAGGAGGTCCTTGAGCTATGACGAAGAGGTACGAGCTGATCTCTCCGCTGCCACGTCGGCACGGTCGCGCACTTGTAATGCTTTTCACTTACCGCAAGCTCCATGCGCGAATTGCGGTGACGGCGGAAATCGTCCAAGCGCCCGCTGCGCCCCGACGACGAATCGAACCGACGGAGAGCGCTAAAGGCGACGGCGGAGGAGTATGGGTTTGCTCCGAACTGGGCGGCGGCTGCGAGACTAAACTGCGAAGGCGAGGGCGTGGGAGGGTAAACGAGCTGCTGCATGTTGAGCTGGTGGGTAAGATCGCCGCCGCTGTAACGGTGTCCGCCGCGACGGGGGCCGGCGCCGTTAGGGTTGAGGCGCGAGTGGCGCTGTCGCCTGTCAGCACTGCAACAAAACAACACGTGTTGACTCACACCACCACGGTGGCCGTTGCCGGGCGACTGCTGGGGCGTCCAGAACTGGCGCTCGCCGTAAAAGTACCCCTGGCCCGTTGACTGGGCGCTCAGAGGCTGCTGCATCTGTGGGTATCCCTGTCGGGGGCCTGCGCGGTTCTGTCCCGCTGGGTGGAACGTGGGGACGTTGGCGAGGCTGTTTGAGGAAATGCGCGAGGCGTTGGTGCCCGGCCGCGAGTCCGTGGTGGTGCTGGGGTATCCCTCGGGCGGCGAGGGGTAGGGGTCGAACGCGAGTCCGGTGGCGTTTGAGCCCATGAGAGACTGGAGTGGCGACATGGACTGAAGAGACTGGAGCGACTGGAGCGACTGGAGCGATTGCAGAGAAGGGAGAGACTGGATGGAGGCGATGGGGCTGTTGAGCTCGGTGAACGTAAACGAGGGCGTACCGCTTGTAGGGGTGGCGTAAGCGTCCGAAGTCATACCGGCTGGGAAGTAGAGGAACGGGCTCTGGCCGTCGTATGCGCCAAAGGCCGGGCGCTGGCCATTGTGCACATTGGCGTAGCTCGGAGCGGCGGCCGTGTGACCGCTGTGGGCCGCGGTGTGTGCTCCACTTCCAGTCTGTGTTCCGTTTGTCCCGTGAGCCTGGGTGTGGCGGGCGGTGTAGTCGTCAACCGATAACTGAGACATATGAGTGGCGAGAACGTCCTCTCCGGGGGCAGGCCAGGGTGCAGCTGTAGAGGACATGGGAGGGAAAGGTGCCAGAAAGGGGTGTGCTGGAGGACCGTGCCTTTCTCCTACGACGACGACGGCGAAGACGCAGGCGACGGCGGACGACAATGGACAACGACAGTGAACAGCGGGGGGCTAGGTGAGTGTGGAGTAGTGTTTTGGCTCTATGCACTTTTTTTTTTTTCTTTTTGGTTGGCTGCACAATATTTTGTGGCGCGGGTTGTGGTGAGAAGGAAGAGAGTCTTCTTATGACGTGTTATGTGTCTTGTACTAGGAATTTGAGGGCTTGTGAGTGTGCGTTCGTTTGTGCGTGCGTGCGTGCGCGTCCGGTGGGTGGGTTGTTGGTGTTCAAGAGGAGGGAGCTATTCTCATTGAAATCAAGGCGCAAGGTCACAAGGGTCACAGTGGATGCGAGGGGCTCGAGTCTATGAAGGGTGTAGCAAGCACCGACAATGACAGCTGCAGGTGTTGGAATGGTGGTGTTGGTGTGTGAACAAGAACTGAACTTGATGAGCACGGTTGTCCTTGGTGGTCGTGTCAAAGTCACGGTGGACAAAAGGACACTGGAGGCAAGTAGACTAAGGTGAACAAGCTTGGTGGGTAAAGAGAACAAAGCAAACGGGCGGGGAAGCAGCGAGGAGAGCACCTGAGCAACACGAATGAAGAAGGTACAAGTTGAGGTGGGTGCTGGGGAGGAGGAAAGGGAAGAAGGAGAGGGGAGAGAGCTATATGGACGACGCAAAACGACAACTGTGACAGTGAGAACAAAGACCAAGGTGATGAAGAAAGAACGAAAAGAGAGAGAGAGAGGGGATTGAAAGAAGAAGAAATCACAATCACAGAAGATGTTGAGAATATGTAAATGAGAGATAGAACAACAACGAGAGCGAGAGCGAGAATGAGAGCGAGAATGAGAGCGAGAATGAGAGCGAGAGCGAGGGCAAGCCGAGAAAATGTCAAAGTGGAGGACTGCCCCCCTATTCTGCTTTGGGCTCCTGCTTGCTAGACGGTCGTGCTGCGGTGTGTGCGTGTATCATGTACTGTATATGCGTGTATTGGAGCGTGTGTACCCTGTGTGTGTATGTTGCCATGGACGTTGAGCCTTCTGCACATACCACCGTGAAGCTCCAGAATAGAGAGAGAGAGAGAGAGAGAGAGAGAGAGAGAGAGAGAGAGAGAGAGAGAGAGAGAGAGAGAGAGAGAGAGAGAGAGAGCGAGGACCGCCTCGTGATCATCTTGATCTTCTTCTTTATTCTGCTCCTTTTTACTCGTGATCGTGCGAAATAAGAAATAAGAAATGGGAGCTTGAGAGAAGAGATACCATAAAATGTACAGGGGACGAACACAAAATGCAGTCCAAAAAAAAAACTAAAAAATCTCGAAAGGGATGTTGAGGGGATGAGAGAGAGGAGGTCTGTGCGCCGAACCATTGAATCAAAACCACCCAGCCAGTCAGCACCAAACAGTGACCGGAGCACATTAACGCAACTGCACATGCTGCACACGGATGCACTATTGTATGCACACACGAAAAGATTCATGCACATCCACAATCAACAATAACACTGACGGCCGACCATGGATGTATGATGGAAGAGGAGAGGGGGGGCGTGGGAGGGGGGGGGGTGGGGGTAATGCCACATACGTACAAAGTTGTGAGCACAGGCCACCACCATTCCACAGAATGGGCTCAAAATGGTACTTTTATCCTTACTTTTTCTTTCTCTTCTTTGAGAGTGAAAGATCTCCCCCTCGGAGTATAAGAATTCCAGACGAGCATTGGAGGACTCGATCCACTCGACGGCTGTTACATTGTCATGCTACTCTTGGAAAGGGGGATGATCATTCTTGGGATCAACCGACAGACGGAGCACAGCCAGCAGAGCGAGCACAACGAGCACAACGAGCACAGGGAACAGTGCACAGCTGAGGGCGGGATAAAGCAATTGGGAGGTGGTCATGCGGCAGGGGGAGCAAAGGACTAGGCACAATGTTGCCTGCAACAAGGCAGAGTTCGCTCCTACTTAGCGAGGCCGCGAGGCATACCCACCCCTAGGTCCGCATTCACTATGTTTCCCCCCATGCATGGCCTATGGCCAATGGACGTGCGGCGGCTAAAATGTGGATCAAGAATCAAAGTCAAAGTTTTTTAGAAAGGAGAGAAAAGGATGGGGGAGGCAAGGTGCCATCCTTGGATCTTCCTTTCACGGAGTGTGTGGCTGCCCGCGGTGGAACATGACCACAGGGGGGCGTGCCAACTGTTACCGTGCGACTACGCCGCGGTTAACCATGACAACGTGGATAGACACGCAACAAGAGGAATACTCTGCTGCATCCATCACAACGCAGCCAAAAAAATCCAGAACGGATGTACGATGGACTAGCGCCGCTCACTGGCCCAGACTGACGCTTATCCAGCTCACCCCCCAATCCAATCTCTCTCACACTCTCAAACGAACCATACTGATCAATCAATGCCAATCCGCCACAAATACGTCACACTGGCTGTTTCGTCACTCTCATTTTTACAGACTCTAGACTATATAACTCTAGATAAAGCAGATTTAAGTAGCCCTCTACTTATGGATGGTCGGCCACGGCGAGGTACGGCGACAAAACGGATAAGCAAAGTGACTGCACAGCAACTCGCTTGCGGGGGCCAGGAGACGGCTGGCCTCGATGGACCGAGCAGAGAGAATCCAGGCTCATCTGTAGGGCATCCCTCTCCTCCGTCTTGTGCACGGGCCACATGCAAGATCGTCCCATCCCAACATGGCCGCGAGGACGCCGGCGGACCGTGGATCCACGGATATGTAAGCGTGGGGCGTGAGTGGCGCGTGACGGATGCGTGCAATACGCATATGTGCATGATACTGCACAACGGAGCCGAGTAACGCATTCGGTCTTGTCAAAGCTGTCCAGACCTCCCCAGCAGTGCTCCGGCTTTTGTGTTACTCATCATGACTCGGGACTCACACAAACTGTCACGGCGTGGATCGGCGTACAGCAGCGGTGCAAGCGGAAAGCAAAAAGATGTGAAGGGGAGGGCGAGGCGAGGGCAACGGGGGCCGGGGGGAGGGAAGAGGACAAGGTGCAAGAGCCAAGTCTGCAGATTTGTATGAAAGTCACAAGAGTCAAGAAGAGCGACGGGGACGGGAGACGCGAGGATCAAAATGTTCCAAAATGCCTCTTGGCTGCGTGGCGGTGGCGAGACTGTAGGTTCTGAGCATGGAAGGCATCGAGAATCAAAGTGTCGAGCCTCAAAGCATCGAGTATATTGATGGAGGATAGGAGCGAGGATCGGTAATCAAAGGATGAAGCCTGTAAAGGATAAAGGTGGAGGATTGAGTTAGACACTTAATCACCACAATCCATAATTGAGGCCCAACGATCAGTCTCGAGTCATTGGCTACAGGGTTTGCAGCTCTTGGCGGCGGCGACCTCGACAGCTCGACGGCTCGACACCTGGACAGTGGTTGCTGACTCTTGACAGAGGTCATGTATGGTTCCAGGCCGAAACGAGACTCGTGTCCAGCCTCAAAGCCCCCCTCTCGTGGTACGAACCGCCGTCCATCGCCAAGGGCCACGACCGTACCACGGCCTCCGTACACCACTCGCACACCACTCGCACACCGCTCGCACACCACTCGCGCACCACTCGCACACCACCCACCGCCGATATCGTATATGACTGCATGGATACAACGGCCCTCGGGCCTCTAGTTGCTAGTTCGGTGCTGGCGCCAGCTACAAGTGTTAGACACCGTAGATGGCGAGCTCCTTCATTTCGCTCAGCACATTCTCGACCTGAACGTCGAGCTGGCCATTGGCATAGTCGTCGCGGATGTTGTCCGAAAAGTAGCGCTGAACGTTCGCGAGCTTCTCGTAGCCCTCCTCGGCAAAGCGGAGCTGGCAGCGGACCATGGCCTCAAACGACGGGTCGAGGTAGGCTGAGGTGTGTCAGATTAGAGGCAATGCACACGGCTCGCGCCTATTTACTCACGGACACGAAGCTCAACCATCTGCGGGAGCTCGGCGATGAGCTGGTCGTTGAGGAGCTCGTAGATTTCGCGCGCCTCGTCGTGCTCCTGCTGCGCGCGCGGGAGCTTGGTCGTGTCGTCCGCGGGCTTCTCGACCAGCTTGCGCATCTTGGACCGCGTCGCGTCATAGTCGATCAGCTTGTGATTCCGCTTCTCGATCGCAGCGTTCACGTTGCTGAAGTACTGGTTGAGCTTGCCGACCGGCTCGAGGACCGTGGCGCGGAACGGCCCGTCCTGTGTGTGTCAGCGGGAGGTCCGAGCTCGCGGTAGTGTGGATGGTCGAGCTCGCGGTAGTGTGGATGGTCGAGCTCGCGGGAGAGGGAGTTGCCGTGCAGCTTCTGGCAAACACTCACGAGATCGCGCGTGACGATATTGTCGAGCTCTTCGACGGCAGCCTTGTACGCGTGGCCGGCCATGGCACCCTGTAATGTTAGCCGCGCGACTTGCGGATGTACGCGGGCTGTACTGCGCGCTCACCTCGGACTGCTTGTCGGCCGTGTAGAACAGGTTGATCGTCTCGGCGATACGCTGCTGCGCCGAGGACATGGCTGACAGTTAGCCCCACTGCAAAGGGCATATTTCATAGTTCATAGTTGACTCACTCCGCATGGCGTCAAGGTACGTCTTGGCGTCCTTCTGCAGGCCCGTCGACTCCTTCTCCATTCTGTTTGTCAGTCACGAGACTAATGCCGTCCAGAGGGACAGCCGGCGACGCCCGCGCGTGGATTCAGGCCGCCGCGCACTGCGGGACACCCTAATCACGGGAGAGAGCCGAACGCTGCACTCCCCACACACAAGCACACCACTCACGTCCGGTACTTTGACTCCTGCTCCGCAAACTCGTGGTCGACCGTGCGCTCGACCTGGCCCGTCTTCTGCATCAGCTGCGTGCCCGCGCGGGACGCCGCCTTCTTGAATCTGCGCCGTGTCAGTGTTTGCCCATAGGTGTGGGAGCCGGAGGGCCCGGGGGCCGGACGGCGTGGGATGGAGAGCGTGGGATGGACACGCCGACACCAGACCGCATCGCTGAGTGCTGTTGTCGTCTCCTAGCTCGCGCGCGGTACGTACCCGCCCCTGCGTGTCAGCTGGCTATCCATCGTGACCGCAACTCACCAAGACATGGTCGCTAAATGCTAGGTATAAGTGACGGTTGGGATGACTTGTTATCGAACGGAACAAATGCAGATACGAGCATCGAGTGTTGGGTGGCCAAGACATCGAGACGTTGATGCATCCCAGGGGGCGATGATGCAGGCCCGCTGGGGGGTGTGACTGCGGTGGCGTATGAGAAGCGTTGTTACGTAATTTGGTCCCGAGAAGCAACGGATGGCACCTCGCTTTCTGTACGATATATAGATATATAGATGGCCTTTTCTGTGCTTGCCATCCGTGTTTGTGTTTGGATCTTGCATAGGGGCCCTTGTTTCTTGCAACTTGTTGCGATTCAGACGATGCGAGAGCTCACAGGCTGTGGGACTAACACAACAGGTTGACTGACTGCAACTCCCCATGTTCTCACCTCGTCTTCAGCTGTCCTCACCTCATCCTCACCTCTTCCTCACCTTGGCCTCACCTCGCCCGACCTCGTCCTCACTCGTCCTCCATCTCACATTCGCCCCCGGGACTGTGCTTTTCTCAGAGTCATGATGTCATGCCAATGCAATGAATGCTATACTACCAACTAAAGCTGTTCCTCACCCCCACACCGCACCGCACCACCCGCGGGGAGGTTTACTTGCGGTCCTGGGTCCTCTGGGGGTTCATGAGACGGGCACGGCGGTTCGGGCGCATGCGTGGCGCCACGCGCTGGTACCACTCCCACGTGAGCGAGTTGACCTCGCCCGCCGCGTCGTACGGCGACGGGATCTCCGAGTAGCCGGGGCGCGCGGTCGGGTGGCGCACGTACACTGCCGAGCAGGTCAGGTACGACGGAAGAATGTACGCGGGCACAAAGAGGTGCGGGGACGCATAGTCGGGCAGGCTAAAGTGCGTGCCCTTGACGGTCGACGAGAAGGGCACGTTCTTGGCCTCCTTGGCGGCGATGGCAGCCGCCACGCGCTCCTCCTTGGCGGCAGCCTCGGCGGCCTCGGCCTCGGCTGCGAGCTCCTCTGCGCTCTTCTCTGCTGCCTCCTCAGCGGCCTCGGTGGTCTCGGACGCTTCGGTGGCGGGCTCCTCGGCGGCCGCACCCTCAGTCTCAGTGGCCTCGGGGGCGGCCTCAGCGCCTGTCGGCTTCTTGAGCAGGGGGATGACCTTGGGGTCGACCGAGAAGATGTCTCCGGGATTCAGGAGGGTGTTGGCGTTGCGGACCTGCAGGTGTTAGTACTGAATTGTGTCGGCTGAGGCTGCAGCTGTTGTCAAGCCGACTGTGCACCCTAGCTGCTGGCTGCCTTAGCAGAAGCTAACGATCCCCGTAACCGTTATCTGTCACGGCTAGCCGGCCACTTGTACCGGTCGCAGCAACTGTCCCCTAAACCCGCCTGTCGCACTCACAACACGG
Source organism: Apiotrichum mycotoxinovorans (assembly GCA_013177335.1). Taxonomy (NCBI): domain Eukaryota; kingdom Fungi; phylum Basidiomycota; class Tremellomycetes; order Trichosporonales; family Trichosporonaceae; genus Apiotrichum; species Apiotrichum mycotoxinovorans. The sequence goes on along the minus strand of CP053625.1, from coordinate 1,176,730 downwards.
CCATTGATTTTGACGTGGCCCTGGACGACGTACGTGCGCGCCTGCCACACCGACGTCGCAAAGCAGGCGCGGAAGATGAGCGTGTCAATGCGGCGCTCGACCTCGGTGAACATGAGCGTTCCGACGGGCGCCGACGCCATCTTCTCCATCTCGGCAATCTTGCGCTCCGTCGCCGAACGTCCTCCCGCAGGCTGCTTGCCCTCGACCCACTTGGCGAGCTCGGAGGACACGGCGGCATTCGCGCCGCCGTCGTGCCGCACGCGCGGCAGCGCCGACGGCAGGAACCAGCGCTCAAACAGCTTCGAGCCGAGGTGCTCGGCGTGGTACCCCTTGGTCAGGCGCTTGGCGAGCCAGCGCTGCTGGAAAATCGTCTTGGTCGTCTGCCGGAAATCAATCTCCATCCGCTGCGGCGTGAAGGGCTCGGTGCGGTTCCACATGTTGTACAGGTTCTCGACGTTCCATGACTGCAGAGCAAAAGTTTGGGTCAGCTAAACCGACGACAATGGCAAGACTGCAAGACTGTAAGACTGCGAGCTGCAAGCTGCAAGTTCCATGCGGGCTCGGTCCACAACGCACCATGTGCGGGATCGCGCGCGCCTTGTTGAACGGCGTGCGCACCGCCTTCGGACGCATCGGCATGCTGGGCGAGACTTTTTGGGAGCGGGGGTTGGAAGGCGGGAGGGGGACGGAGCCGTTTAGCGAGAAGGGGAGGGGGTGTCCGGCGTCGGCGGCGTCGACGTCGAGCTGTGGTAGTTGGGTCTGCCCAGAGTGTTGCAGTGATGTCGATCTCGCGATCTCGACCTTTTCGTAGAGTTCAGTTCACCGTTTCTGCTCGTCTCAACAAAAAGTCGGAGACATGAGGGACGACCATGGCTGCCAATCTCAGGTCCGACCACGGAGCCAAAATCAGAAAAGGGAGGTGTGGTCTCCACGTGGATGGAGATAAGAAAAGGGGGGAGGACACCACGTTTTGTGGCACTTGATCAAGTGGCAAGCTTGGCAAGGTGGCAAAGGCAATGATCATGAATATTGGCCGTGCTCCGTGGGCCAACACGCTCGGCCCGACGGGCCGACGGCTATCGGTAACTTTGGACCTTTTATGACATGCATGACAGGTGAGAACCAAAACCGTGGCCCCTCCGCATAATGCTCTTTGGTTGCTGCGCAGCAGCACCGAGAGGTTTACTTAAAGCGCTGGCTTTTAGCAAGATGGCTGTCGCATCCATTGCGCTCCATGTCGAACGCAGCAGACGCTCCTGCTCGAACCATGATTGCCTGTACTGTGCGCTTTCGGAGGGTGATACTCAATATCCACGGGTTATCCGGTGCGTAGCCGATCGTTATCCTGAGCAGCGTCTCAGTTCATGGGCTCTGCACGACATTTAAACAGAGAGACCATCTTGCATGGGTTCAGAACGCCCCGACTCGAAGTATGAGTTCCATACAGTACATACGCCTATAGTTTGAGCCGGACAGCGTTTGTGGAGTTGCGGCCCCCTCAATGCACTTTTTTGTCCAGCCAGCACCATAGTGTCATCATTGCTCGGTGTATTCTCGGCCGATAGGGTCGGATGGCGGCTTGAGTGGACACCGAGAAGCAGAGCCGGGTCGAGACCCACATGTGACTTGACTGCAGACCTCGGCTCGTTGCCTGCATTACCTGGGCCATGTTGGGCACGCTGGGCACGCTGGGAATCTGTCTGCCGCTGCTTACAATACAGGATTCTCCTGTAGTGTACCTGGAATACAGTAGCTTGATCAGACCTGGTCTGACCTGACCCGGCTCCCCGGCGCGTTCCTTATTCCCCTAAGCGGAGCGGCATGCAGATATTGTGGGTTCCTCCTCTGCCTCTGTGGGACGCCGGACGGTTCTGCACGCATCAGTACCCCAGTACAGAAGTCTAGAGCTGACTTTACTGCCATTGTATTGTTGTTTCATCACTCATCACTCATCACTCATCACTCCCCCCGTAATCCCGATCTCGACTCGAGCCAGTCCCACATCGCCGTACCCGTAACGGACACGATCCCATACCATCGTTCTAGGTGCCTCGCCGCAGCAGAGAGTCTCTCACACATCGGGCCGGCATTGGAACTTGTGCTCGTACTTTTTACTTTTCGATCCACTCCCTTTGCGGACTTGACGTTTGTTTCCCATCTCGTTTCTGCCTTCACAGTTTCCGCGCCGGTGATTCCCATCTTCATAATCCGCTGGCCCTCGTCCTAACGTCGCCTTCGACGACTATCCCTAGCCACTCGTCGCTCGCCACATCAGTCGCCAGCCATCACTGCCACCTTCGCCTCCATCCACTCCATCCACTACGCCGACCCATGCACTCACCACACGGCGAGTCGTCCCGAAGCAGGACGACGCCGGACGGCGCGCGAGCGCAAGAGCACGGCCACTCGCTCACCCGGGAACAGGACACTAAGCCCAAGGACAAGGACATGGACAGCAGCCGGGGAAGGGACAGGGGCAGGGACAAGGAGTCGCCCCCGCCCGCCAAGCGGCAAAAGTTCTCGCGCTCGCGCACCGCGTGTCTCCAGGTATGTGCAGCATCGGGGTTCCTCTTGGCGGTTTTGTCTCGCCGCGCGCCAAAGCTCCCTGCACTAATTACCACAGTGCCGACAGCGTAAATCGAAATGCGGCGCGCTGCCGCCAGGCGCGTGCCCGAACTGCATCGAGGCGGACTTGCCGTGCGCGTGGCCGACCGAGGACGGGCGCTCGTCCAAGGCGCGGCTGAAGCGGTACCGGAACGCGCAGCTCGGCGCCGTGGGGATGGGAGCTGGGGCCGGGGTACCAGTGCCCGGGGTTGGGGGCGGCGGGGCCGGAGTGGCCGTCGGAGCAGGAGCTGGAGCTGGGGCGGGAGGCGGAATGGGCCTGGGCTTGGGCGGCCTCGGGGCCGGGATGGAGCTCGCCGAAGGGTGGCTCGACCGATTACTCGCGTCGGGCGCAGCGTATACCGCCACGCCGCCGGTCGAGACCCCCTCGGCGTCTGTGCCCGTCGGATTCCTGAGTGGATCCGGTAGTTCTGCGGGGGGCTCGGCGTCGGCGTCCAGTTCGGCCGTCATCCCGCGCTTCAACCAGGCCGCCACCCCTACCGCCGCAGCATCCACAGCCACTCCCTCGGCGGCGCACTTCCCCGTCCTCCCGGCATTTCAGCCGTTCCTGCCGGACCCCGCGCAGTTCGTGTGGGCCGTGTCCTCGCGCCTCCCGACCGTCGAGGAGGGCAGCCCAAACGATGAGCGCAGCGTCGCGTCCGATCCGTCGCCGAGTGCCGCGGACCCGACGGGCAGGCGGCACGCGGGTGCCGGCGCAGGCATGGCGGCCGGCGGGGCGGGGGCCGTGGCGGGCGCGGGGACGGGGCGCAAGGGAAAGACGGTCAAGGTGTCGTGGTGGCGCCCGCACGGGCAGACGGCGATTGCGCCCGGATTGAAAAAGTACACGCTGCGCGTGCGTGTGCAGGCGCCGCAGGACCAGGCGGTCGGGTTCACCGCGGATACAGCTGTGGCGGGGCAGGGAGAGCTGATTGGACCCGACGGCTTGCCCCCGGCCCCCATCATGCGGCATTTGCTCGATGTGTTCATGACGCACTTTGGGTGCCAGTTCCCGTTTGTCGACCGCGGCGACCTCGAGGCCAAAATTGAGAGCCGGACCGGGAGCGTGTTTTTGTTGTTGTCCATTGCGGCCGTGGCTGCGAGGTGAGTTGCGCACAAGCAAGAAAAGGTAAGCTTACAGGCGGCAGGTTCTCGACACACCCGGCCATCGCGCTCCCGGACCTTCAGCCATACGAGTACGGCACGCCGTTCTACGCGCGCGCCAAGAGCCTGCTGGGCTCCATGCTCGGGTTCCCGCGGCGCGAGACGGTTGTTGCGTTTGTGCTGCTTGCGCACATGGGATTCGCGGCCGACTCGGAGTGCGAGGTGTGGATGATGACGGGGAACGCGGTGCGCATGGCGATCGACTGCGGGCTGCACGTCTCGCCGCCACCAGACAGCAGCATGAGCGACGAGGAGCGCCGCCTCAACCGCCTCGTGTTCTGGAGCGTGCTGCTCATGGACTATGCGCTCTCGTTTGGCGTAGGGCGCCAGACAGCCATCCGCCCAGACGACATTACGCAGACGCTCCCGACCGAGGACGACCTGCGGCCAAAGCAAGCACAGGACTCTGCAACATCAGCAACATCAGCACCATCGTCATCGTCCCCCGCACCGCGCTCGCCGTTCCCATTTGCGGCCAAGATGATGCTCGCGTACGGCCCGCTCATCAACGCCCTCAACCGCGCAAAGGGCGGCGACGCCAACGCGGCGCGCGCAGCCGCTATACGCGAGTACAACCGCCTGCCGCCCGACATGCAGTGGAACGTGACCAACCTCCAGCGCCACGCGGGCAACAACCAGGGCCCAATATTTTTGCACCTGCATTTGTGGATGCACACCATCATCGTGAGTTGGGAACGCAAAAAAAAAGGGTCTGCACAGGCTGACCCCAGGCATCGGGATACCTCACGGGCTCGACGCTGCTGCGCCGCACGCCAGCGCCGGCGCAGCAGCCGTCCGGGACCGCGACGCCGTCGACGTCCAGCCTGTGGCGTAACTCTGCGCGCACGATCGGTGACATTCTCGTGCTCTCGGACATTATCAACCCGCACGTCTACTTTGCGCTCCCGTTCGTCAACCAGGCGTGGTTTGTGGCCGGGTGCTGCTATGTCAAGGGTGGGTGTATAGAGGGAGGGGGTACATGTCCTAACAGTTGCAGAAATCGAGCAGCAGCAAGCGCAGGCAGCCGAGTCGCGCCCGCCCAGCCCGCGCGCGACGCTTGGCATGTCCACGATCCCCGAGGACTCGCCGGACGGCGCCGACGACGGCGACGCAGGGGACGCAGGTGTAACGCCCTCTGACACGTCGTCGCGGGTCTCGTCGCCGGACGGGGACGACGACCAGAACCTGGATGGGGACGGGGACGAGGACGAGGACCACGAGCGCGAGCACGAGCAGCCGCACGCGCGCTCGCTCTCGCGCGCGCTCCTCACGTCGGTGGCCACGACCAACATCACCACGCTGCAGCAGGGCCTCGCCAAGCTTGCCAAATACTGGTACGGCGCCGAGTGGATCTCGGGCGCGCTGAAACAGCGTGTGCAGGGCATCAAGGAGCGGGACGTGGATCTCGTGTCGGTGCGCGAAAACTTTGACAGCTTTGTGAGCTTGCCGGATGGCGGGGTCGTGCGGGCTGCCGAGGTCGCCGGCGGGGCGGGGGGCGATGGGGCTACTGCAGGGCCAGGAACGGCGGCGGCGGAAGGAGGCGAGGCGGCGCAGATACATGGGCAGGCCCTCGATGGCGGCGCGAGTACTGATACGCCGACGCTCGACCTCGACTTTCTCTCGCTGCCGTTTGACCTCGTCGACGGCGGCAATGTCAATGTCGTCGAGACCGAGGTGCCTATCGAGCAAGTCTTTGCGTCCACGTGGGTTAGAGGAGGGTGAGGTGAACCAACAGAGGCGACGAGAAGAGGCTGTAAATTACACACATCATGTCATGCATGCCACACTGTAATTGTAAATATGTATAGCCGGCGGCGGTGGGCGAAGTGGCCTCTTATTTTGAGGCAAGTCCAAGACAAGTCCAAGTCCGTTTTGAGCTGGTATGTAGTATTTGGGGGATTGGCTGTTTACTCCAAGAGATCCGTGACCATTCCCGCTGCGATGGTCTCGCCGCTCCGGCGGATGAGCACGCGTCCCATCTCCTTGTTGTCGGCGGCCGTCTCGAGCGGGATAGCCGGCGAGCGGGACGTGCCTGTCGACGCGCGGATCGTGATCTCGACCGATGCCGTGGTGCCCTTCTGCAGCACGCGCGGGTTCTGTTTGACCACCTGGCCCTTTTCGCTGATGGACAGCAGCTTGGAGATGGCCGCGGGGACATTGACGCTGTGGTGGAAGAGTTCGACCTGCGTGCCCGTGATGATCGGCATCGAAATGTCAAACACGAGGATCTGCGCCGTAAACTTTGTGACCATGCGCACGGGCTGCTTGGGCGGGCACAGGACCGAGCCGATCGCGAGCTGGTTGGCGTCGCAGCCCGAGAGGTACAGCGTCACGTTCTGCCCCGCCACGGCGTACGGCGCCGTGTCGTCGTCGACCTCGATGGCTGCGTGTTAGATATGTGAACCCAGAACCCGTTTAATGCTATCTACTCACTTCGCACAGTGGCCATCACGTCACCGGGCATGGCACGCACGTTGTCGCCCACCTGCACGACACCCGACGCCAGGCGGCCCTGAACGGCAACACCGGACGCGACGGCCGTCTGGCCCTTGAACACATTGGACAACGGGACGCGGAGAGGCGAAGCGTACGGCCGCTCGGGGACCTCGACCTTGTCGAGCGCCGCGACGAGGTTGGGACCGTCGTACCAGTCCGCCGCGAGGGGGAGGTTGGACTGGGCAACGTTGAGACCCTCCATGGCAGCCAGGGGCAGGAAGGTGGTCTTGGCGGCCGAAAAGCCCGCGGCAGCGAGGAACGGCTTCATCTCGGACACAATGTCGTCGTACCGGTCCTGGCTCCAGTAGACCATGTCCATCTTGTTGACGGCAATCACAATCTCCTTGACGCCAAGCGAACGGACGAGCCACGCGTGCTCGCGCGTCTGGCCGCCGCGCTGGAAGCCAGCCTCAAACTCGCCCGGGGAGCCGTCGACCACCATGAGCGCCACATCGGCCTGCGCGGCACCAGAGATCATCGCGGGGATAAAGTCGCGGTGGCCCGGGGCGTCAAGCAGCGTCACGTTGCGGTGGGGAGTCTCAAAGTGGGTCGTCGCAATGTCGATGGTGACACCCCGGTCGCGCTCGTCTCCAAGCGCGTCCAGGCCCCACGCAAACGCAAAGCTGCCCTTGCCGACACGCTTGCTGCCGCGCTCGTTCTTCTCCTTCTCGCGCTCACTCATCTCGCCAAGCTCGTACAGCAAACGGCCCATGAGAGTTGACTTGCCGGCATCAACGTGGCCTGCGAATTAGTGGGTGGCGCGCTTTATCGTAACTCACCAATGACCACCAAAGCAATGTTCTTCTTGCCGCTCTCCTCCTCCTGCTTGCGCACCTTGGCGATAATCTCCTCCTGCTTCATGCTCGGCACAAACGTCTCCTGGTACTTTGCACGCTCACGCGCGAGCTCCTCCTCGTCGACTTCCTCACTTAGGTGCAGACCAGCCAGGTCCTGCTGGGCGGCGGTCAGTTGCGGGGTCCTGGGTGCCGAGGAGCCCTTGCGCGGTGTGCTCGACGCCGAACCGCGGCTTGTCGGAGACGCCGATCCCGTCCTCGACATGTTCCCAGACTGCACACGCTGCTTGGCAGGGAGCGACTTTGATCGCGCGGCTGGAGGCTCCTTAGCTTTTGCGACTAGGCGGTTAGCATACGAGAGAAACCACACAACACAAGAAACAGGAAAATAAATGTAGTAGCACAGCACACACGCGCCGCCTTGAGGAGACATCCAGTGACATCTCTTGACTAGCGCTATTGTCCGCTCTGGGCGCGCCCCTTGGAGCCACCGGCAGAAGGTTTCGGCTTGTGTCCACCGCCGCCAGAAGACGACACCTTCGGTGGCGGTTTAGACGACTTGTTCGTTTTGCTCGCCGTGTCGGGGCGTGCCGCTGTCGATGCCGCGTTGCCGCTCTTGACTCCGGCTCCCTTGTCCGCCTTCTTCCCTCCCGCTGCAGCTGGTGCAGGTGCCTCTTCTGTCTTCCCCGCCTTCGCATGGGTCTTCCCTGGATGCGCCTTTGATGAAGTCTTGGCAGGTGGTGGTGCAGCCGCAGCGTCCTTGACCTCAGAAGGCGGCGTCGGGGTCTCCTTCTGCTTCGCAGCTCGCACTTCGGTAACGGTCACTTTGTGCTCGGTCGGTGCTCCTCCTCCAGTTCCTGCACGACCGTCGCGCATGCGCAGGACAATGTCGTCTGGGCTCTCGACGCCAGGTCCAAACGCATCCCGCACCCTGCGCCCTGCGACCTCGCGGTCGCGGACAGCAATGTGCATGTTGGCGAGAGACGGCGGCTCGGGCACGGCGGCCTCGGCAGAGTGCGTGGTAAGGATGCTGAAGAACGTCGATTTCGGGCCAGACGAACTGCTCGACGAGGCCGGGGCCGCAAATGACCACATCTCGTCTACTGGTTCCGGTTCTGGCGTTGTGGGCTCGACGGGAGTCGCCGATGCAGATGGAACTGTGCTCGCAGAAGAGGAAGCGGCTTCACGCGCTGCACGTGCTGCGGCCATCTTTTGGGCAAGTTTCGAGAGCGGCTTCGCGGGGGAAGGCGCCTCGGTGGGCGGTGTAGAGGTTGAAGGAGCAGGGGACGCAGTGGGGACAGACGGAGTGGGTGAGGGTGCTTCCTTTGCAGCGCTCTGTTCGCGGCGCTTCTGCGCAAGGAGAGCGAGCTTGGACAACGGTTTCGCGGGAGAGGCCTCAGGAGCAGGACTTGCTGTCGGCGTGGGTGTCGACGAGCCATTGGCTGAGGTGGGGTTCGAGCCAGAGGCAGAGGCAGCAGCCGCCTTGCGCGCAAGCGACAGGCGCTGGAGAGCCGTGAGAGTGGAGGCGACCTCAGCTTTGGGCGGTGCTGGTGCGGCGGCGGGGGCGGCGGCGGCGGGAGCCTTGAATGTTGCTTTCGACCTGCGCGTCCTCCGGGGACGAGATTGCTGATCCGGCGTGGGGACGAGTTCGGGGGGCGGGGAAGCGCCAGCGCCTGTTCGCTCAGCCTGATGCCCGGTTGCCCTGGTGCGGTGGGGCCAGGCAGCTCAGGCAGCTCAGGCCACGGTGTCCGGCGGCAGCGTCAAGCGTCGCCACCAGCGGCGCGCATGTGTGCTTTGGTGCAAAACGAAGAAAAGCAAAAAACAACTGGACTCACCTTTCTTCTCCCAGTCTTTGCGCAGCCACGCGACGGCCTTGTCGACGTCAAACCAGTAGTGCCACAGCGAGTCCTGGATCGCCGCATCGCTTATTGGGGGCTTGAGGTCCTTGAGCTGTGCGCGCGCAAGCGGGAGCGCCGAGGCCATCTGCGCTGGGCGGTGTCAGCTAGCATACCCAGGAAGAAAGCTGATAAGACGGTTGCGTTGCGTACGCACCACGCTCGGTCGCGTCCATGCCATCGTCCGGCTCGTCAGAGTACTCGCCGCCCTCGTCGCCGTAGTAGTCATCATCGTAGTCGTCGCTGCGGTCGTCCGCGAGCTCGGCTGGGAAGATGTCAGCGCTAGAAACGAATTTCGAGCTGGTCGCTGGCTGCTTTGAGGACGCTGCTGAGCTTCCTAAAGGACGTAACGCTGACGAGTATACGTACCGCCAAGATCGAGATTTCTCACAAAACGATGCCTAGACATGGTGGCTAGGCAGTAGGTATGATGATAAAATCAATAAATAAAGTTCTGAAGTGAAGAGAGAGAAAGCAAAGTAAACTTGAGGACGATGAGGATGATGAGAGCGTCGGCGATCCAAACGCAGGGAAGGCAGGCAGGAACGGGGGTGGGTGGGGGCGGCGGCGGCAGCGGCGTTGGGCGTCATTACAATGTGTCAGTTAGTTGGCTCTTTATTGGGCGGATCCGATCCTACAGTAGCTTGCGCGCCGCCCTAGCCTGAGTGGAGCTTCGAGTCATTTAGGTGAGGATTATTTTTTTCGCTTTAATAGGATTTCATCGTCTGCAGGGACCTGAAATGTTTTCTATTTTGTTGGGGAATTGGGGCTAATGGATTACACTTTCCTTTTAATCATGACTTCCAAGCATGCTGCGGGCCAGCCAGCTGGCCAGCTGGCTGGTGGTGCTTGATGCTGAAGGGTGATTGATGACGAAACTGACATGTGGTTTGTTGGTGCGCTAGCGGGTTTGGTGAGCCGCTTGACATTGTCAAGCTGCAGTCCTGCAGTCGTTCTCTCTCGAATGATATAAAAGTCAATAGCACCTTTATGCTCATTGACCGGCTTCCAGCGATCCAGGGGAAGAGGCAAGCTGGCGATGGGGATCCACGGTCCCAGAGTCACTGGCAATGTACACGAGCGTTGCCCGGGGAAGACTGATCCAGATGCAGGACGACGCCACAGACACGACCAACGCCGAACCGTCTGCTCTTCAGTACCAGGCGGCGTTCGGTACACGGCGGGTTGCTATGGCAAGGAGCTGCAGCTGTGACCCCAGCTGACCGTTACCTCACACCATCAAGATTGAGTCCCGAGCCTTGAGAACTAACTGTGGTGACGCAGCGTCTGTAGGGCCCGAGCCGAGGACTTCGCTGCCACCCGCCCGTCTGCTCGACGAAGCGCAGAGTTATGGCCAGAAGCAGGGATGGCTAGGTAAGCGCTCGGTCGGCCCTGTCCTGTCTCCCACATGGACGGACAGTGAGTGTCGTACTGCAGTGTGAACGGCTCGTTGAGACGAGACTGGCGTGAAGATTGGGAGCGGTAGGACGCAGTTCAACCACATCTGTGGAACGTCAAGCAAGCTTGCGCGACCAGCTGTGAAATGGGTGGATGTACGGAAGCCGATGAGATTCGGCGCTGGCGAGAATTCGGTCGGATAAGGCAGACCTCAGGAGGAGAGCACCACCTCATTACTGCCGCACTGTGGGAAGTATTCCAGAACCCATGAATGTTCCACAGCGAGCCCGCCATCAGCCACCACCACTACCGCTGCGGCATCATGTCCGCAGGCCCACGTTTGCAGCCCGACCGACCAATATTAAGTGTTGCAACTGTACTCTGAACTACCACTAGTCTACTGCTGCTTCTTGACGCGGACAGGCACGTTTGGCGTCGGGATGAATCCCAGGAGACCGAATACGACCGTGTATACGGCGGTGGCTGCGCGTCTGTCAGTCCCTCTCCCAATGGCCCACTCCATATCGGTCATATCTGTCTCTACTAGTCGGTGTGTTTCAGTGACGGCGGGTAGAACCCGAGGGTCCCGAGAAACTACCGAAAGCCCATGCCCGAATTGCTGTGATGTGACGCGCAATGGCGATATGGTCGACAAGACAACGGCACAGGACGAAACAGAAACAATGAACAGTGGGAAATGAAACCACCGAGCAACAACGGAAAGATAACCAAGATACGAGACAAAAACACGAAAAAAGTACTCACCCCCAGCCATTGCGCTTAGTGAACCAAAGTGGGGCTGCGGCTCAAACTGGAGCGCCCCTCGGATCGCGTCCCGAATTGCGCCGCCTGCGGTCCCGTGTCCAGCCGAGCGGAGGGCGATGACCAGGGCCGTCCAACCGAGGAGAATCGAGGCGGTGAGGACCTGAAGAGTCAGTAAACAGCAGCCAGGAAGCAGATCAGCAGGCAGTTCCGTCCTACTGGAAATCATGCCACCCTCCGTCCAACGTGGGAGATGACTGTGGCCAAACATGCACACACGTCCGGACTGCTCGTTTGCGCGCCTCGAGTGTACGGTGATATGGCCTCCACCGGCCGACGCATGGCACACGCCTCACGGCCACAGTTGATCGGCTCTGAACTTACCGGTACAATCACACGAAGCCTCCTCGACTGCTGCCACTTGGGATACTGGGAATGTTAGCGGCTGCTAGTGGAGGTGGGATAAGCCGCATGTGTGTGTGCGAAAACTGGACGGTGTGTGTGTGTGTGCGTGTTCGATACGATCGCAGTGGATTTAATCGTCGAGCCGCACTCCCAAATTAGCAAGGAGCTTAATACGCACGTTTGGAAGGTACCCTCGGAACCACGGAAGGAAGATGGTAAGATAGAGGAAGGATGTCTGGTATGGTGAGCAGCTGGACAGCCGTAGCGAACGTACAATAGTCACGAACTGGAAGCCAAAATGCGTGAGGAGAGCAGGCCTAGGCTGTCAGCAAACGATGGTTCAGGTATTGTCTAGTGCTAGTCGGGACAGTACATCCGTATTGCCTGATGGACGGATGCGTGTCCGCGCGTGTATACGCGCGGGCGTGCATACGCGCGCGTTGGCGTACTGGCGTGCAGCTTGTGACCATGCGACGGCGAAGCGCACGTGCATCTGGGCGGCAAGTCCGACCACACCAACCAGCCAAGAAGTCAAAGACTCACCGGCCCCAGCCGTCTTTCGACTCGAGGAGACGCTGCACAACGTTCCCGAGGTCGAGGTACCAGATCAGCCCGCTGCCAAACGCAACGTATTTGCCGTGCTTAAAGACTGCCGAGATGATCGCGGCAGGCGAGCACCGCGAGCGCGGGACGTCCATGGCGGCCAAGGTCGACTGCGACTGCCTGCGCTGCCGCGCCTTGCTGCTGCTTCCGCCCTCGGACAATGGTGGGATATTTGTCGTCATTGCTGTAAAACAAAGGCGGATGGATCGGATGGAGGATCGGATGGGGAGAGACGGAGTGATGAGAGATGTAGATGTAGATGTAGATGTAGATATAGATGTAGATGTGAATGCAACTGGTGGGGATCAGACGGTAGTGGTCGATAGAGAGAGACGCCAGAGACGACGGAGAGAGAGAGAGTTTAAAGTCAAACAAAATAAATAAAGAAATGATAGAATAGATAAATAAATGGAATGGAATGGGGGGGGGAAATGGGGAATGGGGGATGGGGAATGGATGATGGGTTGAACGAGGAGGCAAGGAAAGGAAGGAAGGAAGGAAGGAGGGTATCGTATTAGAGATATTACAGTTTACTTAACAGCAAAAATAGAGATAGGGGGAATGGTTACCCTTTTCGGGACGGGAAATATGTACAGGCTCCCCCCCCCCGGCGCCCCCCGGTTATTGATGGGCTTTCATTTCAGACCTGTCTGTTTGAGCAGTTGCAATAGCGTCCACCCAGGGGCAGAACAGGTGTTCGAGATCTCTCGAGCTCTCAAGCGTTGGTTGCTTTGGTTGCCTGCTTTTAGATCGGTCAACGCTGCCATAGACTGTCAATGGTCAACGAGCGACGAGCCTTCTCTCTCTCTCATCTCTCTCAACTCTGAAATCCGCAGCCAAGAAATGCAAAGAACGGTCAAGTCAACGAATGGAAAAAAAGAGAGCCAGAAGCAGAAGTTGCCGAAAACAGTTTGTCTCTCTACCAGAGATAAGTTCGTTCCTAGCTTTCTAGTCTGCAATTAGAAAAAGAATTGTAATTGCAAAACGCAGACCCCCGACTAATTGACTAATTGAGGTTTAGACCGTTTAGACCCTGACGTCACTCCTGTCAAACACGTGGGTCCTGTCCGGATCGGCACGATCTGTCGAGTAATTGCAATATTGCAATAAGACTGCCTGCATCTAGGAATTTTATCTTCTTTTGCTCTAACGGCATACGCAGCTACGGACTCTGGACAATTTACCAGACCTTGAGGGGCTCCTTGGCCTCGGAGGGCTCGCCAAAGACGCTGATGGGCCAGCTGTAAGACCGGTCAGTAAATGAAGACAGGATCATAGACGCACCGAGGCTTGTACTCGTTGGGCGTGTTGGAGCGGACACGGTTGGCCTTGCCCCATTCGTTGAGCTCGGCAAAGTCGGCGTCCGAGAGCTCGAACGTCTGGAAGTTGGACTAGGAAGACGAGTTAGTACAGTCTAGACGTCGCCACGGAGTTAGAAACGACTTTTCTTGTCGTTGATAGCAAGAAGAGAGTTGTGGAGGGATCAGAGAATGCGGTACCACCCGCGGAAAACTGTCGACACAATGTGATTAAGACAGGGATAACTGAAGATGAAGTCTCGTCATGAAAGAGCAAGGGAGGGACAGATGGGAGTGAGGGTCGAACGCCGTCTGTGCAGACCTAGGACACAGTACGTAGAAGTACGGCCCTATACGCAACAGGCAAGGCATTCATTGGAAAGCCTCAGTCATTGGCAGACGCTCCGCTTAGGACCCTGATGTTTTCCTGGATTCCACAACCTTCGGTATCCATGTCTACTACTCACAGCGATGCGCGACGGGGTGACCGACTTGGGGATGACGGCGAAGCCGTTCTTGGCGCCCCAGGCAATGAGGACCTGAGCGGGCTCGACGCCGAGACGCTCCGCAATGGCCTTGACGGCGGGCGAGTCGATGACGCGCGCCTTGCCGGTGATGTTGTTGCCGAGGGGCGAGTACGCAGTGATGGTGATGCCGTTGTCGGCGCAGTACTTGAAGAGCTCGGGCTGGATGAGCTGGGGGTGCGCCTCAATCTGGTTGACGGCGGGGGCGACGCCGGTCGCCTTGGTGATGCGCTCGAGCTGCTCCACAGAGAAGTTGGACACGCCGACGGCCTTGACCTTGTTTGTCTCCTTGAGAATGCGCACCATCTCGCGCCACGTCTCGGAGATGCTGGGCGCGTCCGTGTCGATCAGGACCTCGGTCTTGTCCGCGTTCTTGGGCGCAAGACCCTTGCCGGCCGGGAAGGGGACAGGCCAGTGGATGAGGTACAGGTCCAAGTACGACGTGCCGAGCTGCTGGAGCGTGAGGTCCAGCTCTGGCTCGACGTTCTCGGGGCGGTGGCCAGTGTTCCACAGCTTGGAGACGAGCGTAATCTCCTCGCGGGGTACACCCGAGTTCCTGATGCCCGCACCGACCTGCCTGTCAGCCTTTGTGGTAAACAAACAAACATACCTCGGCCTGGTTGCCTAAACGCCCCAGTTAGTAATCAAATCCAAACGGCACACTGCGCTCTCCACACATACCGTAGATCTAGAGTCAGCGGCCCCCTCCACACTTTGCAGACATACCAGAGCAGCATCAATGTGGCGGTATCCGACCTTGAGAGCCTCAGCAACCCTGCAGGTTAGACCACGCGCACCGCTACGATCGACACCATGTTACTCACGCCTTCTCGACCTCTCCGGGCTTGGACCTGCCGTCAGCTACCTGCCGTGTCTTCCCCGAATCCTCACTGCCAGGTACCAAAGCCGATCTGGGGGAAGTTGACGGCACCCTTCACCGAGTTCTTACTGTGTCGTTAGTAACTTGCGAGCGGGGTACTGCTGGGAAACACGTCCAGAGAGGTGCACCCAACGAGTATACTGCAGTAGCACGCAGCTGCAATATTTGTGCCTGGTTTAGAATGTAGCCATCTCGCCATGGCATCGACGCCAGGTTTGACTGCGGAGGCTTGCTTGCCGACTTACAGAGCAATAGTGCGACCGAGAGACATTTTCAGTGTGTTCTGTGTTCAGTTGGGGGTATACGCAACGAAGAAGAAACTGGAACAACTATATATAATAGACCACGAGCTGCTAATGCACAATGGTGGTCCTGCTCTGCTCGTCAATCACCCCGAATATGACGTGTGGAGGTAAAGTTGGTGCAATCTGGTAGGCTGAGCCACAGGCCCAGACCCTGGAAATCGCGTGCCCACTTGCACTTAGCACCAGCCGGCGACCTACGCCAGCTCGCCGCTGCGGATGCGGATGGGGGCGGAGGATAAACTGGGGCGGGGCAACTGGGGGGCGACCTCCACCATGGCTTCGGTGCTCGGGTCCGTGGTGTGGCTGTCAATGCAGCGTCATGATGGCGGAGGACATTGCAGCGAGGGCTTTGAGAGTAATCATGAACCATGGGCATCTATTTACGCCGCGTGGTGCTTGAGGCATCCAGCGGGGCCTCCACCGGACCTCGCACTACTGGTCTCGGCGTCTATTCCGACTTCTACATGTACGCCGCCTGCTGCGCACACCGCGCCCTCCACTCTATCGGATCCGAGTCGATCCCTGGATCACATCACGATGCAGCACCATGACGAGGCGGACTTGGGCGTGGCCTCCTGCCTCGCCATGGGGGCCTCCTAACCGTGGTAGTACTTGTTGAACTTTTCGACGAGCACGGGGTCATCCTTTCCGTCAGCTGCATCCCGGACCCGAACTCACGCGGTAGAGCTGCTGGAAGCCTGTGAAGCCGTCCCGGAGGACGAGGACCTCCTGCTCCGGCGCGTCCTTGAGGAAGAGGGAACGGGCCTCGGCGTAGCGCTGAATGTGAGTAAGCCGAGTGGAGGGGAGGGAGTGGAGGTGGTGGGGAAGGGAGTGAGTGTGACGTGCGAGGAGCAGGTATGGCATCGTGTCAGCACACAAGCACCAGCAATTCAGATATCCAGATGACATACACGCGCAGCCTTGGGACCTCTGAAACGTCAGTTGCTGGACCCATACATGGTCATGGCTCACCGGACCTGGGACAGAGCGCAGTCTGCGTATACATCAGCGTTCCGCCCTCCATCTCAAATACACACGGAACACCACCTGCGGGACTGCACGTCAGCTTCCTAACACTCCCTGAATCTCACCAGTCTCGACGCGCTTGACGAGTTCCTCGAGGTGCGCCGTGAACGTGTCGCTGGGGTAGTTTATCGCGCCGACAATGTTGCCGCCCTGTGCGTCGGCGTCAGCGGTCAGCAGAAAATCGGCGGCGGTTCGCTCATAGTCGGAGGCTCGCTATGGCCCCTCAGCCTCAGCGTCTGTAGCCCCCAGCCTCAGACTTGACCAGACCAGTCCGCAGTTATTCTCTCCCACTCCACCCCCATCAGCCCTCCCGTCCCAAACTCAAACTCACCGCAAAGTCCGCATCACGAACATCGATAACGGCCCACGCGCTGCCCGCACCGCTCGGCTTGGCCTTGATAAGCGCCGCGAGCTCAGCGGCGTTGATGTACCGGAATGCCGGGGTGAGAGACATGGTCGTGACAGGTGCAGAGTTGGCGCGATTGAGCGTTCGGCTCGGTTAAGGTTCAGGCAGAAGAGATCGTCGAGTTGTCGATGGTGAGGTTGTTGACGGCAGGGTTGGATAGTGGAGGTTGGACGAGGCGGAATTATTTTTGGGGAGATTGTAAACAACCTCAATCATCAATCTGATGTACACTTTTTGATGTGCTGATCGATATCAAGCTACCAAGATTGTCAGGCAAAGAAGATGAGCGCAATGAGGATAGGCAAAGAAAGTACGAATCACTCCCTGGAATCTGCTTATCGTCGTGGTCGTCCTGTGGTTGCATATGTATGGAGCCAAAAGGTGTGTCAAGTGACCCAAACATGGGCCAGCGACCCTCGCTCCCCTCTCACAACACAGTGGTCCCCTCCCCGACTGTCATTTTCCATCATGTTCATAATAAGCTAGATACAAGGGTTCTACTTGCTCTCCTTGTCCTCCGGGAGGGGAGGGAGCTCCTCAACAAGACCCTCCTTGACGAGGAGCTGCTCGAGCTCGCCGGACTGGTGCACTGCGAGGGTTAGACGCGGCTCTCAAAAAACAGCATTCAGCCACACTCGCACTCACTGGAAATCATAATGTCGCAGCCGCCGACAAACTCGCCCTTGACGTAGACCTGGGGGATGGTAGGCCACTCGCTGGGCGTGTCAGTGGGTGCTGTGTCCAAGCGATTCTCCTCACCTGTACTCCTTGATGCCCTCGCGGAGCTCGGGGTCCTCGAGGCAGTTGAACGAGACGAGCTTCTCGCGGGGAACGCCCTGGGGGTTAGATCTTCTGAAACGAGGGAAAGAGAAAAAGTAATAATAAACGGGTGTATGCGCCGGGTAATACTAGGAAATCTGTACCGGGTCACAACCCCTGCTTCGCGGACTCACCTGGACCTCGAGGATCTGGCAGACGGCACGCGAGAAACCGCACTGGGGCTGCTCGGGAGTGCCCTTCATGAAGACGACGAGGGGGTTGGTCTGGACGGCCTGCGGTGGGTCAGCAAAGCACAAGAGTGGCGACGGCGGAGGCGGTCTTGTGGCTGGCCGGGAGCAGAAAATCGAGGTCGCAGACGGAGAGGAAGGCAGAAGGGGGCTGTCGTCCTCCCATTCCTGTCTCTGAGCGGCGTTTACAGAGGCTTCTCGACGAATAAGGCAGAGAACGAGGTACAAGCCGTAGAGGGCACGGGGAAGGCGGAAAGAAGCACAGAGGACGACGGGAGGGCGGTTGCTGAAGCATCCTAGCAGAGCGCAGCAACCTTCTCTCCAAGTCGCCCCTGGCCAAACGCGACCGAAAAGTGCTCAAACGGTGCAATCCCGATTCCAGTAGCGGATGTAAATGGAGCGCAGCGTTCGGATCTGCGGCGACGTGGGAAGATGCCGAGGAGAAGTAGCCAGCGGCTTGCACATCGCTAGCGTCCGCCACGGCTGCCGCAGCCCTCCACCCGTCTATGCCCCTTCTCCATAACCTTCACTTTGCCCGCCCCACCCCTCCCCGCACACCATACGCCATCGCCCAGCTCGGCGCGTACCCTGCCCCAACGCCGAGATCTCACATTGTCAATAAGCTTCCTCGCCTCGTCCGAAAGCGCTCGGCGCTGAGCAATCGCGGCGTTGACGCGCGCGACCTGCGCGCGGGGGAGGGCGGACTGCGGAGATGTATCAGTTTCTGTGTGTTCGGTATGCTGCTGGTTCGGAGTGGACTCACGAGCGTGCGGAGACCGGCACGGGCGAACATTTTGGGAAGGATTGGGATGAGTAAGTAAGTGGTGGTCGGTTTACAAACTCGATTGAATCAAAAGTGGAGGCCTCGGCTGCAGGGAGGGTTGGTCAGTGGCGGATTGGTGAATCGACCCGGAAATCGCTGACAATTCCGAGAGACGTTAATTGGTCCCGCTTCCATGGTTAGTTTCCATATTCCAGGTCCGCCCGACGTGTCCGAAATGACGGTCCATGACGCATGAACTGAGATGGACATGAGGTGGTGACAACTCAAATGTTTACATGCACAATGAAAAGATAGATACGATATATGAGCTACTTCTATCCTCTGCTCTCGATGCTTCCGCCTTCATTGTATCTCCTGTCTTCTCTGCCTTCCACTCAATCTCAGTCTCCTGCTCTCATTCCTCCATTGTCAGGCTCTTCCTGAGCTGTCTCTCTCTCTCGCCTGCGATCCCCTCAGTCGAGAATCTTGGTGACGACGCCGAGGACCTTGGTCTTGGCCTCACGGAGTAGAATAAGTGCTCCCTCCTTGATATACTCGGCGTGCCCGATAAACTCAAACACCACTTTGGACCTGTCGCCCGTGCGGATCAGGCCCGAGGGGTGGTCAAGCGAGACTATCCGGACCGTCTGCCTGATCGCGCCGCAGTGCAGCATGGCAGTGTACTTTGGCTGGATGGTTGATGCGTGGTGGAGGACCATGACCATGCCCTCGAAGCGCTTGGCAGCCTTGGGCGGGGTCTCGGACTTGGCCACGAGGACCATTCCTTTGCGGACCTGTGGCCTGCGGATCCTCTTGAGTGCGAGACTGGAGTCAGTTGTGCTACCGTGAGCGGTAATTCAATAACTCACGCAACGCTCTGACCAGCCTCGGCAGAGTCGACCTTGGTGCGTTTCCGCTCGATAGTCTTGACGGCAGTGGGAATAAAATGGCCAAGCGAGTCGGGGCCGAGGAGCACCTGGTCGTTGGGCTTGATGACTCCCGACGTGACAACACCCGACACAACAGTACCGACGAACGGAACGGAGAAGACGTCGCTGATCTGAAACTCCATGGGAGCGTCAACGACGTACTTGTCGTCGTTTTGTGATGAAGGCAAGCAATTGAGGAAGGTGCGAATGTTGTTAATGTTGTGGCCGGTGACGTTGGACACCATAAAGATGGGGCAAAGTCTGACAGGTCAGCACATTCACACTGTTTAAACCTACTTTGACCCAGAGAAGGTAGAGCGCGAGAGCTGGCGGGCGCAGTCGACTGCCTGGCGAGGGGTCTCGACAAACACGGGGACTCGACGGCAGCCGGGGCTCTTGAGGACCTTGACCAGCATGTTGACGGTCTGCTCAAGGATGTTGGGGGGCGTCATGTCAATCTGAGGGTTAGCGTTGGGCGACCGACAGCAACCCACCTTGGTAACGCAGACGGCAATGGGGACATTGAGAGCAAGGGCGACGCCGAGATGCTCCTTGGACATTCCAATGAGGCCCGCGTTTCCACCGACCATGAGCATCACATAGTCGGGGGCACAGCCCGCGAGGCCGAACAGCGTAGTCTTAAAGTATCGCTCGTGGCCAGCAAGATCGATAAAGGACACGACTTTGGAGGAGCGCTGGCAGATGCCCTCCCAGTTGAGGTTCTCGCGCTTGGCGTTGGCCGACGAGGACGTCTCCTTGTCTGACGTGGGGAATATCGGTTGCCCCGACGTGGAGAAGCCGAGAATCTCGCCTCCAACAGAGGACGTGCGGCCCGTCTCAATCTCGTGCGGGTGGCGGAAGAGAGCAACACGTGCTTTGCCGCGCCCGTCGTCGAGACCGCCGCGGGTGAGGACACCCAGTGTGGTCGACTTGCCCGCGTCGACGTTTCCGACCACAGCGACGCGCACCTCCATCACGTCCTCAACGCGGTAGGCGTTCAGGCGAACAAGCCAGCACCCGTACGGTCCCTTACCGGTCTCCGTGCCTTGCTCGCGATAGAGCTCGGTGACATGAGCAGTGATGGCATCGCTGGTGCGGTGTAGCCGTTCGACGGCCTTGTCGAGATCCTCGGGAGTGATCGCGGAACCAGACGCGCCCTCACCGTCGTCGGGGTGCACGCCAAGTGCGATGAGCACCTCGCCGTGGCCGCGCAGTAATGACGACGCGAGGCTCGACTTGACCTTGTCGTCATCGGCGTCTGCTGAAACGAGCAGCTCCTGTGGTTGTGTGTCAGATTGAGAAACAGTACAATAAAAATGAAAATTGTCATAATGGGCACACACCTCTATCGGGACAGTGGCCTCCTCCTGTGTCTCGACAGCATCGATGCCAAGCGCGTCAGTCTTGGGCGCGATCTCTTGGTGTGCGGGCGCGGTGGCAGTCGTGGTCGCGGTCGCGGATGCGGATTTGACATCGACGTGCTTCTTGTGGTGCTTTGCGAGCTCGGCAGCGGCATGCGCCTCGCGCGCCCGCTCGATCGCCTGCTTCTGCTTCTCGTGGGAGAAGCTCTCTATCTCGGCTTGGAAGGACCTCAGCGTCGTCATGCCGGGCTGGTCGAGTGATGGGGAGGTGTGCGTCGGAGAGTAATAGTGGGATGGAGAAGCAACGCCCCGCGCAAGTGCCGGAGTTTTGGTTAACGTTGCAGAGAGAGGAAGACGTGGTAGTAGTCGCAGCTTGGCAGGATCAGCTGTGTTATATCACAGCTGATTGAGGGAGGTTGCAGTGGGAGTGGCGTCGAGTCCTGTCGGAGGAGAACAATAGATGTGGGTGTAATGGTTGCTTGTTCGAGTCGAGTCACGAAAGGGAGGGTTTGATTCAAAAGACTAGAGAGCTAGAGAGCTAGAAAAGCAATGTATTGTTTCTACAGTCGAACAGTCGAACGTGACGCTGAAATGGTTCTAGAGTAGTGGCTCTCTACGGCAGCTTCGTAGGCGTACGCGGAAGCTCACTATAGTGGAGGGCAGATAGATAGTGATCTAGTGAGTATCTACAATGACCGGGGGTCCAGTTACCCCGCACCCCCCACTCACAGTGGAGCCTAGCTGCGCTTGTAGCGCGCCGCACTCCAAACACTGTTTATGGCGCCCACGCTGTCGCGGGGTCATATCGAAAACACGTGGGTGGCAAAAGTACCAATACCAATTGGTACCAACGTACCAATGTACCAAAATTTGATTCCGAGTGGCAACAATGCAGCCTGCCAGCTGGCAGCTGGCGGGCCTGGCGGGTGGAGGGCCGGAGGGAAAGCCACAAACAGTAGGCTGGCAGCTGGCATTGGCTGGCCGCTGGCCGCTGGATAGAGGATGGGAATTGAGTCGAGAGAGAGAGCAATGGTACACGCTTGGTGCAAAGATCCGCCCGAGGATGAGAGTGACGAGCACGCAGAAAATCATGACGAGTCGCGTATCGAACATGTTGAGCGAAGGATGGGCAGTCCCGGATCCGAACAGAGGTGACAGTGAGGCCGATGCTGTTCATGATGTTGTGGACGCAATTTTGATGATATCAAGGCAGAAATCAGAGTTTTCTGACTCTACAGAGTGAGCTCTGTGCATCTGTACCACCTAGACACCTCTATCATGCACCGTTGGGCCGGGACGGCGAGAAAACCAACACCCAGCAGCCGTCATATCCGCTATGGCGAAATGGGTAGACGCGCTGTATTTAAGCTGCGACCACTCCTGCCTTGGGGAGTTCCTCTGGGTCCTCCAAGGCAGTGGTCCAGTTCCACAGTTCCTAACGGAGTGCAGGTTCGAGTCCTGTTGGCGGAGCAAAACATTGCAATGTAACATTTTTGACGTCCCCAGATGCTCTTTCCGACGGAAAACAGAGAAAGAAAATAGTGGGAGGGGATGATGGGATGACGAGGAAGACAGGTTGTGGCTACTAGTGACATTGAGATGGCGGGGTGGAGGGTATTGTATGGCTGTGGCGCCCGTGGGACGGTTTGGGCAGTCCAGGGTTAATTTGTTTGCGGGATCTGGTGGAGGTCAAGTCTTTTTAGGCTGCGGCACTGTTTTCATGTGTGAGGTCCTACGGGAGGGAACTGAAGAAGCGAGAGTCAGAATGGTGGAGAAATCTAGAGACCTAGAGACCTGTCATGGGCCGCGTGAACGGGGGCTGAGTCTCGTCGTCATGGCCCTCCCAAGTGTGGTTGACTGAATCTGATAAGTTTGAATCGGGCCATCTGCAACCCAACAGAACATCTGCACCCCAGGTCATTACCTTTTCCAGTCTGCTTCAGTCCTTTCCTCTGCATAGACGACTTCCAGGATGGAGACTGGTGGGCCAAGATCCGGTCTTAGTCTGATGTTACTATCGACTCGGCTTCCTCTGTGAGTCGTTCATGACTAGTAAACCAGTTTAGATCCCTGAAAGCTTGCAGATGGGGAGGGCCATAAAGTCTCAGAATCACAGAGCCTCAGGCTGCTTCTGTACCCCGGTGATACTGCCTCCCATGTCACTTTCACTCTACAGATAGTGGTGGAAGCGCCAATCCTTTGCCACCTGACAGCCACACTGTCAAAGGGAAGGAAAAGTTCATCTGTCTTCCTGCTCGGGGATTAAGTAAGCTGTAGGTGAGCATGAATATAATACTCAACTCACTTCATCACTCGCAACGGACCGCTGGTAGGTTAAGACGCGCAGTCGATCACCAGGAGTCGCAGACCCGCCCTCCAACCTCGGAAGCACAACCACTGACCCCCCAAGTACCTACCCACCTACCTTCCTCCGTACATTCAAAGTATCCTTTTTCAATTCTCCGTGAGTCCCAAAGTCCTCTTTCCTCCCTCTGACCCCTCTACATGCCTTTCCCAGCCTTCGTTACGTTTCGATGCACTCCAGGTGCCACCACTTTGACGCATCGGTCATAACCGAACTGCCACTTTCCACTCGGATAATCTGTAGGTAGGGACGGAGTCAAAAAGTGGAGCCTCCATATGGCCCACCCAGGGTTTTTGTCCATCAGTCAGCCTGCTGACCCCGTTCCCTATGGTGCCGAACGGCGCACGGCACTGTCTGCTTGCCGGCATTGTCGTGTATGTTCGGGACGCGACTTTTGCACTCCCTTTATAAAACTCTTTTGTTCTTTCTCTTCCTTACTGTATCCCAATCCCACTGCATCGAACATGTCCAAGTCGGTGAGTATCCTTGGAGATTTCTCGCGGTATACTGACGTTCCAGTTCAAGGCCCCTTCCCTCGAGATCAGGTGTGTTCCGACGTAGTTGTCGACCTTTTGAGAGCTGCGGTCCACTTCTTTGGAAGCTCTCGTGGTCGCCTTTCTTCTGAGCATGGTTGTTAACATACAGCTCGATCCTGCATGGCGGGTACCACCACCCCCTTCTGCGCACGTACCAGAACCAGGGACGCAACATCACGAAGGACATGTTCATGTACCCCATCTTCATCACGGACGACCCTGATGCCGAGACCGTCATCTCGACGCTGCCCGGCCAGAAGCGCTGGGGCATCAACAAGCTCGAGGCGTTTATCCGTCCACTTGTCGAGAAGGGCCTCAAGAGCGTCATCCTCTTTGGTGTTCCCTTCAAGATGAACAAGGTGAGTGACAAGGAAGAGGGCAAGGACGGCACTTGTCGACAGGATGCTCACTCAACCGCAGGACGAGACCGGCACGCCGGCCGACGACCCCAACACGCCCGTCATCCTCGCGCTGCAGCTCCTCTCCAAGGCGTTCCCGCAGCTCTTCCTGGCCGTCGACGTCTGCCTGTGCGAGTACACGTCGCACGGGCACTGCGGCGTCATGAGCGAGCTGCCCAACCCGGGCCACTCGAACATGCCCACGCTGGACGCCGAGAAGTCTGCGCAGCGCATCGCCGAGGTTGCGCTCGCGTACGCGCGCGCGGGCGCGCACTGCGTCGCGCCGTCCGACATGATGGACGGGCGCATTCGCGCGATCAAGGCCGCGCTCATGTCCGAGGGCTACGCCAACCGCGTCACGCTTATGTCGTACTCTGCAAAGTTTGCCTCGGGCCTCTACGGCCCCTTCCGCGAGGCCGCCGACAGCGCCCCCAGCTTTGGTAACCGCAAGTGCTACCAGCTGCCTCCCAACGCGCGTGGCCTTGCCCGTCGCGCGATCAAGCGCGACGCCGCCGAGGGCGCCGACATTCTCATGGTCAAGCCGACCCTGCCGTACCTCGACATTGTGTCCGACTGCGCCCAGCTCGAGCCCGACTTCCCCGTCGCCGTCTACCAGGTCTCGGGCGAGTACGCCATGATCGTCGCGGGTGCCGAGAAGGGTATCTACGACCTCAAGCAGATGGCCTTCGAGACGTCCGAGAGCTTTGTTCGTGCTGGCGCCAACATTATCCTCTCGTACTTTACCCCGCAGATGCTCGACTGGCTCGATGAGCCTCGTACGGAGTAAACAATTAGTAGAGAAAAACGAGCGTACTGTCGTGGGGGGTATCAGGAGCATGCATCATTATTCTATTTGTACAGTGTAGCCAAGAAGTATGGGGCATGGGCTGTGGTGTATGTGCGTGGCTGTGTGTGGCGTACAACGTCCAGTTTTAAGGGGGAAAGAGAGGTGTCAGGCACATTGTACATCTTTATGCAGAAGCGATCGACTCCCAGTCAATCTTGACACCGGGCCACCCTTCTCCACCATTGACGATCAGCATGCGCTCCTGCACGACGCGCATCTCGCGCAGGCGCATTCTGCGCGCCTTGCGCTTGGGGTCGTTGGGGTTGAGCGGCGGCGCGTCGTCGAGCTCGGCGTCGGACGGGATAACCGCATCCGGCAGGCGGTCCTCCTCCGTGAGCGGGCGCGGTGTCGCGGAGCCATCAGCCGCCATCTCGAGCGAGTAGATGTGTGTCCGGAGGAGGATCTGCTGGACGGTAAGGAGCGCGCGCGAGACAGCGTACGGCAGGGGCGGCAAGCTGCTGCTGTTGCTGTTACTTCCGTCGCGGTGGTAGTGGCCGAGCACGAGGGCCGAGAACAGGTCCCCGACGCCGGAAAAGTATCCCCGGATCGTAGGCAGCGCAAACGCATATGTCTCGAGCCGGCCATCAACGTACGTGCTCGCAAAGCTCGCTAGCACCTCGTCGTCCGGCTCCCCGGTCCCCACGGCATCGTACCACGGTGGGCGCGCCGACGGCAGGAGACGTGTGTACGACTCCGGCGGCGCCGGCACGCCCAGTTTGGACATGAGCGAGATCGGCAGCGGGATGGACGACAGACACACGTGAGGCACGCCATATGTCGTGTGGAGTGCTGTCAGGGCGGCGTGCAGCGTCTCGAGCGAGGTGATCTTGACGTCGGAGAGGAGTCTAAGAGTTAGAAAAGGTACTACATGATGCAACTCACTCGGCCTCAAACTGGTTTGGGGTGATGATCGTCGCCATCTTCAGGAGACGCTTGTACACCGGCACAACGTCAGGGTTGACGTACAGCCCCGTCCCGATGTCGCCCATGACGGCTGATGTCAGCAAAACTCGGGCCTTGAAGATAATCCAAGAAGGGAGCTGCAGAAGGCAACTGGACCTCGGGACGGAGTTATTTCTAAGCGAAGAGGACCAGCTGCCGCTGCTGCAACGTTGTTCAAACGACGTCCGTGTAGGCACAGCACCCAGCGGCCTCTTGTCTCCAGAGGTCATGCAGAGTTTCCAAGGCATCAAGCCGCCGCAGACGCGTCACGCCATCGCAGTCCCTCCAGGTACTCACGGTCAAGAAGATACACGAGCTCATCACCGCCCTCCTTCTTCATCCGCTCCACCTCGGTCCCCACAGCCGCGAGCGCCTCTGCTCCGGGCACATAGCCTGTCAAGACACGCGCGTACCCCACGAGCCCATTCGTAAAGAGCCCCTCATAGATGAGTGACAGCTGCTCGGGTGTCGTCTTGTGCCCGTTCGTGTGGCCGTACCCCGTGTGGTTGGAAAACTGGACCGTATTCACAACGTCCACATCGTAGCCTAGCATCTGGAGCGGGAACGTTGCGGCGCGGTTGCCTGCTGTCAGCAAATTCAGTCCTCCCCATATCTCCAAGTCGTCTCTGAGTACTGCAGACGTGGTTTTTGGCGATGTTGATCATCCATCGACAGATCTCGCAACTCACCGACATAGCCGCTCACGACATGCGATTGGATCGAGAGGATACGGTTCGGGTCAAGTTTCGGGGCGGGCATGGCGAAGACAAGCACCTTCTAAAGATCTAGATCTATAAACTGCAGAGGAGGTGAGTGACAGTGATGATGATATCACCAGCAGTCCGTTGATGATGAGTGTTGAGGGCCGGTGGGCTGTGGAGCGTCGACGAGCACACTTGTCTGAATCGACGAGTCGGCCAACATGGAAATTACGGAATGGGTTTCTGGAATTGGTGGGCTGGCTCATCTTGCTGGCTGGCTGCTGGCTGGCGGTGATAAACCGACTCCCAATGCTCGGTGACTCGAGTCAAATGGCCGGCAGTAACCGACGACTTCTGATGAGTTATTAGCGGGAGTATATGCACGTGGGAATGATAAGGACCTTTTCTGTAATTGTCATTCAAATAGAACTCTCGCTTACTGTTTGTTCCCTTGGTGGCATTGTTATTGGCATCACGTGACTTTTGTACATCAGCCAGGGGCCTTGTGCGCTTGGTCTGGAGCTCCACCCAGCCATGAACATGAGGACCAAGCGAAGATCGTAATACACGGGGGGCTTTGCTTGTCATCGCCGCTGACAGTGAGAGGGGAGGGGGGGGGGGAGGGGGGCAAATTTTGTTCCTCGGGTATCGTCGCGCAGCACACGATGAAGCCGAGGCACCGCGAGGGCCCCTAGAGGTTCCGGAATGCTACCATGACACCATACGATGATCATGAGAACTGCAGCAAGTTATCAATACCGTGTCTTCCTGGTCGGTCTCCATGGAGATTGCACGATAGCGTTCAGTCAGTAGGGAGGCAGAGTGCGGACTTCCTGCTTCCTGGCCGCTTTATAGCCTACCAGTCTGCATCACATCGCTACACCACTCTCTCTGTCTTGCCTTCAGATCTCCGGGAGCGGGGAGCTCAATCATTTGTTGTGCGTGGGGACGATGAATCAGCGTGAGACCGTACTATCCGTACTGTCCGCACTGTACACACATACCATGTGCGAGAATCATTAATGACGATTGTGGCCGAGGTAGTCGAGGCTTCGCTCCAGACCCGCATACACTCAGGGAAAATTGCCGACGGAGATGCGTAGGCCGTCGAAAAACAAATACTGTAGTGAGGATTTTAGCGGGCTGTCCGACATTATCTACGTTGCGGCCGTGCATGTGCGTGGAGGAATGGAGAGCAGGACGACGGGGAGCCCTTCCGACCCGTGGAGCCGTACGCCAGTCGGGCGGGCAGACAGGGAGACACACTGAAATGCAAAAGTAAAGAAGCAAAAGCAAAGCAAAAGAGGCCCTGTATGCAGTAAGAGGCTTGAAGGGTGGAGTGCGATCGACGCCTCCGTCCCTCACCCTGGCCTGACAGTCGCACTCCCATTACAGTTTTGACGGGTCGTTCCATTCTCGGATACCAACAACCAACCACTTCATCCTCATCTTCAATCTTCAATCTTCAATCTTCAATCTTTCTTTCTTACATTCTCCCAGTCACCAACACTGTCGACACCCACCAGACATACTCCCCCATGTCGTCGATAGCATCCGAGCAGACGACGGGCCCGGGCTGGGCCACCCAGTCCATCTTCCGCCCATTCCCGGTGCCCCAGACCGGCCGACAATGGTTCTACCTCCTGTTTCTCCAAGGTAGGTCCACTCTTCTCACCACCTCCGCGTTCTTGCATGCTAACAGAGCAGGCTTCGGCGCCGGCATCATTGATTTCGGCGCAAATTTTGCGATCGCTTACGGAAGTACGTTGACACGATGTTTCCGGCGCATTCGCTGACATGAAAACAGTGTATGCGCACCAGAAAGACGTTCGAGTGAGTGTTTAGTTAGGTGTTGGATGGTGAAGGTGCCACAAACGACTTCCTGCACTTACCTACCCTCCTTATCAATTTCGCTGTCCCCCCCCCCCCACCTTCTAGGACTGATGTGCGGCCTGGGAATGCTTTGCTGACATGCACAGATGTGGGTCTTTAGCAAGAACACGATTGCCGGAGACTTGGGTGTGACGCCTATTATCCAGACCTGTGTGTCGATGCTCATCTCGTCCACACTGGTTCACACCGATCTCCACCACAATGCGATTCAGCCCCTGCCTTTCGTCTACCCGCACGTCGAGCACCTCCCCGATCCCCGTGAATTGTTTGACAGGATTTTCAAGCGCAAGAATAAGAATAAGACGGACGAGGATCTTGTCCTCGAAAAGGAGCGCGAGGTGCACAACAGCAGGTACCCGAAACGCGGATTCCGCTACTACTTTTGGATGCTGGTGCGCTTCGCCTTTGAGGGAACGGAAATGAACATGATCATCGCCAAGTGCGGTCCTCGCACCTGGCCCCTCCGTCTCCTCTGGACCGCTGCGCAGGGCGCGCTTCTCGGTATCATCTTTGGTTTCCCTCTTTGGTGTCTCGCCATCGTCATCCTTGGCCCTATTTACGGAACGGGCAACATGGGGGGCAAATGGGCTCCACAGGCAATCAAGGGCGTCTATGGCTGTATTGTTGGATGGGTCACCAACCCCGTGATCGCCGCCCTCGCTCTCGGTTCGCAGGCCGACCACCACATTCTCGTCGTTCCTGTCGACGCCGAGACGGGGCAGCCCGTCGACAACATTCACACCATTGTGGAAGAAGGCGAGGAGCCAGCCGGAGTGGACAACGAGTCTATCCCGCCTTCGCCTTTCCTCCACCCATACCGTGCTGCCACCACCAGCGCTATCACGGGCCGCCCTCGCGCGAACACGGGCGGGTCGCAGCGGTCGCGTGCCGGATCAGTGCAGCTCACAGGCCCTCGTCTTACGCCGACCCGCTCGCGCTCCAACTCGGTCGTCTCGCTCCGTCCCCCACTCACCGCCAACGTCTCCTACATGGGCCAGGTTCCCTTGCCACCAGCTGGGTCTCCCGCTACACCTCGCACACCAGCTGGGCGACCTCGTGGTCTCACCGTCTCCTCGTACATGTCTGCCACATTCTCGACTACCACTCCCATTGGCGCGTCCCCGGGTACGCAGTACCAGTACGCGCTCGGCGGCCACGGTGGTCGTGCCAAGCGCAGCCGTTCCAATACGACAGCGACGCTCCCCAACGCCGCTATCCTCGGCATGGGCCGCCCCGGGGGCGTGACTCCGGGCAAGGACCGCGTGGCCTCATCCCCCGCGACGCCCGGCGACTCGCCGCGTCCCCCCAAGCCGCTCTTCACTCGCGAGCGCACCAACTCTGACGTCGCGGGTGGCGCCTCCCACGCGGAAAAGGTGGCCCGCGGCTGCGATCCCCCAGCGACACTCGAGACGCCGGGCCACGACGTGTTTGGCAGCACCAACTCGACCGTGCCCATGCTCCGTGTCCAGCGGCCCAGTCTCGAAATGTCGAACAACACCGTCTCGGGATCGACGCCAGGCTCGTCCCCGTCCCCCCGCCGCAGCCAGAACGGGAACGGGACTGGGTCATCAGCGCGTCGCGATAGCAGCGAGGGCCCGCTCGGCGACGTGCGCGAGTAACCCCGCCTTTACGATGTAACATCTGTAGTGTAGACTAGAATTCGCCGCATATAATCATTGGATTCACACACGTTCGAGAAGGGTTAATACCCCAGCTCTATGCAACCTATTGCGAATAGCACAGAAACGAAGAGGTGTGAGCGACACGGATCTACATATCGGTGAATTTGTGCATCACAGGATCACGAGATGCACAGACTCTCTGCATATCTGAATCCGCAGAGCGTGCTGCGGAGTGCAAAAATGCGCGTGCTCCACACGTTCGTTCGGTAGAGGTTGGCTAGGCTGGTGGCGTTAAGGTGTCCCAGGCTGACCAGGGTTTTGTTCACTGTTTTCAAGGCACCATCCAGAATTGAGCACTTCCATCCCACACACACCTTTCGCGTCATTGGCACACTCGCAACCCCTCCAACCTCCACAACACTAAGGCCGCGGTCTGTCATCCGTCGTCCATCTGACTTTACATTGCTCCATACCACTTGTTGCCGACGACATCTTGCATTCGCATACCACTCCCACTTATATCCCCCACGTTCCCAATTGTTCCATCATGACGGACGCGGGACCGTCGCAGTCCAGGTAGGTTTTTTTCGGACGAGCTGCATGCTCGAGCCCAGATCCCAATGGCCGAGACTTTTCCGGGCGTGTGCAACCTGGTGTACTGGCGAGCCATCTACGGCCTTTGCGAGTTATCGATGCCCGCTATGTCTCTGCTCGCGGTCCCTGCACTGCCGTTTGAAATTGCTTTGACGCCCATTGGGCTCGACCCTCCCAGTTTTCCATCCACATACGTTCATGGCTCACTGACTCGCAGCGCACTCACACCACGACAGCGCGAAAAGGCCCCCGTGGCGCCCAGTGCGATCACGCTTCCGGCGAATGCGGACCATGTGAGCAGAGAGGCGGCGGGCGGGACGGACGGGCGGGGCGCTTGCGCTGGCTGCCGCAGCGGCTGGGCCGGAGCTGGTTTGAGGATCATCTGTTCCACATCGTTCGCGTGTGCCCAACCCCACGACACAATCCATCCCGGGAGCTAACGGCAGGAAATCACGCTCCTGATTAGCGAGTACCTCCAGAGCAGGCACCCGCGGCTCGCGGAGGCGTTTGCGGCCGAGATTGGGCCGGCAAAGGAGGAGATTGATGCTGTTGAGAAGGCTATTCTTGGTGAGTTTCAGCAGGCGGTGGGAGTTTGACGGGAGGGAGAGTGTGGAGATGGAAAGGGTGTGGGAAGATGTAGTGGAGGCGGTGATGGGAAGATCACTGAGTGCTACACACTGTGAGGAGATGGAGGGTCCAAACGTCGACGAGACCCAGGAAGCGGCCGCGCGATCTGGACACGTGAGACATGGACGCTTCGCAGATATGGCTGGCTCCGTGATGAACGAAGCGTAGCGACTATTCTCCTTCGCTAACTTGCAGACGGCGACTTCGGCTCTATCGAATCACTACTCGCTCCCGGATTGCTGGGTCCTCAGACGCAGAAGGCGTTCCTCTACATGTGTCATAGGGAGCACTTTCTCGAGTACATTGACAACCGTGAGTTTGAAGATAACAACGAACACATCGGCTGTGGAGCAGCTGTCACATGCGGCTGCTTTCCAAGCTCATAGCTGACGCAGCATAGGCGAGTCCCAAAAGGCTTTCAATCTTCTCCAGAAGCGTCTCAAGCCGCTTGAGCACTACCAGCCCGTGCCGTACGATTTCTATTCGCTTGCCTACCTCACATCAGCCTCGACTGTGCATGATGCCCCGGGTTTGCGTGACTGGGCAGGAGCGGGGCCCGAACGCGAGAAACTCGTACAAATGTGGCGCGAGCTCACAGACGCTCAAAGAGATGTGGGAGCAACGGCGGAATCTTCTGCACGTGCCCCGCCTGACCGCCTGGTCACGCTCCTCCGGCAAGCCGCTGCATGGCAGGTCGGGGCTTCGCGGCCAAAGGGTTCGGGACCGTGGGCTATCCCGTCGCTACTGTCCGACTATGCGCCTCTGACTGTGCCAAGTAGGCTGGAACGCCTCATTACCGGCCACCGCGCGAATGTAAAGTGCGTGGCGTGGATAGCCGATGGGCTCGGTGTGAGCGGATCGAGCGACTCAACTCTGCGCATCTTCTCCACCGAGGATGGAACGACAAGACGAGTGTTGGCCGGGCACCAGTCGCGTTTATGGGACGTGGCCACGTCGCCAAACTCGACGCTCATCGCCTCAGGATCAGGAGACGGGACAGTTCGTATTTGGACCACGAGCGGCGAGTGCGCGAGCGTCCTGGCCGGCGACGGAGGAGACGTGTACGGTGTCGGCTGGCAGCCCGGAGGCGACAGCTTCATCGCATCCGCATGCTACGACAAGATCTTGCGAGTGTGGAATGTTGAGACGGGAAAGCTTGTGCGCACGTTTTCAGGACACGCCCAGAGCACGCTCGCGGTCGCATACGACCCGACGGGCAGGATCCTCGCGTCTGGGTGAGTACCGAACCGAACAGTGACGAAAATACTAATTGGTTTCAGATCAAAGGACAAGCATATCCGTCTCTGGGACGCTGTTGGCGGCGTCTGCGTCCAGACCATGACGGCCCACGTTGGTGAGGTCACTTCGGTCGAGTTCGACCACGAGGGAAAGTATCTCTTGGCAGGGTGCAAGGACAATTCCAACCGGTTGTGGGATCTTCGAATGGTGAGTGTTGCAAGGGTGCCAAGGCGGTGGTTTGGATGTCCAGAGAGGCATGCACTGGCGCGTGTTGCCGTGCCTCCTGACTGGCTTGACTATCCATCTGAGCCCCAGATGAAGATCACCTCTCAGACCACAGAAGATGACACTCAATGGCCCTGACGTTGTCTTCGCTTTCACTTTGGCTGACATATTCCACAGCAACGCAACATTTACAGGTACACGGGACACCAGAACACGTCCAAGAATATTATCCGGTGTGCGTTCGCATCGCCGTCGAGCAGCCTCATCGCCGGCGGATCAGAAGACGGACTTGTATACTTGTGGGACCGGGAGGGGTCTGCTGGGGACGAGAGCATGCGGCAGAACAACAACAGCTTTGTGACCAACAGCAATGGGAACGCCAATAACAACACCAACGGCAACGGGGGAAGCGGCACATCGACACCAGCCTCCCCCGCCATCGGTCCCGCAGCCCTCAGCACGGTGCGCACGTCGTCGCCGACGTCGTACGGCGTCGGCGCACTCGATCCGCACCCGCACGGCCTCAACTCGAACAGCCACAGCAGACTCCCCGCATACCTCCCCCCACGCGCATTTACGCGCGCCAACTCGGGCAGCACGCAGGGCGGCACGGCCACCACGACCGTCAAGCCCCTCAAGGCGCTCTCTGGCCATGGGCCCGGCGCCGTCTTCGACGTGCGTGCCCGTGGCGACACGCTTCTGTCGGCTGGTGAGGATGGCGCGGTGGGCGTCTGGGGCGAGGAGTGAAGATCTGTGTACATTTTTGGTGGGAGGTGGTGGTGGTGGTGGTGGTAGTTTAGTGCCGTTTACATGAGTAATGAATGCCACCATTGCGGGGTCTCGCGTCTGGTATTATCAGCGGAAACGAAGCACCACAAGGCCACGATGCGATGACCTCTCAGTGATGAGTAACCGTGAATGCCAAATCCCAAAATGATGTAGGGCATGACATGGATCTATGCGTTTTCGACCCCCAGTTCTTCGGCACAGGTCGATGGCGTAATGACCGTACCCCGTTCTGTACGCAACTCAGGTGGGGACGTGACGGAGAAATTATGCCTCTTGTCTCATTCTCCAGTATACCGTCGCTGAAGGCTCATTTTCCCCTGCTTGGTGTACTGTATTGGGCGGACACCGTCTACACTTTGCCCCTCAACTTCACATGGTTCCCACTTACGGGTGCAATGTGCATGCATCGTTGACATCAGACTGTGTCAGCTTTGTCAGGTCCCACGTTGCCACTTCCTGTATGTCTCCGAGTTGCTGTGACATGCAGTAGGGCGTAGCTACTGGACATCTCTCTGTCTGTTTGTCAACCTCTCATCCTCTTTCTCATGCAACGATAGCCTGCAATCCACGGCAATGACAGCTTCACTCCTCACCCTCCCTGATGACGTGCGTAGAGACAACGAATGCGAACACGATTGGCACCGCAACAGCACTGACCCTGCAGCTCCTGATCCAGATAATCGGCGATGTTGGCGACGTTTGGGACTTGCCTGCTATCGCACTCACATGCAAAATGCTGGCGGCATTGGTGTATGGCGTAAGGCGAGACAGACATGCTCCGACGACTTTAACAGCTTACACGCTAGGATGAACAAGCTATCTGGAGGCGGCTTCATGCGGAGAGGTATGACAATCCATGCCAGTCCTCAGCATTCCTTCAACCCCGTACTGCATATTCATGGCGAACCGAAGTTATCGACCGAATTGCGGTCGCGCGGTACATCAAGAAGGGAATGCTCAGCACTATTAAACCCATCCACTTCTACATTCAACAATGCTTGCAGGCTGGCCTCTACCCAAATACCCGGGCAACGTTGCCGTCCGCGCACAATTGTTATCGGTTTTCTGTCAATAAGTATAATTACCAGCAGGTAACAGAAGAAGCGGTAAGTGGCTGCTTACGAGCTGCTGACTGATGGCTGACGGATATAGCTTCGCTGGGGACCTCGCATCTTCCGAGCGACGTACGGGCTGTTTATCGATATGCCTGCGCGTGGATGCCCTTCACGCAACGTCGAAGAGTTGGGCAATATTTTTTGGTCAAATGCGTTCCAAATAGCCCTCGCCGCGGCTCTCCCCGTTAGGCTCCAGCTTGGAAGGGACGGCATGGAGGCTATGTCGGGACCTCTGGAACCGTACAGCAGCTCGACTAGGCTAGCTGCTCTTGCCCGCGCTCTGTTGGGTCCATCTTTCGAGTTTCCACGCCGACAATACTCCGTATGCCTGTCCGTCGGAACTGGCGACGACCGATTGGCGGTTTAATCGATTGGCAGGAAGGTCTGCGAACGTCCGGGCACAGTGCACTGGGCTTCATTTATCACCTCCATGTGCAAGGAGACGGGCTGCTCAATCTTCCCTGTCGACCTTCAGATGGCCAGGTGTGGGACTGGGCTGACGTGGGGGATGAGTGGCTGACGTATTATCTGGGCCGTCTGGTGGGTGGGCATCGGCCACCAGCTGTTCTATCCCAAGTGATAATCAGCAATTCCTCTCCGCTATACTACTACAGACAGCCCCCCCGGAACGATCTCCCATTGTCCTTCCACGCGATCCCAGTGCCGGCCCGTGCCGATGTCAACCAAGCCTTTAACAAAGTATCCACTGAGGAGGTTGACTTGTGGTATCAGTTTCCTGAAGAGCCTGCTCCCCGTTCAAATATACCGCCATTGTATTTTCACTCCATGGACAACGCGTCGACGTTTGTGTACGGCATGGTATGCCTTTCAATGGACGAACCACCCGAGCTTGAGTGGATCTTCGCCGTTTGGCACATGGATACGGGTGGAGGAGACGGAGGCACGGCGAGAAGCGAAGACTTCATCATGCGGGGCATTCAGTATGGTGGGCGACGTTCAGCCATGGGAGTCTCTGGTGTGAGTATCACTGACTAGAGCAAGACAGCGTGCAAGTTCACTGAAACTGTCAAGCCTTATGGACCACATACCTGGGGACCCAGAGGGCAACTTCACTCGAGCTATCCCAACATTGCGTGGGATCCGACAATGGTGACCCCAGACCCCAGTGACGTCTTCCATGCAGACGGGGTAGCCACCTTTGTAAAGGCTGCATGGCTCAGCGAATACGGTTACGACGACTTCCGGACGGATTGTCAAAATCAGTACAACGCTTTGGCGACTGCATTTGATGATACCGACGAGCAGTATGACTTGGCACTCAACGGCAACCTTCCCGTACCGAACGAGCTGATTGATAACTGGTCGTTTGATAAAGTAGACGAGGGGGATTGGGATCCGCGCGATTCGACAACCTTTGAACGCCTTGATGACGTCTTTTGAGTAGTAGCACATGGTTGTGATTGTGGCATGAAATCATATGTACTATATGTGGAGGACGCACAGACGAGAGAGCATGCCACTTTGAGCCTCCCAAGAGCCCTACGTTTACGGATTGTACCCAATACAGAGTGGTGTCATGAGCTAACCATTACAGCCGAGTCTCGTCTCGTGTGAGCAGAACAGTGCCGCTTCGAACAAAATATTGGCATGGACAATGAGGGGGCCGTGTCGCAATGGAAACAAAGCTCTACTGACCTCGGCACATCGGTCCCAGTGATACATAGATGGCCATGGCGGGTATGGTTGCCCTGCGCCACATCCACCAGAATCCCTGGCAGCCCCACTGCTGCGAGGCTGAGCTCATTCAAAGACGAGAGGAGGCATGGTCGGGTAGGGTGGGGCTTAGTCAGAGGTTTGAAGGAGGGATGAAGCCTTCAGATTTTGATGATTCCGTCTGCAAGATATTCAACTTGCTTTGATTGGAGCTGCTGTTGTAAGGCGTATGGCGAGTCACTGCACCCCTAGAGTTCAGGCGGTCCGGCCACGACCTTGACTCGGTTCCTGTCACTGATCATGATACTTATCTCCATGTACCTGTGCAGTACAGAAACAAGTGAGGAAGTAAGACAGCTACACATGCTTCACCACGGTTTCTCACTCCTGTGACCCGAATCTGCGCCTGCCATCACTGTCGGACCCAGCAGACAGTTCACAGGTCGCTGCCCTGTGTTGAGTCCCGGAAAGCCATTACCTGCCGGCAACCATTGCGTTTCACCTTTGAGCCTAATCTTCACCGACAACGCAGCGCTGCTCCGCGCTCCCGCTGTAGTGACTCTCGAAAGAAGGGAATCAAAAGCTGCGAGCCAGAATGGGTCGTGGCTTCTCGCAATGGTTGCCGGTGTCTTACAGCACCCTTGAGATACAGTTATTCTCCTTTCGGAGGTTCGGGGTTGCCACCGATCTGTATTAATACGCTTGTTTCGCATCGAGTGCCGATACCAAGCACCAGCGCAACAGACCGAGACCATGGTGACGAGGTTGGATGTTGGATGGAGCCGTTGTCGTCGGGGCAATGGTCAAACTTGAGGTTGTTTGACAACAAGTGAGTCATACGTGTCGAAGTGCGCAGGGAATCTTACCAGGAAAGTTTCCATCTAGGGCTGAAGAACAGGACGGAGAATAGACACAATCAAGCCGCAAGCTGTCGAGGTCCTCAGGCTCGATCGTGCCAAGCGCCTCCGCAGTGGGACTGTGGCCAAAAAGGAACGCTGGACGCCAGCGGTGACAGGCCCAGTCCTGGTGGCCTTGTTGTTCCCCGCCTCTTCGCGTTCACCCTGCGCCATCCACCAAGTGTCCCCACGTCAAGGCGGTCAGCTAAAGGTCAGGACCCATAACTGAGCACGGAGTAACGCCATTGAGAGGGTGAGATTGAATCAAATCTGGGACCCACGGTTACCCCTCATCAAGTTGCCGCCCAGCCTCGTCCAGATGCAGTAAGTGCGGGCTCCTTATTTCTTTCGGACACTACGGTAAGACAGAAATCGGAACGATACCAAGCTACGGCCCTACGGGCAAACCTACCAGTCTGCTAGCTACGAATTTTCATGGTGCCAACCTGGAACGCGCACCTGAAGCTTTCACGCGGCTCATTTCTCCCTCGTGCCTCGGGCAACGAGGGGGGTAGCAGTGGAATACGTGCCACAATGCGCGACAGCGTGTTTCATCTCACACTGCCGGTCGTCCCGACGGGACGCAAGGCCTTTTCTGGCCTTCCCTTGCCCTTTTCTCTCCTGTCCTTTATTGCGGCCTTAGTGAATACATCGTGACTTTGTAAATACCTCGCTCGTGTGGGCTCAATTGATGAAAAGGTCGTTGCTCGACTCAGAGGCTGCAAATCAAAACAGCTTGGAACAATTGAAAAAAGGGAAGGGTGGCGCATGGAAGGGATACAAAGGGATCAAACTTCCTGGTAGCGCCGGGGAACTCGCGGTTACCGAACGGGAACACCGACGGCTTCTTGCATGGTCTCAACCTGGACAATCACTCATGCTGGTCAGGTCGTAATGTTGCCCTCCCATGTGGATATAGCAGCTCTTGGTACCCTTGGTGGTATGCAGATGCGTTGCTATCGATGCAATCGATCAGTATCAGTCCTGGTCAGCGAGCAAAAGGAAATGGCCAATTGACCAAAGCTTGATCTAGTCGGCATGTGCTGCGGCCAGTGGCACAAGCCGTATGGACTCGGGACTTCCAGGGTCGATGGCCCCGCCTCCTGGATTCATATTCTTACTGACAGGAACAAGTGTAAGGAGAAGGGCAGCGAGCGCAGCCTGTCAGCTGTAAGAGAGGCCTCGTCAAGGCTTAAGAAGACGTCCGACCACCGCTGCAATTGTGGGAGCCAGGCAACCCAGTGAGCCAGAGCAAGCACGACTGAACACTGCTCCAGGATAAGCATTTTGTTAGACGTCAGACCAACGGAGAGAGGGCGACGAAGAGATCCAGGGGAGGAGCCAGTTCTGATTGAGTAGCATGCTCCAAGCCTTGTCTCGGCCTGGCCTCGTCGGTCTCCAGCACACACTGCTTCTGTTGCTGTGACCCCACTTAGACTGCCAAGGGATTCGAGACGAACGCCCGCTTCCCCTCGACACGCGTGCCGTCATCCGCCAACCATCAGAGCTACCAAAACAAGGAATAATTTCCGTTTGGCTTATATGATACAAACGCCTCTTTGAACCTGGCGAACGCCAGTTTGTCCAGACTATCCGCTCAAAGGGCTTGCGTCCAGCTCCAGTTACGGCATGCACACGGCACGGCACATACCCAAAGGGACAGGAAGCAGCGACGCGCTACACATGGGCGGTATGTCGGGGCGACACTCTACAACGCGTGCGACGAGTCTGATCCAAACCCTCAACTACCTGTTCGTGCAGCCCAGCACTACACCACATCCCACCACAGGTACTCATTACTCGTCCAAGTCCAGCTTATCCAGACGGTGGTCGCTGTGTCCCTCGCGGTTGAGGTACAGACCTACCTATACACAGAACGCCCAGTTCCTCCCCTTTCTCATTCTGTAAATTACCTTGCTGGTTTTCTTCGTGCTCGGTGCCAAGCTTCGACCGGTCAAAGAGCAAGGAAGCCGCTGTACCTTCTCGACCACGATCGCGACCTCCACGGGGACCATCTTTCCTCACACAATACGTTCCGACTTGCTGAAATAGAACCTCCTTTACGGCTATTTTCGACTGGACGTTTCCACTTCGTTCTTGTGCATAGCACAAGCTGCCCCTCTTTCTTTCTCTCCTACATCTCCTATATTCAAATCCAAAGATCGACACAGTGCGGACGCACTCTGAGACAGACCCAACACGCGAACACACAACACACGACACGCGACACACGACACACGACAGACACGACACGACACACCAAGAAGGATATCCAGCTCCACTCATACATACACATTCTCGCCCCTCGCTCTTCGCTCGCCCTCTTGTCTGGATCATACGAACGAAACGAGCCTAGTCATCCTCGAAACCGCTGCTTTCCATCTGCCTCACCATCGCCACCTCGATTCTTCCCCTTGCCCTCTCTTACTCTCTTCACATCTCCTTCTGCCATCTCCAATCCGGACACTCTGAATACCTTTGACCTCAAGCCTTGCAAACTTCGACACAAGCGACGAACTCATCGTGCCGAGAGTGATAAGACGGTGCACGACCCAACCTTGCACTCAACTGCCCTCTAGCCCAGCTTGTTGAGCACTGTACTGCCCACAATTGAACCAGCCCGGCATATAAGGCTCTCTTGACGACACTTCGAGACTTAGTGGTAGTGCTTTCATCAGCGACATCCCCCCACTTCATGATCCTGTTGACTGCCCCTCCGCCCCACCAGCACTAAGACGAGACAAGCCCATCGACACTCGCAACACACTAAACGCAGCGCGGTGACACATTCCGACCCCTTTGACGGCGTCGCGCACAGACCACCCCGACACCAATAATATCCACACTGTGCTTGGTCTTGTTTCGTTTGCGAACGCCGTGAAATCTGAGACAGACGAAACAAACAATTACGGGGGACAACGACAAACAACCATAGACTGTGCTGGTCGTTTTTTGTCTCGTCTCTGCCGACACCCTGTGCACAATTGCTTCTGCATGGACGCCTGCTGAGCCATACACAAGCAGCTTCACATTCGGGGACCAACCGTGGCCTGACCTCTCACCACTTATCTAGGCGTTGACCTCCATCGTTGCTCCTGGTCTGCAATCCACTCGCCATCTACCTGCCTGCCGGCGCCCATAAATATAATATAATAAACAGTGAGTTTCTTCCCTGAGAGATTTAGCATTTCTCGTCCCAGCAAGGCGCCGCCAAGGTTGTGGCGTTCAGTTGGCTGCCACTCGAGCCCCCTCTAGGCGTTGGAGGTACGGAGGTGTTCCTTGGCCGTAACCTGTTCATGCTGTTCCGCGCTCTGGACGCGATGAACAGGCCCTTGGACGGCGTCACTCCAAAGGAAGTTGGCGGCTCACGTTGTTGCCCTGATACCACGTTGGGCTTAGCATGAGCGGCCAAAGCTCCATCAGACACGCTCCATCTCTCCCCCCATCACATTGCGCTTGTTGCATCCTCCTATTCTTCCTCGTCCACTTACACTCGTCTAGCATCCATCATGTCCCTCGCAATGCCCCGCATGCCGGTTGCGACCAGCGAGCGCGCTTCGGTCGTCTTGCCGACTGTAAAGTGCTCGTCATGTTCAATCGCCATCCCCCTCAATAGCCTGAGCGACCACATCTGCGAAGGTCCACCACCCGTCCCGGCACTCCCGCACTCCACCGTCAAAATCCCTCATATAATCACAAAAGATAGCAGTCCCTCCATCGCTCAACTCCCCTTCGTCTCTTCCGGTCTGCAGCGTCCAAACGCTCCGGAAGCTCTCCATCCGCGGAACACCCGGCCCTTTTTGATAGGGGAGGTCGTTCCGTCTTCCAGGCTTGGCGACTACCCCGCCGATGTTCCTCTTTCGGCAGTCAGTGAGAGCAGCATGGGACGATGGCCGATTGGCGACAACGCACCAACTGGCCACGTTCTGCCATCGCCGACGCTGCCGGACACGACGTCTGGTGGGTTTGCAGGTATGGCAGGCGTTGGCCGTCGCGCTTTTGCCGCCGCTGCATGGAGCGTCCGTGCTGGCGTTGCGCTAGCGGCTGGCGCGCAGGGATCGGGGTATAGTGCACCTTCCGAAAGAGAACGCGACGCGTCGATTTCCATGCCCATGCCAATCCCATCGCGTTCCCCGAGCTCCTCAGAAACAACGCCTGACCGTTCATCGCCGACTCAGGAACGCCCAGGCTCCTCTCGCCACCACCACCAGGCATCCAGCACAAGCCGCTCTACGACACCACGCGAGCCGGTCATTCTGCCAAAGGCTCCCCTTTCGGGAAGGCAGCGCAGCAACACCATCCGCGATGTAAACCGTTCCGAGTCCCGTGCAGATGACTACCGATCACAGTCTCGCATGAACGAATTTCCGGTTCCGTCTCGCCCACAGCTTGACCACCGCTCAGCGTCCGCCATGTCGCATCGCGAACGGGAACGTAATGAGGAGCCCAGCGCCTTCTTCGAGAAGTACAAGCAGACGATGGCCTCGAAGAGCGACCAGACCCATATGTCGTCCAGCTCTCCCTGGAGCAGGGACGACGATGATGTCTCGATTGACAGTCATGACGACCACTCGCAGCTTCCTTGGGTTCTGTCTCCCGAGCAGAAAGTTGTTCCCCTTCATCGCTTTGACCACCAGCGCAACCCCACCGACGGAAGTATTGCGTCAGCCACGTCGAGCTCAGCGTCATGTGGTCCTCCGGAGCTCCGCAGCCAAAACGGAAGCGCGCACGAGGAACTTGTCATGACGCCCAACCAAAGCTGGGAGGGTCTTGTGGACCGGACAGGCGCGCTCGAGGTTATGAAGAAGCCGTTTGAGAACCCGGGCCTGGGGCTTGGGGACTCACTGGCCCAGATTGGCGAGGAGGAAGAAAACGAGGATGAGGAAGAAGGCGAGGCCTTCGTCATTGGAACACCGCAGGACCCTCGCCGCTTCAATAAGTCTGTGCCGCCAAATCTCGCGCGCTCCAACTCCGAGTCAACCGTCAGGCAGACTACATCTCCGCAACAACGCTCAATGACGGCTCCCCAGTTCCCCACGCCGTATTGCGGACACGACGCCGACACCCCGCGGATGGGTCTTCCGCTCTCGGGCTCTACCAGCTCCTCAATGCGACCCCGCCGTGACGATGGCCCATCGCCATCAAACAGCTCGTCCGCAGAAAACCGCCGACCGAAACGCGTGTGTGCCAACTGCGGCAGCGCCGTGGGAGGATCACGTCGGTT
The DNA here is from genome assembly GCA_013177335.1 of Apiotrichum mycotoxinovorans. NCBI lineage: Eukaryota > Fungi > Basidiomycota > Tremellomycetes > Trichosporonales > Trichosporonaceae > Apiotrichum > Apiotrichum mycotoxinovorans. The sequence goes on along the minus strand of CP053625.1, from coordinate 1,134,429 downwards.
TGTTGAGCGTGACGGTGTTATCCTCTGCGAGGCCGACTGGAAGAAACTCTATCTTCCCTCGTGCCGCCGATGCGAGCAGCCCATTGAGAAGAGTGCAGTGTCGTCGTCAGATGGCCAACTCAAGGGCAAGTGGCACCGGGCGTGCTTCACTTGCTCACGCTGCGACCGTCCCTTTGACGGCGATGACTTTTACGTCCACGATGGCCGACCGTGGTGTCAATACCACTATGCCGAGGAGAAGTGAGTAGCCTTGACTCCGAAAGAAACCCTCCGCAGTGTCGCTGACAATACAGCGGTACACTCTGTGCGGCAAGTTCATGCGGCAAGCCGATCGAAGGGCCTTGCATCCTGGCTCCTGGTTCCTCGAACGGCCTCAACGACCAGCGCTTCCATCCGGGCCATTTGCGGTGCGAACACCGGGGCGGCGCAAGCGGGTCGCAAAACTGCCGCGAGTCGATGAACGAGTACTACGAGGTCGGCGGCGGGCGATACTGTGAACGACATGCTACGGAAGCCGCCCGTCGTCTAGCAAGCAGTGACGGACGCACCGAGAAACGCCGCACTCGACTAGTCGACCTCGGTCTAGGTGGACTTGCCGGCCTTCTGACCCAGGCGGATGGAGCGAGTGGAACCATGAGGGGTTAAAATGGAGGAATAGGAGAGGAAAGAGAACAGGACTGGTCAATTGTCAACAGAGCACTATCACCCAGCACCCCACGTTTATGCGCTTTTCTTGTCACATCACACACACATACGCACACTCACGCATGTCCCCTCGAGATCCTGTCACCTTCATACCCGACGTAATGACGAGAGGACTTTGTATGCCTAGCTGTATCTCTGATGACGATCTTGATATTCCAAATTGTGGAGAAGCAAGAGACCCGGGGTGAGGAGACGGCGAAACGAGACGGTAATGAGACCGAAAAGAGGCATCATTCAGACAGGGAGCGCGGAACTCGGCGCCAAGATGGCATGGGCAACTGCCGTAGTCCTATCTCCCAGGACCTAGGGCCGCGCTGCCCCAGCGAGGACAGCACGTGAACACGTCTCATGGCTCTGGCAGGGTTCCAGGAATCTCGATCAGCTAGAGGGACATCAGCAGGGAGGCGTCATTGACATCGAGCCAGATCAAGGCACAGGTCACGATACTGCCAGATCACACTAGAAGGCACAACTTTCAAAACAAAGCACGCCAAGGGGACCAAATTGAGTTCTTGCGAGTAGCGTAACGGGACGAGGCAGACGGAAGGCACTGCAGAGCGTATAAATCACGTGACATTGAAACCGCCACGAGAGGTGCTCCAAACAGTTAAACAGACCGACGTTGGCAGACGGGTGGTCTCGATTCGGATCCTAGGTGATCCTTACTCCTTATTGCTGGTCTCTTTGTCTTGTTTCTCCTGGGGACATACCCGCTCCCTGACAACTGACCGAAACACTGACGGTACTGACCACAACCTGCACATGCAGGTCCTACATACGTCGGCGTACCGTGCCAGGACGTGCGTCGCGATGCCAACCACACCGAAGACGTGGGTTAGTGACATGCGTGGTAGTCGGCACAACATTTGGGATGTTTTTGTCTCCGATTGTGAAGGAATTCACAGCGCAGTCGGTGACCGTGTCAGAACAGTTGGATTGAAGTGTGCGATCACACGCGATCGGTCTGCCAGTGTGCCTTCACGCTGCCAGTAACCAACATTCGCGTCTCCCTGCGGGCCTGCGGACCTGCGGATCTGCTGACTAGGAGACGCGTAGCATTGCAGGTACAGATCTGCCTCCCAGATTGAGCAAGACGAGTACTGACCGTGTACTGTTCAGTGTATCTCGAGTTGCGCTGTAGCATCGTCCCACTCGGATTACGATTACGTTGAGCTGCGACCGGCGACGACGACAGGGACCAGGGACGGTATCGGACTGCACATAACTGCGTGCGTGTTTCAAGTTTGGCGATTTAGCTCATCTCCAACGGAGACGGAGACGGACCGGGGGGAAGCAGCAACGAGGACATGTCCTCAAAATGCTGTAATGCCAACAGCTTCCGGGAGGCCCCAGTATTGCCTGCTCTCTAGGATACGTTGATTCCCCTCCCCCACATCGGGAAGAGCCAAAGCAAAACATGGAGGGGGAGTGGTACTGTACATCATGTTTATTTCCGAAGTGGCACAGGCACACATGGGATCGCGACGCGCCGGCTGTTGCCTGCTGACGACTAGGTGTGTTTCGTGTCGATCCGGCACCGTGCCTTGCGACGACGCACCCAGGGCAGTGCACCAACATGGCACCAAATGTCTGAATCATCTCCTTCACATACTTGCAATGTGTTGTGCCAAGGCTAGATCCATCATCTGACACTGGGGCCTTCACGAGTTTTCTTGCGATGTCGTGTGAGGTGGCATCCTGGGGCTGAGCAGCACCACAGCGACCACCCGCTAAATGAGCATCCCAGCTAGACTCACAAATCACATAGCGGGCAATGGCACGCTGGAGGCGAGACGCTCACGAGCCAAAAACGCGAATGGCTGACGCGTAAGAGCCAATGTTTTGTTGCTTGGACGAGTATCATGGTCCAACGTGCCATTCGTCATTCCTTGTTTCAAAGTTCTCGGGCCGAGCCAAGAGTTTATGCCTCGAACATTCAAGCTTTGTTCATCCTGTACTCTGGGTGGGTGCAGAAATGGGACCAAAGCGGAGGGTGTCATGAAGCCAAACACGCCGAGTGCTCAGAGCCCGTAGGGTATCTTGGCAGCTGCAAGACTGCGAGTTGGCTGGTCGATAAGCAGCAGCAGGTTGTTCCACGAGATCTAAGTTCCCCAGCAACCAGGTGCATAGCATACCATGTATGTAACCCTCTCTCTGTTCCTCTCCTTCTGAGCGTCGATCGCGTTACAGAAAGAGACGTCGGCCACGCGCGCTCAGCACCGCGTCCCGGACGGAGCGTGACCTGTGCGGGCGGCTGGCCCAAGGCGTCGTGCGCGCGTCTGAACATGATTGTCAACAAACTGTACTGTGCTGCACTGTGTCGTTGTTCATGCTGTCCCTTGCTTCTGGCGGGTCACACCGGGGGAGCACCGGAGAGCGGCGGCGAGCCACAACGACGGATCTCCCTCCTCGCCTACGAACTCGCCCACAAATGCGACCACAAAGGCGGTGAAGGTAGGGACATGCATATATAAGAATGAAAAGGGACAGGAGGACTGGAAGACCGAACGCTTCCTTGCTCTATACAGAATGGCTACCCAGTACCGGCACGGCATCTCGCTGCCGAGCACACTCGTTACGCTCACACTTGTTATTTCCATCATTGGTGCCGTCTCTGCGGCCCCTACCAAGCATCAAAGGCATTATGATGACTACCACTACGATCCCCGCTTGTACCCCTCTCTTTCCCCCTCGTTCTGCAAATGGGCGCCCCGCGACGCCGCACAGCAAAGAGTCGTCAACTTTGCGGCATACCAAGAAAATGTCTGTCCGCCGGGCTACCTCTACGACCAAGATTTCTCCGGTGTAGGAACGAAGCGCGAGGCGGCACCGCTGGATTTATCGCCGGCACCAATCTCTCCGCCACTGTACCCGGTTGCGGCCGAGAATGTGACTTCGTCGTCGGTTTCGTCTCCGCCATCCGAAACTGCGCCATCACAATCGCCGTCGATTCCGGCGCCACTTCTCACTTCGTCCTCTGTCTCTCCAGCATCGTCTGTGTCGGCTTCTCCTTCTGTGTCCTCTGCCCCCGGCTTCTCTGCCCCCCTTTCACCTCCCGCCTCTTCAGCGCCTGCGGCCTCCCAGACACCGGCGGCGACCCCAGCTGCTTCCTCCGTCGTTGGAGGCTCGTCCTCAGTTGCCGCCACGCCTACCAGCGCAAGTCCCGTCGTGTCCACCAGTAGTCCCGCCAGTCCGGCCGCCTCTTCAAGCACGTCCACCTCGGAAGCTCCAGTCGTCACGCAGACCTCCCCGGCTCCCCCCTTGATCCGCGGCGTCAACCTTGGTGGCGTGAGTCAACTTACTTTATTTGCCCGTGTCCATACATGCCCTAAATCGTAAACCCATTTCTCTAACTTTCTACACAGTGGCTGGTCGTCGAGCGGTGGATGCGCGACAGCTACTGGAAGCAGCATCTGCCCGACGACGCGCAGGACGAATGGACGATTTCGCAGCAGCCCGACGCAGAGTCCATTCTCCGGGGGCACTGGGACACGTGGATCACCGAGGACGATATCCAGCAGATTGCCGCGGCTGGCCTGACACATCTCCGTATCCCGATCGGATACTGGGCGTTTGAAAAGTACCCCGGCGACGACAAGTACCCTGCCGACCCATTCATCCAGGGCCAGAAAGAGTACCTCGAAAAGGCGATCAGCTGGTCGCGGACCCATGGATTGAAGGTTATTATTGATCTGCACGGCGTCCCCGGGTCCCAGAACGGCTGGGATCACTCCGGCCGTCTTGGTCCCATCCTGTGGCCGACGCACCAGCCCTACATTGACTTCAGCGTCCGCATCATTGACCAGATTGCGGGCAATTATACCACTGATAAATGTAAGTCAAAAGTAGACTTGCTCACAGTGATGGAAGCAAGCTAACAGGGAACCAAGACAAGGACGTTGTACAGATCATCAACATTCTCAACGAGCCCGTCCAGAACGCCAATGGCATGCCCGAGGCCATTCGCAACTTTACTCGCAGGGCATACGACGCTATCCGGCAGCACGACCCGACCGACGCCTGGATCGCAATGGACGCGCCATGGTGGCCCGCAAGCGTCTGTTGCAACTTTATGGTCGATGGGACGCGCTACAAGCTCATGGCCGACCAGCACCTGTACGGCAACGTGTTCAACAAGGGGCAAGACTGGGCAAACAAGACGTTTGCAGAGGTGATTGCGCCCATCTGCAATGTGTGGAGCGATCTCCAGCGCAACTGGCCCCTGCCCGTCTTTGGCGGCGAGTGGTCCCTCGCCACTCCTCAGTACTACGACTTCCACGACATGTGAGTCCTATCGAACAAGGGGTCCTCCCGGTCACTAACTTGTTCAGCGCGTGGGACGACGCGATGCGCAGAATCTTCGACTTGTATACCCAGACATACGAAATGTACGGCACTGGTGAGTAATGTGTCTCTCATACCTTTGACCAAGTACCTGATCCTCCCCAGGCTGGACGTTCTGGACCTGGAAGGTCGACTTTGGTGGAAGCTGGAACTACCAGGACCTGATCAACGGTGGCACAATCCCCAAGGATCCCACACAGCACAAGTACAGTCTCAAGGACATTTGTCCAAACTACAACGGCAAGTAAAATTCATATAGCTACACTACATACATATATATCCTATCGCCCTGTACAGCTCACCACGACTATCTGGACATTATGCAGACTTGGACTATGCAGATATGCTTCTGACTACCACCCTCATTTATTGGGGCTGGGTTCCGGTGTGAGTTCCGGTGTTCACCATCGTCGCTCAGTGTGTGCGACGGTTAGGCGACAGATTCATACTGTTGCTCTCAGAAACGTTCTCAGAGTGCAATTTCAACATTACAGTAACATGCAACGTGAAAGATGCAGTACTCTACATACACCGTACAGCTCATATACATCCACAGCAAGGTCTACCTGCGTTTCTCCTTATCTATCACTTGGCTCCTCAGCTCGAAGTCTCCTCCACTCCGGGTTGTACATAGGAGGGAGGAGCTCTCTTGTCTCCAATGGGTCGATGGGCTCGATACCTCCCGCATCTTCGTCGTGAACGGGGAGATGGCTATCATTCGCCGAGGTTGAGGTGGTGACCGTGACCGCCGACGAGGAGTGGGTGGGCGTGCCTCTCCAGAGCGAGGTCTCGGTGGAACTTGAGTTGTCAGAGTTATTTCTTCTCGACAGGGACCGGGAACCTGTGGTCGAAGCCGTCCCGCTTGGCGATGCTGCGGCGAGGGGAAGAGGTTTTTGGAACGAAGGTGGTCGAGTCGCTTGTGGATTGTCTGTACCGTGTTCCTGTTTATCGTCGTCAAGGCTCTGGGTACTGTTGATATCGGTCACGGCAGATGGTATCGGGGACATTACGAAGTTGTTGGCGATTGTCTCCCGCACCTCGACCTTTGGACGTATGACCCCGGTGGTGTCGGCCTCCCACTCGGCTTTATGTCGCTGGTAGCTTAGGAAGTCAGTTTTAGTGTATCGCAGGAGCAGATGAGCGGGAAGAGAGACACATACCCAGCGGTGCTCCTACGCCGGCGGCAGAGGACGAAGATTACCAAAATCAAAACAACAAGTGCGACAATGGCGCCGGCCTGGAATCAGCGCTGCTACCTTTTGCTATACTTACCACACCGCCTGCAATGGCGCCTATGGTTCCTACGGCGGAGGAGGCGGCACCTTTGTCTGCCTTCGAGTCCGTAGAGTTCGTGGTCGAGTTAGTAGAGTCCGAGTCCGTCGCAGACCCCAAGTCCAAGGAGGTAGGGTGCGAGGAACTGGACGCCAGCGCCACAGGGGTCGTTGTCGCCGACCCTTTTCTTTTCATGTCAGCCGACAAATCGAAGCCTGGCTGTGTTGTTCTTTGTCAACTCACTTATCAAATCCAATAAAGGTGACACTGGTCAGGTTGATGCCTCTGCTCCAGGCAGTTTTCGGTGTTGCTTGGAGAGTTACGACGTAGGGGTGTATTGTCGAGTTAAGCGACTGCACGAACAGCGGGGTGTCGTCCACTGTCGACAACGAGGATGACAAGTCTACGGGTCCTGAAAGGGGATACGGGAGAAACTGCGAGTTGACGTTCAGCTGGGACATATTTGCCCCTCGGGCGCCGTTCACGATCATGAATGCTGCCTTGTTCGGGATACCGATTTTGACATCGCCCTCGGTGAAATGGAGGCTATCTGAGACAAGTTAGAGGTCGTCATTCTCATTGGGAACAGTTTTACAGAGTACGTGACTCATAAGCCATTCTTGGGACAGTGCACATACCTGTGTTGCCAACTGTGGCGACGACCGGCTCTTGTGCACCTTTACAGTTGATGATCTTGTCGGCTCTGGGGGTCCCATTGGAGACAAAGCTAAACGTTTGCGTGAAGAGGTCCTGTTCTGCATATGTGCTCCATCAGCTTTTGCACCGAGTGTTGCTCCAGCGAGTTATTCCGCTTACCCAGGAGGGGTGTTGGTCACCAAGTTGAGAGTGAGTTTATCGACAGCCTTGATGTTCATGACCCTGTAAGTCTTCCAAGAGGGCGCCTGATCCTCGTCCACGCACACGGTCGTCCCATCCGTGCTCACGTTGCTGAACGTCGTGCCGCTGGACCCAGGGTTATCCGTGATCTGCACGGTTGGTGGCAAGTCGCCAGTAAGGCAGAACCCCTCACCTGACACGGCAAACTGGACGTAGGCAGCTGTGCAGTCGGACGCATTACATCGCAGCCTCCCCAAGCTGTCGTCAAAAGCAAAGTCCGGTATCCCCTTCTGGCTCGAGAAGGTCATGAGGGCGTTGTCGGCAGTGAGGTTGTATTTGTAAGTCAGATCCCAGGCGTCCTGGGCCCCGGCGGCGATGGCCAAGCCTGCGGCGGCGATGGCGGCCGCGCACCGCCAAGATGAGGTTTGCATTGGTGGGTTAAGAGTTGTTTGGGGAAGAGCGTGGATAAGTGAATGTGAGGTAGATGCCGAGGAATGAAATGAGTCGGTCACGGAGATAAGAAATGTTCGATGTATGAGCAGGTAGATCAAGTGGTCGGGGACAGCTGAAAGTCAAGAGATAACAAGTTGAGATGCAAGATGATCAACAGACCCATGTACGTATTCCTATCAACAGTTCGTTCTTCGATCAACGACAACTGGAGTCATCACCCTGGGTCAATGTGTCTGTTCGCACATCCGTTCTTTGTACTAGTGACGAAGGAGGAGGGGCCCTCCATTCTACGGTGTGAGCAAAAAGGTTCGTGTGAGTTTCAGTGGGCAGCGTATAGCTTTCACCTTGCTTCTTGTGGGTCCAATGAAACTCACACCGCTGGCATCATGTTTGAGGAGGCCGGTGGACAGATCGTTCGTTGGCTTACAAGTTTAAGGGGATTTGAGGTGTTGTGGAATTCCTAGGACGTGTTTGCGTTTCACCTGCTGATCACCAGAGTGGCACAGTGCGTGCGCAAAACGTCTGGAACAATGTCACATCTTTGAGAAGCTTGAGAAAAGCAACACCGCTCATGGGGGTACCTGGGCGTACGGCACAGCTTCGTCCAGCGGCTCACTCCGTTGTACTCAGATCTTACTGGCAATTAGGTTTAGCAAGGTGGGGATACATGTATGCCGTCTAACTCTTGGCGCGTTACTCTGACTCTACGCTTCAGTTTACACTTTGAGTTTAATTTCCGATTCCTGTGAACACAAACCCGTTTCATCACATGTAATCGCGTGAGTGATACAACTTACATCGTTGAGTGCTTGGGCTGCATGAGGCCGTCATGAGCTGAGAGGATGTGCAGCTTCCTGTGACAGCGATTGTTTGCTGTCCGTGCTTCAGGCATTAGGCATCCAATCAATCTCTGGGTTCGCAGACTTCTGTAGCTGCGCCTTCGCATTCACACGTGGGAGGGAGTTCTTGCTGGTGGGAAGCTGGGAAGACAATACAACTAAGAATCCAATGTCTCATTGCGTCTTGCCCTCTGACCGGTGAAGCATCGGGCCAGCACATATGACACAAGAAGCCTTTCGATGGCATGAAATAAACACCAAAACTGTCTTACGGTATTGGTGAATCACCCCTACAATCACCGCCGGCTAGAGTGTCCCATTTACATATGCTCTACAAATGTGTTCCCGTCATTGGGTATCCCACCTGATGCTCAATCCATACCCGGTTCAGCTCCTGCGCTGCTGCTTGAAGCCGAGGCGCCAGACTGCCACTCCGGGTTGTACATTGGCGGAAGCCGCTCCGAGGCTGCCGGGACATAGGCTCCAGCATCCTCCTCGTGAATTGGGAGCTCGGAACTTGACAAACCCGCCGCAGAACCGCTGATGACCGAGTTTGAGAAGCCTGACTGGGGGCCCAAATGCAAGTCCCGTGTGGACGAGGGATTGGTCAATTTTTGGGTTGTGACACTGGAGCCTGGAGCAGAGGACATGGCTGTGTTGTCAGCGACTGATAATGGAGAAACGGTTGAAGAGCTCCTTACCTTCCCGCGCTTTACGGAAGTCCGTCACGTTGCTAGCGATAGGCTGAGACAAACTTGTCTCACGAGGATACTCGTCCGCTGAGTAAATATCTGTGGTTGGCACTGGCTGATACTCGTGCGTCTAGGGAGGGTATGGCTCGACCGAGGGGGTCGATCTCGCCCTCGAGAGGCGGCAGGGGCCTGGGCTGTGTCAGTTCAAATGGGACTGTCATCGAGCGCAAACACCACTCACTTTGACTTGAGCTTGTCCTTGAGCAGGAACCAAAGCAGAAGAGCCAAAGGGCCCAGTCCGACTACGCCACCAACCTGAAGTGAAAATGTTAGAGATGAGAAAATAAGGGACTCGACCAAAACTCACCACGCCACCAGCGATAGCCCCTACGTTAGTCTTATTGGAGATCGATCCGCTTCGGTCGTCTCCAACAGTACCATTGGTGCCAGGCCCAGAATCGGACGACGACCCGTTTCTTGCAACCATCAGCCACTTGCTGCACACAGAAGGAATTACGGTAGGTAGCTTGCCCCACGACCTACTTTAAGAACTGGAAGAATGTGACGCTGGTGAAATTCATGCCCCGACTTCCAGTGTAGTCGACGGAATTGAGAAGGATCTCGTATTGTACCGACGAGTTGAGGGACTGCAGGATAAGGGGAGTGTCCTCAACAGTGTACCAATCATGGGCCAGCATAACATTATCAGCCATGGTAAAGGGCAAGTTCGGTGTCGATGTGACATAGATGTCGCTGAGGTTCTTTCCCCGGGCACCATTGAGAACGAAGCCGGCCGCACGCTCCGGCGTGTGCAGCTTGACCACACCGCCATCAAAATGGAGGCTATCTGGAGTAGAGTAAGCTGTTGCTCAGGTATTCCAGTGTTTCTACACAGGAACAAAGAAAAGTGGTGACCGTGTGCGAAAGCAGCCTGCTCGCACTGGTGATGTGAATTTGTCTATTGTGCTCACCGATGCCATTGATTGTGGCCGGAATAGAGCTTCCAGCCGAGAAGCCGAGAGTGGAGTCATCGTTCGGCTTCCCATTCACAACAAAGGGAAAGCTGACAGAGTAGAGATCGTCGGCAGTGTATCTGACAAAAGTGAGTCGCCTCAAATGTGATAGCTCAAATTCCAGCTGTGGAGGCTGGAACTGAATCTCACCCTGGCGGTATGTTTGACACCTGCGTAAAGTCGACACTGTCCACTTCGCTGACGCCTTCGATGCGGTAGTGTGTGTATGCGGGTTCCCAGTCGTCGCCAAAACAGAACGGCTGACCGTTGGCGGTTTAGTACTGGCCATCCCGCTCATTGTTTCCATCGTCCAGTGGGTTGAGATACACCTGGACGGTGGAGTTGAGCTTGCCATAGAGACAGAAGCCGCGGCCGCCAAACGCGAAATCTATAAAGGTGCCCTGGCAACTCGAACTCCCCGTGTTGGTGCAGGCCATCGCCGTCCCGTCAGCAGCCCAGTTGGAATACATCGCTCCAGTGGTGTCCTCGGTTGCAGTGCTGTCCCACAAATCGAGAAAAGGGTGGTCCGCAGGAGTGACAACATGGCTGAAGTTGAAATTGAAGGCGTCCGGCTGCTGGGAAGTGGCGCCCGTCGCCCCCAACGCTGCCACCCCGAGGACCGCCCTGAAGACGGAGAGCAGCATGGCCGTGCTTGCTGTAGTGGGAAGGTATCACCGCGAATGCTGTCGAACACGGCCGTCGGCAGATCAGCTATACAGGTAAATGGTATATGTACAGTACACCGTGTAGATGGTGCGAAGGTGGGGATAGTGAAGGATGAGAAAATACAGTGTATGTGGGGTTGGTTGTGTACGGTCCCCGTGAATCATTCCCGCGTCAGCCAAGTACTCGTGGCGTGTAGCACAGCTCTTCAGATCTGATTGATGAAACCATGAAACCCAGAACCTCACCAGTTAACGCGCAACACTAAAGTGCTTGAGTACTTGTCATGCAGCGAAAGAGTTGGGTCATCGCACACCCCACGCCCCCTGTTTAGACTCGGACCTGGAAAGTAAGAAAGTGGAAAGGGTGAAAGTTTTCGATGAGTACGGTATTGTATGGTGCCTAACTCAAGCAAACGCGATCGAGCACTTCAAAAGGGGACAGCAACATAGTTCTTGCTTGAGAGGCTGATCGTGCCCGCTTTAACGTTCTCATGTGTGAATAGAGAGCGGGAGAAGGGCGCGATATCATTATGTTGGCTCGTTCTGGGATGTTCAGGCAGAGGACCATAGGACCGAATGCCTTGCCATCTTGTATTTGCCTTGGGACCAGAGCAGGCTGTGCAATTCAAGAACCCTGTAGCACTATAAAGCAGTCTGAAACTTGAATCACGCACCATCCGGGTCAATACATGCAGCACTCAACACCGCGTGTCCAACAGTCAGTGTACATATATCCGCCGCACGTTTCAGTTTACCTCACATATGAGCGGGAAAGAGCTGCTTGGTGTCGTTGACGTTTTGTACGTGGCGCGCGTATGTGCTTGTTCCACATTCGGCTGCTGTTCTTAACAAGCTTAAACCATAGACCGCCACAATGCTAAAGGCGCCAAACTCAAGCTCTCGATTACTGTACATCTCACTGGTATTCTGAACCATTACTATTTTGGCGAGTTGGATTGCGGGGTTTCCCATCTCCTATCCCATTGTCCTGATGTTGTCGCGATTCAGTAATGATAGCACTTATTCCGCACAGCTGAAGAGGCCACACTCCCATACCCATAGCAGCACCCACACCCACAGCCACGCGCTACTGCTTCGTGTCCTGCTCGCTGGCCCGCCAGTTGGGGTTGTACATGGGCGGCAAGCGCTCGTTTCCAGCCGCAGGATTAACCGCGCCTGCGTCTTCCTCGTGAATTGGGCCACCCGAGTTGGACGACCATCCGTGCGAGCTGCTGGGAGCGGGAGGTGACGCGGGGGGCAGCCCGGCGGACGACGACGACGCCAACTGTGAGGGGTGGCTACCAAGTGCCGACGTCTCATAATAGTACACGTTGGGGTTTGATGCGCCTGCTTGAGGCACAGCCACCGCGCCCTGTGAAGCTGTTTCGGTCAGTTTCGAAGCTGGACAGCACGGTACTTACCTTCGTACGCCTTGCCGCTCTGCGGCCGGGGAAGTTGGGTAGTGGCCATCGGGGCAGTGACAAACTGGCCGGTTGTGGTGGTCTGAGGGGTATCGTAGGGATTGATGCCTCCTGTCATTCCAGTGTCCACTTCAAACTGGTCGCTATAGTTTCTGAGGGAGGATATATCAGTACACCACAAGTATTGTCTAGTCGAAGGTACTCACGTGCGCTTCGTGTCCTTGTTGCGGCGGCGGCAGAGGAACCAGATCAAGATGGCAAGCGCAATGAGAGCCACAACCCCGCCGACCTGCTCGTCAGCACTGGCATCCGGTTTACACGGTATTGCGGTTGAAACTTACTACACCGCCGGCGATGGCGCCAACGTTTGAACTCTTCTTCTGTGTACCGTTACTGCCGCTGTTATTGGCACTTGAACTGTCACCACCGCTGGAAGATGTGGCGCCGGGCTCGGCACTGGTGTCTGTGGCCGACATGATGGACGTCGTGGCGCTGCCAGTGTCTCCTGTCGATGTCCCCTTGCTGTCGCCACTGAACAATCAGTACCCAAGCCCAACTTGAGGAAGACCCCAGCTTTTCTGGTCTGTCCGTCCAAACGTAGCAATACGCACTTTCCAAAGTGATAAAATGTGACACTGGTGAGGTTGACAGCGTAGCTGTTCGTATTTGTGTCGGGTACCGTGTTCAGGAGGATCTCATATGTCTTGCTGGTATCAAAGGACTGCACAAAGAGTGGCGTATCCGTGGCCGTCCACCACTTGTGTGAGAGCCAAATGTTTTTGGTGATGGGGTATGGGACGGTTGGATTAGACGTGACGTAGACCCCGCCGAGACCGGATCCACGGGCCGTGTTCACTACCATGTACGCCGCGTTCGGTGGTGAGTTGATCTTGATTACCGCCGAGCGATCGTTGATGTACAGACCGTCTGAAATTGTTAGTTGTTGCAACAACCCCAAACAAACTGCGAATGATTGCTGCAGTTGAGGAGAGCCATTGTGGTGGTCCGGCCCCTCTTTGAACACAAATCGACTTACCGACGCCGTCCCTAGTGTACACTGTTGGTGTTGTCGAGAAGCTGAACATGGGATCCGTATTCGGCTGGCCATTGACGACAAAGGGTGTCCTCGTTTCTACCAAGTCGGACGCTTGCAGTCTGCCATGGCGTCAGTCTTCGCGCGTTCTACAGTGGGAAGCTAAGTACGTCACTCACCCCGACGGTATTGATGAGACAAGGTTGAGAGTGACGCTGTCGACGGCATTGGCACCCTGTAGACGATAGGTGTTCCACGCGGGAGCAGCATCAGCACCGTAACACACCGACTGTCCGTTGGTCGTCAGCGTGTTCCACGCAATTTGGTCCGTGCTGACGGCGTTCGGATTGGGGTTGACCGCGAGCCACACCGTCGCTGGAAAGTCGCCATACATGCAGAATCCGCGCCCTGGAAACGACCATTGGACAAAGGTGGCTGTGGGGTCGGTCGCATTGCAGACCATGCGGTTCCCATCGGGGTAGAAGGACGAGGCGTAAGGCGGCCCAGTTGAGTTGGGTATGAGGGAGCGCCCAGAAAAATCGAGCAGCAGGTTGCCGGCCGCTGTGAGGTTGTACGGGTAGGAGAAGTCCTGCGCGGCCGCGCCGCATATGGCGACGAGCCCGATTACACACGCTTTCCACATAAAGAGGAGCATGTTGCCGCAAATGAGCGTTTGGCTAGGTCTGTGTGTGGGCGGAGCCTTCTGCTCTAGGTGTCGGCCTCTGCGACTTTCTCGTTGTGTCGCTGGTTGTGGTGTGGGAAGAAACACGGATGGCACACTGATGCCGAGGTAGGCGTTCAAAAAGCAAGTGTCAATAGTTGCAAATGGAATGGAGATATGGTCAAGAAGGAAGAACGAAGTGCATCGAGGTAGATACGTAGAATGCGCGGTTGACAGCTGCTGATTCCACCCACCCACGATGAACCATTTGATGCCATGGCATCTCGACGACTCCATACTTCCGACGGGAATGAACAGACTGCTCAGACAATGGACGGCATAGCATAGCCTAAGAATAGGACTCTTTTGTCCACTGCATTCCGCCCCCCTTCTCTCCGAGTCCCCCCGCGTCTCCGTTCCTGTGTTGTTTGTGTCCTGGGCGGAGTAGCCAGCCGAGTGGTTGAGACAGAAACACAAGAGTGGGGACACAGCCTCACCGAACCTTCGATCAGGTAGAGGGGGAACAAGCAAGCATAACAGGCCACAGCTTTCGAGCCTCTAGGCGTCTACGCTGCACTCTCTTCCACATAGAGTTAAAGCGAAGAAGCTAGCCAGAAATTGAAACGACATCCGCCATCCGCCGCGGAATGACGTATTGTAGGGCAGGTAGCTCGACTGAATATACATAAAATATTGCACAGCTTGAGTGCCTCCTCCGATATCTTGTGAACGCTGTCGAGCACCACTTGATGAGAGACCTTGGCGCGTTGGAACTGGAGTTAAAGTTGCCACTGGGAGTCGTGTATTCTCGTCAGCTGGTCCAATATCGGTGCAGGCTGTTCGGTGTGGCGTAGAACACAAGAAGGGCGTTGAATGTAAATTAGCTCCATACCTCATTAAAGGCTTAGAGACAGAAAGGTTGTTCTAGGGAACCGAGGCTGAGACAGCTCCCCAGTGTCTCAGTCAAGATTAGGGGCATGCGGGATCTGTTGACCTCTGACATCTGACTCAATGAGTAGCAGACCAGAGCGCTCTCCCTGTATCCCCCAGGGGTTCATTCGGTCCAGAACTTGCATCCGACAACGAACGTCGCACTCGGAGCCGGATGAACATGGGGACTGCATCTTCTTGTCATGCTTCCGGTCCCATAAGCTTAAATCTCAGTCGGAGGAGATGAAGTGTGCTGCAGCAGGTGCACATTGTTTATTATGCAGTTTGCGTGGATCCGCGTAGAGTGTCGGCGGCAGCTGGCTTCTTCTACGAACTGTAAAGGAACCCCCGGGCCAGTCCAAAGCCCCGGCTGACGCTCGAGTGTGCACCAGTACCTCAACATTTCTTTCTGGAATCACAGAATGGTGCTGTCTCGGGACGCAGCTAGTGGCGGTTGAAAACGTCGCGTGATACCAACTGATAACGTCTGGGTGTTCAATTTGGAATCGCCTATAGTGACGGTCTAAATTTGGACCAGAGGTCCGCCTCCTGTGTTGCTGGAACCTCCCCTTTGACGCTGCGAGACATGCAACTGCGCTCCAGGGTGGTCATCCGGGGAACGTGATGACCACTTGTCCCGTAGACCGACCGTCACGGACACGTCCCATTGTCAGCTAAAACCTGGAAGAATATGATGTTCCATCATTGCGCATCAAGAAAATGGCGAGTAGCGTAATGTTGTCTCCCTTTACTATCTCCTCCGCATTTTGTCAAGGTTGTCAGCTGGTACAGTCCTTCACTGACACTTGGTCGTTAATGCAGAAAGCTACTTCCGAGCTACTTCCAAAGCCACGTCTCTCATACAAGAGTCAGTTAAAAGAGTCTCTCAGAACGTCAGCTGCCGATCCGTTGCTCAGCCACGGCCCTCAGCATACGGCGTGTTTTTCATTTCTAGCACGTCCTGGCTCAACCTGCTCTGCTCTATACGATATCACGCGGTTCTGGTTCTCCTCTGTCCGGTTCTTTTCTCTATGCGATATCGTGGGGTACAAGATGGGGCGAATGTCTCCCAGCGACCAACCCTCCTGACGAACGGTGGACGAGTGTCGTCAATGTCCGCTCATTTGACGTCAAAATGTTGCCATTATCGGGACCGCAATAGGGGCGGACCATAGTGGCGTTAGCGATGCGAGATTTACTCGCTGGCGGCCTGCCAGACGGGCTGGGCTTCGGGGTCGTTGTTGGGCGCCTGCATAGTGCTAATCGTTAGCCGTGAGCCAGTGGAAGATGTGGCGGGTTCGAACCTCTGGCTGGGCAGAGGCGGCGGGCAAGGCTCGTTATCACCAGCACATCAACCCCATGATCTCGTCCACTCCGATAAACACACTCTGGGGCAGGTGTGTTCCTCCGACTAGCCGAGATTATAGAGCGATGGCTTTTCTCTTACGTCCACACGCGCCTGTGCAGTGTGTGTACTCACCTCGGAGGCTCAAACAGATGGAGGAAGTTGAGGGCGATGTAAATGATACCGACAAGACCGACAGCCGAGCCGCACACGTAGAGAATGGTGTAGTAGTTGAGCATCAGGACGCCGAGGAGGAGATAGACTGTATAGTGTCAACGGCCCGCCAGCCACCGTCTCAACATCACGCTCCCGCCACTTGGCCTGCATTGGACAGGTCCCTTTGCGCCTGGACATGTGTAGTCTCCTCTGCGTGGTGTAGTTTCCTCTAGGTGGGAGCCACCGAGAGCTACAGTGTGCGCACTGGGCGAGCTGTCGCCAACAACAGTGAAGGTCATTGGAACAGCCGCCTCCGCTCTCAACCACGAACGATCGTGTTGGCAGGATTATCGGCCCTCTGAGGAAACCTGGACCGAACGCGGATCCAGCAGACCATCATGGTACTCCCCCAATCCAAGGACAAGCCCATGAGTCCGCCCATTACAGACCGTCCCTCCAAACCACCACTTCGCATCCGACTCGTTGCGGGGTACTCACAGACACCGCGACCGATGAACGAGTGCATAAAGCTCGCGTACTTGTGCACGAGCGCCTTCTGCTGCTCGGTAGGCGAGCGGACCTCGAGGAAGATGATGAGAGCTCCGGCGCTGGCGAGTCAGTCATTGTCCGTGCTTCGCATGCTTGTCATGTTATCTAGCTCAAGAGGCGCAGTGGTGGTAGTCACTTCAGTGGTCCTGCATTCCAGTGGACCCGCCATGACGTTTCCAACCAGCCCCCAACCAGATGCACGACTTACATGACCTCATAGATGCCAATAATGATACTGGAGAACGAGTGGTGAATGAGGGACCCGACACCGCCAGCAACAGCCAGGCCGCCAACGGCGCTAAGATGTCAGTACAGGATAAGGGTAGATGGTCACCGCGTCGAATACGGGAGGTCAGGTCGCGAGTTTGTAGGGAGTTGATTGTGGTCGGACTCCCGTCCATCATCGGCCGTGGGTCGTGGCAAGGAAACAACAATACGTACATGTTTACAATCCTGAGAGTTAGTACAATTCTCACATGGGTGGCTACTCACCGCAGCAGCTCGGCGGGGTTCTGGGTGATCCTGTCCATGGTGATGGGTGGATGGAGGATGATGTGAGAATCGAGAGAAGATAAGAGATGGACAAAGAGACAATAAGAGAGAATACAATACGGCGTGTATCAACAGTGACGACCGTTGCTGGATACACGATAGCAGCAGCACAGCCAGCCATACAGCACTTACAGCCGTCTATACAGCCAGTATGTATTATATAAAGGATTGCCTTATGACGCGGCAGGTCGCTCAAAATGGGGCTGGTCAATGGGAGCGCCAGGGCCGTCAGGGAAATGGGGCATTGAAAGGCAATGTAGAGCCAGGTGGGATCACGTGACTTTCCCTGCGTGGAAAGTCGGAGAATGAGAACACCGTGAAAGTGGATTATCAAGCCTCCTTGCGGTTTACAGAGTTCTGCATAGATAGCTTTCAGCAGGGTCCTGAAAGTAGAGAAAGGCAGGAAGTGAAGGTGGGAAGACATGTGATTAGGTCGAGAAACTGTGCTGAAGGTCGAGAAACTGTGCTGAAGACACGACGAGACAAGAAGAACTGCTTGTTGCCGGTTTGGGCCGCACATCCCACTATCCACCCAGTCCTTCTTAGATTACATGTTGAATCACGACCCAACTCGCCCCCAAGGGTAGCGGCCCCTCGGCCGGTGTGTGTGGTAAAAGTACATGCATCTAATGGGTACACTACTCGTCTGCAAAGTCACCTGTATCTTGTCAGCTTTGGTTTTGTCCCGACCAACCCACCCTCGTCCATGTCCTTGGGGACCTTTGGCTCCTCGTCCTCGCCGTACTGCATCATGTTGTCGATATGGCTGAGGACGGTGTTGACCGAATCTTCGTCCTGGACATCCAGTGGAAGGAAGGACACAATGTTCTGGTCCTCAATAAGACCGACGACGGCGCGGTTGAGGTTGTGGAACTTCTCGTTGGTCTGGGCATTGACGTCCTCGAGAAGCAGGTTGGGATCCGGGTCGAGGTATCGTCCGACTTCACGGCGGATGCGGCCTTTCTTGTCCTTTACGAGGTCCATCTTGCTCATGAGGCAGAGCATCGGGATACCGAGAGACAGCATGCAGCTCATAGCGGACAGCACACCAGCAAAGTACTTGGCCTTGTCCTGCATAAACTGCGATTCAACGAGGTACACTGCGGATGTGCGGAAGTTGAGCCGTGTCTGGAGGAACTGGGAAAGCTGGGGGAGAAGAGGGATGTGCGTGTACAGCTCAATCTGGCCGGGGCAGTCAATGATGAGGTACTCGTCCTCGTAGTCGCCGAGCTCTTCCTCCAACCAGTCGAGGTTGTTCAGGAGGTACCTAAATGCGAGTCAGCCAAAGTGCTCGTACGCGCTGGCAGCACGCTGCACTCACTCAAAGCAGTATATCAAGCCACCGTTGGGACCAAACTCAAGCTCCTCCATGACATCCTGCAGCGAGATGAGGTCACGAATATCGAGGGCGGGCTTGTATTCAAAGTTCTCGGCCGCTGGGTCGAGGTTGACGAGGTGGACCTGGCGCCCCAGTGTCTGCGCATGGGTAATGAGTCCAGCGCAAAAGGTCGACTTTCCCGCTCCAGCAGGACCAGTGACGAGCACGGCGTAACGCATAGCGACAAGTGTTGCGGTGGCTTTTTTGTTTTTATGAAGGTTGTGTAGAACAACAGTGGATGTTGTTGTTCGAAAGCACAAGCACGGTCACTGGGTGTGGACTGGGCAGCCAAAAAAAGATTGCATCATTATGTGAACATGGTTTCCCACGGTGGAAATATGGGTCATGACACCTGGGGTGAAAGGGATCGACATGCGGGCAGGACATGCAGGACAATAGGCCTTTGGTATTAATTATTACCCTGAATCTATTCCGTCACAACACGACAACACCCCATACGGTACAGTTGTACTTACGGCTACAGTATGGTTGTATGGCGGTGGGTGGTGGGGGAAAGACAAACGTAATGGTGCTTGCCTTCCCCGTTGTGGTCCAGAACACACTCTAGTCGTAGCCTTGTTCCTTTTGCACGCATTGCTCGTTCACCAGTTACAACTTTTTTTCTATCACCTTCCCCTCTCTCTTGATCTCTTACATCTTTGAAGTTTCACTTTTTGTCCTCTGCATTTCACCAACACACATCGCAATCAGACATCATGGCCGAGACTCCTACCGAGTGAGCGCTTCTGGCATGACCGCAACGAGCTGACGCCAGCAACAACTTCACTTTCACCCCCATCCACCCCTTTAACATGGAGGATCCCAAGTCCTGGTAAGAGCTCAGAGGGATGGCTGACGGACGAGTATGTGTGAGATGAATGTCGCTGACGGTGCAGGGCTGCGACTATCGGTACGTCCTTGCGCTGTGGAGCTCGCACTGACCCCCAAAAGGCCAGCTCAACTGGGACAAGTACGTACAAAAGTCCACGCGAGTGGTTGGTCTGACTCTGCAGCGACAAGATTGTCTTCTCTAAGCGCTCGCTTCTCGAGTTCCTCAAGTGAGTCGAGCGATAACAATAACGACCACTATGTTTCTGACCTGCCAACAGGACATGCCAGGTTACCGTGAACACGAACTTCACCGAGGTCCAGAAGCTGGTGCGTTCACAGGCGATATATTACTCGGGGCGAGCACGTGACTGACCGCGTACACACTACTGTTGATGTGTCTTCCTCGCGCTTCGTTGGATATCTTTACCTGTTTAGCCCAGTGAGTTGTCGTTGAAACTGTTGTTTTTGCTCACACAACAGAGTACGCCTCCTTCGGCCGCCTCTCCAAGGCCGCTACCGACGCCGCCGTCGCCGACCTCATCGAGGTACGAAGATGATACACCCTGTCCGCAAAACTGACATCCACAGGCCGAGATTGCCGACCCGTCGCACGAGGAGCGCAAGCCTTCCACTGACAACGGCAACGGTAACAGCAATGGCAGCGGCAGCGGCTCGAAGAACGTCCCCCGTCCTACCCGCAAGGTCGTCGACCCTCCTGGAGGCAAGCAGAGCCTCAAGCTTTATGGCGAGGAGTACGAGGAGGCTGATGCCCTCTCGCTCGCTCCCCCTGCTGACGGCGGCTCGGGTGTCGACGTCGACATTGACCGCATGCAGCACCTCAAGCTTCACGTCGAGCCCGAGGTTGACGGCGGTGCCAAGATTGAGGACATCCCGGACGACAAGGGTGCTGCCGCCGCTGCCTCCGCCGAGCAGGAGCGTGTCTCCAACCCCCCTCCCAACTTCCGTCCTACCCGCAAGGTTCGCCAGGGTGAGTAGAAGCGTGGCGTGATGGTGTGAGCGGCCAGGGGTGGGCGACATTGTGCCTGCAGGCGGCGATATGTTCTGCGTACCCACAGCCTGTATTCGATGCGTAATACTAATGCTGCAGGCCCTGGCGGTGCTACCCAGCTCGGCGCCGCTTTCTTCGGCGGATACGAGGATGAGACCGAGCAGGACCGTGAGGCTGCGCGCGCGCCTACTGGCGGGAAGAAGGCGGCCAACCAGCAGGTGAGTTACCTTATGGTCTGGGTGTCAGCTCACATTGAAGTCTAGTGGTGGCCTTTGGTAATCAATCATCGCACGCATCGCCCCGGACCGGTTTTGATCATGAGTCGCAGTATAGGTATTATTCGATGTCTAGATCATGATGTTAGCGAGGCATATACCTGGATGTGGAGACGTTCCTCGGGTAGTCGGACAGTGTGCACAGCGAACGAGAAACCGTCTGCGGAGGTAGCCGCTCCACAAAACGCACGGGGGTGGCGACGACCCACATGTGATGGCCCGTAGCATGACACTCTGATGCGGCGTCTCCGCCGGGTGAACTTGTAGTCGTCGCGCTCGAAGATGGAAACGCTTGGACGATGTGGTCCTTGGGTGGAAGTGAAGGCTACAACGACGGACTGACCGGGAGCAACAAATCCAGTGCAGTTACTGATCAGTGACTGATTTCAGCTTAGTCCGCTTCTCCGTGCCGGATCTAACCTGGAATCTCGGTATCTTATCCTGTGGATCTAAGACACGACAATAGATCTAATCAAGGCCCGCCATTGTTGCAATCATCTCTGTCGCGATCTGTCGATCGAGTTCTGGGCGACCGGCTCCCCCGGCCCGGCCCTGCGGTGATGTGCAGTGCAGGGCAGGAAAGTGCAGTGTAAAGAGTGTAAGGAGTAAGAGTTATGAATCTGCACATCGTACTTGTATTTTGGGTATGCATAGCCTGTCCTGTACGTCGAAGTGAGTGTACACGACGCTTCGCGCTCCGCAGCTGGGCGGCGCGCGACTTGCGCACCCTGCATACCTGAGAGCAAAGAATGGTCCGGAGGGTTGGAGAGCTGGAGAGCTGGAGAGCTGGAGAGCTGGAGGGCTGGAGATCTGTCCGATTGATGGTGAGGAATCGCTTGGCCGCGGTACGAAACGCGAGAGTAGGGCGACTGGCGCACCGGCCACTACTATGTATCATGGACGGACGAACGACCTTCAGGTTCTGGCTTGACCTTTACTATGGTACTACGGTAGTATGCTACTACGCTACTGGCATATTGGGTTAACACGCAGTGCAACGGACAGGACACCTTGTTTGTTTGCGCGACATGCGGAGCCCGCGCAACAGTATAGACTGCGACGCTGTACGGAAACCGTATGCAGACACCGAGCTCCTCGACCCCAGATTGTGTCCCCCCTGACCCCTTCACTCGTCCTTGAGCCATGAGACCATTACTATTCCATCGCTTTAAACGCTGAAGAAGTGTTAAATCCTCACTCAGGCAGGCCAGTACTGCACTAGGGTCCGTGGCGAGCTCCGCCTCCGCTATGGACCCCTTTCTGTATTTTACAGTACAGTTAGCAGCCAAGGTGCAAGACAAGGTACAGTAAGCGCGAGGGGCGCCTGTCGGGGCAGTCACTTTTCTTGGCATGATGCAAAATAGATAAATAGACCAGGATACAAGGGTACTGTCGAGCTACAGTAGATGAACTATCAAAACTAGATGACTTCATGAATTAAATTCGATGCACTCGAAGCTCGATGAATGAATGCAATGCAATGCACTTGAGTTCAATCAAGCACAGGGAATACGACGCTCCTGTGTGCATTACTAACCATTCTTGCTCAGATGCAGACGCTGGCAAGATAGAAGGCTTCTGCAGCGATCGGCCGATGCAGTGCACAGTAATGCCACTATCCACAGCCTACAACCCACAAACCAATGTACCGCGCGCACACGTACCTAGAGCATCTAGAGTTCTGGGCTCCGATCCGGCCCGGGTGTCGTCAACGCAACGGACCTTTCCAGAGGTGATTCGAGAGAGGTGGGTTGGTACCGGGACAAACGTTTTGACCAGATCATCGTGCAAACTACATCTGCAGACTGTGTTGGGCAGCGTCAGTGTGGGTTTGAGTCTTGTCTGAGTTTGAGTCTGAGCCTTGAGTATCATCATGGCACTCGCTATCCCCGTGAAACTGGGCTGGAGGACTGGGCTGGGACCGTGGACCTGGGAGGTAAAATACTGTACAAAGTCTCCGGCACACTGCCACAAAGGAACACGCCGTGCCTCCATCCATGCGCGACCGGCTCAACCGGGTCGACCGGGCGTCGTCAACCTAATGACAGGAGATCTAGGTGCCTTGTCTCAACGTGTGTTTGAGAATTGTGAACCTGGGCTGGCTGGGGACGTGCAGGTCCAGAGAGCGATTCTTCAAGTCGCAGGTAAACAGTCTGTGTATTATAGGCATTGTGAATTATTCTCACAGTGCAGGTTTTCCCGTTTCTCTTCTGTGCGATTTCTTTTTTCCTTCCTATGTAGTCAATGTTGTCGAGGAAGGGTTGACGACGCCCGCCTTGTATGTAATGGGGATAAATATCATACATGAAACGCACGCTCTCGGGATGGGAAAGATGGGAAAGGCTATTGATGCATCCTGAGTTTCAACGTTCCATTCCGCTTCCACTCCTTGCCATAACCGCCGCAGCTTCTGCAGGGCATTGTGGCACAATTGCACACGTTGTTCCTAGCGGAACCTTGTCGTCGTTGGAACGACGCTACGGCGCCAGCTAGCTGGTAATTTCATAGCTGGGGCGCTAGAACACTAGACCGGAAGGATTGGGCACCTGCCGGGCATGGAAATGCTGCGGATGCGTGGGTCCGGGGGGGGGGGGAGGAGGGTTTCTCCGAGACGTAAGTGTAACTGTTTGTGTATCGATCGTATTGTAGCAATGGTCAAAGGGGTACTGTATGTGCAGGAAAGAGCCCCGGAACGGAGCGAGGGGGGCGGCGGATGGCGAAGGGGGAGGGGGTGGGACGGAGAGACACCCGGACGGAGAGACGCCCGAGGGATGCCCGGACGAGCAGACCTGCAGACCTACGGACATGCCCATGCCGCCAGGGATGTGCCGCGATCAACCCAACTCGAGTGGTCGACGACGACGTGTACGGGGAAAGGGTGCGTGTTTACCCTCACCCTCGTCGACCGCGAAGTTTATGCGCCGCGTACGGGAACTCTCTGTCTTGTGTTTTCTTCAGGTACAGAGAAATGAGTTACGGTTACCAGTCAGTAACCAAGGCAGGAGGGCACCAGACACGAGATGCAAAGCCCAATAAACACGGTGTACGGCTGTACAGTTACATGAGCACAGAACAATGCAGAAGAACGTCAGGAGAGAGAGGTTAGATCCCCCCAACGGTATGTATATAGCTTAGACGAGATCTTGGGCCTTGCTCGTTTGTCTCTCTGGCCTGCTGGCTTTCTGGCTTCCGGCGTACGTTCGTGTTCTCCTCAACCTTGTCACCCACCCCACCCTCATATCCACCTTCCCCCTTGCCTCCTGACAGGCCACAACCCTTTTACGCTCCTCGCTCTCTCGCTCTCTAGTCGGAACCGCCTCCCCCGGGCCGAAGTTCTTCACTTCCTGCAACGCCTCTGAACACTTGTTTGTAGACAGCCACGCTCGTTGCCTTCATAGTATATAACCTCGACCAACTCGGAGGGTTTGTTTTCCTCCCCGTCCCACTCTTACCTCCCTCATTTGTGTAGAGTCTTCTCATTTTCTTCCATACCTTTGTAGAGTTTAGTACGTACCCTTGACACACACACACACATTCTCTCGTACTTGTTTCTTGTTATAGTCTTTTGTCTTCTTCGGCATCCGACACACGGCCATGCATTGCCATCTCGCTGCCCTCGTTGGCATTCTCGCCCTCGCTGGCTCGGCCACCGCCGCGCCAACCCGTCGCGCCCCGAGCGAGCCGATCTCCTTCAAAATCAACAAGAGCTACAAGGCCGCCAACTACAAGCGCAGCCTTGAGGCGCGCGGTGAGGAACTCACAGACTGGAACCGCGACTACCAGTACAACATTGAGCTGGATATCGGGTGAGTAGCGCATATCTCACACAATCGGACGGATCTGCTCCTGTGTAGTAGTACACCGGAATCTCTCCCTTGAATCTTCTATCGCCCGACTTGCCACCACTGACACCTATAGCACGCCCTCGCAGCCGTATAGCTTCGTTCTCGACACTGGCTCGCCCGACCTCTGGGTGATGGGCGACGAGTGCAGGACCGACGTGTGCAACTCGCAGCCGCGGTTCAGCCCTGCCGGCTCGGACACTTTCAAGAACTCGAGCAAGCCGTTCTCGCTCAACTACGGCTCGGGTGGGGTCAAGGGCTACTGGGGCCAGGACCAGGTGGTCATTGACAACCAGCACCGGTACGACCAGGACCTTGCCATTGTCAGCTACACCACGATTGAGCTGCTCTCCATGTACAACACACAGGGTATTCTGGGCCTCGGATGGGCGACTGGCCCCGACCACCCCAAGCCGATCTGGCAGCGCATGTTTGACGACAACACGTTCACAACCAAGGGCTTTGGCATCTACCTCGAGCGCGACCTCGGTCCTCGCCCGGAAAACGACGAAGAGGACGCGCCCACCTCGGCGGGCGGCGAGTTCACCATCGGCGGATACAACCAGGCCCTGTACACTGGCGAGCTCAATTTTGTGCCCCGGGAGAATATCAACAAGACGTTCTGGATCGTCAAGATGGACGGTATGAGTGTGAATGGCAACGAGATCACCAAAGCCGCTGGGAACAAGGCCATCCTCGACTCGGGAAGCACCATGACGACCGGCTCGATTGCCCAGGTCCGCGAGCTCTACTCGCAGATCCCCGGCGCATACAATGTCACCCAGCAGGGCGGCGGCGTCAAGTGGTACTTCCCGTGCGCCAACCTCGCCTCCATCGACCTCAAGTTCAAGTTTGGTGGCGTAGACTACCCCGTGTACCCTGGCGACCTGGCCTATATCCGCAGCGACAACGGCACAACCTGCATGGGCAACATCCAGGGCCAGTTTCTCCTCCCCTTCCTGGGTATCAGCGACGTTGACTGGATCATCGGCGCCAACTTCATGAAGAACGTCTACTCGGCCTTCCAGTACGACCCCCCCGCTGTCGGATTCGCCCCACTCACAGACGACGCCAACCACCGCGACCAGTCGCTCATGACCGGCGGCCCGGCCCCCATCACGACTGTCCCTGCAACCACTTCTGCCCCGGTCTCGACCGTAGCGCCCCCGACTGCCACTGCCACTGCCTCTGCCTCTGTCACCGACGCTGCCCCCGCTTCGACCACCGACGCCCCTGCTTCAGACTCCACTGCTGACTCAAGCACTGTCGCTTCTGTGAGCGCCGGCAGCAGCTCCAGCTCCAGCTCCAGCTTCAGCTCCAGCGCCTCCTCTGATGCGTCGGTCAAGAAGCGCGGTTCGGGCCCCATCAAGCTCCCCATCGGCTCCCGTCGCCGCCCGTCGCAGTAAATAACCCAAACGAGATACCCCTACCGGAGATCCCCCCCAAATCACCCCGTGTGTAATATAATTGCATCTCTCTATACCGATACGGTCGACCTGCACCATCATGTATCGTACACTCATGGACACTATAACGCTCCCCTCCCCTTGCGCGGACACTAGCCTCCATACTACTCCATTCGCCCTGTCCTCTGCGACATTGGGTACCCTATGGACTATGCACCTGTATCTGTATACTCTTTCGAGCCGTTTCAGTGAACTGACTGACCTGAATACGATGGATCCCCTTGTTGCAGTCTGACCAGAAACTGTAACAATACTGTAATGGAAGCATGCTACAAGGCGACAGTTCTGTCGAACACTTCCTTTCTCAGTACTAGGGGCAATAGTACATAGGAGATGCGTAACTGTACAGTATTGTGCGATGGCCGCCCTCAGCGGTCAAAGATGATTAGCTGGGGACCTCCGCGTGGCTCACTGTGAACCAATCATCCTAGATGGCACGAACTGCAATCTTACAGATACCTACGGTTCTACGCTACACTATATGCGAGCACACATCAGCAACCAGATACAGCAGATACAGTCCAGGTCCCTCCACATTGCGGCCTGTTTGCGCAGCTCAGGACGATAAGACTATCTCCGCACTGGCTCATCTGATAAGATATTAGCCACATTGTGACGTGTAGACTGGGCCCCAGTGCCAGTCCACGTCGTTTACTGCTGCGTGCATTGGACTGTCTCAGCGGTCCTACACATTTCTCCCAGCCTATGGCCAGGTGTGTGAGTAATCAGTACATGTAACCGTGCGTGGTACCAGAAGCCAGACACAGCACTCTGCATACTCTGAATTACAGTATCGTTTTTAGACGGCCACGTCCCATAGAACCCCGGCATGGTCGCCACGATGGTCGACTCTACCGCAGACAGTGACGAAATGGCTGCAGACAGGCAACGAGGCACAGGAGGGTGATGCTCAACAAGCGTCGTTCGGCGGTCCTCGCTGCGTATCCTCCCTCGCGTAGAAGAGAGCTTGGATGGGGTTTTGTGCTGCGGGTGGCAAATCTAAAAATTCTAAATACAGTACAGTAAAAACAATTAAGAATAGAAAATTGGGTAAAGACGAAAAATATGTCTCTCAGAACCCATTTAGAAAATATGTTACCTTTCAATGCAGGTCAAAGTTTTCAATGTACAGTAAACACGTGGAGCGTCCCATGAAGCTTGCAAGCTTGAGAGCTTGAAGCTGCGGTCACTGCCCTCACTGCCCTCACTGCCCTCACTGCCCTCACTGCCCTCACTGCCCTCACTGCCCTCACTGCCCCTCCTGGCTCTGCCCTGTAATGCTTTCCTTCGTCCTCATCACCATCTCTGTCACCATCTCTTCTTATCTCCATCCCATTAATGCGACGTTGACGAACCCGTCGGCCCCACCTTCTCTTCTTCGCTGTCGATTTTACGACCCCCACCATCCCATAACGGTATTTGGTTAGAGAGGAGTGAGTATTTACGTACCTTCACCTAGCCTGCTTTATGTCCGCTTGACCCTGCACGAAATGTGCCGCCTGCACCCTTTCTAGCTCCTAGTGAAGCTTTCCTTCGGCCTCGTCGCCGTGCTGGTAGAACATAGGTGCTCCAACAAACCAAGCCTCAACGATAACCAGAGCAACTGGAAAAAAGGAACTAGTGCAAACATTTAGTGCAGTAGTGTATCGGCCCCAGAGTTGTCATTACCATCTACACTTTCGCCCCCGAAACGTCTCACTCGCACTGCACACTGGCAGAGAGATTGAGAAAGATAACAACGTGTCCATTCCTTTCTCATCTTCCATCTTTCATCCACTCTCGTTTTTCCTCAATCATTATTATCATTTGCTTCTCCCTCGCCACCCGCCGTTCAGAAAACCAGCAGTAGAAAAGGGAGTCACTCCCGCTGACACTTGTCCAAGCTCCCCACCGGTCCTTCCTCTCGACCCTCCCGTCCTCCCACTTTCGTTTCGGTATCAGTGCATGACAGAATCATCGCGCGAACAGTCTTCCTCTATCCTCCCTTCGTCCCTCCCCTCCACGACATCTCTCTCTTCCGCCACTCCTTCACGCACGCCCTCCCCTCCCCCGTCTCCTTCTCGCTCCCACGGACTCCAACTAGGCTCCTCGTTCAGACGCCGCGTCCGCGCTTCGTCCTTTTCAACGACAGTCTCCCCGTCCTCTTCTACTTCTTCTCCTACAAAGAACAACGCCAACATGTTCGGCTCCAACCGCAAGTACTCTCCGCTGCCGACCTCGGCCAACGGCCACCACCGTAAGCGCGCGGGCGGCGGCCTCCCGACATGGAAGAGGTATTCGCTGCTCGGTGGTATCGGCGCGATCATCATTCTCGCAGGTTACATGACGCTGGGACGGTCAGACAACCGTCCAGAGGTTCCACAGACCTATACACCCAACATCCCCGAGGACAACCCGCCGATGTTTGACGACGAATACAAGTCGCCGCCGTTCCGCCCCACTCACGACAACGACGATGAGGAGGATGACAGCAACAACAAGGAGCTGCATATTCTCCCCATTGACAGCGGCAAGCCCGACCTCGACGGCGACAAGACTGACGTCAAGTTTGAATCGGCCACGCCCTCCAGCACTCCTGAGAACACCCACCAGGATGAGGTTGACGCCGAGGACGACACCCTTCCCGACGAGCCTGGAAAGCACCCCACTTCGTTTGAGACCGATCCCGACCCCGCGTCAACTACGTACTGCACCAAGCCGTACACTGAGGGCAAGCCCCTGGTCCAGTACGCGCTTACCATCGATGCCGGCTCGACTGGCTCTCGTATTCACGCCTACAAGTTCCACAACTGTGGACCGTCCCCTCAGCTCGAGTACGAGACGTTCATGCAGCTCCAGCCCGGTCTCTCCAGCTACGCCAAGGACCCCTCTGCCGCTGCTGCTTCGCTCGACCCTCTGATGGAGGAGGCCAACCGAGTTGTTCCCGAATCGCTCCGCAAGTGTACCCCTGTTGAGGTCAAGGCTACCGCCGGTCTTCGTCTTCTTGGTGAGCGCGAGTCTAGTGCTATCCTTGACGAGGTCCGCTCCCGTCTCGAGTCCAAGTGGCCTTACACTGTCACTGGCGACAAGGCCGTCGAGATCATGGAGGGCAAGGACGAGGGTGTCTACGCCTGGATCACCTCCAACTACCTTCTCGGCAAGATTGGAGAGGGTGTCACGACTACTGACACGCTTGCCGTCATGGACCTTGGTGGCGCGTCGACCCAGATTGTCTTTGAGCCCAAGTACGAGGCATCCGACTCGGCCAGCAAGCACAAGGAGGAGAAGCTCCAGGACGGTGACCACAAGTACGAGCTCAACTTTGGTGGCAAGACCTTCACGCTCTACCAGCACTCGCACCTCAACTATGGCCTCATGCGTGCGCGCCGCTCTATCCACAACTTTGTTGCGTTTTCGTGGTCGTTCACCCAGCCCTCGGTCGACTGGGAAGCCCTCAACGAGGAACACAAGGTCCCCAACCCCTGTCTCTCCAAGGGCACTACCCGCCGCGTCGAGCTTGACCCTCCCGGACGTGAGGCCGTCAATGTTACCATGCACGGCGGCAACGGCGGCTTTGAGGCTTGCAACCGTCTTGTCGAGGTCGTGATGGCCAAGGATGCGTGAGTTTTACTACTAAGCACAGACCAAGAACTGACGTATAAGGATCTGTGAGGTCAAGCCCTGCTCGTTCAACGGTGTCTACCAGCCCGCCCTCATCGACACGTTCAAGGAGGGCGACTTCTTCGCGCTGTCGTACTTTACCGACCGCATTCTTCCTCTGATCCCTCCTTCGACCTCCAAGGACGGCGTCGGCAAGCTTACGCTCGCTGACCTCCGCGAGCTCGCGCAGGACGTCTGTGCCGGCCCCGACAAGTGGGCGGAGCGCTGGGGAGACAACAAAAAGGCTATGGACGAGCTCAGCGACCGTCCCGAGTACTGTCTCGACCTGACGTTTATGCACGGCCTTCTCGGTCTCGGCTACGAGATCCACCCCGAGCGCAACCTCCTGGTTGAGAAGAAGATTAACGGCGTCGAGCTCGGCTGGGCTCTTGGTGCCGGTCTCGCGCTCGTCTCGAACGCCGACCTCAAGTGCCTTGCCTAAGCGTGGGCGCGGAAACCGCGACATGCAGTTCCCATCCCTTCCGCCGGAACTGCGTCGTTTTGTTCAGTATTATAGAGGACTATTTACTGGAAGGAGTCCAGCTTCTTGGGTCGCGACAAGGGACTCGTGCTCCCAACGATCCAGCACACCACGCAGTCGCCCGACTGCAACCCTCGTTAGTATCTACACTCGTTGGTATCATAGACATGCAATGCGCAGATCATGCACTGCGACTGAGATAGAGGCATGGGCAGCAGGTGCTTTTCGACATTTCACCGCCCACAACACATGGACTGAAACGTTGGGAGCTGTGCCTGGTCGCAGACAAGGACCCTCCAAAAGCTGCAAACGCGACCAACGAACTGGTGTGTTCACGGACGTCCACCGAACAGACCGAGCAGGTTGCAGTACAACTGGTTATGGCTATCCGGGGACATCCCCAGACGCAACATGCAACAACAGCAGCAGCCCAGGCCGGAGACCCCTCCCTCCACCTTACCCAAACAGTTTAGTTGAGGCGCGGGCACCAATGGCACGGACCACCTCGGCCCGTCTCACCTGTACAGGCTGGCTCTCCTGCCCTCTGACCCGTCTTCCCTGTCCTGGGCCCTCCTGGCCTGGAATGTTCTGATTGAAGGTGAAGATGAAAGCACAAGGGATGACCAGGACCCCCGGAAACAGCTGTCGGCACGCGTCGTCTGGCGCGCGATCTGGCGGCTTGTGCACCGAGCTGTTGGCACAGCGTTTGAGGGGAGCAGCAGCCGCAACGAACTCAGTTGGGACGAGACCGTGGGCTTCCTAGCTACGGTACGCAACTATGCACCTGGCGTCGCAGCCATCTGCACCCGTCCCCACTTTGTGCTTCATTCGGGCACCCCTTGCGTCCCGGATCCCGGAGGCGTTTTGGAAGTGCCATCGTGCCAGTGCTTCGGCTGCAGCGCAAGGCAAGTGCACAAGCTGCTCCTGCTCCTGCTTTTCCTCCCGGGGCTTCTGCCAGGATACGCGAGGATGGAAAAAAAACGCCCACATGGACGCTAGTTACGCAACAGTTAGCAAAATGCAATTGAAAATATCGGACCCGGATGGCCGAATGCGACTTGGAAGCTGTAGTACTGATACTTTTACAGCGAGGAGTCTACTGCGCATGAAAAGAACTTCCTTGCAGCTTTGGAACGAACACTTTCATCGTTTTTGGTCTCCTTGCTTCTTCTTACCCCTGTCGTCTTCAACTCTGTTGCTGCTGCTGCTCCTGATGCTCTCACCGCGCTCTTCCTCTTTCCTCTTTTCTCTTCTCTCTTCCTGCTCGGCGTTTCAGAACCCGCAGGCCCCGAACCCTCCCGTCCTCTTATCCACCCGGAGAACCAGAGGCCCAAGATACGGAGCAATCCCAGCTGCTATAGGCAGCATCTGTTGTCGGCATGTAACGCCACAAACGCTGGGGTCCAAGCTCACTCGTATGGCCCTTCGCCACCGGCCCGGCGACCACTAACTGCAGTAATAGCGGCATCGCCTGCTCGCCTGCGACGTGGGCCCCTCCGCGTCTCCCCTCCCTCCCCTCCCCTCCGTGCCGTTGGATATCTCGATACCTCTCGCTCTGCATCCTTTCCCTCGATGCCAGAAACGGCAATGCCAGAAGAGCCCACTGTCAACAGTCAACAGTCCTGTCCGAGTCCACTATCCGATGTTGATGTCGATGCTTTGGCCTCAGATCTTTGCTTCCTTTTCATTCTTACTCACCATTCATTCACTCACTTCCTTTTTGTCACTCTCGTTTCTACTCACTCCCTCGTTCGCGTCCACGCTCTCTATAACCACAGCTGGCCAGTTCGCTTCCTTGACGGAAACGGACTTTGTTGTAGCCTACCATTGCCTTACCTCACCTTGCCTTGCCTTGCCTTCCTGCCGCCGCCACTTCTCCTGCCCATCCCCCGATCTCGCGGTTCACTGCTCGTCTCTCGTCTCGTGACGCAACACCGATCGGACTCAGCGCACGCGACTCTCACCTTCGCCACTACTCTGCTACTGGGCGACTGCAGGCAGAGCACCTCGAGTAACGAGCCAGCCTCTCGGGCGTCTCCTGGAGAATCCGAGATCTGAGATCTTGTCTTCTCTTCTCTGCGCAAGCTACTGCCTTTGTTAGCTTCTCCTCGTTTGTCGAGACGACAGCACGCGAGGACGACGCTGCAATACAGGACAAACAATAGCTGCTCCTGGCCGAAACAGTCAGCTTCTGGTTCGTTCCACATTCTTGAGTCGTCTCCGCCTTGCCAGACCGACGTGAGACCGACGTGCAAGTCAACGTCGTGACTCTGATTCCGATCCACAACGAAGAAAGCCCCGAGGACAGGAACCCGTACATAACAATAGCGCCGCGAGACGGATCGCGCGCCAGTTCTAGCCAACGCTACTCTGAAGCAATACGGCCGCAGCAACACTACGCCACAGCCACAGCTACGCACGACGACTGGTTCGTTTACACGTAGTGATCTCTGTCGAGAACATCACTGTATCATTTGCATCTAGCAAGCTACCCTCACCACGCTCATTTCATTTCCTTTAGGCCTTTAGGTTGCACGCTCGTTAACTCGTTCACGCTTCTGTTGGTCCTCATTGTCTTTGCACCCCAGCCCCCATTCTCCCATCCTACCCGACCCTCCTCCCTCCCTCCCCGATGCCAATCTCCATCCTGAGGCGACAGTCCCGTCCCCGCGGGGAGCCCGAGTTGCCGCCCGCCATCGGCGCCCTCTCCCTCCCGGACCTGACCGTACCACTCATCGACCCGGCCGCCTGGGCCGCCATGCCGCGCAGCGCCGACCCAGGCGGAGCAGCTACCGGAAACCCCCCCGGGTGGTTTGCGCACCCTGATGCGCCACACACGCAGCTCGCCGGCCTGCCGCGCGGCAGCGAGAGCCCACCCGACATTACGGGAACGTACACTGCGGGATACTACTCCCCGGGGGCCGCCACGAGCCCGCGCTCCTCGCTGTCGCCAAACCCGTACTCGTACTCGTATTCCTCGCACTCGCCGCATTCGCCGCCGTCGCCCGGGGGATTCGCTGCGCAGGGAGCGGGAGGGCAGGCCGGACGCGCGCCGGCGCTCGTCCGCGACGCGAACGGTAACCAGATCAAGAGCTTCCACCGCCCGTTCTCGCCCGCGCTGTCCCCCGGCGCTGTCGCCGGCAACACGAGTATGATGCCCACATCTCCCGCGGCGGCGCGGCGGGGCAAGACGCGCAGGACGGCGCCGCTGACCGTTATGGTTGTGGGTCCGAGCGGGTCGGGCAAGACCAGGTGAGTGTGCTGTGTGGCGGGCCGCGTGGAGGTCGGATTTGAAAGCGCAAGTCTGGGGTACGGAGTCCGTGTGTCTCTCCAGTTCTCGATAAGAAGCGAGCACGACGCCACGGAGCGCATCCTGCGCCACATCCCTCGTTTCCTGTGCCTGTTCCCGTTGCTCTCTACATGCATAGCCCATGCTCACATCGCAGCTTCATCTCGGCCCTCACGGGGGTGCTCGACCCGGGCACGCCGCGCCTGCACACCCGCACGGCCGCCACGACCAGCGTTAAGCGGCACGAGACCGTGGCCACCAACGAGCGCCGCGCATTCACGATCCTCGACACACCGGGCCTCCCCGCGGTGTCTGACGGCCCGGAACGGCGCGCGCGCGCGCTCACGGCGCTCATTGGGATCGTCGAGGACCGCCTGGCGCACCAGCTCAGCGAGGAGAACAAGGTTGTGCGTCGCAAGTCGGATGGTGCCGAGCTCGTGCACTTGAGTGAGTGCCTGGTGGGAGAATGAGATTGGAGGCTGGGGTTTCGTGGTTGAGGCGGGGTCGTGCTGTGGGTGGCTGCTGCCTGTCCACTGTCCGCGATTAACTCATAATACTCGTCGGATCTCGCTCAAACCCAAACCCAAGCCTCCACAAATCACGCACATGCACACACATGCTAACTCGCCTCCAGTCGTGTACGTCGTGGACGCACGCACCGCACTCGTCACGCCTGCCTCGATCGATATCGACTGGGACACGATCGCCGAACCCCCCGCCAAGGGCCCGCGTCCCCAGAGCATGCTTGATCTGGCTGTCAGCGAGGACGTTGAGGCGCGCTTCCCCGTGGAGGATATCGAGGCGGTGAGTGTCGCGTGGCGAGAGCGGTATTCAATGAAGGTTTGGAATCTGTCTGGACCGGATAGCTAAGCTGTGCGGCAGTGTGGCGCTACTATTGGCCAAGCAGGGGGAAGACAGTACCGGAGAGACACCAACAGTGGCGCACGAACCCGAGTGGAATTATATTGCACGAGTTTCCAAACTCACAATACTAACTTTCCAGATCCGCCGCTTCTCAGTGCGCGCCAACGTCCTCCCTGTCTTCACGCACGCGGACGCCCTCACGACCAAGGAGCTCAAAGCCGTCCGTGAGGCCGTGTCCCGCGACCTCTCGACCGTCTTTGGGCGCGATCCCCTAGGCACATGGGGCATCCTGAGCGCCAGTCCCGTGAGTACAGTACCGAGCCACCGCCTCCAGTGGCCCAAGCTTCCACTGACATGCAGGAGATGGACATGGACGAAGACGACCCCATGTCGGACCGCATGTCGCTCGACTCGAAAAAGGCAAAGTCCAATGTACCCTTTGCCATCTTTGCGCCCGAACCCGGGACAGAGTTTGTGCGCGCGTTCCGGTGGGGGTGCGCCGACGCCGGGGACGCCGAGCACTCGGACCTGCCTGCGATCCGGGACGCGTTTGTCATGAGCGCCGACTGGTTGCGGACGAGCACGCGCGAGGTCGTGTATGAGAAGTTTAGGACCGAAAAGCTGTTGAGTGCGCGCGGGGTGCGTGCGCAGATCTAAGTGTAGTCATAGAGGATTCTGAGAATGCCCTGTGAGCTGTGAGCTGTGAGCTGTGCTCTGTGCTCTGCGCCACCCTGTCACTTTCCACTTCATCGGTTTGTTTAGTTTAGCGCTGCTCCGATTAATCACAACACAACCACAACCACCCCACCCCCTCCTCCGATCGGACCTCACCACCAGACCAGACAACTAGGCTAGACCAAGACTGCGATGGATACGGTATTCGTTGAAATTTGTACATATACAAGGAGCCTAAAGTCGAATGCAATGCAACCCCATGCGCCATTAACAGTACTACTATGCTTGGGCGAAACTGCGCCTGGCGCAGACCTAACTCTCTCATACCAACAGCCCACGCCTAGTGGTCAAACTGGGCGACATACTCGTCAATGCCGCCCTCGAGCAGCTCGAGCCTACCGCCCTGAAGGGCATACACCTGGTCGGCCGTCTCGCGCACAAAGTGCCGGTCGTGCGTGACGAGCACCACTGTGCCCTCGTACTCGCTGAGGGCGCCGACGAGTCCCTGGACGGCATACATATCGAGGTGGTTTGTGATTTCATCGAGTAGCAGCATGTGCGGGCGGTCGTAGAGCATGAGCGCCATCGCGAGGCGCGCGCGCTGCCCGCCAGAGAGCGTGTACACTGGCCGCGTGGCGAGGTTGCCCGAGAGCTCGAATGATCCGAGCCATTTGCGCATGTCGCCCTCTTTCGGCTCGACGGGGATGCCGTCCGGCCCCGCGTGGACTCTGCGCGCATGCTCCGCGAGTAGCTGGATGCCGTTCTGCTGCACGGACGACAGCTCGTCGACAAAGTGCTGCGTGTAGTGTCCGATACGTAGGCGGGATGCGCGCTCGATGCGCCCGTGCGTCGGCTCCAGCACGCCCTTTATGAGCGAAACGAGCGTCGACTTGCCGCACCCGTTCAGGCCCACGATCGCAATGTGGTCGCCGGCCATGAGCGACAGCGAAATGGATTTGAGCACGCGGTGCTTCTTGCCCGGGTACGAGAACGAGACGGCGTGCAAGCCCAAAATGGGGCCCGTGGTGTGCAGCGGGTCGGGCTGCGGAAGGCGCAGGTCGACCTCCTTCTCGGCCTTGATGAGCTCGACCTCGGGGCGCATCGTGTCGTGGTATCCGGCCCAGTACGACACCTTGAACCGCTTCCCGTCCTCGGTCTTGTCCGTGCCCGCCAGCCGCTCGAGCTTCTTGTTGCGCGACGCCACTTGCCCGAGCACCTTGTCGTCGTTGGTCGCGCGCGCGTGCGCCTTGAACTTTTCAATGCTCTTGCGCACATGCTCCCGCCGCCGCTCGAGCGCCGCGTGCTGCCGCTCCCGTTTTTTACGCAGCTCGTCCTGCGTCTGCTCGTACTCGTCATAGTTGCCCGGGTGGTACGACAGCTTCTGGTCCTTGAGGCGGATAATCTCGTGCGAGATGCCGTTGAGAAAATCGCGGTCGTGCGAGACACACACAATCGTAATGTCCTCGAGCGACACGAGGTATTCTTGCAGCCACGCGATGGCGGCGAGGTCCAGGTGGTTTGTG
This sequence comes from Apiotrichum mycotoxinovorans, assembly GCA_013177335.1. Classification (NCBI taxonomy): domain Eukaryota; kingdom Fungi; phylum Basidiomycota; class Tremellomycetes; order Trichosporonales; family Trichosporonaceae; genus Apiotrichum; species Apiotrichum mycotoxinovorans. The sequence continues at coordinate 1,097,690 of CP053625.1, read as the reverse complement.
CACTCGTCCAGCAGCAGAATGTCCGGCTGCACGAACATGGCCTGGGCGAGCGCGACGCGCATGCGCCACCCGCCCGAGAGCTTGTTGACGGGCCCGTCCTGCATTTCCTCAGATACATCCAGTGACGTGAGGATGGCGCGCGCGCGCGCCTCGGCCGAGTGCGCGTCCATCTCGTCGAGCTCGGCATACAGCGCCGCAAGCACTGTGGCTGCCGCCTCTGAGTCCTGTTTACCGGGTTCCGGGCCGTATACTTCCTCGCGCACCGTGGCGAGCATCGTGCCCTCAGCTTTCAGCGCAACGCCGCGCGCCGTCTTGCCCCGCTTGCCCGAGCGCAGTGTCGCCGTCTTCTGCGCGGCAAACACGCGCTCGGACGCCACGCGCCGGATATGCTCGTCCACTGCGTCCTTGACCCCAGAGGGCTCGCCCGCAGCCACGGCAGTTGCTTCCTCGATGCGCCGGATGTCGTCCACACGCTTCTGCCGCTCAGTGTCCGCGGACAGCACCGCGTCGAGCACGCTGGCGGGTGTGTCCATCACGTCGAGCTGCTGCACGTACAACGTGCGGATGTTCTCGGGAAACCCGACCAGCTGCTTGTTCCCAATCACGCCGAGGAGCGTGCTCTTCCCCGCGCCGTTGCGCCCCACGAGGCCGTAGTGCGTCCCGGCCTTGAGCCACAGGCGCGTGTCGACAAGCAGCTCGCTGTCGCCAATCACGACGTTGACGTCGCGCAGGTCCACATCCTTGGACAGCGTCGTCACCGTCGCCGAGTGGAAGCGACTCTGCTGCGAGTATGCCTGCACGACCGGCGTCGAGAGGCTTGCGACGGCGTCCTTCTTGCGGTCCTTGCGTGCTGGGGACCGCGCGCGCGGAGTGGATACCGCCGTGGACGCTACAAGCGACGCGACCGTCGACGTCGTCTCGGACTTGGACTTCAACTTGGACTTGGAGGTAGACTCGGGGCCCACGGACAACCGCGCAAACATGGCGTCCAGCTCCCCGGCGCTCATGCCCAGGAACGGTGCGACCGCGCGCCGGACCGACTCGGCGTCCGTCGCATCGCCCACCACTGTGCGCAGGTACGCCAGCGTCTCGTCGTCGAGCGTCTCGCGCACATCGGGGGGCGCGGCGGCTACGACCGCGTCGAGCGTGACTGTCATGGTAATCCGGAAGGTGCGAGGGAGGGGAGGCGTCCAACGGACAGTAGTTGCCGGTGGATGCGCAAGGTGGAGGTGGAAGTAGAGGCCGATACGAAGTGTGGAGCTTGCTTGTGCGGAGAGCGTGTAAGTGATTTACTGTACAACAGCTTAGTATTCAGAATGTAGATCGTGGACAAGATGCTGCTGCGCCCTCGTCTGCGTTGCTTTTATGTTCTCCCTCGGCCCCGGCGTGGTATCCAGTCCTCCTCGCGCGCTGGGCGGTCGAAACGCAGTGAGTTGGTGAGAGGGAGAGGTAGGCTACGTCTCGATGTCCAAGTCGTAATCTTCGGAGCCGGGATGTTGACAACAGTCTGGGCGGGAATGACAACAAGAAACATGGCGCGCTTCGGATCCGAAAGCTGGTCCCCTTATCTCCCCAGATCCCCAGCCTGCCAAGCTGCCGACCTGCCGATGCCGATCTGCCGAAATTGGCTGCACGTGGGCGTAGTGTGGCACCCGGCACCATACGGGGACAATAGTTTTACCGTGCATTACGCAGAGTGCGAGACTGCTCATGGCTCTGTCTGTCGGTACGTGTCCGAACTGCAGGTGACGCACCAGCTAGAGCGCGTAGGATGGACACGCTCCCGCCCCCTCGGCTCGACTATTCTCAAAGTGTGAATCCCCTGGATGCGCAATCGAGGCTGCCTGGTGTCCAAGTACCCGATGGCATAGGGTAGACGTCAAAAGGGAATAGTGCGCCGCGTCAAACACTTGTTCAAGCTCCGAGTACCTTCTTCGCTGCTCTAATGACACGGCAAAGATCCAATACACGCTGCCCCGCCAACTTAATGCGCTGACCCAAAGGCCAAATGCAATGGCAAAGCCACTCTCAGGCTATTTCCTCCTCACCGGCCCCACTCAAATTCGGCGCTCCCATCCCGTTTTCCGCTCGCCCGCACCGAGAAAAAAGGGAAATCTCGCGCTGCCGCACGAGCTCCGATTCTCCGCCAGGGAGTCGAACCCTGCTCTATCGCGGTCTTCCTGTTGGAAGGCTCTCTCTTGAGAGGCGATTATACTAACCGATATACTAGCGAAGACGGACGTTTGTTGGCTTCAGCCGCCACTCGTGCAGATTTGGGGATTCCAGGTAGTTGGACGCGGGGTGTGACATGTGGCCGAGAGGCAGGAGCATCCGGGAGGAGGAGAAGGAGCAGAAGAAGCAGAAGGAACAGAAGAGGGAGAAGACATATGTCCGCCGCGTGGGTGCAATATGACACAGGTAGGGCAGTACAGCTCAGTTGAAGAAGATGACAGCATGAGCTCTGCGGAACAAAGAAGTCTTACAGCGTATCTACTTTCAATACTAGATCCTGAGGGTTTCCGGCTTCTATTCTGGTGTTGCCGTTCTGCACCGGTTTGTGGAAGCCATCCCACCATGCTGTACTGCTTTCCCGAGTTTGCGGTCGCCAAAACGCCCTACACAATCAGCATGTGGCATGTGGCACTTTCTGTGTTGTTGGGTACTCACTCCTGGGCGCACGCGCGTGCCGTTCTCGATCAGCATTGACCAACGGCCATCCACCAGTGTCATAAGCCCCAGACTGCAGCCCGCCAATGATGATAATTGCACTAAGGAATTGAAAATGACATACATAATCTCGTAAACTGCTCGACGTTACAACTATCACGACGGTACATAGTGCTCTCGCGACAATCATATTCACTACACAGCTCTCTCTCGTCATATCGTATTCACGCTTCTCATTCTCGCGGTCTTGATATTGTCGTTATCAAACCCAGGGGCAACGTTTCGAAAAGGATCAATCAGCTGGGGCTTTGTTGAATTATGGGAAAAGGTAGAATCGGCGGTTCGTCTTGACCTTGGGCTCACATGACTAGGTCGATGCGACGCTCTCACAGTCATCATTCGTGACGCCCATGTCGGCGTACATAGCTCTCACTACCCTTTCGCGCTTTTCGCCGAGTTTGTGGAGCCAGTCGTTGACCCTGGCCGAGTCGAGGAGGTCCTCCCAATTCTCCGGGCTTTCGAGGAATTCGGGGAGAGACTGGTGGGAAAGGCCATTCATGAGATTCTGCTTATAATCTCTCCACAACCAAAGATCACCTGTCCAAGGTTGAGTTACTTCCAGCTCCTCCTTGAGATGAACCTCGAGGCGGTTTTCTGCGCTTTCCCGATTTTCTTGTTGATTCGTCCACCATTCTTCGTCGTCATCAAAGGGGCAGAGAAAATCGAACCCAACGACGTTGACATCGCGGTCGGAGAAAAACTTGACTGCAGCCGTCACCGTATCACGCATCTTGTCAAAGCGGTAGTCGTCCAGAGTGGAGTGCTCGAAATGGTCCTTCCCACCTATGCACGGCGGGACAAATACCAAGGTGATTTTATTACCGGAACGTTCCCTGGGGGGTGGACCGAACAGCCCGCTGCGATCGTGACGACGGGAGGTGACTTGAGGGCGGGCCCCATACACGCAGTTGAACAGCTTGGCAACGGGAGGTGGTTTGGGCGAACCAAAGAAGACAATAGGATCGCTTTGCGGGCCGGAAATGGCAGCCCATCTAGACCGATTGTTCTTGGGGGCTTTAAAGAAAACAGTATGGGGTCGGGCAGGTTTGATCATCTTGTGACTGCACCGGTTGACCGGGGGGGCGATCACAGTCCGCACGTACGTGTTTGGGTCGAGATCACCAATTTTGTGAAGAGGAACGGCCTTGTGGGCACGGAACGCGGCCGTCAGGAAGGTCTTGGAGGTGTACAGACAGTCCGAGACCTGGGGAATGGTAAGGTGTCCTAGAACTTTAGCGACTAGCTCGGGGCTGCCGAAGAACGTCTCCCGCGGCGACAGCGCTGCAGGCTGCTTGGGCGCTTTGAATTCATTGCGGGCCACCTTCTGCCCCTGATCGTCGGCGGGTGCAGACGCGGTGCTTCCCTCCCGCTCCTTACGCTTGCGGCTCTTGTTGCTGTCATCCTTGGGCGGCATTGCTGTTCGGAATTCAGGAGTTGGGAATTCAGGAGTTGGCGGGGTGATGAGATGGAAGGAAATTGCTTGGTCGCGTGGGTTCGGGACGTGCTTGCGGAGAAGTGAGTAAAGGCGGTGCAGCGGTGCTGTTGTTAGCGCCCCATTAATAAGAGTAAACCTACACTGAAAGGGGAAAGGAAGACAGGAAGGAAGACAGGCTGTCGAAGGCCTTACGAGCTGAGAAGGAACCTCTGGAGTTAACACAGGTAATGAGGTCAACATACTGAGAGGGCGATGGAACGTGAGTGAGAACGACGAGGTGAGGAAGAGTGGTGGATAACGGTGGTGAAAGGGAGTGGAGAACGACGGGATGGGAGATTGTGAGACTGGAGGAGAGAGTGAGAGAAAGAGGAAGAGAAGTGGGTGATGGAAAGAAGAGAGGAGAGAAGACAATTGAGAGCAGCCACTGTTTAAATATTCCGCAACTGATGGGGGTTGTCCACAAACTTGCCTTCCCTCCGTGTCCCAATAGAGGAGTTGTAGCGTTGTATCCTGTGCTTCTCTAATGTGTAGCATCAGTGGGTATTTATTCTGCGCCACAGAAACATCAGTTCCGCTATGGCCCTCTCGTCATCCCGATCGTATGTTCCAATGACGCGGCCACAAGGCCATGTCGACCGAATACGGAGGCATGTCACGTATTATGCTAAATTCATGGGTAGAGCAAGAGCGAGAGACCGACTCCGAAACAACGACATGCAGGAGCACTTATTTCGCATTGCCACATCAACGCTCCCAGAACATAGAATAAACAAACCCAAGACACCGGAGACATGACCATCCCTCCATCCCCCCAACAGCATCACCCTCCCTCCTCTTCAAGTCCATCTTCCTCTTGGAGCCACCAATCTCCCTACTGAACCTAAATTGAGCGTCCCCGTCCTTTCATTCTCGGTATGACCGCATCGGTCCTGCCATAGCGGCCATCAGGACTTCCTGCAGAGCGTGTTTCCGCTATACCCGTTCCCGCCAACATCTTCGCCTCTCCCTCCTCTCTCCTCTACCTCCAAAAAGTGAACACTAAGCTCTACAGCCTCGTGCACTTCTCCGCCGGGGAGTCGAACCCTGCTCTATCGCGATGTTGTCTTCCTGTTGGAAGGCTGCTCTCGTCCTGAGAGGCGATTATACTAACCGATATACTAGCGAAGAGGACGTCCACAAATTACATGGCGCCACATTGGCGAGTTGGCGATTGATTCTGATTAGAATGCCGGCGCTTGCGCCCACAAGACGGGGCAGCGCAGTGCCTTTGGGGCCAAATGGGGCTCTGGACCATGTAGGAGCCGGGTAGATGAAGGAGTTGTCCGTCGGGGACCAGGGGTCAGCCAAGGTAAGAGGATAGCGTGAGGAGCGGGGTGAGTATGATGAGACTGGAGACGAATTAGCGAGGAAGCTCCTCGTGGCTGCAGCCACAGTATCGAAGGGGTGCAGGGTCGCCCTCGACCCGGTCGGTGGTCTCGTCTCCTTTGCTGCTCATTCTCGATGGAGACCATGGACCTCAGGCAAACCGTCGCCGGACGCGATTTCAGGCAGTACACGTCCAACATTCTGTGTTACGAATCAACCACGTCCTGTTGCGAATCACACACGTCGTGTTGGCATCACGACGCTCAGAGTGATCCCAGGAATGCCTTACACCACAACACGCGCCACAGCCGCCGGAAGCAAAAACATCAAAGCCTCGTTATATCAGTCGGTAGATAGTTTGACTCTTACTACTAAGATATCAAAATGTCATGGGTTCGAGCCCCATACGAGGCTTTAGAGCTTCCGATTCGGAAGCTAGACACTTTTTTTCTCCTCGGCCCTCTTGCTGGAGGGTGCAGACGCCGGACGCGTGCTGAGATGGTGCTTTCGCGATCTCGGGCGCCCGGAGTGCGCGACAGTGATCGCGATCGCGATCGCTTGAATGTCGCTACAAGTTGAGATTGTTGACAGAGTCTGGCCATGAGTCGATATTCTGGGCTATACGAGCCGTGAGCGACTTTGGGCAGTGGGTTCGTCTTGGGGAATCAGGATTCCGGCTGCCCACGCCCAATGGGCCCAGTGCAGTCGGGTTCCAAAACGCCCGACCGCGATGAGATCAGTATCGGGGGCGCCGAGTTTCCAGCTGGTCGCATTTCCTCTCATCAGCTGAGACCAACAACAAACATGTTCTGGACTCAACTCTCCGTGGAATTCAACATTCTACGGGCTCGCATACCGCATAGCGCATACCGGATGCCCACCTCCGTACCCAGGCCGCGCTTTATGCAAGTAGCATCCCCCACAGTCGTCCCACAGTGACACAGGACGCCACCGGTCTCTTCGCACCCATCTCCATCTCCACATTCACATCTGACGACACCAACAGCCAGACCATGCAAGGCCAGCCGCCAAACGCTCATCCACCGAAATTGTCGACTTCTATTCGTCAACATCAGCGTTTCTAGCGTTCCCCGGATCGACATGCGACTTTCCGACGCGGAAACAGGGTCTCATTTCGTATTTTTGGCTGCGTGTTTGGTTATGGCTCTTGATGCTCTTCGGAAAAGCTGGCTTGTGGTGTCTCCTGTTGGGATGCCAAGACCGTGAAGGGAAGGGTAAGGGTGAGGGTGAGGGGTATCTCACATTGATTCACCCACATCTGTTGTCCGCGTACCCTTGAGCCCCAGCACAATGGAACGAATTGCATTACTGTCGGCGCTCAGGGCGCTTGCAGTCTTGAGTCAGCAAGTGTGCACTTTTGCACGATTATCCATGGATCTGTACTACGAGCTGAGGCATGGAGCATGGTATGGAGCAGTGTATGCAGCATGGAGCGAGACATGGGGCCTGGGTCCTGGCTGTCATGCCATGACCGGGCCACCGAACGCGACCGCGACAATACAAATTGGCCCCTCCCCTTCCAACCTTCCAACAAACGACAACTTAAGAATTAGGAACAGGGATATCGGGAACGGTTGTAGGTTCGGGAAGAACTATCGCCAGGAAAACTCCGAGCTGTAACCAGACCCACGCCGAGAGCCAGTGTATTGTTGGCGGCACAACTCAAGCGGCGACGATGTATTATAATATCCCGTGCTGTACGAGAGACGGGAGCCAAGATGGCACAAGCGGCTTCTGTTACACTAGGAGATGCACAAACATCACATGGAAGCTATGGATGGTCTTTAGTGAACTCGTGTCCGTCATGCGCAGCGGGCGTAACGCGCCGCGGCATGCGCGGAACCGGCTATTCCAAGGCGGGGACGGCTTGCTGGAAACCGAACCCTCTTCTGCCCTCCTCTCCGATATCGATGTCTCAGATCGCAGAAAGCGAGTTGTGCCTGTGCTCCCGGTGACGAAATGTCCCACCAGTCTCAAACGTCTAAGCTTGTGGTAATCCCTCGTTCGTGAGAGGTCAGAACGAATGCAGTGGCAGGTTAGTAACATCATCGATGCGATGGAGATGGACACCAAACATGGAGATGGGCGGGCCCACAGCTCGATTCGAGGAGATCTCTAATCTACCCCCGGTAGATACCGAAGCAGAACATGCTGTGTAGGCCGTCTGCGATGCGCGTTCGCATACCACGGTTGCTATCGGATGCATGTAGTGAGATCCTCCTGATGTGAATATCAATGCAGTTGTTGTCTCGTTACGAATGCACACAGTCAGTGAAGTCAATGGAGCATCCACCTTCTAGTCGGGGACGAGTCACAGCGGAGGGGCCCGCTTTTCCTGTCCCTGTCCAATGTACGGCAGAAAAGGGGGGACGAGGGATGCGGAAGAAGGAAAGAACAATGAAGCGAGCGGAAGCGCCAAGGCAGAGAGACAGCTGTCAGCTGTCAGTCAGTATGAGCAATTGCTCGGTTGTGACTGGCCCAAAAGGAATACGACTAAGTGTACCCCCCCTCCTTACCCAAACTTTAATTGGTCAACCCCCCCACTTTAGCCTGGCTCTTTCTCTTTCTCTTCGTTTTTTTCATATACTTCCGTCCCCGGTTGTCCTGGCTGGGCAGTGAGGGCAGTCGGTTGACTCGTTGGCTGGCTAGCCGTTTGGGGGATGTGCGTTGGCCCCCGCCTGCCACACACACACCCAGGCCCAGCTTCTTTCCCCTCTCCCATCACACCATACTTTCTTTAAAACCCAGCCAGGTCAATCGCCCCGACAATCCTCCCCCCCTCTCCTTCGTTCTCAAGGATCTCTTTCGTACCATTAACAACAACTCTCTCTGGGAGATCTATCTCAACTTCCACTTAGGTTACCACTACACAGCTCTTTCTCGCACGAAAGCGATCACAAGAATCAACAAGCATGCAGGTCTCCCAGCTCCTCCGCTACTCGGGTGTCTGCCCCTTCCTCGGCCACTCCAGCGTCAACTCGCTCCGCGCCCTCGCAGCCAAGAAGGCCACCTCGGGCTCCGCCCTCACCGCCAAGGCCATCGAGTGCCCCATGATGGGCCCCTCGCTCGTGGCCAAGGCCGGTGCTCGCACCTACGCCTCGGTCGCTGGCAACCGCGAGGTCGAGGCCATCCACAAGGTGTGTTTTTTTCTCCTTGCTTCCGCCTTTTTTTTCACAGCCATTTCCGGTGGTTGCGGAAAATGAAAAGCCGGCAAATCCATTTCATGGTACTGGCTCCCCCACCTGTGCCATTCCGAGTTCACTTACACTTAACTGGTGGGCTTGATTCCTTTCCATCCAGCTGTTTCTGGCCTCCGGATCATGTTCAGGTCTTTCGCTTTCTACGGCCGCTGACATGCATTACAGCAGAAGGACATTCCCTTTGACCCCACTGCCACCCCCGCTGGCAACTGCCCCCACGCCAAGGCTGCCCGCGACGCCGCGGCAGCTGCTACTCGTGAGGCCGCTGTTACCGACAAGGCCTCTTTCAAGAAGCCCGTCAATGGCTTCGACTACGGCTCGTTCTACACGGCCGAGCTCGACAAGAAGCACAAGGACAAGTCGTACCGCTACTTCAACAACATTAACCGCATGGCGGCCAAGTTCCCCGTGGCGCACACGGCCCGCACCGATGTAGAGGTTGACGTCTGGTGCTCCAACGACTACCTCGGCATGGGCAAGAACCCCGTCGTCCTCGACACCATGCACCGAACCCTCAACCGCTACGGCGCCGGTGCTGGTGGCACGCGTAACATTGCTGGAAACGGTGCACTCCACTTGGCGCTCGAGGAGGAGGTAGCCAACCTTCACCGCAAGGAGGCCGCACTCGTCTTCTCGTCGTGCTACGTTGCCAACGACGCCTGTCTTGCGACTATTGGCTCCAAGCTGCCTGGCTGTGTCATCTTCTCCGACTCGTTGAACCACGCTTCGATGATTCAGGGTGTCCGTCACTCTGGCGCCAAGAAGGTCATCTTCAAGCACAACGATGTTGCCGACCTCGAGGCCAAGCTCCAGGCTGTCCCCAAGGAGACGCCCAAGATCATTGCCTTTGAGTCGGTATACTCGATGTGCGGCTCGGTCGCCCCCATTGAGGCCTTCTGCGACCTTGCGGAGAAGTATGGTGCGATCACCTTCCTTGACGAGGTCCACGCCGTCGGCATGTACGGACCTACTGGTGCTGGTGTCGCCGAGCACCTCGACTTTGCGGCCCACTACGCTACCCGCGACTCGAACGCTCCTGTTCCTCGCTCGGTCATGGACCGCATTGACATTATCACCGGCACCCTCGGCAAGGCCTACGGTGTCGTTGGTGGCTACATTGCCGCCTCGGCCGACCTCGTCGACGTTGTCCGTTCGTACGCCCCCGGCTTCATCTTCACGACCTCGCTCCCTCCCTCGGTCGTTGCTGGTGCCCAGGCCTCGATCGCCTACCAGCGCGAGTTCATGGGTGACCGTCGTCTTCAGCAGCTCAACACCCGCGAGGTGAAGAAGCAGTTCAAGGACATTGGCATCCCCGTCGTCCCCAACCCCTCGCACATTATCCCCGTGCTTGTCGGTGACGCCGCCCTTGCCAAGGAGGCGTCGGACATGCTCCTCTCCAAGCACCGCATCTACGTCCAGTCGATCAACTACCCGACTGTGCCCGTCGGTGAGGAGCGTCTCCGCATTACCCCTACCCCCGGCCACACCGCCGAGCAGGTCCAGCACCTCGTCGAGTCGGTCGACTCGATCTTCAAGGAGCTCGACCTCAAGCGCGAGCCCGACTGGGTGGCCATTGGTGGCCGCGCCGGTGTCGGTGCCCCCAACGCCACCCCCATCGAGCCCATCTGGAACGATGCCCAGCTCGGCCTCGAGGACGGCTCAGCCCCTGCCCAGCTTGCCAACGGCACCAAGTCGGTCGTCCTCGGTGAGGCTGTCAAGGTCGCCGAGAAGCGTCTCACCCACCTTCTTGACGTCGGACCTCGTCTTGCCCAGGCCGAGTCGGCCGCCGCCCACTGAAGCGTTTTTGTAGCTGCACCGTAGCGAAATGTGATCTTCAGAGGGCGCACCATTTAGTTGCATTTGCAGTTGCAGTTGCTGTGCGAGTCGATGTCCCATGTTCTAGTTTCAGTCTCACTCAACATCAATATTGTACCGAGATGGCGGATAGTTACGGATGTCGAGGAGCGATGGGCCAGGGATGGACGAACATGTTCTCATGTCCATTTCTGCGTTTGCGCTGCTACAGTCACAAAACACAATCCTCATCATCACGCTGTAATCCATGTTGAACATCCGTGCTGCATACACCCCGCATCTGATATCCATGCCCACCAGATGCAGCATGAGCACGCATGCATTGCACCACGAGGAGCCCAGGAGCAGATTACTTGGATTACTAGGGTGGATCGAACGCGCTGGAAAGCCAACCAAATGACCAACCGCCGGCCCGCGGCTGGCGCCAGTGAGCCAGTGAGATTCCGTAATTTCGTGCTTGGGTCGGTTGGTCGGCCCACCTGCCACTTTTGCACCCTGGCCAACTGGCCACCTGGCCGCATCTGGCTTGTCATGGCTGCACTGGGTCACTAAGCCCCCTGGCCAGCCTCTGTGCCCAGCCAAGTCGACCAGACTCCAGAGCACATTCCAAGGCGCTTTGCTAACCGTCTCGTCTTCAGTTGCATCCACATACACCTAGCCTCTATCTCGCCATCACACCCACACTCCTTTAACACCCCGATCCAGCCGAAAAACAACAATGTCGGCCCTCCTCCGTGGCCTGTCAGCCATTGCGCCCCCGCCACCGGTGAACGCTCCCGCCGAGTACGACGGCTGGGAGGTCAAGTGGAAGATGTTTGTCTTCCGCCCCGCGACGTTCAAGTTTGAGGGCCTCATGCTTCTCATCCTCGGCGCGTACCTCGGCATCTACTTTATCGGCAAGGCCATCAATGCCCGGCGTGCCAGGGAGACGTGAGTATCGATAGCGAGACAGATGCGGGGTTGTGTTTGAGAGATTGGAGCGATTGTCGGATGGGGGGATTGCGTCTCAGCCTCTTTGCGATGTGCAGACATCCACCTATTGGATACCTTTGCACCACTTTTGGGCCATCCATCATCCATGCGGTGGAGACTACCAAGTGGGATGCCGAGGACTGTATCTCCTCTCGGCGACGACTGGACTCCGCCCCGCGTGCTTCTCGGACACAGCTGGGAGCCGAGCTCTCATCGCTACCACTTTCTTTGTCTTGTTACTCGGTCACTGGGTCACTCGCGCTAACACTGCAGGTACGCGCCCTTCAATGCGCTCATCCACAACCAGTTCTCGGAGGTGCGCCCGCTCCTCTCGTCCTCGTCGGCGCTCCACCTCCTGTATGCGTCGGGCCGCCGCAACGTGCTCGCGCTCCACGCCACGCTGCGCCTGTACCCCCTGCACGACATTCTGTACATGGTCTGGAAGTTTGGAAACAGCCTCCTCGACCCGACGTACGACAACTCGGAGGGCGTCGAGCTCGAGCTCACCCTCGGCCGCGGCGCCAGCGGGCTCCAGGAGAGCGTGGGCGTCTGGGGCATCGTCGACAAGGGCGTCATGAAGCGCATCCGCGAGCAGCGCTTTGACATGGTGGGTACTGCGCGAAGCGTGTCGCTTGACTGTCGTTGTTGGCTGACGGCAGACCTTCCCGCGCCTGCACGAGTCGGCCGCCGTGCCCGTCACGCACTCGCTGTACGCCGAGCACAGCGACGTGAGCGACCTCCTTCTCAAGACGCCCAACGTCGGCATCACCGAGCTCCTCGCGCAGCCCGCGGCGCTCAATGTCCTCAAGTTTTTTATTGTGTCCGACCAGCCGTCCCAGCGCCCGCGCAAGGGCCCGCAGACGCCCGAGCAGCGCGCGCGCTCCGTCGTCGTGTCCCTCCGCAAGCCCACGGGTGCAGAGGACGAGTCGGCCGTCACCGCCTGGCTCCAGGTCGCGCTCAACGTTGCCGACCTCCTGTCCAAGCCCAGCCAGCTCAAGCCCGAGGTCGCCCGCAAGCTCGCCAAGACCCGCACCGAGGTCGACGCGTCCCTTGCGGCGCAGTACAAGAAGGAGCTCGAGGAGGACTCGGGCGAGACGACGCAGTCGCCCGATGACCGCCGCGCAGACAAGAAGGCGGCGCGCAAGCGTGCCGAGCGCGCGGCCATGAGCGACAAGGAACGCAAGAAGGCCGAGGAGCTCGACAGGAAGCGCGAGATGCGCAAGATGCAGAAGCGCGGCGCAAAGTAAGCGTGAGCAAGCCCTGCCGATCGGTATAGCGAACGCACTCGACACGCTAGAGATCGGTGTGGAGGGGAGGATGCGCCAGAGTGGAGTGCGAGCTGCACTCGGGCTCTGATCTTCGGGGCCGTCCAGTTGCCAGTTGAGATAGAGGAGCTTCCGAGCTCCAGCGGGGGAAGGTCCTGCACTCTGCGAGTTTTGCGCGAGTTGGATGTCGACGTAGATTGGGGGGAAGGAAGGAAGGAGGAAAGCGAGAACACAAAAGCAAAATACGTTGCAAGTAGTACACATCTAGCATTTCTCGTAGCGCAAAATAATTCAGATACAGATTTCGGATTCGGATACGGATCGCATGGATGCATGGGTATCTCGGGCTATGGGGCTCTGGACTGAGACTGGCTGGAAGGCGAGGCCGCGGCGGCGCGGCGTCCGGGTACGCACCGGCAGAATCGTAAGCGGTCCTGCTGAGCTGTCATCGTCTGTTGCCTAACGCAGAGGGCACTGTGCATGTCCCTCGACGTACTCCGTTCGAGTAATGCGCATAGTCCAACAAGGGGTGCAGTGCGCGGCCGCGAGGCCCCTCGCGTCCGCTCGGCGCATTGGAGTATTCTGAACACGAAACAGCGGCGCCCGGGGGCATGCTGACCACACGCCGCTTCGATGCCCATGCAGCACTCGCAGCTCACAGCGTATCATGCTTTGTAATGGCCGCTTCAGCTCGAGCCACTCTTCCGTGTTACTCCTCTGGGCTGCCGACTGACTATTGGCGGGTGCCAGAGCGTGCACAAGTAATCGTGGCATAGGGTGGCCGGACTGTCGAGCAAGGTTCTCGGGAAATTAAGCCAGACAAGCTCAGGTAGCTGTCCTCCTTCGCTTCCCACAACATTTGAGGTGGTGGCAGTCAGCCCATGTTAGTCAGTCATGGTCAGTCAGTGTGGTCAATCGTTGCTTTTCCCCCCTCCCTCACGGCACACTCCCCCCGCCTTCCACCAGAGCATGGACGTCATTACGTGAATCATACGCCATTCTACAAACCGCGCACCAGCACCGGCACCGGCACCGGCATCCGAATCCGCATCGCAGCCGCATCGTAGCCGCTAAAAGGGGAAGACGTCCTTGAGCCCCGAGATCGAGTCCTCGACCACATCGTTGAACACGGCGTCGCTCGCCCACGGCCCCGCGCGGCGCATGTACAGCGCGAGCCGCACGTCCTCCGCCAGACGACGGTTGGCCGCGCGCGTCGTCGGCTCGTTCTGCCGCTGCGCGAGGCCAAACTCGCCTTGCTCGCGGAACAGCATCTCGCGCACGCTCTGCGCCGCGGTCGACACTTCGAGCGAGACGGAGATGTCTGCCTGGTTGTTCTACGGACTGTCAGCCACGGGTCCAGCCTAGTCGGTGTAGTGTGCTGTAGTACTGTACTCACTCGCGCAATGGCATTCAGGACATTCTCGTACGCCTGGTCCATGATGATGCGGTAGCTCTCAGCAAATGTCCTGGGGTTGCGGATCGGCGGGCCGAGGTCGTTGCGCCGGCTCGCGAGGCAGTTCTGGATCCACTCGGCCGCCTCGCCGCCCATGAAGAGCGGGCGGCCGCCAGTGTGCACTGCGCCAGCACCACCGTGTGCGGGGCGCGAGGCCGGGGCGGAGGAGTACGTGGACGAGGACAGGGGCTGGCTGGACCACTGCTGCGACTGCTGAGGTTGCTGCTGGGATTGCTGGGACTGCATGCTTCCGCCGGTCGGGTTGAAGGGATCAAAGACGCTGTAGCCGTTGTTCGCCATCGCGGCCGTCTGCGCGTGCGCCTGCGACGGCGCATTCATGCCCATGCCCATGCCCATGCCCATACCCGTGGGATTGTATCCCATCCCGCCGCCAAACGATGCCCCCATGCCCGTGCCCTGCTGCGACTGCGACTGCGACGTTGGATTCCACTGCTGCTGCTGGCCGCCGTACCCGCCCTGGCTGTAGTTCTCCTGCGGGACGAGCGGTTGCGTGCCCGTCGGGTGCGGCTGGTTCCACCCAGTGTACATTGGCTGCTGGGGCTGGAACCCCGTGCCCATTCCCTGCTGGCTCTGCTGGGTGTTCTGCTGAATGTTCTGGGTCTGCTGGTTCTGGTTCCCGTATTGGCTCGCGCCGCCCTGGCCCTGCCAGCCCGTCGCCATCGGCTGGTTCGCGCTCGCGCCTTGCCACCCGGACCCCATGCCCATGCCCATCCCTATAGCCTGGTTCTGGCCTTGGTTCGCGTTTTGGTTCGTGTTCTGGCTCTGGTTCCAGCCGGTCGACATGGGCTGGTTGTACCGACCCCATTCCCGCCCCCATTCCCGTGCCCATCCCCGTGCCCATCCCCGATCCGGTTCCCGGCCCCATCGTGCTCAACGAAGAGCCGTACGTGCGGTTCGGGTTGTACGACCCCGTCCCCGTCCCCGTCTGCGGCGCAAACGGGTTACTCTGGGTGCTGCTGGCGGACGGCGCAGGCGACGGCGCGAACGGGTTCGTCTGCTGATGCTGTGACTGCTGCTGTTGTGGTTGCTGCTGTTGTTGCCATTGTTGTTGCTGCTGCTGTGGCTGGTCCTGCGCCTCGTGGTCGTCGTCATACAGCGCGGATGTGGGGCGGTGGAAGACGTTGTGGACCATGTCCAGCCGTCCGATGTCCGGGAAGCGGTCGGCCATGATGGTGCCCTGGTGGTGGTGGTGGTGGGGTGCAAAGGAAGTGGGAGAGAGGAACTTTGAATGAAGTGAGAGCAAGAAGTGGGACCCAAGTACAGTACCCCGAGTCCCAAAGTCTGGTGCAGGACCGCGCAGGCGATGCACACTCCCAAGCTCTTGGCTGGTGTATTTCTGGTCTCGTCTCGGACATAGACGCCCTCATCGATGACGCACGTCCTAATCCTGGATCCTGGAGCCATGGAGCCTGGAGGCGATCGGGCTCTACTCGCGTGGAAGCCACGTGATGAGCCGCACAGCAACAAAGGGTGGGATGGTGGCACCGAGGTCCAAGCGCGTCAGAGAACGGGGGCTGTTCTGGCCAAGTATTGTATGTTGCCGGTGGTGTTGATGCGGCATGCGGGAGATGACTTGCCAGTAAAGTAGACCCGGATTGACGATGGAGGCCAAGGCGGAGAGCGTCGCTTTGATGGGGCAATGATTTCCGTGCAATTGCAATGGGGGGCTTAGCAGCTCACCGCAAGTTACTCTGGAAGGGCTGAGGCGAGTGACACAGACGGAAGTGTATAGATTTCACCTGGGGCGGCGCGAGTCCAGAGAGCAGCACAAGGCTCTCGCCATCTAAGGACTTGAGAGCCCCATGCTGAGGAATTTGATAATGGCTCCCGCACAGCCGTACTATGCCTGCAACTGACAACTCCCATTAGAAGACTCAACAGTCCGATCCAAAAACGACCAAGCATGCATTCTACATCACAACACCCAGCCTCTACGTGACCACTCCTTCTAGTTGATCTCCCCGTCGACAGTGTAGATACCCGCCCCGACGCCGGGCATGGTCGCGAACGCGGCGTCTTTGAGCTCCTCGGGCGAGAGCTTGGTGAACGGCTCGTACTCGCGGGTAATGCGCTCCAGGAACGCGGGGACCGCATCGACGGGCAGGAGCGAGATGACGGCGCCGCCCCACCCGCCGCCGGTCTGGCGGGACCCGAGGGCGCCATTCTTGAGGCACAGGTCGCGCAGCTGCTCGACCTCGGGGACCGTTGCGTCAAAGAGGTCGCGGAGCGACTCGTGCGACTGGTTGAGCAGCGCGCCGAGCTCGGCGACCCGTGCGTCGGCGGTGCTAGTGACGGGGGTGGCGGCACAGTCCTCGCAGAGAGCCTTGAAGCGGGACACGCGGAGCGACTCGGCAAACGTGTGCTCGGCGCGCTTGGACAGCTGGAAGCGCTCGGCGCGCACGGGGATAAAGTCGAGGTACGTCGCCTCAAAGTCTGCAGGGGACATTCCGCTCGCGGCTACCATCTCGTCTCGTGTCCATCCCTCGGGCTTGGCGCCAAGCACGGTCTTCAAGTCATCCAGCGCGTGCTGGTACAGCTCGTCCTCGGATGCCTTCTTCTCCCAGAGATCGATCGCCTCCCGCAGCCAAATACGGCCCTCCTCCCCTGCCTTGGTTGTGCGCGGCGAGTCGATGCCCCACGAGTGCAGGAGAAGACGGGACGCGCAGAGAACCTCGACGACGCGCAGGTTGTACCGCTCAGGCGCAGAGTCGGCGAGGGCGTGCGGTGCCATCGAGTTGGTGATCACGACAGCAAGAGAGGAGGGGAGAGGAAGCGGGGCGGCCTCGAGGTTCGGGTGGAAGGAAAGGTGGAGGAGGGAATTGGCGAGGGAGAGAGTCGAGGCGGATTGCTGGCCGTTAGCGCAAAGATGGCGGAGATGTGGGAGCATGGTGAGAACAACATGTGCAAAAGGACATGCGGTGAGGACATGCAAGGACGCCAAGGCTGGCATGAAGTGCTGTACCCTATGCCAATGGGAAATGCGGTGGACGCTGAGCCCCATACAAGTCCCAAACAGGTCTGCTGCAAAACTGATGAAGCGACGTGAGTTTGGTAGCAGCTACCAGCTGCACTCAATCCAATGAGGGCACCCATTGATCCCAACCACATCTTGTTACTCACGTCCATGCCACCGGTACGCAGTCCCATGCGGTGCTCGCTCGCAATGGCAAGACGGACGACCTCTCCCTTGGTGATGCCCTCCGTAATGTCGTTGGCAGTGAGGAACATGATCACCGACGAGACGACAAACGCCGCGGAGGACTAGCAGGTCAGCTACAGCCGCACGCCATACCCTTCGCCCAACTCACGCTAAGACCAGCTCCGGGGGGCACGGTGCCCGAGACAAGGAGGTCGAGGCCCACAGAACCCTTGTCAGTCGGGCCGGCAGGGAAGAAGGTGGCGAGGCACTCGAGGATCGCGACCTTGACGTAGTTCTCCCATCCGCCGCCCTCCTTGGGCGGGACCAGGCCCGCGTCCCACTTGCCCGCCGCGTACGTTAGCTCAAACTCCGATGCGGGGAACGCAGGGAGGACGTTGGCGAGACGGCACTTGCTGCCCGGCGTGGCGCGGAGGGCGATGATGATGTCCTGCTCAATGGCCGCGGGGAGGACCGGCTACAAGAGTTAGTTTTTACAAGCGGGCGGTATCGTGGGATTTGGGGACGTACGAAAAGAGAGTAATCGACGTGCTCGCCGAGAATGTTCACACGGCCGGGAGCACGCACAATGTGCGTGGGTGCGGCGCCGTACTTGGCCTTGAAGGTGTCGGCGACACTGGCCCATCGCTCCCTAGATGTCAGCTGGATCTCGGCATTCGCGGCCAGGATGACGATGGAGCGAAGCCATGTTATCCAGTAGCCCATCAGAGGAGCTCAAGGCAGCCCCATACTCAACACCAACTCACCCCTGGGACAAGACTGCCGAAGCGGGGTAGATCTCAGCGAGGGACGCAAAGGTGGGGATGGGGAGCTTGGCTGCCATGAGGGTGAGCGTCGTTAGTAGTTAGGCAGCGTGGGGTGCGGGCGACGGTGCAGGATGGGAGAGTTGGGAGTGATGAAAGAGACAATCGGTGGGGATAACGCTCGTGTGCAAGACAGACTGGTGGGTGCAGCTTTAAAGACGCGAAGACCCCCTTTCGCTTGAATAGAGAACGGCGTGCTCGGCGAACGGCGTCGTGTCCAGGATGCCTAGCATCACCTCCATGAGTGGATATTTGCCATCTTCTAAACCTCCAGCATTCCCGTTCGGCGCATATCCGGGCCGAATGCAATCACTTGCAATCTCCAAAAACAAAAACAAGAAATCTAGAAATTCCCGTGCGACCACGCGAGCGAACGGGAATCTTGTAATGTGTGCCTCTGAAGCGTATTTAAATGGGGGCCGCATTTAATGATTCAAAACACGGTCAAGATTACATAAGCGTATTCGTCACAAGGTGGGTGGGTCCTTCTGGGCTGGCCTCAACGCTTGCGTCGCGCTCACGACACACACTCAATATGTAGACGCTGACGGTCATGCATCATTGAGGCAACAAGGCCGCGCGAGCTGGTCATCACAACTGCATTTTGACTTCAATCAAACAAGCATCTCTTCCCGTTCGTCTACTCCGTATCCTATATCATCTTTGGCCCGTCTCGCCAGTCTACTCGCGCCGACACGTCAATACCCCTCATCTGACCCAGAGAGCCGGGTAGTCCTTGATCGACTTCGCAACTGAACTTTCCTCCCCTTCCACCTCCACTCCCCATTCCCCACTCCCCCTCTCCACATTTATCAACATGTCGGCTCCCGGCGGCGGCGGCGCGTACTCGTTCTCCCTCACCACCTTCTCCCCGTCCGGCAAGCTCGTCCAGATCGAGCATGCCCTCGCGGCCGTTGCAGGGGGCACCACCTCGCTGGGCATCAAGGGTGAGCTAGCTCATTCTTGACATCGACAAGCTTCCATTACTCACAGTCTCGCAGCCACCAATGGTGTCGTGCTCGCAACGGAGAAGAAGGACACCTCGGCGCTCATTGACGCGTCGATGATCGAGAAGGTGGCGCCGATCTGCCCGCACATTGGATTCGTGTACTCTGGCATGGGGCCCGACTTCCGCATCCTCGTCGCCAAGGCCCGCAAGATTGCCCAGGCGTACTGGAAGGTCTATGGCGAGTACCCTCCTACCAAGGTGCTCGTGCAGGAGGTCGCTGCCGTCATGCAGAAGGCCACGCAGTCTGGGTGAGTGCGCGAGCGTGTGGGCTGTTGACGGCTGTCATACGTGCTGGACCGCAACTATGCGCGAAAGCTAACATTCTCAGTGGTGTTCGCCCCTACGGTATCTCGCTTCTCATCGCCGGCTGGGACTCGCACCGCGGCCAGTCGCTCTACCAGGTCGACCCCTCGGGATCGTACTGGGCGTGGAAGGCCAGCGCGATCGGAAAGAACATGGTCAACGGCAAGACCTTCCTCGAGAAGCGGTGAGTCCAACGAAAGAATGTGGTTGATAGATGCTCTGCGCAGTGATGTGTGGTCTGCAGATGTCGCCGCGTTGACAACACACTCCATGCATATTCTCGGCATGCTGACATTCCAGATACAACGACGACCTCTCGCTCGAGGACGCGATCCACACCGCGCTGCTCACCCTCAAGGAGGGCTTTGAGGGCCAGATGACCGCTGAGACCATCGAGATTGGCATCGTCACTGTTCCCAGCCCCGACGCGACTGTTGCCAAGAGCGGCGAGCGCGTCACCCCCACATTCCGCAAACTCACCGACCAGGAGGTCCGCGACTACCTGTCGTTGTAAGCTAGGTAGAGCAGTGTAGAGGCAGATATGCAGCATGATACGATTAGTCTGCGCCAGGGCGGTGTAGCAGCTGACGTTGGAAGGTGGACAGCGGTATTCACATCAATATATATATATATATATATATATATCTGACAACGTATGTCTCAGAGCATTGTGACCGCCTGACATATAGGATACAGCCAATACAGCATCTATTGTCCATAACCAACTACAGCAGGCAGGGCCAGCACAACCTGCCATAGTGAAGGCTCACTAATCTGTCATGAACAAGGTCACACTGGCACGTGAGTTCACAATCACTTGTCCCGAGACACAGCAGTGTTGGCTTTTCAGTGGCAGACTTTGGGGACGGAGCAGCGGGCGGTCGGTTGTCCGAGTGGTTAAGGAGCTTCCCTGCTACCTAGCACAGGAAGTGGGTTATGCCCGCGTGTGTTCGAATCACATGCCGATCGTGAGCGAGACGCCGAGAACGGTCGTCACAACCTTTTTGGTAGCTCGGGGAGGTTGCAGGGACATGTAGTGGTCGTCCACGGCCATCAGCGGTCAGTACTCCGTCAATCCGACCGGCGTGCCACAAAGGAACGGCTCCTAGCCCCTCAAACCACCTTGAGAATTGAGAAATGCTATGCGTGTTACATTCTAGTCTACTCAGCCTTGCCCTCTTGCTGCTCCTTGAGGCCCTGCTCGAGGCCCTGGAGCGTGCGGACGAGGGCGCCGCCTCCAGCCTGGGTAAGCACGCCGAGGAGCTGGCGGCCCGGTGTCTCAAGGAGGCCGACGAGCTGGGCGCGCAGCGTGTCGAGCTCGGGGAGCTTGGAGACGGCGCGAATGTCCTCGGGCCCCAGCAGACGGTTACCCTCGAGCACACCGGCCGTGAGCGTGAACACGGGCTGGTTGACCTTCTTGGTCTTGTCGCTCGGCTCGTCCTTTTGCGCCTTCTTCATGACGCGCTCAATCGTCGACAGCACCTGCGACAGGTATTTCGGCGAGAGCGACGGGCACGTGATCAGCGCGGTCTGGCCCTCGAGATGGGCGGTGAGCTGTGCGCCCTCGGGCTGGACGGCGCGCACGACGGGCGCGAGCAGGCCCGTGCGCGCGATCGTGAGGCGCGCCCCCTCGGGCGGCGCAGAGGCAGAGGCAGAGGCAGACTCGCTGCTGCCGGTAGGAGGGGCAGGGACGGGGATCGCGGCAATGGCGCCGCGGAGGGCGTTGGACTCGTGCACCGAGAGGTTGGCGTGGCGGAACAAAAGGACAACCTCGGACCGGCGCAGAAGGTGCGAGTAGTACGAGTACAGGAACGCCTTGCGGTCAGAGTAGACGCGCGCCGGGGCAGCAGCAGCGGCCTCCGCTGCGGCCGAGGAAGACGAGGCGGCGAGCGAGTCGGCCGCAACGGTGGCGTACCGCCTGATAGCGTTCAGTCCTGGTCGGGGCGGCATCGTGCGTGTCGGTGTCGTCGGTGACGGTGACGGTGTCGGTGTCGGTGACGAGATGTAACGGAGACGAGACGGCGACAAAGACAGCGACAGCGACTTCGACTTTTGAGCAGCTGCTATGCCGCCAAACGACCAAGTAAAAGTCGGGGATGGAAGGGACGATCCGAAATCAAGGACCCACATGAAATGTACACGTGTCATTATTTCTAATGCAGTTAAACCATGTCCGGCAACAGCTCCTCCGTATGCCCTGCTCATGACACGGGATCAAATGTATCAAACAATGATGAGAGTGTCGCGGTTACGCGTTGCTCCAAGGTGGGACAGATGATGACTGCATTGATGAGCATGGAGTGGGAGGTGCAATGTATGTTGGCTTCTTGTCGTTGTTGACATTACCCAACCTGCACCCCCAGACAACCACCATGGATATCGACCAGCCCACAAAGGTCGACCCGCTCGCCTTTCTCGAGAAGGCTGAGGCCGCCGCCCCCGACGCGCTCCGACCGAGCTGGACCAAGATCCGTACGGCGTACGAGAAGAAGTGAGTGACATCTGGACGGCAAGACAGGAGTACATGAAGCGAAAACCTGGTCACTGTGTCCTCTCGACCCAGTACTGCCTCTATACATTCTCTCAATTCTCCCTACTGTTGGAGAATCTACCCACGATCATATCCAGCATCGATGACACGCTGCCGCACCCGCCACATGTGACATGTGCTGACACTGCAGGCTCTGGCACAACCTTACCGTTGCACTGATCGAGTTTGTGTCGCTGCCCGGGTCCGGACCGTACCAGATCGAGCTCTTTGACAAGTACGTATTGTTGATGCCCAAGTGGAGCGCCGCAGTTTAGCTGCAATCGTCAAGCTGGCTTGTATTCGCAGCGCCAGCTCATACATCACGAGCCGTTGGCCGCTTCACTCTTACCGGGTCTCCACTTCCTATCCGCTCTAACATCCACCAGGTTCATCACCTCGATCGAGGGCAAGATCAACGCCCTCAAGCTTGTGGAGATTGCGCGCCGCGTCGGAAGGGAGTACTCTGAGCCTGACCTCACGCTCCGTTTCCTCGAGAGCGTGCACTCGCGTCTCGTCTCGCCGTATCCTGTCGAGGCGACCGAGGACACGCCCGGCACGCCCGCCCCGCCCCACCCTGCGCCCGAGGCGTACGCGCTCTCGCTCTCGTCGCTCGCATACGCCCAGCTCCTCCTCGGCGACCTCCCCGGATGCAAGAAGCGGCTGGACGAGTGTGAGAAGCTCCTGGCGGAGCTGGACTCTGTCGAGCCCGTCGTCAATGCGGGGTACTATGGCGTCGCGGGCGACTACTACAAGGTCAAGGCCGACTATGGGCCATATTACAAGAACGCTCTCCTGTACCTTGCCTGTGTGGATGTCGACCGCGAGCTCTCCCCGGAGGACAAGAAGGCGCGCGCGCACGATCTCTGCATTGCTGCCCTTCTCGGCGAGAGCATCTACAACTTTGGCGAGCTGGTGAGTTTTTGATTTTTGTGTTCGTGGACGAGCTGCTGACAGCATTTTCTCTTTTTCAGTTGCAACACCCCATCCTGCAGACGCTTGTTGGGACACCATACGAGTGGATCAAGGACCTCATCTCGGCATTCAACGCGGGCGCCATTGGCAAGTTTGACTCGTTGAGCAACAACTTCAGCTCGGAGCCCATCCTCGCGGAGAGCGTCGCGTTCCTGCGCCAAAAGATTTGTCTCATGGCGCTGATCCAGGCCGCTTTCTCGCGCCCGCGCGACGGCGCCACGCGTCTCATGACATTTGCTCAGATTGCCGAGGCGACGCGCCTGCCCGTCGTCGAGGTCGAGCACCTCATCATGAAGGCGCTCTCGCTCGGCCTCATCCGCGGATCCCTCGACCAGGTCGCGTCCACGGTGGACATTACCTGGATCCAGCCGCGCGTCCTCGAGGGCACGCAGCTCGAGACGCTCGCCGAGCAGTTTGGTCACTGGACCGATGCCGTCGGCGAGACCGCCAACGGCGTGCAGGGCCTCGAGAAGGGCGTCACTGCCAACGGCCTCGTCGTCCCCGCTCTCGCCTAAGCGGCTGCTGGTTTTGCACAGTGCAAACAAAGGTGTCCAGGAGTAATTCTGTAGACCCCGATGGCCCCACTCCTGCCACTTCTCTCTCCCGTTCCTAGTCTTTTCTTCTCCCCCACACGCCATCAGTAGTATAGCAGCAGTAGATGTACAGCATGAAGAGACATATGCATCTCTCGATCGGCATATCTGGCCCCACCCCTCCGGCCCTATCGGTCGCCTTCTCATGAAGTAGATAAAGAAAAGTGTTATGGAGATAAGTATACAGTCGATGAGAAAAACAAGAGAAAACTGTTATCTGCTACTACTACCCTCTACCAGCTGCCACGACCACGACCACGGCCTCCACGGCCCCTGTACGGCCTTCCCCGTCCCCGTCCACGCCCGCGACCGCGGTTTGTCATGTTCATGCCGGGCACGTTTGTGCGCTTCTCCTTGACGGTGATGATGCGGCCACGGAACGACGACTCGTTGAGCACAATGGCGTTCTGCACAATCGAGGGCTCGGCAAACTCGACATAGGCGTATCTGCGACGCAAGTCAGTATACCTTACAGACTGCAGTCTCTGGATGACAGCTGGTGCCACGTACCCCTTGGGATGGCCGGTGAACTTGTCACAGAGGATCGTGACGCGGTTGATGGTTCCGCAGGCCTGGAAGTGCGCCTGGATGTCCTCCGGCGTGGCTCCATAGTCAACCTGGTCGTCAGTTGAAAGAAGAGAGTCTTCCAACTCACATTTCCAACGTAGACACTACGTGCGTCGACGGCCGCAGGCGCCTCGTCGTCGTCCGCGTTCGCCTCGGGCTCGGCGGGCGTCTCCTCCGACTGCGCGAGCTGTGGCGTCAGAGTCGGCACTCGTGTGAACAGAAACGGGAAGGACGAGGGATGAGAGGTCTGTTTGGATGTCGCCCTAGCTCCTAGAACCGGCTGGGGGAGCATTCGTGCGAAGTGACACACAGGTGGCGAGCGCAACGCGTCATGCGGGTCAGTGGATGTTAGGTCGAGTCACATCTCCAGCGGAGCTGTAGAACATGCCTTGCACAGCTCCACTAGGAGATAACCGCGCAATTTGAGCCTCCACCGGCCCGCCAGCCGTCGCTGCCCGCCAGCGTCCCATCCTTCCTTCCTCCCTTCCCTCCTTCCCATGGCTTCCTTCAATCCTTCAGATGACACCCACCGCGTTCTTCTCGGCCTCCATCTCCGCGAGCTGCTCCTGCATCCGCTTGAGCTCCTGTATCGTCAGCACAGCAACTTGGAGCATCTCTCAGCTGGCACATTGTCAAGAGGGTTCGGAAAGCTAAGAAGTCCCTCCCTAGCCGCCAGATGCGAGCTCGAACGGCAAGGTCACGCCGTGCTAACGAGCTACGACCTTGGCCCACCGCAGCTCACGGCGACAGACGACACAGAACACGTACCTCGTCGACGTTCACCTCGGCATCGTCGATCCTGGGCGAGGGTTCGCGAAGCTCGGCCATGGTCAGTATTTTCTACTGGTGTATGTCAATTGACAAGGTGAATAGAAAAAGTAAATAAACAAGTCTGCGGGTGGTGCCTCTCACCTCTCCAAGACTCTCTCTCTCTGTGTGTGTGCCGTCGTCATTTCATCGTTGATGCTTGTACAGCGGAAACAAATTGACTGTAAATGATTTTAAAATGATTTTCCATCCAACCACGTGGCAGCCACTCAGCCCCCCGGATGCCACATACCGGAGCCATGAACGGCGATATGAATTCGTCCGACGACGTCCGGGCGCTGGGCTGGCAGATACTGGTTGGCTGGCTGGCTTGAGGGCTAGGGAGAGTAGGGGTGTTTATGGCTGGGGCAGAGCATCAAAGCCAGGCTGGGCAGAGCCATAGTGAGCCGCCCAGGTCGGGTGTGGTCTGGTGGGGTGGAGTGCCTGGAGCTGGCGGGTTTGCCTGGCTGGCTGACCTTGGCTGGCTGGCTGGTTGCGGGTCAGTCCGGAGTTCTGGCTCTGGCGGGAGCAGAGCCTGCAGAGCCTGCCTGCAAACCACCTCCAACCACCAAGCACTCGTTCGCTCGCTCGCCCGCCCGCTGCTCCTGCGTCCTCGCTCTCGCTCTGGCTTTCGTGACCATCACTCCAGTCGTCCTCCCAAAACCCCACTCAACCCCCCCTTCTATCGTGCGTACAGCAGCAACAACCCCGAGGAGCACCCCAGTCAGCAGCACTAGCGCCCGCCCCCAGCTCTAGCGCCCCAGTTCTCCGACTTTGCTTTTATTTCCCCCCTTCTACCCCGCCCCTCACTTTTCTCCGTCGCCGCGAGCTCACACTCTCCCCAGCACGATGTCCGCTGCCGTTAGCGCCTCGTCCAAGGTCGACTGGACCAAGATCTACACCGGCCTCGGCCTCAACAAGGGTGCGCACGCGGGTGGTGTCTGTCATGGGAGCGGGTAGATGTCGACCGGAGAACAGAACGTCGGCGTGTCGAGGTGGTTTGTGGTGTTGGTATTGGTGTTGATGTCGGTGTCCGTCTGCGCCTGCGTCTGCGTTCGGCTATTGGCACGCGCACTAGTGCACCAATGTTGACCGGGTTCGTCACTTGCCCAACGGGACACACCCATCACCATACGGCGTACACCAGCACCCAAACATGACGACAGCCCTCCCGGACCTCGCCCTATATCCCATTGGCAGACACCACCAACATCAAAGTTATCTAGCTCAGGCACTAACCCACCCCGCAGAGACTCTGACCGAGCTCCAGGCCTTCCGCGCCCGCCACACCACCGCCGCGAACAAGAACGCCGCCATCAAGGCCTCGATCCCCGCTCTCGACCTCTCGGCGTACAAGGCCGTCCTCAAGGACCAGCGCGCGATCGAGCTCGCCGAGAAGACCCTCGCCGGCTTCAAGCCCGTCACCTACGACGTTTCCAAGTGGAACGGCGTCGTCGAGGCGTTTGAGGGCAAGGCCGTCGCCGCCGCCAAGGAGACTGTCGCCAAGATCTCGGCCGAGGAGGCGTCGCTCCAGAAGACGCTCTCCAACATCCAGGACGCGCGCCCCTTCGAGGACCTCACTGTTGCCGAGGTCGCGCAGGCCCAGCCCGAGCTCAACACGGCCGTCGAGACCATGATCAAGAAGGGCAAGTGGACCGTCCCCGGCTACCAGGAGAAGTTTGGCGTCTTCTCGTTGTTGTAAAAACGCGTTTTTCTCGATCCCGTTTAAACATCATTTACGGTACAGAAAGCGGACATGCATTCGTAGAAGACTGGCGGGCGGGGGGCAGGGCAGAGGGAGAAGAGGACGGCGACGGTAGTGAAAATGTCGCGGGGCAGGTCTGGTGCTGCACGGTGGGCAATCGATCGGAGTGGACGTGGGCACCATGAGCACAGAGGAGCGTGCCTCCGAGGTCAGACGGAACGGAGAGGGGGCATCGCAGTATGCGATGCAGGTCGTCGTTGAGGAGGATGACACGAGCTCGGCCGTACCCCAACCTCGGCAAGTGACAACTGTCCGAGGCTAGGGCCTGATCGGACCCAACACTGCACCGCCAACGCGTTCACCTCTGTGTACACATGTCACCACGGCCATGAAACTGCTGGGGTGGGTGTGGCGCGGCATTGCACCCACAGCACCGTTTCCGACAAGTGATGCAATCAAGGCCTACGGTCGACTCTCAAGGGAGAAGTCGTCTGCGGCAGGGTAGGAGAAACTGCTCCCGCTCAATGTGGCACCTGGATCCCCCACAGGGGCGAGACAATGCGTAAATACCATACGCGCTCCCCGCGCGGTCGGACTGTCGCTAAGCAGCGGAGTAGTGACCAAAGCCGGGCACAACCGTTGTCAGTGTTGCAATTGGCGTGTATATACGTGCCGACACTGTGCCATGCCAGAGGCGCAAGACAGGCAGGGTGCTACATTAGGGCGCGTACTGTCTCGGCTTTTGCTCTATGTTGATGTTGGGGAACAGTTCCAGAGTCGGGCTTTATGGTGCAGATAGTACTCTCGTGTTCGTGCTATGTGGCGGCCAAAAGGCGCAGCCCAGAGACTTGTATTCAATCGCTTATTCCCCCCTGCCACGATAGAGAATAGAATGCTGATGGTTATTGTCCGCCTCCTTGCCATGTGGACGCGCTTCCTCCTTGAAACAAGAGAGCAAACACCTTTCAGCAAGGCGGTTAATGCCCAACAATTAGGGCGACGACAGAAGGCAGAAACTTTTCTCCGAGGTCACCGCCTCCTTTCCCCCCTCCAATCGCTCAAGTCGACGGCGGGACGCAGTGCAAACAGCTAGGGAACAAGACAAGATGGAGCATCGAGGGCCGTAGGCATTCTATCGAGGCACATGCACTCTGCACTGCGGAACAAACAAGGACGAACGCGGGGAAGGAACCAGTTGGACTCACCTAGTGCTCAGCGGCTACCAGCAGACCAACGCCATTTAGACGGTCGGTTCTCGTCCCTCCCGTTCTCGGGAAACCAAATGCGCAGAACCTCGTCTACTTCATTGGCAACGGCATGGCCACCATTGCCTTGATGATCTCGGCGGTCCGCCTTCTCGACCACAAGGCAGTCGACGGCAAGTACTGCACGAGACCAGGGCGGGGAACGACAAGGGCTCGGTGTCTCGTGGGTCGACTACCGGCGGCTCGGGTGACTGTGCGGCCGGGCCTGTGGAACCATTAGGGTACGGTACTGTCTGGTACGGTGTGGACCAACATTGCAAATGATTACAATGCGGACAGAGCTGCATTGATGCCTTTTGTCAATCGTTTTCTTGAATGTTTTGCAGTTCATTTTCACTATACATATCTACCCTTATATACTGCAATAGATCCGGTCCCATGTGCAAGCGACACTGGTGGTGAGACGAGCAGAAATCGCACAGAGCGTCCCGCTACCTGTTGTCCACATGCGACTGCTCGGCTCCCCACAGGTGTGGGGTAAGATAAGCAACTTGCAGCTTGCAGCATGCCACTTGCTGTTGACTGCAACTCACGTTATGTACTCTTTGTTGATATGGCTTCGTTTTAGGCATCCTGTCCTGCATTACTAGTAGAGTAGGAAGTGTTGGCACTCTGAGGCGCAATTTACATTACCAGTACTGTCCGTGACTTGGGCAACTGACACAAACTATCTGGCACAAATTCTGGAACAGGGTGTATCTGACAAGGCAGAGAACTTTGTGCCATTTGGCCGACGACACAAGGACCGTAGCCATGGGTGAGCGCAACCAGATACCCCTTGCAGTAGCGCCTGCATGGCCTCCAGCACCCAAGCCAAGTCGACTACTGCAGTTATGCCCACCCCTGCCCTCACGTTTCGTTCAGTGAGCTATGCATAGAGTACAAGTGCTGCGTCCCAACGCCAAAAAGATATCTATGAGTGTGCGAAACCACCATCGATCCCTCTCTCCAAAAAATGCAAACTACGAGCACCAGAGACGGCACTCTCCGTCGGCGCCGCTGGTGACGAGCCACGGCTTCTCGGGGTGCCAGCGGAGGTCGAGGACGCCGAGGCCGTCCGTGATGCGGTGGCCGCGGAGAATCTTGAGTGGCACAATGAGCGGGTTCTGGTTGAGGTCGGCGTAGACGGTCGCGTGGAAGATGTGGACCGTGCCGTCGTCCGAGGCCGACGCAAACAGCGGAAGCGTGGGGTGGAACGCGACGCCGCGCAGCGCGCGCGTGTGGTATCTGAGCGTCTTGAACGGCTTTGTGCCGAGATCCATGTCAAACCACGCGAGCTTCTTGTCGTACGAGCCGACAATGAGGTTGTCGCCGCCCGGGTGGACGTCCATCGACGAGATCCACTTGAGGCCGGTCTGCAGCGTGCGCACGAGCTTCTGCGCCGCGAGGTCGTACAGGCGCACATAGCGCTGCGTCGCGGCAAAGAACCACGGCTTGGAGGGGTGGAACGCCACGCGCTGCACCGCGCCCTGCGTCTTGCGGAACGGAGACTGCGTCGCGTGCTTGCTCAGCTGGTGGATGAGCACAGCCTTGTTCTGCGCGTCGGCGGCAACAGTCGCAAAGTAGTCGCCCTTGCGGTGCCACGTGACGTGCTTCGGGGTGCCGGGCACCTCGATATAGACGAGCTCGCCGCGCTCGCGGGCCAACTCGGACGGGCGAGTCCACTTGATCGCCTCGGTGCCCTTGATGTCCTTGCCAGCGCCAATCTTGGTGGTCGCAGCCGACGACGCGTAGGCGGTGTTGGCGTGCGTGAGTGTCTGGGCAGCTACGGCGGGGGAGACAAGCGCAAGCGGGGAGAGAACAGCGATGCGGCCCTCGACGAGCGCGACGAGCATGGCCTCGTCGGCGTTCGGGCTCCACTCGACGTGCTGCACAGGGCCGCCCTTAAGGTTCCAGCGCCAGACTTCACGACCGGTAGCAACGTCCCACACGCGGACGACACCGTCCTCGGATCCAGACGCGAGCCAGTCGCCCTTCGGCGCCATACTGATTGAGCGCACGCGCGTGTCCCCCGGGTGGCGGTACTGGACACACGAGGTGGTGGGGAAGGGGCGGAGTTCGCGCGGCGCAGGCAGCTTGGGGATGAGCGACTCGGGGTCAATGTTGAGCTTGACCTTGCGCGTACGGGGCGCAAGGTACAGGTCAAGACAGCGCTCAAACTTCTCCTGCACGAGGTTCTTGTATCCGGGCACAAGGCGGAGCGCGTCGTACTTGGCAGGAAGGAAGTCAGTCTTCCTGTCCTCCTTGTCGAGCGCCTCCCACTCGGCCTTCTCCTCGGCGGTGGGGACGTACTCCTCGGGAGGGTTGTACGACTCGTTCGTCTTGGGAGGAGGAAGCTGGGGCGCAGGCATGTACATGGCGTGGTCCTTGTGGGGCTGGTCGGCGTCGGACCAGATGCCGTAGACGGTGGGCTTCTGGGCAGCGGGCTTGCCGGGAACAATGCGGCCCTCGCGGATGGCCTTGACAATCTTCATGATCTAGCACGGTTAGCCAGAGTGCCCCGCCTGTCCGCACTAAGGCTGCAACACTCACCTTGGCGTGCTCCCACTTGGAAGGAACGAAACGGCGCTTAGGCTCAGGCGCGGCAGACAGGGGCATGACGCGCTCCTGGCCCTTACCGGTGAACCACTCGATGGTCTCCTGGTACGGGTCAAAGTCGGCGTCGGGGTTCTCGGCCTGGACGATACGGCGGATAATGTCGAGCTCCTTGTCCGAGAGCTGGACGTTCTTCTGGAGGAGCTTGTCCTCGGCCGAGGTCCACGCGGCAATGTCGGTCGTGTTGGCGAGGAACTTGTCGAGCTCGTCGCCCTTGGCGGGGCGGAAGATCTTGCGTCCGTCGACATCGTAGCCAATGTGGGGCATGTCGTCGTACCACTCGATAGGGATGTTGCCGATCGTGTTGGGGTTGTCCTCGGTCGACGACTCGGACCCGTACCCCGCCTCGATGTCGTCGTACTCGCGTGTGTAGCCGCCGGGGACGAGCCGGGACGGGACGAGCTTGCCCTTGGACTCCTTGGCCTGCGAAAGCTTTCCCTCGGCGCCGAGGCTGTCGTCGGGCTTGACCGTGTTCCGCTCAATCAGCCGCGAGAGCCGCTCGTCGGTGCTCAGCTCCCGGTTACCAGACGACGGCGACGCGAGAATAGAGCTTGCCGGTGAGCTGCCGTACATCCTCTCGATATCAGACGAGTTGTAGCCCGACTCGGAGCCGTCCTCCTCGTCGTCAAGGAGCTCGTCGTCCGTGTCGTCGTTGTCGTCGTCCTCCTCCCCCTCGTCCTCCTCATCGTCTCCTTCGTCCTCCTCCTCGCCATCAAGGTCGCCGAGCTCCGACCCACTGTCAAGTTCCGGGAACTCGTCCTCGTCCTCATCCTCCTCGCCCTCCTC
Source organism: Apiotrichum mycotoxinovorans (assembly GCA_013177335.1). NCBI lineage: Eukaryota > Fungi > Basidiomycota > Tremellomycetes > Trichosporonales > Trichosporonaceae > Apiotrichum > Apiotrichum mycotoxinovorans. Next base: position 1,066,324 of record CP053625.1, on the reverse strand, counting down.
GTCGTCCTCACCCTCGTCCGAAACCTCAAGGTCGCCCTCAAGTCCCGCAAAGTCGTCGTCCTCAATCTCAGGCGACGACTCGGCCGCGCGCTTCCGGCTCGTCCTCGGCGCCGAGCTCACGGGGGCGGGCGCAGCCTTGGCGACGGCCTTGGCGTTGGGCACGGTCACGGGCACGGGCACGGGCACCGGCTTAGCCTTGGACGGACCGGCGCGAGAGCTCCCAGCAGCGGTGCGGGGTGCCATTGTGTTGGGTATTCTACCGAATGATGGGTTTTGGGTGGGTTGGTTGTACGAGCCCCAGCAGCAGCGAACTTTGTGTTGTTACCTCACCGAGACAGCTGGACTCTCAAAATCTTGGAATCCTGTCCTGACCTCCACTTTGGGGGTGCCACATGCCGGTATTCCCGGTATCTCCGTTCCTGGCTACAGTAGAATGCTGGGTGTGCCATTTCCAGTGCGATAGATCGCTACACAGTTGTTTCATTGCATGCATGTGCTCTCCCCATGCATGGATCTCCAGGAAAAAAAGAATCATGGAAGAGGTAGAATAATTGCAGAAATAGGACGTTGTGATGTCTGTTAGGGGGTAAGGGGGGTAGTCACTTGGAGATTGTGCACGTGCCACGCGCGTGATTTCTGCATGGCCTCCACTTGTTTTTGAGCTTTTCAGAGAGATTAGAGATCAGATTGATCAGAGAGAGCGAGAAATGATCATCTAAGGGGGGGAATGGGGAGGGAGGGGGTACGCGTGATGTGATCATCTCGTGAGCTCGTCGTGTGTTTGTGTTTCTGTGCTTGTGTTTCCCGTTCTCTTTCTCTTTCTTTCTCTCTATCACTCTCCTCTACTTCATTCGCTACCTCGCGCCCATCCTCACTATGGGCCGTCTCTCGTACACCGAGGCCATCCTCGGCAAGGAGCTCTTTGCCAAAGTGCGCGACACGCCAATTCTCGTCGTCGGCGCCGGCGGTATCGGCTGCGAGCTTTGTGGGTGTTTATAGCCCTAGTTCAGCAGCTAACGGCGCGCAGTGAAGAACCTCGTCCTGGTCGGATTTGCCAACATCGAGATTGTGAGCTGACCTTTTCGCCTGGTCGGCAGCTGACGCTCAGATCGACCTCGACACGATCGACCTGTCCAACCTCAACCGCCAGTTCCTCTTCCGCAAACCCGATATTGGCAAGCCCAAGTCGCTCGTGGCGGCCGCGACGGCGCGCCACTTCAACCCGTCCTCGGGCATTCACATCCACGCGCGGCACGGTAACGTCAAGGAGTCGGAGAACGACGTCGAGTGGATCAGCAAGTTTGGGCTCGTGCTGAACGCGCTCGACAATGCGGGTGAGCAATCAATTATCAGAGGACACGCCGGACGCTGACCTCTAGATGCGCGCCGGCACGTCAACCGCCTCTGCCAGGCGGCCAAGGTGCCGCTCATCGAGTCGGGGACGGCAGGATACATTGGCCAGGTGGCGCCGATCGTCAACGTGAGCTCACTGCCTTCGACTTGAGCGCCAGCTGACGTGCAGGGCGTGACTGAGTGCTACAGCTGTGGCGTCAAGCCGGCCGTGAAGAGCTTCCCCGTGTGCACTATTCGTTCGACGCCGAGCGAGCCGATCCACTGCATTGTGTGGGGAAAGAGCTATCTGTTTGGGTGAGTGGCGATCACTGGATGTGAGGGGGAAAGGATGGGACAGTGTTGCTGACACACACGCAGAAAGCTGTTTGGCGAGGACGACGAGGAGCTCGACACGGCCGAGCTCGACAAGGCCAAGGCGGATGGCGAGAATGGTACGGCACAACGGCCACAGCTGGTACTGACTACCCTGCAGCTGAGGAGATCGAAAAGCTCAAGGAGGAGGCGGCCGCGTTCCGTATCGTTCGTAAGGAGTTGGGCGAGGAGGATGGTCCCCAGCGCGTGTTCCGCAAGGTGAGCGAAATTCACACGCGTGTGTGTGCGTGTGTATGTGCTGACCTCAGGTATTCCACGATGACATCAACCGTCTGCTCCAGATGGACGACCTCTGGAAGGTCGAGGGGCGCATCAAGCCTGTTCCCCTGGACTATGATGCGATCATGGACGGGTCATTTGAGGCTCCTCCTCCTCGTACAGCAACGAATACTACACAGGGTGCCCCCGCGACGAACGGCACCACTTCGACGCTCAAGGACCAGAAGGAGCTCACTCTCAAGGAGAACCTCGAGCTCTTTGTCGACTCGTGCCGCCGCCTCTCTGCGCGTGCGATTGCGCACCCGGAGATTGTCCTCAACTTTGACAAGGACGACGATGACACGCTCGACTTTGTCCTTGCTGTTGCCAACCTGCGTGCAACGGCATACCGTATTGCGACGCGCACACGCTTCCAGGTTAAGGGTGAGTCCTCTGTGGCTTTAGTAGAGGTTTCCAGCTGACAACACAGAAATGGCTGGAAACATTATCCCGGCTATTGCCACCACGAACGCGGTCATTGCGGGTCTGATCGTCATGAGGGCCCTCACGCTGCTAAAGACCAACTTTACTGCTAACAACTCGTCCACCAACAGGGCGTCCATCAACACGCCCTACCTGCAGACATTTGCTGGCCGCCCGCTGGGCAACAAGGACACGGAGGGGCCGAACCCGGACTGCGTCGTCTGCCGCGACGTGTACGTCACGACCAAGATTGATCTCGCAAAGTGCACGCTCGGCGAGTTTATCAAGACGACAACCGCATGGCTCGCACCGGTGCTGGGCGACGACGCCGACGACTTTGAAGTCTCGGTCCTCGAGGGTGGGCGCGTGCTGGCTGATCCGGACTTTGACGACAACCACGGCCGCACACTGGCCGACCTGGGCATCGAGCGCGGCAAGATGATCACGTTCATGGACGAGGACGACAAGTACCGCCCGATCCACTTCTGCGTCGTGCTCCCGGACGCCGCCGCCGGCGAGGCCCTCGTGCTGCCTCCCCAGCCGCCGACGCTCGCGCCCAAGCCACGCCGGAAGGAGGCGACGCCCGAGGAAGAGCCCGACTTTGAGGTGATTGAGGCACCCGCCGAGCCACTGCCGCCCAAGAAACGTGCAGCCGAGAATGGAGGCAACGAGGACGAGAGCCGCGGGGCCAAGAAACGCAAAGTGGCCAAGACGACGGCCAAGGAGCCCGAGCTTTCGGACGATGAGTACTTTGTCATGATGTAGGTGGTCTGCGGGGCATTGTAGAGGACACGACGATCGAGGTGTAGATACGTACACAGGCGAGAGAGGCAGCAGCCGACGCATCAGTAGTAGCAGTAGTATAGTAGTAGCGCGTGAATGCATGGCATAGATTGATCAACAAGAAGAAAATGAACTGTGCATGTGCGTGTGCGAGTGTAAACTGATGATGCATATGAATGCGATATGCTGTTGCTACAATTCCAACCAGCGCTTCAACAACTGCCAAGTGGCAAAAGATATACTGGGTGTGTCAGCATGTCATTTTTCTCGCGTCGCGTCGCGCAAAGCAAAACACTCACCTAGTCATAGGGATGACCTTGATGTAACCAATACTCAAACCGACGAAGAATCCCCGCCACCCGCGCCCCGCATAGATGGCATGCACCGCCTGGCGCCAGTTCATGCCCGCGCCGCCCCGCACGCCGCCGACCTGCATGCGGCGCCGCACCACTTCAAACGGGTACGAGCACGTCTGGGACACGAGGCCCGCGACCGCGCCACACGACAGATCGCGCATCGTCTGGTGCGTCTTAAAGTACGGCACGTACGTCGGCAAATGGCGCTTTAGTGTGCCGTACGTCAAGAACGAGACGCCCGCGTACGGGATCATGCCCAGCAGCGTGATGGAGAACCCGCGGTAAAAGGGATACAACGGGTTTTTGCGCGTAAACTCCGAGACCTGCGACGTCGATGCCTGTGCAGCCGTCGCGCTCGTGTTGCGCGCCTCGGTCCACACGGCGCCAATCGCCTCGCGCAGTGTTGGACGGTGCGACGTCGAGGTCGAGTACGCCATGCGCACGCGGATCAGCTCCATGGGGTACGTGAGCATAACCGCTGCGACGCCCGAGGAGGCGCCGCAGATGAAGAATCGCCCCGGCGTGGCAAACTCGGTTGACGGGATCAAGCGCTGGTAGACGTCAGATCACATGTCGTTTTTGTCTGTGGCTCACCTTTTCAATCCAGTCGTAGAACAGAAACTTGATTCCGGCGTACGGGAACACACGCAATAGTGTTGCCGAGTGGCCCTGCAACAGGCCGCGGACACCTGCCGTCTGGTAAATGTGCTTTGTAGCGTGCAACAATCCGGCGGGGGTACCTGCAGTGTGTGTCAGAAGAGCTGAAAAATTACATCCCTCCAGTTCGTCAGGTATACTCACCAGCATATTTTTTGAAATCATTGTTACTCGTCTGGAACAAGATCTTGACACGGTCAAGCGGCGCGATAGCTGTTTTTGCCTAGCCTTGTCAGCACCCCAGATCTCTTGCAGTGCACATATCTGTACTCACCACACAGCCAGCAATTCCACCGACGATACCGCTCGTAATGGCTGGGCGTCAGCATGTGTCTGTCCGTGCGCTTGGGTGGACGTGCACGGTGCAGGGCGTAGGCGTAGGCACAGGCGAATGCGGCGGGCCGGTAGGGTCGAGGAGCATTACTTGGACCTAGCTCGATCTCAAGCCCAGTTCCCGGTTTGCACCTCGGGCTCCGGGCTCGGGCTGGAAATTGTGGTCCGGCTCGCTTGTCGCTCCAAGCCGAGAGCCGGACGCGGAGGCGAGACGCCCAAACTAAGGCGCTCGAGCTCGCTCAGCCCGCAAAAGAGCTCGTGCGGCGTGACCTGCTAATATGCCTGTCCTCCGGTGTCCCTGCTCGCTCCGTCGACGGTTTACCCGCGGACCGACACTAGCGCCGAGCGGAATCGGCGCCTCACGCCACCTCGCCGTCCACGCCTCGGCAAAATGTCAAAAAGAATAACTCACTGTAATCCCAGCTCTTCTTGTCTGTCCGCACGCGGTGCCGGTGCTCACGCCACAGACGGGCGACGGTTGCGGGGCCGGCGCCCGCGTCGCCTACGCTCGGGACCGAGGGCACCTCGCGGACCGCCGCGGCGTGCGGGACGTCGGCGGCTGCGGATCGGGACGCCATCGGGGGTGGAGGGGGGGAGGGGGAGGGGAGTGAGAGGGAAGAGGGGTGGGGAAGGTGGTGGGCGGGGGGGCAGGGGACGAAAAAGTGGTTTGGAAGGAAAGGGAGGGGAGGGGAGGAGGAAGAAAGACACCAGAGCACTGGTGCACGGTGCGAGGTCGTGTGCTCGGCTCGGCTGGCGCTCTTGACGGACCTGGATCCGAGGCCGGCGACGAAATCGTAGTTGCTCGTGCGCTCGGTCAGCCGCTAGCTTTATCGCTCGTCCGCTCGCTCGTGATTCCGTTCACGCTCAAGGCTCAGTATACGCTCCTCGCGGTCGCTGCTCGGTGTGCGGTCTACCAGTGGCGTCTAGGCGAATCGGGAGCAAGGCGAGGCGAGGCGAGGGGTCAAGCGGGGCCGCCGTCGGTGTCGGTCGGGTGGCAGAAAAAAAAAAGCTAAAAAACTAAAACACTCTCGAATTCTATGGCCGAGCTGGGCTAGCGATAGCAGCGGCGAGCAAACGGCGGTATTCGGGTCTCAGACGACGATAGACGACCGGCGGCAAGATGTTGAATGACAGAGGGTGGTATGTTGTGGGTGTTCGATGGTTTGTGCAAAGCTGAGAAATGAGAAATACGGAGGAGCCGAAAGTACGGGCCAAGCCAAAACCCGAGCACCGCCAGTGCCAGTGACTAATAGCCTGGGCCGGCCTGGATGGGGCGGGCGGGCGACGGGGCTGGCGTGGGTCGCTGGCTGTGTGAGTGGTATAGCACTTGCCGGCAACGCGAGGTGCTATAAAGCCGAATTGCAGCAACGTACCCTGGGCGAGGGATGGCCTGGACTGAAAAGTCCTAACTTTTAATTCTGACTAATCAATAATTATTGATCAACATATTTTTTCTAATGACTCCATTAGGATGATGGGTACGTAGTTGTCTAATGGATATCCCAGACTTGAGGCTAATCTCCCCTCTTTCCCCGCACCCAGCACAGCTCGGGCTTGCCCACATGGCGCCGTGTCGCATGCCGCACAACAATTTGCGCATATTTGCGGATTGCGGGGGGGGCGAAAGGAAGAGGAAAAAGTTAGCAAAGGAGAATAATCGGGAGCCGTTGATACGCTGGAGAGTGTAAAAGAATTGTGTGGAGCACATCAGATTGAAATTGTCGCGGAGCTCCGGAGCTTGGGTAAGGGATATCGACCCCCTTGTTATGAGCGATCATCATCATGGAGAAGTGTGTCACCGTTAAGTAAATCAATCAGACGCGTCTCCGAAATGTACTGTATTTACATCATGTACAAAAATTACCACTGATTTCATGATTCCATGATTCCTCAGCTTCCTGCGTTCTACCTCCCTCTACGTCCGACGCCCCTCAGACACCGTGGATCCGGGCAGTGTGCGGAGCGGAGCAACAACAGTGCGCATGCACCACTTCCCTACTGCGCCTCGGCCTTCGCTCGGTATCCTTGTCGCCAAACCCTTGACACGGGGGCTCGAATAAGGGATTCCAAGATTCAAGTATATGCAGTGAACAGATGACTGCTGGTCGTGCATATGTGCCGGCCGCTGGACGCCGGGCTCCGGTGGGCGCCATGGGTAGTGAGCAGCTAGCCGGGTCTACAGTGGCCCTGTTGTCTCGTTGTCTCGGGACATGCATGCTGCAGGCTGTTCGCACCGTTGTGTCAGACTATTTCATTTCTGCTGCAATTTGATGGTCAGCGATCAGCAAAAATCACTGTGCCTTTTTGAGTGCTTTTTGGAGTGAGCGTTGATAAGGATTGCGGCGTGTGTGGGCTAGAATCCAGATCTATAGATCACGGCGTTCGGAATCTCGTGCTTGTTTCCGAGGCGTCACTTGCCACCCACCTGAGAACCTGCTTTTTGTTGTTGTTGTCTTTGTTGCTGTCGTCATTTGCTTCCAGTGTCTGGTCACTGTCTGCTTCTGTTGGCGATTCACGCGTGGGTGGGTATGGCAGGAATTGCAAGCGGCGTGCCTATAGGCCGGCAATCGTGGTCAATGCTTTTGAATACTGTGCTGAGTCTGGGACTGGGTATACTGCAATGCTGACCACAACTTGACTGAACGAGTCAGTCGCTGCGACCATTAGCATTCAGCAGCAGCGCTGGTGATCGGATTGCTGCACCGCTTGATACCGTTACCCGCCTTTCGAGCAGAGGTGTGGCACACGATAGCGCAGCAAGAGCTAGCACATCTTGTTCTCACACAACCTTAACACATGCACAGGTACACCCATCCGCTACATAACAAACAGATCCATGGCAAAGATAACAACTCGACAGACACTCTTATGCTACGCACTCGCACTACGCAGGCTACTCCGTGTGCTCCTTGAGGGCATCAACTTTGGCCTTGATATCCGCCTTGGCCGCCTCCTTGTCGTGCTCCCGTGCCGCCTCCTTGGCGTCCTCGTCGACCGCCTCCTTGGCGAGCGTGCGGTCAATGAGGTCATCGAGCGTCATGTCCTTGCTGGCGACGGCAGCAGCAGGCGACGTGCCCGTCTTCTCCTCGGCGGCCACCTCGTCGCGCTTGGCAGTGACGCTCGCCGGCTCCTCGGCCGCAGACTTGAGCGCGTCCTCGGCCTTGTGCACTGCGGACGCGACGGCGGCGGACGCCGCAGCGAGGATGCCTTCCGACTCGGGCTCGGACTTGGACTCGGACTGAGGGTTGGACAGGGGGTGGGACAGGGGCTTGTCCTTTTTGGGCGTCGTCTCGGCTTCGCGCGCCGGAGAGGTGGCTGCTGCGGCCGTGGCCGTGGTGGTAGGAACGGAAGAAGTCGGCGAGGTAGTAGGGGGGACGGTAGAAGAGGAAGGAGGAACCGCCGGGGCAGCAGGAGCCTCGTCGACCACTGGGGCCGTCTCGTCATTCACGCTCAGGTGGCCGACGAGCTGGTCGAGGTCTTCGTCGGTCATTTCGCGCATTAGACGGTCGAGCTCGGCCTCCCCGATCGTCTGCGACGCGTCTGCCAGGTCCATGTCCTGCTTCAAAAACTTTTCGAGCGTCTGCGTCTCGACGGCTTCTTCAAAGTCCTCCATCGTCTGTGGTGTCAGTATCTAGAAAACTGCGATGGTTGGTGGTCGCGCGAGGGTTAGGTGATCCGGCTGTGGGGGAGGACAGCGTCTTCTGTGCACATCCTAGACTTCCGCCTGTCGCCTAACCACGCAGAGCCGAAGCTTGCAATAAAGGGAACCAGACTCGTCGCCCGCGGCTTCTGACCTTGGACCACCAGTGTTGCCCAGCGCCCATGTCCGCAATCTTTCGTCTCCCCCCGCCCCCCAACCGACCGCCCAGGATGACTCACGCCGACCCACTCCCCGCCGACAAGGAACCCCGGCAGCCCGACAACCATGCCCTCGGGCTTGGCGCGCTGCCATCGGCGCTTGGCGTCTTCGTCATTGACGAGGTCGTAGGCCTGCGAGTCAGCTATACATTGCAGTCTAAGTGTGCCGGGTACACAGGGTACACACCTCGTACGGAATCTCCAGGCCCCGGAGCGCCCTGCTGTCAGCTACATAGAGTGTATACACGTACCGGTGCAGCAGTTCCGTGTTCTTGCGCACCTTTGGCGCGGACGTGAGGCTCGTCACCTGTCGTCAGCGGAGTGGTGGGGGAGCAACGCACGTAGATTGTCACGAGGGGCGGGGCCATGTTGCGATTCGGAGATGGGGATGAAGATGAGAACGGAGATGGGGTTGGGGTTGGAGATGGAGGTTAATCTGTCGGATGGGGCGCGGAGCGCGATGTGCGAGAGATAGAGATGGATACGGATACGGTGGTCGATGTCAAGGATGGGGCGAAGGGACCAGACCCAAGCGGTTCAACCTATGCGAAGCGCGCGCGTAATGGCAACAGAACAAGAATAAAATAACAGTGTGGAGATCCGAGAGTGGACGAACGGCGGTGGTGGTAACAACGATAAAGGACAAAGGACAGAGAAGAAAGGACAGAAGACAAAGGGCAGAGACAAATAGAATAAGACGCACTCGCACTGCATCCCCCCCGTCCCCCGTCCCGCCCTAGTGCGAAACTGACATGGGGACATGCGAAACAAGTCATAGCTGCATGGCTGCATGCCTGGCCATGCCAAACGTGGAACCGCGCGACAAGTGTGGAGACCCCGCGCGGATCGGTCATGACGTCGCCAGCGCCAAAACGCACTGCTGCGAGATCTCCACGCCACTGTCCATTTGGTGCGGTTGCATCGGCTGCACATCCATGAGGAGCTTGAGCAGTGGACAGTGTCCAACTTGTCACTTGGATATATGCATGGCAGTGTGCACAGCGGCCAACATTTATTGCATACCATTATGTCTGAACGCTGCAGAGGAACCCAGTACGGCAACAGGGACGTGGTCCCAAATCGTGCACCCCCTCCCGTCCCCACTTCCGAATACATTTCGTCGGAGACCATACTCACTCGCACAAACAGCCGATGTCTGGGTGTAGTTTATGCTGCCCTATTTCCGGCCTCTCATTCGCGACCCAGCGGACAATCCAGAACGGCGCTGGGTCGTACCGGTCCAGGTGGCTGAGATTGAACCAGCAGCGCGAAACCTATGCGGCGAACGCGATGGGGGTAACCTTGATTTAGTTCCCAGTGTTGATAATGTTCTTCTTCTGTTTAGCACTTCTGAACAACGTCCACGGCTACTGTTATGCCTTACATTCCGGCCTCCCCACTCCCACCCGTCGTCGTCAGTTCGCCCATGCCGTCAGTATCGCCACCAAACGATCAACGAGTGATGCAATGCTTCTGAGGTTCCTACGGATACAAGGGGGGGCAGAGGATTAGGACCGGGGAAGAGCGGAGCACTCCATGTGTGTCCGCGTCGGCTCCGCGGGGAGGGCACAGAAGAAGCCTGTGGAGAGGTAAGGTAAGGCGAGGCAGGGAGGGGGAAGGGGATGCGAGCGCGGGGACAATTGTGGTGGAATGTCGAGTGAGGTAGAAAGCGTCGAAGTAGCGAGGGAGGGAAATGTTAAAGTAGCGATACGAAGGCGGTGATGTCCAAAAGGCGAAGAGAGCAAAACGCGTATCGGAGCCGAAAGAATTTGGGTCAGTATCAGCACGTCCTTCCCGCGCGTGCAAGAACTCACCGAGGGTCTGCATGCTCTTGAAGAGGGATGCGCTGGCCATGGCAAGCTGCATGTCAGTGATGTCCTGGTACCTCACGAAGACCGAGATTGTGCTGCGGCGCTACCGTTCTCTTTGGGCAGTGCAGTCGAGTGCTGTAGTGATGCGGTTGGTGTCCGAACAAGGAGATTAGATAGCCTGATTTTCGGCTCGGCAATCCACGCTAGCTCCCTCCGTACCATCCGCCCTTTTCTTCCAAGCCACCCGCATTCATCCTCTCCCCGACTTTGATTCCACATCTTCTTGCCATCCTCAGCGATCCTCATCGTATCCAGCTTCTTCCCCACTTGATGCTCCTTCCCCATCCTGGTGGATGCTCCCTTCATCTTCCGCCACGGTACACGCTCCCTCACGTTCCGAACTTGGCCTCACCGCGGCCGAAGGGGATCCATCTTTATTGGTACCCACCTTGATGCAGCTCATGCCTCCGTCAGGACGAACCCTGCATAGGTCCGCAATCTGCTCGCCATTCTCCTTGTTGATCCGCGAGTCGAAAATGTACTTTGCGTTCGGTGCTTCCTGATCATGTCAGCCAGGAGCTTGAGCGGGAGCAGATCCACCGATCAGTGGATCGCGCATCGATAGTTATCCGGTGGAAATTAAAGCCCTTGCGGTCCTTATCTCCATCGTCATCGCACAGACACCAGCACGCGCACCTCATCTTCACCGCGCAGCTCGAACTCACCCGCACAAAGTCAATAACGCGCTTATGCTGGTCTTCGGGGGGCGCATTGCGCGCGGCATCGGAACGCGGAGGCGGGACGTCATTCGCGCCCGTGACGCCTGGTGCTGGTGATGAGGAGAGCCAGGTGGACATGGTGGGTCTTGCCGAGGTCTGTCCGGGGTTGTTGACAGTCGTGCGTTGAAAAGTGGAATCGAGGACGAGAGTATACGAGTGAGTATCGAGCAAACTCGTCACCTTGCAGTTTCCAGTTCCTCGTTTTTGGTCCTGTCGCGGCCTGTCGTGCCTTGCTTTGCATGCTTTGTGCTTGGCCGGTATCCTTGGGTTGTACTGGGTATATCGAAAGGAATGGAAGCATGGCAGGAGGTTTACGTCATAACACGTGTATTTGATTCCGTCAGGATGTGTTGTGGCAGCAACGTGCAAACCACGCAGACCATGCAGACACAATGATTCAAACGATCAAACATTCAAAAGATTCAGCCTCCTCGATCCAAGACCCGGAGACTCGAAGACTGCATACGCGACGCGTGATGGCAAGCAGAGTGTATGATAGCCCGACATTGCAGGGGGGGATAGTGGTGGCGGTGGGAAGCCTGGGATCCTGGGAGGTACTGTACCGTAGGTACCAAGAACGATGCTGCACGGGTACATGCGTCTATTATTACCACGTCGTACCGGTTTGCCCAGTTTGCCCAGCTGCAAATTCTGCGAAGCTGGCGTCTGTCTCAGTTCCAGCAATCCGTCGGAAACAGACACAAACGATTATCAATCTGTGGGTGCACGCTGATGAAACGCGACGTGATTATGCCATTCCATCGTGTCTGCGGATCAGGCTTTCATTGCGGATGGCTAAAGACTGGACATGGTGCCAACTCTGCATCGGTGGGAGGCTGCGATCAGTGAGATGCGGTGAGACGTGCGGGCGGGATACAATTCCCATCCAGACCATGACCCACTCTGTAATTCTGTAAGTGCTGTATCTGGTCGTTGCACTGCTGGGCTCGGTGGTTCGTGAACGCGCAACAGGAACAGGTATGGGCCGGTGCCTAGCGTCGGGCCCCTGCTCGCCTCAACAACCACTGCAGTATCTGACACAGACCCAAAGATGCAGACGCTGTGGCACGCTGCACGGCATGGCCAGGATGGTTAATTTAGTGATGACAGTGCTGGAATACAGTACTGGTATTGGTCCAGAGATGGGTCATGCTGTGGCGCCGTGGGGTGTACGGGTTGTCAGTTATGCCAAAAATGTGCCAGCGGAAATGGGAAATGGCTCAATGGAAAGGGAATATGGAAACGGAGGAGGGCTGGTCCGGATCGAGTTCCCAGAAAAGGACAAGGCTTGTAACACCACGACGAGGAGAGTGTCAAGAGATGCAAGAGACGACGACGGGAGCCCGAGCAAAGGGGCGAGGGGACACGATGCTCTAAAGATCTGTCCAACGAGAACATGACACATGCAACGCTGAGCAACGCTGAGGTGAGCAGTCACAGCACTGACTGGACACATGCAACGCTGAGCAACGCTGAGGTGAGCAGTCACAGCACTGACTGGCAATGCTGACCCACCCACAGTCACCGACTTGGCCTCAAGGACTGACTCTGCTCCTCAAAGGAGTAGGGTGGAAGAGGAAATAGGGGGACCGGGAGAAAGGGAAAAGGGCACGAACCGGCAGTATGCACTCTTTAATCCCTGCCTGATTCATGTGTGGGAGGAATTGTCCCAAAAAGGAAATAACATCGGCTCTCTTTCAAGGATGCCCATGATGTCATTATGTCATTCCACCGGAATTATAGAGTAATCGCACCCACAGTCGAAAGGAGGAAGGTGGGGGGGGGGGAGCTTAAGGGAGGCTAAGTAAGGAAGGAAGGCGCGAAAAAGCAAAAACAAAACAGTCGCTGCTGTACCTTCACACACACTGCCAAATTAGCCTGCAGAAAACACACATCCATCAAATATCAAGGCGTAAGGCGTCAGTCATCCTTCACGCCCTCCTGCCACACCTGTGCACCTGTGAACCTCCTGCGTGCGCTGCTTCGGGCATCGAAGGTGAACGCCTCTAGGGTGAGGGGGGTCATGCAGGGAAGGCACTGATTTGATGGGATTGATTGATTGATTGATCCGCATAAGGAGAGAGTGAGAGACTAGTATAGTAGTGGGGCCTGGATCATGGGTTGGTTGGGGGGGGGGGGGGAAGCGGGAATGCCACCTGTCTAGTACTGTATCTCGCTCTACTGTCAGTCTCTCTCGGTGTATTCTCCCGCTCTCGCTCTCCCTCTCGCTCTCCCTCTCGCTCTCCCTCTCTCTTGCTCGCTGCCTCCTCTGCTGTCTGTTTTTTTTTGGTTGTTCAGCCGCCCGAGCTTGTTTTGCAATAGAGAGAGAACAAGAGAAAATGAAAGAGTAATTTGCTACAGCCATAAGCCTTTGTCTGGGGGCCATCCCCCTCTCGGGCCTCCCATCGCCCTCTTTGGCTCGCCCCCCTTTGCTAACAGTTCGCACACCGCCGGTCACATTTGGGAACGAGTGGTCGGGTCTTCCTTCTCCCTCTACCTCTCCCTCGCCTTCCCTGCCTCCTCCCCATCCCCATTGCCCTTCCGGCTGGTCCACCCTTCCACACATTGATTTGGATATTGGATACATTACTACACACACATATATTAATATCCCCCGTTTCATATAAAAGAGGCCAACTCCACCTGTCGCCCTCTTTCTCTCCCACCATCTTCCTCATTTCCCCTCATCCACACCTATACCCCATCTTCCCCACCTCGTCTGTCTCTCTCACTCTCTCTTTCGGTCTTTTGGTGAGCCCGCTGCTTCTTTCGCATCGGCCCAGCTGCTGACATTGTCGCTCGTCGTCCTGATCCGCAGCCTAGAATACACTAAGCCAACATGTGAGCACGCTCTGTCTTGAGCCCACGTTCGTCTTCCTGCGAATGCTAACTCCCGCAGGTCCGCTGTTCCCGCTACCAACAAGCCCGTCATCGGCGTCATCTTCTACTCGACGTACAACCACGGTAAGTTGGCGTGCAAGCGACTGCGGATGGATGCTGGCTGTTTGTCCCCTTTCGGTTTTGGAATTGCGGTGGCTGGCAAATGCCTTCCCTCGCAGTATCGTCGCCTCTGCGCCCTGCGTTTGACGAGGAAGACGGGCAAGAAGCCCTTAAACACACACGATCTGACCGCTCTCAGTTGCCGCTCTCGCCGAGGAGGTTATTGCTGGTGTCGAGGCTGCCGGCGCCATTGCCAAGCCCTACCAGATTGAGGAGACTCTCCCCGAGGAGGTCCTCACCAAGATGCACGCCGGCTCGTCCCTCAAGCCCAAGTACCCCCTGATCACCCCCGAGGCCCTCAAGGAGCTCGACGGCTTCCTCCTCGGCTCGCCTACCCGTTACGGCCGTCTCCCCGCCCAGGTTTCGGCCTTCTTTGACAAGACTGGCGGTCTCTGGGCCTCGGGCGCCCTTGTCGGCAAGTTTGCCTCGACCTTCACCTCGACCTCGTCGCAGCACGGTGGCCAGGAGACGACTCACCTCACCACCCTCCCCTTCTTTGTCCACCACGGCATCATCTACGTCCCCATCGGCTACACCCAGCCCTACCTCTCGGACCTCGCCGAGGCCCACGGTGGCACCCCTTACGGTGTCTCGACCATTGCTGCCGCCGACGGCTCGCGCCAGCCCACTGCCGGCGAGCTTGCCCTTGCTAGGGCCCAGGGCGAGGTGAGTTTCAACTGCTATCTTTATGTACGGAGGCTGACTCTGTCTAGTACTTCACCAAGGTTGTCGCCCAGTCCGTTCGCGGCCGCCAGTAAGTGTCTATCTCCTGGGACACGCCCCTAGTCTAGGCCCGTCAGAAGCTGCTGCCCGGAACCCCGTCAGATTAGCCAGTGAGCGAACTACCGAGAGGGAAGGGTTCCGTGACGATATGCATGATGAGATGAATTGCGGCCAGGCCCTCTCGGTAGAACGGGATGGTGGTGGTGGTGGATGGGGAGGAGGATGAAGCTGGTACTGGCACAGGTTTGGCACAAGGGCAAGGGCAAAGGCAAGCGTTCTGACCAGTGGTGCACGCCTGCAAGTGAGGTCGTGTAGCCTGTCAGTGGGCCAGATGGAGTGGACGAGAGGGGACTGGAGGCAGGTCAGAGGGCAACGGAGAACCTACCTCGGCATAGGCAGCTGCAATACCTCAGGCGTCCACTGCCACAGCCGTCCACAATTGTTCCACGTCTCTTGTCGCTCCGCTCCCATACCACGCTGTGCTCCAGCAGAGCCCTGTTCGTTCCTGTGTCACTTCTGTTCTCTAACCCCGCTCCGGCAATTTACTGACTTCTTCGCAGCCTTATCGCCTCGGACGCTGCCGGGGCCACCACCGCTTCGACACAGGGTCTTGCCGCCAAGACCGCCCCGCAGACCCAGTCGACTGACGTCGGTGCGGACGGCGTCGACGCCGTCAAGGAGGGCTACACCGTCGACGGGAAGGACGCTGCTGCCGGAGGCGCCGTCGCTGCCGGTGCCGCTGCAGGCGCTGTAGGTGCAGGCGCTGCCGC
The DNA here is from genome assembly GCA_013177335.1 of Apiotrichum mycotoxinovorans. NCBI lineage: Eukaryota > Fungi > Basidiomycota > Tremellomycetes > Trichosporonales > Trichosporonaceae > Apiotrichum > Apiotrichum mycotoxinovorans. The sequence continues at coordinate 1,050,848 of CP053625.1, read as the reverse complement.
CTCGACTCCGGCCGCCACGACGACCACCGCCGCGGCTGAGCCTGCCGCCGCCACTGCGACCACTACTCCCGCCGCCGCAGCCCCCGGCACCGCCGAGGGTGCGTCGACGTCCGCGGCCGCCGGATCCGCGACCGAGGCCAAGGCCAAGCCGACACCGACGGCGCCCCCCGCGCAGAAGAAGAAGGGCGGCCTCTTCTCGTGCTGCTCCGGAAGCTCAATCGAGTAAGCGCCCAAACGGCCGTGCACGCGTGAGCTTTGGCTGTTGGTGTTAGCGACTACGACGACGACGCTTTAATAATGGACCATGGCGTTTATAGTTTTAGTTCTAGGTCTAGTTCTTTTATCTACAATTGCCCCTTGCCAGGTATTTCTTTTCCCAGTTTGGAGAGTGCTACAGTACAGCAAGACGGCCACCTGCAGGCCCCACGCCCCCCAGATTTATTCCTTTATATAGTCTCGTTTTGTTCTTTGTTCTTTGTTAGCGAAACAGAAATATTAAAGATATTCTTATTTATCTATTCATCAATGCTATGCCTCGCATAGGCGGCGAGTGGTCTGTCGGTCAACAGACCTGGGAGATGGGTGGTGGGAGGTGGGAGGTGGAAGGTCAATAATGGTTGGTTTCGTGGATGCGTTGCGTCTGATATCGGTTATCTAGGTGGATCTCAGTCGGGAATCGCACGGGTGAGGAATGACGAATAGAATCGAGGAATGATACAAGGAATGGCAAGATAAGAGATCTATACCTGATACTTGTTACCTTGATTACCTCCTTAAACGAGCACCCAGGCTGCAAGCTGCGCCACAACGTGCCGCAGCATGCGACGATAAAGCAGCAGCTCGGTGCCACTTTGACTACGCTGCCTCGCCACCTAGTCACCGAGTCACCTAGTCGCCGAGTCACCTTGACTACCTAGTCGCAACCGAAACCACAAGCATGCCACACCGCGACCATACATACCCCGCACGCGGCCAGGCGACCACCCCGGCGGCCGGCGGTCGTGCTAGCAGACGGCGAGAACCCATGCAATCAATGCATTCGAATGCCCTGCCCATGCTCTCTAATGATTGATGTATGTACAACACACGACGATACGCCCGCCCAGACCCCGCGCCGGGCATGCAGGCGGACGCAGGCGCAGGCTCCCTCCGTCATCCGTCCTGCATTCAGGACGCGGAGGCGCACGGCCAGCCATCCGCCAAGCCAACTCCGCTTCTCTACTCCACTCCCATCTCGACCCGTACTCCAACGCATGACCCTCGGTCTAGACCCGCACCTCAAACACGCGCACAGAGCGGTCCTCGCCCGCGGACGCGAGCACGTGACCCGCTCCGCCGGCGTCAGCGGACTGCGGGCGCCACGCGAGGCGCGTGACCGCCGCCGCGTGCCGCTCCTTGGGCGGGATGGCCACAACGACGTGCGGCTCAGGCGTAGACAATGAGTACACCGCAATGGCGCCCGACTCTGTGCCGACCGCGACGAGGGGGGCGCGTACGGCCACGGCCGTGGCTGCCTCGTCGAGCTTGATCGTCGCTGTCGCCGCCCAAGTACTACCCTCTCCCCGGGTCCAGACCTTGACGCTCTTGTCCCTCGACGCCGTGACGAATGCGTTGGCGCCGACCCACGCGCAGTCCAGCACCATGCGGGCGTGCGCGCGCTCCTCGGCCGCGTGCGGCGCGTACCCCCCTTCCCCTTCCGGTGTGCGCGCAAAAAGGCGCCAGCCGCGGTCGCGCGAGACGGTGAGCACGAGGCTGTCGTCGGGCGAGAACGCGATGCGCGTGACGGTGAGCGAGTGGCCCGCGAGCGGGGCCCCGAGCAGACCCCACGTCGACGCCGAGACGACGCGCACGACGGCGTGCTCCGCTGAGCTGGCGCGCGAGGCCGTCGCGACCATGTCGCCTGCGTTGCTGGCCGCCAGCGTGGAGAGCTGCCGTTAGAAGGCTCGAAGCAGAAAACTCACCTCATAGCCGTGTCCGTAGATCTTCTCAATCTCGGGCCAGAGCGTCGACAGGCTGAGCTCCTCCTCGGTCGGGAGGGTCGTGAACGCCGCAGAGACCGAGTCGCGCGCCTCGTTCTGCGTCTTGACTTCCGGCTCGGTCATGTTCTTGCCGAGCGCGCGGTTCGAGAGCCCGAGCGGGGGGACAGTCGCGCCCTTGGGCAGCGTTGCCTTTGAACGCTGTTAGCAAACAGTGAACGTCCCCCTAGATCTGCGAGCACCACTAACCTCGTCGTCGGCGGAAACGGGGCACACACCCAGCCCGCGCAAGCTGCCCGCAAAGCCCTCGGTGGCATCAAACACGCGCATGACCTTCTCCTCGGCGGCGCTGGCAAAGCGGAACGGGGAGAGGAACGCGCCGTCAACAAGATCATACCCGTGGATCTGCGGACGGGCAATCTCCGCCCAGACTGGCGCGGCAAGCTGCGCCGCGGGGGGGTCACACGCCGCATGGACGCGGGACGTCTGGTCGGCAGACGTGGACAAGAGGTAGTTGCCCCTCGGGTCCCACGCCACGCTCTCGACCGAGCCAAAGTGGCCGCTGAGTCCCGGGGCGGCCTCCCACCCCTCTCCTTCACCGGGGCGCACCCAGCGTTCGACACCGCCCGTCCAGCCCGTCGCGAACACTGCGTTCCCGTTGTCACCCCACACGGCGCCAAAGAACGCAAGGCCGCGCCCGCCCAGCGTGCCGAAGCGGTGTTCGGGGACCCACATTCCGTCCTTTGTTCCGCTGCCCTCTGTCGGCGCCCAGATGATTAGCGAGTTGTCGGCCGCAGACGACAGCAGCAGCGGGTTCACGGCGTCCGGGGACCAGTGCACGTTCGTGAGCCCGCTCTCGTGTCCAACCAGCAGCGCCTCGAGCGTCACATTGTACCGTCTGCTGGTCCCCGCATCGTCAACAGCAAGCATGTGCGCCTTGGTCGAGATCTGCACGCCCCCGCCCTGGGTCTCGCCCATGCGTTGCTCAAACTCGTCCAGTAGATCCAGCCCGGCCTCATTCGCGGCCGGCGCGATGCGCCACAGGCGCACGTAGTTGTCCTGCGCGCCAGTGGCAAGCAGGAGATGCTCGCCGTATGGCGTCAGCGCGAGACAGCGCACCCAGTCCTCGTGTCCCTCGAGCGAGATCATGTGCTTGAACTTGGACTTTGTCAGCAACGCAACACCACACAACCTTGCTCGTGGCTCACCTTTCCCCCAGAAAGCGACCACACCTGGACCTTCCAGTCTGTGCTCCCGACAACAAGCACAGGGACCCGCGAGCCAGGCAGGAGCGCGACCTCCAGATCGAGCGGGAGGCGCCCGCGCAAGTCGAGCTGCTCGATCTCCTCCACAGTGTCTCCGACGCGCCAGCGCTTGACGCTCGCGTCCGATCCGCCCGTGAGGACCTCGATTGCGCTTGTGGTCGGCACCACGCCGAGCGCAGACACAGACGCGCCCTTGTGCGCGACGAAATTGCGCACGCACGTAAACTGCACCACGCGTTAGAAACGAAACAGCCGGATCGGGGCATAGTTGGCTGGAAGTGGTATACGCACGCTCTTGTCGCTCTCCTCGCGCCAGATGCGCACCTCGCCCACACTGTCGCCCGACACGAGCGTCGCACGCCCTTCCTCGCTCCGCACGCGCTTGATCGTCGTCACCTCGCCGCAGTGCCCGAGGAGAGTCGCATATACCCCGCGGTTGGATGCCTGCAGACCGGGAGTGTAGTAAATCAAGCGGTAGAGACGTGGCGTCAGCACGCAAGCTATATGTGCCCATATTAGAGTTTCTCACAGTATCCCAGCACGCGAGCGCCCGTCCTGCACCGTACACGAAGACGCCCGACTCGGTGGTCAGGCTACATGATGACGAGCGGTTGGCGCCAATGGAAATGTACGCTGTCGAGGTCGAGGCCGGGGTCGAGACCGAAGCCGAGGCCGGGGACGGCGCTGGGGCCGTTGCTGTGGTCGGTGCGGCCATTTTAAATATTAAGATCAGTAGCCTTGTATATCCTCTCTTGCCTTGGTCGAGTCAAGAGGTGGTGATATGGTGATAGAAGTGGAGATGGAAGATGGACGTCAACAAATCTCGAGTGCAGTGACTTTTTTGGTGGGTACGTGTGGGGTAGACTTTTTGGACCCCCTTGTGGAAATGTTGTCAAGGATCCGTGCCTGAAATTGAATGGCAAAGCACAAGAGCCATCAAAGTAAGTAAGTAAAGTAAGGTGGATTAGAAAGGTTCTGATTTCAATGGAGTATTACCTTAATTAAATTGTGGTAATAAGTTGCTTCCAGTGGACTGGGACACGTCCTAGTGACCATGCCCATGGCACTGTGCCCAGCTTCCAGAAGGTACATATGCAAGACAAGAGGACAAGAAGCAGGGGTTAGGGCGCTTGAGCGCTGCATGACCAGACCACTGTCTTGTTCTGTGCTTGTCTCTCCCGTATACTGTAGGTGTGCACTCTACTATGCCCGACATTAGCGCCGAGATGCGCTTTCCAGAGCAGTCGACCAGGGTAGTTACGGTGGCATGTTGCTAACGCCACGCACCTTTGCGCCACTTTTGATCCTTTCCAAGTATGGGCCAGGTGTTTCCAAAGGGATTTCTGGGATGCTTGCGCGAGACTATGTTAACAGGGTAGGCTCCTGCAGCTAAGACGTCGGTGAGCACGCGTTTCTTGGTGATTGCATGTCAGCGACGTGCGAGGTGTGACAGGACATTGATGAACCTTTCGAATGTACTAACACCTACTACCTCTACTCTCACAGCAGTACCCACTGACATTGTAACCATGACTCTCCCGAACGCTCCCGAAAACTCTTTCCTTTCATTTGATTTCATTTGATTTCCATCTACTGTTGTAGTTGCAGCCTACTCCTCGCCAGTGTACGCGTCCGCGTTCTGGATAATGGCATGGACCCAGTCCACGATGCCCCAGTGCGCATCGACCCTGAAGCGCTCGTCGACAGTGTGGATATTCGCGCCGGCAGACAGGGGCGCCCCGTTGAAGCGGAACACATTGCGAGTGAGGTTGTAGTACATCTTGCAGTCCGTGTTACCCGTCGACGCGAACGGCGTAACAATACGGTCGTGTTTGCCCTCGGGCGCAGGAATAGCGGCGCGCACCGTGCCCGCAAACAGGTCCCACACGCCGCCGGCGGCCGGCGTCGGCGGGGCCGGCTCGAGCGGGAGCCCAAGCACCTGCACGCCGACATACCTGTTCGTGCCGGCCGTCGCGTTGTTCCACGCGGCAAACTCGAGCCCGTGCTTCTTCGCGGCCTTGCGCAGAATCTTCTCGACGTGCGCCTTTGTCGATGCGACCGACTCGGAAAAGTCGATGCGGAAGTTGACGGCGGCGGTGACGAGCTCGGGGAGGGCGTTCACCTTGACGCCGCCATGGACTACGTCAACCGCGATCGTCGTGCCCACGAGCGCAGAGTAGGCTGGCGACGTGGCGGCGACCAGCGACGAGAGCTTGGCCCACCCCTTCGGGCCGCGTTTCAGAAGCTTGGACCACGACGCGGGGAACTGTGGCGCGTACTCGCTCGCGCACGCCAGGCCGGTCAGGATCGGCGAGTGCGGTGTGAGCTTGCGCTCAAACTGGTGCTCTTCGAGCGAGGACACGATCTCGGACATGATGCCGATTCCGGTGTGCTTGGGGGGGACGGACGAGTGCTGTTGTTGTCAGTGGGTTACAGTTTGCAGTTCCAGTCCACATCCACTTGATGCAACTCACTCCGCCGTCGGTGCCGATTGAAATGACAATGTCGAGGTATCCCTTCTCAGCTGTAGCAGGCACAGCGAATGGCGCGCCGAAGAACTAAACATTATTAGTACAGCTGCAGCACCCCGCATACGTACGTCGTCCTCCGTTCCCGTACCCTCGTCAATGACCATGAGCAGCCCGTCCTTGCCGTACCGCTCCTCGAGGAACGGCGCAATACGCCCCTGTCCGCGGCGCGCAAACACTTCCTCCTCATCGAACCCATGCGAGAGAATCAGCGTACGGCGGGGCTGGAACCCCGCTTCGAGGAGGTGCGTGATGGCCTCCCCTGCCGCGTCAGTTTACGTGCCCTCTCTTACGCAGGAACTCACACTGCGAGACAAGCAGGTTCTTGTCGTCCGCCGACCCCCTGCCCCAGATGTACGTCCCGTCGTTGTCTCCCGAGAAGGGCGGATGCGTCCACCGGTCAGCCGTACTGTCCGGCGCGGGCGTCACGTCGTAGTGCGACATGAGAAGCAGGGGCTTGAGCGAGGGATCCGAGCCCGGGAACGTCGCGAGAATGCCGAGCGCTGTCCATGAGTATTTACATTGCATTGAACTTTCTCTTCTCTCACTGTTGATAAACTCGACGTTGGCGGCACGCCACGCGGTCGGGAACGCGTCCGCGAGCCAGGACTTGAAGTCCTCGAACGGCGCCCAGCGCGGGTCCTCTCCGGGTTCGCCGTTGTCGTCGTAGCTCTGCGTCGGGATGCGCACGGCCGCCTGGAAGAGCTCGGTCGACTTGGACCGCAGCTCGTCCGTCCATGCGATGCGCGTCGCGGGCTCAAGGGGCGCAGGCTGCGCGGGGCACTTGACCTCCTTGACCTCTTTAGCCATCGAGGCGGTAGGTGCGCCTCCGGGGTACGCGTACCAGCCAGGAGCAGTGAGGCCGAGTGTGACCACCAAAGCTATGCCCGCGAGTGCGCGGAGCGCCGTGCGGCGCGTGGTGCTCGCGGGGCGCGGGGGGGCGTGCGCGGGATGGCCCAGGAGCACAGGTTCCTCCTTTCCCATTACGATTACGATTGCGATGCGATGACGATGATGGATGTGTGAGAGAATGAAGAGAATAGAAGAGAGGGAAGAGAGATCCCAATGCAGACGTACTGTAGGCAGCGATGTGGGCAGTTTGGTGCGCGTTATCGCTAGCCCCATTCCGTGTACCTATGGCGACCTTGTGGAAATGGAAATGGGCGGAGATGGCCGATACCAACGACGTCATTTCCAATAGCGTCCAACCCACACGACACTCGAAACAATGGAATAGATACGTATACTGCACTGTGACACTAGCGATAGCGCGGTCATTTTGTGTCTCATGTCTCACGACGCGTACAAACGAGACGCGGCGATGCATGCCGTAGAAGTGAAGACTTTTGTCTTTTGAAGGTGCTGTCAATGGAGTGAGGCATGAAGAACGCATCATATAGAAACAAGAAGCATGGCTCAACACAGACGGACACATGAGTAGAGATGTCGCCTTTCACACTAGCCAGTAGCCACTGGACTTGAGCTCATCTCATGTCGAGCACGGAATACAAATGTCGTGGCGAGCCTTGGGTCAAAACCTGTAGTTGTCACCAGAAACGGGTACATTATCAAAACGGCGAGGTGCTTCCCGGTTCAGAAGCCGTTCCGTGCGAATTCTGCGCAGTGTTACCGTCAAGTGATTCGCCCCTAGTATACTGAGTCTGGCTCATGTGGAGATCGTTCGTCGTTACGAACGTGGGTCCATGACAATCAACAACCACCAAAAGACGACCACTGGTGGTTCAGAGGTCTCGTCGGACATGTCGACAATGCCATAGCTCTCAGACTTTAGCCGATGGGATCTCGTACGCCTCGGTTCATGTACAAGCACAGACTCGAGGCTGGAGGCTGAGAGACATGGGTTTTGATCTCCTGAGGTCTGTTCAGGAGAACAATAAAAAAACAAATGATTTGGATCACTGGTTCCAGACTATCATGAGCAATTCTCGTTCTTTGGATCCACTCGCATGTGGTGGGAGACCACCACAACCGATTTTCGGAGCCCAGAAGGGATGCACAGTTACAGCTCTGCGTCATTTCATGTAGATCAAGAAACAGAGGCAATGAACTGGCGTGAATGATGAGCTGATGCTTCTGCTCAGCACTTCTCAGCGCTGCTTGGCAGTACAATGATGGCTGGCAAAAGAATGCGAGCGGCAGGAGAGCGAGCGAGTGGCCAACAGTTAGGGTACTTGGAGTGGTCCAGAACCACCAGTTCTGATGTTTAGGTGACAAACGACCAGAGCACGGCTGGTGACCTACTGAGCAGCATCGAGGCTCGTGTGATCTCAAGGATTCCAATAAGACGCAGGCCTCAGGTTTCATGTGTTTTTTTGCAACAGTCTCGAAGAACGACGTATTGTTTGCACTAGGGGGCTAAGGCGAGGGCGAGAGGCTGTGTTGATACAGTGCGAGCAAAACACTTTGAGCGATCGAGAGAGCGAGAGAGCGAGAGAGACAGAAGGAGAGGGGACGGTCTGTCGGGTGGAGTAACCGGTGGACTGGAATACTCCCAACTGACAGGGTGGCGCACACAGACTGGACTCTTTAGAACCACTGGTGGGTAGGTTCTGGCCGTACGGCTGATGATCGTGTTCGCGCCCGCCCCTCTTCTGGACTTGTTCGTCTGCTCGCCGCCACCCTGCCCCCGTGCAAAGGGGGGAGGAGAGGAGGGAGGGGGTGATGGGCGGGTGACAGAGGCTCGAGGTGTTTACTTGTTCCATGGCTTCCACAGAGAGGGGGGCATTGGCTGATAATAACCACATACCCCCCGACCCTGTATCTTGTCTCTCTCTCCCTTTCTCTTCTTTACTCTCTCTCTCTCAACATAAACACAAACATTCCAATCAGTACGATCAGTACTTGTCAACACTGCTTTCTCCCTCTCTCTCTCTCTCTCTCGCGAATAACAACAACTCCTTTTGTTTGTTATCCATTCTTCACGATCACATACACTCTTCAGCACACCGCTGCTGCTCCTATCTCTTTCTCCTCTCTCTCGCTCACTGCTCGCCTACTAGCCTCCCCTCGAAGCGAGTACCGAACACAAGCCCCCCTAACAATGTTAACGTTCATCCCGTCCGGTATCACGGACGTAGTTCTCCTCTTCAAGATCCTCCTGACATTCGTACCCCCACCCTCCCCACCCCGCAAGCGCAACAAGAAGAACAAGAAGGCTAAGGCGGCTAAGAACACCCCCGCCAACGGCGACAACAACTCGCTTGAACTCGTTTTTCAGCCCGTCGAGCACGATGTGAGTGTTTGTATTTGAAATGGGCGGCGAGGGGAAGAGGGGATGGATGAGGTGAGCGCGCTAACGAGATTCCAGGCCCTGGAAGCCACAAACACCACACACACCACACCAGCCGACACTATCGCCGCCACTGCCAACCGCCTCGAGCTCGAGGCTGCCACCGCCCTTGCGGCGATGAAGTCCCTCCCTGCCGATGTCCTCGGGGACGTGGCCGACGAGCACCGTGTTGACGAGGAGCTCTTCGAGCCCCCCACCGAGCCCGCTTTGGGCGGCGACGGTTCCGACGACACTTGCGACAGTGCCTCGAACGACTGCCTCACCCCCGCGCAGTACGCCGCCCCTCTCCCTGTTGCGGTAAGTCTAAGTTTCTTAGTCTGTCGACCACCGACACATACGCACACATTCACACCCACTCATACTTACACACCCAGTGCGAGATCGACCCCGAGCTCGAGTTTCTGCTTGGCGTGCCCGAGATCTTTGTCGTTCCTCCCCCCGAGCCCGAGCACTGGATCCACTCCGTTAAGAAGCTCGCCGAGTTCCCTCAGTTCCCTACTGGTAAGTACTCAGTGGCAAATACAAACACTATCAGTGGCGAAAGAAATCAAGCGCACACACACACCAACATTCAAATTCGGTTACACAGAAGCTCACACGACACCCGCAGCCCTGGAGGAACCCGACAACAAGTGGCTCCTCTCGCCTTACTTTGCCACCCGCGCCGTGCTCCACGAACGCTGGGCGATGAACGAGTACGAGCTCTACTCGGTTCTCGAGGAAGAGGAGGAGTTCTCCGACGACGACGAAGAGTTCTGGCAGCGCGAGGAGCACAGCGACACCGAGGTCGACGACGATGAGATTGTCACTCCCGCCCAGACCCCCATCCTCGCCACTATGCTTCTTCCTGGCGACGACACCGACCACAAGGACCGCATGGAGCTCGTTAGCAGCCTCCCCGCCCGCCCTGTGTCGCCCAAGACCAGCTGGAGCTGGGCCGACAGCGTGGACGACGACGACGATGAGGAAATCGTCTGGCCCGCCGAGTGGTCTACCACTTCTTCGACTGCTAAGTCCTCGGACGTCGCTCTTGTCGACGCCCCCGCTACCTCCACTGCCTTGCAGAGCTCTGCGTCGGCCCCTGTCGCTCCGGCCATTCCCTCCACCAGCTCGACGAGCTCGTTTGACTGGACCGAAACATGCGACGATGACGATGACGAGATCGTCTGGCCTGCCGACTGGTACACCGCTCCAGTGACCGCCAAGGGTGCCAAGGTTGCCGCTGTCAAGGTACCCACCGTGGCCACCACGCTCAAGAGCGCCAACGTTGCGTCTGTCAAGGGAGCGACCTCGACCACCACCCGCAAGAGCACGGGCGTTGTTCCTGTCAAGGCACCGGCCGCGACCACACACAAGAGCAGGGGCGTTGCTGCCAAGGCACCAGTCGCGTCCACCGCTAAGACCGCCGTTGCCCCCGTCGCGGTGCCCACTGCCCCGATCAACGCTAAGCGTACCGTTGACTGGACGGAATTAGATGACGACGAGGAGATTTCCTGGCCGGAGGAGTGGTCCACCCCGCCGCTTACCCACAAGTCCCTCTCCGACGTCGAGTTCGACGCCGAGACCACTGACGACGAAAGCGTCCCCGAGTTGGACGCCGAGTCCCAAACTCGCTCCAAGACTACGTCCACTGTGAACATCGATGTCCGCACCACCAAGATGCCGGCCTCCAGGGACTGGACAACCTTCGACGACGAGGACGACATCGACATTGTTTGGCCTGCCTCGTGGTACACTACCCCGGCATTGCGCGCCCTTCGCACCGTCTCTGCGCGGGCGTAAATCGAGCGCCCGCAAATACTATAGGTGTGCCTCCTTTAACGAGTGGCCGCCGACTAGACTAGACTCACTGCCGAACAATCGCTCGCTCGTTCGCTCGCTGCCGCTGTGCTAGACCTAAGGTAATACATGTTGGCTGTTGTTGTTGTACTCGCCCTCTCCGCCCTCCCCCATCCTTTAATACTCGTTTACCTGGCGGCTCCCCCTCCCCTAATTCCAATCAACTCCAACCGCACCGTGTTGCTCCTTGCTCTGTCCCCGCCCACCCCATTCCCATCCACATCATTACTGGCGGTTCCCCCATACACGTTACTGTATTCGCTCGCTGTCCGCCTCGCGAAGGCTCGCTGTCCGCCTCGCGAAGGCTTCCCTCCGTTTCCGACTCGCTGTCCGCCTGTTCAAGGCTTCCCCCTTTCCTCCCCCTCCACTAATCAGGCCGGTGTGCCCACCAAACGCATCACCGCCATGACTATACACGCTAGTGAGACGTATGGCGATAGGCGTTCTCCAATCCTCGCGCAGTTGTAGAAGAGACCGAGGAATCTACGCGTGTTAGTCGTCATCTTGGTCGTCATCTTGACCACCTCCCATCCACATTCCACCCATCGTCTTGATCGGCCCTTGAACAGCGGCAGCCTATTGCACACTGTAGCTCCCCATACCCCTGTCTTCCATAGCACTATATCGTCCTTGCCTTATGTTATACCCATGGCTGAATACAACACCGAGCGAGCATGATGACACACACGGGATCCAGAACAAACTCACCCCTGGCGGTTCTTGTCAATGAGGTTGGGCGCCGCGCTGCGGATGTACGTGCACGTGCAGATGAGAAGGAGGAAGACGCGGAGGAGCGACTGGAAGTTGAGGAGCGCAGTCTGGTGTGAGCTGGATCGTCGGGCGCGTCAGCTCACCATGGCGAGGAGCGCCGAAGCCTTTGACTAGATTAGATTGCCGTCGGCACGTCGTTGTGAGAAGAATCGCGAGTACGAGCGCGCCAGAGCGAGAGGCACCGCTTCGTATGTAGTTCTAAGCTCGAGGTCCAGAGTCCAGAGTAAGATCAAGCGTTGAGACGGGACGAGCTGTCAACGCAGGTGTGTCGACAGAAAAGGGCGAGCTGCAAGCTGCAAGATTGATGGTGAAGAGAATGCAACGAAAACGCGTCACTGGTGGCAATGAGGGCACAAAACGGGCCACAGCGACCCCGGTGATCCGGTGAGCTGGAAGTCGAGGATCGGGAAGTTGCATGGGATACACGTGGCTTTGATCCCGTTACCCCGCACTCTTCCACCACTTACCCCGCACTCGAATCCCTCAAGATGACGGTGTAGAGCTACCACCAGCCGCGCGAAACAACAAACGCTACAGATGCATTTATCTGCATTCCTTGCCGTTGTTTTGATTCCACATTCTTGCTGCAGTTCACACACTCGTCAACTCAAAAGCCATGCCGCCACGAAAGGTCTCCGGCTCGGGATCCGGCTCGTCATCGGCGGCCTCGTCCTCGGCGTCGTCGGCCGCGTCCGCCCCGGCAAAACGCATGGGCAGCTTGAGTTCCGTGAGCTTCATTTCCTTGAAAGAAGCTGACGTCCAGTTCCAGTTATTCTTCTCACCCACGGACGCGGGGCCTTCACGACAGACACCGGGGTCCTCCGGGTCGTCGAGGTCGGAACGCGCCAGAGTGTCGCGCACGCGGAGCGGGGACGCGATGCCGCCGCCGCCCCTGCCGCGCGGTAGTGGACGCTCGGCGCCGGCGCGTGCTGGTGCGGGCGATGAGACGGGGTACGCCAACGGGAACGGGGAAAGGAAGGGCAAAGGAAAAGCAAGGGGGACAGGGGAAGGGAAAGGGAAAGGGAAAAGGAAAGGGAAAGAGAGGGCAGAGTCCGAGGAGGACGTGGACGGGGACATGCTCATGAGCGATGTCGAGGTGATCAGTATCTCTAGTGACGACACGGACGAGTCCCTTCCCCTTGCCCCGGTCAAGAAACGCGCGCGCAAAGGTGGGTTCATCCTCACTGTGGTTTCTGATTTTCCAGAAGAACGCGAGACGACGCGGGAGATGTGGACTGATGTCTATGGGCCCGAGACCGAGGTGTGTATCTCATGAGCCTGGGTGCCCCGTTCGCTCTTTGACACCCCCGCTTGAGCTTACTCTTACTGACCGGCAGGCGGAGCTCGCCCCGGGCAAAGCGCGGATCACTAAGGTCAAAGAGTGGCTGTTCGAGGCTGTGCATGGCATATCGCCCGCGGCGGCGGCCGCCGGGCATACGCCGTCCCAGACGCTGCGTGACCGCGTGCGAAAGTACAGGGTGAGTTTTACAGCTTCATTGTGCTGAACTCACACTCAGCGCATCCTCATCATCACGGGTCCCGCGGGCATCGGCAAGACGACAACACTGCGCCTGCTTGCTCGGCAGCTCGGGATCGAGCTCGTGGAGTGGGCCGAGGGCGTCGAGGAGCGAAGTCTGGGGGACAACTTTGGTGAGCTCCATCGAAGACCTCCCAGCTGACAAGTAGAAAACGAGTCGTCCATCACAAAGTTTTCGGGATTCCTCTCCCGCCATGCATACCCGCCGCTCAGCCTCGGCGTCGGCACCTCGTCCCAGACGGCTCAGCGCCCCCGCGTGCTGCTCATGACGTCGCTGCCGAACATTGGCCACATGCCGACCCGCGAGGCGTTCCACGCCGCGCTGCTCAGCTTCTGCAGGACGTTCAACAGCGCAAGCTCGCCGCTTGTCATCGTGCACAGCGATGCGGGGTCCGGCGGACGCGCAGAGGAGAGCTGGATGGACAGGGAGCGCGGCGGGCGCGAGGGCCCCCTTGAGATACTCGGGCGCGAGGTCAAGGACGGCCCGTGGTGCACTGAGATTGAGTGAGCTTGTCATACAAGGCAAGTTGCACAAGCTGACCAACAGCTTCCTCCCGCTCGCAATTACCTTTCTCACCAAGGCGCTCAACCGTGTCTTGGGCCTTGCGATCGAGGACCCCGCACGGCGGCCGTCACCCGGCGCAGTGCAGCTCATCGGCCTGTCGGCCAATGGCGACCTGCGGTCGGCCATCAACTCGCTGCAGGTGCTGTGCAGCGGCGACGCGATGAAGAAGGCAAACAGCAAGAAGCGCAACAGCCTCGAACCGGCCTCAGGACGCGGGCGGGGCACGCGTGGTGGACGCGGCGCGCGCGTCAACGTCAGCGAGGAGATTCGTGCCGCGTGAGCTAACGTTACAAATTACTAGCTGACACCAGTCTTGACGCCGTCACTCGACGCGAACAGTCGCTGAACCTCTTCCATGCCCTCGGCAAAGTCTTTTACAACAAACGCCTCGATGACCCTGCCACGGACCAGGACGACCAGGAGGCGATTGATGCCATCCGCAAGCTGGGGCCCGAGGGCCCGTTGCCGAAGCATCTGCGCGAGTTTGAGCGGCGCCGCTCGATGATCCAGATGGAGGTGGGTCGCTCGCGTACTGCCGAGACTAACCCGCCAGGAGTTCATCCCCACTATCCCCGTAGACGCATCGACGTTTGCACTGTGGATCCACCACAACATCCCCCAGTTCTGCAACGACGTCGAGCAGCTCGCGGCCATCATGGACGACTTTGGGGCCGCAGATCTCATGCGAACAGACGACGACATTGTGCGTGTCCTCGATGTGGTTCTGCCTAAGCTAACACGTCTAGTGGCAGTCTAGTCCGCAGGCGATTGCGTACGCGCTCCATCTGACTGTGCGGGGGTCCCTCATGGGCCTGCCGACTCCTGTGGCACGGTGCGTCAACAAGGTTCTCGGATCTACACCTTCCTAACACTTGTAAACAGCCGATCGCAAAAAGTCGTCAAGCCCCAATTCTTTGACTCGTTCCGGTTGGAAAAGGACAATGCGGCGTTGCTCAGCAGCGCGGCAGAGTACCTCTCCAAGCAGGCCGTGGCCGCAAGCGCCGCGTTCGCCGACGGCGACGCGGATGACGGACCGCCATTCGGGGGTATGGCGTCTAAGACTGTGCTTGCCGCCGAGATGGTGCCGATGGCGCTTAAGATCCAGCAGCTGTCCCATCGTGAGCAACCAAAACGTAAAGGTGCAACTATCTGACGCCCAGGGCATATCCTCCCGTTATCAGTTGAGCCGCTCGCGCTGCAATCCGCACAGGGCATGTTTGCCGGCGGGCCCGAGCTCGGCACCGACTCGCGGGATAACGGGGACGAAGACGACTTTGAGGCCGAGGCAGCAGGCGAGGACGGCATGGGCGTGCCTGATGTGCGTGCATGGGAGGATGACGACAGCGGGGAAGCCAAAGAGCAGGTGGGATGGTTGGAAGACGACGACATTGAGGACTGGGACTCGAGTTAGATAGCTCTAGCTCCTAGGGCGCGTGTGCATTTCATCCGATTCATCCCATTTCTAGAGGGTTCTGAGCGGTGTCGAGGATGCATAGCATGGTGTGCAGCACGCGGTGCCGTGCGCCGCTAGGAGATGGCCGATGCCCTGTGCATGCTTTGCAGCCCGCCTATACGCTCGAACGCGGATGCTAGATAGCGCCCACGCGGGTCGACATTGCAAGTCGGTGCGAGAGTGATGCGCCATCGAGGGTGTGTATGAAAAGTGGAGGCGACAACAGGACGGAGCTTGCCGGTTGGCTGCACGTCACGGATATAGATCTATAGATCACGCGGCGGCACGCGGCAGCGGCATGGGCAACCGCGCCACGGCGTATGACACTGTTAGCCCGGATGGGCCGGATGGACTCCCGCCAGGCGTGCCATGCAGGTGCAGGCTGGCCAGGGCTGCCACTGGCGCACCGGTGATATTCGATACGAGGGTGCAATGCCTGTCGTCAGCGTTGGGCGTTGGGCGTCAGCTGGGATCTGCGGATTGCATTCGGTCAGCTGGGACTAACACCATACAATCCATACCCCCCAAATCGCCGCTCTTTTTTTTGTTCTCCTTATTCTCTCGAATGCTCAACACGACATCGAGGCTCTGGCCCATCTACACCCGCCAGCTCGTCCAGCGTTCTGTTCAGCGTTCTCCGTTCCGCGCGCCTCTTGTGAGTAAACACAAACACAAACACACAGCAAAAAGAGGGGCAGGGAGGCAGGCTGGAGGCTGGGAAGATACCTGGTTATGGTAATCTTATTGTTGTTTACCCACTGCCCAGCCTGCTAGCCAGCCCAGCCAAGCCACAGAGTGGGTGGTGGGTGTGAGAAAGCCGTGCTGCCCGGCAGTTTGGTGACCATGACCGTCAATGACCATGGCTCTGGCTCTGGCTCTGGCTCTGGACCGACACTTTCTATTGTTCGCATTATTCTTGTTCTTGTTGCTGACACTCAACAGTCGACTGCATCCACTTCTACACTCTCCCGCTCTCTTCTCACCACCTCATCCCCCTTCCCCTCTTCACTCTCCACACCCAAATCCGTTCTTCGTCGCCACACACGCACCATGTGTCTCTGCTGCCGCCTCTCCCCCTCCGCCGCCGAGACGGACACGTCGATCCCCGGCGGCGCCTCCGGTGCCACTGGAGGAGTCCACAAGACGGACGAGTACCGCCTCCCGACCAACGTCGTGCCGACGCACTACGACCTGGCGTTCAAGACGGACCTGGCCTCGTCGCCGCCCACATTCGCAGGCGAGGCGCTCATCGACCTCGCGGTCAACGAGGACTCGGACGCGCTCACGTTCAACATCCACGAGTCGCTCACGATCACGCACCTCGCCATCGCGGCGTCCGAGCTCAAGACGACCGCGGCGGTGCGCCTCCCCCTCTCGGCTGTCTCGCACGATGCCAAGCAGGAGCGCTCGACGATCTCGCTCGCGTCCCTGCCCGGCGGCAAGCTCACGGCCGGATCCAAGGTCAAGCTCTTTGTGCGCTGGGAGAGCCCGCTCGGAGACAACATGGTCGGATACTACAAGAGCGATGGCGACGTCGATGAGAAGACTGGCAAGAAGCCCATGTGAGTACTGGAGCAAGCAGCGGGGGGCGAATGGTGTACGATGTGTGCATTAAGCGTTGTACATTTGTGTACCTTGTTGTGTGCGATGTGCAGTTGTGTGCTGGTGACGCGCCGGACGCACGGTCGCTTGTCTGGTTATCTGCGCTCGAGCTCGTCTGGCAACCCGACGTGCACGCGCACACACCACATGTCGATCAGCGTGTGTCCCGCACCGTCTGTTGTGTCGGTGACATCCATCCCTGTCCCTCTCTGCCCCTCGCCTGCTACCTGCCCCGGACCAAGGCCCTGTCCCTCCCCCCCTGCCCCCCTGCCCCACTTCCCCCCTCCCACTCCCAGTGACATCGCTGACACGCAGCTACGCCCTCACCCAGTTTGAGCCCACGGCCGCGCGCCGCGCCTTCCCGTCGTGGGACGAGCCGCTCCTCAAGTCCAAGTTCACCATTTCGATGATTGCGCGCGAGGAGCACACGGTGCTCGCCAACATGCCCGCCGTGTCCGTCAAGCCATGGAAGCCCGCCTCGAACGCCAGCATCGACCAGGCCCTCGGCGAGGGATACGAGCTCGGTTCGCTGCTTGCGTACTCGTACGCTGGCCAGGGCAAGACTGAGGGCAAGACCGAGGGCAAGACCGAGGGCAAGACTGAGGGCAAGACCGAGGGCGCCTCCGCTAAGACTGAGGGCAAGACTGAGGGTGCCTCCGCTAAGACTGAGGGCAAGACTGAGGGCAAGACCGAAGGCAAGACTGAGGGAAAGACCGAGGGCAAGACTGAGGCTTCCCTCTCTGGCAACTGGAACATTACCAAGTTCGAGACCACCCCGCTTGTCTCGACCTACCTTGTCGCCTTTGCCTGCGGCGAGTTTGCGTCGCTCGAGAGCGAGCACCACTCCAAGCTCACCGGCAAGACCGTCCCCCTCAAGATCTACGCCACCCCCAACCAGATCAAGCAGGCCCAGTTTGGTCTCGACATTAAGAAGTGGGCTCTCCCCGTCTACGAGGAGATCTTTGACATTGCCTACCCCCTCCCCAAGCTCGACACTCTGGTCGCTCACGACTTTGACGCCGGGGCCATGGAGAACTGGGGTCTCATTACCGGACGTACCACTGCGTACCTGTACGACCCCGAAAAGTCGTCCCTTGCCGCCAAGAAGCGCGTCGCGACCGTCCAGTGCCACGAGCTCGCGCACATGTGGTTTGGCGACATTGTCACCATGAAGTGGTGGGACAACCTCTGGCTCAACGAGGCGTTCGCCACGCTCATGGGCGAGCTCGTCATCCCCGACCGCATCTGGCCCGAGTGGAAGGTCCGCGCCGAGTTCCTCAACTCGCACCTCACCGCGGCCCTTGCCCTGGACTCGCAGCGCTCGTCGCACCCCATCGAGGTCGACTGCCCCGACGCCAACCAGATCAACCAGATCTTCGACTCGATCTCGTACTCCAAGGGTGCCTCGGTCCTCCGCATGCTCTCGGGCGTCGTCGGCGAGGACAAGTTCCTCAAGGGTGTCTCGATCTACCTCAAGAAGCACCTCTACGGCAACGCGGAGACTGCCGATCTCTGGGCCGGTATTTCGGAGGCGTCGGGTCTCGACGTTGCCAAGATTATGGCCAACTGGACCCTCAAGGTCGGCTTCCCGGTGATCACCGTCGACGAGAACGCCGACGGCACCGTCAAGCTCACCCAGAACCGCTTCCTCTCGACCGGCGACGTCAAGCCCGAGGAGGACGAGACCCTCTGGTGGGTCCCTCTCGAGATCAAGACGGTCGAGGGCGGCGAGGCCTCGGTCGACCACAAGGCTGTGCTCTCGGAGCGTTCGGTCACGTACGACCTCAAGGGCGCCGACACGTTTAAGCTCAACGCCGACACGATCGGTGTCTACCGTGTCAAGTACTCGCCCGAGCGTCTTGCCAAGCTCGGCAAGCAGGCGTCGTCGTTCACGACCGAGGACCGTGTCGGTCTCGTCTCGGACGCGACCACGCTCGCGCGCGCCGGCTACGCCAAGACCTCTGGCTCGCTCAACCTCATCAACGAGCTCGCCGCCACCGAGACCGAGTTCCTCCCGCTGCAGCAGATTGGCGGCGCCCTCGGCAAGATTTCGACGACCTGGTGGGAGCAGCCCAAGGAGGTGCGCGACGCCGTGTCCAAGCTCCGCGTCAAGGTCTTCCGCCCCATTGTCGACAAGCTCGGCTACGAGCATGGCGCCGACGACGCCCCGGACGTCAAGGAGCTGCGCGAGCTGGCCGTCAGCACGTGCGCCCTCGGCGAGGACCCCGAGGTGCTCGCCGAGCTCAAGAAGCGCTTCACGCCCTTCCTTGAGAAGAACGACGACTCGCAGATCCCGCCCGACCTCCAGCGCTCAATCTACGTCTCGGCCGTGCGCAACGGCGGCGAGGCCGAGTACAACAAGATCCGCGCCGTCTACGACAAGAGCCCCAACCCGTCCACCAAGGTTGATGCCATGTACGCCCTCTGCGCCGCGCGCGACGACAAGCTCCTCGACCGCACGTTTGCCATGCTCTCGGACGGCAGCGTCAAGGACCAGGGTGAGTTATGATGTTGTGCGAGAAGTGTTGTTGCTGACAGGGTGTGCAGATCTCTACATCTTCTTCGTAAGCTGAATTCTAACGCGCACCAACTAACGTTCCAGTACGGCCTTGGAGGCAACCGCGAGTCGCGCCGCCGCTGCGCCGACTACTTTATGGAGAACTTTGCCGCGCTCGACAAGCGCTTCTCGGCGTCGTTTGGTGTCTCGCACCTCATCAAGGGCTCGCTGTCGGCGCTCACGTCCAAGGCGGACCTCGCCATGGTCAAGGACTTCTTCAAGGACAAGGGTGAGTGGAAATTGAGCGTCCCTTGCCATGCCATGTTGCGGCGCCTATACATCCATCTGAGCCGTCGCCACTCACACGC
Organism: Apiotrichum mycotoxinovorans; assembly: GCA_013177335.1. Lineage (NCBI taxonomy): Eukaryota > Fungi > Basidiomycota > Tremellomycetes > Trichosporonales > Trichosporonaceae > Apiotrichum > Apiotrichum mycotoxinovorans. Next base: position 1,031,137 of record CP053625.1, on the reverse strand, counting down.
GCTTTCTGTTTCTGTTGCTCACACACCACAGACGTCTCGCGCTTCCGCCTGGTCGTCGCGCAGGTCTGCGACTCTATCCAGGCGTCGGCCGACTGGCTCGAGCGCGACCTCGACGACGTCGCCGAGGTGAGTACCAACGACTATACGGGGGACGATGAAGCTAACGGTTGCAGTGGCTCAAGGTCAACAAGTACCTCTAAGTTCAGTTGCGAGATAGGGCGCGTGAAGGACAAACAAAAGAATTGGGGGAGGGCATTTTTGAGAAACAGCAGTAGTAGTAGTAGTAGCATGCACGAATATTGTCTCTACGAATGTTCGGATCTCGGGACTGGGCGGTGTGGGCGGTGTGGGCCAGCGGGCCAGGAGGGCGCGTCCGCGTGTGCGTGTGCCGGCGGCACGGGCCGCACTGGTAGACAGCACACCCGACATGCCCGACAAAGGACACTTTAATGTTACATTTCCAGACCCAGACCTAACCTCCCATCCCACCTGACCTAACACCTCGATAGCTTGTCTTGATTATTCGACCGTGATTGTGTCACGCTTGTTGGGTCAGGTTGCGACGGACGAATCCGGACATGCCGGACATGGATGGACGCGAAGCACCACCCTACACGAATCACGAATCACGAATCACGAGCTCACGAGCCATTACACAGGCCTCTGCCAGGAGGAGGGAGGGAGGGATTTCCTACATTACGAACCGAACCAGAAGAGGAAATCGGCATGCACTGACACACATGCACACGCAGACTGGATGAGAAGACAAGACGACACACAACGTGTAATACAGCAGTACTAACTAGGACATTGGGACAGCGACGGGATCGCAGCTGGAAGGGGGAGGCAGGGAACACCCCCATCCCAGACCCTCGTAAAATTAGATACTGTACAGCATGTACAGTAAGTCGATCCACAAGCTACAGTCCACCAGTCCACCAGTCCTACCTGTGCTGCCACCTCCTTTCTCGTTTCCACATTCCTTGTTGTTGTTGTCGCCGCCACCGCAGTCAACCCGTATAATCCGTTATCCATTATTAAAGCCTAAATACCCAGCACAGCATAATGACTGGATACAGTACGCCCACCGCCCGGGCGAACTCAATCTAGCTAGCTTATTTGAAAGCATGGTGTGGCGGCCGCGTGGAGCGCAGCTGGTACTAGTACTGGTACATGGGCGATGAGAGTCCTTTACATGAGCGGTAAGGGAGTGGACAGGGCAGCTCGTGGCGTTCTCTATGACGACTGCAGGACTACTGTACACGATTGATGACTGATCCCTGGTGACGAGAAGGGACATACGGTAGGTGGCCGATTGGGATGAGGACGCGTGCGGACAGAAACGGCAGAGAGCTGAGACGAGTTGAGTGGCCAAGTGAGAAAGAGGATGGACACGGGGACACACGTTCTAGACTGCACTCGTTGCGGCCGCAACTGTCTGTCCCTCAGCCCACTTTACAAAGGACGGAACAGAGCATCACCAAGGAGGATAAGGGAACAGGCATCCTGAGAGATAATACGACACGGCCCCTCTCCCCCTCAGCCGGAGACGGAGAACAACCGCAGCTGCCAAAGGGGGGCACAAAGCTAGCCCGACAGGCCGACGGAAAGAACGCGGGGCAGGCAACTTGTAAATCGTGTGACACGAGTAGAGTATTGGAGGATTGGAGGCAGACTAGACAGGCAAGCGATCGCGGCCACTTGCTACCCCCCTGCATGATACCAACTATTTTAGACACAGGTAGACACAGCATGAATAGCGGTTAGGGATAGAAGGATACAAGGAGTCCAAAGCGCCAGAAAGAAAAGGTAGTACTGTAGCAGTTAGCAAAGTGCGCAGTCTGCTCCATGCTCCATGCTCCATGCTCCATGCTCCATGCTCCATGCTCCATGCTTCATGCTCCATGCTCCATGCTCCATGCTCCATGCTCCATAGCTTCATGCTTCATGCTGAATGTTGATGGTGCCACGTTTACTGTACTGTTGTTGCCCATTTCAATTTCGAGGCCCACTCCAAGACCGTTGCAGCGTGACTCGGACGCCACCGCCACCAGTTAAGGCCTGGACCAACAGCAGCCAGCAGCGGACGGCAGACGTGACCCTCCCATCCCATCGCTCGTCCCCCCCTGCCCATCTTGGTATCTTGGGGTGGCCTTGGTGCTCCGATGTCCTCGGCTCAATGGCTGGCAGAGGAGGGAGTTTGGGTGGAATGGAATGGTCGGGTGCTGGCTAGGATTTGATATCCCCTTGGCTTCACGGATCCTAGCGCTCATAGCGCATTCATGCCATGCAGCGATGGCGAGCGGATCACGCACGGTACAGAGGGTAATGTTCAGCAGAGCAGAGTGCTGATATCACAGATGATGGATCACAATAGATCAGACATGGGATCCTGGGACGACGGGCGGGGGATAAGAAACGGAAATGCAAACGGAGGTGCAAATGAGGGATTGCAGACTCCAGAGTGCGAACACACAAGCCCATTACGCATTGCAGCAACTTCTTTTGCAGTGTCTGAAGAGCGTCACGGGATGTCACGGCACAAAGCGGGACGCGGCCGACGAGCGATAAAATGAGACTTGAGACACGAGACAGGAACAGAAGGCAAATGTAGATGCAAGAGAGAGCAAGCGCGGTTCCAGTGGGTCGCTGGGGACACCCGGATCTCCTCGCTGTCGTCGGGACCGGAGGTGAGACGGGGGTGCTCTGTGTGTACTGTACTGCAAGCCTGGGTATCGGGACATCGGGGGAGAATGGGGTGCAGCCATGCACACCGGCAGGAGAGCGACGTGCAGCCTGGCACAGACACTAGACGCGGAACACGGACAATCATGCAATCAGTCATGATAACGAGTGGCAGGGACGACAAAGGACTTTACTAATTACTAAGGAGCCGTCGGCCGTCAGGCTGTCAGGTCATACGCCATACGCCATACGTCAGGCGACAGGCTTCATGGTCTGCGCGGCCCACCCGACCCCGCAACAATCCTCATGCACCCTCACACCCTCACGCAGCGCAATGCCTACCTCCACCACGGCCGCCCGTCCCCCGACCGCGAGACACCGTCTGCAGCTTGCGTAGTTTGAGGGACGCACGCACTCACGCAAGGGCTGGCCTGCGACAAGATCTGTGCGTGAGAGTCTCAGTCTGTCGGGTCGAATCCAGCATTGACGTGAAATGTATTATACGATTGCATTGTATTGTCACTTCGCACAGCAAATCGCTATCAGAGCGGACTAGGACTGCACGGTTGTCCTCGTTGCTCGCACTCAACTGCAACTGCAACGAGTGCGAGTGAGGTGAATGAATGGTAGTGACGCTGCGTCCACCTGCCACTCAATTGTCCAAGCACGGGTCCGTGCCCGAGTGCCCGGGTGCCCGGGTGCCCGGGTGCCCAAACCAGGACGCAGAACTGAGGCGACTTTCGCTCCGATGCATAGCCGCTTCTTCACCATTGTTGTATTGAGTGTAATGTATGTCTAGAGTGCAGGCAGGTGCATCAGAGTTCGTGCATGTCATGGCAATGGCAATCCACTGCATAGCTGTGCGCTGTGCTTTGGGCTGGGTGCGCATTCCCAGTCGTGCCAGTCGTGCCAGTCGTGCCAGTCGTGTCCCCCCCCTCCCCCCCTTCTCCCCCCGCCGTGGCCTGGGTGAATGGACCCAGAAAGGTGACACGAAAGGGTTTACGAGCCCGGTCCTTGCACTATAGCACTATTGGATTGGATTGGATGGGATTTGGTGTGGCCCCAAGTTACATCTCACGTACGTCTCCATTTGGCAACTACAGTGGCCCAGTAATTGCTGTCGGGCTCGTCGCCTCCGTTCTGAAAAAAAAAAAAATGTCTGTTCGGTCAGGTTCACAGAATCCACAGGTTCCTTTCTTGCCCTCTCTCTCGTGCATCTGGCTCGTGCTTCGGTGGTGGGCCGTTACCAGTGTACCAGAATTACCAGTTTGGAGATTGGAGAACGGACAACGAGTCGCGTCGTGCGTCGTGCGCCCAGAGGCGCGCTGTGGACGCGCTATGTCTCGCATGTGCGCCTTTCCCGTTGTGGCCCTTTCCCGTTGTGGCCACGGCGGCTCTGTTCTCTCCCTTCTTTGTGGTCTCGCCGGGTCTTGCATCCTTTCCAGTCACAAAGTGCGACATGAGCAATTATTCTCGCAGCAGAATACAGAATACGGCTAGATCTAGATTACATGATTATTGAATTGGGACATGGAGCTGTGTGTGTTGAACATGGGAACGACGGACAGAATTCTCTCAGACCTGAGAGACATGAGACCTCAGGCCGGCGTTTGCACGGCTTGGATGGCACAAGGGACTCTGGACACACGGACACCCTTTACCGAGGGGGGGTGCCCCGGCGTGCGTCTGGACTACTGTAGGTCTGCATGACCCGAAACGAGACGAGACAACGAACAGGACGAGACCCGGTCCAAAGTGATTCACAGTAGTACAGTAGATAAACGCCAGGCCCTAGGCGCAGCAAGGCTCCAGAGCTCTAGGCTGCCAAGTTGCGCTCTGTATCAGTGCGCCACCGCCCCGCCCCCACACGCCACATCGACGCCACACGCGCCGCCCACGTCCAACGTAGGTTTTGGGGCCTCTTCGTGTCCTGTTTTTTTCTTTTTCGTGCGCGTTCTGCCTCGTCCTTTTTAGTTGAGACAGGACTCAAAAGGCAGCAGAGAGGGTTCAGAGAGGCCAGAGAGCCCAGAGAGCCCAGAAGCACCGATTAGACCCTGCACCCCCACACTTTGGACAGAACAGGCAAAAGGTAACTGTACCTGTGTGTCTCTGTCATGCTCTCGCTCTCACGATCTCTCATACCGCGTGCAGAACGCAGAAACAGAAACAGCAGCAGACAATGAGAAGAGAAGAGGACAAAGAGGAAAGCACCGACTGAATGACGCGCACGACCACACTGGACACTGGACACTGGACATTCTTGCACATTAACGACAGACACACACGAAAGAAAGCGATTTGACCGACAGGCCAGACCTACACACCGGGCAAGGGATAATATTGATAATAATCACCGTCCAGTCGGGAGAACAGTTACATTGACCTCCCTCATCTTCGCTACCTCTATCTCTCACATCTCTTCTTTCTCTCGACCTCTCTGTCTTGTCTTGACTTCTCTTCTCTTTGTCATCACACCTCCCCAGCTCCCTTCATCGAACCACCACCCCGGCGGCCACCACCATCGACGTTCCCCCGGCCGCTTCTTCCGCAGTATACCCAACCCCATCCACTCGTCGTCGTCCATCTCGACCTTAACCTCGAGACTCTCATATCTATAACTGTACCGACATTTCTCCCTCGCCCACGGCCGTCGCTCACTATGATCTGCATACAGCGTCCCACTTCGCCACTCGGACCAGGCGCAAGTGCCCTCCGCTCGTCGACACCAGTATCCCACCTCCACTCGCATCACCACCAGCATCAGCACCAGAGCGCCTCTGCACTTGCGGCGTCGTCGACATCGGCTTTGGCAGCGGCAGCGGCCTCCGCCGGACTGCCAGGAATCCCAGACACGAACCTGACGCTCGAGCAGCTGCAGTCGCAGCTGCCACTCCAGGTGCCGAACACGGCAACAGGGGCAGGAGGTGCCTGTGCTTCTGCGTCTGCTTCTTCTGCTTCTTCCTCATTACGGTCTGACAACATGGCGTCCACACCAGTCTCGTCGGCACTGTCGGGCGCCTCCGGCGTGCGGTCATCCCGCGCCGAGCGGTCCCTCCTCAACGTCCTCGAGCGCGAGCGGCGGGGGCGCGCCAACTCGGCCTCTGCCTCGGCCGCCCCATCCTCATCATCAACTACGGCATCTACGGCCCCCTCGCCCCCCGCCTCGTCGCCGGCGCATAGCCCGCTGTCCCCCGTGCCCTCGCGCGGGCCCTCGCGCTCGGCTTCCCCCGTCCCCGGCCGCGAGTTTGGCTTCGGGTTCGGCTTCGTCGAGCGCGAGCTCGACCTCGCGTCCCTCGTCGAGCGCAGCATTGCCCTCCAGTCCTCGTCACCCGCCGCCTCCCCGCCCGCCTCGCCGCCACGCGCCACGCGCCGCCCGCACTTCTCCACTTCCCCGTCCCTAGCGGCCGCGGCGCCAATTCCCGAATCGACAGAAAGCGACACGGACCACGCGTCATCGTCCACCACCGCCATGGGAGGGGCGGTTCTCCGCAAGCGCGCAGCGACACTCACGGGCACACAGGGCGTCGTTCCCGGCGCGCAGCACAGTGCCAGTGCCAGTGCCAGTGAGCGGGAAAGCGTTTTGGGGCCGGGGCCGGGGCAGGGGCAGGCGGCGGGCTTGATACGGCCTGCTGTCGGCCCGCGCTCACGCAGCAACCCGACCACAATGTCTGTTGTGGCTGCCCCCGTGCCCCGCCGCGCTGCTGCCGCTTCAGCCGCCGCGGCGTTCCTCCTCCCCAACCCCAGCACGGGCATCACTCACCTGCCCCCCTCCGCCCGCGACCTGGGCGCAGCTTACACCCCGAGCAACACGCTCGTCCTCCGCGAGGTCCAGCGCGCACCCATGCCCCCAGGCCTTCTCGGTTCGCCCGAACGCCCACACAGCCCGCTGAGCCCGTACAGCTACCCGGGTGCAGCGGGCCCCAGCCACGCAGCAGCGTACGTGCCCATCCGCGCGCATCTGCGTCCCGCCATCTCCATTCCTCCAGTTGCAGCCTCTGCAGGGGTCGCGTTGGAAGCAGGCCGGCCCCTCACCCCCGCCACGACGCCGCCGCGCCCGGGCACCCCGTCGCGCCGGGACCACCCGAAACGCCGCGGCGGTGCCACACCACGCGCCGCCTCGGGCCCCTTCCTCGCGCCTGCCGGGCCTGCATCCGCGTCCGCGTCCGACCTACCTTTTGACGTCGAGCGCGCGGCGCGCCGCCTGCGTAACGCCCCTGGACGTGTCTGCTTTGATGACGTGGCGCTCTTCCCGCCCGCAGACGATGCGGACGACGAGGAGGAGGAGGACGCGGCGCGGAAGCGGCCCCGCATGGGGCGGCGCTGGAGCCTGTGGTAGGCTCATCCCCGGCTCCGGCGGACAGCGTTAGCGAAGGCCGTGAGGGCGAGCAGGGTCTGGATTTGGGCGCGCTCCCGCCTGCCTCGATCCTGTCCCCGCTCTTCTCGCGATTCTGAATATGCACTCAGCGCCTCGCTACTAGAACGTTCACACCTTATACAACCTAAACGACCCCGTATATGACCTACTGCAACGACATCAAACACCGACGCCGGCGCCAGCAACAGCGCTCGCCACACACTCGCTCAATCTTGCCATCTCCATCTCCAGAACCCCTGCATCTCACACTCTGCACACTGCACACATGCCTGAACCCCACGCCACACTACTACTACTACTACTGTACCACCCAGGGCCGCGCACCCTACTCCGGTCCACCTGTCCACTATCCTTTGTTTACTTCCACCTGTCCTCATGTCCTCAACACCGATCCAACCCGTCCAAAAACCCGATAGGGGGCCAAGCAGCACCTGGCTTGTCCCTCTCCCCCTTCAGCCTTACTTTCTCTGCCCCTTTCGGTCCGGTTGTTTTCGAAACGAGACCTTCTTGCCTTCTCCGCATGTCACGACCCACGAGTGCCAATGCCGTCAATGCCAACGCCGATACGGCCTTACCAACCTACCATCAATAAAATGCTTTCCCCTCACCACGCCACGCCGTGCCGACCCACAGATGGCGGCCATATCCTGCCACTGGATAGTTGTACTAGCATGTATATCAGTGTGCGACTACAACTGCCGAGAACCAGTGCGGTATAGTGGTGGGCCATATCGCTAGGTCGGTGGCGAGTGCCATAGTGGCGACTCGCAAGCCCAAGCTGACGCCCTCGGCTCGAGCCTTTCTTGGTGTCTGCAGAGCAGGAGCGGATATCGGGCAGAACTAGGAAGCACTTTGCATACTCATCCGCATCCGCGTCCGCCTACTCATCCGCATCTGGAATCTGGCCCTGCCGTCTGGCCCTGCATCTGGTATCTCATACTCGGGGTTCGAATCGCCATCTGCATCCCCAGCTGCATCCCCATCTGCATTCCATCCGCATTCCACCCCGTTCCGATTCCCATAGTGCACTGCCATCGAACGACGTGACAGGTCACAGATTGCAGATTACAGATTACAGATTACAGATTACAGATTACACCCTCACACATCGTTATTTAGGAACACGGACAAAGGACATGGACGGCTGAGCGGCCTGAGCGGGGACCATGCATGGATTCATAGATTCATGGATCCAGAGCGTCGCGCCCCGCGCCACAAAGATGCTCGGGCCCAGCCCAGACGCCCGGGAAGCTGGACACCGACGCCCGGACGCAGGACACCGACGCCCGGACGCATTGAGCGGCGCCACATGGCGGTATGCGCGTGCGCGCGTGCGGGAGCATGCATGAAGTACGACTGGTGAGCAGGTGAGCTTGTGGACGTCTGGCCACGGCCGTGTTCTTCAGTAATAAGCTTCCAGTGGCTAATGGCCAATGGCCGGGGAGAAGCAAGTGGCGGGTGACTAATGAATGAAATGCGTGGGGAGTCAGTGGCGAGTCTGAGAACATTCGCCTGTCGCTGTCGTTGTCGTTGTCGTTGTCGTTGTCGTTGTCGTTGTCGTTGTCGTTGTCGTTGTCGTTGTCGTTGTCGCTGTCGTTGTCGCTGTCGTTGTCGTTGTCGTTGTCGTTGCCGAGTTATCGAGATCGCGGGCGAGTAGAGGACGGCTTTTGGCATGGAGGGGGGGTTGAGCCATGCCCCTGTCCTGTGCCCCATGCCCCCATGCTCCATGCCCAGTTCCCGCGTTCCCATTGCTCTTGCCCCGTGTCTCTCGCGAGTCTCTCGCCTCTTGTTTGTACTCTGTCGTTTGTACTCTCCCGTTTGTACTCTCTTCGCATGTACTCTCCTACTGTATGTATTCTCCTGTATGCATTCTCCAATTGTATGCGTCCGCCAGCATTACTGGCAGACCATCGGTTTCCCGGAAAGTCGGAGAAGAGCCCATTCGACCGCGGCTCGATCCCGGCCTCCCTGCCTCCTTTCGTGCAGAGGGGTCATGGCTACTCGAGTATCTCTCATCTCTCGGCAAGTGGCGCGCAGGCAAGTCCACACGGCTCCGTATCCCCAGCGTCCGAGCCCGTCTGCCGCGTGTTCGTAGTGTCTGGCCCGTGGGGAAGCCGGGAAGCCGGGGATGCGTAGGATTGCCCGTGTCTGGTGTCTGTGCTGTACCGTCAACCTGCCGCCCAAGTCAGCGAGACGACGAGGCGACGAGCTCCAGGTCGTTGGTCGATCGTCGGACGTTCGTCGGGTGGAACGGACAGGCGAGTACGAGTACGAGTCTCGGGACACTGACACGATCACGGCCCCGGATACACCGTACTCTGACCGGCAACGTCGCCTGCTTCGATGATGGTGACTTGAGAGATTTCAAGACTTTACAGGAGACTTTACGGGGGGCATGAGTGGGTCCTTCCTAAATCTGGACTGGCTTGGCTCAGGAGGTCACTCGGCACCGCCGCACACGCAGAGGTGCGCGGGGCGCGGGGCGCAGTACAGGCTGGCGACTGATTAGTCACGGCACGCCTCCGTCAGGAGCGGCACGGCAGCGGGGCTAGATGAATCATGATTGCCCGTGCAGTCCAGCTGGGCTCTTCATCTTCATCTCTTCATCTCTTCATCTCTTCATCTCTTCATCTCTTCATCTCTTCATCTCTTCATCTCTTCATCTCTTTCCGGGCGTCAGCGTATCTTTTCCTTTGCCTTTCCTGTGCTCTGCTCACTGTCAACAAACTTTATAATATATATCCCCTCTGCCTGACTCGCTCGCTGAGCGGTCCGTATGTACCATGCACTTTGCCAAGGTTGGGCACTCACGCCACTCCACTCCACAGTCCGACCGCGTTCAGGATACAGTCGTCTACGACATACTTGCGGTTGCGGTTGCGGTTGCGGTTGCGGTTGCGGTTGCGGTTGCGGCTGCCGTGTATTCAGCACGCACCCCGATTGTGAAGGAATGTCGTTATTGCGTGTCAGAATAGTGTTGTTTTGAGAGTAGACGTTCGAGTAATCGGCCAGAGTCAGAGTCCGAGTCCGGGTCGGGGTCGGGGTCGGAGTGGAGGTCAACTGGGGCAAGGTCCAGATCAAGATACTTAAAGAGGTCGTCACGTCGCCAGTGACCTGTCGGGTCCGCCGGGCCCTTACCTTTGTCGTCCCTCTTATTTGTGAGCTTGTAGTACATCTTGCATCTCTCTCATCTCTCTCGTCTTATCTCTCTCATCTCTTTCATGTCTTTCATGACTCATCTTCCTCATCTCTCTCATCGTACTCATCCCTCTCATCGTTCTCATCTTTCTCAATCTTTCCCTTGCTGCTCTCTCACGACAACGCCCCGGGCACTTGCACATCCCACACCCGTGACGCCCGCCACTCTACATTACGCCACCACACACAGGCACTCCACTCAATCTTGAAACGCACTCACCGGCCCAGGCCACACAGACCACGACAACACACACGCACACAAACACACACGCACACAAACACACACGCACACACGCGCGCTCCACCCGTCACCGATCCTCGACGTTCCACCCGCCTTCGCGGGTGCATGTCGGGTTCATACAGTAGAAGTGCATCTCGGCCAATGCTAAAGACATGAACGCATGAGTCTATCTCGACGGCGGCAAGCGCCGGCACGGGGTATATGGCAGGCACTAGATGGTGTCGGGGTTTTACTCTGCGCACGTTAGTGGATAATCTCAGGAGGCGGTGAGAGGCGGCCGTCACCGCCATCGCCGTCGCCTGCGCCTGCGGCACAGGCGCCAGCTCTGCGTACTCACGCTGGGCACACTGGACACCCGGACGTCCATCGTCGTCGTCCTCGTCCATGTCGTCGCCGTTCGCGTTCGCGGTGCGGCGCTGGCGGTCGTTGGGCTCCTCGAGGGTGACCTCCTCGAGGTGGTACTTCTTGTCGAGCTTGGGGAGGGCGGGGCGCTTGGGAAGAGCCTTCTCGAGGAGAGGGAATGCAGAGGGCTCGAGAGTGTTGGGGAAGACGACGTTGAGGCGGACAAAGAGGTCGCCGAGCTCGTGGTGGCGGAAGGACGGCATACCGCCGCCAGAGATGCACTTTGTGGCTCCGGGCTTGATGATCTCTCCGGGGACAATAGTGACGTGGAGAGCGCGGTCGTCAAGGTGGGGGATGATAATCTCACCGCCGGCAAGAGCGGTGAGGAGGTCAATGTCGGCCTCGGTGAAGAGGTCGTCGCCCTTGCGCTGGAAGCGCTCGTGGGGCTTCTCCTCGACAACAATAACGACATCGCCTGGCACGATACCGGGCGCCTGGTCCGACTCGCCGGTGAACTTGATCTGCTGGCCAGACTTCATTCCCTTGTCGATGTGGACCTCGAGGACCTTGCGCTCCGAAACAACCTTCTTGCCGTTGCAGGTCTTGCACCTGTCCTTGGGGTTCATGATCTCACCAGTGCCCTCACACTCGTTACAGGGCTGCTGGATCTGCTGCATCATGGGACCCAGCTGGCGGTACATGATCTTGACACCCTGGCCACGGCACGAACCACAGGTCTGGACGGCGCCCTTCTTGCCGCCACGGCCATCACACGACGAGCAAAGAACCGACTTGGAAAGAGCAAGCTTCTGGACCTTGCCCTTGTAGAGGTCCTCGAGCGAGACGCTGATACGGTGAACGAGGTCCTTTCCGCGACGGGGGCCCGACGGGCGGCCACCTACACAGTTAGACAACCATTCCTTTTGCGTTTAATTTGTTATTTACTCACCACCACCGAAGAAACCACCGCCACCGCCAAAGAGCTGCGAGAAGAGGTCCTGGGGGTCCATGCCGCCCATGCCGCCCATGCCACCACCCTCGAGACCCTCCTTGCCGGCCTGGTCGTAGATCGCCCTCTGGTTCGAGTCCGAGAGGACCTCGTACGCGTGCGTCAGCTCCTTGAAGAGCTCGGGGTCACCGCCCTTGTCGGGGTGGTGCTTGAGGGCGCTGCGACGTGTCAGTATAGACGAAAATTATCAGCTCCGAGCTGCTGCGAGCTCGGGGGCCCTAGCGCTTGGCGGAGAGTTCGAGAGCGCCCTCGCGGGGATGTGTCTCTCTAGTCGGTTTCCCCCACTCGCACTCGGACCCGTCGACCATGGCTGAAGAGCTGTGAAAAGACATACTTTTTGCGGTACGCCTTCTTGATCTCGTCATCGCCTGCCGATGGGCTGACACCCAGGAGGTCGCTGTTGGGCGAAGCAAATATAGTCGTAGATAGAGACGAGGTTCAAAATGCAGAGGTGAAATGAGAGCAAGACCGTGTGAGACAGACGAGGGAAGAAAGAGCGGTGGTCAGCGACGATCCAACAGGTATTGTGTACACGACCATTGACTCACTAGTACTCGCTGTAACGTGGACATGATCACAATAGATGTAGTTTTATGATCGACAATGTGCCCGGAGATATCACAGACGGTGACGAAGACGGGGACGGAGACGGACAAGCAAGCGAACAAGGCGGTCGACAAAAGAGAAGAGGTCCATGTCAGCACGACAACATCCAAGTCATAACCGGCAGATAGACAAGTATGCAACTTTTGGCCACCAGGATATTTCGATTAGCGGAACAGCAAAGCGCGCACATTAAAGCTTTGCGCTTTATAACCTCCGGGGCCTTGCATGCGACGCCCGCTGTTGCCGCTTGTCGTCGTGGTGGCGGTGATGATGACAAGGACAAAAAGGGGTGGTGAGAGGAAGAGGTATACTTACGTCTCCTTTACCATGATGAAGGATGAAGTTGGATGATGATGATGAGTGAGAGTGGAAGAATGTCGAAATGGAAAGTGTACTTGATCGTTAAACTCTAGGCTGTGGGCCACTGATCCACTGTGCGCACTGGGCTAACAGGCTAAAGGTCTAGGGCCAGTCAAGGGGCTATAGAGATCGGGGGTGCTAGGCGGTCGGGCTTGGGTGTGTGTGAGAGCGAGCGAGCGCGGGTAATGCTAGCTAGCTAATTAGCAAGCTTTTAGAGTGATAGAAGATTTGAGGAGATGGGGGGGTCGTGTTCGAGTTTGTATTACAGTCTCTGGGTGTAGTTCGGTTGATTACACACAAGAGTTTGTATACGTATAGTCGAGTATTGAGGTCGTCGTAGGGCCGGGGGTGGGGGGGTAAGAACTCTTGCGGAAAAGGCACCCCTAGAAATCGCGGAAAATAAAAAAGTATGAAAAAAATATATATTAAAAATGAGGTCTTTGGGGGAGGAAGCCCGCTTGCGGAGAGAGAGCACCGTTTTATTGCAAGACTGTTGTGTACTGTTGAACGAGAAAGAGCAAGCAAGGTGATATGCTGTGAGCACCAAGAGAAACGACGAGAATGTACTACTCCATATGCATCTCCCCATCTCCCATCTCCCCGCAGTACAAAGTGACCTTAATAAGCTCCACTGTTTCTCTTTCTTGCCTGTGTACGCTGTTGTTGTTGTTGTTGTCGTCGTCACCGTGTTGGATACCCCGTACCAAGTGACATGACCGAGGACATTTTTTCTTTCTTTCCATGACTTGTAATAATTTTCGAGCACTTTCCATTGTCCCGGATTTTTTTTTTTTTCTTGACGCCACCCAGCCAAAAATCAAAAATATCATACTGTATACGGTGCAGGCCAGCGCCCAGCAGGTCTCTGACAAAATCTAAAACCCCCACCCTGCGCCCCTTTCCCCTCCCTCCACTCCCCACCAGGCCCACAGCCCACAGTTACCCGCCGGCCATACCTCCGCCTTCCTCCGCCTTCCTCCCCTCTGCCTTCCTCCCCCCGCTTGCGGCCTTGCGATCGGAAGCCTGGTACAGTAGCTGGTAGTAGGGAACAAATCCACGCCGAGCCCTCGGCATGCTCGGCTCATCTATGGGTTACCAACCGGCAGGCCAGCAGTTTGCTTCCGTGTGTATTCACCTGTCCTTCATTGCCACGCCAATACCACGTGTTTTATTTTATTCAATACCCCCTGATATGTGATCGAAAATGTGATTGAAGCTTGGAAATGGGTGAAAGTGGTGCTTGTGTGTGCTGCATGTGCAGTGTGGTTAAGTGGTTGTGCTGTGGACATGTGGATTGTTTGTGATGGGTGTACTTCCTGTACTCCTCCTCACTGCCCGCTGGCCACTTGGCAACACAATCAATGCAGCTCGTCTCTGCCTTCCTTTCCCTTTTGTTATTAACTCATCCATCCAATTTAATTTTTCCTTTCTCACCACCACAAATCCCCTTCTCATCAACGGAACACACAGAAGAGGGGCAAAAAGGCGCACACGAAGCGTCAGCACCAAAACCCCGCACTTGAAGAGCCATCATGGCGCGCACACTGGAGCGGCCGCGGGAGGCGAGCCCCTCCACTGTGGGTGAGTCGTGTGCCTGTTGGGATCGGATCAAACAAAAAGAAACCCACCGAATACGCGTAGACAGGGAAATGCGGGAAGGCAGAAGTTGGGGTATGGGCTATCCGGACTCGCTACTTGCTCTTATGCTTTGTTGTTTAAACATTGACTGACGCGGCTCGCAGAAAACATGGACCCGGTGCTCGTGAAGCTCGCGGAGACGGCGACATTCGAGTACGTATCTCGCGGGACGATCTCAAAAACATACCCTGCCGCCATTCTTTGATTGTTACAGGCAGTGTTGTTGTTGTTGATTTGTTTTGTTTCGTTTCTTCTCGTGCCCAGGCCGAAAGGAACGTCCAACCTGACGCCCTACAGCTGCGACTGGCCTACTCTTCGGCATCACATGTATCTCGCTCTCCTCGCTGCGCGGCCCGTGTTCGCCGAAAAGGGCCCTCCACCGACGTACTCTGGGCACATTATGATCCAGCCCGCGCCGTCGCCGACAACGACCGGCCCAGAGGGCGGCCAGGGCATGGGATGGATGGACAGAGGAGGCGGCGTGCTCTGCCTTCCTGGGTCGCGCGACGACAACCCCGAACTGCGGCCATCAACGCAAGGTGGCCTCATCATCCCTCCCTTCCCTCCTCTTGATCCCGAACGGCGCAGGCGGCCAAGCGCTTCGCAGCAGTTGAACGGCGCACCGCAAGTAGAGCAGGAGGCCAACCCCTTCGAGCAGGGCTGGATCGACGAGATCATTATCGGCGGCCGCAAGCTTCCCGGGTGGCTCGAGGAGGAAGACGCGAAGCGCGAGGTCGATAAGCTGGCGCGCAAGTTGGAGGAGTTGCCCTTGTGAGTTGTCATTGGGAAGGCTCCAACTAACCACTAGTGCCCCGTTCACTGTTCAACGGCTTGCTGAGCTTCTGATCGCGCCGACCAGGCTTCACTCGTCGCTGGGCAAGTTCCTTCGAGCAGTGGACAAGATGCTCAACGTGACGACCGCATACACACCACCATCGTACACCTACGTCCCTCCACCTCCACTACTGATGGAGGTTGATCTCGGTGCATCGCCAGGCCCCGACGAGACTCCCTTCCCTCGATCAGATATCAGCTCGACTGTCCCGCCGGGGTCCATGACGCCGCTATTCTCCCCGATCCCTTTCCTCGCGTCTGGAGATGCCGACGCGCTCGGCGAGCCGATGATGGACGGCATGGAGGGCGGAAGCACAGAGGAGGGTCTGATGTCCCCACTCATGCTGGAGAGCAGTGGTGTCTTTGCGTCGCAGCAGGGCGGACGGCGCTCTCCGACCCCAGAGCCCGAGGACTCGGAGGGCGATGCGGAGATGGCGGAGCCGGAGGGCGATGCGGAGATGGCGGAGCCGGAGGGCGACGGAGGAGAAGGGGAAGGAGATGGAGATAGAGAGCGGGCGGCCGAGGCGAGTGGCGAAGCTAGCCGTCCGGCTGAGAGCCAAGAGGCAGCTGCGAACGGCACACCGCCCTCGAGCGTACCAAGCGAAAGCGACGACCGCAGCCACCAATCGTACCTTGGCCGCGTAGACGAGCTGGACGCGGGGCCGATCGAAACAAGCGCGGCGGCAGCAGCAACCAACGGGCACAGCAGCGACGAGCGCGATCGGGAAGTTACCGCTAGCGGCGTAGGCGAGCGCGGGGACATGACGCCGCACAGCATGAGCGACCGGCCTGTGCCGATCAGTTCGACGACGGTCATCTCCGAGACCGAGCGCGAGATTGCGCCCTTGCCGCGTATATCGTCGCGCGTAGACGTGTCGACCGCCACGGGAGAGGACCCTGCGGGTGCAAGTGCGGATGCAGGTGCGGAGGCGGCGGCGGCGAAGGAGGAGGCAGCGGCGGATCCAACAACAGCATCTGGCAAGAGCGAGGGCGAGGCCGTCGAGACCGAGACGAAGAGCGAGAGCGAAGGGGATCAGGGTGGGAACGCGGCACCGAGTGCCGTAGGAGGTGAAGAAGGAGACGACAAGGCCAAGCAGGGCGCGAGCAAGGAGCCAGACGCCGCGACGACCACGGCTGCTGCTGCGGAATCTGACAAGACTGAGGTTGAGACTGAGGGCACGGTAGATGATCCGGCGGTTGCGGTTGAGAAGAAGGACGAGTGAGGTACAGTGTAACGCCGCATGTATCACGATCAAGCATATACGTTTGAGTGTAATGGAACGAGCGTACTGTCCGCTTTCAGGATCTGTAAACTGACCGAGGAACGTCGAAGAACACTCGAGGGACTCGCGACACGTACAGGCCGAAATTCTTTTTCGGAGGTTACGTCTCCTGTTGTCCATGCTGTCTCGCGGCTGGCTTGACGCAGAGCATGGAGGTTGGGAGCGTAGCCAGTGTAATCGTGTGTATAGACATGCCAAGCTCGGGTGTAGAATGTAGATGGACGAGCCCCATCGTGAGAACAGCGGTGTGCACCATGGTTTCGTCCAGAACGCACACTGGGCCCACAAGCACTTCCCCCAAGTAAACGTTCACATTGTTGCATAGTTCCAGTTCACAACGAGCGCTATTCTCGTGTATGCCGCAGTCACAGTTCCTCCTGCGCCCCCTTACTTCCTAGCGTCCACATGCACGGCACTCCCGCACTACCACAGCTCGCACTGCTTCTTGGGATTCATCCCCGAGCCGGGCTTGCATCCAAACGCCTCGTGGAAGGCCGGGAGGTTGCGCAGCGTGCCCACTGCGCGCCAGTACGGCGGCGAGTGCGGGTCGGTGCGCACGCGCGCGACGGCCGTGGCGGGGCGCGTGATCTGCGCCCAGACGCGCGCAAACGCGAGGAAGAAGAGCTGCTCGGGCGTGTACGGCAGGCCGGGGAGCGCGGCGGGGTGCGTGTCCTGCTGCTTCCACGCTGTGTACGCCTGCGCGATGCCGCTGTCGGCAATGTCCTCGCCGTTCGTGAGCTGTCGGGAGTGAGTAACTGATGCTGTATGCATTGTTGTACTGTGTGGTTGTTGGGTGGCACTGTTTAGAAGTGTCGCGTTTGCCCAACCATACATGTTCGTTCAACTCACGTTTCCGTTCACATAGACCTTGTTGCCCTTGTCGTCGAGCACATAGTACGTGCTGTACTGCCTCGCGACGCACTGCGCGCGCTCCTCAAACGCTGCGACCGTCTTGTTCGTCCACCAGTCGCGCAGGCGGCCCTTGTCGTCGTACTGCGCGCCCGAGTTGTCAAACGCGTGCGTGAGCTCGTGCGCCGCCACGGCACCAAACGCGCCGTACTTCATGTACGCGGGCGACGAGAGCGAGTAGAACGGCGGGCGGAGGATGCCGGCCGGGAAGACAATCTCGCCGTCCTGCGCTTTGTCAGCCGAGTTAGATTTTCTTCAACTTACGGGAGGAGAGTAGTACGCGTTGACGGTCTGCGGGTACATTTCCCACGAATCGCGGTTGCGCTGGCGGCCGAGCGAGAGCCACGTGCGCGCATTCTCGGCGAGCGTCGAGCGGAGGACGTTGCCGAAAAAGTCGTCGCGGTCAATGCGTACGCGGCCGTACCACTGCTTGATGCTCTCGGGCTTGGTCGTGTCGGGGTACAGCGGGTATCCGACCTTGGGGATGATTGCGTTTGCCTTCTTCTGCGCGGCGGCCGCCGACTCGGCGTCCATCCACTTGATGTGCGGGAGCTTGTCGTGGAAGACGGACACGATCGAGCGGATAATGTGCTCGCCGTCGGCCTTGGCTTCGGGCGAGAACGCCTCGCGGACAAACTCGCGGCCAGCAATAAAGCCCACAAGGTCGTCGACCCAGCGGAGACACACGTCCTGCCTGTCCTCCTCGGTGCCCTTCTTGATGCCCTGGAGGACCTCCTCGAGGCGGCGTTTCTCCTGGCGCACATTGACGTCGGGGCCCAGTGCGGGCGCATACGTCAGCGCGAGCTGGGTGATAAAGTACGCCGAGAGCACATTGTCCGGCGTGTCGGCGACAAGCTTGTTGATCGCCTTGAGGTAAGGCGGGTACGTGACGGTGACATTGGTGGGGAAGACGCGGGGGGCAAATGTCGACAGGTACTCTGGGAGATTGACAAACCCGAGAGCAGCGTTGACGTCATCGGTCGAGTAAGGGTTGTACGCAAAGTGGGGGTTGAAGAGGTACTCTGGGTCGGCGCCCGCACGCATAATCTGGCGCTCGAGCTGGACGACCTTGGCCGCGAGCTTGTCCATGCGCTTGTCGAGGGGTTCGTCGGGTTGCTTGGGTTCCTTGTCATCGTCGTCGTCGTCGTCTCCGGGCCACGGCCACGGCCAGCCGTCCTCCTGCGACGACGCGTCCGCGTCGGCCAGGAGCGAATCGGCGAACTCGATCATGTCGGACGCGAGGTCACGCCTGAGGTACTTGGAGCCGGTGGCCTTGGCAAGGTGGGTGAGGATACCCGAGATGACGGACTGGTACAGATCAAGAATGGGTGGTTCCTCGTAATACTCCTTGGACGGGAGGCCGCCAAACGCCTGGTAGAACCACAGAGACTGGAGCTGCGAGTCCTCGCCTCCTGCATCTCCCTCAATGACAAACTCGAACAGCGTGGCGACACCACGGGCGTGCAGCCACGCGAGGGTCTTGGTAATGCGGTCGCGGCGCTCCTTGGAGATGGGCTCGGGCTTGAGGTTTAGGGAGTCAAAGGTAGGCTGCTCAGAGAACGAAGCAACGGGGCGGCGGTTCTTGGCGTCGCGGAGCTGCTGAATGTCGTCCGCGGCAGCGACAAGCTCCTTTGGGACAGCATAGTTCTCGCTGAAGGCGCCAGCCCACTCGGGGGCAGGCTCGTCTACGAGCGATTCGAAGCCAGACTCCTGGACGTCAAACCTGCCAAACGAGCTGACGACATGCCTGACAAGCGGCAGCAGGGGCGCAATGCCGACCTCATCGAGCTTGTCAATGTTCATGCAGCTGTCGTATGTGTTGCGCAGCTTGCGGAGGTTGTCCTGCTCGGCATCAAGCACCGCGTCGCTGCCCGTGTCCTTGGCACTCGGGATGCTCTCAATGACCTTGGTGAGGATCCGGCGGTTGTTGTCCGCGACCTCGTGGAACGAGCCATACAGTCCACGGTCGGCAGGGATCGTCGCAGTGTCCAGCCAGCCGCCAATGGCAAACTGGTAGAAGTCGTCGCAGGGGTCGGCCGACGCGTTCATGGCGTTGAGGATCGAGGCGGCGGCAACAACGCAATCCGCCGAGGTACAGACCTGTGTGTGGGTTAGCTGTATACGCTTAGCATCATCATATGACCCACCTTGGAGGGAACGCCGGGCGGAGCAGGCCGGTGGTGGATCTCCCGCTCCTTGTTGAGCGTCTTCTCAGTCTCGGCGAACAGGCCGATAAACACGCCGCAGAGCACGAGCAGCAGAATAGCAGCGACAGCAAGCAGGCGCTCCAGCTGCGTCATGGGCTTGGACGAGTCGTACACGCCGAGAACGGCGCCGCTGCCGGCGGCACCCGCGCGCTCGTCCTCGCCGCCGCCGTCGGTCGGCTGCGTCTCGCGCGCGAGCAGAGGCGCATTCTCTGGCGGGTCAGTAGTGGATGCAAGCCGACCACTCACCTTCGTCAGTCGAAGGCCGGGGCTCGGCCATGGTGCTTGGATGGTTGTTGCTGATGTGTAGCGCGATACAACGGTGGACAGAGGTCAGGACGTGAGAATAAGAAATAAGAGGTCAAGAGGGGAGTCTCAACAGGCGCGACAGGATCGAGCTAGTAAGCTAGCGAGCTCTCTGAGAGATGGGGAGCACGAGGACGCACGCGTTTGCGGTCGGTCTTGAGCGGGACACCGGGGTGATCGGGGTGACAGCCACAATGACTCGTGCGGGCAGCGCGGGCAGCACTCGGGCAGCTGGCAGGCAACTCTAGGGCCCGGGGCAGGCTGTCATCGTTACGATCGTTTGGTGTGGCTATGACGCGTGTGATTGTTTCTCTCTCTCGGAAAGAGGTCGCTGACGTAATATCATCAGAAATGACGGAACCAAAATTTATGAGCGTGGCTCTTTTGTATGTACTGATATTTGATTCCGTGCCTCTCCCTCATTTACACCCACGGAATGGCGCGGCCGCCCTGGACGCGTCGCGTCGGATGGGACAGACAATGAGAATTGAGACGCGCCTCACTCATTTCACTGGGATCCACTTGAGCCTCTCTATCTACACAATTCTCTTTCGCACCTCCCTCCTCACTCACCTTTCTCTCTTTCAACAACAACAACAACAACAATAACAATAACAATAATAATAACAATCATCTAGCCAACATCCGCATCACACACCCACAACAGCATGTCCTCACCCTTCCCGTATCCCCCCTCCTCCGCGCCGGGGGGTACACCGAACCAGTCGTCGCTGCAGTCGCGCCCGGTGATTGACCCGCTGGCGTTTGACGACGTGCACGGTCTCGGCGGCTCGCGCGGCAACGGCGTGAACGGCGGAGGCGGAGGCGGCGAACGGGCAGGCGAGGCGGAAGAGGAGGGTGCAACGCCCCGCCCGCCCCGGCGCACGGGCAACGTCGACACGAGCAACATTCCGCGCGTCAAGGACGCGACGGGCGAAAAGGTCATGGAGAGCTTTGCGACGTTTCTCGAAAAGTGAGTCCAAGGCAAAGGCAGGTCGATGTTGACGAGCTAACATGTCCCCAGCTTCACGGAGCAGATTGCGTTCCCCGAGACGCCGGCGTCGTTTAGCGGCGGCGCACCGGTTGACGAGTCCAAGTTCTACCTGGACCAGATCCGCGCCATGAAGGACTACGAGCTCACGACGCTCTACGTGGACTTTTCGCACCTCCTCGAGCGCGAGGAGATCCTCGCCCGCGCCATCCAACAGCAGTACTACCGCTTCCTGCCGTACCTCCGCCGTGGGCTCGGCAGCCTCGTGAAAAAGTACGAGCCGACGTACTATCACATGTCGGCGACGCAGGCGACGGCGGGCCCAACGCAGTCGTCGCTGCACACGCGCGACTTCAACCTCGCATTCTACAACCTGCCTCTCACGAGCGGTATCCGCGACCTCCGCATGGACAAGATTGGACAGCTCATTAGCATTTCCGGTACGGTCACGCGTACTTCGGAGGTCCGACCCGAGCTCATTCTCGGCACGTTCCGCTGCATGGCGTGCAGCAACTATGTGTACGATGTCGAGCAGCAGTTCAAGTACACTGAGCCCATCATGTGCCAGAACGTGAAATGCAACAACCGCAAGGACTGGCAGCTCAACATTGAGCAGTCAAAGTTTGCCGACTGGCAAAAGGTCCGCATCCAGGAGAACGCCAACGAGATTCCCACCGGAAGCATGCCGCGATCGTGAGTTACGCGACCTATGATGCCTACTAACTCTTAGGCTCGATGTTATTCTCCGCTCCGAGGTTGTCGAGCGCGCCAAGGCTGGTGACAAGTGCACGTTTACGGGTGCCTTTGTTGTTGTCCCCGACGTTTCCCAGCTCGGTCTCCCCGGTGTCAACGCCGAGATGATGCGCGAGAACCGCGGCGGACGCAGTGACGGAGGCGTGGCGAGCCAGGGTGTCACTGGTCTCAAGGCGCTCGGTGTCCGCGACCTGCAGTACAAGACTGCCTTCCTTGCGTGCATGGTGCAGAACAACGACTCGCGTGGTAACGGCGCCGATGTCCGTGCCGACCTCGCAGACGGCGACGACCAGGAGTCGTTCCTTAACACCCTCACGCAGCAGGAGATTGACGAGCTCAAGGCCATGGTCAACGCCGACAACATTTACCAGCGTCTTGTGTCGAGTATCGCGCCGACGGTGTATGGCCACGAGATTGTCAAGAAGGGTATCCTGCTCCAGCTCATGGGCGGCGTGCACAAGCAGACACCCGAGGGCATGCACCTGCGTGGCGACATCAACGTGTGCATTGTCGGTGACCCGTCCACCTCCAAGTCGCAGTTCCTCAAGTATGTCTGCGGCTTCCTCCCTCGTGCGGTCTACACCTCGGGCAAGGCATCGTCGGCTGCCGGTCTCACCGCCGCGGTGGTCAAGGACGAGGAGTCGGGCGAGTTTACGATCGAAGCTGGTGCGCTCATGCTCGCCGACAATGGTATTTGTGCCATTGACGAGTTTGACAAGATGGACGTTGCGGATCAGGTCGCGATCCACGAAGCGATGGAGCAGCAGACCATTTCGATCGCAAAGGCCGGTATCCAGGCGACACTGAATGCGCGTACCTCAATTCTCGCAGCTGCCAACCCCATTGGCGGCCGCTACAACCGCAAGGCCTCGCTCCGGCAGAACGTCGCCATGTCGGCGCCCATCATGTCGCGTTTCGACCTCTTCTTTGTAGTGCTCGACGAGTGCAACGAGTCGACCGACCTGCACATTGCGCAGCACATTGTCAATGTGCACCGTTTCCGCGACGCGGCCATTGCGCCAGAGTACAGCACCGAGGCGCTGCAGCGGTACATTCGATATGCGCGCACGTTTGCGCCCAAGCTCACCCCGGCCGCTTCCCAAGTCCTGGTGCACAAGTACCGCGACCTGCGGCAGGACGAGGGCGGGCCCGGAAAGTCCAACTTCCGCATTACGGTCCGTCAGCTCGAGAGCATGATCCGTCTTTCAGAGGCGATCGCGCGCGCCAACTGCCAGAACGACATTACGCCTGCGATTGTGCGCGAGGCGTACGCGCTCCTCCGCCAGTCCATCATCCACGTCGAGCAGGACGATATCAGCTTTGACGACGACGACGAGGAGGCGGACCCCACGGCGCCGCGCGGCGCGGCCGACCCGGACTCGATGGACCAGGACGAGACGGACGCGGCGGACGCGGCGGCGCTCGACGCCGTCGAGTCGAGCTACAACGCGACCACCGGCGGCGAGTCGAGTGGCCCCGCGCCGGCCTCGCGCAAGATGCGCATCACTTGTGAGTTTCCACTGCTCTTATGCCCAAACTGACAAACTCCAGACAACCGATACATGGAGATCATGAACATGTGCGTCTTGCACCTGTCCGAAATTGAGCGGACGAGCGGGACGGGCGTGGACCGCGACGAGCTCATCGAGTGGTACCTCGAGCAGAAGGAGGCCGACTTTGAGAACATCGAGGACCTCGAGTACGAGCGCCAGCTCATTGCCAAGGCACTCACAAAGCTCGCAAAGGACAATTACCTGCTGGAGATCCGCGGCGATGTGCGCGAGGGACTCAAGGACACGGCCGAGGACGAGGACGAGTCGGCGCCAGACTCGGTCGACAAGATCTTCTACCTCGTCCATCCGCAGGTCGACCTCTCGGACCTCTCGAGCTCGGTGCCGTCTGCCTCGAGGTAGAGGTAGAGCGGTGCGACCGTGTGGTTGGTGGTTGGTTTTGATAGTTTTTATTTATTTTTTTTGTATTACCAGTTTTACCAGATTCTTACAAGGACTTGTGCTGTGCAGATACAGTCATGACGCCGAGGAATTGTGTACGATACAGTACGCGCTGTATCGTGTTATCGCTGTTTAGGCACTGATATACTGGGCCGACGCCGTCTCTTCTCCGTCGGTCGCCCTCTATCCTATCATTGACCTTGTGCGCTCTCCTTGCCGTCGCCCGACCTGCCCTCGCTCCGCCCGACACTAATCTCAAGAACGGTGTAACATTCCTGTGGATGCAATGTGATATGCCAATGCGGGAATCGCTCTGCTGCTACTACTGCTCCTGCTCCTCTATAACGGGGTTACGGGGTTTACGCTGCTCCCGGTTCCTGGATTGGGGATTTATTGTTGCTGTTGCTGGGCGGCTGCTGCTGCTGCTGCTACTAATTGTCGATGTCGATGTCGATGTCGATGGAGTGCGTTGGGATTGGTTTACGAGTGAAAAGAAAAGAGAACGGAAATTGTACAAGAGGACATAGCTAGAGACACTCTCCAGCGCTTACACGCTCAGAGATCCCGCGGGGCCTCCTTGAACACGAGCTCGGGCGCGCCCTCCTTCTTCTCGGCCTCGTGCAGCTTTTCGACGTCCTTTTGGTGCTCGTCGAGCTGCTTTTCAATGTAAATGTCCATCTCGTCGTTTGTCTCGCTGCAAGGAGAAGAGTGTCAGTATTGCGTTGCTTCTGTGCATCACCTGGTTCTACTCACAAGGGGCGCTTGCCGAGGAGCTTGCGCATGTCCTCGCGCGTAATGACCTCCTTCTGGAGCAGGAGCTGGGCGACCTTTTCGACGTCGTCCTTGTGCTTTGTGAGCAGCTCGGTGGTGCGCTTGTGCGCCTCGGTCACCATCTTGTGCACGGCGCGGTCGAGCGCCTCGGCCGTCGCTTCAGAGAAGGGCTTCTGGAAGCTCTCCTGCTCGCGGTTGCCGTACGAAATGGGGCCAATGTCCGGGTTCATGCCGTAGTTTGCGCACACCTCAAACGCCATCTTGGTGATCTTTTGCAGGTCGTCCTGCGCGCCCGTGGTGATGCGCCCAAAGAAGATTTCCTCGGCGACACGCCCGCCGAGCGTCATGCACATGCGGTCCTGCAGCTGCTCGGTCGAAAACAGGAAACGCTCCTTGGGGAGGTACTGCGCGTAGCCGAGTGCGCCGACACCGCGGGGGATGATCGAGACCTTGAGGAGCGGGTCGGCGTACTCGAGGAACCAGCCGCACACGGCGTGCCCGGCCTCGTGGTACGCGACCGTCTTCTTCTCCTCCTTGCCGAGCACGCGGCTCTTGCGCTCCAGACCGGCAATGACACGCTCGATCGCGCCGTCAAAGTCGACCTCGGTCACGTTCTCGCCGCCGCGGCGTGCGGCGCGCAGAGCCGCCTCGTTACACACGTTGGCAATGTCAGCGCCCGAGAAGCCCGGTGTAAGTAGCGCGAGCTTCTCGGCAATCGAGTCGATCGTCACGTTCGGCGCGAGGATCAGCGGGCCGAGATGCACCTTGAAGATCTGGCGACGGCCCGAAATGTCCGGGCGGTCAATGGCAATGTGGCGGTCGAAACGGCCGGGACGCATGAGCGCCGGGTCGAGCACGTCGGGGCGGTTGGTGCCTGCAAGCACGACAATGTGCTCCTTGCTGCTGAAACCGTCCATCTCAACGAGAAGCTGGTTGAGCGTCGACTCGCGCTCGTCGTTGCCGCCAAACTGTCCGCCCTTGCCACGCGCCTTGCCGATCGCGTCAATCTCATCCACAAAGATGATGCACGGCGCATTCTTCCTGGCCGTCGCAAACAGGTCGCGGACACGCGAGGGGCCGACACCGACAAACATCTCCACAAACTCGGATCCAGACACGGACAGGAAGGGCACCTTGGCCTCACCCGCAGTCGCCTTGGCGAGTAGCGTCTTACCGGTACCGGGGGGACCCGAGAGGATGGCACCGCGGGGGATCTTGGCACCGAGCTTTTCGTACTTGGCCGGCTCCTTGAGGAACTTTACAAACTCCATAATCTCCTCCTTGGCCTCGTCCATGCCGGCAACGTCGCGGAAGCGCACGGCAATGTCCGTCTCCTCGTTGAACATCTTGGCCTTGGACTTGCCGACACCAAAGATGCCGCCGCCGGGGCCGCCGACACCGCCCGCCGAGCCGCGGCGCGCCATCCAGAGCAGAAGACCCGCAATAAGGAGGGTAGGCGCAAAGTGCATGGCCATCTGGAACGCCGAGGTCTCGTCGTGGTACGTGACCGGGATGCGCTCGGCAGGAGGAATGCCGAGCTCGTCCTGCGTCTCACGGAGCAGAGTCTCAAACGCCTCGAGGGAGCCGATCGTGAACGTGTAAGGAGCGGGGCCGGACGCGGGCGCCGGGAGCGACGAGCCAGACGACGACGAGGTCGAGCCAGTGCTGGGAATGGGGTTGTGAAGGTAAACGCGGACACGGGTGCGGTTCACGACCTCGAGCTGCGACACAAGGCCACGGGCAAGAAGCGAGTTGCGGCTGTAGTCTCTGTCAGCATCGGTTCCACTCTCCCACCTGAGGTTGCCGGGGTGGCCACGGCCGCTGGCCGCCATTCCGATGTTCCCCAGCGCGGGGGTTTGATGGTGACTTACAACTCCTGCCAGGTGATCTCACGCGAGCGCTGGTCGCCAGGCGAAGCAAGGCTGTAGAGAGCATACGTGCTGCACATGTCAGTGCTTGTTCTCTTGTTAATCAAACTCACGAGAGGACAGCAAGGAGGAGCTGGTTGGGTGTCATGCCCTGCCATCCGCTGCCGCCGCCCCCGGCACCTCCGGGACCTCCACCGGCGCCGCCCGAGCCCGAGCCCTTCTTCTTGGCTCCCAGCGGCGACTTGGGCGCCTTGTGCTCAAACTCGTCCGAGAGGCGCGGCCGGCGCTCAGCCCACGACCCCCCGTCCTCGTCCTCGTCCTTGTCCTTGCGCTCCGCGGCCTCCTTGTCCCCCTTCTCGCCGGCCTTTGAGGGGTCGGCAGCGGATGCGTTCGACGCGGGCGGCGCGCGCGCCTTGCCGCCAAACACGGTCTCGAGGCCCGCGGGCGTCGGCGTGTTCTGCGACGGGCGCGGAGGCTTGCTGCTCCCCGAGGCGTACCCCCTCGCTGCTGCCAGTAGCGAGGTGCGCGCGGCGGCGGTGGAGGTCGAGGTGGAGGACACGAGCGCCGGGAGCCGGCTCGGCCCGGACGCCGCCAGACGGCGCAGAGGGAGGCGGAACATGTGCTTGTCGTGGTACGCGCGGTACCGGCTGGTGTTGGCGGTGTAGTGGTGGTAGTATAGGAAGAAACGAAAGTGGTGGTGCTGGTGTTGGTGTAGATGAGAGAAAAATAAAGAGGTGTGCACCAGTGCACACTTGTGGGGTGGTTTGATCAAAGTGAGAGAGGTTGGGATCGTTGGGAGTTGAAATGAAACCCTCGGCCAAAAGGTGGAGTTTGCCAGCCAGACCGAAGACTCTCTGAACACTAGAGCCTGCGCGGCCTCTCCTGCCTCCTGTGCCGAGAGACGACTTGTCCATGCCGACCGACGGCCAGGTTAAGCTGGACTAGACTGCAGCGGAATCAAAAATATCGGGCGGCGTTATGGGATGGTCTCCGTGGCTCGGGAGAGATTTTGGTTTTGAAATGAAAAAAATTAGTCAGATTGTCTAATTCATTATTTCATTATTTTACTACTCGAGTCGGATGGATTAGTTGGGGGGGATGACTGTACTGTACTGTACTGTACTGCCAGCAAAATAATGAATAATAATAAGAACCATTCCGATTTCATTAATAATATGATTTTTTTTGGCTGCTATTGCTCTGCGACAATCCCGAAATCGGAGCCAGTCGGCTCTAGGCTGGCTGAGTGGCACGAGTTGCCACTGGGTGGCAAGTGTCGGGATTGAGTGTGGCAGTACAGTGTGTCACTTGTTAACCCACGTCGCCAACAAGTCCATTCGACATGGAAGCATACAGAGGGCTTGTTTGCTCGTGTGCATAATGACCGAGGTCTTGAGAGTACGTGGTGCCTGGCGCAACCTCCGGCGCCGCGACCTCAGTCCTGGCTTTCAGGTCAGTATCTGAAGGACCGCGGTGTAGACTGTTTTTTCCATGATGGGACTTGCAATACACTGTAGCTTAGCCATGCACTAGCTTCTCTGGCTTAAAAACTGGTGCTCCTAACTCCTGACCTATCAAAGCCCTGTTTGTGGATCTCATACCATGCCCTTACAATAGTCAAGGACAAGCCCTCCTGCGTGTGCCAAAGGTATGAACACGATCATCAGCGGGAGAGAGTTAGGCTGTTCTGGGTCATTGCCTCCCTTTGGGAGTTTATGGACACCAAGGACAAATGTATCCTCCAGCTCTTGGGCACTGTATTGCTCAGCGGCTGGTACAATCTGCTCGTACAGTAGATCGCCACTCCTTGAGGGTCTAGAGAGAGAGAGAGAGAGAGAGAGTAATCCTCAAAGTCACGTCAGCCGTCCCAGCATTTTGTGAGCAGCAGCCAGCTCATTTTGAACATGTACCGTTCAAGTGGAAAGTGGACGGTCAAAACAGTGAAATTATCTGTCGGGGTCGGTTTTGATTCCCTAAAAGTCGTGCTAGTCAATGATGATTGTGTGTAGCGAGTTGGGAATATGATCCGCATGATCCGGGGATGCTCACAGCTCAGAGGTCAGTGGAGGCGGAGCAAGTCACCAGGCGTCGTATGAGGTCTTCGAATACTGTTACCTTTCCGGAGAGCGTTAACCCCTGCACACCTGCCTACTTCAAGCCAACACTGAGACCCAATGGCACATGGTGGAGTCGATACCGATATACTGAGAAACGCACATGACTGTGGTTGTCACCGATTACGGACACAAACGAGTCCTACCAGTGGGCATGGGATGGGATGGGAGCCAAGAGACCGACAAGTCTAATAAAGTGGTATAAAGGAATGGTCTGGTGGAAATTCCGTCGTCTGGCTGCTGCATACCCATGTGAATAGTCCTTTGAGGGAACGCAAACCAGAGGTAGGCCTTTCTCTCAACGTGAACAAACCGCAGAACTGTGTCACGAAAGAATGCCGACTTCCGACGCTTCATGGATGTTGCGTCTGTACCCCTGATGGGATTACACTTGCCGCGGGATGCCAGCACTCCGAAGCAAACTTGATCGAACACCTGACCACAAGAAGGCGACCCTCCTGGTGTGAACAATTGGTAGAGATACGAAGAAGTGAAGATTCAGGCAGGTTGATACACACGTTATCGCTGACATCGCCAAAGCTCATGCCCCTTTCACGGTCCCTGCCCTCGCACTACTCGCGCCACTCACCCCACTGACGCCACTAACCTCGCGCAAACGCCACCTCGCACCCGCCACGCCACGCCCCGGTCACACGCTGGCGCCAGGCGCGCCAGGGCGCCACAGCACGCACCCAACTGTCCATCCCCCTCTTCGCCCTCGAGGCAAATGAAGGCATGTCGGGGCTTGCAGTTTTGGATGGTGCGTGGTGGAGGCAGCTGCGATAGAGGTCAATGCGGAAAGGACCTGGAAGGCTTGGGCATCGTCCTCGTTGTCGCTGGATACTCTGTCGGCGACGAACCCCCCCAGTTCCCAGAATGGACGGGACAAAGGAGGGCAGTCGAAGGTAAGATGCTGTACCTGGGAAGCGAGGTGTATTTGATGTGACCTTAAAGCTGACTCTTCCAATATCAAGCCCCCTGTCCATTCCAGTGCTCTCTCCTTGCCCACCAGCCCACTCCTGGTTTGCTGATGTGGGGAGATCAAGTACAGCGTGATGATACCAAACCTGGCTACGACGCTCACCTATGAACACTGGGAAATCTACTGCGGTTAGTGACTGTGGGGCCTCTCCACGCTCTCCATGATGATGACTCTTCAGTGCCTCCTTTCTCGCCTGTTCCTCGCTTCCACTATCCCCTCCCTTCCCACATCGAGATTGAGGTTTTGTCGCGCTGGGATCGCACGCCACACAGACGCCAAAGGTGCAGGGGTTCCGTGTCCTCGCAGGAGTGACTCCCGGTCTGTCCGATCTCACCCTTTTGTGAAAGAAGGCTGAGAGTGTAACTGGAGTGAAGCATCACTAACTGCCTTCCGTTGCGTCTCACCATCTATAGACCACAGGTCCACTGTGAGACATGACCAGAAACAAGGGTTACTTCCATTCCTTTCCACCTATCCCCTGCTTAATGTTCCTCTTAATGCCCATTCCCCATTCCTACTGCCCCACTGCACTTGTCAATTCCCAGTTCCCGGTCCCTAGGTCCTACTCTCAAGGCATGCACTGTACCCTCCCCCCCCCAATCCTATTCCAGTGGGTCACCACTTGGCCTTGGCCACCAACCTTGGCAATCAAATTCTCCATGCGTCGTTTGGTCAGTGATTCTGCGTGTTCTTCTGACCTTGTCTCTTTGTAGACTGTCCTTTGGTTCGTATTAGTCTTTGGTCCTTGGTTGTCCCTGTTAGCCGTCAGCAACAGTCCACCTCATCCAGGATCGCATGTCATCCATTGTCACAGTCACCTCGACAATCTATTGTTCGACTCTCTAGTTTTCATGTTCCGGGCCGCGAGAAGCTACATAGGTGTCCCATTGATAGGAATCACGCACGGTGCGCTGGGCGTCTGTGAGGTGGGCTACAGCCCCGATTTGGTTTGGTCTGGCGCCACGATCACGATACCTCACCGAAGTACATGCTCACTCGAGCCTGGAACTCTCACAATAGTCGTATCTGCAGCGCTGTGGCCGCGAGACCGCACCTGGGCTCAGTGTTTTCACTTTGAATCAAGTCGTGTCATTCTCATTCGCGGATTCGCACTCCAGAACCATGCTCCGTGCCTGCGTCGGTACTTCGGTGGGGTGTCGTGCACGGATCGCCGGTGGGCCATGCCATGGTGGCTTGGTGTTGGGAATCGTGTACTGTCGGTTGTGCACTGTGGGCTGTGCACTGAACACTGCGGATTGTGGGTTGTGCATTGTGCGCAGTGTTGTGTCCTGGGTTGGGTGCTTCGGCGCTCGCAGTGGAGATGGAGTTGTGTATATAATTATGTTGCGAGTTGTGTGTTGTGGCATGGCTGGTGGCATTGCGCACGCCGTGGCGCTCGTCGTACTTTTTTCAATCTTGAATCGCGATGCCTACCTGCCTTTCTGCCTGCATAGGGGTAAGACTGGGCGAGGACGAGAGCGAGTGAGTCTCAAGAAGAATGACGAGGACACGAGTAAAGATGCGAACGAGGGCGAGGGCGAGGAGGTGGATGAGGAGATGGACGAAGAGGAGGAGACAGCCGGTCGCCCCCAGAACAGACACGTACAGTACATAGGAAAGAGACAAAGATCGGGGGGTCAGCTGTATCCCTTCCTCCTTCACTGCACTTTATTCCATCTGCCTACACTCGAGAAAAAGCGACAGTTCAGCCAATTGGCTACTGTCGTGGCCGCCGTACTACCATTACTGCGAACGAAAACGCGATTGCGAGCGGGCTTGCGAACGCGGTCCCAACTGCAAGTCTCATCTCCGACACAACGACATTAGCATCTTCACGCATCTACACCTCGTCCACACGTCCAGACGTCCACGCGTTCCTGCGTCCCACTATCGACTATCGCATCGCTGGGGAGCTGACATCTCGAAAAACGTCGCCTTGCACACGCTTTTGCTCAATTGCTCAATCAACTCAACCACCCCCCCCCCCCCCCCCTCCCCCCGGGGATCTCATCGCATTTGCCTACTAAGCGCACTGCCCCCCTCTTCGTTGCGATCGTGCGAACTGTACACTTTTCGTGTGCTATTCGGATCGAACGGGCGCGAACGGGATCGGTCGGCCGAAGGTCATTCCCACACAGACGCCAACACACACACTCACACTCACACACGCACACACATCCACAACTCGACCTACCACCCCAAAATCAAGGCGAAAGCGACACGACGTCGCGACTCCCAAGCCACTTAGCCACCCAGCCACCCCGCCTCGCAGCTCACGGGCGCCCTGGAGGGCGTGGACGACCTCCACCTCCACTTTGCGCGACACAGGTCGATTGAACGGTGCCACATCGGGGGTTGGTTCATAACCCCGAGACGCGTCATATTTCCGCTTGTGGCCCTAATTAGCCTGATTAATAATTACGTACGCAAGCGTCCGAATCCCAATTCAACAAGAACAACAAAGCGAATTAGTCACTTTTTGTAATTATTGTGGGCCAAGTGGTTGTTGGAGCTGTTGAACTGCATGAGCTGAGGTCGCGCCTCGCTCAGGTTTGTGGCCATCACATCTCGGCTGGCCTGGCTGCTGCCTGGGCAATTGGGCGCGGTGTGAGAAAGAAACAACGTGTGAGCGCAAAAAAAGGTCCCGTCCCTCCCCCCCCTCCTCCCCCCCCTTGCGTTTTTCCTTTTTACAAAGGCGAGAGAAACATGATTGCCCCCGTTCTTTTCAACTTTTCTTCCGCTCCCTCCATTCAACACCAACAAGAATATACTCAATATACTCCCACTGATCCCACTCCTCCTACTCTTACCACAACATTTGCTTCCACCCCCCCGGCGTCCTCCTCTACCAGCAGCAGCATCACTCACCACTGCTGCCCCCACCATTATTGCCCCCGTTGTCCTCGTTGCCCCCGTCATACCCTCACCACCACCACCCTTCCTCCCCCTCCACAGCGTGCTCATAGTGATCATAACAGTGACGGGTTCATTCCTGGCACCCTAGGAGACCTAGCAGACGTTCCCAAGAGCTGTTATAGTAGCATAGACAGCCTGCAATACAGTCCCCACTACTCGTCTCCCACACAGCATTCACACTACCACCACCACCAGCAACACCAGAATAGCCGCTTGTTTTCAGCCAGCCAACCACAACCACCCCAGCAGCCGCGGCACCTACCCAGCCAACCTTCCCCCTCAGGCCCCCCACCGCAGCCACCACAGCCACCACAGCCAACACACCTCCACCACCAACCTGCCTCCGCTTTCCATCAACCTCCGTCAGTCGTCTATCCACCCCGCCTAGACCTCGGACATCAATACCAACATCAACAACAACAGCCACCGTCCCTCTCTGGTACGTATTATTTGTTCTGCATCCACCCATATCCAATCTATATCCTCTTGCTTGTTTACACTCTATCTGTCAGAGTGGATGGATGCTGATCATTTGGCTCTAGCAGCTCCCACCACAACTGTCACCGCGTCGCGTCGTCGAGGCCACTTTTTGCGCCCACTACCAAAACGCCTTCAACGCGTCCGACCTCCCATCGCGCTTTGTGTTGAGGCACTCAACCCCGCTGTTTACAATCTCCAGCATCATCCATCCACCCCAATCCACCACCGCCAAGCGGACACTTACGACAATTCTGCTCTCCCGCAGCTAGTTCACGATTGGTCGCCGATCTCGACCACCCCAACTAGCGCCCAGAGCATCGTAGACGCGTATCCGCATCAACAGCGACAGGGGTTACATCAAGCGTCGGTTAGTCCGTCTACCGCCCTCTTCCCTGTCACCCCAACAGAGCCCAGCCTAGCCATCGGCTCCTACTTTGACGCTGGCTCGCTGTATCCCATTTGCGCACCGTCATCCACACGCCATCCTTCCAGCCCCGGCTACTCACCGGCGCTCGCGACCATGAGCGACGAAACTCAGACCCACACTACAGCGGCCCCGGAGGCTGTTGTGGCTCCCGTTGCCCAAGAGGAACAGGCGACCACAACGCTCCACGAAGAGGTTGCCTCCCACGAGGTCTCGCACGAGGTCTCGCACGAGGTCTCGCACGAGGTCTCGCACGAGGTCGCGCACGAAGTCTCGCACGAGGTCACTCATACCGCCCCTAGCGATGACACAACACATGCCGCTATCCAATCCGCCGCTGAGGCGCAACAGCAACCCATCTGGAACCCAACAACTGGACAGTACTACTACCCCGGCGTCACACCACAGCCTGGAAATGAGTACCTCCCCACGACCGACTACAATATTAACGGTGTCCTACCTCTTCCCACCGACCATTACGTCACAGCCACCGGCGAAGACTATAATAATGTGGCGGCCACCTTATCCAACTGGGCAGAGGCCAACCCTACAGACGACGCCAACGGCGGACTGCCTCTTGTCCCTCCGCCAGTCAACGGCGACCCCATGACTGTTCATACGAACGGCGAGCTCCCTGCTGCTCCTCCACCCATCGTTACCGAGAAGCCTAAAAAGCTCGTCTTGGCGTGCCACTTTTGCCGTGGACGCAAATTGAAGTGAGTCACCTCAGGATATTTATACCCCTCGAGTCCGGACACACAAAACTGACATTGAAATCTAGGTGTGATGGAAACCGTCCGACGTGCACGCATTGCGCCAAGCGGAGTCTTGTGTGTACATACGATGAGCAGGTTCGCCGACGTGGACCAGGAAAGCGGACGAAGGAGATGCGTGAACGCGCTGCTCGCGAAGCTGAGGCCGCGGGCCTTGGCTTGACTGCCGAGTCGATTGCGCATCTTGCCGGCGAGGCGGGTCCGTCTGTCTTGGCAGACACTACCCCGAAAAAGCCCGGACGCAAGCGCAAGTCTGAGGCGGTCGACGAGGCGGAGAAGAAGGCTCGTCTGGAGGAGGAGCAGGCGGCTGCGCACGCCGCTGTTGCGGCTGCCGCTGCTGCGGTCCAGGTCCACCTACCTCCACACGATGGTCACGATATCAGCCATGACGTTACTCACGACGTCCATGCTCACGAGGTCCACGCTCATGATGTGCATGGTCACGAGGTCCACGCTCACGATGTGCACGGTCACGAGGTCGGTCAGGAGGTGCACGCTCACGACGTCCACGACCTGCCACACTCTCTCGAGGCCCTCAGCGCAGCACACGAGGGCATGATTGACCCAGCGCTGACGGGTGAGGGAGGTCTCGGTGAGAGCGGACTCGGCCAGAGCGGGCTCGGCGAGGGAGGTCTGGGTGACGCAGGTCTGGGTGAATCTGGCCTAGGCGAATCTGGTCTAGGCGAATCTGGTTTGGGCGAGTCCGGTCTGGACGCCAACTCTACCGTCCTCGACCTTCCCCCGCTCGAGCCCGGAACACTGGGCCAGGTGATCCAGTCGCTGAACGGCCAGCAGTAGCGGAGGTGCGGAGTCGATAGTGTCGTGTCATTTCCTGTCGTCCTTGGTGAGAGAAGATCCTTGTGTCCTATACGGTAGCGGTAGCAGTAGCAGTAGTAGCCGTAGCGAGTAGCGTCTATATATCGGCGAGTGTGCGTGGTCTCCTCCAGAGTGTCGTGTCATCTTTGGGAGCCGTTGTAACTGTAGGCAAATGTATCACTGCGTAGCAGTGCAGAGGACAGGTGGCACAGGGAATCGTCGAGGGAGGCTTGCAGCATGATAGCGGATGTGTTCACTAGAATACGGTTCGTACTCGGGGCTGCATGGAGGAGGCCAAGTTAGTCGGCGGCACCGGCAAACAGTTGATGCAGCGTGTGGTTGCAGCACATACCACTGTACTGCGCCACTGCGATTGTTTGGCACGTTTGTACGCGGTACGGTTGTATCGGAGCTCGCCACGTGAGAGGCACGTGAATTCAAACGCGCTATTGCATAATGCAATAAAGTCGGTACGCTTGTCCGCCGATGCCGTCGGTGCACGGTGATCGGTGAGACCACGAAAGCAGTGACGACTACGCGCGACGCACTGCAATGGCAACAGGTTTCACCCAGTACTTTTTGTATTCCGCACTCTTTCTGACTCTTCCACTTCAACATACACTCTTCCTCGTCGCCCCCCCCCACTGCATCCCACAACGATGCCATTAGACACCTTGCAACGAGCATGGTACGCAGTTCCCCCGTCGTTCTGCACTAACAACCCCAAAGGGTGATCGGCACCTCGTGTCTGATCGGGTTTATAAGCTACTCGTCGCAGCTATTCATCGTGTGGCCATGGTACGGCAGCGTGCTGAGCGTCGACCTACTCAAGCTCCTGGTGCCCTTCAAGTGAGTCGCATGAGTCGAGTCTTGAGTTTGCGTCTCGGTATGCTTACAACAACAGCATCCTGGTCGGCATGGTGTGGTGGAACTACTACCTCGTGGTGACCACCCCGCCCGGCGCCGTGCCGGAAGGCTATGTGAGTAGAACGTGGGAACGATAAATGGACAGACAGCATTGGGCCCGACAGCTGACGGTCAGTACCCCAACATGCACGGCGCGGACGCGATCGAGGTCAAGCGTGGCTCGTCGGCGCCGCGGTTCTGCAAAATGTGCGGACACTACAAGCCGCCGAGGGCGCATCATTGCCGGCAGTGCAAGACGTGTGTTGTGAGTGGGCCACTGGCACAAGTTAGGAGGATTCCCAGCTGACTGGTCTAGCTTAAGGTGCGTTGATCCCCAGGCCCACACTGGGGAATGGGCGCGTGTTCGTGTTACTGATACTGGCCTCGATTTCCCGTATTTGCTTCCCAGCTTGACCGTGAGTCGCCCGCAACCGGCTCGCCCCGCTGACGCCAGACCACTGCCCCTGGGTCGCCAACTGTATCGGATTCTGGAACCACGGACACTTTATCCGCTTCCTCCTCTGGGTATCGATCGCGACGTCGTTCCATCTCCTGATGATGGCGTCCAAGGTCATGGACATGTATCATAACCCTTATGTGAGTAGCAGGCCACACCAACGGGTATGGACCCTCGCTTTCTCTCCTCTTTCCTGTCTTCTGCAGAGCAAGCGGCTAACTAGTCCCAGACGGACCCGACGATTGGCGAGATCCTCATGATTGTGTTCAACTTTTCTGCGTGCGTCCCCGTTTGGATCTGTGTCGGCCTCTTTGGAATGTACCACCTGTGGCTCGCGAGCGGGAACACGACGACCATCGAGCGTTGGGAAAAGGACAAGGTGGCGACCATGGTGCGCCGCGGCAAGATCAAGGAGATCAAGTTTCCTTATGTGAGTGACACGAGGCCCTGCAGTGCAGCTCCCCGAACGCCCATTCCGAAATGCGCCGCGCCCCCCATCCACCTGCATCTACTGACGCGCGCTCAGAACGTCGGCACAATAGCAAACCTCAAATCCGTGCTGGGCCCGAACCCGCTTCTGTGGCTGTGGCCCCAGCCTCAGACATCAGGCGACGGTCTCTCGTTCCCCATCACACCCGAGGCAGGCGGTGAGTCGGCGCTTGAATGGGCCGGAGCTGTCGCGCCCGAGAACGACTGGAGCCCAGCAACAGGCTGGAGCCCAGTAGCGAGCACGAGCTTTCCGCTCAGCGGCGAGCTCCATTCGAACGCGCTCCAGGCCCGGCTCCGTGCCCATCTGCGTGACGACAGCATGGTATGGTACGTTTCTTTCTTTTCCCCGGCACTGCACAAAGTGGCTGTCCGCCCTTTGCAGAGTAACGGCACCACTGACAGATCACAGATGGCAGAAAACAGTGTTGACTAACGTTCCCAGAGCCACAGGTGCAGTACGAGTGGCCACCGCGCGACCCCCAGTGGCAGCCGGACCTGGCGCGCGCGCCGACCGGGTCGCCGTTTGTGTACGGCGACGGGTTCAACCCGGCGCTGCGGCCGAGCAACGGCGCGATGCGCGCCCGTGGCCGTGGCGCGGGTGCTGGTGCAGGCAGTGGGGTGGGAGCCGCGAGCTGCCTGAACGTGGCGGAGGACGAGATCGGCCAAGGATACGGCGACGACGACAGCGAGCGCTCGGGGTCCTCGCCCGAGCCGTATCTCTCAGACTATGACGACGAGGACCTCCCGCTCGCGTACACTTCGTCGCGGGTGCGGCGGGGCAGCGAGGGGTGGGAGGTGCGGCCTGCGCCCGGGTGGGTCACCGGGACTGGGGGCGAGTACCCCCCGCATTACCAACACCACCACCAGCAGCAGCAGCGGCAGCAGCAGCAGGAGTGGGCGCGACAGGCGGAAGCGTACGCCGCTCGTCCGTGGGAGCGGCCCGGAAGATACAGGGTGTATACGCCTGGCGAGGACTAGACTAGATCACGATATGACATGACCTTTTATTCTACTTGGACTCGCGGGTATGAGCAGAGGGAAGAGAGGGGCATCGTTCACTTGACAGAGAGCATGTGAGGCCTGCCCTCGACGACTATTGTTCACGGTCTTGCTCGTCCACACCGGCCAAGTCACTGCCGCACTGAACGACGAC
The DNA here is from genome assembly GCA_013177335.1 of Apiotrichum mycotoxinovorans. NCBI lineage: Eukaryota > Fungi > Basidiomycota > Tremellomycetes > Trichosporonales > Trichosporonaceae > Apiotrichum > Apiotrichum mycotoxinovorans. The sequence goes on along the minus strand of CP053625.1, from coordinate 993,302 downwards.
AATACCCACATCACTTCGAGCAAAAGGTCTACCCCCCATATCATACTGTACACACATGCATCCGAGCACGACATGCCAAGTCTATCTTCATCCGATGAACGCAGCTCGGACACTCAGTTTCCTAAGAGCCCCCGCAGGAACGACGACGTTGCCCCCTTTGTTTAGTCTCGTCATCGTGGTCGTGATTCGGGGAAGAAGAACGAGACACGAGAACGATCCTGCCACGCTCGACTCTACCTCCGGCTCCGTGGGGCGGGGCGGGGCGGGGCGGGGCGGGGCGGGGCGGGGCGGGACGAGGCAATGGCTTCTTGCCTCGACCTCCTTGCGGCCAGGAATACCGCGACGGCCCGGGTCGCCATCATGAACTCATGAACCGCATGGCGTACGCTTATGCCCGGCGAGCCGGTGCGGCGGGGTCAGCCGGTGCCGCTGGTGCGGAGGCAGGTGGGGCAGGTGCGGGAGGTGCGGGAGGTACAGCGGCGTCAGCGGAGGGTGCGGCTGCATTTGCGGGCGCGGGGGAGGGAGCGGGGGCATTACTTGCGGTAGCGTCGGCGGCGGCGGCGGCAGGGGCGGCTGAAGCGTCGCCTGCGCCTGCGGCCGCGCTTGGGATGTCAGCGGGCCGGGGGACGCCGGTCGTGTTGGCCTGGTACTGCTCGAGCGGCTCCTTCCAGATGTACATGCCCGAGATGACGCCTGGGGGTTGGGTTAGATGTGTCTGGAGGTATGCAGGTGGGTGGGTGGAGGCAGAGGTGAGGAGGGGAGGAGGGGAGGAGGAGACAGGGAGGAGACACGGCCGAGTTCTGTCTTCCTCTCTACTCACCGACGGCGCCGGCAACGAGGAGAGGGAGCGGGCTACGTCCCATTGTGGCTCTGGGTGCTGCTGGTGAATGGGTGAAATGAGACGAGGGCAACGTTGTCAAACTCGAGACCGTCATTCATCTCCTGCCGATGCTCCCCCGGTTCTAGATGCTGGTGCTCGGCCAGAGTCGCGTGGGTTCCATCCAACCAACATACCAACATTTTGATTCCGCGGTGGAGGGTGTCCAGTCAACCCAGCCAAGCATGCACGTACGCGTCGTGTTTGTCTTCCTTTGTTTTTCTTTTTCTCTTTCTCGTCATCTTCCTACCCCTGCATCACATTTACACTGGCGCACCACACATCTTATCTGTGTCGCCATGTCCGATGCGACGCCCGTGAGCTACCGAGGTAGTTGCTGAAGCTCACACACAGATTCTCGAAGCGGAGACAAGCGACGTACGCCAGTTCGCCCGACTCCTGCGGGGCATAGGTCTGCGCGACGTGCGTACCCCTTGTGTGCCCCTAAGTACTAACTCCAAGCACGCAGTGATGACCGTCTCGGCGGCGGGGTTTGAAGTAACTGTCGAAGAAGCGAAATCCGTGTCGGCCACGGCGTGGATCCCGACCAACATTTTCGCCAGCTACAAGTTTGCAGACGACGCGGCGGCCATGTTTGAGATCAGTCTCGATGCGCTCCTGCAGTGCCTCAACATCTTTGGGAGCGCCGGCGCGGGTGGAGCTGGGAGCAAGATGCTGGGAGGGCTAGGGGGGCTCGGGAGGCGGCGGAAGTGGGCGGGGGAGGGGGAGGACGAGGACGAGCGCGAGCACGAGTGGAGCGCCGAGCGGCGCAAGGAGAGGCGGACGGGGATGCGGTTGAGTTGGGCTGGGGAGGGGTTCCCCCTCAAGGTTTTGCTGTGAGTGCGGAGTGTACAGTGCACAGCGCACAGTTTGGCGGGGCTGGGCGGTGCGATACTGAGATTGACTCGAGATTGTGCTTACTTTCTTCTAGGCGGGACGACGCCAAGGGGCCCGTGACAACGTGCGAGCTGTACACTATGGAGCCGGACGAGCTGGCCAACCAGGCTTTTGACGAGTCGCGGCGGTGAGCATTATAGACTCTACTGGGCTGACGTGCAGAGCGGTGTATCTCATCATGAAGGTGGGTACTTGCTTTCTAAATGGGTCGTGGGCCAGGGTGTACCGGTGCAAGCGAACCGCAGTACTCTCTCTCTGTTTAGCTTGTCTTGTCTTTCCCTGGCTGCCTTCCTTTCCTTGTGGTGTTAACCTTGCCTGGTTACCCACTACTTGCCCCTCCTCGGATTACATACGACTCACACCCAGTCCGAATGGTTCCGCGATGCCCTCCTCGACCTCCCGCCGAGCTGCACGCGCGTCACGCTGCGCGCGACCCCACGCAGCCAGGCAGGCACGCGACGGCGCGACGGCAGCTTTACAATCTACGCCGAGGGCGACTTTGGCACCGTGCAGGTGAGCTTCTTTGAATGTAGCGGTTAGCTCACGACAGTTTGACTACCCGAACGAGCGGGAGGTCATGGACGCGTTCGAGTGCGAGGAGGGCGTGACCTTCAGGTGAGTTGCAACCATATGAGCTGGTTCTCACGGCAGCTACCACGCGCAACACATTATTCTGCTCGCGCGCGCGCTGCAGCACGCACTCAAGATCTGCCTCCAGATCGAGGAGACAGGCTTCCTCTGTGTCCAGGTCATGATGCCCATCCCGGAGAATATGGCGCCCGACATGCATAATGGCATCCTCGACTTCAAGGTCAGTTATCAGCAGTCTTTCCGTCAGCTGACGCCCAGATGCACGCGCTCGAAGACGAGGAGGAGTACGCGTAGAGTACAGATACGGGGTTGGTGGTGTGAGGAGCTGTTGTTCACTATAGTCTCTGATAGACCATTCTCAGCATGTACAGTAACTGTTACCGAATCGCAATCGCCCCCCAGAAACGGCCTCCTTGCTTTTTGATAGCTTGATTGTAACACACACGGAATGAATGCATGGGTCTCGTGGCTGTGAGTAATACAGTGCCGACATCTAGACAGAATGTGGGAGCTGCCACTGGCGTTGTCGGACCCGGCGCCGCATCCGAATTAGTAGCCGTGACTGGGGGTGTGTCAGCAAAATGAATCTCAAGGTATCGAGCTCCTGCACCTCCTACGTACATGACAATCTGGTCCTTGGCCTCCTTGGCGGTGAGCAGGCCGGACGAGACGAGGAACTCCTTGACGGCAGTACGCTGGTCGCCCTGGAACTGGAGGACCTTGCCGTGCTCGTCCTTCTTGCCGGGGGCGGGCGAGTCCTCGTCGTCAGAGTCGGCAGAGTGGACAACGTGGCCGTTGCAGGCAAACTCCTTCTTCATGGCCTTGAGGAGCTTGCGCGGGTCGTACTTGTCAGGAATGCCCTGAACAGTGGTGATAGTCTTGCGGCCATTGCGCTGCTGAAGACCTGCGAGGTGGTTAGTATGCGAGTGGCGACAATGGATAGATTGCGCCTCGGCTTGGCCGCTTTGTTGTGACAGCCCGCTGACTTCGCGCTCCTGCGGCACTCACGAATGTGGATCTTGTCGGCCTTGCCGACGCTCTTCTCAATCGAGGGGGTGGGGCCGGACTCGGCAAAGGGGTCGGCGGTGGAGAACGGGTCTGGGGCGCGGTCAGTAGGGATGCGGATGCGCGGGAGGGGAGGGGGCTGAGTCAGAGTGCGCTCTGTCTGCGGTGGAGGTGATGATGGAGTGAGGGGGGCAGGGGAGGAAGGGGGGGGGGGGGGCGCGGCTGCACACCAGAGATGTGGCCTGCGAGGGAAGCACAGGGGACACAGAGCAGTAGACTATCACCGAGCTGGCGGTCCCTATTTCCCAGCTCGGCTTACCACTACCGCTACCGCTATCCTGTCCCGTCAAATCCCTTGCCCTCCTCTGCCCTTCGCTCCCGACAGCGCGCTCGCTGCAGACCCGATTTATCACTTACCGAAAGCGGGCCCGAGGTTGAGGTTGGTCGCCCCGGACGACGCCGGGGCCTTGCTCTTGGTCTTTCCGGCGTCCACTTTGGTAGCTGCCAGCGAGAGACGGAGGAGAAGTAGAGGAGAAGTGGGAAGCCGGGGAGGACAGATTCAGTGGCGAACAAACGTCCAAAAATGTCACAAGTCACGAGAAATAAAAATAAGTCCGGGGCGGGGTCAATGCGTAATGCAGTGTGGTGTAGTGGCGAACGCGACGACAAATCGAGACAAGATCGAGACGAGACCCAACAATCCACCGGACAAAGGATAGAAACACAAAAAAAAGGAGAGCGAGGGGGGAGGCGACAACAACAATGGACCGACCAATCGTAAAGGTTTTGCGTCAGCACACGAGCTCGCTCCACCTTTTTCTTCTTCTTGCAGTACTACGCACTTGTGCTGCTCATTCAAATAAGTAAAGCGGGGGGGTGGCGGCGCGATGAAACGGTGTGCTTGGCGAAGCGGAGCTGAGAAGGAAGGAAGAAGGGGAAGAGTGGTGAGGAGGAGGTGGTGAGGAGTGGTGGAGTGGAGAGTGGAAAGAGTGGTGATGAAAGACGACGAGCGAGATATTGAGGCCAGCCATGGTCGCCGTTTTGATTGTCAGCAGTAACAGCACTAGAGCACTGCAGTCGGCCACGCGTGGCGTCCCTGCGCGGCCTGGGCGGGGGGTGTATGGGCTGGGGCTGGGGGTGGTGGAGGATCCCGAGGAGCAGCTGGGTGGGGTGAGAGAGCCAGACTGAGCCAGAGAGTGAGTGAGTGGGCTTGCGAGGCTGAGTGGCAATTTCGGCATTTCGGCGTTATGCAGTGTGGCTCGCCACTCTTCGTTCTGCGCTCATGGAGCTATAGAGACCTGTCGCCGCTTATCCCTGCTCTCCACATGTGAGAGCCAAAAGCTCTGCTGCATTTCAGTTGTACGGCTCCGAACCTCCCCAAGCCAAAGAAAGAGTGTGGCATCGACTCGCGTGTGGCATTCCATGCAATGCATGTGCGGGGCCATGGAAGGGGGGGGGGGGGGATGCTCTTCACGAATTAAAACAAATACCGAGCATTACAACCTCGGGGGGAAACGGGTACGGATCTGAATCTGAATCTGACCATCTGGATCTGATCTCGAACCACACTTGCAGCGCGAGCATATGCACCGTCCACACTTCTCAAGGGAGTCTCCTCTCCGGCTCGGCAGCGAGCCCCCAACCCCACCCCCACCCTCCCTAGCCTCCGAGCCCAAGACCCTCGTCTCAGGCATCTAGAATGCATAGGATTTGCATTGCGTATCTGATTCCGCGGTCTCGTCGACGCTGGGGAGAGAATGAATGGCAGTGCTCATCTGGCCGTCTCTGACCGGTGCCCCTTCTTCACTTCGAGGCGTCCCCCGTCTCTGCACACTTCACACCTCGTCTCTTCATTCCCAAAACGTACCCCATACACGTTGATCCGAACACACATGGCCGTCCACTCCGCCGCTCTGCAGCCCCACCGCTCCGCCACGAGTCGCCGCCACTGTGCCCCCCCCATCCAGGCCGCTTAGCTCAGCTGGTTAGAGCATCGTACTAATATGCAGCGCCCGCCGTGAGGCAAGCAAGCAAGGCATATCAGTCCATGCGGAGGTCGGCAGTTCGATCCTGTCAGTGGTCATTGGTCAGTTTGGGGCATCTGTAGGTGTTCCGAGTCTCCGTCCTTTTTTCGGTGTCGAGTGGAGAGAGAGGGGACGGACGGAGGTCGAGGTCCGAGGCCGAAGCCCAATGGCGCAGATCCTAATCGAGAATTTCGTGCTCGGGGGCGTGGAGGCAGAAAGTTGGAGGCCTAGAGGACAGGTCGGTGATCCGGATGGGTGGATGGATTTCAGTGGCGCTGCGGAGCAAGTCTCGTGGCTCCCCGGGGGAGTTGAGCGTTCCAGACATGCAGTGAGAGCGGCTCCTCGAGTTTGTCAACCGAGTCTAAAGCACTACAAGAGCATGCCCCGCCCCGCTGCGTTCCGTCAGTCATCCATCAGCCATCAGCACGCCCACCACCCAGAGGTACGACAAACAATACATGGTGTGATGTGTTATGGCTCGAGGAATCAGAGATCCAATCCACAAATTAAATCTATAGTGCGGGCGGTGGAAGTGGGAGTGGGAGTGGGAGTGGGAGTGCGACTCGGACTCGGGGCTGGGACTGAGCCTCGCTGCATCAATTAGAGCCGGACGCCGCCCCCGGACCGGCTGCGGTCGATCCAGTCCACCTCGTCCTCGGCCGCAATCTTGACCGCGTCCGACTCGCCCGACAGGCTGCCCTGCTCCGTGAGCTCGTACGCCTCGGGCCCGTCGTCGTCGTCGCCGTGCTGCTCCACCTGCCGCTGCGTGTCGCTCTGGTTGAGCTTGGCGTACCCCGCCTCGGCGCCGTCACCGCCGTCGTCCCCGGCGTTCTTGGCCGCGTTGCGCCCCGAGTTGGCGTACAGGTGCACGAGGAACGTGATCACCAGGTAAATAATAAACGAGAGCGAGAAGTCAAAGAGGGCGTACGAGACGTGGTCGATGCCGAGGTCCTCGGCGTTGTGCATCTCCTCGTCGGTCGCCGACATGAAGAGCGTGCCGCCCAGGACGAGGAGGTATGGCGGCAGGTGCTGGAAGACACGGACGGCGCCGGGCGGTGTGGGCTGGTCGTTGAGGACAAAGCACACCTCCACGAGGCGCAGAACACCGGCCGCAATGAGCGCGTACCCGAACATGGCGTGGATCTAGCGCGCAGTCAGTACAACTCCAGTTGCGGTGAACCCACCTTGGTGGAGATCATGAGCGCCTGCTCGTGCGCCGACATGCCCCAGCCGGTCATGATGATAATGATGGCGGGCACAAACGAGCGGCGCCCCTTGCGGCTGAGGAAGATGCCGAGCATGCCGCCCGCCCACCACAGCACGCCCATCATCGTGTGCTGCATGTCCTTGTGCGACCACGGCCCGCCGTGGTGCTCGGTAAACGTGTTGACGATGCCCTGGGTGGTCAGTGAATCTCGCCTCTTGTGTGGTCATCTCATGGCCAACTCACCCAGACCATGATGACCGAGCTGTCGAGCATCTCCTGGCTGCATCCCGTGCGCGCGAGCCAGTTGCCGCCGAGGTTGAGCATGATGACGAGGATTGCAGCGTAGCCAATAAACGCCGAGCCCATAATGTAGTGCGCGGCGCACTGGCCGAGGTTGCCGCCGCGGCAGAAGCCGAGAGCGGTCGCGACGCCAAAGAGCATCTCTGGCACGGTCAACATCTCCCAAAGAGAGAACGGCAATACTCACGCGTCCAGCCGATCACGGGGAAGAACTTGCCAAGGATGCCGTGCACGCGCACGATCCATGGCCGGACGGTCTTTTCGAGAATGTGCAGCTTGAGGAAGACACCGCATGCCGTTTGCTAGGGGCGAGTTCAGCGCAAGAGGCGCGTATGAAAACTCACAATGACGAGGACCGCGGCGATGATCTTGGCCATGAGGCCGTGGACCTGCTCTGTTAGCGGACATACTGTACATTGGTGGCAACCACAGTCAGGCTATATCTTCGGGGTATTGGTCGGAAAAGCGTCAAAGGATGCACCGCGCCGATGCAGCGTGACGCTGACACAAGACGCTCGCACCCCTTCCTTCGCATACAACCCAGCCCAAACCCAGAGCACATACCCCACAACCATAGCCCAGAACAGATTGCCCCTAGCCCATAGCTCATGCCCAGCCCACGCTCACGACTCACCGTCGCGGGAAACTCGCGACCACCATGGTGATGTCCAAGCCACGCGCCAAAGAAGCTGAGCACAACGCCAGTACTCTGCAGGGGCACATGGTACCGCGACTTGGACATGCCGAGGACCATGCCGACGGGGAACAGGATACCCCACACGAACGTCTGCAAGCTCATCTGCAAAGTGTCAGCGCCACTCGTTCCAGCTTGCTCGTCGTCTTACGTGCAGGTACATGACCCAGTCGATGGGCTTGGTGGGGTCGATCTCCGAGACATCATGGTGCCCGTGCGCGAGTGCTGCGAGTGTGTTAGAACGGAAGCCGCGGGGGGGGGGGGGGGGGGCTGCGGGCGTACCGAGCGGCAGGGCGGCGAGGAGGGCGGCGATGGAGCCCAGGCTGGCCATTCTGGCGGGACGGAGACGGGGCGGGAGCGAGTGAGAGGCGGATACAGTGGGGGGGGGGAGTGGGAGTGGGAGTGGGAGGGTGTGAGAGACGTAGGGGCGGTTCAGCGGTTTCGTGTTCTGCTTTTGTCTAGTCTCGGGATCTTGGCGGCGGCGAGTCGTAGTTTGTCAGGACGAGGCCGGGGTCGAAGCCAAGGTCGAGGTTGGGCCGAGTTCGAGGGGTGGAGGGGCTGACCGCGGTGCGTATGCGGGGGTGCAATAGAGCGCGCCGCTGATGACAGTCGATTAATAACGTGAATGTTATGGAATCAGAACGAGAACGAGAACGACCAACGATGACAGACGAAAGACGACGAGGACTGCTGTTGCTTTGCTGCGGCGTATTGCGACGCACCATCAGATGGAGCTATTTCCTGTCTGCAATCTGCGAAGCTGCAAAGTTACGAACTACGCAGTCCGTTGCTCTGCGCTTCGGCGACCGAAATTCATTATTATGACCCACACACAAACCTCATGCATGCCGTCAAATAGGCCGCTTCCTAGTTGGCCCCACGCTGCGCTACTCTTGCGTCCACTATACTGATTGACTACTGCAGCTAGCACTGTATTAGATTTTTCAGGACACAGCATGTATGTAGTTGCGGCGGCCGCACTTGACCACTCGACCACTGACCAAACCAACCCCACATGTGGACTTACATCACTTCATGCTTCGCTGCTGCACACACCGTCATCGACAACACAACCACAAGCTGTAAGCTGCATCGCTCACTCTCTCCCTCGCTCGCTCCCTCGTCGTTAATGTCGTTGCATGAGACTGAAGAACAAGCGGAAGAAGAAAACCCGAATCTACAAAGATCCAAGGAAAAAAGGAGACGACAGCCATGCGGATACAGAACTACTAGCTACTAGAAGCAGCATGGGTGTTGAAGCCCATGCCATACAAAAGACGTGAGGGGGGAACGCACAACTCTTTTCAACACTCTACTCCATGTAGTCGTCGACCACAATGGCGGCGGGGTCGGTATCCCGCCTGCGGAGCCGGAGGCCCGCGGCGGCGAGACGCTCGCGCTGCTCCTCCCAGCGTTCGCGGACGGCCTCTTTGGCTCCCTTGAGGCCAAAGTTGAGATTGTTCAGGTTCGCCTTGGCTTCGGGAAGCATGGCGGCCATGCCGGACAGCGTGGGGATGTTGGGGATCGGGAGGTTGGCCATGGTCGGGATGGAGATGTTGGGGAACAAATGCTGCGGGATAATGAGACTCGGCTGCGAGGGCGTGTACGGCGTCACGAGGGGCGACTCGTCCGGCGTCACGGTGCCCATGTCCGGGGCGGAGATGGCGTCAATTGGCAACTCGCCCTCGAGGGAAACAGGCTTGAGCCGCGGCTTGTCGATCGACACTGCCAACGGAGTTTTGGCCTTGGTCTTGGCGCCGTTGGCTGCGCGCGCCTTGGACCGGCGCTTGAGGTAGCCCTTGACACCGCCGTGCATCCATGACGAGTGGAGCGTGAGTGCCGCGCCGAGCATGACGGTCGGAACCCACGAGTCGTCCGTGAGGGCACGCGACGATGGGCGGAGGCAGTCGACAAAGAGGACAATGTTGAAGATGATACGAGTGAGAAGCATCAAGCCCAAGAAGCGCTCGTCACTGCGAACCGCGGGGAAGAGGTGCGAGATGCCCAGGTCGAACGTCGGCAACTACAGTAAGTGTGTTAGCCACAACAACAGAACGCCTCACGCCCCGAAAGTGCCCGGGAGCCGGCTAAAAGCGCTTTGCCACCGGACGACATTTGTGTGCGATCATGAGACTCAGGCCTCGACTCACCTCCATGACGGCAGCAGTGAGAAAGATGCACGACTGCCGGGACGTCGCGAGATGCGCCATGAGGCCCGTGTAGACAATGTGGTGGACCCAGCCGGTGAGCATGCCGATTTGGTCGCGGTACGCGAACCAGCCGACCGCGAGCTGCGAGAGGTTAGAATTGCGGTGCACGGAGGGTCGTATCGCGAGATGACAAATACGACGTTTTTTTTACATCTCGTTGACCGCAAAGGTGACTCACATCCACTGCAGTGTCAGTTCTCGACAGGCATGTCACACTCACTGATAAGATACGTCGCGAACGCAGGCACGACAACAGTCGCCAGCGTGCTCGTCCACCCGCTCTGGCCCGCGACCCAGACGGCAGGCAGGCCGCCGCGCAAGTACTCCACGACGAACGGCACGCTCGACAGAGTCATGCAGCAGCTCGTCAGGGACGAGAGAATGTACGCACGCGCCCGCGTGTCCGGAAAGCTGGGCGCGATGAGCTTGTACGCCGTGAGGAGGACGCAGGCTGTCGGGAGCGGCACCATAAGCGTGAGCGGATGCAGGAGGTCGAGGCGCGACGCCGCGGGGGGTGCCGGAGACCCCGGCGAGAGCGGTGACGGCGCCGTGCTGGACAAGAAGGACATCAGGGCCGCGAGGGGGTGTGTGGAAAGTATTGACATTGTTTTAGGACAGGGGGGGGAGGGAAGATAGGGGGGCGCAGTAAGGTGTGCGATGGGCCAAAGATTTGGGCGTGGCGAAAAGGATAAAAACAGATATGTATTATATATAGAGGACGATGGCCGTACGTGTCGGGCGAACAGTTCAACGTCGTGCCGTTGTCTGCAGGTTGTCGGTGTACCCGGTGAATGGTGCGGTGTAGACAGACCTCCCAAAAGAGCGATCAAGGCTCGTTCAGAATTCTGGATCAAAGAGCGGCCGCGACGGGTTCGGGTTCGGGATCCGGATCAAAATTCCCTGCTATGGACAGGACAGGACACGCCGTATCTGCTTTCCTGTCCTGGATGTGTTATCCGAGGGACAACCGCGTGTTGTGTCGTGTTGCGTCGTGTTGACTTGTCTGGGCTTGTCTTGGCGTGTCTCGTGTCCAGAACAATCAACGACTCAAAGGGGGCCAAGGAAGAGTAGTGTAGTGTCGATGAAACAGAGACAGTTGTCAATGCAGAGGTTGAGCGTGACGGTGGCAAGGAGGATAAGGATTTTGAACGTGAACGTGAACGCGAACGGCGAAAAAGACCGCCCCCGACGCCGCCAGGCCGCCAACTTTGTTGACAATTGACAAGAGGCCAAGAGGGAAAGGAAAGAGCGAGCACGTGTGTGGACCGAAAAAAGGCCACAGGGATAAATGACGAGAAATCTGTGCCCAGTGGACGCGTCCCCGATTGTTTTTTGAGTTTGCGAAATGTGTAGCAAGAAGAATGAGAATGAGGAGATGCACTAAAAGTGCGCAAAGTGTAGTAATGACAGTGAGAGAGTGAATGAAAGTGCAAGAGAGAGAGAGAGAGAAGAGAGAGAGGCAGAGAGAGAGAGAGTAAGAAAGAGAAAGAGAGAGCGAGATGCAGATAGACGGACTAGTATAATGTTAGCACGGCTAGCGGCCGAGGAAAAAAGCCCCAGTCCAAGAACAAATTCACAGACAGATGGGGGCCACCAAGGATTGAAAAAGCTTGGGAATGGGGGCCGGAGACGGGGCAAGGCAAGGGCATCCATCACGCACTATCATTTTCCTCTCATTCTTCAAAGGAACAGAAGATCAGAAGAGAAACCCCGTGCACGCAAAGCCATGCGCCATAAGCTCCGAAACGCGCAGCATGCTCAAGGCCTAGCCTCCGTCTCCGTTTCGAGGGTACAGCCCCACGCCCCCCGGTGCCTCGCCGCGAGGTGTATTGGCGTGTTCTTGTAACCCCTGTGTGTCTAATATCTGTATCTGCCTCTGTACCAGCATCTGCGCATCTGCATTTGCCTCTGCATTTCTTCTGATCTCATCGCGGTGTTCGATGGGGTGTCGGGTGACGTGGCGCTGTCTCACCTCTCAAGTTTCAACGCCTCCAGACATAGACATAGATAGCGTGCACATGGTGTGCACTCGCGCCTTCGCCCCTGCATCCGTATCCCTGTGACCTGCGGCCGGGTAGCGGCGTGGCGGACATGAACAAGAATATGGATAGGACATGGACCCACAAGGCCATGGCGGCGACGTCGGCGTGGGCGGCGGGAGGGCGTCCGAGGGCCGACATGTATTATATGTTTCATGTGCTCGCGTGAGGCTCGTGTGACTTTTATGGATTGATATACCATATCTCTAGTCTCTTGTCGCCTGTGGTGTCCTACTTTATGGCTCGTGTTGTCTCCCTGTACGCCGCCCATGTCTTATCGTGTACCACCTGTCCTGCGGAACAGCCATATCGTCTTCTGTGTTCTGTCCTCCGCTCGCACGTGCCATCTCGACGGCGTTGAGGCAAGCACACACTCGGCTGACGCAATGGGGTCTTTCTGTCTCGGCTGTATTTGCTCCATTCAACTCGGGCCCTCCGGCCTACCACACACTCGCTGCTTCACCGCGGACATGATGTTCATACTCTATGCCACAACTCAGATCGTATATATGGATGGAAGTGAAGGTTAGCAGGGTGTAGGTGTAGGTGTAAGGCGGGAAGGAGTGGCAATGGTGGGATATACAACGGAGTGCATGGGCCTGTACAGCAGCCCATGCCCAGGAGTTCAAGTTTGAGCTCGAGTTCGAGTTCAAACGTCACTTGAGTGAAAGTCTACAACAGGGCCGCCATGAAGCCCGCGCCGGCGGCAGCCCCCTCATCTTCGTCCGGGATGCCCATCGCGCGCTGCGCCGCGCGCTCTTCCTCCCAGTCGATCGCCTCCGTGGACGCCGCCACGCGCGCATAGTACGCTTTCGCCTGCTCCGAAAGGCCGGTCGGGAGGTTGAGCGGGCGGGTTGCAACGGCGGCTGGGGCTGCGTTTTCATTGTCATTGTTGTCGTGGTTGTTTTCGTTGCTGTTCTGGGGGGGCTCCTCGGGGTTCATGGACGAAATGATGGCCCGCATCGTGCGCTCGCGCTGCCGGATCTCGCGGGCGCGCTGCGCCTCAAAGGCCGGGATGAGCGTCAGGAACCACAGCGCGACGGGGAGGACGAGCTGCGTCACGATCCACTGCGGGCGCGAGCGCGGTTCGGGGCGGAGCGTGGGTGTGGGTGCCGGGGCGTTTGGGCTGGGGGTCGCAGACGGCGTGGCGCCCGTGGTGGGGCTGTCCCGGCGGGTGTCCCGGTGACGGATACGCAGCTGGCGCGCGTCGACGTCCAAGTGAAAGTAGGGCACGCGGAGGAGGAGCTCTGTGATGTTCACGCGGCGGTGCGCGGCGTTGGCGGGGTTGCGCACGCGGATCGCGGCCGTGCCTGCGCGAGCGGCCGCCGCGGCGTGGAGGGGCGCGTCAATCGCCGCTTGGGCTGCGGCGTCCAGGGGAGGAGGCGGTACACGCCCCGTTCCGTCTGGCACGCCGCCCTGCGCCGCGGCGGCTGCGCGCGCCTCAGCCTGTGCGCGACGTAGGCGCAGGGCACGCCGCACGCGCTCCTCCGCGACCCAGTGGTTGAACCCGTCGACGGCCCACCACCCGGCCCCGAGGCCGATGAGCAGCCAGAGGCGCGAGTCGTTCCACGCCATGCCGCGCGTGAGCATCCACATGATCGTCAGGATGCGCATTGCGGACCAGAACATGTGCTGGATGAACGCAAAGGAGACGCGGAGGCGGGGCACGCGGATCCGGATGGAGGTCTGGTACAGGACCCGCGGGCGGGGAGCGGCTGCCGCGGCGGCGGGCCCTGCTGCTCCAGCTGTTGTGGTCGGGGCCGCCTCCTGTGCCGCCGGGGCCACGGCGGCGTCCTGCTCCGCGAGGCAGGCCGAGAGGAACCTAACGAGGGAGGCGGTGCGGAGGTAGAAGAGAAGGTGGGTGAGTTGCGCGGGGACCATGTCCTTGAGGGCCGGGAGGTGGAGTGTGAATGTCTCGAGGCTGGCGACCGGTCAGAAAATCAATCCTGCGAGATTACTGCGGCCGAACTCACTCAAGCTCAATCTGGGCAGCGTCGCCGTTGACGCCGTATTCGCGGCCGACGAGGGCACGCCAGTGCGAGTTGATCTCGGCCGCCATGGCGTCGGCGCCGATGGTGCGCCACGCGCCCTCGAGCGCCTTGCGGTCGCCGTCGCCCTGGAGGGCGTCCGCCCACTCGCTGCCCGCGTACGCCCGCACGACGCTCAAAATTGCCGCGTACGCCTCGGCGCGGCTGACGGTCGGGGCAGGGTATGTGTCTTCCCACGCGAGTCCGCGCCGCCCGATAATGGCACACATGTGCTCGCGGCACACAAAGATGAGGTAGTGGATCGTGTCGGCGAGTGCGACCGTCTGGGCCGAGGACGACACCTTGGGCGCCAGCGCGGCGAACTGCGAGCTGCTGGCGCCTGGCGGGGCTGGTGGCCGGTTCACAGCAGCACTAGCAGAGGCGGAAACGGTCTCAGCGGTGGTGGAGGGCAGGGGGCGCGCGACGACGTGTACGGTCGGCTCGTCGACGCCCGCAAACACCGTCTCGAGTACCTCGTCGTCCTGCAGCAGCCGGCCGCGCCAGATGAGCCGCAGCCCCTGCAGCTCCCAGCGCCCGTACCCCGCTGATCCGGACGCAATCGCCGCTTTCGCCTCGCGCACCGTTGTCGACGCCGCGACCATCCACCCGCTCCGCGCCGCGGGGCCGGGTGCGAGATCTGCGGACGGCATCCACAGGTGGATCTTGATCATGCTGCCGGCGAGGGACGGAGTGGCGAGTGTGATGTTTGCTGGCGGCGTCGCTGCCCCAGCTCCGCCCCCTGCACCTGCGCCTGCACCTGGGCCTACTGCTGTGCGCCGCAACCGTACGTCGTCCCGCGCAAGTGCTGTCTGGGATCGGAAGGGAGAGAGCGGGGGCGAGGAGGCGGGGACGGGCACGGTATCGGGTGGGTCGACCTGCATGGTGGTGATACAGAAACGATAAAAAAGGAAAGAAAGAAAGAAAGAGAGACCAAGAAAGAAAGAAAGAAAGAAAGAAAAGAAGGAATAATGCAGAGATTGGAGACTTGCCATGCTGTCTCCTGTGCATGCCATGCCATGCCATGTCATCCACATGTCGAGCTGGTCGAGCACAGCACACCGCATTAGACCGTACAGGTAGTCCACCGCACAGCGGGTACAGGGGGTACAGCCTTTCTTCGGCCGCGGATGCCCTGCCCCCTGCCCCCCTGGATCTCTGCGGGGGCCAGGGGGTGCACGCCACTCCACACCCAACATCGCCACCCCCCCTGGGGTCCTGGGGTGAATGACAGCAGTCAGCAACTGCAGCACTGTGCCAGCACTGTGCAGCAGTGCAGCACTTGTCCACGTTGCCACCCAAAAAACCGTTAAACCAGCTAAACCAGTGTGAAAAGCGGAACCAAATACACGTGGCAACATTTAATAACTTAATTACGTCAGCAATCTGGCCCCTTCCCCTTCTTGATAAACAAACCCCCTGGAGCCTAGGAATTCAGGTGCGACTGCTTTCTTTCTGTTCGTCGTGTCGTCCAAGCCGTCGTCGTGGTCAACTATCGCCGTCAAACGTACACATCTCCAGTACTCGCCGTTTTACTATTCACCACACACTTTATTCTACGATATCTGCCCCGACCGCGACGGCGACAATGAGTCTGAAGGATAAGCCAGTACGGCCTGGAGCTTATCCCAACCCGCTCGCTGTGGTCTCTGAGGATTCGAACGAGGTCATGCGTGTTGATGCCGATGTCTATGCCGATGTTGTCGATGAAGACGAGGCCGGTGTCAAGGCCGTCACCGAGGAACGGGATCAGGTCGCCGAGTCCGACAACACCCACCGCGAACAGGAATCCAAATTGCCCAAGGAGCCGAAAGATCCCAAAGACCACAGGGAGTCGCGAAAACACAAGGACAGGAGCAGGGACAAGGACAAGGACAAGGACAAGGACTCAAGGTCGAAGCACTCGAAGGACTCTAAAGAAACGGATGCAGAGTCCAAAAAGGCCGCGCACAAATTATCCTCTCTGAGCGCGCAGCTCGTCGCGCACGGGTACACGAAGCGCCCGCTGCGGCTCGACGGCCTGCCGAGCGCCGAGCAGGCGCAGGTCTCGGCGGTGATTTCGGATCTGCTAGGTGCGAGCTCTGTGCGTACACAACAAGACAGAATCCCTTCTCTAACGCGGCAGGCAAAAGTGTCCGCACTCGAGGACGCCAACGCGCGTCTCCGGACGCTGCAGTACGAGCACGACCGGCTGCAAAAGTACATTGAGAAGAACGACCGCGAGATGGCGCGCATGGAGGCGGACGTGCTCGCCGCCAAGGCTGTGGCTGCGCGCGCGGAGCAGCGGCAGGCCGAGGAGGAGGCCAAGGTCAAGACTCTTCGCGAGGACGTTGCGCGCGGTCGCAAGGCGCTGGATAACATCAGGGTTGCCGCGACGGTGAGTTGGGTCAATTGCGAAGTGTCTTACTCCGCAGCAAGAGGCGAAACGCGCGCAGATCAAGCTCGACAAGGTGCTCGCGCAGCTCGCGCGGCAGGTCCCCGCTGTCCCGCCCACATTTGAGCTGCTGAACCCCGTCCCCGCGGGCCACATAGCCCCCGTTGCCGTGAGTTAACCTTTTCGGAGCAACAACTCACATCCCCAGGCGGGCCCCATCCCGCTCATCGAGGCCTCGCTGTCGGACCTCTCGGACCTCCGACAGAGCCTGCAGGAAGAAATTGAGGCGTTCCGGCACGTCGCTGTGTCGACCGCCAACGCGCTCGCGGAGGCACTCGCCGCAGGGCAGGGCGCGGATCCGCCGGCGCGCATGCTCGCGGACGAGTTTTATGCGGCAGAAAGCAGCGCAAAGCATATCCGGCAGGTGGCGTCGTGGACCGCACACCCCGTGATCGCGGACACGCGCCTGCGCGCGCTCGTCGCCGAGGTGCGCGCGGCGCTCACGGCCGGCGTCTCCCCGCTCATGCGCGACGGGACGGGCGTGAGCGAGCACGAGGCCGATGCCGCCGAGGAGGCCAAGCGCGCGGCCCGCGCGCGCGAGCGCGAGATGGCCGACCTGCGCGACCGCGTAAAGGACCTCGAGGTCGAGCTGCAGATCGCCGCGGCCAAGAATGCCGAGGCGAACAAGGTCGTCGAGCAGATGGCCAAGCTGAGCGTGCAGTCTGGGTGAGCTACGATAGTCGGAGTAAAGCTGACGTTTGGCAGCGTGCCGTCGACGACAGACTTTGCAGACACGCGCCTGCGCGACGAGCTCGTGCGCCAGAAACGCGTGCTCGATGCGGAGCGCGAGGCGATGCGCGCGCGCACCGTGCAGATGAACGAGGAGCGCATGGCGCTCGACGCGGACCGCACGGCATTCGAGGCGGACCGCGCGGCCGCAATCGCCGCGGCGGTAGCCGAAGCCCAGGCGCAGGCGCAGGCTGAAGCTGAAGCCGCCGCCGCCGCTGCCGCAACCCAGCCCAGTTCGCCGCCGCGCTCCCCACGGAGACACCGGCACATCCCGCCCTCGCCGTCCCCGCTCTCGCCGCACAAGCCGCACGCACCGCACCGCACACCCGCAAAGCACAGCGTCGGCGTTCACGTCGCGGTCCGCCGCAAGCCGCCGCGTACCCCTCTGTCGCGCCTCGTTCTCGAGCGCGCAGTGCTCGACCGCGATAGGCGCAAGCTCAGCGGGAGCTCCAGCGGGAGTAGCAGTGGGAGTGGGAGCGGGGGCGTGGGAGGCAAGCTGGCTGCGAGTGCGAGAACAGGAGCGCGGACACTGCGGGCCTCTGGCTCTGCTTCCGCGGGCCCTTCCTCATCGAGCAGCGCAAACACCGACGCGGCCCCACGGCCGAGCGTCAGTCCCGTGCTCACGGACAGTGCACGGGATAACGTCACCGACAACGGCAAAGGCAAGGGCAAGGCGCGCGCGGATGCTGGTCCCGACAAGATCATCAGAGACGCCGGCAGCGATACGGCCACGGGCAAGGACGCGCAGAGTTCCAAGGACAAGGCGCCGCTCCGGAAATCGTCGCTGTTTGCGAGCACGGCCGCGTCGGCTGCGCGCGCCAAGAGCGACAAGGTCATGAGCGGCGGGGCGCGCAGCGGGACAGGGACGCAGGGGCCAACGAAGACAGCGCCGCCGCGGGCGTGGCGGTGAGGCCACATGTATGTCGGATCTGCAGTGGGGTGGGGGTTTGTATGCGCAACATCAGTAATGTACTATATTTTCTTTCGGTGGATCTGGATCATTGACAGGGAGCATTACTGTAATATCATTAAAACTAAAAGCTGTGGACGTATGGACGGTTACGTTTACTCGGTCTTGGGCTTGGGCTTGTCTGTGCCGCTCAGCTCGAGCGCGGGGACCGCCACGTCCGGGGCGGGGAGCACGAGCGGCGACTGGTCGAGCAGCATGTTGTCCGCGGACGCCGAGGCGCTGGGCGGTGAGAACGGCGTGCCGGGCTGCGAGGGCGTGGGGCCGCCCGTGCTGCCCCCGCTCGACATTGCGGCCTCCATCTCCCCCCGTAGCTTTTCGAGCTCGCGCTCAAACTTGCGGCCAAACACCTCGACATAGAAGCTCGCGCCGTTCCAGGCCGCGACCCAGAACAGGCCCACCAGCGCGACGTTTGTCGCGAGGTACGAGTGGATCAGGAGCGTGCTGGCCGGGACCATGAAGACGATCGAGTAGACTAGAGAGTTAGTGTGAGGTCTATCGGAAGGTCGTGGAGACGCACTCAGTTGGCCAAAGATGAACCACAGCTCGCGGTGCTCGGGCCGGATACCCCGGAGCGCGCGGCCGATGGCGCCGCGTTGGTCGCCAAGGAGGCTGCTGTCAGCTTGACTCGCTAAGAGTAGCTCACTATGCAAAAGAGTTCTGGCGCTGGCCGCTCTCGATCTTGGCCTTGCGGTCCACGGAAATGAACTGCTGTCAGCTTAAGAAGTTCTTGCAAAGCTGTACCTTGAAATACAGGCCCTGCCAGATGCAGTACGGGACCGCAGCCATCAGGATCTTGGTGTACCATGTGTACTTCGTAATGCCCATGATTCCCGGGAAGCGCTCGACGGCACCCTCGTAATGGAATCTGTGGTCAGCTTGCTTCTGGAACCAGGGAAGCTCACAGGATGACGGAGAACACGATCGGCGGATAGCTGTGGTTAGCTAAAATGCCACGCACGTGGGCCTGACGGCAGTGAGGGATAGCAAGGGACATGAGGGCGATTGAAGGGTCTCGAGCTCTGACTGATACGCGGCTAGCTCCCCCTCGGTATCTTCCTCCGTACAACGCACATGTGGATGAACAGACTAGTGACCTTGTCGATCGAATGGAAGACAAGCGAGTTGCGCCATGTGATGATCGCGCTCGCGAGCGGGCCTGTCGTGAGATTCGGTTCTAGCATTCTCTATCTCACCCATGGTAAGGAGGTAGCAGCAGATGAAGAGCACCGTCGAGTCGTGGAACACCCAGATCCAGAGCAGATCGAGAATGTTGACAAAGTAGCACATATCTGCCATAAGCATCATCCTTTTGGGGACAGCTCTTACCAAACAAAAAGTAGTGCCACGCCTTGCGCTTGTACGTGTACGCGCGGATGGGCATGTACACGAAGAACTGAACAGTATACGCAAACGGGAGCCAGCGGGGCCACATGCCAAAGCAGAGGCAGGTGAATGCCAGCGTGTTGACGCCGAGGAAGAAGGCTGCGGTCAGTCACTGCACGGTTGGAGGCACGAGTATGTGTGAGAGAGGCCAGCGCGTCTGTAATGTCACCCAACGACAGCCGAGAGCCGCGACCCCTCGGGCCACGAATACGACGCAGCAAGAAGATACCCGCCCTCAAGCCTCCCAGCACGGAGAGCGCGAGTCGGAGCCGGTCATGGCTCCATGGGGACGAGGCTGCTTCTGCACCCATTCCCGGCGCTCCATCGATCTCGACATGCCGCCAGGGCAGAAACAGAAACTAAACAGAGATACGCACAGATCTTTTCGCGTGTGCGAACAGTCTTGGCCGAGCGCCAGCTCCTGCTCAGTCCGTTGACCTTTTCGGCGAGTTTGACCTTCATGCGCGACACCTCGCGGTCCATATCCGCCTTGTACTTTGCCGTCAGGCGGCGCGAGTAGTTTTGCGAGTACCTCGCCGCCCCGTCATCGTTGTCGCCGCCGCCGCCCTCGTCGTCCGAGTCGAGGAGGAGCATGGTCCCGCCGCCGGGCGTGCGCAGGCCCTTGGGAATGAGCTCGGCCGCGCGCTTCCGCAGGCGCGCCGACTGCTCCTTGAGGCGGCGTTCCCAGAGGTCGAGGCGCGAGTCTGCGGTCTCAGCTACACGAAACACCCAAGTAATGGGGCGTACCGAAAAATGTCTCGATGACGTCTGGGAATATCAGCGTTGGGCTAGTATGGATGTACATGGGACGCACCGAGGAGCACGAGGCTCTCGCCCAGGTCCTCGCCTACGCGCTCGGCGCCGCGGCGCGCGAGGCCCGACAGCGAGGACGAGGAGCGGTTCAGCGGGATGCGCCCCTCGCCGCGGCTCTCGCGCAGCTCGCGCGTCTCCGTGGGCGGCAGGGCGGGCGAGTCGAACGCCCCGTCCTCGCGGTTGTAGTCTGTGTCTGCTGGCATCAGACGCGATTGGAATCTGGATCGGGTGAGATGTGGATGTAGATGGAGAAAGATAGGAAGAAAAGAGAAACTGAATGAATGAATGGATGGAAAGGAAAACAGTAATTGTAACGAGAGTGGTGAATTTATGAATCGTCGAAGCTGTCTGGATGAACAACAAACACCTGTGACAGGCGGGACAAGGGGGGGGGGGGGAAGGAGGCTGCTGTGGTGAGCGGAGGAATGTCATCGGTGGCGTGTGTCGTGCATATCGGCCACCAAAACACACAGCGTTTCCGCGCGTTTCCGCAATGTAACCGCCCTGGAGGTCGTTGTACCGTTGTGACGTAAATACACACCCCCATCCAGACCATCATACTGGCCACCCAGCAGAAATTGTCTCCGAGATTTAACCGTCGGAAGGCGTTGCTCCGGCCTTTGTAGCTTGACATCTGACGTTGTCCATGTTGAAGCCAGCAGATCATACACTGGCTTTGGAATTCTGGAAACTTTGTGCGGTAGAGGTCTGTACAGCAAGACTCGGAGATTGATTGTGAGATTGGGTTTTGCATTTCTCCACCCAGTGTGCAAACAACTGACTGACCTTCCCCGAGAATACCTTGCGATTGATACCACAGACTTCTATCATCTACCCTACAGCTCGATTTCTTCCTTCTCCCGTTTTCTTCCTTGGATGTATCCCTGTTTTTGACTGCCTTCTTTCCTATTTCCTTCTCACGCTCGCGACGACCTCTGTCACAGCTTCGCCCTGGCCTCCAGTCTGTCCTGGGCCTTGTCCACCTTGCCACCTCCACCCGTCGTCGTTGCCGCCTGCTGCTGCTGATGCTGCTGCTTCTCCGCCAGTTTGAGATGGACCCACTCCCCGAGGGCGGCAACGAGCTGCTCGAGGGTTGCGCGGTCCATGCCCGCGCGGAGACACACGCGCACGCGCTCGCCGCCGGGTGGCACGGTGGGGGGCACGACGGGGCGGACGATGAATCCGCGTTGGAGGAGGAACGCGGAGAGCGCGTGCGGCGTGGGCGAGAGGAGGCCGACGATCGGGGCGGGCGGGCGCGGGGGCAGGACGCCGCGCGCGTGCGGGAACGGCACGGGCGACGGGTCAGGCAGGCGGAGGACGGACTCGGGTGCCGTCGCGAGCACGCCGTCAAGCAGCGCGTAGAAGTGCGCAATGGTGTCGTAGAGCTCGGCGCGCTTCGCGTCGCCGGCGCTGCTGGCGAGCAGGTCCCATGCGGCCTCGAGCGCGAGGACGGTGCTGAGCGGCGGGGCGGTGGAGAAGATGAACGGGCGCGCAAAGTTGATGAGGAACGAGCGGATTGTCTCCGAGCACAGGAGCACGGCACCAGAGCATCCCACGCCCTTGCCGAACGTCATCAGGCGCACGGTCACGCGGCCCGTCGTCGGCGTAATGTTTGTGGCTTCCCCGACTGCATGCGTGATGCCTCGCCCGCCGGCGCCGTACACGCCCGTCGAGTGCGCCTCATCCACGACCGCACACTGCTGTGACCGCGGGACATGCGCGTCCAGCACGTCGAGGAGCGCTGGGATCGGCGCAAAGTCCCCGTCCATAGAGTACAGGCTCTCGAGTGCGAGGAATACCGTTGGCCTGCCGCTAGTGCTCCTCACTTTAGCCATGAGCTTGCCGAGGACAGCAGCGAGGTCGTCTGGGTCGTTGTGCGCAAACTTGACCCGTTGGGAGACGGGTACGCGGCTCGCGCGCATTCCCGAGTGCACGCTCGCATGCACCAGCTCGTCGTACACGACCCAGTCCGTCGGCTGCGGTACCGTCCCGAAGAACGAGACATTGGCGTCCCACCCCGAGTTGAAAAAGAGCGCCGACTCGGCACAAAAGTGCGCCGCGAGGCGGTGCTCGAGCGCCGAGTGGCCCGGCGTGCACCCGCTCAGGAGACGCGAGCCCGTCGAGCCCAGCACGACTGGCGACGACGACAGGCGCGAAATGTAAGCGGAGCGCAGGGCCGGGTCGGTCGTCAGGCTCAGGTAGTCGTTGGAGGACTGCAGTGTTAGATTTCTGCGAGTCGTTTTGTCTATTTCGGACAACGTACGAAATCCGACAGCTTCTCAGTGTCGTATTCTTTCAATGACCGGAAGCGTCCCTTGCTCTTGCGCTGCTCGAGCAGCTTTTCCAGTCGGGTGTCGAGTTCGGACATGGTTGGTGGTGGGTTGGTTTTAAGAAGGTGGTGGGGGAGTATGAGTCCGGACGGATAAGATATCCATGGCACGCAATATCTATATCTGGATCAAAGCCTAAGCCTGAGCTCGCGTCTCGGCTCGGATATTGAAAATGACATGACAGAAATCGTCGGGAACCTATTGACTCGTAGTTTTGGGGGGGAAAGACGCTGTGGCTGTGGCTGTAGCCGAACCGATCGCGACAGGAAAAAGTGGCGGCAGAGCCAGGGTCATACTTAGCCGTGGGGGAGATGCATCGAGATGCCTAATCATGCCACGCCGAGAGAAGTGTGCGCCTCGATGCGGCTCGATGCGGGGTTCCATAGCCGTTCGGAAGAGAAATGATTTTACATCTTACATAATGTACACGTGGCGGCTGATCTTCAGAAATCAGTCGCGGAATCTTCAAGAACGGAGATCTCCTCAAACTCCACCAGGCGGGATCCTGAAAATGGACCCAAGAATGTTGGAAAGATCGGCTGGCAAAGTAAAAGTGGAGGAACTGAGACTGCAAAAAGCGAAACCTCAACACCCGACTTGTGTCTCCAAACACTTCTCAACGATGGCCCCGAAACGCAGGCCCGTCAACGTCGTGCGCTCGGGAAACGCCGGAAACTCGTCCAAGCCCGCAAAGCCGGGTAAGGACGGGAAAGACGGAAAGGACAGCAAGGACGGCGCGAGCGATGCGCCTGCGCGTCCGCCGCCGCTGTTCCCCATCGGGTACAAGAGCCCCGTGACGCTTCTCAACGAAAAGTGCCAAAAGGCCGGGTGGGAGCGCCCGATTATCGAGACTGTGAGTGCTGTGCCGAGGGTGGTGAGGGTGGCTGCGAAGCTCAGTGCTGACGTCCTGGACAGAGAGCAAATGCTAGGTCGAACCCGACGACGTACTCTGGCGTCGTGACTCTGCGCAAGCGCGTGAGCAAGAACGTCTACGATCTCGACACGGTCCGTATGATGCCTCACCCGCCGCTCGAGGTCGAGAGCGAGGCGCTGGCCAAGCACTGGTTGGCGACGTACGCCATGTTCCGCGTAAGTTCTGCGTCTTGTACTGACTGTCGCTGACTTCAGTTCTGCAACCACCTTCCTATGGCGCTTACGCTCCCGCCAACAATCAGGCCGTACTGGACGACACTGCTTGCCGAGAAGGCGTCGGCGCCAGACCATCGCGACTGGGAGTGGGCCGCTGACCCCTTTGCGGCCAAGCACGAGGTCGAGGCGCGGCAGAAGAAGAAGGTCGAGAAGGACGCAGCAAGGGCTAACGGCGGCGAGAGCGGGGCGGGCAGTGCACGCGGAAGCGGACGCTCGACTCCGGTCCCCCAGGATGGAAGCCGCGGAGGGAAGCAGTGGGAGGACGCACCGGAGGTGCGCATGGCGCCGGCTCTTCGCGAGATGGTCGAGGACACAGTCAAGAAGGTGGGTGGGCTATGCCGTGGATGTGAACTAACCCGCCAGATGATGAAAAAGTTCCCGTCGGCAGTCATGGAGGCTACGCGCGAGATGGGAGGTACACCGACACCGGGGGGTACGCCTGCTGCGAGCGGAGCGGCCACACCGGCACTGGACCTTGCTCCAATCCAGGCCCAGCTCGAGACGCTCGGTTTCCGTTCTGCTCACATAACGAGCTGTGTCTCGGCCATTTCTGCCGCACATGCACGGCTGTACGCTGGCGGCGGGGCACCAGGTAACGATCCGTTAGTGTTGAGCCTGAGCATGCTCTCCCCGCTCGAGGCGGCAATTGAGTGGTTGCTCCTCCATCTCCCCGAGGACGACCTTCCGCCGCGGTACCGCCCAAGTGCGAGTGCCGCAAACATGGTCACGGGCGCCAGCGTCGCGCAGGGTGGGAAGAGTGCGCTCGTGCGTGGTTGGCTTGCGGACAAGCTTGCCCGCCAGGCCGGGTTCCCGCGCAAGGCGGTGGAGGCTGTACTGGAAACAGAGACCGTGGAGTCTCGTGCACTCGAGGTCCTCGGCCGCCGCCTGTGTGGCTGGCACGGCGAGGACGGCGGGTGGGGCGAGGCGGAGGTCATTGAGTGGGCTGGGTCCGAGGACGAAATCGCAGAGCGGGACACCATGCGCGACGAGGAGCTCATGGCGCTCGAGGCTGTGCTCGGCGACCGGTTCACGCGCGAGGAACGCGAGCAGTGCGTAGAGGTCGCGATCCAAATGTCGCACGGGGCCGACACGCTCGTCCTCAACGTCGTACTGGACGCGCACTCGCCGTACCCGTCCGCACAACACCCGACGCGCCCTCCAGCCTTTTATTTGTCGTCCAGCACCCTGCCCTCGTACATGCGTCTGCACCTGCATGCGAGGATGCTCAAGGCGTTCCGCGACCCCGAGCGGCACGACCTCAGCGGCGTCCTCGAGACGGGCATGGGCGGCGCCGTGCTGAGCATGGTCGAGCATCTCGAGAACGAGTTGCCCGCCGTCATTGAGACACCGCCGGATATCGGCGCGGTCACGCAGTATCTCATCCCGCATGCTGTCGAGGAGGACGAGGGACCCGCGCGCGCTGTCGTCGAGCGCAAAGCGCAGAAGCAGCGGAGGAACGGGCCGCGCCGCGCCCCCTCGTCCGAGGAGCACGCCGCCGTCGCTGCTGCGCAGGCACGGCTGTTCGCCGAACCAAAGTACGCCCCGATGCTTGCGGACAGGAAGAAGCTTCCGGCCTGGGCGGAGCGCGAAAATATCTGCAATGCGCTCGAGAGCAACCGCGTGCTTGTCGTCGTGGGTGAAACGGGTTGTGGTAAGAGGTATGTTGCTTCGCTTATGTGGGTCAGAACTGACACAGCCAGTACCCAGCTTCCGCAGTTCATTCTCGACCACGAGATCGCTGCGGGCCGCGGTGCAAGCACCAACATTATCGTCACGCAGCCGCGCCGAGTCGCTGCCATGGGTGTCGCAGCGCGTGTCGCGCAGGAACGTCTCGAGGACCTGGACGTCAAGCCCGAGACGGTCGGCTATGCCATCCGTGGCGAGCGCCGCGCATCCGCCGAGACGCGCTTGCTGTTCTGCACCACTGGTATCGTGCTCCGCCGTCTCGGTACAGGCGACGCCGACCTCAGCGGCGTCTCTCACGTCATTGTCGACGAGGCGCATGAGCGTGGTGTCGACACTGATTTGCTCATTTGTCTTCTCAAGGACCTGCTCGAGCGGAACAAGCACATCAAGGTCATCCTGATGTCGGCTACCATCAACGAGTCCATCTTTATCAACTACTTTGGCGGCTGCCCGTCGCTCAAGATTCCCGGATTCACGTACCCCGTCGAAGACAAGTACCTCGAGGACGTGGTCCCGCTGCTCAAGTACCAGCCCACGCCGTCGCGCTTCGGCCCCAAGCTTAACGAGGAGCAAAAGGCCGCCATGCGCAAGGACTACGAAAAGCTCGGTCTCGCGCAGGAAGACCTGCGTGCGCTCGAGATCATCTCGCAGTCGGACCGCATCGACTATGGTCTTGTAGCGGCGATGGTCAAGCACATTGTCGAGAATGCCGACTCGCCCAATGGTGCCGTGCTCATTTTCATGCCTGGTGTGATGGAGATCCGGCAGTGCATCAACGAGCTGCAGGCTACCGACCTCGGCAAGGTGGAGATTCTGCCGCTGCACGCCAACCTGTCGTCAGCAGAGCAGCGCCGCGTGTTCGTCCCCACGGCGCCGCGGCGCAAGATTGTCGTCGCGACCAACGTCGCCGAGACGTCGGTCACGATCCCGGATGTCGTGTACGTTGTCGACTCTGGCCGCGTCAAAGAGACGCAGTACGATGCCGACAACGGCATGCAGCGGCTTGTCGAGTGCTGGACGTCGCGCGCGAGCGGCCGCCAGCGCCGTGGTCGTGCTGGCCGTACGCAGCCAGGTCAGTGTTTCAGGCTCTACACGCGCCGCACGGAGAACAATTCTATGCCGCGCTTCCCCGTGCCGGAGATTATGCGCACGCCGCTCGAGGCGCTGTTCTTGCAGATCAAGGCGATGGACGAGGAGACGGACGTCAAGGCCTTTCTGTCGCGCGCGATCGACCCGCCGAAAATGGACGCCATGGACGCGGCGTGGCAGACGCTGCTCGACCTCGGCGCCGTCGAGAGCGACAAGCAGACGGCAAAGCTCACCGCGCTCGGCCGGCACATGTCGCTCCTCCCCGTCGACCTCCGCCTCGCCAAGATGCTTGTCCTCGGCACAATCTTCAAGTGTCTCGACCCCGTGCTGACCGTCGCCGCGCTCCTGTCGTCCAAGCCGCTGTTCACGGCACCTATGGACAAGCGCGACGAGGCGCGACATGCCCGCGAAGGCTTCGCCACGGCGCGCAGCGACCTTCTGACCGACGCAAAGGCGTACGCGGCCGCAGCATCCCTGCGCCGCGGCGAGGCACGCGCGTTCTGCGAGCAAAACTTTGTGTCGCCCAGCACACTGCGCGATATCACGTCGCTCCGCGGCGACTTTTTGTCCGCGCTCTCTGGCATCGGGTTCATCGGCTCGTCGGCCGCCGACCTCGCCAAGGCGAGCGTCAACGCCGCCAACGATAACCTCGTCAAGGCGGTGATCGTGGGCGGGCTGTACCCGCGCGTCGCGCGCATCGCGCTCCCCGCCGCGCAGTTCGAGCGCATTCACGCGGGCGCGATCCAGAAGGAGCACGAGGCCAAGGAGGTCAAGTTCTTTGACAGTGCCGGCCGCGTGTTTTTGCATCCCTCCAGTGTACTCTTTGCGGAATCGGGCTGGAAGAAGGGATATCTCGCGTACTTTTCCAAGGCCGAGACGTCAAAGGTCTTTTTGCGCGACGCGACCGAGGTCCCACTGTACGGATTGCTGTTGTTCGGGGGCGCCATCACCGTCAACCACTGGGCGGGCGGACTCATGCTCGGCAAGGACGGCGTCGTCAAGCTGCGCGCCAACACGCGTATCGGCGTGCTGTGCGCGCAGCTCCGGCGGCTCCTGGATGCGCAGCTGGCCGAAAAAATTGAGAGCCCGCACGGCGCGGCGGATATCCGCGACGACGTGACGGGCGCCATGATGGCGCTGCTGGCGCGCGATGGGCTCACGCAGTAGAACGGTAGAAACAGTCAACGAGGGTGCAGCCAGTGTGATACACCGCCTTGGGGCCAAGGCATATGGGTCTATGGGCGCCACTCGCGTCTGCGTACTTAGCGCCGCCACTTCGTCAATGGCGTCCTCAAGCGAGAACTGCGTCGACGAGACACACTCTTGGGCGCCATTCCGTCCGCGGCCACCTTGAGGCTTGCTCCTGGACTCGAGATGCGGATGCGGTGCATGCACGCCCATAGATGTAACAGTAGATTTAGACATGGCCATGCCACATTGTCCATTGTCTGCATGCCACAGGTGCCGCGTGCATCCATGCCGCCGCACCGTGGGCAGACTAGCATTCGTAATATCAAAAGAAGAGCACGCACAGTGGAGGAGGATAGGACACGAGTCATTGTCATTGTTCCTGCGCCCGAGCAGACCGTTCCGGTTCCGGCCTCGCGGCAGTGGAGTGCATTCACCGCACGGTGCGCCGCGCGTCCAGCGCCACGCACAGCCTCACGGCAAAAGCGAGGATAGACGCCAGGGCAGGGCAACGGGGTGGTGTGGCACAGATCTCCTTTGTCATTAGTGGCGTGCTCGATCACCAGCGACAACGACAACGACGACAACGAGGCGAGTGACGACGGTGGCGGCGGGCGTGGGGCATGGGTTTTGGCTAGATCTCGAGCGGGACACTAGCGCCCGTGGGTCCTAGCTCAGTACTGGCGCCCTGCGCGACGCACCTGCGCCTCGTTGTGCGCACTCGTCGAGAGATCCCGGCTCGTCGCCTCGTCGTCCTCGTTCCTGGTTCCTGGTCCTGTTACACCATGCCGCCGGCGCTTGTTGTCTGTGGCTTTTGATCTCGGCGCTCGGATCCTGTCTGTCTGCGTGTCTGCCTGTCAGTCTGCCAGGTGACGGGTGAACGGTGGGGAGAACGTGACTTTGGAATAATAAAACTAGTAGTGGCTGCTGGCTCTCCCCGCACTTCAGCCCGCTGCGACATTCAACGCCACGCAGCCGGCCGGCCTTTGTCAGTCATTCCGGCCCCTTCGGCTCGCGACTGTTCGAGTTTCGAGCCCCATTCGATCGTAAGCATGCATCTACGACAGCAATTACAAGAAGTTAGTTTTGGTGATACACTGCACCCACGCCCCTCCCTTTACTCCGCGGGCACTGGAACGCCGCGCCATACGCTCCACTTGTCCCTCTCCGGTATCTGCCCCCACGCACTGGTACCCGCTTCTAGCTGTAGCGGCCGGGCCCGCTTAGCCGCATCTGTTCCTGTCCGGGTGAACTAGTCGTCGTCTTGCCGGACGTTGATCACAAGGACTATGAGCCGGTCCACTTAGACACCCACGCGGTTGACGACCTTCTTCTGGCCCGAGAATCGGATCACCTCGCGCTTCTCGAGGACGTACAGCGCGCGCTCGAGGGCGTGCTGCGAGTAACCCTGCTGTGTGACAAACTCGCGCACAAGGGACTGGTAGCTTGTGCTCCAGCCAATGGGGAGACGGCGCTTGAGCTCGCGCTCAATACGCTCCATCTCGTCCTGGAGCTCGGCGCGCGTCATGCCGTCAACTTGGCCGGCGGCGACAGCGTCCATGGTCGAGTACTTGAACAGACGGATCGCCTCCTCGACGTGGTGCACGCCTACTCGCGGCGAGAGCGTGATCTTGGCGAGAGACTCGGAAATGCGGATAATGGCCTCGAGCTGGCGGACCGTGATTGGGATAGACGAACGCTCGTCATTGTCGCGCTCCACCTGCTGCACCTGCTTGCGCAGGGAGACAAAGTGAGACGAGAGCATCTCGACAGCTTCCGGGGAGAGGCGCGGCGCGCACCGAGACTTGCAGTACGCAATGTACCGCTTCATCTTGTCAATGTCAATCTCGCCAACAACCTCGTCCTCGGCCTGGCGGTTCATGTGGATGTCCATGACGTGCTTGGCGATTGTGCGGTCACGCGCCTCGTTGTGCTCGTCCTTGACGATGAAGATCATGTCGAAACGCGACAGAATGGTGGTCTGGAAATCAATGTTCTCTCCAGGCGACTTCATGTCGTCATAGCGACCAAAGACAGGGTTGGCCGCGGCCAGAACCGATGTCCGCGAGTTGAGAATCGTAGTGATGCCTGCCTTTGCAATGGAAATGGTCTGCTGCTCCATGGCCTCGTGGATCGCCACACGGTCCTCGTCGCGCATCTTGTCAAACTCGTCGATACAGACGACACCACCGTCGGCGAGCACCATGGCGCCTCCCTCCAGGTAGAACTCGCGCTGGCCGTCAGTTTCCCATCCTGCTCGTCGCAACTCACAGTTGATGGGTCGCGCTGCACAGAGGCAGTCAAACCAGCAGCCGACGAGCCCTTTCCGGACGTGTACACTGCAATGGGGGACACCTTCTCCACGAACTTGAGCAGCTGCGACTTGGCGGTACCAGGGTCACCAAGAAGGAGCACATTGATATCACCACGAAGACGCATGCCGTCCGGGAGAATCTTCTTGCTTCCACCCATGAGGAGACACGTGACAGACTTTTTAATGTCCAGGCTGCCGTAGATACTGGGCGCTACGCTCTTTGCGAAGCGCTCGTAGAGGCCTTCGGAGCGTGCGAGCTGTTGGAACTCTTCTTCCTCCTCGGGGGTGAAGACACGCGAGCCGGGGGAAGACAAAAGGGACGTGTCGAGCTCAATGCCCAGCAGGCGGATGTACGGCTGGCGCAGTGCAGGAGCGCTACCACTCGTTTTCTGCTTGGGTCAGCCAAGATGTCTGGGATATTCTACCCACGTTCTTGGAGGAAGGCGCAAAGGTCGAGTAGATGCCAGTAGCAATGATGCGCGAACCGGGCACAACCTTGCCAGTGAGATACCGCTCAGCCTGGAGCATCATGTGGCGCGGGAGTTCTCCCACGGGCACCATGTCGGGGGCCTCCTGGAGCTTGATCATCTGCTGGTCCATGAAGCGGCAGCGGTCGTGCAAGATAACGTAAGGGTCGAGAGGACAGTCCTTCTTCTGTCCGGGTGCCGAGGGACTGGCATCAGCTCAGCTCATGGAAATTCTGAGCTCACGCATCACAGCGACGGGGAAGCGCCGCCTTCTCGCCGCCCATCGCGCCCGAAACCTTGGTGACCTTGACGGAGCGGCACTGCTTACACTGGAGGTGCAGCTCGGTTGCGCGGGACGAGAGCTGCGACGCATTGATAACGATGCCCGGGAGGCGGACGAGCGTCGTGAGCGTGTCGGCCTGTGTGTGAGCTGAGTTTGCCGGGCGACCAGCTTACACTGAGCTCGCGGAACTGGAGCATGTTCATGCCGCTCCGAAGCGTGACCTGCATCTCGGGCACGGCCTCGATAGCGGTCGACGAGCCCGGTTCGTCGGCGGGGTTGACGAGCTGGCGCGCGAGGCGGAGCACAGCCGATTCGAGCTAAGAGCATTAGTTTGAAACTTGGATGCGCGTACAGCCGTCAACAACAAACTCACAAGGGGCACCATCTCTCCGGGCTTGTCGTGCACCTGCTGCGCCAGCTCCTCATTGTACACGACGAGATCGCGCGTGTCGACCTCGAGCGAGTCGTGGTGCATCAGCAGCGACGAGCGCAGGCGGTCGCTGTGAATCGGCGTCAGCACCAGCATCCAGCTCGTATTTCGCAAACTCACCGGTAGACGAACTCGCCGCCGACACGGAAGCCGGCGAGGAACTCGAGGAAGGCGGCCTCGATTGCCGAGGGCGAGTTTCCCTCGTGCTCGCCCTGGAGGACGGGGACGGAGAAGACGCGGTTCGGCTCGAATCCGCTCTGTGGAAGGATTGTTGTGAGTGGGGTGTACGGCATTGCAGGCGATTGTGGTGACCCTTACCATTGTTTGTTTATAGTATTATATGGGAGTTTGGGTGGATTGTTTGTTTGTTGATTGATGGTAAAAAGGAATGAGATGAGGATGGTCTGAAGGACGACGGCGACAAGGTGAAATGAATGGATGATGAAGTGGATGAAGTGGATGAAGTGGATGAAGTGGAGAAGACAATTGTTTGTAAAGAATGGCTAGTGGGTGCGTGTGTCTCCATACAAAATGTCCCAGAGTAGAATTGGACAATGGACATTTCCAGGACGCGTCCTACAGTATCCTACAGCCCACTGCTCAGCCCAGCCAGGAGCCCAGCCCACCCAGCCAAGTACGGCCAGTCAGCCCAGTGGCCAGGTCCGAGACGCGTCGCACCTCGTACGCGTCACTTTCATTTCAATGTTTCCATTTTGCTTCCGCTTTACGTAAGTACAGTCACATTTCTGGATCTGTGGCACTAATGGCCTATGTGGCACTTTTGCATATGCCTTCGTACAATACGAAGTCGTTGGCTGGCATCCAGGCCCGTATGATTGCATCCGAGTGTGAGGCATTGCTGTCTTTTCCTTCGGAATCGACTACAATTGTTGCGTTGAACACATTTTCCCTCTTTTGTTCTCTCTCATTCAACTGAGAAGCTAAAGGCGGCCCCCACCCTTCTTTGTTCTCCGGATTCCACGATCACCAACAGGCGACCCCTCCGATCCCCTTGCATATCTCTTTTGTGAGGAACAATTGAGCCCTGGACAATAATACATTGCACTATTGACACACACACATACACACGGATGGAATGTTGTCGTTATAACATGAAATGGTCGTAAAAACGTCGCAGGAGCCAGCAGTTAGAGAGAGACTCGGTAAGAACGCAATGGTGATAACTTGATGAATACGAACCCGGGTAGTAATCGGGACGGGAGTGAAGAAACCAGTGAAAGTGTAGATAACTGGGATGGGAGGGCATTTCCATAATATCAAGAGCGCATAATATTGTGTGGAGATGGGAAGGACGGTGAGGGTGAAGAGTACCAACGCACCGCGGGACTGGACTCAACACGACACAACTACAATACCGACTCAAAATAGCAAGTGGAGCCACAAGGATCAAAGGACAGTAAGGAAGACTGACTTGTAATTATTGTAGACCATGACATTTGGAAAGAGGTCAAGGTGTGAAGTCATGCTGGACGCGCCTCAGTCGTCGCGACGGCGGGGGCGGGCCTGAGGCGGTCAGTCACACCCATAATCGCAAGGGAGATCCAAACTTACTCCTCAAAGTCATCAAAGAGCCGCCGCTGTTGCAGCCTGGCAGAGGACAGGGGAGCATTGCCTTCATCCTCGGCGACAAAGGGGAGACCAGACTGGCCGTGCATAACGCTTTGAAGGACGCTAGAGGACCTTGGCGCCAGCACCTCGGAGCGGGGCACGGACGGGGAGTTTGAAAGTGGGCGAGAAGAACGCGGCCTCCAGGGAACTGGGTTGGAAGCAGTGTTGGAGCGGCATGAGTTGGGAGACATGTAAGACCCGGGAACGACCGTTGCCGTTTGAGTCAGAAGGGGCGGGGGAAAGGACGGAGGAGTGACAATGATTGGCTCCTCGGGAGAGTCTTGGGCTGGGGGAGGGGACGGGATGGGCCGAACCTGGGGGGCCGAAAGCGTACCTCCTACCTGGGGCGTCTGGGGCATTTTGAGTGTGTCGATGCCGTTAGAGATGGCTTGGATCGGCGAGGCCGGGCGCTCGTTCTTCAGTCGGAGCGGTGCTGGCTGGAATGGCTTTAGCCCCTTTCCCAAGGTAGAAAGCCCGTGCCTGGACCACGAGCTAGCATCGGCCGGGTCGAACTGGAGAGGGGTGTTAGTCGAGCGGTTGAAGGCTCCCTGTTGATGAAGGTACCTAATTTCAGTGTTTGAGAGGATACCACAGTCGTAGGAAGACTCGGCGACTTCAGAAACGAGACCAACTCCGGTACCCCCTCCGGAACGGCTGCTGGGCGGAATAGGAAAGAAGTGGTCGGTGCTGGCACTAGGGGGTGCGGACATGGACATCATGCCTCCGTTGGTGGAGCCCAGCATGTGAGGGGGAGGAACGTGGAGCGGGAGGGCGTCGCGGCCAGAATTTGGAGAGACAAAGTCGTCGCAATACCCAAAGTCGGCGCCCTGGGGGAACGAGTGACGTCGGCTCCTCTGACGACGGTGGCGAAATGAGGTGTCCATTGGCGTCGACGTGCCAACAGAAAAGGATCCACCAGTGGGAGCAGAGTACGGCCAAGCCGGTGGCAACGGCATGTTCGGGTGGTGGGCTGAATTGAAAAGGTCCTCTTCCTCCTGCTTGCGTCGCTTCTCTGCCTGTGAAGTACGGGGCGCAACACGGCGAGTCGTGGTCAAGAGGTCGTTGAGATCCGAGTCGCGATTAAGCTGCTCGTGACGCCAGAGGGTGGGTTCAGTGCTTTCGGTGTTGCGAGTGATGTTGTCTCGCATCCATCCGTAAATCTAGACTTGTTAGTGTGAGGGTGTCTCAGCTACACACGTTGAGTTGACGGGTGAAGCTTGCGACCCGATTCTGGTTGTACTCGGATTTGAGAACTTCGAGGAGCCGAGGGTTGGATGTGTGTGCGACAATGAACTGGCCTGTCTCGTCCCATGCAAGGAGCTGGCACATGTTAACACGGGTGTACATGATGGGATGATAACTTACGTCTGGGTACTTGGGTTCCTTCAGGAGCCTAGTATCATGGTTCAGCGTGGTCTCTCGTTGTCTCAAGTGTCTACCGAGAACTCACTCGTAGAGCTTGACAAGGAAAGTAGGGAGCTTGCCGTCACCAGACTTGCGTTTCTTGGGAGATGGGGGCGAGTGTGCAGAGCCTCGGCGGCTAGATAGGCCGTTGGTAGTCTGTTGGGTGGTGTTGGACGAGTTTGGGAAACCAGTGTTTCCCAGTGGAGGGACGTGGTAGGGGTCGGTTTCTGGTACCCGCTGCGAAGTACTTATAGGAGCAGACCCAAGTGGGGGAGTGGTCATGACTCCTCCCATATCATAAGTAGAAGAGGACAAGGGTACAAGAGGGGAGGTATAGTTAACGTCGTTGTGAGACGAGTTGGGAACAATCCTCGGGTGGGAGAGGGCGTCGTGGGAGTTGAGGGCGCTGTTGGGCACCGCAGGAGTCCAAAAGTGATTGATGCCGCTGCTGCCAACCCCCGTGAATTGGAAACCGCTGCTCATACTTCCAAAGCTGGGGATGTTGTTGGTGTTGCGCATTGGCATGTACGGGGAAGCGGACGGAGTAGCACCCGGCTTGACATACGAGCCGTAAGGGTGCGCGGCACCGCGACGAGAGTCGCCCTGAGAGCCGTGCAACATGAGGAATAAACGACAGTCAAGACCCGAGCTGCTGTAGAGAAGGATGAAAGGCTACGTGCCTACAATTGAAAAGGAGCGCACCACAAGCCTGCTGTGTCAGTTCTCTATACGACAGTGGGGGAGAGTGCGGAGTAGGGGTGGACGGTGGAGGGAGATTTGCCACCCAGGGTTCAGTGCCACCAACGTCGGCTGTCTTGATGTTGGCGAATGTGTTGGCCACTGAGGGGAATTTGGCGTCAAATGTCATTGATACCGAGAAAGAGATTCATACGCACCTGTCTGTTTAATAAGGTGTACGAATGTGGACTTCCGTGTGTATGTCCAGGTGGTACGATTGATGATGGCGACAGAGAACGAAGAGGCAGGAGGAACGGACCCGGGTTTGATCGTTACTTGGTGGGCGAATGGCTTTGTGCTTCAGAAGACGATAGGGTTGCACGATGTGGGGAAATGTACAAAAAGACAAAAAGGCACTAGCAGGTTATGTCTTTGTATGTTTGGTAAGGTCTTTGCCTCTGTCGATGGCAAACGACAGTTGTAGAATATCCAACAGTTGGGGACAGGTGATGTAAAGAGTAGCTTGATTTCGTGGCCCTGGGCGTGTTGGACGGATGAGTGGAATGGGATGGGATGGGATGAGTGGATATGCTGGGGCGCTGCGTCGGCTGATTGACGCTGTGTAGGTGTGTGTAGGTTTGTGGGTGGCGATGAGACTAGGTTAATCGAACCGGCAGAGGGAAGAGCGCAAGGACTGTGAACACAAGCGGTGTGTCTGCCAGACAAACGGGCGTGCCCCGACGAACAAAATGAAATCGTCCGCCCCAGCTAGTGGATAGTGTGGAGTGAGTGCTGTCCGCTCGGAGCAGGAAGGCTCGGAGGATCTTGAAGATATAGGTGTGTTCTGGGCGGCGAAGAAGGGGCGGAATGTTGTCGCTGGGTTATTAGTGTATGTGTAAGAAAGAACACTTGGGCTCGGTTGGACGCTTGGAGGAATGTGGAGGAGCTCCGATAGGGGCCGAGGTAGATGGATGGCTTACCTTGTGGACGATGGAGCGAGTCAGCAGTTGAAGTGGGTAATGTAAAGACGCCAGGTGGAGCGTTGAGGCGTGAGAGAGATGGAAGCGACGAGGATGAGAAGGATGATGGAACGAGGTGGTTGATTGTTGATGAATGATGAGTGATGAGTGACGAGTGAAGTAGTGGGGGGGGGGGGGGGGGGGAGAATGATCAGAGAGCGAAATAGATGTTGAATAAAAAGCAGGAGGAGAAAAAGGGGGGGAGAAGGAAAGGTTATGGAAGATATAGGACCTCGGAAGCTGATGGGATACTTTTCAGTAACCAAAGAGCGCGTCTTGATCAAAGACAGCGGGCGAGCGGAGGAAGGGGACTGAGTTGATTGCGTGCGGACGGAGAGAGGGCGGTGATGTGGTGCGGTGGCAGTGACAGGTTATGGGCGGCGTTTGTAACCTAGAGAGAGAGGAGATCGAGGAGAGGTGGTCAAGTACTTTGCGGTGTTGTAGCCTGTAGCCATGTATCCTACCCTGCACGTCCTGCACGTTCTCTATAAGTAGACCGGAGGCTAGGTGTGGGGTAATGGGCCGAAAGGGACAAAAGCTCAGGAGAGAGAGACGGGTGGCAAGACTATTGGCACCTATGATAGGGGTGAACCCTCTCAGAAGGGCGGGTGGGGTGGACGAGAGAGGGCTCGAGAGGGACAATGGAGGGTAACTAAAGCTACGGAGACGATCGTCTAGAGTCGTAGAGAGGGGGGGGGGGGGGTGAGGAGCGGACAGGGTGGGTGGAAAAGGGAAGATTCGGAAGTAACTGTGGCGACCTTGTGGTCAGTCACAGAGAATAGGGAGAAGGGCGGGAGACGGCGGCTGGATAACAGCAGAGCAACCAGAGCAGATGCAAGAAGGTTACCGCCGGGGGGGGGGGGGTAGTTATCTCGTGCGCGACGACGATTATCGCGATGGTTGCACGCACACTACTTTGGGACAAGGCCGGGGGAAGAGTCAAGTGACAGAGGAATGGATAGAACGATGAAAGAGACGAGACGAGACGAGGAGGGAGGAGGGATGGTCTTGCAGATGATGGTGGATTGTCACGTCCTCTTTGTTGTCGGCTTTTCAAGCAAAAACGAGGTGTCGCTCTGGCTATTCTCCGAGAGATTGTCCGGCAATTGACAAGCAGGACGTAGTATCATCGACGGGTATCACTCTCTTTCTCTTGCACTCTCTATTATGAGACTCGTCCTCTTTCGGAATACTTCTTTCCTATTGTCTCAGTTCAGACACTGATCATTGCAGCTGAGCGGCAGAGATTGGGGCCGACCCAGGTAATTGAAATCGACCGAGAGCAAGTAAACCGGATGTACTTTGAGGCAGTTTACGCTGGCGGGTGACCGGGAGGACCATCGAAGTGGACGAGCGGAGGAGTGCTTGGTGGAGGAGGTTGACGAGGTTGTATGGTATCGATCCTCCGGTTCGGTGTCGTGCCGCTGTGACGATTGGCATGTATGAGCCTGTTGGCTAGATGGGTAGGTACATGGGTGAGCCTAGGGCACGTTGGAGACCTGCAGAAGATGGGTGGCCACGGGTGGGATGGTTGAGCGGGTATGTGCGGGTGATGTCGTCAACACTAGGTTGTTCACGGCTGAAGCCAGAGAGCGAGCCATCGATATCACACTCGCCGTCCTCACACCCTCTGGCGTGCTCGTGCTGTCTACTGCCTAGGGATGAGAATGACCGGCGGGCGTGCACACCTGACAGGCCTGACAGGGCACTCTCGATCTCTTTGCTTCTCGGGGACTGTATCCTTGTTGTACCCTATACTGTCCTTGCTCTCCCTCTCTGCTCTGCTCTCCGTCTGCTCTGCGTCTGCAGGTATAATGTCATTTCTGGTGTCGCCTTTTGCAAAAGTGGGACCTTTGTTGGATCCTGTCCCTTGGCGTTTTAGAGATCAGTGACACTGTGACAAAGAAATTGTAGCACCCCCAAAAGGCTGATAGCAGACTGGGCAACTGAGCAGAGGCGTTGGCGTCGCGAAGGCGTTGACGGCTTTGGCTGCCTCCATGTCTCCCTTTTCCTCTCTGACTGCGATATACCCAGCCCAACCCTTGTTCATTCGGGTCCTGTCTGCACCCACGACGTCCACCCGGGGCCACGGCCACCCACCCGCCGCCCAGTTTGACCGATTGTGATATTCCCATTGGTGACATTCATTTGTATGGCTTGTGCATTTGTCCATGGATCTAAGCTTTATTTCTATTGTTATTGTTGCCTATCTCTGGATCTCTGCGTGTGTAGCAATGTCCTCTGCTCGACTGCCTACTGAGCTTCTACTAATGCTGTTGATGTCTCATCCCTTCCCATCCGTGCCCCAGCCAAAGGGCGCCTTGGTCGCTCACCCATCTTGTCGACAGTGCAATGCCGCCTCTGTCACCATGTCTTCCCCCTATCCCCACTATTGCTCCTCTCTCATGCACACCACATGCACCGTTTGCAGTCAAGACATGCAGCGGCATCCTCCCCGCCGCTCTACTGAGCGTCTGCGACACGAACTGGGACGAGAGTGCCGTTAGTGGCCAGTGGACGCATGGACGCGACGAGCACAGAACTGTGCAGTGTCCTGTAGGCCGGTAGATACAGGGTGCCTGGGAGGCGTCATCTACGTCATTGCCTGAGGTTCCACAGTTCCACAGCTCTACGGGTCTGGTGTCTCGGTGGTGGCCGAGTTGGCCGAGGGAAGCACGACACATGAGAGGGGGGGATGCGAGGATGGAGCACGCCGGGGGGAACGATTCAAGGCAGACGAGGAGAGAGTGGCAACTGAACTGCGATCGCCCTCGTGTGATATTCGCTTTGCCTTTTCGGTTGACTTGCGCAGGGGCTCATAACGCACGAACGCATGGACGTTGTCTAGCAATTTTCCAGTGTAGACTTCACTGTGCCGTCTGCGCCGTCTGCGCCGTCTGCACCGTCTGCAGCTGTTTCTCTAGTTTTTTTGCTGTACTGTTCTCCTTAGAGTGCGCGATGTGTGAAGAAGTGGTACTCGTGCGAGAGGGAGAGGGTATATAGGGCACAAGCCTGGAACACTCGCACACCAGGGATACAGCGTGTGGGGTAGAGACCGACGGCGCGCGGCGCGACGGCAAGCAACAAGCAGCAGGCAGGGACCAAGGGAGAACGTGGACGTGGTCGCGGACGTCCACCTGGGGTCTTGCGGGATGCGGGCCGTGCAGGCCTGCAACTGGCCAGTCGGAAGCCTCCCCTCCAGGTAATGAATAATGCGAGGAATGCAAGATAGACAATAAGGGCCTAGCTGGGAGAGTCACCACTCCCACAATCCTTGCGCACAAGGGAAAACTCAACAGGACAGGGCAGAAAGAACAAAAGGAAATACCGAGCGCGAGGGGACAGCGGACGGCCTGCAGTTCTGTGCACTCTGTGCCGCGCGTATAGCACGCCAGCGCAGGAGAAAACCAGGGCTGAGTGAGGGAGGCAGGCGGACGGCGGGTGATGCTGCCTGTGGCGTTTTTGTGGAGACCAACGCCACTGCACTGATCCCTGGATCCTGGAACGCCAAAGAAAAAAAGGACTTCCACATAATAAAGAGAGTTGCACCCACATCGGCCACACCTTACGATACCCTGTTCACCCTCCGCCCACTGACCCTCAGCCTCTGCTCGTTTGCCTAGTGGGCCGCAGCTTAGCGCCAGGGATGGACGGTCACCCTCTCACTGTATTGTCTCAGAGTTGTCCAGATGCGCCACACTAATAGTAATAGTAATAGCATGAGCTTTGATCCACAATTGAAAACGGGCCGTAGGCGAGTCTACTCTAGCGTTGCATTGAACTCAAACTCTCCAACAAGCTCATCCTACCCTCTCTCTCTCCGCAATGTGCAATACACTAATGCATTGATGTTGCAATCTCAGTCTGCGAGCTCCAACCTGCGACATGCATCATGCAGCCGTACTGCAGCTGACACTTGGGCTGGCGCCGCATGTGCCGTGGCGCTTTTTTACTAATGCTGGAATGCATTCCGCAGCAGCTCCTATGAATCCCTGGGCCGGAAGAAGTGTCATGGAGCAAAAGAGGACGTCATGGAAAAACACACTGATTGAAAGTGAGTTGAAGGGTATGCGGCGGTTGAGACCGCGGCCGTCAAAGACACCTACACGCTCGATGCATGCATGGTCTACAACAACACTTGAGTCACTTGGTCCCCAGTGTCCTCAGGTTGGATCGGGGTGCACGTTCACGGAGGCATGTGTTCAAGGGCACGCTGAGGGCGAGGTGCAAGACGGGACCGGCTTCCAAGACATGAGCCCTCAGCGGTCCTGAGAGTTTCAAACCGGGGTGGTGGCGGCGTGGTCTATGAGACATGGATGTCTGCACACACGCCGCGCACGCCGCAGGACCCAACAGGCCAGCGGCAAGCAGTCTCGTCTACCGGCAGTGGCAAGGACGGCTTGCATATCCATTGGGCCATTCGGCTCCAGATAAATGGCGCTGCTCCCTACGTGGCCTGATTCCCTCCATGCCACCCGTCCGGAAGTCGAACTCCGAGCGCAGAACAAAGCACCCTGTCGACTGTCTCACCCACCACCAGCTTTTGGAAACAGACATTCCGAATGTCCAACCAGCGAGTAGCATATCCAGCCTGGCACAGTGATAACATGGCAAGTTAGTTGCGCGCGAACCCCATGCCGCAGGGATGTGGCGCGGAGGCGTCTCCGTGTCTCGCGCAAACGATATACGCGACTCGTGGCTCAAACCCCAAACCCCAGAGCTCTATTTTCGCTTCAGTACTCCTTTTGGCAATGACACGAGCTTTGCAGGTCTTTACCACCCTTGAGCAGAATGTTCTGAGTCTGCAGCGCAAAAATTGTTCCACAACCTTATTCCAGTTTCCGCAACAGCCACCAGAATTAACCCGTCATACAGGCTTGCTTGCTCCTGGCGGTCCTGGCCGTCCTGAGGGGGTTTGTACCCAGGTTTTCGGGCCTGCTTCATTTTAGTGCCAACCCCGCAGATAGGCCCCGCAGCACCCGGGCCGCCGTAGCCTGCAGCCAGGAGGTAGCAGCCAGCACCCAGCAGCTCGATTATCTGTGGGTGCGTTGGTCGGGGAAAAAGAAGCACACTCCAAACCTGAACAGAGGGTGGGAGAGACCCGGCATGCCCGGCACCTCTACCTCAGCCCTGGGCGGCGGCGGCGACTCCACCAATGGGACTTGTTCAGTGTTCAATGAGACAGCTGAGACATTGCTGTCGACGGCGAATGCATACCCCCCTCGCCGGCCGTGTCCAGCCCTTTCTGCCCTGTTGGTGACCTCCACATTCCCCAGGTCTCCGTCAACCACGGTGGCACAGAACTCGGCCAGCACATGGGGCACTAACCGCCCCAGCGAGGGACGGTCGCTGCCCCGAGAACAGCCTGCGAGCCCGTCCAGGACGCCAGAACCCCCGATAACGTCCGGGCAGTCGACAACCGCCTCGGATGCAATCTCACCTAAGCTTGGCAACCAATGGGCACTCCTCGGACCGGGTGTCCGGCGCAGCTATGTACATATTTCTCATTCCAGCCTTCGTGGCTCGTTAGACTCAGATTAGTCGATTAGGACGTCTTTCCCTCCCTGTTCATAGCTCTCCCTCATCCCTCCTGTTGCCACCGGCATGAATAAGCACACACTACAATTCATGTCCCACGTCGCATGCACACAACCAACGTGCCAGTCATTTTCGGGCGGCCCGAGGGCGCAGAGTGCAAGGTTGTATCCGGGAGCCAAGGCGAGCCATAAGGGTGAACGGAGAGGCCAAGGATGGGTAAGGAAAGGGGCATGCGATGGCACGGATGGGGCCGAGCAGTGCACGGTGCCCGAATAAGGCAGATTCCCGGATGGGATGGCGAGGAGGGCCCGGAGGTCAGGTGAACACACGGCTGTGTGGGCGATGATGTGGGCGATGGGCGATACATGGGGCACAGTTACAGTGACTGTCACAGATACGGTCACCCTGTACACAAACAGACTTGCATGCATTGCAGAGCTTTGTGGAGAAGGCAAGATGCAATGGGTGCAGTGCATTCAAACTGTACATACCATATGGAGAAACAAGAAGCTTTCCCCATAGTGAATACGTACAGTACATACGTTCTCTTCAAGCTCCCCAGCAGGTTCAGCATCTCCCTGCCACCTGATCACGCGCAAGTCTGGACTGGATTCGGATTTGTTACATTGCTGACTGCACTGCTCCGAGGAGTTAAACAGATCATCCGAACTACGGGCGTGATTGGCCCAAGTGGAACCATGGAACCCCAGATGGCTAGAAGGGTGGCACGACGGACCCCGAGGTGACAGCCGTTGTGTGAGAGGATGAGGCATGATAATGTAAATTTACATACGTTTCAATGGTGGAATCTGGAGGAGCCCTATGTACCTATGTATGCCCTGGGGATCTAGGAACGCTCAACTGCCAGCACCATTATATTTAGATGCATTAGATGGACACCATGGCGGCGAGGCGTTTCCAGTCTACAGAGGTCTAGTTTTGGTGGCGCCACAAATCCAACTGGCTAACGAAGGCGCACAGGCGTTTTCAAGGCGTCGGTGGCAAAAGGTTGTGGGGTATCTAGTCCCCAAGGTCCTGGACATCGTCGTGGTCGTGGTCATGTTCACCGTCATCGTTAGCATCACCACGTCGTGGCTCAGCTCGTTGGTACGTGATACTTGTCATGACAGATAGCATGTATGAAGTGGGTAATGCCCCGAATCTCTCCGGAAGCCCGCAGGCCGTAGGCAGCTGGAGCGCGGAGCGATGGGCCCAACCCAGCCCCAGCCCCACCCACGCCACACTACGCCGCCACTTACGCAGGTACGCGAAAGACGCGGCACCGGCCGCCGACGCGCCGACGCCACCTTACGCCATGCGCGCCATGCACATTTCCCATATTTCGAGCGTTCCCACGTTACGTGTGGCGCGGCTACTGGCAGACCGAAACGCCCCTCAACATGAAATTCTTTCCCAAAACCGCAAAATCCAAGCTGCATGCCGCAGGCCCAAGCCAGGCCCCCGGATACGGCCTCTCACCCCGGATCTAAGTTATCTGCGCCCGACCCGACTACAGACTAGCTGATGGGTACCTGATACGATACGCGCTCGCTCGGCCCGCGTTGGCAGCCCTGTGCCTGCGCAATGTTCGCCAGCCAACCAGGTGGCTGGGGAGGAAGGTCGATTGGACGAATGCGAACTGGGTCTCATCGACCTCAAGGCGACGCTCATTGTCATCACTCGCCTTGTCCATGATATCGCTGCCGCTGATGGACAGAAAGCGGATCGAGGTCATTCCCGATGAGGTCGCGAGCTTCAGCAGTATCCATGGCCGTGCCTGCATGGCTGCATGGCATGCATTGGGGGACACTCACACGCCCTGTTGTCCTCGCCGTGCTGGGTGCGCTGCATGCGCTGCATGCGCTGCAGGGGCTGCCACACGCGTCGATCACGTGACTGCCACGAGTGACCTA
This sequence comes from Apiotrichum mycotoxinovorans, assembly GCA_013177335.1. NCBI lineage: Eukaryota > Fungi > Basidiomycota > Tremellomycetes > Trichosporonales > Trichosporonaceae > Apiotrichum > Apiotrichum mycotoxinovorans. The sequence continues at coordinate 949,988 of CP053625.1, read as the reverse complement.
AAACTAGCTACTGGATGCTAGCTGCATTCGGTCATCTCATTGTGGACCACAACTTGTGGACCATCGATTATCGACCATCGTCCAGCAACTAGTTGTTGTTGCGTGAATAACGCGCAAGAGCCCGCGGGCGACGCCGTGTCCACGGACACCATCCACGACACCGACATCGGCGGAGTCGAGGACGACACGGATCCCCCAGCCTCTTGCAACTCCAACACTTCCGCCAACCCAATGAGGGAAGTTGATGACGACAACGGGGCTGGGGATGGCCCCGGCGGTACCAGTGACCACGACCCAGCGTCACTCGGAGCGATCGTGGCCATACTGAACGACATACAGAAGAGCATGGCGACCAAAGAGAACCTCGACCCCATTTCCAAGAAGCTTGATACACTCGAGAGTCGTTTTGATGCACTCGAGAGTCGGGTCGCTAAAGTTGAGGGCGATGTAGCCATAATCAAGAACGAGCTGGGCGTCATCAAGGCTGAGCGCGAAGTTTCGAATCAGAGGTGCGTAGTCCCCCCTGCTGCGCTAACCTCAGATTGTGGAACACAGCCCGCCTTCTCGACGGCAAGAGCGACCCGGAGCCCATTGTTGTGCAGGGCCGGACGCCACCGGCGCGGCGGATCGTGAGTGTTCCCCACGCCGCGCTCCCTAACATTCAGGTCACAGCCGCCCAGATACGTCGAGCCACAATTCAACAGGTGACAGACGAGCTGCACTACCTTGGCGTCGAGGTTCCCGCCAACGTCAGCGCGGCTGTGCTTAAGACCCGCCTGCGAATCGCGCTCGGCTTCCCGACGCTGCAGACCCACGTCGGCATCGAGGCCTAACTCCCCACACCCCCATTCTTCGTTGAGATACCCTAACCGACTCCTTCTTTCACACGGACTTCCCACCACCTTTTTCACCTGTTTTGTATCCTGTACTGGCCGCGGCGGACTTGTCCTACCGCATCATGCGGTAGTGTAGACGCAATGTATCCTTTGGCGTGGAGTAACCGTTTGGTTGGTCCCCCGTTTTTCATTATTAACTCGTTGCCTGGAATCACCGACGACTCGATTACTTACTGCAGCAGGTACCTATTCACGGACCAGGTGTATGTACCCCCTCTCTCTCGTGCACTCCGCTCCCACGGGCACGGTGTCCCGGTGTGCCGCACTATGGGGTAGTTTAGGCTAACCATTAACCATCTCTTGGACTGTACCGCTCTGACATGCCATCTCTAACATGCTCCCTCATTGTCTCCATGTCAAGAGATGATTCAGGTCCCAGTTCTGCACGCTTTTGCCACCACCGCCACCCACCAGCTCCCTTGGAGCTTGGATCCTCCGATCCCTTGTCCGACGCCCCCTCAGATACCGAACTAGGAAACGCAGGAAACGTCTCGCGCGCCCAGCGAGGCACCGCCGCCCAAGCCACAGTGCACACATCCCAACATTACATTACATTAAGGTGCGCCAATGACCATGACACCCTTTTACCTCGAGGCATCAACGAGGCAGTGCAGGCAACGAGGCTTCCTGTCGATCCAATTAATGCAACGCAAAGGAACAAAAGGTCGCATGAGGCCCCTGCGGTCTTGTCTGTATTGCCTGTCCTCGGTCCGCAAATGAGTAACGAGCGATAACCGGAACCAAAATAACCCAAAGCCACTTTGAAGCCACTGTCCTTGCCGTTATGCGATTTCGCCGACACACAACAAACGATCAATCGATACACGAGCAGGCCTCGAGGATCGGGCAGATGGGGATTCATGGGCAACGGATGGGAGAATGAAAGCGATATGCGTGAGGAGGGTGTGAGCGTGAATCTTTGAGTGTGGGGGGAGCATAGCCAGATACAGCATACGGAGAACATCGAGAAGCACTGTAACGCCGTAGCTGCCAAACTATCAGCACAGTGGTCGGGGCTGGCCAGGCAATGTAGACTTGGCAGCGCCCCACACATGACAGACAGTGGTGGGCTCACCATGCGCTCGGATGATTGCGGACCAGTTGACAAACGTGACAATGGACACAAGTTGCTGAATAATGGCCACAGAAATGACATCACAAGCATCACAGACAAACGACAATGTTGCAGGCTTACCAGTCTCGGTCGGTTCGAACGAGCTCCAGTCGAGCACCTGTCCATCCACCTGGTGGCACTGACCCCACCAGGTGTCTCATTCCGGCCGCTCGTTCGGACGGGCGATACCACCCCACATACCGTATTGTCTTGCACAGGCCCATTCTGACGACAGATAGGAGCAACAACAGCCCGTATCTGGAGGGCTGATGTACCTTGGGCCATTTTGATCTCCCGCATACCAAGACTTGGCCAAGTTCTAACCCCCATGACATTCATACCTATTGGAGGGGGGATATGATTGGCTACATGTACCAGTGAGGCGGGGGTACTTGGCGTACTGAGTTGTGCACTGTGCACTGTGCAGTGCGCACGGGCGTTGCAACCAGTTGGGGGTTCCGCCTCTCAGAACAGTCGCAGCCCGTCGTAAGGTAGCTTGCGTCGTCGCTACTTGGTTTCTCATTCTGCCTCCCGTCTGGTCTCCGATCACGGAAGGGCCCATCCGCCTTCCACTTGCTGCGCGTTGGTCCTGGCCTGCGCCCCATGTACAGATTGTCCCTGCTAGATGTCCGTGTCGCAGGCGCCCCACGCTCCCTGACATCGAATGCTTCCTTGGAGCCATGAGGACAATGGCACTCGCTGTGTGTGTCCCGATTTTAGTGGCATGTGCGAGCTTTCTGACTGCTGTTAGCGAAGAGTGGAATACATAGAAGATCAGACTGTAGCAATGCGTGTTCGTGCGCACCTCTCGCTATCTCTCGATCACCGTAACACAGCCCCAAGTAGCAGTCCATGCCTCGGATAGTCTGTCCGTGCGTGTGAAGTGGAGCATTGTCGGGTATCCAAAAAGGCGAGCATGGAACACAAGCACAGACATAGACACGGATCACAGACATACGACAAGCGATCACGTGCCACTGCGGCGATCAGAGCAACAGCAGCAGACAACGAAGCCGCGGATCGGAGTGGGTCCACGTCACGGGAGGGACGTGATCCGTGAGATCGGAGCTCACGATGGTCCGAAGCCGAGGTCCGTGTGCCCATGTGACCGGCCACTGTGGCGGGAGTAGACAGGATGGGAATGTGCAATGCGGCTTGGGGCTTGCGGACGGAGAACGAGGAATGCAGGCTGCACTGAAGCGGGATGGAGCGCCACACTGAGTTCCGAGAACACTTGAGAAACTCGGGATCTGTAGCGATGCATGCTTGATGAGGAGATGTGTCTTCCACTGATTCTCGTGGGCACAAGAGACGCTGAACTGTATTCAGCTCATTCCTGAATACCATACCAAGTAGCATCGCATACGCCAAGAAGCAAAGATGAGTCAAGCTCCTATCTAACATATGGCGTTTAGTAAATTGCCAAGGGGTGCCGGGGCCACATTCCAACAGTTCGAATACCCTCCCCTAGGAGGAGGATCTGGGAGAGAGAACATCCCCAACGATCCTGCCCCCAACTTGTGGTCGTGCTCCGGCACGAGCAATTTACAGAGGGCAGGAAGTACCGTGATCACATTTCAGTTGCCACTGCTACACCTCACTGTGAAGGCAAAAGCTGCCACAGCTGTATTCGAGGGCCGACGACCGAGGAGGGAGTTAGGCCGGGACACAGGACACGGTGGAGCAGACCAAGTATTGAGACAACGTGGGGGACCGGGGAGGGACCAGAGGGCAGTGAGACCTGGAAGAAGACATGAGGCCCACATCACACAGCCGTAAGTGGGGCTGGTACAATGAGTGACGTCGTGATCGAGGTACACTATTCCCACTCCCACCACTACTGTATATCACCAACTCTATACGCTTTCTGAAGCAGCCACTAACGACGCAGTCCAGCTTATCTCCACCACGCAACAGTTTCCCTCGTCCGATATCGGCTTTCCCAATGTCTGGCTGCGGGGAATATTCGCTGCGACGACGAACTTGATCGGGAAGGGGAGATCGATATCGAGATCTTGGCTTCATGGGGAGCCCAGGACGGGAGAACAGTGACAGGGACACAATGGAAAAATGGCGGTTCCGAACAAGAGGCCTGGTTTTCCTAGTGCCGCTGCCCCCGTACATTGTGGCCACCAGCCACCAACAACGACCAGGACCAGTGGGATCTAGCCCACCGCCACCAATGCGGGGCGCTCCAGATCTCCAGACACCAGATCACCAGACAGGGCGTCAAAATAAGGTACTGTATATTCAGGCCTCGATCCGTTTGACAATTTGACCGTTTCACCGCACTTCCCGTTACCCAGTGGCGCAGGCACATGCACGGATAACTGGGACCTGGGCCTGAGTCAGTGCTCTCCTCTGCTCTGCTCAAGTGACGTGCCGAGGAGAAGAAGCGCGCCGCGAGATCTTCATATATTGTTCAGTTATCAGATCCTGCAAATGAAGCGCTTCATGCTGTGTAATGAGTGGCTGCCATGACGTCGTTGTGTGGGCGATAAACGCCACCAGGGATTCAGAGTACGGTGTGAGAGTGAGAAGCTAATAATAATACTCTAATTGGTCTGTGTTACATTGGTCGCAGCGTAGTATTGTTCTCCACGGATTTCTCCGAATTGCATTGTCCAGCTGGGTTTATCCGAGTGGCCTCACGAGTGGGGATCGTGGGGACCCAGTGCTGCACGTTCTCAACACTTGCAATATGTAACGCAACCGGCTACTTCAGTGGGCACAAAGAGCAGGGTGGAGTAGGCAGCACTTCCTTTTGTTCACCACAATTCGTTTTGTTCTTGGTCAGCACTGTCAAGCTGTCCTGCAATAGAGACTTCTGCACTCGTCCGAGCACAGCCGAGAACGAGTAGCAGAACACGAAATGTTATGCTCTGTACTGGATAGTGGAATTGTGGCGCTCATAGCAAGGGGTACTGTCTGCGCGGTATTGTCTGTATGTTAGCCCTCGATTACTTGATTACGCAATGTCTTAAGAAGCAAGGAAGATTATTGCAAAGTGTGCCGGATTCTTGCGCTCCTCGACAGTACAGTATCTTTCGGGAATAACCGCGCCGCTGTGGCCAACACTGTGTCTCCTTGACTCTGCCCACATGAAGCTGTATTATGTATTGGCGGCTATTGAACACTTTGTCATCAAGCTGACCCAGCGAAGGACAGTGAATTGGAATGTATATGTTCTCCAGGTGATAACTCTTCTCCTCATGTGCATCCGCCATACTTGGCCGCGTGAATGGAAACAGTGCGAGTCTGGGGGTGAGACCAGAACATATTCTGCCTGCGTAAGATATTTGCCTGAGGTGGCAAACACCTCGGGAGACACGACCTGTTGGAAAGCTATTAGCTTCATATCCGACAACCAGCGTAACACAATGAAATGCACAGTAACTGTGGGCGGCTGATAGCTGAACTTTCTCATTAAACGTTTCAAAACCAATCTCAATCTCTACATGCATGTATAAAATGTCTCTCACGCAACATTGTATTGAGAGCTCGTAGAGAGCAACACACATCGGAAAGGGAGAAGCTTGCCGGAGACGTGTGTGCCTTTGTAAAACAGGTAGCAACATGCAACCAGCGTGCATGTGTATGTGCATCCGACGATGCAGCTTCATGATCCTATGTGCGACTTTGACCCGCAAAGTGCCACACTCAATCTTAACTGATTAGGTCCATCAAATCGAATCAGACTCCCAAGTTGAGGCGTGGATACCACGTGTTCAATTATTTATACAGCCCTCCTGATTAAAACCTCTTAGAAGTCACCTCGAAACCAAGAACGACCCAAGATCGAAAATGGTGAAGTCAATACACTTTGTTCAACAACATCCACATCCACATCCGCATCTGCATCACCACTGCGACATCCGCGGCACCGGCACTGGCATCGATACTACCATCAGCACCGGCCACAGGATAATAGACACGCGCTCGTAACTCGCACGACCGAGACTAGAAACGCGAAAACAAGCGGCGAAAAGGAGACAAGGACGTGCTCGCCGTTCCAACAACAACAACAACCTCTTCGTCTTCAACCCCCACCTCCATACCACCCCTCCTTCCCCAACCTCGCTCGTTTTAAAATGGCCAACCTCGGTGTTCCCGTCAAGCTCCTGCACGAGTCGCTCGGGCACATTATCACCGTCGAGCTCAAGACGGGGGAAATGTACCGCGGAAAGTTGATGGAGGGTACGTTCTTTTCTTTTCCGAGCTGGATTGTGTTGCTGCGGTGTGATGTCTGGTCGTGTGCTGACGCTGCGTTTCTCTGTACTTGGACGCATGTTGAACTGCTAAACTCGACTGCTCAACTCGAATCGAACCGGACCGGAAATTGTGATTCATCGTGATCTTGATCTGGACCTCGATATTGATCTGCCTTGCGCTGCCTTACCGCTGCCCACGCACTTTTGCCTTGCAGCCGAGGACTCGCTCAACATGGCCCTCCGTGACATTACCGTTACGGCGCGGGATGGACGCGTGTCCCAGCTCGAGCAGGTTTACATTCGTGGTAGCATGGTGAGTTTGTGTTGCCCCGATAAGCGCGGCCAGAAGTAGGGGCCATCGGCCCGGTTTGGGAGCAATGGATGTGGCTGGGAAGTGCGGGGCCAGAGCATGGGATGCAGAAGCCGGGAGACGGAGGGAAGAGAGACAAGAGGGCATGGTGCGAGGGCTTTCACGACGAGGGACGGATGGATTCCGGCGAGACCGGCATCGAGGAAGCAGCCGATGACTGTCAAGGAGACTGCTCTTGCGGCGCGGCCACCAGCCGCTCCCCTCACGGTCGCGACAATTATCGTCTCCCCACCTACTGCTCTTGTATCTAGATTTTGCGCTGACACCCCAGGTCCGCTTCATCATCGTCCCCGACCTGCTGGCCAACGCGCCCATGTTCAAGCGTGTCGGCCCCAACGCGATGCGTGGACGCGGTATCGGTGCCGCGCGTGGTCGCGCGACCATCCAGAGGGCGAACGCGCGTCGTGGCGCGCCTCGCGGCCAGGGCGTTAGGCGTTAAGAGCAAATGCGGAGCGGAGAGCGCGATGAGGATGAGGATGAGCAGTGAGAGGCGTGCGGGGTGTAGAGTGGGCCAGAGGATGGCGCCCGTGATCAGAGTCGAGAGCAAGAGTTGAAAAGCCATTTGCTGAGCTTGTGATTTGTTTCGATGCCACGATTGATACATTTAGCGAGTGAGCGAGTGCGAAGGTACAACCGGAGGGCAAATGCGGAACAGCTGCAACATGTGCCGTACACCATGTCAGTTTTCCTAGTCTTGGCGATCGCGGCGTCATTGTGCACGCGTGTCTCGAAGGCGACCTGACGACATGGATCCCATCCTGGCCTTTGCTCTTCTTGGGTCACAGATATGACTGATATATATAACAATGATAGCAGTTGATGGCCGACGGCCGGCGCGTCAACGACTATACGTACGGACTTATGGACGTGGACTCGTAATATGAACCTCCATGAAATGTCCGCACCGTCTCCGAAACCTCAACCTAAGCGTTGACGTATCTATACTATCCCTCGATTCTGCCATCTCGTACTTGTCGTCCCTCCGCAGTGTGTACATCGCCATCTCCCTCGGACAGACCGTCTTCCAACATGTCCTCTTATCCTTGAAAGATTGAACCAAGATATCGCGGTTCCCTCGTCCGTAAGTCTCTCGCTACACTCCATCCTTGGCCTTCCCTGTACCCGTCCGCCCCGCCTAGAAATTAAGCACGTCCTCGAGCTTCTGCTTTGGCAGCTTGGCAACCTCGGCCTTGACCTTGACCAGGAGCGCCTTTGCGCTCTCGTCCGTCGGGCGGAACTTGAGCACCTGCTTGAGGTCTGCCTCGGCCTCGCGCCACCTCTCGAGCCCCATGCGCGCCACCGCGCGCTGGTAAAACGCCTTCGAGTTCTTGCCGTCCTTGCGCAGAATGTGGTCGCAGTCCACCTCGGCGAGCGCGTGCTTGCCGAGCGCATTGAGCGCGACCGCGCGGTTCGAGTAGTAGACGGTCTTTTTGCCGTCGAGCGAGATCGCGCGCGTGTAGCAGCGCACGGCGTCGGCGTGCTCGCCATTGTTGACGTGCACGTTCCCCTGAGCCTTTTCGCGCGCGCCGAGCTCCTCGCACCACTTGTCCATGCAGTCGATCCAGGCGCGGCCCTCGCGCGACGGACGGCCCTTGCGGTTCGCGGTGCCCTCTGTCAGCCGCCGGTAGAAGGCGACAGGGTGCACAGACTCGAGGGCGAGAATGTCCTTCGTGTAGCCTGCGTACGAGAACGGAGAGGCCGACGTCGTAGCGCGGTACAGAAGCTGCGCACGTTAGCAACCGGTTCCCAACAACAGGGGGCGGCAATCGGCGACTTACCTTGACAAAGTGACGGAATGTCAACACTATCGCCGTGTTGCGCAGGCCTGGGTCGGCCTCGGCCCAATCGGCGGGGAGATAGACCTTTTTCTTCTCTGCCTTCGGTTTCGGCCGGGCCTTGACGGCCTTGTTGAAGCGCGCTTTTGTGCGTCCGACCTTCATTTTGTGACTGCCATTCTTGGGTCCGTTCGTCACCGTCGACCCAGCTTCGCTTGCCTCGTCGTCGTCAAGCCGAAGCGCGAGCTCGAGGCCCTCGAGCGCCGCAGGTGCGTTCGCACTAGGTCCATACCGGCTCTCGACTGCCGGATCCGACGCCCCGAGCTCCTTCAGCCGCCAACGGAGATGTTCCTCGACAGCCAGCACGTCGGTCATCTGCGGATGCGGGAAGATCGGGGGACGTATCGATTTTGCTGCCGGTTTCTTCTTTGCATGTCGCACAAATCCTCGTCCGGCCGGAATCTCCTCTGGCTCTGGCGGTTCTGGGACGGGCACAACGCGTGGTGATCCGTTCTGCTGGACTCCGTCCGGCGACGGCGAGACACGCGCTCGCCACTGCTCCTCGTTCTCGAATAGACCTGCCCATCCCCGGGCGACGTGCGTGTTCTTGAGCTCGTACGGTAGCAGCGCTATTGGTGCTTTGCGCACTCGGCACGCGGCGTGGAGACACGCTGTACATGCTGCGAGTTGGCATAGACACGCGGCATGGTCCTCGTCCTCGCTTGGTGCGCCGTGTGCAGGCCCGAGGTCGTGCGTGCACACTCCGTCGCGAGGAAGTCCAGGGGAAGTCGTTGGCTGGGCACCGAGTCCACCGACTCCAATTGCCGCGGCATGCGTTGGCATTGTTGAGCTCTCGCCGCGGACATCGAGAGACATGCGGCCCGACAACCTTCGCTCCAGCTCGGCATAGAGGTTGTCTAGCATGTCGGCCATGAACAGCTGGTCCAGCTCTGGTCCGCCGTGCACAATCTGTCGCCGCATAAACGTCGGACTGGCGCCAGCGAGGATCAATGTGATAAGGAAGGTGGGAATCGTATGTGTGAAGACATGATGGAATGCCTCAGTCCTGCGATGGGTCAGAACCTATATCTCGAAGAGATTGTGCATGTCGTGTGCTCCTCCACAACTGTTGCAAAATAATTCCTCACCAGCACGCTTGCACCCAGCAGTCAAACTCTCGGCGGACAATAACCGCCATGTCATCGACCAGTGTCTCGAGCTCGGCGTCCGACAGACGGGCCGTGCGCACAGTCGCGTCGGCAGTGGGTGGATGATGGCTTCGTCCCGGCCACTGCATTCGATGCGGACATGATGGCCCGGCACCAGGCGATGACGGGTTGACTGTCGTGCATGTCGTGGCGTTCTGGGCCGTGGTGGATGTCGCGTCGGTATGAAAGGATTGTGGGTCCTGGTGTCTCCCTGGTAGCTGTATCAACGGTAGCTGAGGCGGCGGAGCTGGCTGTCGGTACGCATTGGCGGCGGCAGTTAAGCTCTCGGCAGTCATGTCCGGGAGGAGTGGGGGGAAGAGAGGAGGGAGCGCATGTGCGCTTGGAATGCGCAGTTGCGAGGTTGGCATGGTCGAGCGATCATGGATTGTTGGAAGAGTGATTAATGGTGACGACAAGGACAAACTCAACGCCGAGCACTCGAGATTGCATGACCTCAGTCCCAGGCAAGTTCTAGCTAAGGCCATGAGCCAAAGCTTGCAGCAAAGAGCCTTGGGCATTACTCTGCCTCGTTTCACCTGGGCTTAGCCAGCAGGCCAGCAGCCAGCAGGCCAGCAGCCAGGCTCAGCTCGAGGAGCTCGAGAGCTGGATGGTGGTAGCGTGGGTAAAAGAATGAGCTGTGGAAAAATAACGGAATCAAATATATCACGATAATACCAAGGTAGGATGTTACACGTCATACTTATTTCACGTGGTCAGAGTTGTTGGTGCGTGCTGAACCGTACCCCCCTTTCGTCCCAACATGTTACCTCGAGCTGTAATGTTGACCCCCAGCTTACGCTCGACATTTGCTTGCTATTTACATCGCCTTCCTTTCCATTGTCTTCTCCATCCACCGTCTCAGCAACGACCAGCGCATAATGGTCTACAACGGAGGTAAGCTGCGGGTATTGTCTCGGAGCTGACGCATCCAGACGAGGTCTCGGCCGTCGTGGTCGACTTTGGCTCGCACACGACGCGTGCAGGTTACGCGGGCGAGGACGGTCCGCGCGTGATTGCTCCCTCGTTCTACGGCTACAAGGATGCGGAGAGCGGGGGCGCCTCGGCCTCTGCCTCTGGAACGAATGGAACCGGAAACGGGGCCGGCGATGGCGACGATCCGATGGATGGAGGCGAGAAGAAGGAGGAGAGCAGCGGAGACAACAACAACAATAACAACAACATTAAGAAGAAGACGTACTACTTTGGCGACGACGGGGTTAATGTCTGGAGGCCGGGAATGGAGGTTGGAAACTTTATGGTGGATGGTATGGGTGAGTTTGGAGCGCGATGCGGCCGTGTCCCTCGCGGATGTTGGATGCGCGAGACACGAGACGCGTGGTGGGCATGTTGTTGACCTCACTTAGTTCACGACGGAGAAGCCGCAGGACAGATGCTCAAGTACCTCCTTCGCGATCGTCTGAGCGTCGACCCGAGTGAACACCCGCTGATGCTCACTGAGCCGGCGTGGAACACTAGCAAGGCCCGTGAGATCCTGACGCAGATGGCCTTTGAGGGCGAGGGTGTGCCTGCTCTCTACTTTGGATCCAGCGGTGTCTTGTCTGCGTGAGTGTACGATTTACAAGGACGCGTTGTTGACAACAGCTTTGCTGCCGGCAAGCCGACTGCCCTCGTTCTGGATGTTGGCTACGCCAACGCCTCGGCTGTCCCTGTTGTTGACGGCTACGCGCTTCGCGCAGGAACAATGCGACAGCCGCTTGCTTCCGCTCTCGTGCTCTCTCAACTTCACCACCACTTTTCCAACCCGTCACCGACGCGCACGTTCCCCCTGTCGCTGCTTCCGCGTCACTTGATTCTCAAGCGTGATACCACTGCCGAGCCGGGGGTTGAGCCCCGGCCACAGCTCCGTGAGGACAGGCTGCCGGGCACGACACCGTCGTGGCGCGCGTGGGCCGAGCAGAGTGTAGTCGACAGCTGGAAGGAGACATGTGCCGAGATTGTCAATGCTCGTGGCTTTGACTTCCAGTCAGCCCGCGACCTCCCCCAGGTCCTCTACGAGTTCCCGGATGGCTACCACCAGTACTTTGGCGAGGAGCGCTACCGCTTCACAGAGATGCTGTACGACCCCAAGAACTATTTCAATCAGAGTATCGAGCCCCCCGCAACCCTCCGTGCCACGCCTGCCGGTGACCACTCGCATGACCTCAAGACCGCCGTCTCGCTCAGCCAACTTGTCCACGACTCGATCATGGCATGCGATGTTGATGTCCGCGCCTCGCTCCTCCAGAACATTGTCGTTGTCGGCAACACATCCCTCACCCGCGGTCTCACTGAGCGTCTCGATCTCGAGCTGGCAGCTCTCCTCCCCAGCGTGAGTTTAATAAAAGCAACATCGAACTGACGTCTTTCAGCAAAAGATCAAAATCCACTCGCCCTCGATCCCGTACGAGCGCAAGTACGCATCGTGGCTCGGTGGCTCGGTCCTTGCGTCCCTAGGCTCGTTCCACCAGCTCTGGGTCACCAAGGACGAGTACGAGGAGCACGGAATGCAGATTGTGCACCAGCGTGAGTATGGTTGACCAGGCATATTGCTGACGAGATCCAGGGTGCAAGTAGAGATGGGTTCCTGTTGGTAGATGTGCGATATGCCAGTTGTGAATTTGCAGCAACTACCACGGAGACAGGGACGTCTAGATGGCGTATGTCCTTTGTGCCCTCCGTGTCCAGACGAGAAATCTGCACCGCGAGCGGAACTCTGTCTCTAACCAGACCGCTCGACTCAAATGGGAGAATGACGCTGTACGAAGCGAGCCAAGAACACCAAGTACTGACACCTCTGTTTACCTTTGCCCCTTTGTCCAGCAGCCCCTAGCCATCTGCCAAGCACTGCACCCACGCGCCAAGGCCGCTCGAGCCTGAGACCCCGAGCGCACGTCTCGAACAATCTCACCACCACTGCCACCCCGCGAAGTGCGCTGATTGCATACACAGCACTGACTATCAGACGGCTCGAGCGAAGGAACACGGCGGACCTGAACGTACCCACAGACAGGTATCCGCAGCGACTGGAGCCGAGCAACCCAGCGAGTTTCTCAGTCCCCAGCACCAGGACTCCATGTGCGCTCCGCTGTAGACTGTTGTGATATCCAAGGATCCAAAACACACAGATACACCGTGCGCCGTGGCCGTGCAGATCGCGCGCCAGCATGCACTGACGCGGACATTGGAGCTCGAGTGTCTTGGCTTTACTCATGTCGGCCCGGTCGAATGTCGGATCACAAAAGTGAGATGACGGCACTGACCTACTGACGGCAATGTGTACCAGGCTCAGACCCGGGGAGAGGCGAAGAGTACATAATCCCCAGCCTGGCTTCGAAGCCAAGCCAAGCCCCCCCCACCCCTTCTGTTTCCCCTCCCACTAAGACCTCAACGGTAGTTTTATCTCTCACAGTGCTCGTACTCTACAATGTCGGGTCTCCCCGTTTGGCGTAACCAGCTCGATGAGGCGCTCAAGGCCGCGCCTAGTCACAGAGGTGGGTGCGCGAACGGGGGAAAAGCAGGAAGGAAGGAGCAGGAGCGCGGCGGTGGGAATCTGTACAGTGGTGCCAACCCGGACTTGAGGTGTTCCTGCGTCTACACTGAAGCCAAGCCCAAGATCGCCGCCGCGTAGCAGGTGCAGGCGAGTGCGGGGCCACATCGACCTCGCACACCTTGACCTCGTACCCCGTACCTTCCCTTTCCAGGGGCACTTGACCGATTGTACTGACCCTCAGAGTTCTGCATGGCGACCGCCTCCGCGCACGGCAACACCCCTCGAGTGCGGCACGTCTCGCACTAGGGCTGTGAGTTCCACGACACCAGCATGCCAACTGACGCGCACCTAGTCTCGCCCTCAAACCTGCTGCTCGTCGCGACGGATCGGTCCTCTGGAAAAGTGCACGACCTGACCGCGCACCCGCAGACCGAGCTCGCGTGGTTCGTGCCCCCGCTCCAGTTCCGTATGCGCGGGCGCGCGGTCGTGATCGGCGAAGCGGGCGAGTTTGCGCGCTCGGCCCAGCGTCAACTGGGGGTTCGCCAGCCGGCCCCTGAGGCGGAGTACGCGTACTGGCGCGCCACAAAGGAGGTGATCCTGTCGTCGCTGCCCGAGCTTGTGGCGGAACAGTACGACCATGCGCCGGAGCGTGGTGCGCGCGTGCCCCCCGGCGTGGACTATGCGCACTTCAACTTTGTGCTCATTGCCATCGTACCGGCCCGCGTCGAGGTGCTTTCTCTCATTGACAAGAGCTACCACACATATGTGCTGACGAATACGGGGTGGGTGGAGGAGAAGGCGGCGCCGTCGCTCAAGGAGCGGGCACATATCTAAACGGGCCGTTGGAGTCGGAAAGTTACAGTACATAGTAGCCCAAAGGAGGACGAAGAATGAATGGTCATTAAAGTATTGTAAGTTGTGATGGGTGAATTCTACAAAGAGGACAGGTTGCAGGTGTCACAGCGGTCTCAAGTCGTGTTCCCCTCCTCAAGACTCTTACGCACTTTGGCGATATACACACCATACTTTGAGGCGACCCACGAGCCGCGCGTAACGATATTGAGCAGGCGGTGGCGTGTCGTCGACGACAGAGTTTCTAATGGCAGCGCCTGCGCGGTTGCCAGTATCTGGTTCCTGCTGGGTCAGCTAAGCTCATCCCCAAACCCACTGAATAAATGTCTCCTTGACGTCGAGTGAATATGCCAAATCGGAAACTTCTCGACCGGCCACAAACTCGGTGTACACGACGTGTTGCTCCCTCGCCACTGTGTCGGGTTTCTGCAAAACTTGTTGGGTCTGCTTTGGGGCCGTTGACGATCTTACTGCGGTGGGGGTCGGTTTTGCGACAGCTACACGACCTCTGGTGACAGGTCTGCCGGGAACACTGGACGCAAAGTCCCTCGCATCGAGGGACATGCCCAAGGCAGTGGCACGGTCCATGATAGCCTCGTAGATGAGATATGACACCACCACGTCGTTGACCGCGTCTGGCGTTGTATTAGGATTCGCTCCTTTAGGGACGCTACTCACAATCCATCTGCTGCTGGTTGAGCCGCTCATTCCACGCCCCATACCTGACCTGGCTCTTATCCATATCGAACCCAAGGTATCCCTGGCAAAGCTTGGCGAGGGAAACAAGCGCGGCACGGCTCTTCCAGCGCTGTGGCTCAATGGCGCGCGCGACGTGCGAGAGTTCCAGTATTCCGGCAGGTGGGTCAACTGCACAGGCTGGGAAGTCGCGGACCAGCTTGAGCGCGTCCCCGCGCACCGCTACGCCGACTTTAAGCCGTGTCCTGTCTGCCAGCAAGCGCACGAGCCCCGGCCCCGGGGACGTCCTGCCCATGAGGTGGAAGATGATCGCCATATGACCGTCGTATAGCTGTATCACGCTCGTGCGGCCTTGGGGCCAAGTCGGCTTGCCGCCAACCCACACCGGATCGCGCGACATGACCTGTTGTCCGTTCCGCCCCACTTTCACGCGCACTGGACCCTGGCCCGGCGGCGGCCATTCGAGATCGAGACCGAGCACGTCCCCGCGGAGGCAGGCGACGAGGTCGTCCGCCTCCTCTGCGGAGGAGGTGTACACCACATTCGGGGATGCAGCTCTACCCCGCATTGCAGGGTTGCGGTACGAGAAGATGGGCAGTGGCGAGGTGAGCTCATGCGGTTCCGTTATCGCGTCAGCTGTCGCCAGCGATGGGTCGTACGAAACGCGTGGTTTACCGGGATGCAGGACCAACGGCTCTGTTTCCGGCGCCTCCACGCTGGACGCAGCTTCCGTGTCGTCGACATCCTCGACATCGTCTGCTGGCTCTTCACTGCGAACACTACTGGGGACAAGACGTGTCTGAATCGGCGGCCGGGCCGCTGTCGTCACTGGTCTGGCGCGAGGGCTGAGGTCGGCTGAGCGTGGCGGCAACGTCGGTTCTGGACGAAAGGTTCCCAGTCCCGGTGCTGTCGTCGAGGTCGTCGAGTACGCTCTTGATCCACTTGATCCACCTGGAGGTTGGGTTGTGCCAGGGACAATCCTGAACAGCCCACCCGGAATTGCCTTTGGTGGCGGCGTGATGCGGAACATCTTTCCTTGCCCCTGCCTCCGCGACGCTGCAGCGCACGGTCCCCCGGGCTTCTCTTTATCGTGCAGTGCATCCCTTGGTGGCGAAGGAGGAATACACATACGGAACAGCTTTCCTCTTCCAGGATATTCCTCGACGCTGAGGTCGCCAAGGGCATGCGACAGGTTGTCCACTGCGGCCATGTTGGCATTCTGGTATTTGGCAAAGAACGGGTGGATCGGCGGTGGAGGCCGGCGGGGGGCCGGGTTGAGCTCGCGTGGCTGGAGTACTGAAGAAGTAGAGGTTGAGGCAGAGGTAGAGGTAGGTGGTCTTAATGGCGAAGCAGATAAGATGGAGGGATATAGGGAAGACCGCCGGGGACATGGGGTTGGAGACGTTGATCTCGATGCTGACGGGGGCGATGGACTAAGCACGATCGGAGAGTCGGCTGTCCCGCGGCCGCGTATCCTGGGCGGAGTGCGTGGATGCGCCGAGACGGAGACGATCGACAGGAAGGCGCGTATCCCAATCTCTTTCTCTCCCATTACAACAAACGATGAAGAACTGAATGGACGCGATCAAAGAAAAGTTCGAATGACGGTGAAATGCAAACGAGAAACTCGGGGCAGGTTCCTTTTATTGTTGACAAGGTTGATACCTGGTGGAGGTCGACAGTTGACTCACATGTCACGTGCATAGAAGGGTAGAAGGTGGCAACTGTCACCTGAATGGCGAGCAGGAAGCAGTGGTTGGTGCGCCCCGTACGATTGTGCATGATCGACTTGTGCAATGTGTAGAATGATCTCTATGCATGCATGCTGACGATGTGGATAGTGGATACGGTATTACAGCGCAATCTCCAGACCTCCGGACATGTCCTCGTCCTCGTCCTCATCCTCGTCTTCCCCTTCCTCCTCCTCGTCGTCCTCACTTCCCTCGTCCTCATCCTCATCTCCATCGCTTCCGTCCTCTTCGCTGCCGTCCTCACTTCCGCTCTCATCACTGTCCTCCATCTTGACATCGTCATCCCCCTCGTTCTGGGCCTCAGCCGCATCGAGCAGCCCCTTCCAACCAGCCTCGAGGTGCGACGTCTCGCCCTCGTCGTCGCGAACCTCGCGGCGCACAACATCGACGGCAGAGTAGGCGTCGCGGCCCTTTCCGTGGTCCATGAGCCAGCCAGCCCAGGCAAGAACGGCGTCGACGCGCTCCGTGGCGGTCTTACACGCTGCGCGCCAGGCGCGGTAGAACTTTGCGAGGTTAGCCTGCGTGCCGACGAGCTCGGCAATGTCGGGGAACGCGAGAGTGAAGAAGGCGGCGGTAGGCTGGTAGGGCTTGACGACAGCGTCGAGGGCCTCCTGCGGCGGGAAGCCCGCACGGAGCTTGGCGGCAAAGTAGGATGCGAGGAGGGCAGAGTGGAGCGCGGGGATACCGGCCCCGAGACGGAGCGAGTCGCGGAGGAGCTTCTTCCACTGTGCGTCCGAGCCGTGCTCCTCCTCCCACTTGGCCCACGTCCGCCAGAGAGCGATAACGTCGTCCTGTTCCTCAACCGAGAGATTACGCGCCGTGACCTTGGACGCGGCGTCCGCACACGCCTTGCGAATCGCCTCGACGTCGGATCCCTCGACCTCAGCGCGTACACGGGCGAGCTGCAGAGGAGGGCTCGAGGGGTGCTGAGCGGTGTGAGAGCGTGCGGTAGAAAGATACGCGTCCTTGTCG
Source organism: Apiotrichum mycotoxinovorans (assembly GCA_013177335.1). Classification (NCBI taxonomy): domain Eukaryota; kingdom Fungi; phylum Basidiomycota; class Tremellomycetes; order Trichosporonales; family Trichosporonaceae; genus Apiotrichum; species Apiotrichum mycotoxinovorans. The sequence continues at coordinate 932,653 of CP053625.1, read as the reverse complement.
AGAACGTTCACGAGCTCGAGATGGCGTTCCAGGAATGAGGCGGGAGGGGAGAGCGACGACTTTGTGAGAGCCTTGACTGTCGAGAAGAGATAGCGCTGGAGGTCGGCGTTGTCGCTCGTCTCGGAGGTGCGGTCAGCGAGCCACAATCCAGCGACCTCAATCCACTCCGGTCCCGCAGTCTTGGCAATAGAGCGAATCTCCTTTCCAATGGCGCCCAGGGCCTCAACCAGCGCGACGCCAGTGACCACCACACCGTCCGTAGGCTTCTCGCCAGCCTCGTATGCGCGGTCGTACAGCGAACGCGTAACGAGAATGAGGCGAGCCTTGGCGCCCTCAATTCCTCCTTCCGCGGCAATCTTCTCGAGGTCGGCGTAGATAACGCCCAGAGCCTTGGTCCTCAGAGGCGAGGGGTACGCCCTCAACATGTCGATCATACCGGTCCGGAAAGCAATGCCGTCGAGGAGCTTGCCTCCGTCCTCGTGCACCTTCTCCTTGGCAGACACCTTGTTGAGTGCCTCCTGGAGAGCATGGACAACAAGCTGTCCGGACAGAATGGCCCTACGCGCCTCCTCGCCCTCCTCGCCGAACGCGCCGTCTCCACCCGCCAACGCCGCCGCGTCTCCATCAAATGTCGAGTCTGTGTTTTTGACGTTGATGCCGAGGACGTGCCAGCGGCGACGGAGCGCCTCAACCCATCCCAGCTCGAGCTTGACGTATTCCCTCCAGAGCAGGTGCGAGGTGGGGAGGACGCGGAGACCGAGGAGAAGCGTCGTGCGTGCCGGCTGTGTTCCCTCGAGGGCGAATGCGGATGCTGCGGCCGACGACTCTTCGCGAGCGGACGGAAGATCAAGACGCGATGTCGAGGGAATAGAGGTGCGCGGGAGAGGTGCGCCAGGATGGAGGTGGTGGTAGGAGAGGAGAAGGTACAGAGTCGGTGAGAGCGGGTGGTGTTGCATGGCCGCGTTGAGGCCCTTGGCAACGACCTTTGTCATGCCTTCACGCGCGGCATACTCGACGTATGCGAGCCAAACAGCCAGATCTCCGGGGAACTTTACGGTCGCGCGCTTGAGAATGTAGAGCGTGCGGCGAGGAAGCGAAAAGGTCGAAGCAGAGGGTGGCGGGGGGTTGATGTGGTACTCTGGGCAGTGGTCAGCTGGTGGAACCAATACCTTTACAGGACACATACTGAGCTTCTTCCAGCGCACCTTGCGCAGACGCTCAAGGTTAATCTCGTACTCGGCATACTTAAAAAAGTCGTCTTTACGCGTGATGCGGCGGATGAGTGCCGTCTCAAACTGAGTTCTCCGCTTTGTGATCTGGTCGATCTCGTGCTAAGGAGTCAGTGCTGAGTCACGGCTGCGTGTGGATAGCGCCCTAGTTGCCACGTACCTTTGAGAACAGGCCCTTGTCATACAGGTCCTTGAGCTCGGGGAGCGTCGACTCGAGCTGAAACTGGACCTTTTCCATGCTGGGCCAGAGGTGGTCGGTGCCGTCGTCGGAGTGGTGCGGAGTGTCAAGATCGAGAGCGGCACAACAATTGTTGATGCCTTTGTCCAAAAATCAAGATTGCAAGACTGGTATCACTGATAATTTCCCAACTTTTCGTAAATGACGTGTTAAAACAAATCAGAGACATTCCGACCCATGCGCATCTCACGCGAGAGTACTTTTGTATTATAGGTATTATATATTATATTCTGTTTTAACCCTCCCATTTTTTAACCATTTTATGGATCCGAACTCATTAACTCTTTGAAAGATAGATCTCGGCAATCGGTAATTTCCTGGCCAGCCTGGATTCTGAAGATGACGTGCTGAGCAGTAGAGGCCCTCACTGTTATCATTGTCGGCCCTTCCGACAACCCGGTGCGCCAAGACCACCTCTCTTGGACCTCTTGTGTTACTCGAGCACATCAACCCGTAGACGAGTAAGACTTCAACGTAAGAGGAGGTACAGGAGCGGAAGCCTGGATATCCAGTAGGAGACTGTTCTCCCTTTCCAAGTGCAATCGGCCCATGGAGTCCCCTTGGCCAAGTCGCTGTCTGCACCCTTCGCGGTGATGCCATGCCCACCATGCCGCCACCTTGCGTGATTGAGGTTTGGAGGGTCAGGTGCGTAATTGGTAGGCCACAGCGGCCAAAGCGGGGCCAACGAGCTCTTGCACCCTCGATACAATTTCCCCGTGCCCAGAGAGAACTGGAGACGGACAGTCTACATCATCCGCTTGGTTGATCCGGCGATGTCCGCGTTTCGGGTCTGTTGCTCAACCGAACAGCAGTAGAATACCTTGTAGTAGAATACCTCGTTGCCCATCCTAGATGTCTTCTTGTTTGAATAAATACCTCAGCAACGACGTCTTCCCTTTCCCCTTTAGTCTAATCGGTAGCGCAAAGACAGCTCGGACACACTGCATAGACGAAGCGCGTCCGACTCCATCTCCAGACATCCCCTCGACGTTCGGACTCTCTCATACTCACATTGTCGACAATGTACACGTCCGACTATCCTGCGGTGACGCTGCCGAAGGTCGGTCTGTGGCACTACCAATTCCCCGATGACTCGCCCTTCGACCCCAAACTCCCGGCGTACATCGACGGCATCACCGGACGAACGCTCTCGCGTGAGGACGTCCGTGTGAACAGTCTGCGCCTGTTGACTGGCCTGCGAAGTGTTGGCCTCAAGCGCGGCGACACCGCGTGCCTGTGGGGCCTGAACACGCTCGAGTGGATTCAGGCAGCGTACGGCTGCGTCGCGGCCGGCATCACGGTCTCCCCGGCCAACTTTGTCTTTTCGGCAAAGGAGCTCGCGTACCAGATCAACAACTCGAACAGCAGCATCGTGTTCCTGGATCCCAACCTCGTGCCTATCCTCGATGACGCCCGCTCCCTGATCGACATTGCGTTCCCGGACACGCGTGTCGTGCTGCTTTGCGAACCGGACAAGAAGCCGGTTCCGTCGCGGTACAAGTGTGTGTCTGAGCTGTTTGGCAAGACTGGCAAAGCGGAGAGGTATACCGGCAACCAGGTCCACGACACCATCTGGATGTGCTACTCGTCGGGCACTACCGGGTTCCCCAAGGGCGTCATGTCGACCCACTGGAACTTTACGTCCCAGCTCCAGGCGCTCAACGTCTCGTGCGAGCCGCTCGGTCCCGGAGACAAGATGATCGGCTTCGTTCCCCTCAGCCACACGTACGGTACCACCAATGCACTGCTCCAGCCGTTCTCGGTCGGCGCTGCCTGCGTAATTCTCCCCCGTTTTGAGGAGATTGCCTTTCTCCGTGCTGTTGAAAAGGTGGGTCGGGATGGAGGTTGGGTGTGGCGGGCTTTGGTGGTTGTGGCGTGGCATGTTTCTTATTGTTGAGTTTACACTTCATGGCTAACGCTGCCAGTTCAAGATCAAGCACGGCCTCATCGTTCCCCCGATCATCATCGTCCTCCTCAACTCTAACAATGTGCCGAAATATGACCTCTCGTCGCTTCGCACGCTCTGCTCGGCCGCAGCGCCACTTGGCGACGAATTGACCAAGGCCTTCGAGGCCCGTCTTCCAAACTGCACAGTGTAAGTTTTTTCCTGTTTGCTCGTCTTGTTTACCTCTCTAACGGTGTAAGCACTCAAACGTATGGTTTGACAGAAACGTCCCCGATCATCACGACAATGACGGGCGCCGAACGCGGAGAGCACTACGGTTTCATCGGACGGCTGATGCCGACATATGAGGCCCGGCTGGTGGACGATGCGGGGAACGACGTGCCAACCGGCGAGCGGGGCGAGCTATGGGTGCGCGGCCCGTCAGTCATGGCGGGATACTACAAGAACCCGGAAGCGACGGCCAAGACGATGCACGACGAGTGGTTCAAGACGGGTGACGTGCTCATCCGCGACGAGCAGGGGTGGTACAAGGTCGTCGACCGCGTCAAGGAGCTGATCAAGTACAAGGGCTTCCAGGTGCCGCCCGCCGAGCTCGAGGCGCTGCTCCTCACGCACCCGCGGATCAAGGACGTGGGCGTCGTGGGCGTGTACGACAAGACGCAGGCGACCGAGCTGCCCACCGCATTTGTGTGCCTCGCCGAGGGCGACTGGGAGGACACGCCCGAGTACCGCCGCGCCTTTGACAAGGAGATCCAGGCGTGGGTCGCTGCCCGTGCGGCGCGCCACAAGCGCCTCGGCGGCGGTGTGCACATTGTTCCGGAGATCCCGAAGAGTGCGTCGGGCAAGATCCTCCGGCGGTTCCTGCGTGATCGGGCGCAGAAGGAACATGATGAAAAGGTGGCGGCCGCTGCTACCGCGAGGCTATAAGCATGCCTCTTGTGGTCAGTCGGAATATATTTAGGGATGTAACTCTGTCTCTCGGTGACATCCGGCGCCGGCAGCACGATATTGCAGGTCCTTATCCAACATGTCATGATATCTGTCAATCTATGCATATTCGTGGACATGGTTCAATGTGCGGACAGCCCAATAATGTATCCCTATGTCCTGGGGGCGCCAAGGAACGGGACTGTACCATGTACCATGTACCACCAGCTGATAATTCACGTGGTATTTATGCCGTGTCTTTTTTTTCACTCCGACCACGGATCAACGGCCAACCATCCATGTCCGCCAGTTCCGACTTTTCTTTGCGACCTCCGCCAGCCGCCCTCCTTTCGGGCTGTCCTCGCGATCACTTGACCCGTTCTCCAACACTTTCCTCGCACCCACCACTCTAGAAAAGTACCAATGCGCGGCACCACCCCCGTCCGTCTGGCCGCGACCGCCGCGCGGGCCGGACCCTCGAAGAACGCGCCCTTCCTGCCGAACGGGCAGGCGCCCGCATCGACGCTCCGCAGCCTCGTCTCGCTGCACCACGCCAGCTCAACATTTATGCGCGAGCCGTCCGAGATCAACACGGCGTTCAAGAACGCGCACACAATCTACAAGCCCGAGTTTATCAGCTACGAGCAGTACCGCGCGCGCGCGCTCAAGCTCATGGCCGAGCGCGGCGAGCACGGCCTCGAGGCGCTGGCCGAGCGTGGCGTCGGTGGGGCCGGCGCGCGCGGTGCGCTCGGCGAGCTCGCGGCGCCGGGCGACCAGGCGGCAATCCACCACAACAAGTTTGCGTCCCCGCGCGGATGGAGCGGCCGCCGCAAGACGCACGACACGGATTTCACGGAGCGCGAGCTGCAGATCCGCGAGGCGCTGTTCGGGACCTGGGAGCGCGGCGTCGATGCGCGCGCGCGCCCCTCGCTTGACGGCGTGCTTGATGTGCTGGCTGCCAAGGGCACGACGATCGAGGCGGTCGCGAAGGAGTGGAAGGGCGAGAAGATTGACGAGGACAGCACCGAGGACGGCATGTGAGGCGCGAGAGGACCACGATCATGCGGAGACGGTACCACGGGGTCGTCCAGTTTGGTTCGGATGTCGGTAGATCAAATACCTGCGAATAACGCTTGCTCCGCCGTGCCCGAGACGACCGACGGATACCCGGCGAGAGTACCGAGGAGGAGTAAGGAGGACCCGTCCCGCGGGGACGGGGCATAGTCACAAGGACAAATAGATGCATCACCCATCACGGCTACGGTTGGGCGGCGTGGGACGTTGTTAGACGTCTGAGGAACAAGGGATATTGAAATCCTGGTGCAGATGGAGAGCCAGATTGTGGGAGGAGAAGGCGAACTGTACCGTCGGAAGATCAATCCTCAGCCAGGTTCCCTGTCTCTGAAGCCCAAAGGTGCGGTAAAGAACATGACGAGCAGGCGAGGACTGACAATGACGGACTCGTCTTCTGAACAACACTGATTCTGGCCTCTGTGCCAGGCAGATTGTTGCACAGAGCACTACACACCTCCACTTCAGCACACGACATAGGCAGTCTGGCCAAGAATCCCCACTGTGTTGTCACAAAAGTCACATCTAGATCCATCCGACGACTACCTAGGCCCGACGCTGCTGCACGCGCTTATCTCCCCGCTCAGCACGCGCGCGCAGCTTTGCCTGGCGCTTCGACTCCCCGGGCTCCTGCTGCTGAGCCGCGGCGGCCTCGCGCTGCGCCTTGGGCTGTTTGGGGCCAAAGATGCCCGGGAGGAACATGGCGAGGAAGGGCTGGACGACGCCAAAGGCCTTGTAGGCTGCGAATCCGGGGATGAGGAGGTATGCCCACCAGACCCAGTTTCCCATTAGGGCCGAGCCGAGGGTGCAGACCCAGGTCATGTAGATGCTGTTGTCAGTCATGAAAGTCAGGCAACAACAAGGAACAAAAGGGACGTGATGGTTGGGACCTATAATCTCTAGTCCGCGAGTGTGGTACGCTCGTGACAGTGAGAAGAGTCGTGGAGCAGCTGGTATACAGCATGCTATTATAGCAGCTCCCCGCACAACAGCCGGCAGCGACAGTCACACGACATGCGACAATGCGTCATTTCCACCTATGACGAACGGCCGCACCCCCGCACACCAGCTCTGGTACTCACGCATCCCACGCAAGCTCAATCACCCCCTTGGAAGCCAGGTCCTCGCCGACCTTGACGTTTCCCGACGCGTCACGACGCGGCGAACCGATCGTCACAAACCAGCGCCAGATAAAGATGCTGCCGACGAATCCGATAATGTTGAGCGCGAGCGGAATCGTGGACGGGATGAAGGGACGAATGTAGAGGCGTGCTTTCATTGCCCGGACGGCGAGGGCGAGGGCCTGGAGATATAGTTAGCACAGGCCAGTGAGTGGAAGAGCCATTGGGTGTCGCCTGCCATCCAGCGTCGTTGTTGTCACCGCGTGTGTCCATGTTGATTACTGACATTGATCAATACCAGGTTGCGCGCCAGCGACTTGAGGGCCGTTTCGTTCGCCGCTGCAATGCGCTTACTTGATGCGTTGGCCTGGTGTCAGTTGAGAGGCCGAGGAAGTGACAACTCACCATTGTTTATAGTTTTATGAATAGAAATCAGTGTGACTAGAGATCGAGATGGATGGAGCAAAGGTGGAAAGGACCGACAGGATCAAAGCCCGGTTCGTTGCAGCTTGGAGCAGACCACGCGGCTCTCGGTCCGAATTTCATCATTCCACAAGATCCACAATCAATCCAATCAAAACAAACACCTTTGCCTCCCAACTTTTTTCAAGCTCCTCCACTTTACATCTCCACCCAGCCAGCAACGCCCAACGCACCCACACCGCACCAAATGCGACGCACGCTTCATCTACTCAAATCGTCATCGTCCAACCGCTGGCTGCAGCGACAGGCCAACGATCCCTTCGTGCGGGGGCGGTCAGAGGGTACGTCCGCCGCGCTCCCGACGCTGCGCGCGCGCTCGGGCTTCAAGCTCGCCGAGCTGGCGAAAAAGTATCGAAACCTGCTGCACGGACGCGCGGTGGTCGATCTCGGCGCGGCGCCGGGCGGGTGGACGCAGGTGGCCGCTGCGGCGGTCGCGCGGCGCGGCGGGGCGGTCGTGGCTGTTGATATCCTGCCGATGGAGGAGATCAAGCATGCGTTCGTTGTCGAGGGCGATTTCTTCGATGACCGAGTGCAGAGCCAGGTGCGCCGGCATCTTGAGGGCATGCGTAAAGGACAGGTCAAAAAAGTCACGGCGGGTGCGGGCGGGGGTGGGGATATGGGAGAAGAAGGGTCGGAGCCATCGACGACAACAACCGCTGTCGCGGATACGGTCCTCTCGGACATGATGGCGCCCATGTCTGGTGTGCGAGCCCGCGATGTCCAGGCGTCCCTTGACCTCGTTGCGGCCGCGACCGAGTTTGCGCACCAGGTCCTCCGGCCCGCGGATCCGGGCGCCGTGCTCGATGACGGCAAGCCAAAGAAGAAGAAGAAGGGCGACAAGGCCGAGGCCGAGGTCGATACGTCCGTCGACGGCAACAAACCCGAGGCAAAGTTGTACCCTGGCGGATCGCTCGTGTGAGTGCTGACTGTGACTCTGGTGGCACGACAGATACTGTTTGGGGTACGGACGTTGCACCGGGGTCTTGGAGACGACAGAAACGTGACCTGCTCTGGTTTCTGCTGAACGTCGTGGCTGAATACAGCTATTGACCAGTGCAACTCCAGCACGCCGGTTCGTGTGAGCTCCCCTTGGTGTATCTCTAGTGATCGAACTCGGCCTCGAACCGCATGGATCGTGACCACTTGAAGTCGTCCCACCCCACTGACGCGCCCAGCATGAAGTTCTTCCTCCACCCCGACCTCCTTGCCTTCCGCAAAGAGGAGCTCGATCCGTACTTTGCTCGCGTCGCGACCGAAAAGCCCAAGGCCAGTCGCTCCGAGAGTAGCGAGGCGTACTGGGTGTGTCTGGGGTACAAGGGCCGGCCAAAGCGTGATGTTGAGGAGTGAGACGCCAACGGGAATCAGTCGGCTACGAAGCGACGGACACTTGACACGCTCGGCGTTGGAACTGCTGTAGTCTCGGAGAGGACAGCCAGGCCAGAGCTTCACATGTGCCCCGACCAACGAGCCGCTTAGTCTTGACTCTCGTCGTGATTAAGACACCACGATACGGCCGACAAGTTCATCGATCTCATACGTTCCATGCGGTTTATATCCTGCCCTCGCCTCGGCCAACACTGTGATTATGGAGACCGATGCCGACGCGGAGTTCCTCAGACAACTCAATCCACCCCACGGTTCCCCACCCGCTTTTTATAGATCTACACATCGTTGTTGTACGCATTATGGACTAACTGACATCATATCTGTCTGAGATCATGATTGTGGGGAACGCGCCTACGGGGCTACGTGATCTCTCGGCCGTTAAACTGCGATTGAGCTCGGCGGGCTGTCTGTCGTTCTTGTCTTCTTGTATACGTTTTTTTTTTCTTTTTCTTTTTTTTTTTTTTTTCGAACATCATTGTTGTAGTTGTTTTCTAACTATCTTCTCACATTTGAGCTTCTTCGCCTACGTTCATCCCTATCTCTTTAGACACTGGCCCCGTGATCACTTGACAGCAGTACGGAATACTGTACATGAGCGGACAAGACACCGCAGCAAACAGTTTACTTGCCGCCTGGCCCACAGCCGATTTGGTCGGCTCGGTCGGTCTAATCCGTTTGAGTGTCTAAAACTCATCCGCGGCCTCCACCCTCCACTGGCAGTTGTCTTGTTAATCAGTGCCTGGCGGATAGTAACCTTTCGGAACAGAGGACGGAGAACGCACATCGGAGCAGAGACAGCCGCCCGCCTGGAGCTCCATGTCCGACTCGCACTATTTTGGATTCTCTGTCTTCCCAGTTGGTTGGCCTTACTCAACCATTTTCTCATCCAAAAGGGTTGTTTTAGTGTTTCTTGCTCATCTCATGTCATTTCTTCTCACTGCTTTTCTTCACGCTTGGGATCGAGTAAGAACGTTTACGAGCAGCACACAAGCTGCTGTATCGCTCCTTTTCTCCCTCCGTCATTTCTTGTGCATACATACAATAGATAGCATCGACGGCATTCCACCCGCATTTGCATCGCGTCGCATCACGTCCGATCCAATCGCATCGAATACCACGGGCAATTTTTCTTATCGGCTTCCAAGTCACGTATAAATTCCGACCCTCTCAGGATCATACCCATCGGGGACTCGCTACAACTTTGCAAGAGCAACAACAGCTCGCTGCACATATAATCACTAGAACCCGAAATTGACTGCTTGATCCGCTACCACTGAGAAGACCCTCGACAGTTCCAATGTCCATGTCGTCCGGATCTACCGTCGCCGAGGATGTCGACATCGAAGCTGCTGCGGGAATCAAAGAGGAACGCTCGTCCCGGCCAACGGCAGCGGTCGCGAGCAAGCCACAAGATCCGTACGAGGTGACCTGGGACGGACCCGATGATCCCCAATGCCCGTTGAACAAGCCGGCATGGCGCAAGTGGTGAGTTTTTGACTGCCATCTCCTCCAGGGTGGAGCAGCAGCGTTCTCCTCGTGATCGATTCCACCGTTCGGCGCTAACGCTCTCTCCAGGTCGATGGTGGCTGTCCTGGCTCTGTCGTGTATCTGCGTAACGTGCTGCTCCTCCATGGCAGGCATGACGTACGCCGGCATGGAGCATTCGTTCGGTGTTGGAAGAATCGTCTGCGTGCTCAGTATCTCGCTCTACGTCATGGGTCTTGGTGTCGGTCCTCGTGAGTAAACAAAACAACGACATGTACTGACTATTACAAGTTCTCCTCGGTCCCATCTCCGAGTTTACGGGACGCTCTCCGGTTCTCCACTACAGCTTCCTCTGGTTCTTCCTGCTCAACTTCCCAGTCGCTTTTGGTGAGTGCCACTTTCTGTTTGTCATGTTCTTGGGCTTCTCTGTTCACGTGTTGCTAGGTGACCTCAAGTGACTCACGCCTCCACAGCAAACCATATTTCGGTCCACCTCATCTTCCGCTTCTTCGATGGTTTTGCAGGCTCAGCCTTCCTCTCGGTCTCAGGAGCCGCCATCACGGATGTGTTCCACAATGCCAAAGTCGCAACGTGAGTAAAAGCAGACAATTGGCAAACTGACGATCCAAACAGGCCGATGATGATCTTCTCTGCCGCTCCGTTCCTTGGTCCCGTCCTCGGTCCTCTGATCGCCGGCTTCATTAACCAGCACGTCTGGTGGCGCTGGACATACTATGTCATCCTCATGTGGTCTGGTGTTTTGACCGTGCTCATTTGGATTTTCGTCCCGGAAACATTCGACCCGCAGCTCCTGAAGCGCAAGGCCAAGAAGTGAGTTGAACGGCGCGGAACTAGTTTCTGACAGTGGCAGGATGCGCAAGTCGACGGGCGACAACGGGTATTATGCGCCTATTGAGCAGGTGTCGCGGTCGTTCATTGAGGCACTGAAGCTTAGCATCAAGACACCTTTCAGTGAGCACTCGAGGATCTCCAGCTGCCAGACTATGACACTGTCTAACGCCGCAGTCCTCCTTACGACGCAGCCCATGGTTGTCTTCCTCAACACCTGGAACGCCCTCATCCTCGGTATCCTGTACCTCTCCTTTGGCGGCATCCCCTACATTTTCCAGACGCAGTATGGCTTCAGCCAGCAGGAGACGGGCCTGGCGTTCCTGGGCATTGGCGTGGGACAGCTCATCGCCGCCGCGACCCAGCCATACTTCAACGCAAAGTACCGCGCCGCAGCGACCCGCTCCCCCGGCGGCGTGGCGCCACCGGAGGCGCGCCTCGTGGTCGGGATGTACGGCGCGATTCTCGCCCCGCTGGGTCTCGTGCTTCTCGGCGCGACATGTGAAAAGCACGTCCACTGGATCGTGCCCATCATCATGTCGTCGTTCTTCGGCTGGGGGCTCATCTACGCCTTCACCTCGAGCTTCACCTTCCTCGTCGACGCGTACCGCCCCGTCGCGGCCAGCGCGCTCGCGTCAAACTCGTTCCTCCGCTCCTCGTTCGCAGCGGGCTTCCCCCTCTTCGGACAGGCAATGTACGAGCGCCTCGGCCCCGTCGGCGCCACGTGTCTCCTTGCCGGCCTGCTGTTCCTCTGTGCGCCGTTCCCGTTTGTATTCTACCGCTACGGAGCCAAGATCAGGGCCAGGAGCGCCTTTGCCAACAAGCAAAACTAGAACACTGTATTCTGGCTCCACCATACAGACTGGATAGATACTTTATATTCTATAGATGCGTTCATTGTATGTACATTCATTTTTTGCTGCCACGTGAGGGGAGACCTGTAACTGCTACCGATACAGAGATCAGAATGTGGAACGCCCGGCTCTTCAACAACAAGACTTTTCTTTTCCCCTCGGCCCCCTCCCATCCCCCCTCCCCCCCCCCCCCGCCCCCCCGCCGAGAGTCATCCCCGCCTCACCCCTGCGCAAGTCAGACGTCATCCCATTCACGGTGTCGCGGACGCATACGTCGCGATGTTACAGTGGTAACCCATGTCACGTGATGGATCGACGCCATTCCCAAAAAACAACAGGTTCCATCGTATAACGGTTAGTACATAGGATTCTGAAGTCTTGACTTTATTCCTGTAATCTGGGTTCGATTCCCAGTGGGACCTTTCCTTTTTCGGTAATTGTTGCCTTGATTGCTTCACGACCATTTTCCCTTTCCTGCTTGTTATTGTTATTGTTGTTTTTTCTTTTTTTTTCCGTCTCTTTTTCTTTGCACTCTTTCTCTTGTTTCTCTTCTTTGTACTCGTTCCTTCTTTTCCGATTATCTTGGGTAGCTTAAATCAAGGCTGGCTCTCTACCTTCAGAGGTAGTGAATAACGTATATTGTCGCAGATACGCCGCCGTAATGTGGCGCGCAGATGAGGCGGCAGAGTTAGAAAACGTGACGGCAACGCGAGTAAACTACACTGCGCTCGCGGTCACATCCAGATCGCCCGAGCGGAGTGGTGGAAGAGATAGGCGCTTGGGGGACTGGGCGGGCATCTCCATACGGCGCTGGGGTACTGGAGAGTACGCCTTCGGGTTGTTACGTGGTACCACGAGCGATAAGACTACAGCACAGTAGATACCTTGTGATTGAATGTTTTATAAATAAGGGCGAGGTCGCCTTATATGGTCCTGTCTCTCCCGCAGGCGCAATATCTGTCTGTTCGTTTCTGGGGTGTGGTGTGAGTGGACAGGATGGCGAGGACGGAGTGTGAGGAGGTCGTGAGTGAGCGAGTGAACGACCAGCAGGGGTACGGGGGTACGGGCGCGCCCACGGGCGGCCACTAGACGAGGTCCTACAGTACAGTAATGTAGATCAGGTCGTCTCTCGAGTCCGAAATGTACATGGCGTATAACAAGTTGCCTGTTCGCTGCAACACTACCAACCTTGGAGTCTTCTCGTGTTTCGCTCCGCCACCGGGTTTTCGGCGTGCCTATTGTCATGGCCGACACTCTATCTCTCCAGTCGAGCTCACAAGATTGGCTGCTCTTCTTTCCGGTCGGCACATCCGGGGCCAGTGGGAGAACATTCTGCCACACGGGTCTGTCTGCGTGCTTTGGTCAGCCGCATGTGCTATGGAAGCAATCTAGATGGATGACTGTGTCCCCGCAGCCCCTTCTGGCCCTGTAAATTACTCGACGAGCTGTGCCACATGAGACTCGTCATCTACGCTGCATCGTGTGCCACAATCAATCAATCGGCTCAACCAGCCAATCCCTGAATCAACAATCCTTGACACCCAACTCGCCCTCGCCCTACGTCATAAACGACCCAAGATCCTCTAACATCAACATCACACCCGCCGGTTCTTGTCTCCTCGCCCCTCGCCCCGCCTCGTCACGTTTCATGCATAAACTGATAACCAATAGTTGGGTGGGGTGGGGTGAGGTAGTAACGTCCGAAGAAGCCTGCGAGGCGGGAATAACTAGAACGTCTCCTCGTCGTCGAGCGGGAGCTCGCCCTCGCCGTCTGGGACCTGCAATGTCAGTTGTGTGCCAAGGAAGACGGCCTGTTCTGGCACTATCCGCGCGATCATAACGTTCGGGACCTAAGCCACAGCCTAGATACCCGCACAGGCACAGGCCGTGACTGCATGACTCGGGACTCATGGCATTGCACAGTAGGGCTCCGCAATGGTCGCCAGCCGCGACGTCTACATGCCTCTGCAGCATAGCTCCCCAGTCCAGAGACAGACTCCAAGGAGAGTATAGCCCCGCTCACTTCCCCTCCGCGCACCACACACTGCAACTCACCTCAAAGCCCTCCTCGGTCTGGTAAAGGACCTCCTGGACCTTGGCAAGGGTATCCCTCTCCTCGGGGGTGATGCCGTCGAGATTGACGCGGTCGTTGATGATGAGCTCAATGTTGCGGAGCTTGGCAAAGTAAAAGTCACGCTCCTTCTCGAGGCCCTCGCAGGTAGCCTGCATCTCCTGGATCTGTCCGTTAAGGAGCTGGATCTGCTGCGCAGCGGCACCCGCGGACGGGGCGCGGGCAGCAGGTCCTCCGCTGCGAAGACCGCCGGTAGGCCGTGACGCCGACGCCGTGCGCGATGTGGATGCCGACGAGGTCGTGTGGGTCACGCCGCCACTTGAAGCCCTAGTCAGCGAAAAAGAGAATCAACGAGGCAGCTGCGACTCACGCCCGCTCAACCGCATTGTAGTCGTCCCCTCGAGAGTTGGCGTCCCAGTACTTCTTCATCCACTGGAGGAACTCGAGGTTGTCCTGCATCTTGCACCTGAAAGTCAGTCAATAGCACGACAGAGGAAAAGGGTGGGCATGTGGAGGCCGGTCGATGAGCAGCGACCAGCGACCGTGTTCGATCGCAATCTGGAAGCTGCGCTCAAGTTGTCGTGAATTGTGGATCATGGATCATGGGTAATGCACCCTTGGGTCGTCGACGCAGTCGAAATAATGCCGTCCGTACTCTCCGACAGCCGTACATTGGGGACGATACCTACTTGACCAGCTTCTCGACGGGAATGGGCTGCAGAGGTCAGCGCTGAAAAATTCGCAGGCAAATTAGCAGCTACCTTGTCAATGCGGTGCTTGGCAAATGCCTTCTGCAGAATCTTAAAGTTCTCGAGGTACTCGTACTCCATCTTGGCGTTCATCTTAACACGCTGCATGGGGAGGTCGCCTGGACGGTTAGAGAAGCGACCTCACAGACCTGCAGAGAACCCAGGCCGCAAAGGACATACCGAAGATAGAATCGAGGACCTGCTCGTCAGCTCTGCCCGCTCTGCACACTCATCGTTGACTGCATCGCGCCGTTCAATGCACTGCACATCGCCAGGGAGCGTCCTGGTACCAGTCATGAGAAGTCCTGGCGACCTCTCACGATTGGTACCATGACGTACCAGCATAGTGCGCAGACATTCAACTAGGCAAGAGAGGGGCTGCGGGCTGGGTAGTGCGAGGACGAGGCGGAGGATGGGCACGGGCGCAGAGCCAGTGTTCTCGACCCCTGCGCTGAAAACGGGCGGGCGAGGATGGCAGATGCCCGACGCCCAGGGTGCTTGAGGTGGGCCCATGATGGAAGCTGCTCGACGCGCGAGACATGATATACTCCAAGCTCAGCGCACCACTGTGCCACCGTTGACGTGCCGCTCGCCGCCTACCGCCAAACCTCGCATGACCCCGCGCTGGGAATGGCGTCCACACCCGCTCCATCTCTCCCATAGCCAAGCCCCGCACAGACGAACACAACACTTACCTGGCAGTAAACGACGCCCTTGCCGCACTCCTCCACCTTCTGGATGACATTGGGCGCGAGGAGCTCGTTGAGCCATGCGAGGAGCTCTCCGCGGGCTATGTGTCAGTCAATAACGGCATTTGGGAAGGGGGAGTAGGGCAGTGAAGTGAATGGGGGACGGATGGTGGGATTGGGGAGGGGACGAGACGGTGCAAGTGGGAGTGGTGGGGGTGGGGGTGGCTAAGCTGGTGGTTCAGCTGGTTTGGGATGCGCAGGAAGGGACATGCTCATGCTTGAGTCTGCTTATCGCCATCGTCGGGCCAGGAGCCGCGCCGCGCCCGTCACCGCGGCTTAGCGCTTCCGCTTGACGTGTCGCGTCTCTGTCGCAGTGCGGGTTGAGTGCGAGTCCTAACTGCGAGTGCGCGTACCTCTGCAAATGCACGCGTCGCAGTCATCGTAGATGGTACGATATACACTCCACTGCAGCAGCGGCAAGATCCCAGGCAGTAGGTAGCAGGCAGCGAGCGTGCGTGCGCGCAGGGCGTCGACCGTGGCCTCCCTTGCAGCCGTGTCCCCCACCCCGCCGGGGCCGATAACCAGTCCACCCATCCCAGCCCATCCGACTGTCCCATCCCACCATACCCATCCTCAAACCCGTAGGCAGTGAGGAGAAACCCGAGGCCTCGAGGCCAAGACGACACGAGACGAGAGACGAGATGGGAACGAGACGCACATTCGCCAACGTAAACGGACATGATGACGATTGTTGATGCGCTGATGCGTGTCGTGTCCTTTTGGTGTTGCTTGTGGTTTCGCGTGACGCAAAAGAGAGAGCAGTAGTGAGCAATGAATCGAATCAATCAAGAGGGGCTCGTGGAGGCACAACAGCGGAGGGAATGAGGGCGGTGGTGGTGGTTGGTGTTGTCGTAGCGACCGAGCAACAAAAGTGTAAGAAATGAGAAATGAGAAATGAGAAACAAGCACCAAAAATAAAGAAAGAAACGATGGAAAGGAAAAGGTTTATGCATTTCAAAGGATGACAACTGTTTGAAACCACACACACCATATATACACACCATTACACACACACACACACACACACACCCATAACCAAACCTGGGCATGGGTATGGGCATGGGCTGGCGTGGAGATGCGGGGAGTCTCGTGGTGCGTGTTGTGTGTCCCTCACACCTATGGCCCTCTACAGAGCTACAGGGTGGAGTAGGGGGTGGAGGCAGGTGGCGCCGTGGGAAGGGATCAAACAGGCGTTCTGGGTGTGTGTTCTGCACGTCTGGCAGGAGCTCGCCCCCACGCCCCCCAACCACCTGGCCTTTACCTAGTCTTTTACGCCAGCCAGGGGAGAGCTGTAAAAGGCTTTGGTTTGGGTTAGTTTTTGAGTGCATTGGGGACTCTTTAGCATTTGGAGCATTTTGCTTTTGTGCGGTACTCTGCATTAAGGTTTTGTTGTCTCTTACGCGTCAAAGTCGTTTGGGGGCGCGTAACCACTGTACACCCGAGTCTGCGGAATCAAACATATCAAGGTAGCACGTAAGAAGAGTGGTCGTTTGGACTGGAGTAAATAGAGTGGCCTGACCAGGAGAAGCATCGAAGCATCGTGGTCAACCTTCATTTATGCCACGTAATAGAATCCACGCGAATGCCGCATGGTACTGCTTTTGCGACCTTCAACCAGCCCCCCACGCCACCCGAGTACAGCTACATGCATGAAGCAGGCACATCGCCTGGCAACAAGATAGATGCTATGAGAGAGAGAGAGAGAGAAAGCGAGAGATTGGAGAGAGAGAGAGAGAGATTGGAAGAGAGAGAGAGAGAGGGTATTGTGGCGGGACACGAGTCGAGTCATGTGCGGGAGGATAGAGGTATCCGCCACGCACACAATCCGCACCCGTGCCCAGCTCTTAGAGAGCAAAGAAAAACTAGAGCATAAAGACAATGGACATGGGAGGAAAGAACTTGATGTGAGATGAGAGAACATGGTCGTGCAAAGGCGTCGTGTCGTGACTCATGTATGTGTATGCGAGCGCGAATGGAGAGCCTCGTCGTGATCTTTGGTCCTGATCATGGTGTTTCGGCTTGGTCTTAGTCTTCTTGTCGATCTTGATCTTTTGGTCTTGCCGCCTGTAGTGTTGCTAAATTGGTGGTTGTTGATGTTTGCGTTGTGTTGATGGTTGACATTGAGATGAGAGAGAAGCAGGAAGAAACGGGAAAGGGGGAAGGTGGTAGGGGGAATAAGAGAGGCCCAAAAATTGCACAGTGAAGCGCGCACGCGATGAGGTTGGTGATTGCTGATGTTATTGAGATCGAGACAGAGTGATAGCCAGAGCGACAGAAGAGATAGCGAACAAAAATGTGATACGATGGTCTATTGGGAAGAGAACCGAATTGGGAGGGAGGTCTAGAACAGGTCGTGGAAGACGGCGGGGATCTCGGCCGACTGCGACGGTGTTAACTGTTGAACATATAACAACCGTAAACTCACCTTGAAGCGGTAGGCGCACTCGGTGGAGCGGAGCATCTCCACGTCGCCACCTGCGGCCTGCACAAAGGAAACAATGACGCCGTTGAACTGGGGCGACGGCTGTCCTTGGCGTGGGGCCGGGGGCACCGCCGCAGCGGCACGGAGAGCATATCCTTCCACGGAGCGCGGAAGGTCAAAGTTGATAACCAGAGGCGACCACGGGATGTCAGGGGGTTTGGGGGTGACGTCGAAGCACACAAGGAACCGCGGGCCGGCACCAGGGGTGGACATGCGCCACTGCTGGAGGACCGCCTTCTTCTGTCCAGGAGGCATGTCCGATGCCTGAGTTGTTAGCTGAGAACGCGTTGAGTCAATCTTACCAGGTAGAGGGTATCCCAATTGCGAGATCCGAGCTGGTACACAACAGCTTCGAGCATGGCGTATGTGCCCACGTGAATAATTGCCTGCCAGAGTGGGTAGTCATCAAGCATCTTGACGAGCGTGTCGAGCTTATACTCCTTGGCGCGTGTGGCCTCCTCGCTCGCGGCCGAGCCTGAGCTTGCCCTTCCCGAGCCGATAGTGCCAGGACCCGAGTCGCCAGACTGGTCTTCCGAGCGAGCGGATCCCGTGATGGTCAGGTAGACATAGGTGTGCTTAAGGTTGATGCCAGGAGTGATGGACGAAACAGACTCTTGCGAGTTGGTCGACCCCTCACGACGCACGAGCACACGTACAGGGTCCCGGACCTGGAGCGACTGAGAAAAGTTGATCACGTCGGTTGGTATCGTGTTGGAGAACAGACATGTTTGGCGCTCAATCATCATTGGCGTGGGGGAGGGCGGCGCGCCGTTCGGGCCTGGCGTGCTGAAGCGGGCAGGTTGAGACGAGGGGAACGGCGTCTTGCTCTGAGGGTTGAAGGGGGAGTGTTGGCCGCCATCGTACGGGCTGCCAACAACAGGAGAGAATGGCGAGGCACCGGGAGTGAGAGGGCCACCGCCACCCCCCAAACGACGGGGCGCGGGAAGCAAACGGGCGACGGACAAGACATTCTCGTACAGATTGCGAGCAATAAGCTGGTCGACTTCGTCGAGCTACAGGGTAAGCTGGTGCCACTGGTCGGTCCGGGTACGTACAATCAACAGCCTGCACTCTGAGCCAGAGAGTCCGCCACGAGCGTTGACGACCTCATTGATCTTTGCAGGGGTTCCAATAAGAATCTGGATGGCGTCGCGCTGCATGGCAGCGACCTCGCTCGGCAGTGAACTCGATCCTGGCGCACCAGCAGCCAATGCAGCGCGGACTCCTAGTGGACCTCCGACATTTCGCACCACTAGCCGTAGTGTCAGTCGTTGTACAGCCGCGGATATGTTACGCTAGCGGGCAATTAGTGTCACTCACGCTTATGGCACTGCGTGGCCTGGTCCACGGTTGTTGTGATAATAATGACCACAGGACCGCGATAGGGGCCTTGCAAGGGTGGCAGAGTGAGACAGAGCTGAAGCGCAGGGATGACACTAAAATACTGGTCAGCAAACGTACGCCATGTTGAAAAGCCACTAGCAAGTCGCCCAGCAGGAAACAAGGCTGTCTGATCGGCAACCAGAATCATGATGGAAAAACGCACTAAGAGATGATGCGCTCCTGTGTCGGCGGAGCTTGAGCAATAATGTCCGATCCCTTTAGCATGAATGGGAGTACACGCGCCTGGATCTTGTTGGGAGGCCCGATACTAGTGCTGTTAGAGAAAAAGTCACAAAAGCCGATGGGAGGTGCAATACGAACCCGTACTTTGATATTGATCGGAGCAGGTCCACCTTGAGATTGAGGTGCTCCCACTTAGTCACAACAATGCCTGCGCCAGGTGCTGCTGCACCTCCCGCACCCATGCCATTGAAGTTGTTGCCTCCAGGTCCACCTGGCCCGGGGTTTGGCCATTCACGACCCGGCCCGCTGCCAATGGCGCTGTTCGGACCACCGCCACCGTACTTGACTGGGCTGGGTGCGCCCCACTTGCTGTCCATATTGTCGTTGAGAAGCGACGACCCAAACGAGCGGTTGACAGGTGTGCGGGGGCCATCATTGAACCCTCCTCGGGGAAGGCCAATGCTAGGGGGAGGAGAAAGGAGGCTAGCCGAGTGGGGGCCAACGGCGGACGCGGACGTGTTGATCATATCCAATGGGGGCGGGGCCATGTGACGCCCCATGCCCAACGAGGGACCGTGCCCCATTCCGTTGTGTCCAAGGCCGGACGGAGATGGAGGGAGGACACCGCCAAACGAAGGTCCCGACACATTCTGGCTCTGAAGACGCTGCAGCTGCGCGACCGAGGTCGACAAGGCTGCAACTTGCTGAGTCAGAGCCGACACAGTCAGATCGCTGTTATCCAAGGGTGCCGGAGATGTGCGAGACGTGGAGGGGGCAGTGGGCATGGTCGCTGTTGGTGCTGGGGCAGGTGAGTCAAACGGCGAGAAGACGGACGAGCGAGATCCAGCCGCTCCGCCTGCGACCTTGGACAACAGGGGGTTGGACGAAGGTGCCGAGCCCTTGACAATGCTGGCCAGCTGCGCGACCTGAGTCTGGAGTGACGACAGCGTCGCCTCGGTAGCAGCTACGCGGGCAACGAGGGCGGCAAATGCAGAAGGCGAAATGTCATTGTCTCCGGTGCGAGTGCTGCTCGGTGCAGGGGACGTTGCCGTGGGCTGCAGGGGAGAGGCTGCAGGCGCACCAGAGTGGGCACTGGGGGGCGTTGGTGTCGTGGACGGCTTTGGAAGCTGCGCCTGGTTTGGTGATTGCTGCTGTACCGAGGGTACGCCCTCGGAACGGGCATCCGGAACGTCAGCCATCGCAGAGGTGCAGCGCCAACAGCAAACTGTTTGCCGCGATCCCGTTGAGGGGTTGACTAGGGACCGTGGACACCGAGTCCGTTACGCTGTAAGCACCTGGCCGATTCGCCAAGGCCGTGAACCGTGGAAGGGTGGGTCGTAAGGTAGAGGGTGCAAAGTGTGTATGCCAATCTATGGGAAAATGGTGGAAAGTGGGAAGGGGGGAGGAGGAACAAAAGGCAGGCCAAGGAACGGGCGAGGGCGGGGATGAGCGCTCAGTTGCGAGTTGTGCGCTCGCTCGGGTTGCGCCTTGGGAAAGGTGCGGGGCGTGTGCCGGCCGAGTATTTTATTGTGTGTCCGGAAAACGGGGTTTTCTGTGATGGAAGCGGTCCAGCACAGTGGCCGAATAGAAGCTGTCGAGAATGAGAATGAATGCAATGAATGAATGTTAAAAAGACAAAGAGTAAAACGATGAAGAGAGAGAACCAAGATCGAGAGGATGAATGCGGGGGGGTGCAGTTGGCAGTTGCTGGGTGCAGAGTCGTGATGGCCGCGTTGCACTGTGGTTGGACGGACGATCACACGCCGGCGAAAGGTGTAGCGCGCAGGCGGGAGGGCCGGTCACGGGCAGACCCAGCCGAAAACGATAGCGACCAGACCTGAATGGAAAGGGGCGACAGTGCTGAGCGTGCACGCGCAAGCAACGCGACACAACGCAAGGCAAAGACAATAAGACAAAGCAAGCACAACGAGGGAGTTTGGACCAAAAAGCTATTTTGTTTCCCGACGACTCGGAAGCGAGTTTGTGGTGTAATGAGATGACGATATAAAAACAGAATACAATGAACAACCCTCCCCCCCCGACCGCAAGCGTTATTTCCCAAGGACGAGAGCGAGATACTGCAACTCGTCAATGACACGGTGTGTTGTTCGTGTTGATTATGTTTATGGACAAAGTCCAATGTACAGTGCAGTGCAACAACACTTTGTTAACGGTAGGAGATGAATCCCTCGATAATTATTTATGCACGCTAGTCTCTTGCTGCACTTGGACCTCAGAAACCCTTGTACTTTGTACTGCACTTTTTTTAGTATGCACAAGATATTAACAAGCTCGATGGTGGAGATTGATATCGGAATGGCGACTTTCGCACCTTTTCAGTTCGTCCAACGAACTTGCTGGGGGGACAGGTCGACTACAGTTAAGAGGGGACCTTGGAAACCTTACGTACAACCTACCTGCAGGCTAGACTGCAGGACCGATGCAACTGAATGCACCCGAGCTGGGCGTGGGGGATGGTTGATGGTTTGGCTTTCCTTGTGGCGGGCGGGCCGGCTTCGGGCTTGGGCTTGGGCTTGGGCTTGGGTTGGGCTGAGCTGTCAAATCCGGTCCTGAATCCTAAAAGGCCTAGAGGCCTAGAGGTTGCAAGCTGGCCGGTCCCAGTCTGGTGCTCAGCCGAATGCCAATATGCCAATGCGAATTGAATGCCTTTTCGCGAGGCGAGGCCAAGCCTGGAATTATGGGTCCTGCTACGTATCCAGGCGGGGTTGGGCTGGACACAAGCAGAAACAAGGGACGATGAGAACAGTACACTGGCTCGCGGGGGGAGGGGGGCGAGGGGCAAGGGGTACTGTGGAAAAGCGGTAGGTAAGGGTGTTGATGGGCGCCGTGCCGCTGGTGTGGCTGCGTGAGTAGGGAGATTAGGGAGAGTAGGAATCGGAGGAGGGGGAGGGCGGCCTTGTGAGGGGTCGACTCGTGTAATGTATGGGCTATGGCGAGAGTATGCGAGTATGCGAGTATCCTATGTGCTGTGGTGGAGAGAGGGCGACGGGAAGATAGGAAGTAATGAGGACAGGGAAGCGAGTCCTCGACCAGACTCAGGTTGACCCCGGCGTCTTCTAAATTACAGAGTTACAGTTGACGAGATGGAGACAGTTACGATGTAGACGATATGTTACAAAGACACGAACAGTGGGTGACAGAGTACAATACTCATCAGTGTAACGTAACAGAGCGACCCACGTCCTCAATTCTCAGCGCCAAGTGCGCAACTGAGAAGCCAACGGCCGAGACAACTGTCAGAATCAACCTTGTAAATTACTTCTAACGCTCGTGCTCGGTAAGACACATACGGCTTCTCTCTTGCGGGTTTGCATCTTCTCTCTCGAGACATGCCAACAGCTCGGCCACTGGCCACTGGCCACTGACCGACCTACAATGGCGTCACAATTGACAGCACCCACCCCACTCTGCACAATCTACACTCCCTAGCCGCAGGACCCAAGCCCCAGGTCGATACGAGTGGTGGCTACGGACTCTGCCTTTCTGGTGCTCGCATCTCTTTAGGCAATAGGCACCACAACGCACATTGCACCGTTCAGCTGTTCAACACGATCACAAAAGAACACGTCGCTTGTTGTACATGAGTCGATTGTGTGCACGTCGTCCGCCCTTGGTGAGAATATGAGAGCATGAGAACATGGGAACCCGATAGTTCGCCGGGTGCACAATGCAGCTGCATAGTTGGGTGTTGAGGCTACAAGTTGTGTTGGACCAGAGGGACAACATTGCGGCCAAGTGGACTGACCCGACGGCTTTGGGCGACGACAAGCGGTCTTGTGCCAGCGCCATGTGAATGGAACGACATTCAGTCGCATCGAGGGACACGCCTACTACAGTACAGTCGCCCTGCTTGCGCCGCACGACGAGAGCGAGCCGAGCACGCCACCAACCCCGTTTCCAACCAGGTTTCAGCCGCCAGACGCTGTGAGCTCCGGCCCAGAATTCCCAGACCCTCTTCTCTTGTCAGGAAATCTCGCTGGATCACTGAAAGGGCATTCAGCTTTTGCAGGAATGGGTGTACTGTATTCTAATACGCGCAGGGTCGCCGTGCAGACCCTCCTACCTCTCTGCGAGCAGGTCAGGATGCCCTTTCGACGCTCGCCTCGCGCCTCGAGCGGCCTTGCCGATTTCCGGGCCTACTGTATACCTTGCGGTATGCGGCATGGCGGCGGTCGGCACGGTCGGTACTCGGGTACTCGGCGCGACTTTTTGTGCCTCGATACCGTTTCCTTCTTGAAGCCATGTGCCTCTCTCCCCATTACCGTACTCACCGTAGCACTGTACATGATCACCGTGAAAATGTACCACCGTATCGCCATATCATATTATCACCAAATCACTATAGTATCACGACTACACCTCATGTCAGAACATGAAGAACATCATCATCGCCACACGTTCCATGCCGGTATCGCATGCATTAAATCTATCCCATAAAAACGTCGTTCATTCCAGGAAGAGTTCAGACGTGCATGAATTATTTATGGGGGGAGCCGACCGAGGAGCATTTGTATGCATGCATGGAGCGCATGGAGCTGCTTCCTAACGTGCTTGCCACTGATCCAATATCCACGTTTGCATTCTCAAGCTCTCGATCTCGAGGTTCCCACTTCTTCGAACGATCACGTGACATCCACCTCCACCGGCAACCATGACATCGAATCCAACGAACGCGCGTTTTGTCCACAAAACGAAACATTTTGCCACCCCTTCCACGCCATCCACCACTTGTCTGTCACCAACGCTCCACAACTCCACAAGCACCTATCACTATACCCCACCTCATACCGCCTACGCCTTCCCCGTTAACGATGCCTCCAGTCGCACGCACGCTCGACGACGACGACTGGCTCGGACACCTTGTGCGCGGCGTCGGCCTGCTGTTCTGGCACATCCTCCGGCTGCCGTTTGACGCGGTGCGCGGCGGGCTGCACGGCCTGTGGGACCTCTCGGGCGAGATTGTGCGGTTTGTCATCAGGCGCGAGTCCGGTGACGAGGGCACCGCGCTGGTATTCGTGCTCCTGTCGGCTGTGATTCTGCTCCTTGCGTCCAAGATTGTGAGTGGGCGTGTTCGGGATGATGTGTGCCGAGGATATTTAATGCTAACGACATTAGTACCCCCGCGTCGCGCGTGCATGCGGCTATGACCCCAACGCGCGCCCCGCGCTGGCTGCCCCACACGAGCGGACATACCTCGTTGCGCCGCCCAGGACGACGTACTTTGCCTAGCCCATCACTATCCCGTCCTCACACCCTCGTCAAGCCTATTTCCAACCCCCCAGTTGAGTCGATCCCATATCCGGCTGAGTGTATGCAAATTGTAATATAAAGCTGTGAGCAAATATAGAAATGGCTGGCTCTCCTCCGACGAGCGTCTGGCGGCCGTGGTGGCGCTTACTGGGCGCTAGCGTGCTCGGGGAAATGACCAGACTGCTTTTGCTCGGTGCTCCGATAGAGGAATCATTTCAACCACTGAGCCCATTTGTCGCTTCCTCGGATGTAAGCGGTGGGCGCTGGTATGCAGCTGCTCAATGATCTTCCCTGGCCTCAATGGCGCGACATGCGATTGCCCGGCCACCAAGCAGCCAGCCTGGCTGCTGCCTGTTTGTAAGCTCACCACCTCCTTCTCTCTCGCGCAGGAGCGCCGCCCTGTTGCTATCCGCTGAGGCCGCTGAGTACCGTACCATGATGCCATGACCAAAACACAGGAAAAACAGACTCCAGTGTCCCCTGTCTCAGCTGTCTCAGCTGTCCTACGTCTCATTGTGTGGCGTGTGGCGGGCTCCCACAGTCACGTTGGGGTGCCACCCACGGCCATGTCTGTGTAATGGCCATGTCTGTATGTCTGTGTAATGTATGAAATGTATGTAATACACCCACAACGCCTTGAGCACCAAATATTGTCGTTGAGTGTACAGTAGCAATGATGTCTCCCGCCTAAACTAAATGAAGCGGTCCTGCAGCTCAAGGAGGAACACCAATCGTCATGGGCGGTCCGCAGATGCCTCTATCGCCCTTTTCAGTGTGCCACACTGCCTCCACTGTATGTTGGTTTCACAACATACAGTATTACATTACAACATTCCGGCAGCCCTAACCCATGCACGGAAGCTTATTTTTGGACGATCAGCTCTTGGCACTTTGCCTCACTGCTGGCCTTGTTTGTTCCCAGCTTTCCAGCTTTCCAGCTTTCCAGACTCTCTCAGATCTCAGATTCCAAGATCCAGATCAGATCTGGGATCAGATAGAGTGCTCACTGTGCAGGCTAACAAGATACTGCAGTTCTGTCAAATATGCGGCATGGTGCACGGACTTCATCACCGCCCCGCCTTGCCACAACACTTCCCATTGCCTGTCTCCCCTCTGGCGATGTAGTCCTCTGCACACACACCTCGTTAGGTCATGATGTACATCCCAACCGCATTGCTCTAAAAGCAAGCGGTCCGATCCCAGGAGCAAAAAATCGAGTACATAGAAAGGGGTGTAACTCAAAATTTACTCGGCCTTCTCCTCGGCCTTCTTGCCGCCCTTGCGCTCAAGGATGGCCTTGCGGTCCTTGTCGAGCTTGAGCGAGGTGATGACAACGTTCGAGGGGGCAATGCCGATGGGGACGGTGGCAGCGTTCGACTTCTCGACGTGGACGCGGTCGACGTGGATGACCCACTTCTTGCGGTAGACCTGGAAAGAAAAGTCAGTATTGCGGGGGAGGCGTTAGTCGCTGCCGGGTGGAGAGTGAGAGGTACCCTACACCGCTCAAGTGTCTGGCACTCTACTCTCCACCCTTGTGGCAGGACTCAGCGGAGGCAACGGCGCTTCACGCTTCTTTTTTGAGGGGACACAATGAAGCGCCGCCTCCCTCGCTATGTGGCTCGAGATACACACCTGGGTGACCTTGCCCTCACGGCCCTTGTACTTGCCGCGGACAATGAGAACCTCGTCGTCCTTGCGGACGGGGATCGAGCGGGCACCGTACTGGGCACGGAGCTCCTTGGAGAGAGGCGAAGACATAATCTTGCGCTTCTCGCCCGAAGAGGCACCGAAGTGCGCCTTGCGAGACTTGCGGCGGTCCGAAGCGAGGCCTGGAAATGTCAGATTTAGAGCCCAAAACCGCAATGGCTGGTATAGATGCAGGCGAAGCAACGCGTGGCGAGACGAGACGACGGGACACGAGACGACGCGACACAAGGCGGGGCAAGACGACGCGACACAAGGCGAGGCGAGACGACAGCAATTCGACCGGAATACGTTTCGGCATGGACGACCACAGAGCGTACGACAACCGAAGGGCGACGATGTCCGCGCAAGAGCAGCACGACCTCGCAGGTCCCGGCCACAGCCTCTCGTTACGCATCCACATCGCTCTCGTCTCGGCGCATTCCTTCACTTTCCAACGATCCCTCGTCATCTCCGTTCCTTCTGCGGCCCTCTGCACTTCAGGACTCTCCCCCGACAATCCACTACCACACCCGTCCTCTGCACCCGTTCTGTCTCGCTCCAAGCGTCCATCTCGCCGCCGTCGCCGTCGCCATCGCGGTCGTCGCGTCGCTGCCGTGCGTGCCGTGCCGTGCGTGCCGACTCACCAGTGGAGGAAGCCATTTTTGATGCTAGTTGACGGATGGAGGGGACCGTTCAGCGCAGGAATGCAACTTTTCTCGTCTGCATGCAGCCGCAGGTGCATGCGGCAGGACGCCCAGTCCCAGGCAGTGGCATGCACCGTGCCAGGGTGGGACTGAGTACGAGGCGTGCATGGTCAAAATCTCAAGACTGGTCAGAACTCGGGATTATAGTCGGCATTAAGAGGGTGGCTCTTATCGCCGACGTTTTTAGAGCCGACATATTCGGCTCCTCATGTATGGTGCGTCACTCCCGCTTTGTTCCCCAGATCTGTCTATTGCCCTGAGGCCTGGCCGGCCTGGAAAACTTGTTGCACACAATGCATGACTCTACATTTGCATGCATGTCGCGGCATTGGCAAAATGTCCTCTAGCGAGCAGACCAAATCGCGCGCCGACTGGACAGCTGGCATCGAGTACTGCGGATGTCGTGCTTGGAAAGAGTGCAAAGTGGATATCCCCGTTGTGGACGGACGAACCGGATGAGATTGATTGATTTGAGGCACAACTTCGCGACTTCGCTTGGCCAACCACGCGGTAGCCCTCCCCGCGACGGCCGCGACGTCATCTAATCGTTTGAGTAATCATACACCTCCACTTTGTGGTGGGCACAGCCTCACATACACCGGCTCACACCGCTCTTCACACACGCACACACGTCGTAACGTAGCATCGCCCACTATCCTAACGCTATTCTGGCACAACTTTGTACCGCTAACCAACATATAAAGCAGCAGCATCACTTCATGCGACCGTCTCTCATCAACTTGGCCCGTCTCCTCCCCTCCGCTCGTCCCGCTGTAGCCCGCACCGCGCGCACCACTGCCCTTCCCGCCCCTCGCCTCCGCGCCCCCGCCACCGTCGTTTCCGTCTCCTTGTTCGGCCTGTTCTCCACTTCCGCCCCAGCCCACCAGCCCGACATGTCCCTGCCCCCGCCCAAGGTCCAGAAGAGCGAGAGCGAGTGGCTCGCTCAGCTCAACCCCGAGCAGGTGCGTATAACGCAGATGGATGCCGTGCGGCAGTCGAGGAGGACGTGACCTGCGTCGAGGCTGCGCAGACAAGTTGTTCCGGGATCAAGCTGCCCACCTCGTACTTGAGCCTCATCTAGTTGGTCCAGATATTACTTCTCCTATCATGGAAGGCTGTGAAACCAGCTGGGCGCCTGTTTATACCCGGTGCTGTCGTGTTCTCCACACCTCCAGCAGCCGTCCTGGCCGGCATTCGCCACCCCGCAGAAGCCCGAACGCCTCTCCTAACGCGCAGTTCCGCATTCTCCGCCAAAAGGGCACCGAGCGCCCCGGCTCGCACGAGTACGACAAGAAGTTTGACGAGGGCGTCTACCGTGCGTTCCGGAAGCAGAAGCAGCAAAGCAGTGACTAATGGTTCCAGACTGCGCCGGCTGCGACGCCCCGCTGTACACCGCCAAGACCAAGTTGTGAGCCAGAAATATAACAGTGGTTCCTGACAGCAGCGACTCGGGCTGTGGATGGCCCGCGTTCTTCGACACCATCCCTGGCGCTGTGCTCCGCCAGCCGGACAACTCGGGCGGCCGGAACCGCACCGAGATTATCTGCGCCAACTGGTGAGTTCTCTTGAAGTGTCGAGCGCTGGAGCTGACGAGCAGTGGCGGTCACCTTGGGTGAGTTGTGGTCTCGAATGGGACGGCGTCGCGTTGTCTGCGTGGAAGCGAACCTTGATTCTGGCCTAGCCATGATCCTCAAGGAATTAGCTCTCGTCGCCATGGAGCCATGGACTGAAGAAACGGCCCACCGCCCCCCCCATACTGACCCTGCAGACACGTCTTCAAGGGCGAGGGATACCCCACTCCCACTGACGAGCGTCACTGCGTCAACGGCATCTCGCTCACTTTCAAGGGCGAGGACGAGGCCAAGTAAATAGTGTGTAGTAGTAGTAGTAGTAATAGTAGTAGTAGGGTTAGCCGCGCGGTATCCATGCAGATGCAAAGCGAGGGTTGTTGAAGTCGGATGGGGTTGGTTGACGGACTAAAAAAGAACGTGCAGAGCTCATTCCCCACATCTCTTTCTGTACTCTGGGACCCCACATTCCGCACGACGCGTCGCATTCTTCGAACGATTGAACTGTTTCTGTTTACTCTTGTGGCCTGACACTGCACACAGTAGGGCTTATGTGGACTGTTGGATGACAGACAGGGCAAGGAATTGCTCAGTTTTGACAGCCCCCACGCACAGACAAGCAGACAAGCAGACTTGGCATCCACGGCTCATGGTCATCAAGGACAGATTGGCAGGAAGAAACGTGCGACGGCAAAGTCCCAGCTCGCAACGTCCGGGGAAGGTTGGAGCATATTTGCTCACATCGCACATCAGTACATCAGTGTGTCTCTTGACTTTGCCACACGGAGACCTGAGCACCTGAGCATTCATGCCCTTTATTAATTAGTAAGGCATAATAAGGGGGAATCTCACCACGAGCCACAAGAGTCCTCGGGCCTCGATCCTCCATACGAGTCTTCATGCGTTCGTTCTCGGTTTTCATTCATTCACCCTATTCACTGCCGATGTCCATTGTCCATTGTCCATTGTTCATTGTCCTCGTCCATTGTCCGTGTTCAATGTCCTTGGGACTGTGTCCTTGGTTAAAGATACTCCAGTACCCACTGCTGGGCGGCATTGTTGGGAGCGCAGTAGTTTAACTGGAGACCCAGTTCACCGTCCTGGTTCTTGAACTCCATGCAGGATTCTGAGGTTAGCTGCTGCGCGACTGAGGTGCGCGCAAGGGGGAGGGGGACTCACGCTTGCCATCGAGGAGATAGCCATTGATGAGCTGCATGTCCGTAGTGTACTTCCAGTAGTGCGAGTTACCGCCGCCCCAGTGAAGGCTGAAGCCCGTGCCTCGGGTAATCGGGAAGCGGTCTGCGGTCACGGGGTACACTGTCAGCTGCAGCAGGGAAAACCAACAACAACATCGCACTCAAATGGCAGACATACACTGGAAGACCGCGGCGACCATGCCGTCCGGGGTAGGGGGGTTGTACGAGGCCGGCCACTGCTGGTCGGGGTTACGCAGCATCGCGTTGCCGTCCTGGACGAACCACTCCCACACCTGCGTCTTTGAGCCACCACAGTTGCCACTTTTGCAGTCAGCGTCCAGAATTTAGAAGCTAGCACCAGCATACTCACACAATCAGCACGGGCCACCCGAGATGACTGGGATTGGCAAAGTCGGGCTGGATGTAGTTGTCGGGGTCCACGCCGATGCACTTGCTAGGCTGGTCCTTGGGGTGGATCTTGAACCGGCGCGAGCCCGGAGGGCACACATCAGCGGCGGACGCGGCGGCGACGAGAGCGAGCAGCGACGTGAAAGTAGTGAGCAGCATGGTCGTGGAAGTTTGCGGGGTGATTGAGGGCGGAGGGGGCGTTGACGGGGGTTCGCATCGGAGAGAGAACACCCCCTCCCCCACGAGCTTTATGTACTCATGTTCAGCAGCTATAGACTTCCGATGGAAAACGCACATGTCACGCCCAGGATGTATCCGCCGTCACATGCTGCGACAAGTTGCTTCATTCCCCTCTCCTGTCGACATTTGCCGACGCACCACTGTCGCCGATGCGTACAGGAGTACAGCAGGGTTCAGTGTCTGGCGCCTGTCCCGTGCTGCTTATTGTCAGTCCATGTTTATGATTATTTTGTACACTAGTTGAGATTCGATCAGAGTTTGCATGACAAGGTACTGTATGTACGACGTCGCGGAATGACGTATTGTTCAAGGTGGCGCATCACGTCGAGGGCAGCGCCACTTTGACCCGCATCCGATGGAACAAGCAACATTGGTGACGACGAGTTCTGTCTCGATACTACACCACGAGCCAGAGTAACGCCGCGAGACGACTACGGACCGTGGGCGGCCCGGAAACACAGACCGCACCTCGTGACTGACTGAATCACGGCGTACAGCCGCGGCATTGCGCCTTTCTGTGGCGGCCCTGTCCTCGTCGCAAGCCGTATCTCGCCATCGATCTCCAACCGCTGTAGCCCTCTCGAGAACTCCGCCGGCTCATTTGTCAGTGACGAAAAGGTCAGCCTGAGGAGGATGGACACTGCACGACAGTTCACGTCGATGCCGAGATGCCGCCCGAGGAGCAGAGCAGTATGTAGGCCAGGTTGTTTGACTCGCACCTCATGCGTGCAAGTGGAGCGACAATTGAAGACGGCGGACACGACCCTCACTATCGTGCTGTGAAGGGACTGGTCCTATACAATAAGCATGATTGGGGAACGCCTGAAGGCGCGATTTTGAGGCAGTCGGCGTAGCTAGATGCAAAGGTGAGTCCCACAACATGTGTTCTTGAACAAAACTTGTGAGCCGGAGAGCACACAGGTGAGTTTCAGACTCAACGCCGGTGGAGCGACAAGCAGTGTGCACATACACCAACCTGGCCAGGCTTGAGGAACATGAGGATGCGAGTACCGGGTGCAGTTGGCCGATGCAGAAACGCGAAGAGCACCCTGGAAGTCGGACCATTGCCCACCAAAAGCCTGTTCACAGCTGTCAGAAGTTCCCGCCCTCACTCTAGTTGGTCCATCACCTTGATACTCTGTCCTTCACCTGAACTAACCCCCGACGCTCCCGTGGACCCAAACCTGCAGATCAATCTTCATTCGACACTGTTACAGCTTCCTTTTGTCCTGCAAAGACCCATCAAAACCCCTAAGTGTATCCGTTTCCCTTCTTGGCCGCAACCTCGGTGCCGTTCGCAAGCGCGAGCTGGCGGGTCATCTCGCCGACGATGCACCCGATATCCGTGGCGATGGACACCATGTCAAAGCCCTGCTCGAGGCGCGCCCGGGCCTGCTCGCCATTCGTGCAGAAGATGGCGGCCGTCTTGCCGTTGTCGTGCGCGGCCTTGAGGATGCGCGCAATGGCGGCATTGTGCGCGTCAGAGCCGAACGGCACGCCCATCGAGTTGGAGAGGTCGAACGGGCCTGGAGTCAGAATTAAGCAAGAAACCACAGATATGCCAGCTGATGAGGGGTACATGCTCCTAAGTTACATGCCCCTGGGCTGCTACACTTACCGATGAAAAGGACGTCGAGACCGGGGACCTGGGCAATCTCCTCGACATTGTCGACACCGCTCTGGCTTTCGATCTGGACCATGACCATGAGGTTGTCGTCGGCCTGCTTGGCGTACTCGCTCTCGGGGATGTTGAAGCTGTGACCCGAGAACATGGGGCCAAAGCCGCGAGTGCCCTTTGGAGGGTACTTGTTCCACGAGACGATGCGGGCTGCGTCCGCCTGGGAATGTTAGTGATTGCCCATGGAAAGAGCTGACCAGCAGCTTCCTGCACACTCACC
The DNA here is from genome assembly GCA_013177335.1 of Apiotrichum mycotoxinovorans. Lineage (NCBI taxonomy): Eukaryota > Fungi > Basidiomycota > Tremellomycetes > Trichosporonales > Trichosporonaceae > Apiotrichum > Apiotrichum mycotoxinovorans. The sequence continues at coordinate 900,516 of CP053625.1, read as the reverse complement.
GCGGTATGGCACATTGGCGTCATGATGCCGTGGGCGCCGGCGTCGAGCGCACGCTTGACCATCCACTCCTCGGCGTTGGGGACACGGATGATCGGTGTGGATCCGCAAGCGGCGACGGCGTTCGTGAGCTGTGGGAGCGCGTCAGTCCGCTGTGCTCATTCGCTCTTGAGTTCAGGCTTTGCGCAGTTGCGAGGGCTCGCGAAGAGGGCTCTTCGACGCCGCAAAGTTCACGGGTTTGTTACGTCCGGCTCAGCGGCCATCGTTCCCATAGACGAGCCTGAGCTGACGAGGCTAAACCGCCCACAAACCACCATTGCTCCATTGGTCGCCGTAGCTTTGGATTCACATACCTCGTAGTAATCATGGTCGGTGATCAGACCGTGCTCGCCATCAATAAGGACCCAGTTGAAGCCCTTGATGCTCGCAAGGGAGCGGACGACCGAGGGGCCGGGGTACCTATACGTCAGCGGCGAGCTCACCACCACCTCACAATTCGCTAGCTACGCCGACTACTCACGTGAGCCAGAAGCCCATCCCCTTCTGTCCGGCCGCAAGCGCATTCTTGAGCGTCATCCGGGACTGCATTGTCGCTGCCATTGTGGTGGGTATGTGGGAGGAGTAAGAGGAGTAGAGCAAGAGGTGTGAGGAATGGAGAAACGAGCAGGAAACCGGTCGGCTCATGCTATTTACCTCGCCAGAGAATGCCCACAACAGCCCACATCCCGTAACATCCCCACCTCCACCTTGTGTCCTCGGTGCATCATCGGCCCGGACACCACCGGCTCGCGGCGGCTGTTGTCGGTCATGTCCGGTATGACTGGGTTTCAAGTTGAGTGGGGGCTGCGGGCGGGTGGCTCGGTACAGATTGGAAATTGACCGAGGTAACAAGTATTGAGTGCATGTCAGTCTGGAACTGGTCCGGAGCATGGCCGTTCTGTATGGTGTTGGCTGATACATGATGCCCTTGCCCATGACCGGGTGGAATACGCTGCAAGATAGGAAATTACTGGGCTGGAAGATTCTCGGACAAACTGACTGATACATTGGGCTCACCCGAGTGGTCGCAATGCCTTTAAGGTCTGCTGGTCAATCACCATCACGCTCCTGGGAGCCTGCATTTCAAAAGCAAAACGTATACGAGCCGGAGCCAGTGTTGACAAGGCATGGGAAAGTGCTGCAAGTCGCCTTAGACAATGATGAGACGCTTCGCAGCGTCGCGTCGGTGCTCAAGTCAATGTGCCCTGTCCTTGCTCGCTGTCCGCTACTGTCACTTTCAGCTAGTCACAGCATTCACAGCCGTCTCGGATCATTCCCCACTGCGTCTACCCGCTTCGTAACTTATCTCTATTACCCGTATCTCCCGGGCTGCTCGTCCCACACCTTGGTCCCTCGTCCTCAATCCTCTCTCCCGTAGTTCACGAGCCTTGGCCGCCCTCGTCGAAAGGCCTCTCCGGCTCCATTTTCCAACTCCGTCGCTACCTCCGACGCCAAAGCCACCGCCGACTCCGCTGTCCCACTCACTTGTCCGTATCCAAAAAACAAAGGCCCTTGCCCGGATTTGAACCGAGGACCACTCCCACTTAAGATGGAACTCGCCAACCCTAAGAGAGTATGATAGCCACTACACCACAAGAGCCCATGAACGAGCGGCTCCAGGTCACGTGAGCTCACGGATCGCGGTGGCTCAGTGGGTATGGCCCACTACCGCGTCTTGTTCAGCTTGTTTTTATTCATTCGTCTGGTGCGTGGCTCGAGAAGAATATCAGAACGTACGACGAAGAAACTTGATTCGAAGTCTTCCTGGACGAAATGGTGGAATGAGGCGAAAAGTGCACCCCCCAGGACAATGCCGAATTTTGCCACCCTGGTGGAGATCACCTCATCGATTGCCCCCTGTTTTTCCTTCGTGATCGACAAAAACCGAGTCTGGTCTGTCGCGAAAAGTCAAAAAGTTGGCCACATCACTTCACTTTCACCTCCACCACCTCTAAAACAACAACAACATGACGATAAAACTCGAGCGCGCGACGCGCATGCTGCAGTGGCTGCAGGAGCGCGGCGGATACGTGCATCCTGCCGCTGAGCTGCGTGATGGTGAGTGGGACTGCTGGTGTGTGCACAGAGCACGAACAACCACATGCCATCAATAACCCTGGCCACCTGTTGGAGAGATGGCTCGACGCTGACACTGACGCTGCAGACCCGGACACCGGCTTTGGCCTCTTCGCGACGGGGCCCATTGCGGCCGACGAGCGGATCATCTCGTGCCCCTTCGACGTGGCCATTACGCCTGCGCTCGCGTCCCGTGCAATCGCTCAGGTTACCGGCGTGCCCGAGGCACAGCTTACGTGGCGCGACGGCGAGAAGTGGAACGAGAGGATGCTCGCCGCGGCGTACATCGGGCTACACTGGGTCTGGGAGGACAAGGGCGGCGAGGTGTGAGTACCGCAGAGCAGAGTGCGCTAGTTGTCTGGTCCGTCGTCGTCACCGGCATCGGCACTGTCTGCTTGAACCACAGAGGGGGTATGAGCTGACTGTCCAGTCCTGCCGCCCTCGCTCACGGACCGTACATTGCGGCCCTCCCGCCCACGTCGGAACTCACGACCCCGCTGTACTTTTCCGAAGCTGAGCGCGGCCTCCTCCAGGCCACGAATCTTCTCGGGGCTGTCGCGGAGCGTGAGGCCGAGTGGAACGCCGAGTCCGAGGCCGTGCGCGTCGTGCTCAAAGAGGAGGGTCTCACTTGGTACGTATGCCATCACATAGAAGTTTGTAGCTAACGGTATCCAGGGACCGCTATCTCGCCGTCGCGACGTACCTCTCCTCGCGTGCCTTCCCCAGCCGTCTCCTGCGTCTTCCTGACGGCGAAACGGCAGCGACCGCAGGCGACAACGACGACGGATCGCATCCCGTCCTCTTGCCTGGTGTCGACATGCTGAACCGTGAGTAAGGCAAGCAGACTTCGTATTAAATTCTGCCTCCCAGATGCGCGCGGACACCCGATCTTGTGGCTCTCGTCCCGTATCCCGTCCAAGGCCGAGCCCGTGGCCGCCATCTCGCTCGTCGCTGCCGCAGCCCACGAGGCGAACACGCAGGTGTTCAACAACTATGGCGCCAAGCCGAACGAGGAGCTGTTGATGGGGTACGGATTCGTGATCCCCTCGAACCCGGACGACACGCTCGGCCTGCGGCTCGGGTCGAGCACGATCCCACCCGAGGTCCAGGACCGCCTCAAGGCCAAGGGGCTGGACGCGTCCGAGCGCTTCGTGGTTGGGCGCAGCGGCGAGCTCCCACAACGTCTGCTCGAAGTCCTTCGCGTTATGATGGGCGACGGGCACGAGGACGAGGAGCTGGACGAGGACGACGACCACGCCTTCCACGCGCACGAGGAGGCCGGGCTCAACCTCGAGCTCGACGTGCTCGGCATGCTGGGCGAGATGCTCGAGGACAAGATGGAGAAGCTCACCGTCGATATCGAGACCAAGGACGCGCGGCCGCACATTGTGGACATGGCCACAGAGTACCGCAAGGGTGAGATACCGCGCGAAATGATAGCTGATACCCCGCAGGCCAGGTCGATATCCTCAACACGGCACTGGACAAGCTCGGCGAGCGTGTCGAGCGCGTCGAAAACCTCTTGAGCGAGGGCCTCGAGTGCCCTTGTGGTTGCTAGTCATTCACCGTACAGTGGACACCCTTCCTGCATTAGTTAGCGCATTGTTCGTATCATTATTTCAACAGGTTGGATACATATGTTACTCTTATAGACTTAGAATGGCAGCTAGGGGTGCGGAGGTGGTGCGCGTGTGGCCTATAATACATGAGCCAGCCACGCGAGTCACTCACTATCAGCGCTATCAGCACTGCCAACCACAGGGCTGCCACAGCTCTTTCAGCTGTTGACGTGGCGACACCCATTTGCATGGCGTGTGGTTGCGTTCACATTCCCAGATGCACAGTCGGGCGCATGTTTCATGCCCTGTTTTCTTCTCTCCGCGCTTCTCTAATTATAGCGTCCAGGGCACGCGACGGCCGAGCATACACAGGCGTCGCTGCGCATCAAATGCCACAAACCACGCCCTGCAGCAGGCGTAACATGGGCACTGTGGAGCATATAGCGGGACGCACGCTTGTTCGAATCCACCGGCCACCCAGGAGTGAGATTATGCCACAGCTATTCCAAACCGGGAGATCACATGCGATGCATGATCTCCATGGTCGGTGCTCCGCTTCAAACGAATTTATATCCCCCAGATCCCCTATGGACTGTGGACCAACAACGATGATCCGCAACAGGCGGGGGATCGTGACACGGAGCGATATACCCGTCTGTCGATTGGACGCGGGCATGCGTGCCCGAAATATGCAGAGGCGTGCATTTACGCCACGGCGTCAAAGGGGGGCGAAGCGCGCGTGTGCCCGGCGGCCTTTCAGTGATCCTTGGATCCCTTGGATCTTGGAATCTTGCAACCGCACAGCGACGCCCTCAGAGTAGACGTAGACGCCTGCAGCAGCCGCCAGGCCGCCGGCGTCCCTTCACGCTTGGTCCCTGCCAGCGTCTATTTCCGCTCTCGGCGCCGCGGGGGCTCGGATGCGCTAGGCAACGCCGTGCGGCGGTGCGGGGACATTGTCCAGACAGGCCGAGAGACGACGATAAGATGCACCAATCCAGTCGTGTTCGGATGTCTGCGAAACAAACGTCATTGGGGGTGGGAGGCGTTTTCGTGCCTCGTAGTCCGCACTTCGCATTCCTATGTATTTTGACGGCTTCTTTGGATTCTTCGGACAGTGCGTCCATTCTCATTCGAGTCGCCGTAGGTCATTGACACTTGTTGCTTCTCACTTCTGGGCCATCCGCACCAAGCCCGCCACCACTACACTACCGCCTACTGGACGCTAACGACAGCGTTGCAATTTGCGTGGTGTGGGTATTGACATTGTATAGCTCGCTATAAGGCCTCCCTTTTTTCGATCCACAAATTCGTTGAGAGCGCATTGGCCCTTCATTCGTGACCTTCCCAACAGCAACGAGCATTTCGCACCATGGCGCCGCGAATGCTGCCTATCCTGATCGCGACGCCGGTCGCAGTAGGCGTGGTCGTCGCGTACCCCTCGTTCATGAACCTGCTGTACGCGCTCGCATCGCTCGTGGCCGTCGTCTACGGCTCCGTCATCTACAGCGAGCTCACCGTCCCGTTCGGCAACCTCCCGGGCCCCAAGCCGCCGTCGGCAATCTGGGGCGTCCTCAAGCCCATTATTGCCGCGCCGCCTAATGCGATGCACGAAGAATGGATGGCAGAGCACGGCCCGACGATTCGGTACCGCGTCCTGATGGGCGACCAGCGTATCTGCTCGACCGACCCCGGGTTCCTCTCGTATGTCCTCCAGCACTCGGACGACTTTATCAAGCCCGAGCACGCCAACCGCGCGTTGCAGAACATGCTCGGCGACGGCCTGCTCACCGCCGAGGGGAGCACGCACCGCCGCCAGCGCCGCGTTATCAACCCCGCCTTTGGACCCGCGGCAATCCGCGGCATGGAGAGTATCTTCTGGGACAAGACGTATGAGCTGCAGCAGAAGCTGCTCGGATTCTACGAAGAGGACTCAAAGGAGGAGACAAGCCCCACGCCCGCCAAGCCCGAGGACCAGGTCAAGGGCACCATCAAGATTGACGTGCAGAAGTACCTTGCCCAGGGCACGCTCGACGTCATTGGCGTCGCGGGCTTCAACTATGACTTTGGAGGTATGTCCTGCTATGGACTGTCCTGCTGTCCTGCTATGGACTCGACTGCTGGGGGGCTTCCAATGTTCCAGCGGTAGAAAACGGCTAATAACCATCCCAGCTCTCAGCCAGGAAACAAACGAGCTCGCCGAGGCCTTCCGCGAAATGTTCTCAGTCGGCCAGCGCGTCACTCCACTCACTATTCTCGAGGCCTTTGTTCCTGTTTTCCGTGTTCTCGTGCGTATATCCCCAAAAGCTGGCAGGAAGTAATGGTTAGCTGACAACTGCAGCCCACGAAGCGCCGCCGTATTATCAGCGGGGCGCGCGACAGGTGTGAAGCCGTCGCGAGGGTGAGTCGCCAAGCACAACGTGTCAGTACTGACGGGCACCAGAAACTCATCGCCGAGAAGAAGAGGCTCCTCACCTCGGGCGGCGACGACGATACCGGCAAGGATCTCCTCTCGCTTCTGATGCGCGCCAACATGTCTCCCGACCTGCGTCCGGACCAGAAACTGACCGACGAGGAGGTCATGGCGCAGATCACAACGTTCATGCTCGCCGGAAACGAGACGTCGTCGACCGCTCTCACGTGGCTCCTGTACCGTCTTGCACAGCACCCAGAGATGCAGAAGCGTCTCCGGGACGAGTGTCTCGCCGTCGACGACGCGCGTCCCAGTCTGTGAGTCGAAATCGGCAATATCGTGTACTGATCAACACCAGCGCGACGGTCGAGGCCCTCCCCTACCTCGACAAGGTTATTCACGAGGTTCTCCGCTTCGATGGCCCAGTACCGGGTACGGTACGCATGGCGCGCGGCGACTCTATCGTCCCCCTCAGCCAGCCGGTGAAGGGCCGCGATGGCAAGATGATCCAGAGCGTCCGTCTCAGCAGGGGTTACGAGATCTTCATCCGTGAGTACATGCGCAAAGTGCTTCAGCACCTCCCTTCGGTAAACTGCAACATTGCTGACTCGCCAGCCATCATGACCGTCAACAAGTCCACAGAGGTATGGGGCGACGACGCCAAGGTCTTCAACCCGGACCGCTTCGACGTGAACGGTATCCCGAAAAAGTCTGTTCCGGGCGTGTACGGCAACCTGCTCACGTTCCTCGGCGGCGCACGCAACTGTATCGGCTACCGCTTCGCCCTCGCCGAAATGAAGATTATGACCTTTGTGCTCATGCGCACGTTCAGCTTTGAGGAGCTCCCGAGCAAGCCCGTCATTGAGCAGAAGAGCAGGTGAGTATAATCGCAGACGTAACAGGAAAGGAAAGGAAGCGGCTGACGGCCAGCATCGTGATGCGTCCCCGTGTCGTTGGCGAGGAGGAGGCGGGCCTCCAGATGCCTCTTCTCATGCGTCCCCTCACCGCCGAGTAGAGGACGTTGAGGTCTGGTAGTCGGATACGATGGAGAACTAATGTGTATGTGACAGATGCATAATATCGTATGGACTGAACTCCGTTGCCATGGTACACTAATCCTAACTTCTCCATTTTGTTTGCGCCTTCCGCAATGGTGTCGTACACCCCGCAATTCTAGAAAAAAAACAGCCACCACCGTATCCGACTCGACATTCTTTTCAACGATTCCCCGCCTCTCGCAGCAACCTAGTCTGTCCTAGTCGTCCTCGCAGTGGAAGAACGGAAGCGTGTGGACCCAGTGCACGATGTGCGTTACCGTGTGGCAAAAGTAGCAGTTACCCGCCGCGCAGCGCCGGGCACCAGGGACGTGGAGGGTCGTTCCGGGAGGGGCAGCAGGGAGCCCGGGGAGCGACGCACCTGTCGTGCTGGTTCCGCCAGGAGCCGCGGTCGTTGTGGGGGTGGACGAGCCGTTCGACGCCGAGGCCGAGCTGAAACCGTTTGCGCCGTCCAATTTGGAGACCTTGGCTGCATTCAGTCCAGAGGGGGCCGTCTCCACCCCGGCACCCTTCGAAGGGATTGACCCGGAGGCCAAGGCGCGTGAGGCGGCGCTTGCTTTGGCGAGAAATGCCTGAGTGTCCGGGGAGGGGATTACGTTTGACATGGAAGCGGCGGCCTGCAGCGCGGTCTTTGTGCCCCCGAATGGCGTCTGCGACTGCTGTGTCTTTGAGACGTGTGTCTGGGTCGGCGTCTTCTGGGCCGCGGACGGAGTAGATGAAGCGCGAGGAATGGGCTTTGCCACAGTGGCGGTCTGGGTCTGGGTCCGTGTGGGCGTTTGTGTGGAGGAATGCGGTGGCTGCTGGAACTGCTTCTCGCCGAGCCCCTTGAAAGTCTGCAGTGGCTCCTGGGGGACCAGCTTGTTCACTTCGGTATCGCCAGTGGACCAAAGTGGGCTCTTCTTCACGGATGACGCCTTGGTGACCGAACTCGACCCCGAGGCGTTGCTATCAAGGCGAGAAGTGCCCCAGAAATCGACAGCCGGACGCTTTGCTGGGCGGCTGTCAGGCTCAGATGAAGCCGATTGCGAGTCTGAGGCTGAACTCGACTCGGACGGTGGGCCGCGCTTGACGCCCTTGCCCTTTTCGGCCTTGGGAGGCGGGGGCGTGTCCTCGGACACATAGTGAGTCGCCTCGGACTCGACGGCCGCTTCGGAATCCATGTCCACGTCATTGTCGGAGTGAGCCTCCCGGTTAGCGGTTGTGGCACCACCGGCGGTGCCCGTGCCGTTTCCCATAGCGTCGTCGCTGAGAGAGTGGTACAGCGTCGCCTCCTCATCCTCATCACGAACACAGGCGCGGTACTTGTCGTTCGCCCTGGGGGTGAAGACATTATCGTCCCCGTCCTCGTGATCGTTGTCGTTTTCGTTGTCCTCGTCATCTGCATCCGAGTCCTCCGACTGGGCACCCCGAGGCTCAGACTTAATCTGAGCGCTTTTGAGGTCGTCTCCGCTGTCCTTGTCCTCAGACTCATTCCCCGACTTCGACTTGTGGTGTTCCGGAGTTGAGAACCGCATGTGTGTGTTGGAGGGCGTGTGCGGTGCCGACTGGGTGTGTGTGGGAAAGTGGGAGGGCTTGGGTGGGCGGCCAGTGGGCGTGTGTGTGCCCGCCTTGGCCTGGGGGAGAGGTGCGCTCTTGGGCGCACTGCTGACGGTGCGAGCAGTATTGAGACTAGGCTTCTTCGCTTTGGCCACGGGGGTGCGAGGAGGATGAGGGCGCCTGTCAACGGGCGTCGTGCTCTTTCCCGCCACCTTCCAGCTCGGCCCGGCGGCGGTACTGCGAGGAGGTGCGTTCAGGTTGCCGTTTCCATTGGCACCCTGGGCTTCGGGCGAGGGAGAACGAAGGTCCACGACTTCGACGACGCTGTCGGAGCCACTGTGGTCGCGGGTGCTCGCGGCCGCGCGACCGATGACAGCATACTTTCTGGTCTCGTCAGCGGAAGTGCTGACACGATAATAGGAAAAAAGGAGGTCGACTCACTTCCTCATCCGCCTCTCCTTCTTCTTGGCCGTCTTGGACTTGCCCCTTGGGCCGTTCTGGGCTTGCGTCGGCAACTTCTTACCCGGGAGCGGAGCGGACTGCCTGCGTGGCCGGTGCTCGTTGTTGAGGGTGTTGTTACGGTTTAACTGCAGGTGGGGATCATATGCTGGATCTGGAGGGGTGTCAGCAGAAACTGCATAATCGGTGTTGCCAAAAAACCCACGCTCAACCTTCATATGCCTCTCCAGCGCCTTGGCATATTTGTACTCTTTGCCGCAGACGATGCAGTTGACAAAAGGCTCGTACCGTGGAAATGACATGTCGAGGGCTGGTATTGAGAGTGGATGAAGAATTGGAGAATGGAGAAGTGTTGTTGAACGGCATAGTGGATGCAGTGGGGCTGTTAAATTGGACACTTGGGGGGGCAGTGCGAGCAGGGCGAATGTTGCGCCCTGTGAGTGACAGAAATGTCTGTCTGGACAGTCACACAGTGACCTCGTTGTTTCCATCAGGCTGACAACACTCCTTCAGCATGTGCTGATAATGTGCCGAGGTAAAGGAAAGTCAGCGGAGGTTGTGAAAAACGCTCACAAGGTGTAACGTTCAACTGCTCCTGGCCTTCGGTGCACCAGATACGACAGCCCCATAATTGATTACACCACGCTCTTACGTTCAGATCTTATCTATGTGGTCCTCCAACCTTGGATTTGTCGGACCCTGCATTACACTAGATTTCAGAAAAAGGAGAACTAACGGCGGATCCACAAAACAACTGTTCTAAGTGACTGTTGGGAGCGTTTAGTTAAGTGAAGGTGGCCCGGACGGTCCTCTGTCTCTTGGGCTGGGTTGGGCGGGAGAAGAACGCAAACTGTAACCATCGGGCCTTCCTAAAGGTTGGGCAGCGTATCGTTTACAACCAAGTGGAGACCTATCTCAGCACACACCATCCTATCTACCAAAGTTTTGCTCCGACATACAGTCGTGGGGGCGGCAGGGCCTATGGATTGTGGACACTTCCAGACTAACCGTTCTGTAAAATCTGTAGAAAGGCCACACGGCCGCGCGGCTCCGTCAAGAAGTGAGTACGTGAGTGAGTCTTCTCACTTTTGTTATTGGAACCTGCCAGAGAAGATTGGGCTTGGTGCATGAGGCATCTGCTGTTTGCCCCTTGGCCAGAGTTCAAGAGAGCCACAGACGTCTGCTAGGATGCTTTATGTCTCCCCAGCTTCCGCCACATCGATTCTGCCAAATGACCAACGACAAGGAAGACACTCGTATAGAGTTGGGCGTTGAGGTCCAGAGCTAGATTTGATTCCGTAATCTCCGTCGCGTGGTTTCCACGTTTTTAAAGAAACAAGCCACTGCGCCACCCGACCAAAATGCTAGCTAGGCTGCTTGGTCTTGGCCTATGGCGTCAGTGATCAATGATGATTGTAGGCGGGCCAGGCTGGATGCACCTGGATGCACCTGGATGGGGGGAGGGAAGGCACGGCTTCAACCTTTCTTGCCCCTACGTAACAGACCCATAGTACCATGGTATAGCGGGGCAAGTCAAAGCGTCACTTTGGGCTGGCTGGAGGAGGCTGGCTGGCAGGGCTGGCTTTGTATTGTAAGTGCCAGCCCATGGCTATGATCGGTTGTCCCAAGTGCATGCAAAACCAAATACAGGGAAGATGAGTGCTGGAGCTTGGAGGTTGGCTGGCATGGCATGGGTCATGCATGCACGCGCTGTGCTGGGACATTCCGTGACCACCTTCCACCTTCCCTCCCGCCCCCTATGCTCTCTAGCCTGCTACGCTGACGCTGCCTGCTGCTACGCACTGCCCCCCCACCGCTCCGTCCCCCATTGTGCGTTTTATTCCTTCCTCGTGCATTCTTCTTCTTCTTCTTTTCTTTTCTTTCTTTCTTCTCTAGCCTCTTTTACGACTACTCTAGAGAGCAAGCACACCGTTTGGGCATCTACCAACCCCCCTCATCAACCTCCCCTTCTCTCTCTCCCTCCCTCCGCTCGCTCCCACGCCGCTCACCCCGCGCACATCGACTACCCCGCGCTTCCGCGTTTAACGATCAACCAACAAGCAAACCCGCAACACCCACTCTTGCACGCGCGACTTTATATTTCGCAACCGACGCAGCAAGTTCTGAACCATGTCCGCCGACACTGCCACCTCTGCCACTCCCGCCGCGGCTGCTCCCGCCGCCGCTCCCGTGCCCGAGGTCGAGGGCCACCGCGTAAGTCCGCGTGTTGTGGTCGTGTCGGTCGTGTGCGCGTGACCAAGAACATCGCAGTTGGGCATTGCACAGCAATGGCGAGCGGGAGAAGGGAAGGCGCATGGCTGGGTGACTCCGGGACATTGTCATTATCCGACAGGGAAGACACAAATGGACACGCGGAGATGAGATGAGATGAGATGAGATCTCACCAGTTGGAGGGGAGGGAAGACATCCCGCCTCCGCCTCCGCCTCCGCCTCCGCCTCCGCCTCCGCCCCCGCCCCCACCCCGCCGCCATCTCAATCGTACCACACCACCACGTCACATTGCGGTCAGAGCTCACACATCACAGGTCTACGTCGGCAACCTTGCTTTCAACGTAAGTTGCAGGCTCAATGGACGCGTGTTATGCACACAGCACATACATTTGCTAACGTTCTCTCCAGGCCACTGAGGAGCAGGTCCGCGAGCACTTTAAGAAGGTCGACGGCGAGATGTAAGTCGCCTTTATCTCCCCGACGACTAGGGGTGAAACGATCGGAAAGCAAATCTTGCAGCGCACTGACCGCCTCCAGCGTCCAGGTTCTCCTGCCGACCCGCTACAAGAGCCGCCGCCCCGCTGGCTACGCCTTTGTTACGTTCAAGAACGAGGCCGACGCCAAGAAGGCAGTCGAGACGCTCAATGAGTCTGGTATGTTCCTTTTTCCCCCCACCTCCCCCTGACGCCACCTTGTCGCGTGTCGATACTTGTCGAGGATCATATCCCGTTGACCCAGGGAAGACAAAAGGAAACACAGTCGCACATGAAACGCTGACACGGCCTGCAGAGATTGGTGAGCGCAAGATCCAGCTCGAGCTCGCACGTTCCAAGGAGGAGAACGCCGAGCGCCGCCAGGAGGTCCTTGACAAGCGTCGCAAGGCCCAAGAGGAGAAGGCTGCCAAGGCCGCTGCTGGTGGTGACGCCACTGCCGGTGAGAGCGACAAGTCGGCCGACAAGCCCAAGAGGAAGAAGGCCGCCAAGGTAGGTTTTATATTGTTTGTTGATCTTGACCGTCACATGGTTCTAACACTTACAGCCCAAGACTGGCCGTCGCCGTGGTCCGGAGGACGGTGACGAGACCGCCGTCGAGCCCGAGGACGCCGAGGCCAAGTCGAAGCCCAAGAAGACCAAGGCCAAGGCTCCCAAGGACGCCCGTATCGACGGCACCGAGGGTGACAAGGCCGAGAAGAAGGCCAAGGAGCCCAAGGAGCCTAAGGAGCGCAAGCCCCGTCTCGCCTTGACCGGCGAAACTAGCAAGGTGAGTTAACTCGTCCCTTATTTGTTTCCTAACTCTCAGAACACCGTTTTCGTCGCAAACCTTCCGTTCAACGTCGACGACGAGGGTCTTGCGAACCTCTTCACCGAGCGGTCCATCAAGGTCAAGACGGCTCACGTTATCCGCGGTCTTCGCCGTCTCCCTGGCCGCCGCCCCTTCCGCGGCTCGAAGGGTTTCGGCTTTGTCGAGCTCGAGGACCCCAGCCAGCAGGACCTTGCCGTTGAGAAGGTCAATGGCTCGACCGTCGGCGACCGCACGGTCAGCGCCAAGATTGCCCAGGAGATGAAGGCGATTGAGGAGATTGAGGCCGAGGCGGCCAAGGCGTGAGTAATTGGGGACCCCAGACGTGCATTATGGTGACACCACAGCGAGGGCAAGGCTGAGGACAAGGCCGAGGACAAGACTGAGGCTAAGACCGAGGTCAAGACTGAGCCCAAGGCCTAAGTGGCCGCATAGCTACTGGCCTCACCAGGCGCCCATGGTGGGGCTGTCCAGCACACATTTGTATATAGTAAACAACAACTCTCAATTCCACGTCGTCGCCCCGACTTCATAGCCTGAACCGTATGATTTCATGATCATGAACGGGTGCGGTTAATACTGCGTGTGTGATGGAGAGTTGAGTAGCAGCAGGTCGAGAGCGGACTGGAGCGAGCAGGCCATAAATGGGGCGATGTGTGTGTGTGATGGGAGCAGACCCAGCAGACCTGGCATGTAAATGAGCTCTCCAGGTCAGCTTGCTGCCACGACATGGATGGTGCTGTGGATGTCATTCTAGCATCGGAAGCCGAGACAAGTGAGGAAAAAAAAAACACGAGTGGTCAAGTCCAGTGCAGGTAGTCAGTCATAGTCGGGGATCACTTGTTAAACAGCTTTTCTTGGACGACTGACTTTTTGGTCGTGCGCGCCGCCATGACACAAGCCCATGACGCGTGAACTGTTTCGTACGTGTCTGAACCCCAGCCCACACACCCACACAGAAAAGGCAATGACGGCATCGGGGATATTGCAAGGGGCAGGCAGGCACACACCTCAGGACGCAAGATGGCGGAGTTCATTCGCCAAACTCGGCACCGTCTGGGCTATGTGCAGATACCATATGCAAGTTGGGAGTGAGAGCGTGAGAGCGAGAGCGACAGAGGCATGTCAGTCTAATGCATTGAGAAAAGGGGCCGGAAGATGCTGTGCCAAACTCCAAACCTGGCCGTGAGGCCTGCAGCCTGCAGCTTGCAGCCTACTCTACCTAATCTGCGGACTTAACTGTCTTATGGCGCACTTCTTGCACCCCACAGGTGCGTACAGCAACACGGTAATGGGTGGGTGGCCGACACGGAGACTCTGAATAAAAGGCGCAGAAGCGAGCGCACGAAATTGCGCGTCCGTCTCTAGCCGTGTTCATTGTTTGCCTTTGTTCAGCATCTCCTTGCCCCTGCTGTCTACCGCTCTACCCGCCGCGCTGGCCGCTAGCCGTCCGCGCTGGCCGGGGCCTTCAGTCAACATGGACAGCATCAGTGGTACTGGACGCGAAACCGCGAGTGATCACCAGCCGCCGACCGGTTCTGCTCGCTTGCCCTCGTCACACACTTACAGCTCAGCTAGCTATTCTTGGCCCTTGTATCTTGCGTGTCCTGGTTCTTGGCAACGCCGTCGCATGTCGCACTTGTTTGCGTACAAATATCACCAGATCATCAGACTACCCTCGTGTGTTCTTCTCTTGTTCCATTCGTTTCATTATGAGGGGGGCCGATCAATTTGAAGTCTGGGCCAAGTGAGCTACGAGACACGAGGCGTAGACCGTAGACACATTGACATGAGACCACCAGCCAGCATGCAGCCAGTGATCTGATCTGGCCAGTGACCAGCGTCCATGGGCTTGTGCCCCAGTCTAGCAGCTGGCAGGCCGGCAGCTCCCTCGGCCCGGGTTCTGAGTAGGGCCGCCTTGCGATCACCAACAACAATGCAGGGAGCAGCACTGGTGCAGAACAAGAGCAGGTCCGGGATCAAGGGGGAGCAAGAGCCGAAAACAAAGAAATAGCCCACGAAGTCAGACTGAGACTCTCCTCGAAGGCCAGATCCAGATTCCCAGATCTCAGATCACCCAGTCGCGGGGCCGTACACGGCGTTGGGGGGCAACGATGGCGCTTGCAAGACGCAAGCACCATTTGTGAGCGCTACTCGATTCCGTGTTGCACTTTTGGCCGTAGTGGTGAACTGGTCGTGTGGTCGCCGCGAGGTCGTGGTGGTCGAGATCTACCCCCGACGGCATGTTTTACATTCGGCTGATCTGTGTCTCTTGGAACTACCGCTGAAGCTCTACCGTAGCTCGCACTCGCTGAGACATGAGACACCGAGATCAGAGTTCAGAGAGAGCGTGGGTCTATGGGAGCAGTTCTCGTTTCCACCTTAACCCTGGCTCTCAGCTTGATTCACGACGACATGCAACGCTGGGGGTTCTCATTCCATCCTTCTCGCACGCGCGGGGAGACTAGTTGGACTAAAACGCTAGCGGACGCCATGAACCATTTAGGCCGGTCTCAGAACGAGGTGACTACACGAGCTGCTGCAGAAACCGCAGGTACAGTAGAGTAACATCAGTCATCTCCGTCCACAGTTGTGGCAGACCCTGCAGGTGAACCCTGCAGTCATGAGTATGCTGCTGTGTTCTGGCTGGCAACTGTATTAATATTTGCACAGCTCGATGCATTTCTGTACTGTACTGTACGCTGTAGTGGCTTCAACTCACGGTCATGTTCCTGTAACGTGTTAACTTTGGTGCGTCGCAGCCATCCTGAGACTTGTCGAGCACCACTCTTGCCCCCCCCCCCTTTTCCAACAAAGATGGGGTGTGCGCGCCACTGATGTTATATTTTACCGTAAATGACTATTGAGTCGGCGAGATGGTAATGTCACCATGTGCCCCTCTCCGCCCTTTCTATTATACTATAAATACCATGGGCACAAAGATTGTGATCAAGATAAAAAGAACAGTCATGATAGGGAAGGGGAGATGTAAAACATGCTCAATCAATGCTGAACAAGGTTTTATGGCGCGTCCTAGAGGGGTAATATTGTGCGCTAACGAGAAACACAAAAAGCAGAGAGATCGAGACAGGGACAAAAGGAGTGTTGCAAAACAAACTTAGGGGGGGGATGAGGCGAGATAAATGAGAAGCGCGCACACACTTGGGCACTTGCACACTTGTCTCTTGAGCAAGTGAGCATAAGTGGCCTCGCGGGAGTGAGTGTTGAGGATTGGCACTGCCGAGAGGCGGGAGAACCAACCTTTCGGATTTTCAACAGAGGGACAGAGGATGTTAAGCTTTGCGACTGTTTTGAGAGGTACCCGGAGCAGCAAGCATCGGGATGTCCACGTCCACATCCACGTCCACATCCACGCCTGTACTTGTCTATCTCTCTTTTCTCTCTATCTCTCTCTTTTTTCTCTGTTTCTTCTTTATCTTTCTCTCTCACTCACTGTCTCTCTTACTTACTTTCTTGTTACATCTTTCTCTTCCATTTCGACATTTTACCTTAAGCTCAAACCCCTCGTGCTCGTGGATTGCGCACCTGTCTTTGATCTAAAGGGTCATCCAACGCTGTTTTGCGTGGTCCAAACTCTGGTACTCTGGGCTGCCCCACCTCGCGCCGCCGCCGCCGCCGCCGCCGCCGTCTCCTGCCCCCGAAAACTGTAACCGGGGCTACTTTTCTTCTAAAGTTCATTTCAATTCAGTCAAAGTCCCTTTTCCAGATCTCGGTCATTAGGGAGTTTTGGGCAGACCTCGCTGTCGCTGCCTCTCTCCGTCTGCGCCTCTCTTGCTGTCTCTGTCCCTCTTCATTGCATTTCCATCATCCGTCGCTACCTTCCACCCACTGCCCCCTTCTGCTTCTTTTGCGAGCTATTCGTCATATCCCATTTTGTGATCCATATTCTGCGGGTTTCCTGTACCCATCCATCTCCCCCGCCTGGTGCTAAGGGTTCAACCTTCTGTAATCCCTTTCTGTTAGTCGTCCGTTCCGGCTCGGCGCCTTCATCGCGCTCCCTCCCTCTCTTATCCTCCCCTCGCCTCTCCTCTCGTTCCCCACCACACGCATTTGGCTCCTTACCTGCACACGCTCTTCTGCTTGCATAGCGCCAGAGCAAAATTATCTCTTTCCACCGCCCATCCTAAGCGCGACACCTAGCGAGATCGCACTTTATTGCCCCAATCCGCCTCCGTTTATAAAACCCCACACCCCGAACGTGAAAGATTGACAGCACCGCTTAGCTGTCACTTTCATGTTCTCGCCAAATAGTAGCACCTTTACTGCATCACCGCTACAGCGTCGTGCTGTCGGTCCGTCAATATCATCTGCGGCGTCGACTGCCGCCCGTCTCGTCATGCCCAAGCCATTCAGCACGTCGTCGTCCTCCGGGCTCCCGCTCCCTTCGTCCTCGTCTCGGCGGCGGCAGGGACGCTCATGGGGCCCGTTAAACGGGCTGTCGCCCCGCACAAGGAAGCGCACGGTGGTGGGCGTCGTGTGTCTTGTCACCCTCATGCTCTTGTCCGTTGTTACCGGCAACGGACCCCTGTTTGGACTGAGCGCGCGCCGCGGGCCGCGAGACGATTTTGGGTTTGGTGGGTCTGCCCACGAGGGCAATGCCGACCACCCCGCGGCCGCCCAGATGACGCGCCACGGCGCCCCGGGATCAGGATACGAGCGCGAGATGCACCACCTCGACGAGGCGTCCATGCTCGCCGAGAGCGAGCTCGCGATCGACAATGAAGTGGAAGAGGAGGCCATGACCGAAGAGGAGATCCGCGCCGAGGACGAACGGCGAAAGGCTACTGTCCTTTCGCAGGCGCAGGAGAGGAAGAACCAGCTGCGCGCGCTTATCCGCTGGATCGAGCGTGGTGGTTCGCTGCCACTTTCCGACTACTCGGCCCCGACCGATGAGGAGTTCAAGACGATGACTGGCAAGCAGTTTGAAGAGTACCTTATGAGTCTCGAGGACGGCCTGCAGCCTGTGCCCAACCCCTTCTTGGAGGACAACTGGGAGGGGCCGGCCGACATTCGTCTGGCCGTCACGATCTTTTCCAAGGTGAGCTGATAGGATTAGAAGTGAACAGGCCATGGGATCAAGCCAGCGAAACGCCGCGTCGAATGTCCCGAGGTAGCCTGCACGCTGCGAGGATACGCCCGCTTACACCCCGCACAGTCCTACTGCCCGTATTCGAAGAACGCAAAGAACATTATCGAGGAATACGGTCTGTACCCAGCTCCCTACATCGTCGAACTCGACTACCGAGGTAAGTGCTGTGCTTACACGCTTGATCAAACTCGTGGACGCCTCCCTCCCCCACTTGCATTGCAATCGCTTCACTGCAGCAGTTGCGCAACAGGGCATACCCTTGCCTGCTTTGTTTCACCCTGATCGATTGCATCCGCAGTCGACTGCGTCCACATACTTTCGTCCCTCGCTGCGACCGTAACTGACACTATTGCAGACGACACTGGCGCAATGCAGGACCTCCTCAAGTCGCTCACTGGCCGCCGCACCGTCCCCAACGTCATTGCCCATTTCGAGTCTATTGGCGGCTCGGACGAGGTCACCCTTCTTCACCACGAAGGTACACTCAGGCGCAAGCTCGCGTCGTACCAAATTATCCCGTAAACGTATCGCTGCAAAAACCATATTCTGTGCACTTGCCAGATCACTCGCGCGAGGTTCGTCGTACTTGTCTTGACCCGTGGTTTGTTCCAACGTTCAGAGTTCATCAGCAGATGCCACCCCCTACGTTCTACCCCCTTTCTCACCGCCTAATTTTCCCTCCGGACAATTGCACTCGTTGCCTCCTCCGCCATGCTCTACACCACATGCAAACGAAACCGTACTCCCGGCAAGCATAACGACAAGCACAATTGTAATGCTCAGTCAAGCTAGATAGCATGGCAGACACTAGTATACTTATAGCACATGTATTCACTGTCGGCATTCTCGACAGAAAACGAGGAGCGGTGTGAACTGCGACGAGCTCGTCGAGGGATAAAGTTGACGTTGAGCAGACCTGCACAAGATCGCCTGCACGCACTCACCCGTATTCGGTGACTAACCAATTGACACGATCCGGAAATTCGGGGTGGCGTGCTGGCTTGCTCGCCATCTCGCTTCCCAGGTTGGCGCTCGCAAGGCCGCGAGACATGAATGCGCGTGTGGCTACGCTGTGGCTTGTGGCATGCGAGAAGAACGGCACAGCCAACGGCTGCAATACTGAGGGGATCAGATCACACGAGCCCCACGGGGCACTGCGCCGACCTCGTATTATCATTCAGAGCATCAGAGAAGCAGAAGTGCACCATGCATCATGTATGGTGCAAGAGGCGCGAGAGGGGAAGAAAAACGAGCAGACGGCACAGACGGCAGAGTTCCATACGTTCCACCAAACAAGAGGATCGCTCCCAAAAAGGAAAGGTCCCACTGGGAATCGAACCCAGATTACAGGAACAAAGTCAAAGACTTCAGAATCCTATGTACTAACCGTTATACGATGGAACCAGGGATGTTTATTCAAAACGCCAATCCGTGGCGATCAGAGACCCTCCAGCACAACCGCACATCCGCTGTCTTCGGTGTCTTACCTTGTCCTCCGGTAGCGAGTGGGCGACGTGCGCGCCAGTAATGCTCATAAGCTCCTGCCACCCCCCCCCCCCGGTCCTAATATTGCTCAGATGCATACACTGCCTCCTATCTAGACACCGAGGAGGACGCCGACCGCCCACCCATACACGGGGAGCACGAGGTTGTCGTTCTGCGCGCTGAACGCCTCCATGACCGTGGTCAGCACCGTGGTGACCGCAAACGCGCGGAGGGCAAAGTTGTCGACGGCGCCCACGATCCACATGATCACCGCACTCGCAATGACCGACAGCGTGAACCCCGCGCTGCCCTCGACCGTCTTGCCGCTCGCGCCGCTCCAGCGCGCATACCCCATCTTGCGGCCCACAATGGACGCGACGGCGTCCCCGATCCCGAGTGCGAGGACGCCAAAGAAGGCCATGAGCTGCGACGGGCTGTGTGCAAGTCAGTAACAATATTCCTATCTCAGTTAAGTGACGTACCCCTCACACCAGAGCGGAATGGCGCAGCCGGACAGCAAGTAAAAGTGGGACAGGATGGCCGTGCCGCTGTCCTTGTGGTCGATAAATTCGTTCAGGAACAGATGCACGCTCGCACCCAGCGGCCACAGCGCAAAGTAGCGGATGTACTCTGCGAACGTGAACGCGGCGAAGGCAACAGAAAACGACAGGTGCGTGAATGCCGGATCGACCGCCATGCCGGGGATGAACATTGCGACGGCGAGCGCGTGGAACGACTTGCGGCGCGCGTTCACGGACAGCGTGGGTATGCGCTGGTCGGCGGCATCCATCATCTGTGTGGCAACCGCAGACAGACCGTCAGAGGTGCTTCCCGCCGTTGCGGCCAACGGCGGCGCAGTCATCGTCGAGCTCGACGCTGTAGATCCGCTGCCGTCACGCTCGCCGCGGCCCGGTACAACGTACCGTCTGTGCCGCCTAGCACGGGACAGCTGCCGCTGCCACGCTGCGACGGAGAATAACGCCAGTCCCGCCCAGTACGAGATGAGCACCGGACGGGTCCAGACGTGCTTGCCTTCCAAAAGGAAGAAGACGACCCAGAGCCAAGGATCGCGCCAGCCAAGGCACCACCGCGTCCAGATGCCGACTACACCAACGACAACAAGGAGCGCGCCGGCGTAGAAAGCCAGAGCCAGAAGGCGACGGTGGACCGGTTTCTCGTGCGGGAACCGCAGGCGGTGGACAGGGCGTTGCGCCAAATGCCGGGAGAGATAGAGTAATGGAGACAGGAGGAAGCCAGTGAGAAGGGAACCAGGAATGAGAGCCAGTTGGAAGATGAGCAATGGTGTGGGGAGACGATATGTTTTGATGTACGGTGTGGTGATGAGCGGGATCTTGCGTCAGATATGGTGGTTAGTTTGCCGCAAACTCACCTTCATGCGTGTCATGTTGACGGTCTCCATGAACAGCGCAGTCGCGCCATGGCACACGATGCCGAGCTCGCCTAGAGTGAAGCCTCTGCGAGCAAGACGGACGCAGACATAGCAGCAGAACTGGTAAAAGAGTGTCGCGATAATGATATCCGAGTGCGACATGTCTGCTCGTCAGCATTATGAGACACAAGTGGACCTACCGCTCCAGACTCCATAGTCGATGTACGCGGTGGCAATCTTGACGACGACACAGCAGGCGGTGACAAAGAACGCAAAGCCAATGACGCTTAAGTTGCGGCGCAGCTCGCCGCGCCTCAGCCAGAACGTGCCCGGAACAGGGACAATGGGGGGCGGGTCGCCCTCGTGTTCTGATACCGACACGGCGACAGTCGAGGCGGTCGCAGGTGTAGGCGACGACGGTGTTGTTGCAGCGCGTGCCAGCAGGACCTCACGGCGGAGCGACCAGGTCAACTGGACGAGGAGGACAAAGGACAGAAGCGTGAAGAGCTGGACAAGGTTGCGGCGCGAGATGGCGAGCGCGGACAGCGCGCGGATCGCGTCCGTGACTTTGTGTGGTGCGCGGCCCGAGATGAGTCGTATTGGCGTGGAGGGCATGACGAGCGGGGGCTCAATGACCCAGCCCGGCAGCGTGGCCGTTTCGGGCTCGGACGCAAGGCGTTTCATCGCTCCATGAAGCAGGGCCGCAGCGGTGAGCGGACACAGGAGCAGGGCGAACAGCGCCCCGTCGTCGATACAGTCGCTGGCAGGTCAGAGACGGCCCCGTGCTGTGGTCACGTACCGATACTCCCTCTCCTCGGTTCCCCAGATACACCCCCTGCCGCCGACACCGGTAGGAGCGTCCTCCTCGAGAGTTGCGGTCAGCATCCGGGGCGACGTGGTGCGAGCGGCACCACCTCGGCGACTACGATCCCGCGAGCGGAGCGTGATCCACGGGATGGACGAGCGCCTGCCTTGCGTTTGCTGGGGGTTTGGCGACGAGGGCGCGGGGACGACAGAGCGTACGCGGAGGGCAATGTATGCGACGCTGAGGATCAGGAGGGTGGAGAGTTCTGAGAGGCAGTTAGAAAAAAAACAACACATCTGAGCGTGTGTGTGTGTGTGCAAAATAAGAGGAGGGGCACATACCTCCAACCAGCGCCCACTCATTCCACGAGTATCCAAGCTGGACGATGCTGACGACAACAGCGCCGAGGAGGAGGAGGTCTTCGCACCGTTTCCGGGTGAGCGTGAAGCTGAACAGGCCCAGGGTGACGGAGACGGGTAGCAAGGTGATTTTGGCCGGGAGCGGGTGGCTCGCGACGTCGGGGGGCAGGCGCTTTGCGGTGCGCGCCGCCGCGGCGGGCGGGGCCGAGACGCGGTTGTTGGCGGTGGTGTGGTCGGCTGCGCGGGCGTCTGCCGCTGGCGCCGCGTCGGCCGGCGGCCGCTTGCGGTGCGACAGTTCGACCTCGGTGTCGTCGCCGTTGACAAAGACAAAGCCGTCACGGTCGCCACCCTCGTCGCCGCTCAGCCCGACCTGGCTCGACGCCGACGCAGGGTACTCGAACAGCGTCATGTGCCGCACCGCCGGGCTGCCCTTGGCCCCCACGGCGGTGCTCGCCCCCGTCGCGCCGCCCAGCGACATCCGGCGGCCGGCCGAGCCCGAGCGCGAGCTCGTGCGTTTGCGCCCCGGCCCCGTGTGTCCGTGCCCATGACCGTGGATGTGGCTGTGGCTGTGACTGTGACTGTGACTGTGACTGTGACTGTGACTGTGACTGTGACTGTGACTGTGTCCGTGACCGTGTCCATGGTGCACGTGTGTGCTCGCCCCATTCTCGCTAAGCCCCAGGCTACTAGCATCTTTCCCAGCCTCGCCGGCCAGCCCCGTCCCTGCTGGACCGACAACACCCACGCCCAGCCCCACGCCCCCGCCGCTGGCGCCCGTGACTGGGAAGAGACGCGCAGCAGGCGAGCGCGGCGGCGACGGCGACGGCGAGCTCGAGCTGCGCGATACCGAGCGCGGCCGGACCTTGACCTTGTGGTGGTGGCTGCTCGAGCCGCGGCGCGGGGGTCGTTGTTGGGTGGACAGGGTGGACAGGCAAAGTGGAGGGTGGAGGTTGGAAAGGGATGGCGGCCCGAATGCCTGGCTGCGGTGTGGTACAGTGCGGTGGACGCTGGGACGCCGTGAGATTCGTGCCGTGGACCGCTGAGTTGGATGATAATGTTGCGGCGAGCACCCGTTTCAGAGAGATAGAGAGAGAATGAAAGAAAGAGAAAGAGTGTGTATGAGTGTATGAGAGTGGGAGAAACAGCAGTGGACGTGGTCGTACAATTCAATTGACATGCCAGGGGGGGGGGGGGCTGGTTCAATCCGCGGTGTGTAGTGGTGGAGGGGGGGGCACATTGTTAGGGGTAGAACGACGACGACGTTGTCTCTTTGTCCCTCATGTTCGCGACCGCGCCTCTCAAAACAATGTGTGCATTGTGGGCTCCTGCGCTCCTGCTCAAATGGGGCTTCATGGACTGCATATGGGCTCTGGGCTCTGCATTATGATACATTATGGCTCTTATTGCATCTAAAAAAAAACAGCCCAGCCCACAGACCAAAAACGTCAGCGCGTCAGCGCAGCCCACATCGAACGCCGTCCCGGCCCATGCTGAGACGCTGAGACCAAGTACGTGAGGGGCGTGACGTAATTTGCGGCGTTGAAAGTCTCACCCTGTCCCGGATTGCTGCTAATGTCCGCAACTGCAACTGCAATGGTTGCAGAATGCAGTTTCAGTCTCCATCACCGTTCCCCCCAGGCCGGCCGTCGACAATGTGTGACCGAAGATGTGACCGATGCGTGCAACATGACATGCATAACCCTAATTCGTTCTAAGCGAGAGAGAGAGAGAGAACTAGTGCCTCCGTATTTAAAAGCGGGCATCTTTTTGGGCCTTGGACGCGGTCGAAGAAAACAAGCCAACGACCAGGGGCAGACAGTCAATGTTGCACCGAGATTTCGAGGTCCAGGGTACAGTACTTTCGTGGCAGCACATGAACAACAACTATCCAGGGACCCAGTGCCGAGACGGAGGTCGTCATCGGCAGTTAGCACCAACCGCCCAGAATGACACCCTACTTGAACCCTCCGTAGTTTCCACTCGTCTCCTCCCTCGCCAATCCCGGGAAACCTTCAGAATGGTGCTAATACATGTG
The DNA here is from genome assembly GCA_013177335.1 of Apiotrichum mycotoxinovorans. NCBI lineage: Eukaryota > Fungi > Basidiomycota > Tremellomycetes > Trichosporonales > Trichosporonaceae > Apiotrichum > Apiotrichum mycotoxinovorans. Next base: position 876,670 of record CP053625.1, on the reverse strand, counting down.
TTGATACCGACAATGCAACTCCTCCGCTACTCCTTCTACCACGGCATTGGGCGCCACACACCCCTGCGGACAGCGAGGGCGGCAGCAAGACCAGCCATGATGCCGCCGAGGTGGCCCGCCGAGTCGACCATCGAATGCTGGCGGACAAAGGTGCCATAGAGATCCCACTGTGGGGTTGTCAGACAACAAAACTCACAGACGGTGGGGGATTGACTTACAGCAAAGATACCGCCGATGAGGAGCCATGCGGGCATGGGGACGACGAAGAAGAAGAGGAACTTCTGCTGCGGGAAGAGACCGCCGAAGAAGGCGAGCGTCGCGTAGATTGCCCCCGAGGCGCCATCCGCGCCCGCCACGCCTTGGCGCTTAGGATCCCGGCTCTGGCCCAGAAGAGAGATCGCGCTCGAAACAAGACCACCACCGAGATACAGAGCGAGGAAGCCGGCCGTGCCGATCACGCTGGGATGTCAGAAACAAACCCAGGCCGCTAAATCATGCGCGGTGACTCACCTAGCGACCGTCGGGGCAACAAAGTAGAGACCGAGACAGTTCATGAAGATGTGTCCAGTGTCCATGTGCGAGAAGCACGACGTGATGAGCGTCCACCTGAGAAACAGTTTAGTAGGTCCCCAAAGTGATGTATTTAATTGCTAAGCTGCAGAGCATCCCAACTCACACGCGGCCCTGCTTGAGGTTGTACAGGCTGTTGATAAAGTTCTTGTACATGAACTGGTACGTCGACGGGTCCCGGAAGCGTTTCTGCCGTCAGTATTGATGCTCGTCATTGGCCCGATACGCACATAGGCGTTGATGGCGTACTGCCACAGGAGGAAGACAGCGACGTTGATGCCAATGATGGCGTAGACGACTTTGTTGGGGTCGATGCGGTTCAGGCGGCGGCGGAGCTTCTCCATGAACGACGGCGGGGGCGGGGGGTTGAATGACCCGCCGCCGCGGCCATAGTAGCTTGCGCGCGCGGACCGGGTACGCGTCGTGCTGAACGCGCGGCGAAAGAACGCGGCGGTGAACGACGCAGGGGACCACGCGTGGCGCGCGCCGCCAACAGCTCCGGCACCAGCACCAGCAGCACCGCGAGCAACGGTCCGCCCGACTGACGAGGCGACTTTGCTAAACCCGCCCGCGAGGAACTGGATCTTGGGCTGCGACGACGTGAAGAACTGCTGCTGCCCGAGCCGCGCCGGGGCGGCACTCGCTGAAGAGCCGGCGCGCATGCTCCAGCTCAACTGCCGCACCACCGAGCGCAGCGGTGCTGCCGAGTGCAGCTGCAGCCGGGCGGCAAGACTGGGGAACAGCCTCAGAGACGCCATGGCGTTGGAGGCTATCGGTATTGTCGTTGAGAGTGTGAAGAGTATGCCAGAAGTTCGCGGAGAGGCAGCTTTACAAAAGTCGAGCATCTCTGCTCCTCCATGACGCTTACGAAACAAACGCAATGTTGCGGGTTGGCTCTCCACCAGAAATGGTACAGGAAACCACCGTGGGAGACCAGTAAATTATTGGGGCTCCGGAATAAATCACGTGGCTTAAAACAGATCCCGCGCCGTCCGTCGCCACCAAGTGCGGGTTAGAAAGATTTCTGATTTCATTACGGGGTTGTTGGATGGAATCTTCACAACAATTTCAGACTTTTTTTTTTGCACCGGGGCAATTTATCGTTTTGCACAACTTGCTGTGCACCACCACGATGCCGGCACCGACAACCTTCCCAAAAGTCTACACGGTCAACGGCCCGTCGTCAACGCAGTCGACGTCGTTGCCGCAATGGCTGACGATCAAGGCGCGCGCGAAGCGGATTGAGGGGACAAAGGCCAAGAAGCGCACCAAGACGCAGCACCAGCTGGGCCAGCTCGAGCTCGTGCAGGACTTCAATTTCCCAACGGCCGCGATCAAGATCAAGACGACTGAGGACGGCCTGCATGCGATTGCTACGGGGACGTACAAGCCGATGATGAAGGTGTGGGACCTGGAGCAGTTGACGGAGAAGTTTCAGCGCACGACCGACGCCGAGAATGTGGATTTCGCCATGCTGTCGTCGGACTGGACAAAGTCGATCCATCTGCAGCGCGACCGCTCGCTCCAGCTGCACACGCAGGGAGGACTGCACCACACTATTCGCCTGCCGATCTACGGACGCGCGCTGGGGTACCACTCGCCGAGCACCGACGCCCTCGTCGCATGTACCGGCCGCGAAGTGTTCCGCTTCAACCTCGAGGAGGGGCGCTACATGACTCCGCTGGAGATTGCGCGTGGATGGGGTAACGGGATGGAGAGCGAGGTCGAGGGCGTCAACTGCCTAGATGTCAACCCCCGACACGGTCTCTGGAGCTTTGGCCTCGATGGCGGAGGCGGTGTCGTCGAGTTTTGGGACCCCCGGTCCAGGACCGCACTCACACGTCTCACCCTCCCCTCGGCAAGCCTCCTGCCTGCCCAGTCGGTTGAGAACTCGCTTTACGGCGGACCGCCCAAGCTCTCGATCACCTCCCTCATGTCCCACCCCAGCGACGGTCTCAGCCTGGCGGTCGGTACGTCGTCAGGTCACACCCTCCTTTACGATCTCCGTTCCTCGACACCCTTCGCCGTCAAGGACCAGGGTTACGGCGAGCCCGTCCGCTGTGTCAACTGGCTCCGTGGCGGTGGACAGCAGGAGGACTCTAACCGCGTCGTCAGTGCCGACTCGAAGGTTATCAAGGTCTGGGACAAGAACGAGGTGAGTCACAGTTTACGTCGGAATGACGCTAATATCAGCCCGCTACCAACCACCTTTCGCTCCACCCGCCCAACTCGCTCGTGGACCTGCACCCGGTCCCGAACTCGGGCCTGATGTTTGTCGCATGCGACGCGGCGCCCCTGTCGACATACTACATTCCCGAGTTTGGCCCCGCGCCGCGCTGGGCCTCGTTCCTCGACAGCGTCACGGAGGAGATGGCGCAGGACGCCAGCGGCGCCGGCAAGGGCGCGTACACCGACTACAAGTTTGTGGACCGTGCCGAGCTCGAGACGCTGGGTCTCACGCACCTTATCGGCACGCCCGCGCTCAAGCCGTACATGCACGGCTACTTCCTCAAGCTCAAGCTGTACCAGACCGCGCGCCTCATCGCCAACCCGCACTCGTACGCCGAGCACCGCGAAAAGGTCGTCGCGGAGCGGCTGGCGGCCAAGTCCGAGTCGCGTATTCGCGCCAAGAAGACGCAGGTCAAGGTCAACAAGGGCCTCGCGGAGCGGCTGCGCAAGGAGGCCGAGCGCGAGGAGGCGCTCGAGCGCAAAAAGGAGGAGCGGCGGAAACGCAAGGCCGCCGAGGCCGGAGAGGACTTTGTGGAGGAGGACGGCGGCAAAGAAGAGCCAAGCGACAAGAAGAAGGAGAAGATCAGCAAGACGTCGCTCCTCTCCGACCCGCGTTTCGCGGAAATGTTCTCCAACCCCGAGTTCGAGATCAACGAGGAGACGGACACGTTTGCGCGCCTCAACCCCGCGACGGCCAGCGCGACGGCCAACGGCCGCATGCGCACGGCCGTCGAGGAGGAGGAGGACGACAGCGACAGGTCAAGCTCGGACGGATTCTCAGAGGACGAGGACGACGAGGAGGACGAGCGCAGCGAACCCGAGGAGGAGAGCGAAGAAGACGAGGACGAGGACGACGTTTCCGGCGGCGAGGAGAGCGACGATGGGGGTGAGGTTGGAAATCTGCGGCCAGATGCTAACTCTCTGCAGAACTCATGCAGTACGACCCATCACAGGTGCGCACGGCGACGTCCCGGTCGTTCCCTACGGCCTCGGGCTCGCGCCCGCGTCTGGTCGTCGGCGCGCAGGGCGGCCCGTCCCGCGCCGAGACATTCGGCCAGCGGCTGCACGCCTCGTCGGCACAGCGCGCAGCCAAGGAGGCCGCCGCCAACGCCAAGCCCGACGGCGTGCTCGCGATGCGCCGCGCCGCCGACGGCGGCATGGAAATGTCGTACATCCCCAAGGCGGCGGGGCGCGGCGACGACCGCCTCGCGGGCGACGGCGTCGAGGACGAGTACTCTGGCGGCTCGTACCGTCACAAGAAGGACAAGGTGGAGCGTTTTGGTGCGGGGCTCGAAAAGGGCGGCGAGGAGCAGGACGAGCTCGAGGGCGAGCGCCGTGGCGGACGCACAAAGAGGAGACATATTGCCAGGAGCGCGAGCAAGAATGCGTTCAGGCGCAAGTAGGACCAGCGGAGCGGGCAGGAGCGCCAGTGCGCGGTATAGATTTAGAGATATGCATGGATGTGTCCATGTCCCGTGACTAACCTGGCGCGTAGTGGCTGACCTGGGCGTGTAGTGGCTGAGTGCAAGGCGGGGCCAGATCAAGAATCAGCAGGCGCTCGGGCTAACGTCGAACATGGGAGGCATTCATTGTCCACGGTGATGAATCTACACAAAGTTTCTACTTGTAACGAATCGACAGGTCTACAATCTATACTACATGTCTAACGCTTAACGAGCATGCCGCGCTTTCGAGTCGTTCGGTAGACTGACGGCGCAGGAACAGGCTACTGGAAACTGGCACTGGGAGCTGGGCACTGGGAGCTGGCATCTGGCCGTCCGCGGATCCTTCCGCCGTCCGTCCGCTGAGCCATTCTTTTGGACTGCCGCCGGTCGTCCACTGCCAACTCACTGCAGCTCCACAGACGCGCTCCGGGGCGTCCGTGGGGTGCTGCGAATGCTGGACCCCTTATTCTCGTCGTCGTCTTCGTCTTCGTCTTCGTCCTCGTCCTCGTCCTCATCCACGCCGTCCTCGTCATCCGAGCTTGTCGTTACCGTCCCCCTGCCTTTTCCCATGCCATTTCTGTCTGGCTCATTGGCCCGCTGTTTCCTGCACAAGGCCAGCACGCGCAGCACCCACCCGACGACAAGCAGGTCGCGTACGAAACGCCACGACGAGCGGGCATAAGATGCGTGGAACGTGCGCGAGAACGTGCACGCGAACGTGAGCGCCGACGCCAAGAGGGACGCGAGCAAGGCAGCGAACACTGGGAAAGCGACGGCACCAAAAGTGCAGCTGGCCAGGTCAGTCCCTCTGCCTTCCAGGAACACTCACGCGACGGGAATACACTCAATGAGGTGGATGCACCACAGGAGCGCGAGTGTGCGTTCGCCTACATCGTCAGTCCGTGAAATGCGTAGGGGGGCACTCACACTGCGCGGCGGCCTGCACCTTGCCTTCCGTGGATCGGTATTCGTCGTCCTCGTCCACCGCGGGCCGGTCCACGAAATCATACCCCTCAGCCACGGCGCGCCGCCGCATCCGCGCCTCCCGCTCCGCTGCGCGCTGCGCCCGTCGCGCACGCTGCAGCTCCTCGCGCCGCTCGCGCGCGGCTTCACCGGCCGGGATCGCGTGCCGCGCTACCCAGTCCGCGATGCTCGCGCAGCTCGCGGGTTCGGAGGACAGGGGCGTGTCGCACCCGTCAGTTCCCGAGTCCGTGTCCGAGCCGGAGCAGGAGCCGAACCCTGAGGAGGAGGCCGATCCAGAACTGGAGCCCACACCAGAGCCCGAACACGAGCTGGAGCCGGAGCCGTAGTTGGAGCTGCTTGCACCGTTCTCGTCGTTCACATTACACCTGCACACGCACTTGCACGTGTTCTTGCCGTCCTCGCACTCGGGAACGGCACCAGGCACATCTGCCGCCGCCACAGACATGACAGCAGCAGCGAAGCATCCAAGCAGGGCGCGGGGGCATCGCGCCACGAAGAAGAGGGCCGCAAGCAGTGCGGCAAGCAGGCGTCCCGCGAGCGTGGGTGCGGGCTCGGGCGGGGGGAGGGGGACGTACGCGTCGCCGACTGCCACAAAATAAGGCTCCCACCAGGGCTCCTGAATCGCTGCGGCTGTGGCTGCCTCCGCCTCCGCGAGCGCCGCGCGGGGCGTGCCGGGGGTGACGGCGGGGGTGTACAGGGGTTGCCGATGGGGAAGGCGACGCGAGGTGACAGTGTAGGATACGCGCGGCGACATGCGGAAGGCTGTTCCCGTGGGTGTTGGGGCTCGGAAGCGCATGTTGGTCGTGTTCGTATTCGAGAAGAGGAGGAATAGGAATGGGAATGGGAGTGGAGTGGAGTGGAGTATAAAGACAAACTCGGAGAGAGAGGGGGAGACGAGGTCGAAAGCGCAATGTATGGTAAACGAGAGAGATAACACTCAAGAGTAGTGGAATATATGGCCAGTAAAAGTCCAAATTTGAGACTGACGAGAAGAGCACGTATGGAATCGGGTGCGCCCGCCGTCCTTGATGATGATCTCTCATGTCTGCCCTCTCGCCCCGGACGGTATGGATGCGAGCTTTCATCTTCGTTGTGCGTATTGTGCATGTGGCGTACGTGCTTGTGTATATGTGTGGGTGTAACTGTCTGTGTATGTGTATGCTGTGTACGCGTGGTGTCTCAGAAGTTGTCGAACCCATATTTCCATTGTCCTCGCTCTCTGGACTGTCTCAGACTGTGCCTCACATACACAGTAGCGACACGCTCAATAAGCTTCTCGAAACGCCGACCCGCGTTGTGTTGTTGTGTTGCCTCTGCCTCGTGTTTTGAAACAAGCCCGCAGGCCCGCACGTCCTAGCGCGCTGGGGTGCGTGTGTGCATGGTGGGTGCTGTCTGTCACTCGAAACGGGGTGTGCGACTGAGGGCAGGGCATGGTAGCGGTGGCGGTGGCGGTGACGACGCGACAGGTGCAGGTGCGAGTGCGAGTGCGTGCGGCGGTGTACTAACTTCAGCAAACGGGTTTCAAACCGAGGATAGGAGGTTCTACCAGCTGTCGCCACAACGCGAACGATAAGACAATGCAGCCATAGTGACAGAGTGGATATGACTGTGAGTGTCTGCTCACCCTTTGTCTACACCTCCGGCGTCGCGCATTGGGTAGGAGTTTCGCTGTGTACGTTAAAGCTTAACATTTGGATGGCCTGCTTTGGGTGCCTTCAGCATAGTGGTGCTTCTTTCTCGCCCCATTCTTGAAAACACTGACGAGTCATACGAGAGGAACAACACGGGAAACCCTACATGGAAGTGGTACATACGCACCCCCTCCGCCTCGCGACCCCGTTTTCATCGGCCACCCACAACGTTTCATGCTGTTGAACATTGTGGCCACTGTTTCTGCACTTTGCCTTTTGATCGTTCCTACTCAACCTCTCATTGTTGTCGTGCAGGGAGCCCCGAGTGCGCCTCTTTTGTGGCTATTGCCGCTTCCACAGTTGTCCGCTCTGCAGTAGCTCCAGGGCTTTTTCTTCACATTAATCTGGCTGAAACCGTGACAAACAGATGCCGCCACATTGTCCTACTGTAGAACAGCGATACATACTGCTTACTATTGTCCATTCATTCCTGACCTATTTATTCATTGTCCGATCCAGTGACCAGTGTCCGGGGGGTTTCAGAGTGTTGCGTTCCAGTGTCCATTCCTAGCTCAAATCCTCATTCTGATTCTGAATTGTCCGTTCACGCGCTCACTGTACAATTTCCTGTCCAAGACAGGCATTGACAGAAGGGCGCGGGAGAGTTTAGGCGCAGAGCAGCGCTGGTTACGATGTCGTTGGATACCTAGGTATTAATCCATTCGTCTAGGACAAACGCTTGGTTCGGATTGTTAGGGAAGCACTCCCAGAGCTGGAGGGGGAGCTGGTAATTGCCATCAGTGACATCGACGCAGAGATCTATATGGTGGTGGTGGCGGTGATGGCGGTGGTGGCGGGGTGTTTTAGTGGCCGTGGTGATAGTGGTGGTGGTGGTCAGTCAGCGGCTCCAGGCTAAAAGGCCCGTCACGAATGGACTGTACGCACTGGTGCCCGCGAGGCGGAACTTTCCGCCATCAAAGTTCTCCCACGCCTGCTGCGGCGCGCCGTCGATGCAGTCCCAGATCTTGAGCGGGGTCCCATTCTGCGGAGCTGCTCCAGTTAGCTACTGTACATAGCTGATTGCTGCCGTCTGCCTCTATATGCTGGGGGGAAGCTGGCGGGATCATAGAGAAAGCTGGCGGGAAGCTGATGCTGCTCACAGAGACCGGCGTCGAGGCATGTGTTGCGCTCGCTCACGATCGGGCCAGGGAAGGCCATGATGGTCCAGATCTGGGCGTAGTACTTGAGTTCGTAGATGGGCCTTTGATGGGCGTCAGCATGCCATCGTATGCAATACTGTATCATCCAGAGTTTATGGAAAAAGAAAACAGAACGCCTAAGGGCTGCATATCCAAACGAACGGCTTACCTTGCATAGACGAGCGCGCCGTTGGGCATGTTTTCGTTCGGGAACCCGCGGTACACGCTCCACCGCCCGACTATGTTACTGACATTTGCTCTATCCCACAGGATGAAGAACGTCCGAGGCTGGGGGCAAGGCGCCGCGACAGTCAGCGCGGCGGCGAGGGTGGTGAGGAGGACAGCAACGAGCATTGCGGCGCGGGTGCTATGTTATGAGTGAGGGAATGAAGGGGGGTGTATGGAGGTGGGGTTGCTCCACTGCTTCCGTTTGTGCTCTTATATCCCATGCAGAACAGTGCTGCACAGTACAGTACGTCTGCTGGTTCTATTCTTACCACCACCTCAACCTTGGCATAAATTGCAATAGTACTAGTGCTGTTACATCCCGTCTAATCCGCAGCCGCTGGCGCGCTCCATGACTTCGGGAACACCGAACGTTCCAAGTTTGGATATCACAGCCTATTTCCTAGTGGATCTGTCCCATCCCGTCGCATCCGCCACAGACGCCATGCCGCGCTCCGGCACCCGCGGCCCGCGATTCCAGTCGGCGTAACTGTGTCATGTGACGCGAGGCCGAAATAATTGACTGCGTTCGTCCTCTTGGGAGCTGGAGAGCTTGAGAGCTTGAGGGCTTAAGGGCTTGAGAGCTTGAGAGCTTGTGACGAGTACCCGCTCGCTCTTTACTCTTGGTCATGGTCATGAGACTGTGGGCAATTGAGTGTCAGACTCCTGAGGGAGCCGTAACGTTTCTAGCAGTATGGAACTTGCAGCTGGCGGAGTTGAGGTGGAGCATGATTGCTGGGTCAAGTGGCTCTGACAGTGTCACTGCCACTGTTAAACCTGGATATAAACTATGTAGACCTTCGTCGGAAACTGCTATTGCCAGCACTTGTCAAGAGAGATGTAACAGTTAGGGTAGCTCAAATGTCCAGTGACCACCAAGAACCCGCAGAATCGCTGCTAGCGACTGTGTACTCTAGAGAGCGTTCGTCATTTCCCTCCCTTTGAAAGATGTACATTTGTAATTACCCAGATAGCCGCCATAGTCAATGCTTTTGAGATGAACAAAAAATAAGTGACAAGCTTGATTGACAAGCTGTTGATCTCGGTTGAATCCAAGAGATGATGACAGTGGCTTGTGGCAGCAGTATGTGTTTCATGTGTCAGTTTTGAGAGCGAGAAACAGTTTGGGGACGTGTGGCCTGTGTGTCGGCAGAGAGCATCCATATCGCCCTGGTCTTTCTCCGCCACCATTCCCACGTTCCACATTCCATTCCGTTATACGACAATTTATGCTTGAGAGCGGCTACAGGCATTATATTTTTCCTCCTTTGGCCACTGTCTACTGTCCATTGTCCGCTGTCCGTTGTCTGTTGGCCATTTTCCTTTTCCAAAGTCCATTGCTCATCGACCAGCGACCTTCGACCTTCGACCCGCAACGCAATAGCCATGCCTTAGCCAGCAGGGACCAAGGGCAGTCGCCGCGCTCTCAGCCCGTATAAGGTTTAGAGATGTGGAACACCTGGTTGGGATTGCCCTTGCCGCACGTCCAGAGCTGCATGGGCTTGCTCGTGTTGCCGTTGGTGACGTCCAGGCAAAGGTCTGTCGTCAGCGCGAACACTGTGGGGCCACAAAAACACAAGTGCAAAAACCATGGGTGGCAGCCAGTGTTTACCAATGGCGCTGGGACATATGGACTCACTCGTTCCAGCCGCCCGGATCTTTGCAAACAGGTAGGGATCGCCCCCCACAATGGTCCTGTTCTCGAAACTGAACACGTCCCATTGCTGTTGCGGCGCGCCGCTAGCGCAGGTCTGCACCTTGAGTGGGGCGCCCTGCCTCGGTGCTAGTGATGCATCAGCGTACTGTGGTCCACCGCAGTGGAAAGATTGCATACGCACGGGTACCCGCGTCTAGACACGTATTGCCATCGCTGCGCATTTCTGTCGACGGCCCGAGGTACATTTGCCAATCTAACGCCTGGAATTCGCCGTACGCCAAGAGGCTGGGTCCCGTCAGCACAAGCTGGTAGTGGTGATGGTGAGGACGAGAAATCATACTGCAGTCACGCAGCCCGTGTACTCAGGTTCGGCTTCGGGCTTCGTACAGCCACTCACTACGCATAGACCAGCGTACCGGGACGCACTACACCCCTCGGCACGTCAAAGGACACGGACACTGTACCCCCCCAGTCCGCCTCGCTAATTTCGCTCTGGGGTTTGGGCGAATACCAGTCGATAAAATGGTAGCTATATACGGGCTCGCATGGCGCCGCGAGGCACAGGGTGTGGGTGATGACGAGGAGAAGTAGAGTAACGAGGACGTGCATTGTTGGCGGTGGGTTGGGTGCCACGGGAGAACGGTTGTGTGCGGAACGGGTGAGGTTGGCTGGTAAGGAACTGAAAAGTGTATGGAAGACAGACGTTGGAGAGTAGTGGAGCAATCGTGACTGTAAGGGAGGAGTGGGATGTTATGGAGATGGGGCAAGGGAGGGAGAGGAAAGACTCAATGGGCAGCGACAAGAATCTCTCGTCTACCTTGTTTTTATACCATCAATCCACATGAATGCTCATAAACTGTCTACCTGTTCACTTGCCATCTGCGGCGCCAAGTGCTCAGTTCTTACACTTTGGAGCCGAGCGCGGAAGCTTCGACGAGCGGCTTGCGACGAGCACGGAAAGGGACATTGTGACGTCGTGTTTGCTATCCGCCACGAACCAGCACCAACACCGAGTGCTAGATAACACAAATGGAATTTAAGTGGCATATCATGTGATGCAGTTACTGCCAAGAAATAATGAATGCCGCGGATTGGAGGCATTTGACGTTCATTTAACACTTTATGCCGACTGTTGGATCCAAATCTAAGCTTATTCTGTCCGTCGAGAACATTCTTGGCAGGTACGCGTACCGCTGCTGATCATCTACTGTTCCACTACTGCACAGAGCCATATCTCCTGTTCTTGGTGCTGTGGGAGGTGTCCGCCGGCCATTTCTATGGCCATCGTCTGTGGCAGTGAGCAATGACGACATGGTTTCGTGGTCTTCTGTGTGGCACAGCGGTCCTCTTCGCTTTCAGGATCATGACGCTTGGTAGCTGGTAATGTAGCGTCGAGCCAGGAAGCGAGCAAACATATGTACTGTACCAGAGGTCCAGTCGATATAGACCTGCGTTTCTCGTCTCTGATCCTTCTCTTAGAAATGACATTATACTGTACAAGGTGTATAGTTGCAGCGGACGTCTCGCTCGCACATGAGTGTATCAGGTTTTGGCGCAAGTGATTATGGCTCTGAACATGTTGAACACTCAACACCGCCTCTGAGCATAGACCTTTCTGGACTCGTTACATGGAGCCTACGCAGAGAGAGACCCGGAGCAACATCGTCAATAGGACAGTAGAAACACTATATACATACCTGCTGTATTATACGCATACAGTATACAACACGCACCGCGCCTCTCTACTGCAGCAGCCCCACGCTCTTGAACAGCTCAACAACAAGGAACCCCACATCCACAAGGCTCCGGACCAGCACAGCAGCTAGCCCAACCTGCACGACAAAGCCCGCGAAATTCCACGCCGACAGACTTTTGCGCTTGTGCCGGGCAACGAGGCGGTGCAGCTGCGAGACGGCGGGGAAGACAAGCTCGAGCAGCGTGTTGGCGGTGCCGACTGGCGGCGGGGGGCCGAGCGGGGGGAGGGACGGGTCGGCCGCGATCGCAATGGGGATGATGTACGTGCGGCTGAACAGGGCGCCGCTGGAGCCGAGGAGGTAGCGTGTCCAGATTGCGGGGAAGGGGTATTTTGTGTCGCTGGGATGTAAGGTTAAGCGCCCGAGAGAACGGGGACTCACGCAATAGACTGCTGGAACATGGCAAGGTGGACAACGAGAATGAGGGCATATGACGGGAGCGCCGCGCGCATGTCTGACGTTAGAGGCCCTTGGGTGCTGGTGCAGATATGTATGAGGTGACCTACGGTTCCAGAGCCAGGTCAAGGTTTTGTTGTTCATAGTTGCCCTCTCGGCGTTGTTGTCCGAGTTTGCTGTGTTCTGGACCGTCACCTTTACCTCGCCCTCGTGATCGCGGGGCTTGGAGGTAGGCGCCGTTTCGGACGATGGCTTGAACTTGGGCGACGTTGGGGTCAGAGAGCGGAGGTAGCGTACTGGCATGAGGGCGTATGCGGCAGAGATAGGGAGTGGTGAGAGGACAGGAGATGAGTTGACCAGTAGAGATGGAGGGAGGTGTGGAGAAGAGTGAGCGACAGAGACGTGGAGACTAAAAAACAACAAATGGACACGAGATAAGAAGCACAGGTCGCGCGCAATGACAGGGAGACAGCAACCCCAGCGGGTCGATATGTAAATAGGGAGAGACGTGCAAACAACACGCTCGACGAACGGATGCACAACTACGACTCCATTGCGCGTTGGGGTCGACCAGCACACGTACAGAGGTCACTGCCGGCATACAAGGCGTACACCGTACAAGCCACTGCACACAAGCCATAAACGCCACTTTCCCCTCTTGAGATACATATGCGGTGCTGGTGCTGGTGCGGTACGCAGTGGAGTGGAGGCAAAAAGGTGGAGGTATGGAGTGGGAGACTCGGATTCGTTCTTCATATGGGACAGGGGGATGAAGAACAAAGACTCAATGATGATGGAGAAGGGTATGCATTGATGGGCTCAGGTACCCCCCGTTCATGGATCATGCAGGCGAGGAGGGAAAAACGATTGCCTCCCTCAACGTTGCAGGAAGCGATTACTGCACTTCAAATCGTCACACGTCCTGCTCCCGATACAGAGATACAGATAAATCACGAAATACATACTCCCAATGGACATACTGTACACAGCAGGGAACAACCAGCAAAACGAAAACACACAGACCACAGCAGAGTATGTAACCACGCTGTAAGCGGGATCAACGCCCAGACTCAAGCCCGTTGACCGGCCGGCACGGCCGCGTGCCTTGAGCTCGCGTATGAGCTGGGAGTTGGGAACGTGGGGCCGTCGCTAAGGGATCACGAACGAGACGCCCCGGCCCCAAGCGACCGAATGACACCGGCCACAAACGTCGTTATCGCCGCTGGAGTAAGCTGCCGCCGGCAAGATCACAGATCACAGAGGGCTCACTGTGCCAGGACTCGACTTTTGCATCGAGGTCGTATTCGGGAAAGTAGCGGATGGCCATTGTTCGCGCGCGCAGATGGCTGGTTGGTGAATGATAGGTACGGTAGTCTTGATGGTGAGGCGAGGGAATGATGATCGTGAAGACGTGTGGGAGAGGCCAGGAGAACGGTTATGATTATGAACCCCCCTGGCGCTTAGGCATTCTCGGACTCGCCACCCAGAAGTCATGAGGTGACTGAGACACCTGCTCGTCACCCGACCCCTGGACCCCGTCTGAACACCCTCATTTCCCGATCCCAGCGCGCGTTCATGGTTATGTGGCGACTGGGATGTACCCCCGTTCGCCGTGTCCATCGGCGCCATGCAGGACTTGGTCTGGTACTGGGCTTGCTTCCTTTATGCTGCTTGTTCCTTTTGTCCAGAACGCCACCAGTGTAGGTGGCATCCGTGCACGTGCCGCCAATCGGTCATTCGCGTCATTCGATCATTCTGGCCCCGTCTCTGCTCGTTCGGTTGAGTGTTCCCTGTTGGCCTGTTACCACACATTTCGGACCTCGCCGGCAGACATAAGTCCGAAAGTAACTGTGAGCAAACATCACACACTGACGCCACCTCCTGTGAATGACTTCTATTCCACACCTGGATCGTTACTGCATCAGTCATGATACCCAGAATGGGAGGGAAAAAAAGACGTCTATTGAGGTGGTCTGTACAACAAGCTTCTGTCCGTGAAGCCACAAAAGGGTCCGTCTGTTGTTGGTCCGTTGTCCGGGGTACGTGTCCGTGTTCATGCAGAGATATGCGGAGAAGGGCTGAAGGGGATAAATGTCTACGCGTAGGCATCGGCAAAGTCGCGAGTGACGCTGTTGAACTCGCCAAATGGATTCTTGGCATCCGCCAGCTCCCGCGGTGTCTGCATGCCCGGCGTGACGGACCCGTTGGCCGAATCCAGGCCGGCGTGCCCGTGGATAATGTCGCCGCTTCCAAAGTCGATACTCTTCGAATCGCGGATGGTACGGAAGTTGACAGTGTCGATACCGTTCGACTCGGCCGGAATGATCGGCGGGGTCATATGCCGCAGCAGACCCCACGAAATGTTCGAGAACCACTTGTGTTGCTTGACCTCGGATGCGCCAGAGCTGGAGCCCATGCGCTTGTGCTCGTCCTTGATGAGCAGCTTGCGAATACACGATTTACCCAGGCTCGAAATGGGACGGTCTTCAGGGAACCCGACTTCGTTTTTTAAGACGTTAGAGAACGTGGCGTTGCGGTTTGGTCCTTTGAATGGAGTCGTGGCAAACTGCGCATGGTCAGACTTCGGCAAACAGCGCACACACTCACAATCATCTCGTAAATCAGGATTCCTAATGTCCACCAGTCGACAGCCGACGTGTGGCCGCAGCCCTTGATGACTTCAGGCGCAATGTACTCTGCAACCCGTCAGTTTTCCTTGCTGCACTCCCTCAATGTTTAACTCACCCTCAGTGCCAACGAAAGAGTTGGTGCGGAAGTCGGCGATGCAGCTGCGAGTGTCCACGAGGAAGGCGCCATTGGCACCGCTCTGCTTGATCATCACGGGCGCACCACCGGGCTCGCCCGACTGCTTGGACAGGTCAAAGTCGGAAAGCATAATGTGGCCACTCTGGTGGAGGAGAATGTCTGACAGTCAGCGCAGAACAAGTCATTGCACTCACTTTCTGGCTTAAGATCGCGGTAGATGTATCCATTGAGGTGGAGGTACTCGAGCGCTGCAATGACTTCTGCGGCGTAGAATTTGGCGTGCTCCTCCGCGAGGCACTTGCCAGGTCGGGTTTGAAGAGCACGGAAAAACTCGCCGCCCATACAGTAGTCGAGGACGAAGAAGAGATAGTCTTGCGACTGGAACGAGTGGAAGAGGGTGACGATAAACGGGTGGTTGGCGGTCGCGAGAATTTCCTGCTCGGCGAGCGCACGCTTGATCTTGTTCCTCTTGATCATTTCCGACTTGGAAAGCACCTTCATCGCAAAGAGCTTTTCCGTCTTCTTCTCACGGACGAGGTACACCTTGCCGACGTCGCCCTTGCCTAGGAGCTTGATTTTCTCAAAAGAACTCGGGGAGACCTCCACCTCGCGCGTCTTGATTGAGTTGGAGCTGTACGTGCGGCGGAATGCAGCCTGCTTGGAGGGATCGATAGGGGCCAGGGAAGAAGAGGATCTGCCCGACTTGTTGGACATGACGCTCGTGGAGTGAGCCCTGGAACCTCGGGTTCCTGTGGCGGACAAGTTGCTCGGTTTGAGTAAGGAAGGAGTGTTCGAACGAACTGGTGTAGTTGCACCGGAACGGCTCGCAGACGACATCTTGGGAATCGATTGAGTCGGTGGCGACGAGGAAATGTCAATCATCGGGCCGCTGTCCTTGGAAGAAGCCGAAGTGCTTGATCCCTTGCTCGGCACTGGGGGCGCGTCCTGGGCGCTGTGGAACAGACTGCCGTGAAGGAAGAGCGCCTTTGCATTCGGGGCCGAGACGACGCGGCGAATGAACCTTGTCGCTGCTGAAGAGTGGTGCCCGCTCTCGTCGCCCGGACCTGCTCGATGATGCGTCTTGTGTTTGCCGGACCGTCGCGGTGACGTTGCAGGGGAAAGATCCTTGTTCTGGAGGTTAGCACTAACGTTGATGCTAGGTGGCGCCTTCTTCGACAAGGACTTGTATCGTTCTGTCTTGGACGGGTCCGTCGAAAGACTGGAACTGCTGCTCCCGGCCGGGGTCGAGAAGAAGCGACCCTTGAACACGCCCTGTGAAGGTGACCGCGGAGGCTGCTGCTGCCCGATCGAGGGAACTGGTGGGATGCCACCTGCACCGTGCAATGAGGTCGTGGAGCCTGTTATAATTGGCGGAAGCGGGACTGGCGGCAAGGACGAGGAAGACGGCGCCTGGTTTGTAAAGGAAGCAGGTATTCTTGAGCGGGACGAGGAAGACGAGCGGTCCGTGTTGTGGGTTGACACAGAGTACGAGTTGCTGTGAGGACGCTGGTCCTGGGGGCCAGAGTTTGTTGGTGCGAGCGGAGGTGATGCCCAAGGCTCGACTGGGTACGAGGTCGGTGGGAAGGGCGAGGATGACGACGAATAGTGCGACAGAGGTGCACCACCAACGGCGCTGCTGCTAGGGCGCCCATTGCCAAAAGCACCATTACCACCGTAGCTCGAACTGGAATTCACACCACGGCTTGGTTCGCTGTCGTCCGTGGTGTTTGTCGTGACAGTGCTAAACTTGTCCGCGCTGCCATAACCCACGGGCGACGACTCAGATCCCAACGCCGAGAAGGACACGTCGAAATCACCCGACACCAGAGGCGAGTGAACTTCAAGTTCCGGAATGCTGGGCGCCGACCCGTCGTCGAGGGGCACGTTGTGACCGCTCTTGCCGCTCTGGCTCTTACTCCGCTTGCCGTGCTTGAACACCTGGCGCCAGCGAGAGGTGTGTGTGCTTCCGGTGGGCGAGCTCGAGCGCAACGGCGGTGATGTTGCGGCGGGCATTGATGAAAACTGGTGAGGTGGTGCCGATGCAATAGATGATGACATGGCCAGTGTAGATCTGAGAAGATGGGATAAGGCGGCCCCAACGTATCAAAAGATCAAAAGTCTACTACGCGTTTATGTCTTGAAAGATGAACGAGGACGTTTATTCGCTGTATGTGCTGGTGCTGGTCGGATGAAGGAATGATGAGAAGCGCGCTGCACAGATGACAGTATTAACTGTTGCCGTACGGGCGAATGCCGGGGGGAAGAAGGAATGTTGCCAAGAGCGTGTTGTGGTCGAGACGAGGCGCGGTGAAATGGGGGCTAGTAATGGCTCATCACCAGAATACAGCAGTTTCGCTGATGACCTCAAGCTGTAAGCACTCTTGGTAGAATGCCGTTTATGCAGTAGATGCTAATAACGAAGAAAAGAAGAGATGTCAACAAAGAAGAGGACGACGAATTGAACTGCGATGGGTGTGTAGGGGTCGATGAAGGTGGTAAAATGGATAGAGGAGAGATGTGTAAGGCGTGATGTGCGGGAGCGGTCCCCTCGGGACTGGGATGTTGCTGGGCGGGGCGCGGGCACGGGGGTGGTAGGTTGGGTTGGGTTGGGTTGGGTGGCCTGGCTGGAGGCAAGGGGCAGGGGTTGGCCTGGCCTGAGAGGTGGAGTGGAGGTGTTGAAAAAGGGGGGAAACAGGTCCAACAGGGTTCAGTTTAGTGAATCCCAGTGCTGCCAGTGTAATCCAGTTGGAGTAAGGCCTGTGGTTAAGTGGAGAGAGTTGGGAGAGCAGATGCTGCGCAGCTGCCAGAGTGTAATGTGTATAAGACAGTTGGAAAAAGTGTCTTCGCGAGTTGGGTCCGAGAGCTGCTTTTGCCTATGTTTTTTTTTTTTTACTGAGCGAGACAGGAGATCCGTGATCCGTCAACAAATGGTGAAAGGTAAGAGTCCAGGACCGAGGAGACGAGACAATGAAGAAAGAGGGGAATCGAATAAAACAGAAAAAAAAAAAAAAAAAGTTGGAAGAATGAACGTCGAGGAGGAGGAGGTCGTTATCGACGAGCACGAGGGGGAGAAAAGGAGCCAGATAGAGAAAGAAACAGAGAGAGTGCTCGAGACGGAGAGCTACAGTGGAGAGAGACAAGAGGGACACAGGGATATGAGATGCGAGTGAGACACCAAAATGTGTTCCGGCCAACCCACCACCCCTCCTCGCTTCTGTCATAGTTGTGGAGGAATCGAGTAACCAAAGCTGGACAGCTGGACAGCTGCCAGGATCGCAGGGACTACCCCGTGGTAAGAGGTGCACGAAAGGTGTTGCGGAGAGTCCAAAAAGGCACCCTGCCAGTCACTATAGAGGGGGGGGGGGGGGGGGCGGTGGGCGGGGGGCGGCGGAAGGGCACTGGGGAAGGAGAGACGAGGGCTCAAGGAGTGTGGGGGGGGCGAAAGGCACTCAAAAAGGGGTGAACCAAAAAGGGAAACCAAAGGGGAAAACAGGAAAAATCCAGCGAAAAAAAGAGCGGGGGAGTGGGCACCCACAAGCAAGGCCAGAGAGCAGGGAGGTGGGGTGGGGGTGTCAATTTCTTGATAATTGAATAGAATACGGGCCCACGCCAAAACAGAGCCCACACACCAAAAAGGATCCAACACAATTAGCTCCCGCTTTCTTTTCTTTCCATTCTTTTTTGCATTACAAAAACCTCATCCTTTCTTCTTGATTCCAATATATTCGAATGTTGGGGATATATAAACTAATTTATATATAAACTATCAGTCTTTAATAATCAACCGTAACACAACCACAAGCCGCAAGCGGAAACAAAACAGAGTGCTGGTAACTCTTCACAGCACATGGGATTCAAGGGGGAGGACTGAGTGGAAGGGGGTGTGTACACGGTGTGTACACCAACCCTAAAAACTACCTACACGGATATCTATTATACAGTATTCCCAGCTTCACAGGTTTAGTGGGAAGGAATACATATCCGTCCAGTGAAACGGAGGACAAGGTTTTTTAAACACGGTTCCAGACTGCCTGACTGTGAGAAGCATCTCTGCGCAACGAGTTGACTGCATGACTGAGCATATGAGCATATGAGCATATGAGCAGCGACGTCCCCGTAGCCACCTCCTGGCTGCGCTGGAGCTGTGCCATAAGCTCTGGACTCTTGACAGCTGCTCAGGGTCTCAGATCCTGCAGGGTACGTAAATGAATCAAACCAGGGAGCCAGGGAGGTGAGGGGTATACTCAATTAAAAAAGAGAGCCTACAGCGCTTTTGATTTAACAATACAAAACATGTCCTATTTCAATTAGAACTTTTGTATTCACGTAGATACTGTACGTAATTCCTTCTAGGTGAACCCGAACAAATACCGTGGATCTGCCACGTTGTTTGTACTGCGTGCGTACGCGTGCGTATAATACGCGTGCGTGCATGCGTACATGCGTACTATTAATACTAAATACTAAATACTATCAAGCTATTAAACATGCGTGCAAGCCTTGGGTTACGTGCAACATGAAAAGATCAGATTGGGGGAGAGCAGATGGGGAGATGCGGCATGCGCAGATAGGTACCTTCCAGCCCAGCCTAGCCTAGCTCATTTTAGGCTGATGAACGGGGCCGGAAAGCGGGAAGGCGTGTACCACTCTCTCTGGTTCGCTGGTACGTTGGTTCTGGTACTCTGGTAGTGCATGTGCATTGTCTCGCGGCACTGAGAAACTGAGCTTCGCATGGTCCGAGTGGCGCACGCGAATGAAATGCATAAAAAAAGAACGCGGGAACGCAAAGAGTAGCAGTGTGGCGGTTTTCGTGCAATACCAAGGCTGCTGGGGGCGGAGCAGCCAGCACCCAGAGTAGGGCGTTAAGACCTAGCTGGAATCACTAAATGGGGAATAGGTGACTCTCTACTATGGGCAGCTCTGACTCTACTTTATGTTCTATCATGTGCGCTGTTCTGGGATGCAGCCATGCAGTCAACGTCTACAGCCACATGCACAACAAAAAGAAGCAAGAAGGAGACGGAGGACCAACAATGGGGATTAAAGGCATCGTTGTCCTTTTTCCGTTTCTTGGGTAGCTTGGCTCCTTTTCAAGGTTTGGCCTTTACATAAACACTCGACTTTCGTGTCTCCAGCGTTCCCCTGTTTCGTTCAGCTGATGCGCTGGCAGCCTCCTACTTCGGCACATCCTTCGCGTATCCATGTACGGCAAGGGACACAAGCATAGCGTGCCGAACAACTGTACTAACCTTGTCTGTTTCTGCGATTTCGGCACCATTCCATATGCCACGAAGGCAGGTTCTAAGGCCACGTTTGGTCGCGCTCCGCCTCGCGGGTCGCGGCTTTGCTGGCTCGGGAGCTCGGGCAGATTTTTCGGCGTGTGCGCGTGTCAACGACGCGCCCAAGCTAGCAGGATCCAGGATCCCACTACCTTCGTTTACCGCCGAACAACCCTTGTAAATGATTTATACAGCTTCCCGTGTTCCTGTATTAATAGACCTCGACCTCGACCGCGACCCGTCCCTTCCAAGACTAGACTTTGGGTGTTTTTTTTTGCTCCGCACAGATCCTCTCGCCCCCGCGTGTTTCCACGTCCACGCCCACCTCGAGGTCGGAAGGATCGAGGGACGAGGGACCTGGCGACCTGGACCCACGACGAACGACGCACGGCGTTCTGCCCGCCCTTGGGCGTCCCTGGTCTAAGGCCGGTCCCGGTCCCGGTCATGATCATGAAGGCCGCGTCGCGATCTAATGATCGAGTTTATCGCGTTATCGAGGGAGTACATGCTTTGGGAGTACAAGCTGTCGAGTGCAGGTAGAGCGTTTGGGGCCTGTTTTGACCTTTGACCCGTGTCCATGCTGTCGGGTCGTGATTCAGTTCCGGATCTACAGCACTGTCGATCTATTATAGCTGCTAAGTGGGCGGCGTTCAGCTAGCGTTCCGTCGTTAACTGCCACTTTGCACTTTGCAATCTTACTGCTCACATGCGCACTGACATGAGCTATGACCATCCGGATATCTACAAAACCCTGCGCGTCATCGGTCCGATGGCGCTCAGTGCATCCAGGTGCGCACGCTTGACTGACTACCTCCGCATCGTGTCCTCCGCTTTCCCTCCGTCAATCCCTATCACCCGCAGCTCTTTGGGCGCTGACCGTCTGCTATACTGTCCCTTTATACAGCCTTTACCATCCCCTTTACAGCTGTTCCGGCTTGGTCGTCTTCCGACTTCGATCACATAGTGTGAGCCCTATCTGTGTCTTGTTCCCTTGTCTGGACGACTGAGTTTCTCCGTTCATCTCCGTTCATCGCGATCTCATCTTCCCCATCTCCAGTCTTGGCCACTTATGCTCCGACAACTGCCCTCTATGAGGTCCCAGCTCCCGCTTGTAGACGAGCACGGCAAGGACGGGAATCAGTGCGAGTAGCTCGGCGGAGTGGCGTTCCGGCAACAGGCGGTCAAAAACGGGCGACAGCGTGAGCTTCCTCCGCACCATCGGTATCGCATGCGTAGAGCCGCCACCCGAGGACATGCACGCCACGGAAGATGAGCTCATCAACAAAACTAGCCGCAGTTAAGACAGTCAAGAGGCAGACATCCTGCACACTGCACGCCCGACTGCCACGCGCCTCCGACTACGGAACTGGGTGCGTATACCTATGGCCCGCCGCGTATCGTACTGCGTCCCCGTCACTTCCTCAACGATGTTGCTAATCTCTCGCTACGGCGACTGCGAACATGGGACCGGAGATGGTACAGATCACGAGACCCCCTTAGCCGCCCTCCCACAGGCCGGCAGTTCAACAGCCCAGCAGTCCAACAGTCTAGTATCACCCCGGTTCGACGAGTGGCGTTCACTCCATCCACACTCCTGTTGTCACATGAACACGGTCCCAGATCCCAGAACGCAGCGCCCAAACGTGGTATGCAGATGCTGCCGTCCAGCCAGGCCTGTGAACACCATGCCAGCATCCCACCGGGCGAACACGACGGCTTCCTCGAAAGGCTCCATCTGACCCGTGGCCTATACCACAACAGACGACGCTCGCGCACCGCTGCCTCCCCCAAACAGGAAAGGGACTGCTGGGGTGTGCTTCTCCGCGAAATAGTTGACGCGGGAGCAGTCGTTCGAGCGTCCCTTTGCGCGAGAGAGAAGAGGGGAGAGGAGTGATTGGAGTGACGGACAGGAGGTTGGACGAGAAGCGGATCGCAAGCTCATTGCGGGCGGTGAAGCACGAATCAGCTAGAGTACGCTGTGCGTGAGAGTGATGCCAGTGGATTGACGGACGCCCGGAGCTGAGGATCAAGTAAGGAAATGCCAGTAGAAGGCTCAGTATGATGTCAGGTCAGGGATGGCGCGCTCGCGACCGGGCATGGCGGAGTGCTCAGGTCTGCTCCACTAGTCAGCACCTCGCCAGCGAGGAGACAGCAAGAAAGAGAGGGGTTGTTGGTCTTTGTGCATGCGATGGGTATAGTGGAATATCATCGCGATGAAGGACGGACGTCAGCCAGCCTCGGCGGTGGTCATGCCTGCCACGCCACATCGGAGCACTCCGACCATGAAGCCACCCCGAGTCGGGGCCGTCGGGGATCCTATTGGCATTCTTTGCCAATAATCCGGCCCCTGTGTTTATTGCCCTTGCAGGCGGAGAATCTGCCTTGCGCATTTATCAGCACGAGTTTCAAGGTCAGGAAATGCTGTTGCTGGCTCGTCTGTCTGTTCTGGACGTACGACAAGTTTGTGTGTAGAGTAAAGGAACGAATCTACAGTTTTGCTTGCATCGCCGTAGAGCGACTTCTGGAATTCTGGCCATTGCCTGGGGTTGGAAACTGGATCAATGACGTCGGAGCCGGATTTTTTGCATGACCGTTTTTCGTAGACAGCAGCCATGACGGCCATGACACGACTGACGGCGGGGAATGCGCGCATGCGCACCTCGTCATGTCCTGCAACATGCAAAAGCGTGCAAGACATGCGAGGACACTTAGGACTGACATTGTGAATGCTCCTGAAAATGGAACATGAGCCATTTTGAAGTGATGTCTGAATGCGGACACAATGACGCGGTGCGCGGTGAGCGGTGAGATGCATGAGATCCCATGAGCCATGAGACGCGCACAGCACGTGCGGAATGGCAGAGGGCAGTGTGTGACGAATGAGGATGGTTATATGGTTACCCGCTGCGCCGTGTCTCGACTCCCCCGCTGCCCTGCCAACTGCCGTCGTGGTCAACAAATGTCTCGTGATGCCATTCGTATCTCGCATTCCAATGTTTGAATTGCTAGAGTGCCATCATCGCTCTCGCTCTCATCTGTTCTTATCCGTCGTATCTTGTTTGCTTTGTAAGACTCGACTCTCCGGCATTTCTTCTTTTTTCTTCTCCTCGTAAAAAAAGACAATCACCCCACTGGCCCTCGATTCTTGCGACAGATAGCGACATGTCCAGACCTCCACCTTCAACCACTACTGCAACTACTACTACTACTACAACTCAGGATACGCGGTCATCCTTGTCGTCCAGGGTACAACAACACGAGTCAAAGTCCACCAACACCAACAGTAATAGTTTGGCCAACCCAATCTGTACATCGGATAACGGGTCAAAGTCACCTGATTATCCTGCCCACGCTGCCCATACTGCCCATACTGCCCCCCATACTTCTGGGCATTCTGGACAAGACGCTACGAATCGTGCTACTACTGGAGCCGCGGCGGCCGACCCTCAATCTGTTTCAATGTTGCAATCTCAAGTCACCACTCGGATTTTTCCACACCAGGAGCACCAGGATCAAGGGGATCAGGACCAACCGCAATCGGCGATACCGAAATTATCAAGCACGCCTGCAACAGTCACAACTACCCAATCTCTTTCTCGGAGCGGACACCAAAAGTCGAGCAGCAGCATTGCCAGCGTGACCAGTATCGACATTGACATAGACATTGAGGACCTCTCCCTCGTCCGCCTCACTTCGCAAGACAGTACCGGCCGACTACACCGTGGTGGCTCTCTCCGCGGCCCGCGCTCAAGCTTTGGTGCCGAGACCACAGCAAACACAACACAGACCACAACGACAACACGCACGACGCACCCGCACGGCCACGCTCACACGCCCGCCCCGCTCGCCGCCCCGCTCGCCGACTACCAGTCCGACGACGTCCTGAACGCCCCGCGCCCGCGCTCCCCGTCCCCTATGGTCATCGCCACCAGTACCACTACCCCCGCGGCCGCCGGGTCGCCGCTCAAGCCCGCCAAGCCGATCCCCAGCGAGGCGCGCAACGCCCCGCAGCCGGAGGCGTACAATCTCGACGGGGGCGACGACGAGATGGACGACTCTGACGACGATGACGCAGCATCCAACGGCTCGCGCCGCCGCAACAACAACGGCGGCCGCCATGCGCGCATCCCCATCGCGTCCCTCCCGGGCAACCCGTTCCTCCGCGCCGATGCGCAGGAGTACACCCGCGAGGAGTGGTCGCAGCGCCGCGTGGCGCTCATCACGGGCATCACGGGCCAGGACGGCTCGTACCTTGCTGAACGTGAGTGCTCTCCAGGGGTGTGCAGCAGCAGTGAGAGGGCTATTGGCGAGAGACGAGCCGAGGGACCCTGGTGTTTGCGCCCTTGACGAGATTGACGAGCGGGGCTGCGCTGGGGGCGAACTTCCCAATCTCGAGTTGATGTCCGGAGCGCCGGCCGTCTGTGGAAGGACGCGGATCACTGTATGCTTGCTACCCAAGGCCACGGCGAGACCCACCTGCACAGATGCTAACACCTGGCAGTCCTCCTCTCCAAGGGATACACTGTGCACGGCATCATCCGCCGCTCGTCGTCGTTCAACACGTCGCGCCTGCACCACCTCTTCAGCGACCCCCGCGTCGAAAAGGACGGCAAGCTCGCACTGCACTATGGCGACCTGACGGATTCCACGGCGCTCATGCACATTATCTCCCAGGTCCTGTGAGTCTCGGGCAGCGAAAAGAACGCGCCGAGTGGGATACAGTATTCCGGCATCATTTTTCAGGCAAAAACAACTAGAAAACTGACGGCAGCCCCTCGGAGGTCTATAATCTCGCCGCGCAGTCGCACGTCAAGGTGTCGTTCGAGATGGCAGAGTACACCGCCGACGTCGACGGTGTCGGCACCCTCCGTCTGCTGGATGCGATTAGGAGCTGTGGTCGTGAGTACACAGAGTGTGTGTGGTGCAGCTGCTGCGTCTATGCCCCTTAGGAGCCAACCATCTCGAGGCTTGGCATAAGGCTTCCTGTTGGTGGACCGACATGAGGAGCGATCACGCTTGCCGTCAGGGCAGTTAGTAACTCCGCTGCACGTCACGGTGCGGAAAGTGGATCGCAACGCTTTGGCACAGAGATAACATGTTCGGGCCGATAGGCCATCGGCCCGTTATATGGCACTCGGCCCTATTCCCTGACCCTACCGCGGAGTGCGCTATCCACGCAGATATTAACGCCCACAGTCCACAAGCTCGTCAAGTTCTACCAGGCGTCCACGTCGGAAATGTATGGACAGGTCCGCTCGTGGCCGCAGACGGAAGATACGCCGTTCCACCCCCGTAGCCCGTACGGCGTCGCCAAGGTGTACGGATACTGGATTACTGTCAACTACCGGTGAGTCGCGGGCCGCGGCTCATGAATGAGGTGTCAGCCTAGAGTCTTCTATGCTACGACGTTCTCAGAGCTGACACCACAGCGAGTCGTACGGCATGTTTGCATGCAACGGCATCCTGTTCAACCACGAGTCGCCCCGCCGCGGCCGCACCTTTGTGACGCGCAAGATCTCGCGCGCGGTCGCTGAGATCTCGCTCGGACGGCAGGACTGCATGTACATGGGCAACCTCGACGCGCGGCGCGATTGGGGCCATGCGCGCGACTATGTCGAGGGCATGTGGCGCATGCTCCAGCAGTGAGTCTACAGCTCCACAAGCTTCAAGCTGACTTTGAAAGCGACACGCCGGACGACTTTGTGCTGGCGACAAACACGACGCACACCGTGCGCTCGTTCATCGAAAAGGCGTTTGCGCACGTCGGCCGCACGATCACCTGGCGCGGATCGGGTGTCGACGAGGAGGGCGTCGACGACCTCGGGCGCGTGGTTGTGCGTGTCGACGAGCGGTATTTCCGCCCCGCCGAGGTCGACCGCCTCCTCGGTGACCCCGCCAAGGCCGCGCGTCTCCTGGGATGGACGCCCACCGTCACGTTTGAGGAGCTCGTGCGCGAGATGGTCGCCGCGGACATTGCGAGCGCAAAGTATCTGGTGGAGGATCTGAACTAGACTAGAGACGGGTGATCGTTGGGTGCGGGTTTGGGTTCTTGCGGGTTGGTAGTGAAAATGTCGGGAATTCATGGCTTTGGTATAGATGTAATACTTAGCACAGTGACTATGGGGTTGCCGTTGAAGCTATCGTCCATGTAGTTGCGATAGACAGCCTCCAGATTAATCTCCGCAATCATGGCGAAAAAAGCATTGGTTCACAATGGTCTGCTCGAATCGTCGCCACCCACTCGCGACCAACGATTAACAAAATCGAACATGACGTCTTCGGGAATTGATTCGGCATATTCCGTTGATTCCATCATTCTGGCATCTGGCAACATTTCAATATCGGGGTTTTCAGCAGTACGGCGGGCTCGGCAACACTTTTGCTTGTTGCTTAACTGCTCACTCACTCACTTACTACTACCCCTTGCACTACCTCTCGCACTTGTATTCGCATTCACCATGGCCGACAACACATGCACAGACTGCGGACCAGCCGTGTCGGCAGACACGCCCGCGCCCTCGTCGGCACCCACGTCCTCGTCCTCGCTGCGCGCCCCGGGCGTCTTGTCTTCATCATCCGCATCGTCGTCCTCCCCCTCGTCGTCGGCTACCGCGGCGGCCGTCGCTGCCGCTGCGGCTGCTAGCGCTGCTAGCCACGCCAACCACGCGAGCCAGGCGAGCTACCTACCGGGCATTGAGCCGCCAGCGCTCGTGCTCCCACATGTACTGATCGAGTTTTGTGATCGGTGTCGATGGTGAGTCCCGGGTCTTGCGGAGGACGCGAAGTGTAAGCCTGGAGGAGGCCGGGAGCGCTAGGAGCGCCGGAGGCGCTGAGAGGCGGATGGAAGAATGTAAGGCAACCGGACTCTGCTCATTGCATTGTCACGCTGCAAAGTCGCGATGTTCCGTCCCGTTCATCCCATCCCATCCCATCGGCCGTCGTGCATTCTTGCCTCACTCGGCTCGGGTCTTCCTGCCTCACCTCACTTACTTGACTCTTCGCATCTCCCCTGCATGCACTCGTCTCCACAGTTCCCGTCCCGCGTCCCGCTGACTACCCAGGGCACCCCGCGCAAGCTGGATGCAGACCGAGCTCATGCTGACCTTCCCCCCGCCCCTGATCCGCACCGTGACGCTGCAGCCCATGAACGCGCCCGAGACCGGGGGCCGGTTCCGCGTCTGGGTCGACGTCGGCGGGGGCAAGGGGTGGCAGCTCGCGTGGGACCGCAAGGTAAGTGTATTCTAGCATTGGAGGCCGGGCTGGTCGTCAAGGTAGTGTGACCCTGTCTATGTCTATGTCTATGTCTATGTCTTTGCCATACCACCATCCTGTCAGATGTCGCCGCGATGGTCGGATACACGGCAAGAGGCTGGCCATGTTCCCGCTCACTGCACTCGCGTCGCTCGCTACTTTTGCGTTCGCTGACACCCAGTCGGAGGGCGGGTTCCCCGAACTCAAGGTCCTCAAGCAGCGCGTGCGTAATCTCGTCCAGCCCGGTCTCGACCTGGGCCACTCGGACGTGAAGAAACACTAGGAATTAGGAGGGACGTGGAGTAGGGGAGTGGAGGGGGTGTGAGGGGAGGAGCTGGCAGTAGGCGGTGATATACGGGTACTCGTCGGATCAGTAGGCAGAAAAAAAGCGCAGAGAATGCAATACAATAGTAATACATGTTCTCTAGTTATCCCTATACAAAGCCCGCAACCTCGTCCAGGATGCCCGCGAACCGGCTGGGCTCGAAGGCCGGGAAGGGCACCGGCGGCGGTGTGTCGGGGTCCAGGATACGCTGCAGCCCGTCGAGGAGCGTCCTGCCGTCCGTCAGTTCCCTCTTTCTTTTGGTTGTCTACGCACCCCACAGTGCACACGTCGAGATACCCCTGCGCACGCAGCGCGTCCGCGAGCTCCTGCTGGTGGTTGTCCATGAGCGCCGGGTTGGGCACGACGAGCAGGCGCGGCGGGCCGGGACGCCGGAGGACGCCGAGGATGGTGCCGGATCCTATCACCGCAGTTAGAATTGCGCCTCCATCCCCTGTCGTGGTACTTACCGGCATGGCTCACGACGTGTGTCGCGCGCGCGATTAGGCCCTCCATCTCCGCGGCGGGGGTGTACCGCAGCACCGTGACCGCCAAGCCAGGAGCGGGGTCTGCGCCGTCTTGAGAGGTGCCCGAAGAGCTGGGCGGGTACGTGAACTCGCCCTCGCCCTCACCCCCGGGGATCTGCGCGGCATACGGAGCCGGCACGTCCGCGCTCCCGAGCTGCACGATCAGGCGCGACACGCCCAGCCCCGCGAGCGACGGAATGTGCGCGAATACCGCGTCGGTGAGCGGGGCAAAGCTCGTCGAGCCGACTGTGACGAGCAGGGTCGCCATTGTTTTCTGTGCGGGGGAGAGGGGGGGGGGGGAAGGTAGTGGTGCAGGTGCAGGAAACTGTTCTGCGTCGTATGAAAGGCGAGGTCGAGGTCGGGGGGTTAGGGGGTTAGAGATGTCAACATCTGATCGCGCTGGCTTGTTGATGGTCATGTCTGTGCCGATGACGATGATGCACGGTGGATTCGGCGCCCCCAAGACAGTCCCATCCCTTCGGTCTGCCTCATGACTCATCGGATTGTTGGGATCAAGGCGGCTGCGCACTGATATTCCATAATCCCAATCCAGTCCCCCATTCCGGCCATCCTGACTCTGATGACTCGGGACAGAGAACTCGTCGTCTCGCTTCCTTTCTCTACCTTACCACCGTTATCACCTTTGTACCGTCACACCACCGCCTCCCCCGCCCGCTCGCTCGCTTTACGATGCTGCCCCCGCCCATCAACTTCCCCAAGTGGCTGCAGGAGAATGGACATCTCCTCAAGCCGCCGGTCGGTGAGTCGGCGTCGAGTCGAGTTCGGCTGGGGGTTAGTTAGGGTGCGCAGCGGGAGGGGGAGAGTGAAGGTCTGCGCAGGGGGAGAGCAGCAGAGAGGCAAACAACACCCCGGCGACTAGCGGAGACACAACGCGCTCGCGCTCGGCAGTGACGGCGATTGTGAACGCGGTGGGCAGTCGATATCGGGACGATAGTCGGCCGCGACACCTCTGTGCCCTGCCGCCCGGCACGCATCTCTGGGTTCGGGGTCTATTTAAATCTGCGAGTGTGGCCGATGCGGAGTCCGTCGACTGAATCGAGCCAGTTGCGCGCTGCACTGCGGCGTCGTGTCCACCGTGCTCGCCAGTACTTCGCGAGTGCTAACTCCTTACTTGAACAGTGCAGCCGGACCCACTGGCAATGAGCATCGGGGTCGGGGACCTCGGCCCACCTGCTGCCCCACCTGCCTTACTCCCTCTCCTGTCGCCCTAGCTCCCGCTACCTACCCCATTCCCCTCTCCCCATTCCCCCCCTCCCCTTCTTGCCTCTACCCCACCCACGCTCGTCCGAGCTGACAGCAGGAAACAAATGCATGTACAAGGGTGAAAACTTTATCGTCATGATTGTCGGCGGGCCCAACACGCGCACCGACTTCCACATCAACACGACCGAGGAGTGGTTTTACCAGTACAAGGGCGCGATGACGCTGAAGGTCGTGGACGAGGGTAAAGTGCGCGACATTGTCATTGACGAGGGCGACTTTTTTCTGCTGCCCGGTGAGTGTTGCAATTGCAGGCGCCACCGTTGACGCTGGTTGACGCTGGTTGACGCTGGGTGGTGGCGTGGCCTGCTTGGATCCTCGGTGATACGTCCTTACCGAGCCCACTCTTACACTGTACACTGTACACTGTACACTGTACACTGTACACTGTACACTGTACACTGTACACTGTACACTGTACACTGTACACTGTACACTGTACACTGTACACTGTACACTGTACACTGTACACTGTACACTGTACACTGTACACTGTACACTGTACACTGTACACTGTACACTCCACTTGAGATCATACTGACTGCTGCAGCCAACACGCCGCACTCGCCGCGCCGCGTGGCCGACACGATCGGCGTCGTCCTCGAGCAGGTCCGCCCCGGGGATGCTATCGGTGAGTCCAAAAGTGTCGTGCGGGGACGCTGTACCTGTCTGCAAACAGGCCCGGTAGTTCCACCAGCTCACTTGTCTTCTAGACACAATGCGCTGGCTCTGCCCGAACCCGGCGCACGGGGACGAGCTCGTCGTGATCCAGAACGTAACGTTCCATTGCTCGGACCTCGACACGCAGCTCAAGCCGCACCTTGACAAGTGGATGGCCGACGATGAGTGGAGGCGGTGCCCCAAGTGCAACGAGGTCGCGCCTGCAAAGTAGGCCGTAGACCGCCGGCGGCGTGTCCATAATGGGGAGTGGGGAATGAGGAGTGAGTGAACGTCTGGGTTGGGTTCGTGGTTGTGGTCGTGGGAATGCAGAGTTTGTACAGTAGCAGTAGCAGTCGCAGTGGCAGTACCCGTTGCATCAGTAGTGGCAGAGACAGTGCCACCAGAGCCCCTGCGATAAACTGAACAGATGGCGGGCCCCAATCTCGCCAACCATCGGCATCTAGATATATGCATACATTAACAACAAACCCCTCTAGCTGCTCCTCGACTCGCGTCGTCTCGCTGCGGCCGCGGAGTCTGGCGGTAAAACTAAAAAAATCACGCCGCCAGAGCAAGCTGAAGGGCGCTCTGTGTGCTCTGGAGGGCGATTGAAATGGCTCAGAAATACCAGGTTTCTGGCTTTTGTTGATACTCGTGTTTGCGAGCCGGTGGTGGCTCAACGGAGAGCGGCCAGGCCTGCACTGCCCTCTACACTCTCCTCTGTTCCAGCGTCGTAGCCTCCACCCGACGCTGTCCATCTCCTGTCCCACTCGAAACGGAGTGCGCGGTACTGTCCGCACGACTCTCCAAGACGGCTTCGAGGCTTAGAACAGCGTCTCCTCGTCACGGAGGTACTCTCCCACATCGCTGTGCGAGTCAGCCACGCGCCCCACTGACCCCTCCTCCCTCCGCCTGACTGCGCCTGCTCGCTAGTACTCACGCCTGGTGGAACACGAGAATCGTGCTCGGGTCCGCGTCCCTGGTCTGGATTGTCGATTTTGCGGTGACGCCAAAGCCGAGGGGAATGTCGCTCATCGAAAAGACGACGACGCCCTGGTGCTCGGGCGTGTCCTCTGTGATGCGGCCGAGGTGCGCCTTGAGAACGTGGTTGCCGTACAGGAAGGGCAGCTCGCCGGCGGGCTTGACCCAGACCTGGGGTATTAGCTTTCGACCGGGAAAGAGCTGGAGCTGGAGCTGGAGCTGGAGCTGGAGCTGGAGCTGGAGCTGGAGCTGGAGGGGTAGCGAGAGTGACGAGGGGAGAAGGGCAAGCGGACGGGGAACAACAAGGCTGTGTTCCCTGTTCCCTGCACCTGCCCCCAAGGGGAAGACGGCAGCTGAAGCAGTAGAGAGCTCTTTCTACCCTGTTGGCAGCCCATGCTTCCGACATGCCCCCCAACGGTCCAGTCTCATCGCAAGCCCACACCGCATCGTCCTCCCGTGATCCTCCTCCACCTCCACTTTCCAGCTCCTTTGGCCGGGTACCCACCTTGTACTTTGCATACTTTGCCAACCAGTCAAGCGACGTGACGCCGAGCTTGAACTTTCCGCTCTTGGAAAACTTGCCCATGCAGGTGCCGAGCGAGATGAGGTTGGGGCGCGCGACCGACGTCGCGAGGTGCAGCATCGGGAGCGGGAGATAGTAGACGCTGCGGGTCAGCGAAACAGTGGTCGCGGTCGGCGCTAGACCAGGTTGCTCTTTAACCAGTAACCTAGCTCAACATTCTACCCACCGGTCCTTGTGCAGGCGGAAGCAGTACTGGTCGTCCTCGTCGCGGTCGACGAGGTGGACTACATTCTTGCCAATGTAGTTTACGAGCTCTGCGGGGTTTAGCACACCAGGCTGCTGGTTTGCTGTTGGGCGGAGGGAGGGGGGGGGACGCACTCAAACACGGCCTTGGTCTCGTCCTCGGTAAGCGGCCTCATTGTTGTCGATCTAGTTTGGAGGGATTGGTAGAGGGATGATTGTCAACAATCACTGCGACCAGTGTGCTTGATCGCGAGCAACCAGAGCGGAAATGACCCAAAAAGATTGAGAAGATTCAGAAATCTAGAAATCTCATCCCCACACCACGTGGTATGATGATGATAAATTGATAAATATTTGGATTTTGGGATTAATTACATTAAATATCTGAAAAATAAATAATCCACGTGGCAATCTTCTCAGCCTGGCTGAGATGGATGATGGACGCGCGAGCGTGGGGTGGCATGGGGGCATGGGGGTGGTGACGGAAGTGTCCAAGACATCATTGACGGTGAGGTGCATGCGTGCGTGCGCGTTCGCTTTGCTGCAGTCGACGACAACAGTTCAACTGCTCTCTCCATTCATCACAACCTCCAGTTTGCTCGTTCTCGCTACCGTCTCGCTCTTCGCCTCTCACTCCCCATCCCCACCTTCCCCTCCCCGTCTCCCTGCCGCTCGTCTCTGCGGAAAGTAGGACAGGTCTTCGTCATCTGCCACCCCGCGCGCGCGTCCACATCCCACCATGGTGAGTTTCGCTGACTACGATAGCTGTAGCTGACAATAGTTCCGCAACTCTTACGACTCGGATAACACCACCTTTGTGGGTATCTTGCGCAGCGGACGTTGACATATGCTGCTGGGCTCTTGTCATCTCCGCCAGCAACACAGTTCCCTCCTTGTTGTCCCGTACACCCCACTGACACCCGCAGTCGCCGCAGGGCAAGCTGCACCAGGTCGAGTACGCCCTCGAGGCCGTCAAGCAGGGCTCGGCCGCGATTGGAATCCGCTCGAAAACGCACGCCGTCCTGCTCACGCTCAAGCGCTCGACGGGCGAGCTCGCGACGTACCAGAAGAAGCTGATCCGTATTGACGACCACATTGGTATTGCCATTGCGGGCCTTACGTCTGATGCGCGTGTTCTGAGGTGAGCCGAGCCGTCGGGACCGGCGTCCAGCTTGCAGCTTTCAGCAGTTCTAACAAATTTAGCAACAACATGCGCCAGCAGGCGATGCAGAGCCGCATGCTGTATGGCCGCCCCATTCCCGCCGCGCGTATCGTGCAGACCATTGCCGACAGTGCGTTCCAGACGTGTGGAGGGAGGTGACACGCCGGACGCGGGGCTGCACCACCTCCTCTCCACGCGACAACGATGTCCACGCACTAACTTCCCCACAGAGGCCCAGAACAACACCCAGATCTACGGCAGGCGACCTTACGGAGTGGGATTCCTCGTCATTGGCCAGGACGTGAGTTGTCCCGCCGCTTGTCTCCCAACTGACACGCAACAGGAGACCGGACCCCACCTCTTCGAGTTCTCCCCCGCCGGCACCGCGTTCGAGTACTATGCCCACTCGATCGGCGCGCGCTCCCAGTCGGCCAAGACGTATCTCGAGAAGAACTTTGAGTCGTTTGAGGATGGTGCGTAGCCCACAAGTTTGCTCGTGCTAACAACTCCAGCCGACCTCCCCGCGCTCGTCAACCACGGCCTGAACGCACTCGCGGACACGCTCCAGCAGGACAAGCACCTCACGACGCTCAACACGTCGATTGCGATCATCGGCCCGGCCTCGGCGGAGATTGAGGATCCGAACGGGTCGGGCGCCGCGCGCCGCGGCTTTTTCCGCGTGTACGAGAACGACGACATTGATGCCCTCCTCCGCTCATGGCGCAGGAGCCGCGGCGAGCCCGAGGACGGCCCCGATGCCGCTGAGGAGGCGGCAGCGGACGCCCCCGCCGACGGTGCGGCCGCCGCGGCTGCACCCGCACCTGCGGCCGAGGAGGCTCCCGCCGCGGCAGGAGAAGACGTTGAGATGCAGTAGAATGGGCCGGATGTGTATGCATGATTAGTTTGAGAAGTGAGACCGCTGGTAGCAAGCGATGGAGGGCGGTTAGTTGTAGCCACGGGCACAGCGACAGGCCACGGGCACGGGCACAGGCACAGTTGCGGCGCGCGCGATCCCAGTCAGTGGCCATTGTATCGCCTCTTGTCGCGTTGTATTTTGTTTTCATTCACAATGGCATGAGTAGAGAAGAGATCGTCGTCACTATTAATCCTACAACTAACATCTACTTTGCGCCTGGCTTGTCCGCAAACACCTTCTTCTGCTCGGCAATCGACGCGTCGGCCGCCTGGAGCTTGCGCATCGCGTCGTCCATCTGCGCAAGGAGGTACTGCGCGCGCTGGTGGATGGCCGAGCCCTTTGTGAGCCCCCACCACCCGCCCTCGGCGACGCCCAGCTTGTCCCCGTCCTGCGTGATTTCGCGCAGCTTGGCAAGCTCGTCCTCGAGCGCGGTGATCTGGCTCTCGAGCTTGGCCTTGGCCGCGTTGTTGTACTCGATTGTCGTGGACGCGCGGAACACGTCGTCTGCGGGGTAGTGTCAGCTGCTGTTGCTGCTGCTGCTGCTGCTACAGTATGTGTGTTGCAGCTGGCCGAGACAAGGATAGAGAGAGAGAGTGTGCAATAACCCACACGAGCGCAATGCACTCTGCCCCGCCTCGCTGCCTCGCTGCGCTCGGCAGTGTACATACCTTCAACCAAGGCGGCAAAAGCCTGCCGGAACACGGGCTTGCCAGGGCGCACCTTGCTCGCGCGCCCGTCGACATACTGGACCGAAATGAGGTCGTGCTCCTCGAGGGCCTTGAGCGCGCCCTCGGCGCCCTTGAACGGGAAGTCGAGGAGGAGCTTGGCGTACGACGTTTCGGGCTTTTTAGCGAGCTCCGTGACAATCTTCCACGCCTGCGCGCGCGTCCACGGCAGGTGCTTTGCGTCCTCTGCGTCGTCGCCAAACGCCGCCTTGCGCAGCTCGACAACGTTGCGGCGCACAATGTCGTCGACGGCGTGCGTGATCGTCTGCCCGCTGCGCGCCTTGTACACGAGCAGCTCGAGGTCGACCATGCGCCCGCCGAGCTTGGCAATGTTGGCCTTGTCGCGCTCGGTCAGCTGGATGGGCGCGTCGGGCGCCGAGAGCTTTTCGCGCACGAATTCGAGCGAGTTGCGGTCGTCGGCGTCCGAGAGCACCACGCTGTTGAGCGGCTTGGAGGGGAGCGCCTGCGTGAGTGTCTTTGTGGTCACGCTGCCCTCGCCAATGACAATGACGTGCGCAATCTTGTTCTCGATGAGCCCGGCCCCCCATTCGGCGAGCACGGTCCACAGGTCGCCCCGCGCGGGCTTGAGTGCAAAGTTGCTCAACACCACAATGGGCAGCGTGCTGATCAGGCTCGCCTCGACGTCGTCTTCATTGGCCGCGTCCGTCGCCTTCATGACCTGTAAAACACTGTCAGCTGCAACGCCCATTTGTTGTTATCAACTCACAGCCTTGGTCACGTTCTCAAACGCATCGTTGCTCACGGGCGGAACGCCCTCGCCGTCGATCGGCGCATTGCTGCCCATGAGCGGCGCGGGCGGCGCGGGCATATCGTACTCTGTCGGCTCCTCAATACCGAGCCCGAGCTCGGACATGATGCCGTTACCGGCCACGCAGTCGAGGCGCCCGTCGTGCCACACACCCAGCTTGATCTCCTGCAGCTCGCGCGCCTCGGCGGCCGCCATGATGACGTCGTCCTCGGCGCGCTCCTGCGCGCGCTTGCGCTCGCGCTGCCCGTGCGCCGACACGTCCTTGAGCGCACTGGACACAATGTCGAGCATGGACCGGAGCTGCTGGTCGATCGGGGTGGAGAAACCCGCCTTCTGCCCAATGAGGCCCACGGATGCGAGATCAATCAGGCCGTTGAGGCTCTGCAGGAAGGAAAAGACGGGCCAGTAGCCCGTTTCGTCGGCGACGGC
The DNA here is from genome assembly GCA_013177335.1 of Apiotrichum mycotoxinovorans. NCBI lineage: Eukaryota > Fungi > Basidiomycota > Tremellomycetes > Trichosporonales > Trichosporonaceae > Apiotrichum > Apiotrichum mycotoxinovorans. The sequence continues at coordinate 840,746 of CP053625.1, read as the reverse complement.
GCTGACGAGCGCCGCGTCCGTCTTGGAGCGCTGAAGCTCGGCGCAGTCAATGACGAGCGCGGGCCTGCAGGTAGCTGTCAGCATGTAAAAAAAAACTCGTGCTGTTGGACCCACTTCTTCTCCTGCTGGATCACGCGGTTGATGAGATCGTGCTTGCCGCTGCCCGGCGGGCCGGTGACCACGACAAAGGTGGACGGGAACTCGGACAGCCACCGCTCGACGTTACGCTCGGCCTCGAGACGGTCGCGCCACGACGCGCGCCCGAGGTCGTCGACGTTGCGCCTGCGCCGTGCGCTCTGGGTGCCCAGCAGCCTCGCGAGAGGGTTGTACACTTTTTCTTTCAGGAACTTGACGACGGTGTACTGCTCGAGGTTCCAGACGCCCTCGACGCGCGAGCGGACAAAGAAGGCGCGGATGGGGTCGAAGAACGTGTAGCTGAGCGTCGCGAGGAGGAAGGCGACGATGGGGAGCACGATGCGCGGGTGGTCGCTCATCCAAGTGCGGATGTAGTGCGCCTTGAGGGGGCGCTCGTAGTACAGTCTCAAGCGCGAGGTGGGGATGTTGCTTGCCGCCGGGTCAGGGTGGGACTGGCTCAGGTCGTAGTCGGCCGTCTTGACCGGCGATAGGAAGCCGTGCATGCAGTTGTTGGCGGTGACGGTGGTAGAAATACGCGAAAATGACAGCATGGCGAAGCGGAGCGAGCCGGCGGGCACGGGCGAGGGGGGGACAATTTCCGTCAGGCGGCCGTACGGCCTGAAGAGGCGGTAGAGCATTTCCTGCGACACGTCGGGCCCGTCAAACTCGACACGCAGCCGCGAGCTCGGGAACCGGTTCAGGTCCTCGGTCCACTGGCGCCCGCGCACCATCCACACGCGCCCCGTGCCCGCGATCCGCTGCCAGCCCTGCAGCTTGGGCTCGGCCGCGTCCGCCCCCGCCGCGCCGCCGCCGCCGTTGCTGGATTCCGGCACGCTCAGGTCGCCACGGTACAGGTGGTGCCCCGCCTCGTCGGTCGTGCGCCCGTTGCTGCGCGACCCGGCGATCCACGAGCTCCACCACGCGCCCAACCAGTGCGGCCACCCGCCCTTCTTGTGCGCGGCAGCCAGGAGCAGCGGCAGGAACAGACTGGCCGCCGACGTCGGGTCCACGGGCAGGTCCTCGGGCGTGTGGATGCTCGTGTCCTTGATCTTTGGCAGGTCCTCTTTGCGTGGGGGCAGGTACGAAAAGTGGCAGAATACACCGCCGTCCTTGCGGTTCACCTCCCAGCTCTCGACCTTGAACGCATGCCGCCCCTTGAGCTCGGACGTGATCGCCATCAGGTCCTCCATGAGCGTCTCCTCGCGTAAGCGCGCAAGCGGCACGCGCACGTCCCATGCGCCCAGCTGGATCGGGAACACATTCGAAATGTACACGGACGCATGCAGCCGGTCGGGGATCACGGGCTCCTCGACCGCCTCGGCGGCGGCGCCCGACGAGTCTTCCTCGTTCGAGCGCGTGTCGCTTGCATCGGTCGACGCGTACCGCCACCCGACAACCTCGAGCGATCGGACACCAGTGGCGAGTGGAGCTGCACGCGGACGGGTCAGCAGGCTTCGGCTCGGCCCATGCCCATGCCCAGCCCCGGATAATAGTCGCGACCCCGGCGCCCTCAGTAGTGGCCGCACGGGGGCGGCGCGCAGATGCCGGAGGGGAAGCATCTGCGAGTGATTGCGTGTGTGTCGTGTTTCTGTAGCGAGGTAAGTGAGCGAGTATTTGAGTGCCGAGTCGGAACGAAGAGAGTGACGTTGAAAGACGAATGTGAGACTTAGCAGTTCGTCACTAAATGATCCCAACGACACAAGGGGTTGTCCCATGCCGTGCCATGTCTTGCCGTCGCGCCGCGTTCAGCATTAAGCCGAACAAGGGCCTGACGTCATTGATTGGCCAGGCCTCGATCTCAAGCGTCACGCGAGAGACAGCATTGTCCTTCTGCTGCTGATTGGATCCAATGCATGATGCTATGAATGGGGAGGCAGTCCAATGCGATTTGATTTGTGCAGATGCACTTGAGAGATGCAATGAGAAAGAAAAATGACCGGAAAGGAGAAACAGGGAGAAGGAGGGGAGATGCTGCCAGGACTAGGCAAGGCTGTCGGCGGTGATTGTTACTGGGGTTGCGGGTTGCGGTGCGTGGGGAGTTGTTTAATGAGATTGGATGGCTTTGGGTTTGGGTTTCAAGACAAGACACTTGTACTTCTACGGCTACATTGTTGTCGACCATGCATGGTTGCACACTCACCGCCACCGCTACCGCGACGGCTGCTGCTGATGCTGATGCTGATGCTGCTGCTGCTGCTGCGCGGCCGCCGCCGCGCGCTTGCGGCGGTGGAACGACACGAGCGCAACGGCACGCACGTACTTGCGGTTGAGGCGGAAGAGGAGCGTCCGCGGCGACATGCGCTTGGGCTGCCCGTGCTCGTCCTTGACGGTCACATTGTTGAATTCCGGCAGCGTCAGGATGGGGGGTTCGCGGGACCGGGACTCGGCGCCAGCGTCCTCCGCTTCGTCCTCGGCTTCGTCGCCGGCGGAAATGCCCACCCAGGCCTGGTACGCTCGCTGGTCCTCGAGCTGCGTGTATGCCTGGGCAAGGACGCGGATCGTCTCTGCCGAGGGGCGCCAGAGGATATCGCTCGGGCGCCAGAAGCGCAGAATGTCGAGGTCGGGCTCGCTGTCGCTGTCGTCTGCTCCGCTGTTGTCCGACTCGCGGCCGCGCGGAGCCGTCGTGGCGAGGAACTCGTGGCGGCGGTTCGAGACACGCGGACCACGCTCAGCGACGTCGTCGGCGGTCGTGGGCAGGTCGTCGTCCGATGTCTGCATCGCCGTAGCGCCTTCCGCAGCAGCAGCGGCAGCAGCCACAGGGTCCGCGACGGGATCAGGATCCCGCCAGTCTCCCCAGGCGTCGAGCTCCGGATCGGGGATCTGCTCGGGCGTAGAGTCAACGGCGACGGGCAGCAGCGTCAAGCTGTTACGCTGGGCCTGGAAGTAGCGGTTGCGGACCTCCTCGTACCGCGGGATAAGGACACGGTCCACAATGTGGAACGCGCCCTCGACATCGCCCGTCATGGCGAGCGCGGTCGCCATGTGGTTGTAGTTTTGCGAGTCGAATCCGAAACCGGACGCACGCACGCTGAGCCAAATCCGTTTCAAGCGGTCGTGCAGGCCTGCCTCGGCAAACGCCTTGATGGTGATCGAGAGCGGGACACAGAGGAGGTTATTCTGCGAACGGGTTGTGACGTGGAACGGGTCGGTATCCCGAGTGGGATCCAGACGAGGGACTGTGCGCACGGCGTCCTTGAAGATACGCAGCCATAGTCGGTACATGGGCTTAATCTGCCCGTTGCGGCGGTACGCGTCCATGAGCTTTGTCGTGAGCGTCAACGAGTTGCAGCCGGTTGAGCGGATGAGATCGTAGTACTGCTTGACGCGCTCCATGTCCTGTGCGCGGCCCGCAGCAATGAGGAGCGGGCCAAAAACGTTCTCGCTAGACTGGCCACGGGAGTGAGGCAGCTCGGACGCGAGCGTCAGGTCGTACACCTCCATCGCAAAATTGTGCGCCTGCATGACCGAGCTCTCACCGGGCGAATTGGCATACGACGTCGTGATGATACCGTACGTGACGCTTGTAGGCAGAATGTTGCGGTAGATCATCGTGTCGTACACTGCACGCGAAGACTCGCGGTCACCAGCGCGGAGGTACATTGCCAGGAGGATCGAGAAGACGTAGACGGTCGGCGCGGGCGCCAAGGCGTCGATCTTTGAGCGCGAGTCCATCTCATCAAAGAGCGAGCGCGCAAGGACCTGGTTGTTGTCGTCGGCAGCAGCCTGGATCGCGAGCGCCCATGCATGTTCTCCCGGCGAGCTCATGCGGCGGAACAGCTTCATGATGACGTCGCTCGGCGCGCGGACAAGGACATAGGCCTTGAGGATCGTCGTCGAGAGGGCGTTGGAGCGCATGAGGTGGTGCGGAATCTTTTCGCACAGCTCGGCGGCGTGGATCCACTCTCCAGCCTCGATAGACGCGTTCAGCAGCGCCGACCACGTAATGGCGTCAGGCTCGTGGCCTGCCTCCTGCATAGCCTCAAAGATGTAGCCCGCATTGACATAGTCGGCCTGGTTGGCAAACACCGAGACGAGTGATGTATATGCGTCTCGTGTCGGCTGCAGGCCTGCAGCAACCATGCGCTGGAACAGGCTTACTGCGCCGTCGACATTCGCCTGCTTGGCGTATAAGAACAGCAAGGACTGGAACGGTCCGAGTGTCGGCTCGATCGCGGTCGCGAGGTTGAGGTACTTGAGTGCACCCTCAGCGTCCGACGCCATAATGCACGCCCGCTGAAGGATAACAAGACCGTCGACCTCGTTGAGGATCCCATCCCCAAACATGGCCACGAGCGCGTCGTGCGTGCCGTCGTGGTCACCGCGCGCCGCATACGTAGTAGCGTACGCGAGCCTGTCGCGGCGCGTCGGGGCGTACCGCGCAATCAGGTTGTTCCAGACATTGAGCGCCTCGTCTAGCATGCCCTTGCTGGCAAAAACCCACAGCTCGCGCGAGAGCGCAGAGTGCGGGACAGCAGCGAGCTTCTCGTGCAGCGACTCAAAAACCTGCCGCGCTGCGGCAAGGTTGCCGTCCTCGGCAAGGTTGGCAGCCAGCAGCGACGTGACGACAGGCGGAATGGACGTCGAGTTGAAACGCTGAACGACTGTCCGCCAAAACACAAACGCGTCCGACGTGCGCGACTTGTCCGCCACGAGGGCCGACAGCAGCGTCACTGCCAGATGGTAGTTTGCGCGCGAGACTCCGCCATCACGGCCCTGGACATTGTACTGCTGCTCGAGCCACTTGAACGCGTTCGGGAGATCGTTCAGCGCCTCGTGCAAGAGCTTGCGGAGGCGCTGCGCGTCCGCCCGGCCGCCCATCTGCGTGCCCGAGATCTGGCACAGGCGCTTGTGGAGTTTTTGGCCCGCATACTTGATCGCGACTGCCACATCCTCGATCCGGCCTGCTTCCCGACAGTGAGCGACGTACTCCTCCAGAACCAAGAGGTCACGGGCAGGAAAATGGTCGACCGAGTACGCGCTGGCAAGAGCGGCCTTGAGGCCCACCGCGACATTGGCCCGCGCCGTCTCATAGTCGCCCGATACTGCAAACGCCATGCCACGGAGGACGCGGAACAGCGATTCGGAACCCGGCAACTCGTCCCACTTGGGGTTCGACTCCTTGGCCTCATTCAGGACGGAGAGAAGCCACGCCCAGTCGAGCCTGCTCGTTTGTGGCGAGCACCACAGCTCGGCAACAGTCCCCAGTCTCTCGATTGGGAGGAGCATCAACGGGTTGCCTTCGGCCTGCTGATACCGCAACCGAAAAGTTGACGCGTCGGCACAGCCGGGCCCAAAGAGCTGCCGCGCCATGCCCTTGCGGAGCTGCGCCCACTGGGGTATCGGCGGACGCGGTCGCTGCTCGGGCCGTTGTCGCTTCGGTGTAAGGACAACGGGGAGTCCGCCGGCCTGCTCGTGGTGCTCACGCAGCTCGCGGTGGTGATCGTGGTGGCCGTGGTCCTTGATCTCGGAAAGCGCATGTGCCGAGGATGCAAAGCGCCGTGAGGTCCGCACGCCGGTGGTGACCGCCTGGAAGGTGTTAGCTGAAAACCTGGCACAAAAGCACTGCGTGTACCTGCAGCTGCAACGCAGCTGGCCCACAAACAACAAATACGAACATTGAGAGCGAGGGGCAGCCTTCGGTACGCTCGTGACGGCCCAGCACCCGAGTCGAGGTACGACGAGCCGACGAGGCGCAGGACGTGCGCGACGGTCGACGGGGCAACGCGCGCGGACATGGCGATGGCCTGAGGGGTCGAACAGGCCATCGCCTTGCTATAGGCAATGTGGAGCGGGATGAGGAGGAGGGGGGAGAATAATAAAGGTGAGGAGAGGGTTTCCTGGGTTGGGATATATGCGATTAAACAGAGTCGGAAGGGGACATGTCTATGCTGAAACAGAAAAATGGAGCAGCAGCTTGTCGCGCGAGCTGCCTCGGTTCGGTCCGCCGTCTGTTGGGTCGTTGGTCGTCGTTGCCGTCGTCGCCGTTTGGCTGTTGACGATGGCGGGCAAGGACTCGGTAGATGACCGCGCTCTCTCTTGTTGGCGTCGAGTGTGAGGATAGTACTGAACAGAGTGTGTGTCTCGCGACTGTGACTTTTGGGCAGCTCTTCTCACTGTCAAAACGGAAAATCGCGGGCAAGCCAGGCAGGCCAGGCAGGCCAGCAAGGGGGAGGAGCTCTCTGCTCAAAAGAATATTTTGATCCCGCTCCCTCTGACTGGCTGGTGGAGGTCAAATCACTGCACGTATAGACGTCACTCGCCAAAGACCCACCGTGCAGAATGTGGCTCCATCCGATGCATCTGATGGTCCACAAAGTCTATGCAATGTTTTGCTTGCGTTCATGCCTTGGTAGTTCTACAGCATTGTCGAACAGGTCCCATGACACCGTGAGCCCCGTGAGAAACGCCTTTCTTGAATATCCAATGCGGGGAATGAAATGGACCTGGAGGGCCATGGGGGGGATTATACAGTAGCTGCAGTGGCAAACTCAGTCTCTTGCCCCTGTACTCCGAACTTGTGCTACATTCGGATTTTGTATGTGGAGGGAACCCGCGTCGAGCTGCCACGGCATCAAATTAGCAACACGTGCAACCCATGCGGAAAACCTGGTCAACTAATATTTTATAAATGTTACCCCCACCTATTTCGAGTTGGGTCACTGTGTCACTATGAACATTGTTGGTGTGATGCTCGCAGTGTCACCAACGGATACAGACGCCGCCTTCATTTGCCACCAACAAATCGATACAAAACTACACAACCCACCACCCAAAAAATGTCTTTGGCCGACTCGCTGCTAGCAGACCTCGACGGACTGTCCGACGACGAGCCCGAGCCCTCTCCGGCGCCCACAGCCTCGGGATCGCGGAACGGCAGCGGGAACGGCAGCGGCGCGGGACTGATGCTGCCGCCGCCCGTGCCCGTCGCGGGCGTCAAGCGCTCGCTGCTGGCCGATCTGGAGGATGATGACGAAGCCGAGGGAGAGGGAGAGGACGACGACATCAAGATGGAGGACGGGACGAGCGCGGTGGGGTTTGTGCCTGAGGGCGGGGTGCGGCCGGCGGACGAGCTGGACCAGGACGAGGTGAACCGCACCGATCTCGCGGGCGTCGAGGATGTTGGCAAGGTCGCCAAACTCATGACAGGCAAGAAGCTCAAGGAGGTGCTGGAGGTAAGCAGCAACAAATCAACAGTGCTGACCACGAAGGGAATTGCGCGGTATACGGCCGAGCCGACGGACATGTCGACGACGTCGGGTGGCCCGCTGGAGGAGAACCCAGAGTACCACCTCGTCGTGACGGCCAACAACATGAGTGTCGAGGTCGACAACGAGATTATGCTCGTGCACAAGTTTATTCGCGACCACTACGGCCCGCGGTTCCCGGAACTCGAGCAGCTGATCGCCGATCCATGGACGTACATTGCGGCTGTGGAGGCAATAGGCAACATTGACGACCTGACCAAGGCCGTCATGCCGTCGACACTCCCGCCCGCCACCGTGCTGTCGATTACGCTGACAGCGACCTCGTCGCGCGGCAAGCCGCTCACAAACGCCCAGTGGCTCACGACACAGCGCGCCATCGAGGTCGCGCGCGAGCTGCGCTCGGCCCGCGAGCAGATTTTCAACTATGTCGAGAGCCGTATGAGTGCCGTCGCGCCCAACATCTCCGCGATCGTCGGGACGGGCATCGCCGCCAAGCTGCTCGGCCTCGCCGGGGGCCTGCACGCCTTTTCGCGCGCGCCCTCGTGCAACATTATGCTGTATGGCGCGATGAAAAAGTCGATGGCGACGAGCCACCTCAATGCCACAACACAGCAGCGCCACACGGGCTTCATCTTCCAGAGCGCGCTCGTGCAGAGCGCACGGCCAGAGGACCGCCGGCGCGCCCAGCGCGCGGTGTCTGCCAAGGTCTCACTCGCGGCGCGCATTGACGCCAACAAGTCGGACCGCGCAGGGGCGTACGGCCGCAAAATGCACGCAGAGCTCACGAAGCGTATTGAGAAAATGTCCGAGCCGCCGCCTACAAAGGTCGTCAAGGCGCTGCCGGTGCCGCAGGAGACGGCGCGCAAGAAGCGCGGTGGACGAAAGTGAGTACACCACGAAGCTGCCGGGTCGCATGCTGACGTCCCTCCCAGGGCACGCAAGTTCAAGGACCAGATGGCGCAGACCGAGCTGCGCAAGATGCAGAACCGCGTCGAGTTTGGCAAGGCCGAGGAGGAGATTCTGGGCGACGACGAGACAATCGGTCTCGGTATGGTCGGCGCGGCGGGGCGCGTGCGTGGCCAGGTCGCCGACAGCCGAAGCAAGGGTGAGTCTTCTGGCAGCTGCGTTGTCGACAGGTTCAGCAAACTGATGCTTTTACAGCAAAACTGTCCCGCGCAAACCGCCTCCGCACCCAGATGCTCGGCCGCAGTGCGCTGTCGTCGGACGCGGGCAGCGGTACCGCCACCTCGCTCTCGTTCACCCCTGTGCAGGGCATCGAAATCGTTACGCCGTCGCTGTCCGCCGCGCAGCGTGTCAAAGAAGCCAACGACCGCTGGTTTGCGAGCGGCACGTTTACGCACGTTAAGAAGAACTAGAGAGTATGGGTGTGTGTGTAAATTGAGGTTGAGAGTTACATGTAGATGATGCATTTGGCGTAGCGCAGTGGTGTAGTGCAGGGGATAGAGTGTACACTGAGATAGGGTGTACACTGAAGGCCTTGAAGGGATCAACACACACACAGCAAGGAACGTTGTCTTCGTTTCAGAGGCATCTTCCCTCCCACTCACATGTGCCCCTCCTCACTGTCTCCGCATCTCGTGCACCGCTATCACCACCCCCGACCCCGCACATATTTTCTATAACTGCATGCTTCCTATATGCTCTACTGGTACCGTACTCTACAAATGTGTACACGTTTCGCGAAGGGTCGTGTGTTGTGTTGCCTGTGAAGCTGCGGCCCAGCTCGCCAGCTCGCTAGCCAGCCGCAGTCACAGGATTGCGAGCAGAGACCGGGAGCTTAGTAGGGCTTAGCAGCGGCCTGGCACGCCTTGAGGGCCTCGAGGTAGTACGAGCACGAGGTCATGTCGCCGTTGGTGGCCTCGAGGCACTTGGTGAAGTCTTCGGGGGTCAGTTATCGTATCGACGGGAGGAAGAAATAGTAGGGAGTGGTGAGGAGACGATACAACAAGTAGGGGAGAGCAAGAAGAGTACGAGGGCGCGATTGCGAGCGCAAGCACAAGTAAACGCAAGCAATGCAAAAGGGGGGACGGCCACAGCCACAACCAGACCACATCTCCCTCCTCTAGTATGCCTTGCGCCCATATTCTCTCCTGCACTCCCCGACTCTCCACTCTCCACTCTCCACTCCTTCACTCGGTGCTACTCACCCTTGGCCTGGACATCGCAAGTAGCGCCAAACGACTGCTGCTGCTGGGTGGGCAGCTCAGCGGGAGGAGGCGGTGCCTGCTGCGCCGACGACGAGCCGCCAAAGAGCATGTTCGAGATTCCGTGGCCAATGACCGAGCCGGCCATGGCGCCGCCCATCGTCGACGCAGTCTGCGCGAGGAGACCCGGCTGCTTCTGCTGGACGACCTGGACGGGGACGGCCTGGGGAGGGGGAGGCGCGGCGTGCGTGGGCGGGTACGCGGCGGTGTGGGCCTGGCGGGTGCCGGCCGACGAGTGCGAGGACGAGGCCGAGGGGCGGGCGGACGAGCGGGACTGAGCGAGGCGTGAGCAGTGCGTTCTGGATGGCGGGGCGGGGCGAGGAGTGCATGTATTCGTGCATGCGGTGTACACCTCGCTTCGGAGTACTTACAGAACGGGGCATTTTGAGAATGGGTGTTTGTGGGTTGGAAAGGCGGTTGAGAGAGATGAGATGAGAAATGTGTGGTGGCAAGAACGAGAGAGAGGTTTGTGAAACGTTTCTTTGTGGGCTGGATGGAGTCGGGGATTGGCCTTTTTCTAATATTCCAATGTCGCTCGTTGGCTGAAGCCCCGTCCCACAAGAGTGAGTGTCACCCTCCCGGCTGCCGGTCCAGAATCCAGCCTGTGGCCGCCCGCCCGTTCAACTGCCCGTAGGCCCAGAAGCCCCCGTAAGCCCCGTAAGCCCGCATGCCGTATGCCGTACCCCTCCAGGCCCTCCACCCTGGCTGGCTGCCTCTCTCTCCGCCCGGCGCCGTGCCGAGCATTCAACGTGTGCTACCACTTCCATAAAAAATTTGATCCCGCTCTCTCTCATTCTGGAGAGTTCCGACGATCCGACACTTCGGCAAATCGAAAATACAGCCCAGGAGATGGCGTCGATCAGGCCGGAGGGCGGAGACTGCGACCTGGCCGTCGGTCGCTGTGGAGGTTTGTTCTTGTGCTGACTGTTGGGCAGTGGCGATGCCGGTGATGATGCTTGGCCCGAGGTGGAGGACGAGGCTGGAGGGTGTGGAGGATGGGACGGATGGGATGGATGAGATAGACGGCGGTGTCGAAAGGGCTACTACCGCATTCGAGAACATTACCAGGCTTTACTGTGTCTATGGTCTTTGCTCAGCAACGCTGGCAGGTGTGCCGGACGTGGCACGCTGACGAGCGCTGCGCCAATGTCGGCATCCCAATGCTAACTACTATCGCTCTCCTCCGTGGCATTGTACCAGTCCTCGCCGCCGGGGGTGTCTGAATAATGTGATGCATGCATGCGCCTACTTCTGACTCTGTGAGCCGCCGCTGCTCGCCTCCCTGCCTCCTCCCTCCACTTCGGGTCTACGGCTTCCCACCCCGTCCAACGTCATGGCTGTGCTGTCCTTCCAGGCCATCTAATGAAACAAACATGGCGTAGCCGGTCGGTATCGCCACCCGCGAGCCCACAGCCCGCAGCTCACGCCTTCTTCTTGACGTGGTACATGTAGTTGACAATCTCGCCCAGCTTCTTCTGCACGGTCCCCTGCGCGCCAGGCCACAGTCGCCACACGCCGCCGAGCGGGTCGTACATGATGCCCTGCGTCTCGCCAATTTCCTCGGGGTTCATATCGTCGATACCCGGCGCGCGCTCCCACACTGCATCGCCGCCCATCTCGAGCGCGACATAGCGCCGCAGCTCCTCGGGGCGGATGTACTTGCTGTATGTGTGGGTTCCAGGTGTGACGAGGCGGAGGACGTCCTCGGCGAGCGTGATCGTGAGCAGCTGCGCGAGCGGGGTGCGCGAGATCGTCGACAGCGCGAGGTGCCCGCCCGGCCGGACCATGGCGCCCAGGCACTGGAGGAACTCTCCGGGCGAGTCGACGTGCTCGATCACTTCCATGCTGCACACGACGTCGAACGTCTCCCCCGCAGCCAGCAGGCTCTCGGCCGTCGTGTGCCGGTACTCTAGCCGGCCGGACACGGTGGTGGCCGCGCTGTTCCGCACGCCGTCCTCGTTGACGTAGGGGAGTAACGGGTCGTTGGCGGCGTGCGCGCGCGCAATCGCAATGTTGTGGCTCGAGGCATCGATTGCGAGCACATCGCCTCCCAATCGCGCAAGCGTCTGCGTGCGTCGTCAGATCCAGAATCAGGCCACACCTCCTTGGCTTTCACTAACCTCGGCAAGCAGGCCGCCTCCGCACCCGACATCAAGACACCGCAGGCCCTGCAACCACCGTCCCGCCCCGCGCGCCTCCCAGCGCTCCCGGTCCCCGTGCCGGTTCTCGAATGTCCACTCGGGCTCGTGCGCCGGGTCCAGCGCGACCTTTTGGCGCAGAAACTCGACTCGCGCAGGGTTCATGCGGTGCAGCAGGCCAAACTCGCCGCTCTCGTCCCACCAGTGCTCGCTCAGCTTGGAAAAGTGTGCAATCTCGTCAGAGTTGACCGTGTTCAGGTGTCGGCGAGCAGTCGTCGGGGCCGCGGGGGACGCCAGGGCCGCTGGCGTGAGGGGCGAACGGGGGCCTGCAGCCCGTCGCAGAAGGGGCGCGAGGGGCGCCGCGTGTCGGAGTCCGAGGGCGCGCCGCATTGTTGTTTTTTGGTATTGGTGTCGTTGTCGACGTCGTGAGGGTTGAGAAACGGCGCGGAAATATTCGCTCCGGCAGCTCGACGTCACTTGTACATTGGACACTGTCTGGGCTGGCCTGGGCCGCTCACTAATGGAAGGTTGTAATCATTAGAACTTATTAGAAAACCAGTCCTAATGCCCAAAATCTGATTCCGCTCCGTACTGGCAGGGTTTCCCCTGGGCGCGACGCGTCGCGCTGAATGAATGTTGAGATTGCTTTTCAGTAAAATGCACGGGTCCAGGCTGTTCGGCCCCCCCCCCTCCCATTTTGCCTTTTGTTCTTTTCATCGCTTGCGCCACCGCAACACAAACGGAACAACTATAACAGCAACAACAACACCATACCCTCCCAAACACTCCTTGCTCTCCATCCCATTTCACAACTTGCTTGCGTGTCAATAACCCACAAAATGTGAGCTCTCCGATCCACACATGGAGCTGACGCGCAGGTCCGACGCCCCCGTTGAGAAGAAGGCGCCGGCCGCGACGGTCGAGGACGTCGAGGACGCGCCTGAGCCGGCGCCTGCGCGTGAGACTTCTGCCGCCCCCGCTGCGGAGGGCAAAAAGGCTAAAAACGGCGGGGACCAGGAAGAGGCCCAGGCTGCCGACGAGGAGGAGAACCCGTACGCTGGGCTCTCGGAGGACGAGATCAAGGCCAAGGTCGCGACGCTCACTGCCGAGGGCAAGAAGGCCGTCGCGCTCAAGCAGTGGGAGGAGGGTGTGGCCAAGTATGGCGAGGCCCTCGAGGCTCAGTGAGTGTGGATGCGGGGCTGGTGCACGCTAGAAGGGTTCGATCAATCCAGCGATTTAAACAGCCTTTCTCCCCACCCGCCAGCGTCTGCACGTACTGACGAGACTCTAGGCGCCAGCTCGTCGGAAACCTGGACCCCACGATGGCGCCGCTACTCTACTCGTACGGTCGGGCACTGTACGAGCTCGTCCTCACACAGCAGGGCGTGATGGGCAAGGAGGAGGTGGCGAAAAACACGACGGTCAAGGACAAGGAAGAGGGTAAGGCCGGGGTAGGGAGCTCGACCGCGGCCAATGCCAACGCAGCCAACTTTGTGTTTGGCGGTGATGGCGACGACGACGAAGATGAGGAGGAGGAGGAAGAGGAGCAGGGCGCCGCGAACGCTGCGGACGACGACGACTTCAATGCCGCGTGGGACGTGCTCGATGTCGCGCGCACGATTTACGGCAAGGAGCTCGACAAGCCGGATCTCTCGGACGAGCAGAAGAAGACCCTCAAGCTCACTATTGCCGACTGCTACCTCGCCCTCGGCGACATTTCCCTCGAGACTGGTGAGTCGCAATGGGTGGTGTTTTAATCATTTTCACCCACTTTCTTCTCACATTGCACGAGCTGACGGGCAGAAAACTTCCCCCAGGCTGTGCAGGACTACACGGCAGCGCTCGAGCTGCAAAAGTCGGTCCTCCCCGCCTCGGCACGCGCGCTCGCTTCCTCGCACTATCAGCTCGGCACCGTGCTCGAGTTCAGCCCCGCCGGTCGCGCAGCGGCGCTCAAGCACGTCCAGGCCGCGCTCGACAGCTTCAAGCTGCGCGCGCAGGACATTGAGGCCGCAGCGGCGGGCAAGGTCGACGAGGTCAAGAGCGCCGACGTGGCGCGCATGAGCGCAAAGGAGCGCGAGACGGAATCGCGCGACGTTGCGACGCTCATTGGCGACCTCGAGGCCAAGATTGAGGAACTGAACTCTGGCCCGCCGCCCGAGGACTTTGTCGCCGAGACGATCAACCACCTCCTCGGCGGCATCTCGAGCTCCTCCACGCCCGTGGCGGACTCTGCGCCCGTCAACGACCTCACGTCCATGGTGCGCAAGAAGAAGAAGCCGGCTCCTGCTGCGGCCGCGCCCTCGGCGACGAACGGGAATGGAGCGGCGGCGGCGGAGAAGCGTCCTGCGGATGAGGATGCGGATGCGGCTGGCGCGCCGAAGAAGTCCAAGACTGAGTAAACACCTTGAAGATGGTGTCTTGTTGTGGGACATTAGGCACCGGCCATCATCGACGCAGACGCAGACGTTCATTGTTCAGTAGTAGATTTCGTTTTCGCTCCTTTCTTCTTCCCGTGACAGTAGGTGCACTGTATGCATTCATGATGACAGTACCGCGGCGATGCAGCATCAGCATAGGAGGCCATGCAGCTCCGGACAACAAGTGGCAGACTGGGCCAAAGGTGGCGGTGGGACACCCGTCTGTGCAACTTTCGGGCCAAGTCCTCAAGTGCTCGTAATGAATGCGACAAAGTGCATGATAACAGGACTATGGCACCACGAGATCCAAACCCAACCCAACCCCCCTTGCGTATGCCTAGAACTGGACCCAGAACTAGAGCTTGAGTCGCGTGGCATCAGCCACGTCGGCAGCCTGCTCCCTCTTCCTCCGCTTCGTGTCCTCCTTTGCTCCCTTGCCGAGCACCGTGACGCCCTTGCCAGTTTTGACGAGATTTTTGAGCGCCTCATCCTTCTCCTCGCGCACAGACTTGCGCTTCTTGCCATACAGCTGCTCTGTCGCCGCGAGGCGGGCGCGCTCGGCCTTTTTGGTTCTGCGCGCACGCGCGCGCGCCGTCTTGGCTTCCTGCGGGGTCTGTTCGGAGCGCGCGACGAGGTCGGCGGGCGCAGGGCCTGCAAACACCTCTTGCGGCGCGAGCATCGACGTGGCTGTCTGCGTGGCGGGAAGCGCGGTCTCCATGGACGTCGTGGCAATGTTGTCGATCGTCGTGATCTGCGCTTTGGGCGCCTTGGGCACAAAGTGCAGGCTGCTGAGCGCGTCGAGCTTGTAGCTGACCTCGGACCACAGGCGGTCAATCTCCTCGTGCTCCTTTTGCAGCTTGGCGTCGCGCGCGTCCGTGACCTTGCCCCCGGACGCAGCGGCAGTGTACTCGTCCTCGTAGATCTGCGCGAGCGACTGCGTGCTCTTCTGGTCGTTGAGCTCAAAGAAGCGCGAGGGCAGGAACGCCGTCGGCTCGAATGCGCGCACGCGCACGGGCGAGTCAAAGTTGTTGTCGAGGATACGCCGCTTGATCATCTCTTCCAGGGTTGCGACGCTCTCCTCGGTGATGGTCGGAACGACCTTGGCCACGTGCTCAAAGTCGAGATCCTCCTCGAGCAGCGAGTTTTCGGGACGCGCGCGTGCAGTCGCCTCGCCCATCAGCGTCCAGTCCTTGGGGCCAATAGCCTCCTGCTCCAGCTCGGCAATCTGCCGCGCGAGCTCGCGTTGCCGCTTCTCGTGCGTCGAGAGTTCTGTAAAAAGTCAGTACAATACTGCCAGGTCCTGATTGGGACTCACCCTCGGCGCCGCCCGCTTCCTCGTCCTCGCTGTCGTCAAATAGGTCCCCCTTGACGCGCTCCATAATGTCGCGCTCGACGTCCTCCTGCGCACCGTCGTCCTCCTGGGGCTCCTCCTCGGCAAACGTGACCTTGCTCTTCTTGGAGCGCTTCTTCTTGGTCTCGTCCTTCTTGCCGCCCTTGCCCGGTACCTCGACGCGCTGGGGCGGCTCGAAAAAGTCGCTGTACATGATTTCTGTGGCACGCGCGTCAGCACCAGATTCTCCCTTCCAAGCATCTGTGCATGGGTAACTCACCGGCATCGTCGTCGGCCTCCTCGAGGAACATCTGCCCAATGTCGTCGAGCTCGGCCTCCTCGTCCTCGTCGCCGCCGAGCGCGCCCGAGGTGACTCGCCCGGCCTCCTGCTCCTCGGTGAGGCGGTTGAACTCATCGATCGAGAAGAACTGGTCGTCGAGGGTCGCGTGCATCTTGCTGCGCGGCTTGGAGGGGCCGGGGGCGTAACGGTCGTCCGAGCCGGCCGAGGCGGAAGACGCTGCGTCGTCGTCGTCGCCGTCCTCTGCGGCGTCCTCCATCTCGACATCCGAGCCTTCCTCCTCGTCGTTGTCGTCCTCGTCGTCGTCGTCCTCCTCCTCCTCCTCATCCCCCTCGTCCTCGTCCTCGTCATCCTCAGACTCCTCCCCCTCACCGCCCTCCATCTCCTCGTCCGAGTTCCACCGAATCTCGCCGTCCTCGCTCCCGCTCTCGTCCTCACTCGCGCTCTCGCCCTCCTCGTACCCTTCCTCAGCCATCATGCGCTCCCACTCCTCGGCCGTCATCTCCTCATCGGAGCCCTCCTCCTCATCCTCCTCCTCCTCCTCCTCTTCGTCATCCTCCTCCTCCCCGCTCCCGTCCTCGTCGTCGTCCATATCCGACGGCGACTCGCCCGACCCAACCTCCTTGACGACCGCGCAAATACCCTCGGCGCGGAGCTCGAGCTGCGACCACACCTGCTCGGCGTCCATGTCCGCCGTCGTCAGCTCCCCAAGCGGCGTGTACGGCAGCAGTTCCTCGGGCAGCGGGAGAGGTGCGTCGTCCCCGCCAGCGCCGACAGTCTTGGTGCCCGCGCTGCGCGTCATGATTGGCGGCGGGTTCATGATGCTGCTCAGGAAGGGGTGCAGGTGCGGGTGTGACTGGGCCTCGAGGGAGATGCCTGCGTGTTAGTCGCGGTGTGATGAGAGTACGCAGAGAGATATCGTTGGGTGGGGACTCGGGGACAAGGGGACAAGGGAACAAAAGAACAATCAGAGCTAGTGGTCCAGTAGTGGCCCAGTCCTCCGACACACCAGAACCCCAACCAGCTCCCCCCTTCCCTCAACCCTTCACTTTGTAAAACTCACCGAGATCAAAAATCCCCTTGGTGGCATCAAGCGCCTCGCGCGCAAGCTCGGCGTCGCCGGAGGAAGACGCAAGGACATGCTCGCGGGCCTCGAGCAGCGCCGCGAGACGGCCAAGCGCGGGCGGGAGCTGCACGTCCGACGCAGTGGAGCGGGGCGAGTTGGGCGCCGCCGAGGCAGAGTTGGCCTGGTCGGCGCTGGCGCCCGCGGAGACGGCGGAGACGGCAGATGTGCCGTTCTGCTTCGGTGGGGGTGTGTCCGTGCCCATTTGGGATAACTAGAGCGGGGGGTGGGGTGGGTATTGTAGTTTGTATGCAGTCGTAACTTGTGTGATGTGTTGCTCTTTTTCTTTCCCAGTGAGAGAGAGATTGTCTGGCCTCTGGGTCCCAACTTTTGCATGTCTGGTGTTGGTGGAGGTTGGCAGGCCAGAATTTTATTGTTACGTAAATTTTGGCCACACCTCCCGCGTGGACCTCACGTTTTTGCTTTAGCCTAGGGTGCAGCTGCCAGCATGCAGCGCTGCACCATGCACCTCGACATACGCCGCACACAGCGTGCGTGCGAGGCTAGGTGCATCCAGGTCCGCACGTATTCAAATGTATTGTATTCATACCAAGCAGTGCCTGCATGCAAGCTTCACCATTGCTCTCAGCACTGAAGTGAAGAGTCATCAGCGTTGGGCAACGTGGGCGTGACACCGCAATATCAACCACCTCCTAGAACCATGTCCCTGTCTACGATGCTGCGGGCCACACCCTTCCAATGCCATTATGCCATACTGCTGCTCCAACCCCATCTGCTCCGTCCTCCTTTTCCTACGAGACTGCTATCCGCGCAAAGAATACATGTCGTGATTACCATGGTCATCTATCGACATGGCTACTTGTTCTTGCCCTTCTTCGTCGAGGGCGGGGTTGCTGTTGCAGGTGGCGTGGCGGCAGCCTCGGGGCTGGCGGCGGCGGTGGTGGTGGTGGTGGTGGTTGTGGCGGCGGCGTCTTCCGTGGCGACAGCGACACCGTCGTCGTCGGCCTTGATCGTCTCTTCAATCGTGTCTATCTTGCTACTCTTCTCATCTTGCTCTTGCTTTTGCTGGGCGGTGTCTTCAACAACCAGAGTCTCCTTTACCTGATCAGCAAGTCCATCTACAGCAGCACCACTCTCCGCGTCCGCTTCAGCATGCGCATCAGCCTCGGCATCATCGCCCTCACCCTCCTTGTCGACGTCGACCATGACGCCCGATCCTTCCGAAAAGCCGTGCTCGTCAAACAGCTGCCGGTCCTCGTCGGGGTCGGCGATCACCGCCGCAATCTTTGGCCGGCCCTGCGTCTCGAGCTCGGCGCGCCACTGCTTGACGACACCGCTGGCCTTGGCGGGAGCGTACGTGCGCGCCATGAGTGCCGCCTCGGGCAGGCGGTCCGTCTTGGCGAGGAGGTCGATACACGCCGCGCTGTCGCCCAGCTGGAGGAAGGCCGCAAAGGCAATGTTGTTGGCGCCCTTGGCGAGCGCGAGCTCCGCAAGGCGCTCGAGCCCCGCGCGGTCCGACAGCGAGGTGAACAGGAGCAAAAGCGCAGGCATGTCCTTTGCCTTTTCGAATGCCTCCTGCGCGAGGTCGAGCTGCCATGCCGCGAGCGCCTTGTCGCCAATAACCTTCCACTTGGCCTCGGCGCCCTCGGCAGGCGAGGCGCGGAGGAGCTCGAGCGCAGCCTCCAGGTCGTTGATGCCGATGGCAAGGTCAAACTTGTGGTCGGCGTCCGTCGCGACGGAAAGCGCGAGCTCCTTGAGGTCCTGTGCCTCGAGGAAGCGGGCAATGCGGTTGCGCTGGTCGGCCGGGATCGTCGGAAGGATGCGCTCGGCCTCCTCCATGTCGCCGCGGAGAATGGCGGTCTGGTACTCGACGACAATAAGCGACAGGGCATAGCTGAAAATGTTCATGTCCTTGTCGGCGACGTAGACACGGTTGTGGCTCGGGAGGTAGCCGAGGAGGTAGACGCCCTGGTCAAAGTGGTTGATGACCGAGGTCTGGTCGCCAATCAGGTAGCTAAGGCGGTTCGACGCAGACGTGTAGATGAAGCAGTCGCCGACCCAACGCGACGTCTTGACAGTCTCCGAGATCTCGGCCACAATGTCAAACGCCTCCTCGACACCCTCGTCGCCGATAATCTCACCAGACTCGAGCGCGGCAGCGTACGCGTCGCGGTCAAAGCGCAGAATGTAGAACGAGTCCTCGGCAGTAATGGCAACGAGCTCGCCCGAGGCCGACCACGTAACGTTTGTAGCGTCGACCTCGATACGGCGAACGATCGCTCCAGTCTCCCAGTCCCAGAACATGACGAATCCAGAACCACGGGCCGAGAGCAGAGGTCCGCCGTGAAGCCCCTCGATCGCCCAGCCGCCCTGCGCCTTGACGAGTCCGACACGCTCCTTGAAGTTCTTGTAGACGCGGACCTTGGACTTGCCCTCGAGGACGGCGTACGAGTTCGAGTCGGCAGCCCAGGCGAACGACGTACCGGTGCCAAACGCACGGTTACGCCACGCGAGCGCAGTGTAGATAATGTACTCGCCGTCACCGCACACAGCGACGAAACGGCCGTTGGGCGAGTGCTGGAGGCTCTGGGGGTAGACCTCGGTGGTGCCCAGGTCGCGGAGAGAGATGGCGAGACGCTGACCATCCTCAACCTCGGCACCCTCGCCAAGAGTAGCAATGTTGGCGGAGAGAATCTCAGTGTTGCGGGCGTAAACAATCTTTCCCGAGGCGTCCATCGAAACAGCGGGCTCGTCGCGGCCGAGCTTTACGACGACAGCACCCTCGTCGAAACCAACAGCGACCTCGTTGCCGCTCTTGCGGTACGCAACGCACCAGGCGCGCTCGAGACCATAGTTGAGTGTGTTCTCGAGACGGTACGTAGACGAGTGCCAGATCTTGACGGTGCCGTCCTCGGAGCCGGAGAGAATGATAGGCAGCGAGGGGTGGAAGATGGCAAATGAGACGTTTGCGGTGTGGCCCTCGAGTGTCTGCACGCACGACTTTGCGTGGTAGTCCCAGATCTTGACGAGGCTGTGACATGTCAGAATGTGTGCAACCGAGCAAGCATCCCACTCACCGGTCGTCGCCCGTGGTGACGAGGTACGGCCTGTCTCCGCCGTGGTAGTAGTCGACATAGTTGACGCCCTTTTCATGTGCCTCGAGGCTAAAGTTGGGAATGGGGCTGCCAAGCGACCAGACCTTGACGGTGTGGTCGAGACACGCGGACGCAAACGTCTGCGGATCCTTGGGGTTGATCGCGAGCGCCATAATGTAGTGTGTGTGTCCCTCAAAGACCTGGACACAGCGCCATCCCTTGTCCCAGTCCCAGCACTTGATCGTCATGTCATCACTGCCGGTAAGCACGAGCGAGAGCGTCGGGTGGACGGTGAGGCAGCGAATGTAGTCCGGGTGGGCCTCGAACGAGGTGATTTTCTCGCCAGTAGAGAGGTTGAACACGCGAAGCTGGAAGTCGTCCGAGCCCGAGACAAACTGCGATCGTTAGAGCAGCGAACACGAGATTGTTGTTGTCCCGAGGGCCACACCAGGTACTTACCCAGTTCTTGCGCGCAATGTACTTTACGCAGCGGACGGGTACGTCAGTGACCTCGAACGTCTTGAGGTCGGTCTGCGTCTCATAGTTCCAGATCTTGACCTGGCCATTGCTGAGAAGAGGTCAGCACAGCGTCCACAAGCGTCCACAAGCTCGACAGCAGCTCGCGGCTGACATTGACGAGACTCACTAGAGACCGCAGATGACGTGGGGCTCGGTCGGGTGGAAGTCGACGCTCTTGACCCTGTCTGACCGGGCAAGGAGCTTCCGCTGCAATTGTTAGTGAGGACGGACGCATGGCTCTTTGAGTTTGAGTGGTATTCACTGTGATGTCGAGGAGCATCGGCTGTACGCGTTAGCTTGTAAGCAACGTGGTGCAAACGAGAGTGGAACCCCGGTATGTGATCGTGCACTTACCATTGTGGACGATTTCTCGAGGGATCAAGGGCGGGAGAGACGGGGGTAGTTGGTACTCCCTCGCGCTCGATCGATGGAAGCGGAGGTAGGTGGAGAGAGAAAAGGAGGTGAGGGAGGGGGGAGGGGAGTTGGAGATGGAGATGGGGAGGATGGTGTGGAAAGGAGTCGCGGGTGGTGGTGAGGGGTTGTGAATGTCGAAAGGGTTCTGTCCAGCCAGGTCGTGGCTCTGACATGGACGTGTGTCGACGTGATGTGTTGGAGGTTGTGGGCCCTCTGGCCTCTGGCTGGAGGCCGGAGGGCTATCCAAGGGCGTAAGGGTAGGGGGCCAGGCTTATGCCCATGGCAGACTCAATGCCACGTGAGCCTGACATTTGAAACGTTGAAACACTATTGAATTACTATAAATGTCAGGCTCATAGTTGGATTATGTCGCCTCCAAGACGATACGATGAATTGAACGGCTCAAAAGCAACAACAAAGAACGTAGTTACATTTATAGTGAGACACAATGTTCCACCCCCTGTTTACCATGTCCGGCCATGTTCGTCTTTAACATATGATATATAATGTATGATACGGCACTGTGCACTTCCTTACGCGATAGATTGACATTCGTCTTGTTCGCTTCTCTTGTCGTCGTGTCCCCCTAACCATCTTCCCCTCTTCGCCTGTTCCCCTCTTCTTTTCTCTTGTCACTTGCAATTGTTCAGTCTACAAGGATGGCAGCACCCCCGCCGCCTCAACGGACATTGCGTCCCCGCATTCCTGCGTACGTGTACCTCTGCGCGGTATCCTTCGAGGGGCGCTGACATCTAGCGTTCGAGACGCTGTCAACCACGTCCCCAATCACCCGTCGTTGGCAGCGGCAGCCGCTCCAGTTGCTCCGCCAGCTGCGGGGCCCATCGTGCTCCCGCCGAATGCGCCAGCCTGGGCCCAGGCGATGGGAGCCGGATTAAACCAGGTGCTCACCCTCCAGGCCCAGATGTCGAACACGTTGACCCAACAAGGCGCCGACATTCGACAGCTCGTGATTGATTCCCGGTACTTGTACGCTAGAATGTTGTTTGTACTCTGAAAATAGGGCAACTAACGGGTCGCAGCGAGGCCTGCCGTATCGCCCGAATGGTCAACAGCTACGCTAGCTTGAGCCGCCATCAGCTCGAGCCACTACCCACCAAACCAGCGGCCCCTGTCGCAGGGCGCCCTCCACCTATGGGCGCGCCGCCGCCCCAGTTCCCGGCCACCCTGGGGGCTGCACGTCGTCTGAGCAGTATGTATATTTACTGTTTTTGTGCGATCTGGCGCTGACAGGCCAGACGCGCAGGTTGATGCGCTGCTGGGCGCATACCAGCTACCAATTGTTGGCACTCTTGCCGCCAAGCGCGAATTGCTTGCAGCCTTCTGCGGATACCGCATTTAGGTGGTACTGGATGCCAAGAGCATCAAGCCAGAGAAACCCCCCGCCGCCCCTCCTTCCTTGTAGCCACTGCCCGCCCATTCTCTTTCCTCATTGTAGATTAATCATGCCATGCCCCCAACGATCTTTTGTATCACCCATACAGCAGCAGCAGCGTCTCCGCGTCTGTCCAACACCCGGTCGCATTGGGCACTCGGTTTCACTAACAGCACACCAATGATCATCAAACTAAAAAAATGCTAGTAGTTTAGTCGACCTCGATGGCGTTCTCCTCGGGCGAGGAGGCGGCGGCGGCGGCCTTCTTGCCGCGGAGCTTGGCGGGGAAGTCCTTGGGGGGGTTGGCGGCGCGGCGGTTGGCGCGGGTGAGAGCCGAGATGCGGGCGACGGCAGCCTGAGAAGGTGTCAGTAAAGTTTCGGCTTGAGCACAAAACAAAATGTTTGTGTCAAAATGTGCTGGACGTTATTGCCCCAATGACGTGGTAAGCGGTCGTTGGGGCATGAGACGTCCTGCGAGAAGTAGTTGCTCTAGCAGGCCTAATACGCTCGGCCCTTCAAGGTGTATTCCGGGGAGTTCTAACGTGGCTGCTGTGCGGTGCGGACCAAAACAAATAGTACAGGCAGGTCGGCGCACTGAAAAAGAGAGACTTTTCTTTTGCAGGGGTACAATGGAAAGCGCTACTCACAGGGCGGAGGTCGGCGCGGTAGCCCTTGACGGCGGTCTGGACGGCGGCGATCTTGGCGGCGCGGCGGGGGCCGGTCGAGCGGCGGAGCGCCTGCGACTTGGAGGCCGAAGCGACCTTGCCGCCGTTGGCAGTGGTCTTGGTGACGGTGATGACACCCTCCTCGTTGGCCGAAATGTCGACAACCTTGGCGTTGGCGAGACCAGAGTACTTGCCCGAGTGGAGGTTGACGAGGTTGCCCTTCTCGGCCGAGAAGATGGGGCCGTTGGGCGAGGCGCGCTGGAACGAGTTCCACTTGCGGATGAGGAGCCACTGTAGGTGTTAGTGCCGTGGACATCGTCAAGTTGTGGAAAGCGGAGCAGAGCGCAGAAAAGAGCAGAGCAGAGTCCAGAAAGGAGCAGTGTCGTTGTCGCCGTTCGTGTCCCTGGTGCGTTGCGCTTCGCCGAGCGCTCGTTCGCCGTAGGCGTCCCCAGTCTATCCCGCCGTCCCCTGCCGTCCTTCCGTTCGTATCGCATTCCGTCCGTCCAGTCCCCGCGAGCTTGCGCCCTCCCGCGCCGTCCAAACGGTCCTCCGGGCCATTCCCGCACTGCAGTCCAGAAATTTCTGCCTTCCCTCCCTCGGCCCTTCTTCGCTCCCTCCATCCTTCCTTCCTGCACGGACGCTCCGGCACGCAAATCTCGGACGGACACGGGGGACGCAGCGGAGGGACACAAAACGGCGGACGGGCTGGCGGACTTGGGTTCGTTTTTCGCGGGACGACGTTGGCGGGCTGGAACTCGAACTCGGACTCGACCTCGATCTCGAACGCGGACGCCGACACTGCTCTCCTCCCCTGCCCCTCTTCGCGCTCGCTCTCGTCGTCACGCTGCTGGGCTCCGCTCCGGCGGCGCGCGCGTGTACTAACCTGGAGGTCGGCGGACATTTTTGGTTAGCGATACAAGGGTTGCTGGACGCTGTCCTTTGGCGGGCGGTCAGTTGATGTCGATGCACTGGCAGCAGCAGCAGGCAGCATGCACGCACCCCTGCGAGCAGCGAGCGAGGGGGGCGGTCCGCTGGGACACTGGGACGGTGGGGTGGTAGTGCGCCAGCGACCCACTGGCACTGGGTGGGGTGGGTGCAGGATGGGGACATGGGAGGGGGTGGAGGCGCCAGGTGGCTAAAGTCCTATCGCCGAAAATTTCGAGTGGGAGCAATTCAGTGGTCATCCCTTGTGGCCTTGTACGCTCGGCCAGGCTGGGCAATAATAAAGGGATTGGCCGTGCTACTGTGTGTAAATACGTGTGCATGTGCGTGTGCATGCAAGTGTACACCGTTGTATTGTTGACATACTTGTTTGCATTGCACAACTTTCACAGCGCATAAAGGATACTAGCTCTCACTTGCGCATGACTCGGTACCCTGCCAGACATTGACGAGGAGACACACGCGGGTACAAGAGGGAAACACCTGGCGTCTAATGGCGGCGAGCGCAGGCGTCTCGAGAGGTTGAGGACGGTAAATGGTGCAGTCCACGCCAGTCCAGTCATTTCCATTCCTCTGGGCCACTGGGCCACTGGGATATAGGATGTGGGATAGCGTTGTCGACTCGATTTCGGACGTACTTCAATTCTACAGTAGCTAGTAGCTTTTGTTCTCCACTTGTTGCATTCCCGGCGTATGCTATTTGTGTGCAGTGCCCACCGAGTCCATGAGCGTTCCCGAAAGGACTCTCAACTTGGAGCCAGCTGCCTCCACCCTTCAGTTGGCAGCTTCAGCGCTCCAGCTGCGTTGAGGAGAGTTGCAACGATGTCGAGCGTGTCGAGTCGAATCAACAATCAACAAACAGACAATTGGACAAGCTCAGCGCTGAATGCAGAACGGCGGACCTGGCCGCAAAGTGTATATTGCAGGCTGCAAGGTTTTATTAACATTTGAATACAATTATAACAGTAATAAGCAATCTTGATAATGACACGCGACGAAAATGACGTGGCAATAAATTTCCAAGCCGACAAAAGAATGCACTTTTAGAGCTGAGCGGCTAGTAAAGCTAGTAATGAACTTTGCTGGGTGACAAGTGGCCTGTGGCCCTATCTTGCAGGCAGCCCAGGCCAGCCGGCCAGATAGAGCGCTCGCGGACCAAACGCTGCTGCCTCGCACTGATTCCTCAAACCCACATTGTTCGTCCGTCGTCCGTCGTCCCTTGTTGTTCGTCGTCCGTCCCGTCTAGAGTCTATGCTTTCACGCCCACTCGCGGCATTCTTCAGAGCAGCTAGAACGTCTCGTGCCCCAGCACTTGTCCAGCGCCAGGCCCCGACCGCCTCCCTTCTCTACCGCAACAACGTAGCGAGCAACACCATCTCCCAAAAGTTGCTCTTCTCCACTTCCTCGTCCATTCTCGCAAAAGCTCCCCGCAAACCATTCCCCACCATGGCTGCCGTCACCGACCAGGACATTATCGCCCGCTTTGGCGCGCTCTCCATCGCCTCGCCTGATGTTATCACGCACGGCGCCGTCAAGGGCGGTGCCGAGTGGCGCGCCGAGCTCGACAAGCTCGGCAAGACGGGCGTCGCGCTCACTAAGACGGTACGTGCGCGTCGAAAGGTGGAAAGTCGGGCGGGCGGGTAGGTGGCGTTTTGGAAGTGGAATTTCTCGAGTCGATACACAAGGTCGTACACACAGGCCACAGGTTCTGAGCTGGGCAGGCGTTGTGTATAACTCCCGCGCACAATGCCTTGTGCTAAACGCGAACCTGCACGCCGACCGGGAAAGAAAAGGACATGGAACACGGACACGGACACGGACACGGACTGACACCACACTATAGCTCCTCTTCAAGCCCAAGACCGCCAAGACCGCTGAGCCTACCCCCGTCCTCGTCCTTGCCAAGGAGGACACCGAGACCTCGTCGGGCGCCATCGGTGGCCTCCTCAAGCTGAAGGAGCTCCGTCTCGCCAACGAGGACCTCATCAAGCAGGTCATCCCCTCGGCTGCTTCCAAGGATGACGGTGAGTGTGGCGTGTTGTTGGAATGTTGGAACTTTGGAGTCCGGCCGTCGATCTGGTCGACTCAGTTTCATTGTTGACAAGAAAAAAAAAATCGACTCTTGGAGCTTGCACACTCCAGACTGCTGTCGACTTGTGTTGCCACTCATTCACAAGACGACTTCTACTAACGTATATCAGTTACCGCCCTCGCCCTCCCCAAGCCCGTTCCCTCCACTCTCTTCATCATCCTTGACTCTGCTCTCGCCTCGTCGTCGGAGCAGTACGCCCTCCACCTTACCTCGTCTGCCTCCACTGTCTTCCTCAAGGGCACTGAGATCAAGTCGTACCTCGAGTCGTTGACCGCTTCGCCCGAGGACGTCCGTGTCGTTGACTTTGCCGAGCTCAAGGCCGCTGCCCCCGCTCCCGCCGCCAAGCCCGCCGCCGCTCCCAAGGCCGCCCCCGCCAAGAAGGAGAAGAACGAGGACCTCTACGAGATGGCTATCCAGCACAAGAAGGAGGAGGACTTCCCTGGATGGTACACTGATGTGCTCATCAAGGGTGAGATGCTCGACTACTATGACATTTCGGGATGCTACATCCTCCGCCCCCCTTCGTACACCATCTGGCAGGAGATTACCGCCTTCTTCGACGGCGAGATCAAGAAGCTCGGCGTCAACGACTGCTACTTCCCCATGTTCGTTTCGCGCGCCCGTCTCGAGAAGGAGAAGGACCACATTGAGGGTTTCGCCCCCGAGGTTGCCTGGGTTACCAAGGCCGGAAAGTCGGACCTCGAGGAACACATTGCCATCCGCCCCACCTCGGAGACTGTCATGTACCCCTACTATGGCAAGTGGATCAAGTCGCACCGTGACCTGCCCCTCAAGCTCAACCAGTGGAACTCGGTCGTCCGTTGGGAGTTCAAGAACCCTCAGCCCTTCCTCCGTACTCGCGAGTTCCTCTGGCAGGAGGGCCACACCGCCTTCCTTGAGAAGAAGGAGGCCGACGAGGAGGTTCTCAACATTCTCGAGCTCTACCGCCAAGTCTACGAGGACCTCCTTGCCGTCCCCGTCATCAAGGGCAAGAAGTCGGAGAACGAGAAGTTTGCCGGCGCTGACTACACCACCACCGTCGAGGGCTTCATCCCCACGACTGGACGTGGTATCCAGGGTGCCACCTCGCACCACCTCGGCCAGAACTTCTCCAAGATGTTCGACATCACCGTCGAGGACCCCAAGGCCAGCCAGGCTGACCGCGAGGCCGGCAACGCCAAGGCCTTTGTCTACCAGAACTCGTGGGGTCTCTCGACCCGCTCGATCGGTGTCATGGTCATGACCCACGGTGACAACCAGGGTCTCGTCTTCCCTCCCCGTGTCGCTCTCACCCAGGTCGTTGTCATCCCCGTCGGTCTCTCCAAGGGCGAGGGCAAAAACCAGCCCATCTACGACGCGTGCGAGATGCTCGTCGCCGAGCTCAAGGCCGGCGGAATCCGCGCCACCACCGACCTCCGCGAGGGCTACACCCCCGGCTGGAAGTTCAACGACTGGGAGATGCGCGGTGTCCCCCTCCGTCTCGAGCTGGGTCCCCGCGACATTGCCAACAACTCTGCGCTCGCCGTCCGCCGCTACGACAACCACAAGGAGTCGTACCCGCTCTCGGACATTGTCAACGTCGTCAACAAGTCGCTCGACGACATCCAGGCGGCCATGTACCAGCGCGCCCTGGACAACTTTAACAAGAGCGTGCGCCCCGTGCTCAAGTGGGACGACGTCGTGCCCACCCTCGACGCCAAGTGCGCCATTGTCATCCCCTGGTGCGAGGACCCCCAGTGCGAGGACGACATCAAGGAGCGCTCAAAGTCGCAGGCCAACGCCGGCGTTGCAGAGGACGTCAAGGCCCCCTCGGCAGGCGCAAAGTCGCTCTGTATCCCCTTCGACCAGGCCCGCTTCGGCGCCTTCCCCGACGGCGAGCACCAGAAGTGTGTCCAGTGCGACAAGAAGGCCAAGAGCTGGACCCTCTTTGGCCGCTCGTACTAAGCGCGCGCGTAACCGAAAAGCGGCTTGGTAGGAGTAGAGTCTGATGCGGCGGCGCGACGTTATCATTTGTGTAGTTTCCGGGTCATGCATGTACGCATGTGTCTGAAGTGTGCAGCAGAGTTGACAGAGGGGTGAGGTGCAGTTAGATGGGCCACTCAGTGAGCCGGTACTACCGCAGTTTTACGTCGTTGATCCGTATGAGTACAAGTGCCTGCAGGGAGCGTATGGCAGGTCAGTCTTCTCGACACCGAAACAGCAGCATCAGTATCAGTCTCCACTGCCACCCGTGCATGGTCCTGGCTTGGTCAACAGCTAGCACAGCTGCTGGGCTGACATTTGTAGGTTAGGGCATTTCCTGTCCGCAGCCTTGCTCGCCGCCAGCCAGCCAGTGGATGCAATTTCCCACTTTGAACATGTCCGAGGGTGCGACCAGTGATGCGTGGGTCATTGCACTCCACAGCAAGAAATCAGAAATCAGCACCGACTTGTCTCCAAAATCCAAGCACTGCGCACGTTCGCGCGGCATCTATCCCGGGCACGCGCAAGTACTCCAAGAGGTCAGAAACACGGGGGGATATATACATTTCCTGCCTACACTCTGCACTCGCGGCCCGCCGACGCGCCGCGCGCCACTACCTCGCCCTCGCCCTCGCCCTCGGCCTGGGTCTACGCTTCCGGGGTCCCGAAGGCCCGGTCTAAAGCTGGCCAATGCGCTGGGTGACGCGTTCCTTGAAGGTCGAGTCTGGTCGAGTCAGTATTGTCACTTATCTGTTTCATCTTGTCCATGTCCACACCGCCACGAAACGATGGTGGTGAGTGACCGCGGCCGGCGGCCCGTGGGGGGCACTGCACTCACAGGCGTTCATGATGGTCTGCTCGTTGATGACGATATCGGTCGTGTCGGGCTTGGGGCGGGTCACGCGGCCTGCGATGGCGGCGGCGTCTGTCTCGAGGATGATTCTGAGGTTAGATCTTAGCGGGGGAGAGGGGGGGGGGGGAGGGGGGAAGGGGGGGAGGGAACATGACAGGAAACGGAGCGTGGCTTGGAATCACGCCGACGAGGCCGACGAGCGACTCGCACATTCCACCCTGCCCGTCGCGGAGCGCACGGCCAGTCTCCAGTCGGCCGCTACCTTGCGTTTCGCGTTTCGCGTGTCACAGCTCACTGCCCGACGTGGACTCGGCACTGCGGGCCTCGGCTTGCTGTCCTCCCGGGGCGTCTGCACTCCATGGGTGCGCGATCTCGAGGCCATGTCGCCGGACGGACCGGACTCGTATCCGCTGTTTCCTCTCCCTCTTCCTCCCCTTCCGAACCCACCCCTAGAGCCCACACACCACTCACCCATCATCCACCGTCTCGTCCGCCGCAAGGAGCACGAGATCAAGGCTCTCGAGCACGTTGCGCTTCTCAATCTGGCCGCGGAGGAGAAGGGACACGGCGTCGTGGAACGCCGTGAGTGCCGCCTGGAGCATGAGCTCGTTGCTCGTCGCCAGCGGGCCGACGACGTGGAAGTGCAGGTCGGTCGAGGCGCGCGTGAGGACCAGGTGCGGGGGGAGGGGGTGGATGTCGCCTGCGGATCCGGGGAGAGGAGAAGACAATCGGGGTCGGCGATTCGGTGTCGAGAACGAGAGGGAGGAGCGCGCGTCAGTACTTGGTCATGACAACACCAACAACAACACCACCACAAACACCAGAAGCAGCCCCTCCCCCTACTCGCCCTACCCGCCCCCCCCCCTCCTCCTCCTCCCCGCCCAACAGCGTTACTCGGCTACTCACCAGCACCCCGCCTCGTCTTCTCATGCACGCTCTTCTCAAACGCGCGCTGCTCCTTGAGCGTCGCGAGCCCAGGCATGCCCGGCCCGCCGGCGCCGACGCCAAAGTCCGCCGCGGTACCGTGCCCCGGCGTGCTCTGGTGCGGCGGCTGGTAGTACTTGGCCATGACGCGGTTGCCGTCCGCGTCGAGGACGAGGAGGGCGGTGATGGTGTATAGCGAGAGGTTGGCCTGCAAGTGTTAGTGTTGGGGAGGGCGGGAGGCCGAGGGCCGAGGGCCGAGGGGAGGGAGGGAGGGGGAGGGGGGGGGAGAGGGCGGGGCGTACTAGAGCGTGCACCCGTTCCTCGCCACCATCGTGCTCACCATCTTGGGCCTGCGTTTCGATGAGATGGGTTGGGAAGAGGACTGTGAATAAATCTAAAGCGGAACGAGCAATGGAATGTAATGCGACGAGATGCGACAGTATGCTGGACTGACGCCTGGATTCTTGATTGCGTTGCGTTCACGCGGCCAGGTAGCAGCTAACGTGGCACATTTCAGGCACGCTTTCGAATCTTGGCCATGACATTTAATAAAAACACAAAAGTAATCTGTTGGCCCGCTTCTGCACCCACCTCCGTTCCACGAATACGAAATGCACTGCAGCTGGTACCATGGTACAACGGACTTCATGATATTGACAACGACGAAGCTACTCAAGAATATGTACAACGGCGTGGGCGTGAATTGGAGACATCGGCGTGGCTGTGGCTCTGGCTGCGGTGGAGGGGGTGGCGCAGAAACGAATGGGTGGTGGGGCGGAATGGAGCAAGGGCACCCGAGCCTATGGATGAAGGCGAAGAGGTACTAGGTGCAAGTGTGGTACTAGGCGTGGAGGTAACTGCAATGACAAAGGGGGTGGATTGCCGACGTTATGCAGCGCACAATGCCGCTGATAACAAAAAGGAAGTAATCACGAACAGGAATACGCAACGGCTCAAGCATCCTGGCTCTCGCCGTCAACGTCCGGCGCCATAGACAGCTGGCTCATGCCCTCGAGGCCGAGCGAGTTGGGAAAACGCGACTGCGAAGATTTGACTACCGACGTCAGGCCGATCGGCGTGCCCAGGACTGGCTTGTCCGCAGCGGCAGCGCCATCGGCGATTTCCTCAATCTTGCTGGCCTTGTCTTCCCCGGACCCGTCGCGGTGCTGCTCCATGACGTGGAGGGCATCGCCGACAATGACCGTGTGGCCGGGAATAAAGCTGAGCGCAATGGAGCCAACGGTCGATGTGACGAGACCGGCGACGCGCCTCGACAGCCAGCTGAAGCGTTTGGCAAACGGCACAAAGGTATCGATCACGTCCTGGACGTCGACCACGTCGCGAACGTGGGTCGCCTTGCCGACTTCGTTAAACTCGACAATGGTCGAGATCGGCAGGTCCCAGTGAAGGAGGAAATCAAACTCGCGCAGAACGGATGCAGCGAGAGAGTGGACAAAGGAACGTGGAGGCTCGCTCAGCGAGTCGGTTGATTCGGTTGGCGACAGGAGATGGTGGTGGTGGGAAGGTCGACGGATAATGGAGGGGAAGAGATGCAAGGAGACGACACTGCGGGACATGTGGTAAGCAGAGGCACTCCCTAATCCTAAAATGGCGTCACAGCAAGACATACTGGTCAATAAGAGCAATGTGGTATCCTTCTGAGACAAGTGTCAGCATACAACTGTTTTTCCGCCACATTTCCCCTTTCTGCACGTTTTCACACTCACCATAGCACTCCATGCAGCCGATATCGCGGCATTCGGCAGAGACGTCCCAGAGTTTCCACCACCCGTCCGAACTATTGTTGCGATGGATCACGGGACCAGAGGATGCGAGCCATTCGTCTACAGGGTCTACTGTACGCTTGCCCTTGTCAGTCGCAGGGGCGCGGTTCGTGACGTCAATGTCGTCCGAGCCGAGCACGGCGCCGCGAATGCGAGACGTGAGGTTGCGCGCGTGGAGTAAAAGCGACGAGGGGGTAAGCGAGGGCACATATGCGGTGGAGAAGAGCTGGAGGAGCGCAAAGTGCGTGAGGACCGACTGTCGAGAGGAGAGCCGGATGAGGGGGTGGTCATAAACTGCGTGGGGTAAGCACAGACCTCGAACATGTCACGCCAAGGTCGCCCCGGGCAAGTCACAGCCCACTGGCCAGTAAAACTCGCTGAAACCTCTTGCGCCCATTTTCCTTGTCCTGTCCGCCCCGGACAAGCCGGACAAGCAGAAGTCTACTCACCACAGTCGCCCTCAAACCATCGCTCGACCACCCGCTTGACCTCCCTTCCCTGCTCTGCCCACTCGGGGGACGACGTGCCCGCAGGGTCCTCCATGCCGCGGTACAGGACACGATGAATGTCAATCAAGGCCTCCATCGGCTCCCCGGCTATGCGGCCAAACAGCTCAGAGTCGGAGCCATAGTCGCGGTCGCGGTCCGGTCCACCCTCGGTCGTCGCGCCGTCACACCCTTCCCTGTGGTGGCCCGGGAGGCAGCCGCATCGCACCACCGGGTTGGTGGGAGTGGTGGGTGGTTCCCCGTAGGCGTGGTAACTGTGGAGTGCGTGACGAAGCGCAGCGAGCGATGTGCGCGATCCAGAACCGTATAGCGACCCACCACCACCACCACCGCCGCCGCCGCCTCCACCGGCACCGGCACCGGCACTAGCGTGGTGGTGGTGGCCACGGTAAGGCGTGCTGTGGCCCGAGTAGGTCGACGAGAGCACCGACGGATGCCGCGAGTGGAAGCCCAGTGCTTCGCCGGGGAGTGCTGCCGACGACTGGCCTGGAGAATACGTCGAGCGATCCGGAATGTAGAAGCGCGGCTGGTGGCGAGACAAGGTCGGGTGCGGGAGATCGTACTCGGTCGAAGCAAACGTGAAATACGACATTGCGGAGTGCGGGGGCTGGTCAATGTGCTCGCCGTCGCGGTCTGTCAAGCGGTGGCGAAGCGGTTCCAGCTGGCCTGGGCGATGCAGTGGTGGCGGCAGTTTGGAAAGAGTCACGAGCGGGTAGCGGCGGGGAGGGGAGTGGAGGTGAGGTGTGGTGATCGAGTGAGTGGACAAAGTTGGGTTGTAGTAAAAGTGATAAAAGGATCAATGATGAATGGATGGATGATGACAAGAGGACAAGAGGACAAGAGGACAAGAGGACAAGAGGACAAGAGGACAAGTGAGTGCGTGGAAGGGAGGACGACGTCAAGATCAGTTGTCTATAGGGATGTGGGGGGGAAGTGTGTGGTTGTGTACCCCATGGAGAGTAGCGTCTCTAGCTCTCTAGGTCGAGATGAAGATGAGGGGAGAGGGGGTGGGGCACAAGGGAGTTAAGTTGGTCTAGTGATTACTTCAACGAGTGAGGATTGATCGATTGGTGACGATTTAGGGTAAAGGCTCGCAGTAGAGTAGAGAGAGACAAGAGCTGGGGGGGAATCGACCATCCAGTTCAGCTGTATTATTAGTGATATTATTGAATGTAATAATAAATAATAAAAATACGACTGCGAAAAGATTGGAATTTTGAATTTGAATTCCATTTTTTGTGTGTGGCAAAATCACGACTCCTAGAGAGATGTAAACAGTGTGACAGTTATGTGTGGTGGAGAAAGAGAGGAGCAATACGGCGGGGAGTTCTTGTTTCGGTCAATAATTCTCTATTAAGGGGCACATTCCAACAGCGAGGAAGAAGAGAGAAAAAGAGAAAAAAAAAAAAAAAAAAAAAGCAAGTGGGAGGCATTTCATTATTGGCATTACCATGTTGAATGTGTTCCCATTAGGAAAAATTAGATACTGTACTGTACTGTACAGTACTGGCAGTGATATATATATATATATATTTTATTTTTTAATCATCCCCTTCTTCATTTCAAGGACGGAGAGTTGATATTTATTGGAGAGTGTGGAGTGGACCCTGATCTACCCTGACCTGGAAGAGTGGAAAAAAAAAAAAAAAAAAGTGATCTACTATCCGACACACTCCACAAACTTCGTTTCTCTCTGTTTTAGAACCACCATAGGGAGGTGGCACGCAATAACGGATACAGCCAAAAGAGAAACCTACAGTACAGTAAGTTATGGAGTGAGGGTGGCATGTATGGAAGACGCTGGCCCAATTATGGTGTACAGGAAGCGGTACGAGTAAAGGCCAAGTATGGAAAGAAGGCAGACAGACAAAGTCGTCACTCTCGAAGTGCAAAAATCACATCTGGGTGAATCAGGACCCAAGTAAAGGAGGGGGTAAAGGAGAGGGAAACGGCGGGAATCAGGCAAGGCAGGGGCCAGGGAGTGCCTCAAAATGACATAATCTTATGGTTCCATTTTGTCCATTATTAAGAAAATATGAGAAGAATAAAAAAAATAAAATCTCCACTTTTTGCTCCTTTTTTCCGCCAAGCAACCCCGTCAGCCCAGCGATCTCGCCACGGCGACTTTTCACTTTTCGTATTCTGTTGTTTATTATTATTATTTTATTCCAGTGCAGTCAACCTAGGCATGCCAAGTAGACAGCGGTGAACGTGATGTTAACCTTTGTGTCTCCTCTGTTGATGGATTCGCTTGCGTAGAGCCACGTCGCTCATCACCTGACAGTACTGTATTAGGTTGACCTGTAGAGACGAGGAGCACAACCATATGGAGGTGCTGGTCCATATGGAGGTGCTGGTCGTGGCGCAGTGGTCGCGTTTACAAGATCCATCTGAAAGGCTAGAGACACGAACTAAACATGAGCTACTAAACGAAATGAGACCAACGAGACTAGTAAAAGACGCGTGTCTCGCTCTCCGGGTTTAGCTGCACCGACACGCAGTAGCT
Organism: Apiotrichum mycotoxinovorans; assembly: GCA_013177335.1. Lineage (NCBI taxonomy): Eukaryota > Fungi > Basidiomycota > Tremellomycetes > Trichosporonales > Trichosporonaceae > Apiotrichum > Apiotrichum mycotoxinovorans. Next base: position 806,259 of record CP053625.1, on the reverse strand, counting down.
GAACTGCTCAGGACACGGAGACACGTAAAACACTTTCTGTATTCAGTCGGAGAGAGTGTCCACTCGTCGAAATTGGGTTGGCCGGCTTACGTTTGGCTCACAGGTTCCAGATTCCCAGATCGATCAGAGTCCAGATCCAGACTGGTCTTTGCAGTGCAAGGGAGCAGTGGTGCATGTGCTGCTCGCACCACCGCATGCGGCATGGTATACATCTGCAATGTTGCTGTTCTGATCTGCGGTGCCTTGCTACTGCACAGCGATTCAGTTTTCAGTTTGTGGCGGATTACTGCTGATGCTGATGCTGATGCTGATGCTGATGCTGATGCTGATGGCCGACCTTTCCTTTGCGGCGCCTTTTCTCTGTGGGCTTCCAATATACCAGTGCAAGGAGCAGAAACAGCGGCACTAATCTCGAACCGGTGGGCCAACTACGGTACAATTCTAGGCTGTAGTCGTCGACAGCATCTGACCTTTGGCTCGGGAGGAAGGAATCAGTGAGGAATAGCGCTGCTCAGAATGAGGTTCGGATGTGGCCATACTCCATAGTCGCTCCCAGGGTATTGCATAGTGAGGTCTGCACAAAACAGTTGGATAGCATATTGGCGACAGCGCAGACAGAGTACTCGATGTACGCCACATGTGGCACGCCAAACTGCACCACCCACCCCGATGTGGCAGTCGTGCGACAGTAGCAAAATTGGCACCGAATAGAAGGTCGGGAATGAATGTTATGACGGTGATAGAGCTCACTGCCGGCGGTTGTAGGAGGTTTCCAGGGGTGCAAGGAGGTAGTTCTTCGCTACCACAGCAGCATACAGAGTAAGTGGCGCAGTCCGCACGTGTGAAGCGGCGGGGAGGCCCGGTCACTGTCGCCGATGTGGGAGTCGCGTGACACTAACAAAATGAATGAAATGAATGTACCGAGGGGCATGTCGAGAAGAAACGATCATTCTAGTGATAGAGATGCCCTCTGGCAGCTGCAAGTTATGGGGAACTCCAAGCAATATTTACCAGGCAGTGAGAACGCAGCGTTCCATCACCGAGCCCGGAGTACTGTCACTTTCACAGCAGCCTTCTCGCGTGAACCAGCGAGCTCAATCACAACCAATGCCTGGCACCTTAGTGTCTGGATACGGCATGTCTGCGAGAGTGTTGTCTTTCCATGAATCACCTACCACGTTGCCTCATGAACGCTCAGCATCAAATCAAAACAGAATGACAAGGCGTTTACCGAGCCATTGGTTTAAAGTCACGTAGACGTCGATTACATTCCCACTTGTCAGCAAACTACATAGCCCATGGTGGGTCTCCTCAAAGTTGTGTACCGCTCGCGAGTACAACGGAAGAGACCTCGATGCCCGGTGTCGGGACCCAAGTATCAGGTCTCATGTTCTCCGCCCTGTGCCACAGTCGCTCTTATGATAATTTTTTTTTCTGGTGCAGCGTAGTCGTGCATCATATTTCCTCTCATCATGAGATCAGGAGCATTGTGACGCGCACATGCACGTCCACCGCCTCGCTATCATTTTAGCCCAAGAGGATATGGCGACTCTGATATTCTTGTCCAGTGTACACTGAGCATCTCTCCGCCCACACGGCGTCGCCATGAATCGAACTGAGTCGAACCGAACCCCACTCCAACCGCCACCACAGCAACACGGGCCCAAACTCAAGGTCGCTTGCCCCTCCGCCTTCCCGCCTTCCACTCTCCCCTATCGTTGCTCGTTGACGACATCCCCACCGCCTTGCCTTTCCACTGGACACAAAAAGGACCCTCACTACTCTCAAACTACGAGAGAGAGGGTGACAAGACAGACAGGTCTCACTGGGAATCGAACCCAGATTACAGGAAGGAAGGTGGATGAACAGCTTCAGAATCTTGTGTACTAACCGTTATACGATGAAACCGGCGTGCACCGGCGTTCGGGCCTCGGCTCCGCCGGCTCGGGGTGTGTTCAAAGAGATCCGGAGGCGTTGGGAGGGCGGTTAGACAGGGAGGGAGGGAGGGCACGGGGGCTGAGAAGCGCCTACTGAAGGAACGGGCCATCGTGCGAAGCCAAGGGAACGAGGCGAGCAAGAGTGGCGGATCTGCCCTGGTAAGGAGGGACATGTACATCCAGCGCACCTGTTACTCCAAGAAATATTGCATTGAGCTCATTCACGAGACTACCGACTTGCAGAGCCTATCCAAACTAGAAGAGAACCAGCAGTTGCGCGGAGCGAATAACTGGACTGCGCCTCATCACCTCCTCATGCATCCCTATACTGTATCATGACCGCCGCAGTCGATAGCACCAAGAGATACATTTGACCGCCCACATCCCATCTGACTAGTCTACTCTACTCGACCTCCCTCTGCGCAATCTTTGGGAACCGCAAAGCCTGGTACACCACGACGCCAGCAAACACCGCCTTCGACGCCTCAAAGACAGTCAGGCCTCTGGACACGTAGTAGTGGCCCATGACGACCGGCAGGTGGTACAGGAAATTGCACACCTCGATGCCGACAGCGAGGTACGCCGCGAGCGCGTACATGCCTGCAAACGAGCGCGCGACGTGGTTCATGCGCAGCTGGAGGAGCGTGGCGGTCGCGAAACCCGCCCATCCGATGGCCTTGACGGTCTTGGCCAGGAAGTCTTGCGTGGTCGGGTCGTCGTACTCGCTCAACGGCAGCTTTGGGGGGATAATGTACCCGCTGGACACGTAGAAGAAGGCCATGCAGGCGGCAAAGGTCTGGACAATGGTCAGTGTTCTCCTGCAGAACGCCCCGTTCCGACTCACCACAAGCGTGCCGAGGACAGTGGGCCAGAGCGGCTCGAGGCGCATCGTTTCGCGCTCGCGCTGGGTCCATTTGCGCCCTGGCCACCGGAGCTCAAGCTTGATGTTGGCATCAACGCGGAGCGTGTGCCGTCCCTCAATGGCCGAGTACTCCTTGGCCGCCGTGGTGCCCCGAGGATCGAAGCCCCACCCGTGGCCCCGGAGGTCGAACGGCGCCACAAGACGCAGCTGGAAGATTTCGCCGGCACACAGTAGCACCAGGACGCATACGAATCCCACAAAGCCAAAGAACCCATAGGGCCCGCCACGGAACAGGAACCCCGTGACGAGCCAGTGGATGTTCTTTGGAACCACGACGAGCGCGCGCATCCAGATGCTCGCGTGGCTGATGCCGGCGGCTGTACGGCGCGTGTACCAGTACGTGACGGTCAACAGGGCCACTGTGATACCGAGCAGTTTGCTGCGTGTGTGAGACAGTGCCGTCAGTCTCCCCGTTTATGACTTACTGGATAGTAACGAAGAAGAGCCTGCGCCAGGTGTGGGCGCGTGCATCCGGCGAGCCGAGAAGACCATCTGAAAGTGGTTTAGCGACTGTGGGGGCCAGAAACGTACTTGTCAGAGTCCACATGTCATGATGCGCTTGGATATTCCGCTCGTCCGAGGTATAGTAGTACCGCTCGTTGACAAATTGATGTCGCGCAAGGTACATTTGCTCCTTGGTGGCGTCGAACACCGACAGGCGGAGGGCGACTTTGGCCTTGAACGGAGAGCTGCGTTCTGCGACGTCAGTTCCAGTAGGCGTGCTAGAGTACGAACCGTCACCCTCTCCGGTATGGGGAATCAACGTCAGGTCCTGTACGCGTTAGCCCGGCAGCAGCCTGTGTTTCTCACCAGAGGGCCCTCAGAACCGGGTACCCGCTCAAAGAACGAGTTGTACGCCAGCTGGGCATCGACGCCCGGATCGCCCGAGCCGTCAATCTCAAACATGCCCAGGAAGTGGCCACGCAACCCGTAGTAGAAGCGTTTCCTGTCGGGGTACATGCCGTCGCACTCGGTCCACGTCCCGTTCGGCCACGGCTTCTCGGCCCCCCAGGAATGCTCCTTCCCGCACCACTGTTGCCAGTCAGTACATGCATAATGGCTAGTTGGCCGACCGAGTGTATGTACGTACCTCTGAGGCCTTCAGTTCTTTGAACTTTGGCAGCCACCTGGACTTTGCCATTGCGTGCATCTCGTTCATCATGATCACGTGTGTCCTGGTGGATGAGTCTTTGTAGCTGCTGCCACAGAAGCGTTCGAGCTAGTAAGGACATAGACATACCTGTTGACGATGTACTTGTCCATCATGTACGCGTTGTGATTGTAACGCACGTGAATGAGGGGAACGTGCACTGTCAGGCTGTCGACAATCACCTTGCGACGGAGTGAGCCCTCGGCGCCCATGTCTACCGACTCTGGCAGCCGGCTGGGAACCGTTAGCACGAGGCGAGCTACGAGGCGTGTCGCGCGCCGTGGGCTTTCCCGTCGCCAACTCACCTCTTGTCTAGAACAGGGGGCACGACCATGCCGTCTGGCGTCGACGCCGTGTAGCTCGAAATGTGGTCGAGAAGGGACGGCGAGCGCGGGACAAAGCTCACTGCGGCGCGCACGTCGTACATTGACGGCCAGTCAATAAGGCCATCCATTGATCGTCTGCAACGTCAGCATGGGAGCGCACAGCTGACCGCCCACGGTGTCGATACTATTCGCTGCTCGCTACTCACTCGCCCTCGGCAGGAAGCTCAAAGTCAAACTCGACCTCGTGATCGCTACTCCCGGGGCCGAAGCTGTCCACGACGCGCGAGAACACCACCTCCTCATCCACCTCCGGGGCCGCAAACGTGGGGGGTCCCCAGCCGGCATTGACACGGACGGGGCGTGGGCCGGTACCCCAGTGGTCGGCTGCGCACGCCTCGCGGTCGCCGGTACATTCGCGCCGCCTCCAGACAGTCACGACGACGTCAAACTTGGTGCCGGGCCCAAACAGCGGGATGACGGCCTCCTCGCCGTCGCGCGCGTACAGCTTGGCGTACGGCCGGATAATGTCGTTGGCGAGCATGTACGCCTGCGCGGCGTACTTTGTCACCACGAACCCCGCCACGAGCGTCACGAGGGCGCAGAGGGCGATGGTGACGGCGTAGCATGCGCCGCTGCGCCGGCGCCGTGATGTGCGCGTGCCGATCTCGACGTGCTCGGGCCGATCGTCAATGTCCATCGGCTCCATGGCGCCCTGCTCTGCTCTGTCGTCTGGTTGTGCGTTCTGTGTGGAGGTGTGTTGTGCTTGCGGGCGAGTGCTGCGTGTTGCGTACTGCGTGCTGCGTGCTGCGGGCGGCGTCGAGGTCCGATGGCGGCCAGTCGCTGCTCAGGGGTGGACTCGTGTTCCTGTCACCGTTATAAATAGTGAGGGTTCGGGTGCAGATCGCCACGTCAACCAGAAGATTTTTTTCACAGAAAGCCGACACGTCGAGGACCAAGACACGTCGAGGACAGCAGGTCAGCAGATCAGCAACGTCAGCAGTGTGCGATGCACGATACGATATGGATATGTGGATGTGATCAGGTGGGAGATTGAGTTTATAACGCTTGGATGCACGCACTCGGTATGACGCACACCACTCGGCAGTACGGCAGATATCGGCTCCGGCCACAGCAGGCACCATAGTCAGTCAGTCAGCCAGCTAGCTAGCTACTCCTGAGACGTCTCAGGAACCCAGTCGCCCCAACCCGGTTCAAACAGGTTAACGGGCATTTAAAAACTGAATTGAAAATGCGCTTACAGAGGTCAGGAGAATTGAGTGTACCGCCTTGCACTGCCTTCGAGGTGCGCGAGGTGCGAGCCGGCGGGCATCACATGTCCATCGTCACCCGCTGCGCATAAATCTCGGCCGCGAGGTAGGTACGCAGGGTCGGTGTGGGATCGTGGGAGACCATGTGGGGTCCTCTGGCCACTCGCTTGTCATGCTTGTCAGCGGCCTCTGGATTCAGACGGTGGAGACACCATACCGAAAACTGCGCAGCATACAGAGGAGACCCCTCCGACGCGCACGGCGACGCATGGACGTGGAGCGCGCTGGAGACGGATGTGTGTGTTCCGTCGAGCGTACCGGTTCCGTATGACCAGGCCCGTGCCCGCCGGGAACCACGCAGAAGCCAGTCAGTGCCGTCGCTCACCTCCGCGGACGAGTCGCCGGGTGAGCATGGTCGGTACATGGGCATGTACATTCAAGTGCGATGCAGCGGATCCGTCATCGTGCGAGACCGACCCATCTGGGCGGATATCACCATGCGACGCAGTGAGGCATGAGTCAGGTTGTCTCGAGCTCTGAATACGGAGTGCCGTGCAAGAACAGAGTTGGCTCATGCTTCAGCGTCGAACTGTCGAGAAGTACGCGCCGCGTGTATGCGTCATTGAAATTTCGCGTTTCGCGTACAGTTCAGACGATACGCGCTCGCGCCCATGCCGCGCGCTACATACCGGCCAGTCGCGGCGTACAGGTCCGTTGGATGACTGTGATACGTGATACCAATGGCGGTCACACGAGCAGTCTCCGACCTGATGAACTGAAAAGAAGGCGGGTGAGTTGGGGAGAAGCTGTGTGCCAACAAGCGCGGAGCAGTTGTCCGGGCGATTGAAGCCACGAGGTCATAGAGGCGTTCACGACTACTGAAAGCTTCTCGACGAGCACTGAGGGCACATGTGTACCATGCAATGAAGGGGGCGACGGCCGGCGGGGCGTAGCTCGCAGACGCAGTTGTGATTCGCCGATCGGTCGAGTGCGAATGCTGGCGCTGCCCATTCTGCAATTAATATCATCAACAAACACTTGCTGGCTTCATACCATACCTCACGGTCCCTTCTCCACAGTAGTCAGTCCAGCGTCTCAGTCCCTCAGACCATCAGCGTAACAATGATCCAGAACCCGTGGTCATGACCGTCCCTCAGCCCTCCACGATCGCAACGCCGCCCACAATTAGCCGGCGCACGTGATTGGTCGCCGCGCGCCAACGCCAAGGGTCTCGTGGAGGGGCCCGGCGGGGCATCCAATAGCGGCCGTGGGCGTGGAGATGGACTCGATGATGCGGTTAGTGCGCGTTGTGCGCCACGACGTCACATCTATTGCAATGGGCGCTGCCCCGCAGCTCGGCGACGAAAGGAGGGTGGGCGCCGATGAATGCCATTGTCGTCATTGTCGAGGTGGGATGGCGGATCGGATCACGATTGCGTCGCCCCGTCCCCTGTCCCCCGTCGGATCCCGCTGGCAGTGACGATGCGAGTGATGCCGCGTTGTCCATCTAGCGCATCGCCGTCGTGTATATGCTATGCCCTTCCGACGGTCGAATGTGCGAGTACGCGTGAGACGACGCACGACTATGTCAGTGGAAAGCCCTCGCTTCGCGTTGCTCGATGCTCCTCCAAGAATGCTACCAAGTATGATCAGTGTTGTCTGCTTCTAGTTTCATGGTTGTCTTCATGTTGTGCTTCTGTAACTGCTGACGCCTGTCCTCCTCCTCCGTCTTCGTCGCTCATCGTCCGCTCTACAGGCTAAACTCGGCCCTCGCGAGCGCGCACACGAGCCCCGCTCTACGCGCGCTTAGCGGCCAGAGTGGCCGGCGCCGGCGCGCACGTTGCCCTCGCCGCGCGAGGGGTTGAGGTTGGGGTCGCCGACGTTGAACTTCTGCTTCTTCTCCTTTCCGTTCTGGAGGATGATGGCAATGGCGGCGCTGAAACGTCAGTGGTTGCACAGGCAGAAGCTGGGCTAGACTAGACTCACTCGACAGACTTGTCCTTGACCTTCTTGTCGTCGCCGAAGAAGTGGGTCTCAATCTCCTGGCGCGAGACGGGGTTGAGGATGCCGGTGGTTCCGCTCGTGTTGGACTTGAACTGGGATGGTGTCAGCGTGGACCTCGGCGAGGTGGATGGGAGAGTGGGATGGTGGAATGGGAGGAATCGAACATCTTAATATGCGAACAGCAACGGCACCACGACACTCACGATAGCGAAGTTGCCAATAAACCTAGCGAGGGCAATGTCCTTGCCGCCCTGGGGCTGCTCCTTCCACTGCTTGTACTCGTTCTCGTCCTCGACAAAGACGAGGTACTCGTCCGCGTGCTCGTGAGGGCGGTAGATGACGGCAAGAGTCTCGTTGGCCATGGTGGATGTGTGTGTGTGTGGATGTGGGTGGGGGGTTGTGGATGTGGATGAGATGGGTTTAGATGGGATGAGGATGGGATGGAGGTGTTGTAAGTGTGGATGAGGAAAGAGAAAGAAGAACCGGATCAATATGGGATATTTATACGTCTGAGAAGGAAAGACTCGGCCCTGCCATGCTGGATGGAGCAGGCAAGCGACCTCGCTGTATGAGGCATGATGGCATGAGGCATGACGGTGGGCCAGCATTCCCAGCATACCCAGCGTACCAGCGTGTGACTCGGAATGAGTTCCTGCATCTGCATGACTGGGCTCTGTGCACTCTGGGTGGTGCCTCCAGCCAGACTCGCCATTCACACTGAGGTATGACGTCAACAATATAAGCGTCATACTCGGATCCGGGCCAAGCCAGGGCACACTCCAGCATGCCCAGCCGGCCCAGCCAGGCCAGCCAATACCCATCCGGCGTGTACGGTACAACAATAAGAGAAAGGAATCAAGTTGGCGCCAACAATGGGATAATACAGCACATTAAGCAAACGGCAAAGAATGCCACAATCAGGGACGAATAGAACAAACCAACCAAAAGTATATTCCAGAAAAACAAAATGGTTAGAGAAAGAATAATGACTACTTCTGAGGAGACGGCAAGTGATCATCACGTTTTGATTCCGTTATTGCTTTTGCACGCCTACTAGGAGACATTTATAGGCGCCCAAAGGATAAAGAGGGCCTTTTTAGTGCAAGCCTATCTAAAATGTTAAAATTACGTAACACTACTGCCACATGGCCACTTGTTGTTGAATTTGATCCCGCTTAATACACCAGGCTGCGGGGATCGGGAAGCGGATCGTACCACCTTTTTTCTCGACCTGGCCCCCGCCCCCCGCCCCTGTTCCCCAGGCAGGCTGATGTCGTACGAGATATTTTTTTTGCAGATTCCAAAACGCGTTTGCCTGCCCGTGGCGTATGCCATCGCACAAACCCTCCACACCATCCCCTTTGTCATTGTGCAGCTCAATCGTACAGTGTAAAGTGTGCAGTGCATGGACGTGCCTGCATACTGATCGCATCGACAAGGAGGCCGCATGTCAATGCATGCATGCAGAGTACATGACTAGTATACTGCGCCTCTCACCTCTTCCGTTTGTATCTAGTAATGTTGTTAATAACTCTCGTCCACTTCGCAGTTCCCAGCTCGTGCGCTCATGATTGATCATTGATTTGCTTGGGGCAAATGAGATCAAATGAAAAGAGATTATCAACTATCTGTGCAGTTTTTTTTTTTTACAGTTTGAGAATATCTCGCCCTGAGTTTTTAGCCGCCGTCGCCCCAAAAGCGGATAACCATGCATGGCAGTAGAAATGTAGGCTCGTGTTACCATAGTAAACAAGGCAGTACAGCAGTAGCTGGTGGTGTCCGATGGACAGACCCCGTATAAGCAAAAAAGCAAGTACCCTTATTCGTTGGTTGTCGTATGATCCCATGCTGCCCTCGTCGCGTGGGTGGGGGCCCTGGTGCGTACTCGGCTCGGGATGCGGTCCAGAAAGGGATGATGGGGTGGTGCCTCGAGTTTGCCTACGCCTTCTGCCTTGGTGGAAGGTCCACCTGGTGCGCTGGCGGGCTGGCACAGTACGCCACGATGTGAGAGCCAGGGAGAGTGAGACCAGACAATCTAGGCGGAACGGCGCGACGCGGCGGAGGAAAGCGCGCGACCCCCGATCCAAAAAAGTTGTCCTGGCAGGCGAGGCGTGGTGGTGTACTGTTGTATGGTGATATGGTGTGGTAGGTACAGTGACAGTACGACAGTGGTACGAACGAATTAATCGTATCATTCCAGCCAGGCCAGCCAGGCGCTGGTGTAAAACCCGTTGCGCCGTTGCTGCCAGCTAATCACCATTCTTTGTCCTTTTGTCCTCAAAACACCCCTCCATACCTCTCTCTCTCTCTCCTCTTCTTCACTCAATCGTAGTCTTTTGTGTTCAGTCACTCTCTTTTGTGTGCTTTCTTCTCTCTTCTCGCTCTCGCTCTCACTATCTCTCTAGTATATCTCGCTACCTCTAGTCTTGTCCTCAACGACAGCCTTTAATACCTCTACCAACTTTTTAGTCCTCACCACCACCACCTGTATCTACTATCACAATGGTCGCCTTTGACATTCCCGCCCGCCCCACCAACGTCGGTATCCACGCCATCGAGATGTACTTCCCCAAGAGGTGCATCTCGGAGGAGGCTCTCGAGGAGTTTGACGGCGTCTCCAAGGGCAAGTACACTATTGGTCTTGGCCAGAAGTACATGGCTTTCACCGACGACACGTGAGTTTTTGGTGGGATGATTGACACACTTTGTGGTGTCCTCTCTCATTTATTTTGGGGACGGGACGAGATGGGATCGCAGTGACTGACGCGACAATTAGCGAGGACATCAACTCGGTCGCCCTGACTGTCGTCTCGCAGCTCCTCGAGAAGTACAACATCGACCCCAAGTCGATTGGTCGCCTCGACGTCGGCACCGAGACCATCATTGACAAATCCAAGTCGACCAAGACCCTCCTTATGGACCTCTTTGCCGAGCACGGCAACTTTGACATTGAGGGTATCGACTCGAAGAACGCCTGCTACGGCTCGACCGCCGCCCTCTTCAACTGCATCAACTGGATGCAGTCCGAGTCGTGGGACGGCCGCAACGCTATTGTCATGTGTGGCGACATTGCCATCTACAAGGAGGGCTCGGCTCGTCCTGTCGGTGGTATGGGCGCCTGTGCCATGCTCATTGGCCCCGATGCTCCTATTGTCTTTGAGCGTGAGTCCAAGACAATATCAATAAATATGAGATCTAGTCGCTGGCCGACAGCGGCAGAGACCAAGATCTCACTACTCTTGCGGCTGAAACATTGTGGCTGACATTCCAGCTGTCCACGGCACCTATATTGCCAACACCTGGGACTTCTACAAGCCCGACCTCTCGGCTGAATACGTGAGTGCGCACAGACTTGGTCGTTGATCCGCGGGAGATCAGTAACGGTAAACGTGCCAACGTCGAGTCATGATGCCCCCGTTGATTTGTGACACGTCCCCCCGCTGACACGCTCAGCCCACTGTTGACGGCCCCTGGACCATCGCCGCCTACCTTGGCGCCCTCGACAACGCCTACTCGACCTACATTGAGAAGTCCGAGGCCTCAAAGGCGCGTGCTGCCAAGAAGGCTGCCGCTGCTGGCGCCAACGGCCACGCCAACGGCAACGGTGTCCACGCCGAGGCCGACGGTATCACCCAGTTCGACTATGTCTGCCTCCACTCACCCTACGGCAAGCTCGTCCAGAAGGGCCACGCTCGTCTCTTCTACAACGACTACCTCCGCAACCCCTCGGCTCCCGAGTTTGCCAACATTCCCGAGGAGCTCAAGGCCACCGAGAAGACCAAGACCTACATGGACAAGACTGTCGAGAAGACCTTCCTCGCCCACGCCGACGCCGCCTACAAGGCCCAGGTCGTCCCCGGTACCGACTGCGTCAAGCGCTGCGGTAACATGTACACTGCTTCGCTCTACGGTGCTTTTGCCTCGCTCATCGCCAACGTTGACTCTGAGACCATCCAGGGCAAGCGCATTGGTCTCTTTGCTTTCGGCTCGGGATGCGCTGCCTCGTTCTTTGGCGTCCGTGTCAACGGCTCGACCGACAACATTCGCTCCAAGCTCAACCTCATCAAGCGTCTCGAGGCCATGGACGTTGTTCCCTGCCAGGACTACGTCGACGCCCTCAAGCTGCGCGAGGACAACCACAACGCGGTCGAGTACAAGCCCCAGGGCTCGATTGACAACATCTGGCCCGGTGCCTACTACCTCAACGGCGTCGACAAGCTCTACCGCCGTACCTACACCAAGAAGCCCGTCGCTTAGGAGACTTCGGGCGGGAGTGAGAGTGAGAGTGGAGCGAGAGAGTGAGAGCCAGAGCCAAAAGCGAGTGGCAGACCGCCTGGCCTCTGGGCACACTAGGCCAGTGTCCGCCAGTGTGCGCGATTTGGGAATAGATTTTCGAGTGCTGGGCCGTGCCCTGCCTCGCCTCCCCGCCTGCCCCAGGCGACGCCACACACTGCGTACACATAATCACGACTATACACGTTCTAGACGCATCTATTTGTCTATTTGATACCCCCGTACCACCACTACAGAGGATGCATTGTTTGAATGCAGATAGCCATGTAGATGCGATGCAGCTGATGATGATGATGGAATGGATTGGGAATGTCGGGGACGACTGGGCAGCAAACGGCGTTTGGACCACTCCCGCGTGCTCCACCACGCCGACACGCTCGAGGTCACACGACGGCGGACGACATTCCCAAAAGACATATGTTGCAGCAATGTGAACGATGTAACGTGTCGATGGCGACGGATGGCAACATGGCAGCATGAGGCATGCAGTAATGACGAAGAGTGAGCAGCAAAGGATCAGGTGAGGATGATGGCGAAGATGTGTGAGCCTGTGAGAGGGTCGGGTGATCCGCAATCACTAGGGAGAGGCATACCTGCCTTCCTGATAACATTTGACATGTCGGAAGACTAGCGCGATCGGCACCGCCCTCGTACTATCCTGTGTTTATCAGATAAGCAAAGTGGACAGGGGGGAGAGATCTACATGACAGGGGAGGGTGCACCCGGCAGAATGAAAAAGGAAGAACGAAAAGGAAAGAAGCGGAATGCGGAGAGATAGATAGGACAGCGGGGATGAGATGGCTGGACGCGGGTAAACCAAAATGCGAGACATTGCCCGGGGGAAGGTGGGTGATAATCTCTGGCCTATCACCCCAGCTCCGCGTGTCAGCAGCTGTACACATGCACTCGTGGCTCTTGATCTCGTTGACCCCTTTGCTCTGTGAGGCGACTAAGCGCTTGTCTCGGATCCGTATCCGGACACGGCGGACAAGGGTGCATACTTCCGCCATGAAGCGAGGCAGACAACTCGGCACAGCACAAGTGCGTCGTGGCGGTCCTCGGTCGCGCTCCCTCGTCGTGACCGTCATCACCGTCGTCACCGTTTCTCGGTTGGCCCTGTCGTCTTGTTTAGTCAATGTAACCTGACAGACTATATGCCTGCGCAAAGTGTGCGTCTAGACACCGCATCCTTTCTCATGAGTTGCTGCGCTGCAAGCCGCCGGCGTCGCTCTCCGGCGGAGATTGAGGCCCTGAATCCGCTTTCAGCCGGTCGCGTGGCCAAATGGTACGGCGTCTGACTACGATGTGTAATCAGGAGATCGCGGGTTCGATCCCCGTCGTGGCCTGGAGAGTGCTTGAGCGAGCACAGAGTTCCTTTTTGAATGTGGGAGGAGTTGGTCGATGGAGAGAAGTATGAATGGCGTGTGGCGTGGTAACTGTACGCGAGATGTTGGTTTGAGGTTTGAGGTTTGGGTTGGGGCTGGGTCGTTTTCGGCTGTCGAAAGATAAGACTGTGATACTAGTGCCAGAATTGGGACTGGTGAGGGGTTAAGCAGAGCCCCTAATATGTAAGCCTTACTGCTGGTCTGCTGGTTTGTGGCTGTGACTGACGATTGTCAGCGGCGGTGTGAGAGCACGGGCGGTAGTGGTTGTCAGTCAGTTGCGGCTCAAGTATAGAGGTCTTGCTCGCTGCGCTCTCTGTGCCAAATGTTCACAAACCACATAGCCTCGGAGGAGCACTTCTATACAATCTCTACTTGGCCTCCTGGGCAGGGTACCAGTCGTCAAAGCCGAGGTCCCATCCCCACTTGGGCGTGTTCACACGGCGTGCCTTGCCCGGCTTGGACGAGAGGTTGTCCAGCGCGGCCATGTCCGCCTCCTCGAGCTTGACGACCGTGAGGTTGTCCTTGATCCGCGTGGGGCTCACGCTCTTGGGCAGCGCCACGACGCCGCGGTTCACCTGGTACGAAATGCAGATCGTGGCGGGGGACACGGCGTACTTGTCCGCCAGGGCGGTGATTTCGGGGTCCGAGAGGAGTGGCGCGCCTGTATACAGTAATCAGTCTGATGCTCTCTATGTGCTCTATCCAAACGCACCTGTGGACCCGAGGGGCGAGTACGCCTGCATGAGGATCCCGCGCTCGGCGCAGTAACGCTTCAGTGCGTGCTGCGGGAGATACGGGTGGCTTTCGACCTGGTTGACGGCCGGCACGACCGTCCACGTCTTGGCGAGCTGCTCGAGGTACGGGATGCTCCAGTTGCACACGCCGATCGCGCGCACTTTGGACGTGTCCTTGTACAGCGCCTCCATCTGCGCCCACGTGCGCCCCTGGTCCCATGCGCGGTCGACGTTGCGCGTGCCGTCGGGAAGCACGCACAGGAGCGGCGACTCTGGTACGGAAATGAGGCGCACGGGCCAGTGCACGAGCTACATATGAGCTAGGGTGTTTATACTGTAACGGAACACACAAAACTCACGTAGAGATCGAGGTAGTCGGTCTGTAGCGCCGCGAGGGTGCGCTCCAGCCCGGCGGCCACGTTGTCCTGGTCGGTATTCCACACCTTGGACGTGATGAAGATGTCGCTGCGGGGCACGCCCGACAGCTTGATGCCCTCCCCGACCTCGTGCTCGTTCTGGTACACGAGCGCGCAGTCCAGGTGCCGGTACCCGCTCTGCAGGGCATAGGACACGGCCTCGCGCGTCACGTCGCGCGGCGCCTGCCAGGTGCCGAGGCCCACGGTGGGGATCTTGACGCCGTTGTTAAGGGTAAACGTCGTGGGGAGGGCGTCGGCTGTCATTGTTGGTACAGTAAGTAAGCTGTCTGTCGTGTTGGTGATAGATTTGTTTGCAGGCCGCGCGTTATATACATTTATGCATTCACGGTGCAGGAAAATGTACAGTACTGCAGGAGTGTAAGACACGGATGACAGGATCAGGGTTTCGATTCACATCTCCGGTCCGATGGTCCGAGATCCGAAGGCCGCTCCCTCTCCTCTGCCCACCCGCCCCACAACTGTCGCAGAGCTCCAGAGCAGTGCATACGGGCTCGATACTGGCTCTCCTACTCTGTCTATGCTACAAGGTACGCTCCCCCCACCCAGGACGACCACTACAGCTCTCCGGACGCGTCAAACGGGTGCGGCCACCAATTGACCGACTGGAACCGTCAGTTGACCGAGCTCGATACTGTCTGTAATTTCCTCACCCCAATGTCACCGAGGCTGATCGTCCCATCGGGAGCAGCGATTGAGTCCCAGAACTGGTCGAGCTGTGGGGCTGGTTAGCCGAACTGCCAAGGAAAATGCACCACAAAAATGCGGCAAGCGTCGCTTGGCTGACCACAACAATGTGGCAAGCATGGCGAGCATGGATACGCACGAAGAGGTCGTCCGAGACGGGGACGACGGGGTCCGCGCCCGTTGAGGGGGGCACGATGTCGGCCGGCGACTTGTCGCTCTGCGGCGAGACGGCGATCGTGCGTGCGCGCAGGAGACCCTGCCCCGCGCGCTCGATCAGCCTCGTGCGCCAGCCGAGGAGTTCGAGGTCGTTGTCTGCCTCGTTGGCGTCGGCTTCCCCTCCTCCCCCTCCTCCCGCTGCTGCTGATCCTCCCGCTCCCCCTCCTTCTACCACTGCTTCGCCCTCCTCCCCGCGCTCGGCGCCCAGCGACATCACCGTGTCCTCGGGCGTGGCTGCCACCCGCATCTTTGCGTCCATCCGGCTGCGCATCGCTACGAGCCAGTTGAGGTTCTTGACCATGCGCGGCGAGTTGCGCGCCTTGACGACCGAGGTGTAGGTTCGGATCACCGTGTCGACAAGCGTGACTGCGAATCCGGCGAGCACGTTCTGCGGCGTCTTGAGGACCAGTGTGCCCATCGCTGCTGCCGACGCAAAGGCGTGATACTGGTCGTTAGTATATAAGGGAAATGGGGACTTACCCAGAGCCACCAGTGGCGCGCCGCCGTCTGCGGATACAGGCTGTACAGGGTCGATGTAATGATGCCAATCGCCTACCGTCAGAAGATTGAATTGCCCGCGTGTACAACTTACATGGCTGCGTTCCACGACGACGAGGTATGATGTGCCAAAGCGCGAGCGCGTGGGGTCCGCGGGGCTCTCGTACAGCGCCCGCGCGAAATAGGGCCTGTGGAGGTGTACTAGACACTCGGAAATGTTGAGCGCGAGTGTAAACTGCTGAAAGGTGTGCTGTAGATTACGCTTGTTGACGGGTGGAGAGGCGCGAATCGCGGCTTCGGGGTCGGGGTACGCGGACGGAATGGCACACAGCGCCGGGCGGCAGCGTAGTTCGTACGGCACGCTCCGCTCAAACTCGCAGCTGGATTGGATGTCAGGAACCATGTACATTTACGCAAGTGCGCACAGTCGCGCGGGCTCGGCCCCCGTCATAGTACGTACATTTGCTCATTGACCAGCGCGACGTTCGAGTATGGCGGGGTCTGCACGCGCATCGAGTGATTGAGCGTCGCGATGAATAGGGCCGCCAAGCCGAACTTTGTCTGGTGGTACACGTCGAGCTTCTCGTCGCCCTGGGGCACGCTGGGGAACGCCGTGTCCGTAAACTCTGGGCTGATGGACCCCGGGCGGGAAAAGTTGTTCGACATCATCAGATCAGTCAGGTAGCATTCCCAGAAGACGCGGCGGCGCTCCTCAATCACCTCGGTGGGCAGGTTCCAGCGGCGCCCGTCACGGTGCAGGCCCATCGCCTGCGCGGTGCGAATGACAATCCCCCACAGCGGCCAGGACATGTCCCCGTTCCGCCCGGACTCCATCGCCAGTTGGATGTGGCCCATAATGTACAGTGTCTGCACGCCGGCGATCGTGTTTCGGCACAGGAAATCGGCCTTGGCGAGGCAGCACCGCGAGAGCTGGATGTAGTCCTCGACCATCGAGTCGTCAGGGGGGAGCTCGAGGTTGTAGTATGCCCCCGTGGCGAGGATGGCGTACAGCATCGCGAGCTCGTCCAGCCGCGGCTTGGCGCGATCCTTGTCGAGCCCGTACGCCTTTTCAAAGATACTCGCAACCTTGTCGTGCGACACGATGCTGAACCTGCAGTCTCAGCCCAATGCATTGCATGGCACGGCACGCCCATTACTCACTGCCAGGTAAAGTGCCGCAGAAAAATATCGACGAGCGTCCGCCCGTCAGAAAGCGGGGGCAGCTGCGCGAGGAGTGTTGCGGTCGACAAGCTGCGCGACGCAGTGTTGAACGGGAACGCGACACGCACATCCCGCTCGTCGGGCGACTGCGCACGCGACACGGGCGGCGGCGACTCGGCCGCCTCGAGCGTCTCCTGCTGCGAGTGTAAGCAGTGTACGCGCATTGCAACCCACATTCTTGAGCCACTCGGTCGCGGCCGTCCGGCCCAGAAACTTTGCCCGGCCAGAAGGGAAGATGACGAGCGTTCCGACACTTTCGGGCTCCTCGTCCCCGTCCGCGTCCCGGTCTGTGCTGACGCCCAGATGCGCGGTACTCGGCCCCGCCACTCCGGTTATGCCCGCTACTCCGGTTACGCCCCCCGCCGCCACGGTCCCAGCACTGTGCGCGATCGAGCCGGGGCGGTCGTCTACCATGTCGGCTGCGGTCGCGAGGGCCGGGATGCCATGCACGGACAGAGTACTTGTCGGGGACGCGTCGCGGACCCCGGCGCCCATCTCGAGCTGTGTCGGCAGTGGAGGTGCTGGGGGCTGGGGCTGAAAGTCCTGTGCCATGAGCGGGAGATCCGTGGGCGCAGAGACAGCCGGAGAGCAAGACCCGTCGTGCCGAGACTGAGACTGAGAGTGCGATTCAGACTGCAGTTGCGCCGAAGTCGGGGGCGCGACGCGTCCTGGGGTCGCTGTCCCGCTCAGTAGAAGGTTCTCGAGATACGCCAGGCGGTCCTGCACGCTCGTATCGCTTGATCTGGCCGATCAGCACTATCGTCTTCCTGCCTCTTACTCATGACTCACGTCACATTATCCAAAGCCCCTGAAGCAGCAGCAGTGGCGGTGGCCAAGGCTGTGGCAGAGGTGGAAGTAGGGATATCCCCCGTGGGGCCGCCGCGCCGACACAGATGGGTGCATTCCCGTCGTTGGCAGTTGGAGCAGGGGACTGTGCAATCAGAATAATCAGTGGGTTGGTCGACCGAGTTTTGCACCGAGTTTTGGATGACACCGACCGACCGACACAGATACGGGGAGCATGGTCAGTACAGCGCCATTGTGGAGACCTCAGAAGCCAAGCCACAGCTGTATACTTACACACACGATTACACTTCATCTTGAGTCGGCGGCACTCTGGTGGTCGTCAGCTACTTCGTTGTCTAATTCCCCTGCTGCCTCGTGGCTGGGACCGTCTTATCCGGGTGCCGGATGAAGACGGACCAAAGATGGTCGACAGTCTAGGATTCGATTGCTCACCGGTACAGCTCAACTGCGCGCGGGGCCGGCGTCGCTTGGCCGGTCGTTCGTCCGTCGGTGGAGGACTCGACATGGTGTGCGAGTTTGTTGCGGATAGTACAATGTCAGCATTGCGAGTTGTGGTACTGCCTGGAAGACTTGTATCAACCGGCTGGTCGCTGAGTTCTTTCGCCGGTTCGTCCGTTCCTATGTCCGATGAGGTGGGCATAGGATGCCGAGACAGGACCCCCCAAGACTCAAGTATAGTCAAATAATTGACCGACCGACCGGACTCCTTCACACGTGTAACAGCACTTGACGACGTATCTAAGGATCTGAGGCCAACTAAGCACTCGACGACTCGGCACTCACGGTCCGACCCCAGGCCACTGCATTCGGCTGACATCGCCTGCCTTTCGGATGGTCAGCTCTTACGCAAACCTCAATCGTCACCTCGGCACACAGTGGATCTCATCTACACACTGCCATTGTTCTGACAGTATTCTATGAGCCAAAGACGACGGAACGGGACGAGACGAGATGGCATCCGACGACTACACCATCAGCAGTCAAGCGGTATCGGTAGCTTCAGCTCTGTCTGACAGTCCTTGGACGCCTAATCACACTGTATCTCCGCATTATGTGTGGCCGCAACTGACTAGTTGCCCACACTCACTTGGCAGGCAGCGCTTCAATGCCGGTGCTGCTAAGCTGCTATCTTGTTCCGATCCAGTCGGAGACGAATGCCATTAGTGCCAATGTGCGTTGGGAAAAGAACGATAAGAACCTAATCGTCAGTCACACCAGGGGTCGTGCCCGAACCGGGCCAAAGTGCGGCTGACCCTCCATAATCTCAAAGACCAGACTTTGAACGTTGACGCGATGCACCACGATGGTCGCATTGACTTTAGACATCAGCTGACTTTAGGCGAAACCGATACACAGGCGTGCCAGGCGTGCCCATGTGCGCACAAGACCGAATCGGGACTCCGTAAGTTAGTGACGAGCAGAGCCGAAGTCTTAATTCAAAGAGACTGTCATTCTACGTGGATGGCACGGACGGCAAACATGGTTTAGCTCGTACATGCTTACATCACTAAATCATGAAACGTGTGCAGCCCCACATGGGACGCCATTAAGAATAGCGCTGCGGTTTTATCAGTTGCCCTGTCCGAACCGTCACACTTGTCACTAGTGGATCTTGATTGTGGTTATTCAATCAGAGCCTCTGAGCAGCGCGAACGTGATCGATGGAGCAATGTTGGAACCGAACGAGCCGCGAGTGATGGAGAGCAAGTCAACGGTATAAAGAGGGGAAGTTGAAGGTGTATGACTTGCTGCCAGAGCCCACTGCCGCCCACCACTGCCAGCCGCCCACCATGCTTGCCTTCCAGGTACGCGCGCCGGCATCGAGTTGCGCTGACTGCAGCTCCTCTCCGTCCTCACTTTCATCGGCGCTTCCATCGTCGCTAAGCCCGTCGAGCGCCAGACCTGTGTCTACGAATGCGGAAGCGTCTGCTACTGGCAGTCGGACATTGACGACGCCGTCTCGGCTGGCTACACGCGTCTTGAGAACAACAACCCCGTCAGTGAGTTTGTTTCCATTAAGCGGGGAGTGCCGAGAGGGAGAGGGGAGCAGACACTTGAGACAAGGGGTAGAGCTCCTACAGCAATACCCTTGGCAACACCTAGCAGCAGTTGCTCACACACCAGACGGCTACCCCCACGAGTACCGCAACGACGAGGGCTTCACCTTCCCCACCTCTGGACCCTGGTACGAGTTCCCCATCCTCAGCACTTACCAGGTGTACACTGGGGGATCGCCCGGTGCGGACCGCGTCATCTTTGACGCGAACGGCAACTTTGACAGTGTCATCACGCACACGGGCGAGAGCAACAACGGCTTTGGCGCGTGCGACGCTTAGTGGATATGGTTATCTATCAGTAACAGGAACAAGAAATATAGTTAGCCATCAATAAAGCGGGTTAGCTATCAATAAAAGGAACGAGAAAGAAATGTCAAAGGGAATGTTGGTTATGTTTTGGTCGACGCTTCGCAGCTTTGGATTCATGGACATTTGGGATCTAGAGGGAGTACTTGAGACGGGACCAACTCTGTCGTAGTCATCTATCTTGCCATTGTTACGCGACCATTGAGACCATTCTTCTTGACATGGAAAGCACAAACAGCCGCCTTACTCAACCATGGGGTGGCGCTTGCGGGCTGCCGTCAGCAACTGTATATTTCTTGGCACTTACGGTCCTCGCCGTTGGTCCAGCCCGAAATCATGCGCCATCCAGCGTCGACCTTGAGCTGAAAGCGTGAGCACAGGTCCTGTTAAGAGTATGTGCGGGGTGTAGGGTGCACTCACGTGGAAGGCATTCATCATCGGGTGCTCGAGGAGGAAGAGGATGGCCTCGGCGAGCTCGGAGGGCTGCGTGAAGCGGCGGGGGAACATGGACTGCACATCGATTTCCTCGGCAAAGTACTTTGCGCGGCCGCCGTTGTTCATCATGGCGGACATGACGAGGGCGGGCGAGATAGAGTTGACGCGGATGCCCACGGGGGCGAGGAAGTCGGCGGCCGCGTTGGTGATTCCAAGAACGGCGGCTGATGTCAGCTAAAACCCTCCTATAGAATGTCTGTTAGGGACACATGTGGCTACTCACTCTTGGACGGGCCGTAAGTGAGGCATCGCGCAGGGGTGTCGTACGCCACAACCGACGCAATGTTCACAATCGAGCCACGTTCCTCCTGCACACGGTCGTGGAAGGGCTCGAGCGGGGGGTACTGCGCGTTGATGGCGTCGGCGACGACTGCGTCGACCACAAACGTGCCGTACGCATTGTACTTGAGGCACGTCTCAAAGTCGTCAATCTTGTCGCTCATGCGGCCCGTCCACGGCTTCTGCGGGTTGACAGCCGCACAGTGCACGGCGCCAAAGAGCGAGTTCTTGGGAATGTTGGGGTTCTGCAGGCCCTTGTCGAGCGCGGCCCTGAGCTTTTCCTTGTCGGAAATGTCGGCCTGCGCGTACGCGAAGCGCTCGGGCGTCTCCCACGCCGCAATCTTCTTCTCGCCCTCAACATCAGGCGCCACGTCCAGAATCACTGCGTACCCGCCCTTCGAGGCGATGAGCTTGGCGGTCGCGCTGCCGATGGTGCCGAGACCGCCCGTGATCGCAAAGGCTGTCGGCGTTAGGAGAGTCCCACGCGCAACACTTACTCTTGCCGTCGATGATCATTGTGGTGTGCTGTGATGGAGAGAGAGAGACTGGATGAGGAGTGCCTGGGGGTTGTGATGGGGACTGTTCATCGCTGCGTCCTGTAGCTTTTAAAGCTCCCAGGCAGCCCGGGGCCAACGAAACCCGCATGCACAAGTCCACATCTGAATAGAGCATAATCTCCCAGAGGACCGACCGAACAGACTCGGTCGGTCGCCACGGACGGGCACTTCGTATGCGCAGTCTGGAATCAGCAATCGGACAAAAGGTGCCTCGTTCACTTTCGTCCGGTGTGACTGAGCTGATATCCGGTGTAGGCACCCCTACGCGAGACGCGCACACCTTCATCCACGCGCTCTGCTCCGCAGCACATCCGAATACGCCCCGATTTCGGACCTGTATCTCCTGGGACCCAGGAGCAACGGTAGCTCAAATCTCGGTATCTCATTCTGCCGATCACCCGATCGTCACAAAATCTGGATATCGAAAGTGGCACTGCCTGCCACTGCTCCCTGGTCCGAGATCCGGCATCGCCAACCAGTCCATCGTATATACCTCTCCACGCCTCCTGAATACCAAAAAGCATCTTCTCGCCAGTGCAATGCCGAGAACAAGGTCACGACGGGGATCGAACTCGCGATCTCCTGATTACTCATCGTAGTCAGACGCCGTACCATTTGGCCACGCGACCGGAGACTGTGATTCTCGGGGCTCGGCCCGCTGCCGTCCGACGACGACGTGACGAGGCAAACAGAAGCTCTTCTGGTAAATGCGAATCCGGGCATGTCTACCTTATGGCGTATCAGCTTCCGGCATAAAAAGGTCTTAGACGATCTCATGAGGGGGCTTAGAAATGCATGGTGTGGAGCACTGAGATGGTCTAGCCTGCTCTTCCCAAGCCGCGATGAGTACCCGAAACGAGGGAACGGAGTCTCATTCGGACTTGCTCCTGCCTTGTATCCGCACAGCCCTGCATCCTTAAACAAAAAGTAAGCACAAATTCTATTTCATTCGAACACTCTATCAAATTTATTTGTCTGCTTTAGACAAGGTACGGCTTCTTTGCGATTCCCTCCAGCTGGGCCTTGATGCGCAGCGCAACAGTCCTAGAATGGTACCGTGCCGCCTGGAGGGTTCCTGTGGGGTGAGCAATGTATGCTTTTTGAAAACAAAGAAAATGCAAGAAGAGTCCACTCACCGACCATGATCCAAAGGTTGTCGACCCCGCAGTCGCGCCACGCCGAGTTGAGCTCGCCCTCCTCGTCCATGCCCCAGATGGGCTTGCAGCGATCCGCCACGTCGTCTCCGAGCGTGCGGCGGACCGAGTCGATGGTGTTGGAGAATCCGGTGGCGAGGACGACGACGTCAAAGTCCTCCTCGTGGCCGTCGCTGAACTCGACGCCCGTGGGCGTGAACCTACTCGTCAGACAAAAGCCAAACAAAAGGGGGGTAACTTACTTTTTAATGGAGCCCTGGAGGACGCTGATGTTGCCGTTGATGATCTGCTCGCACGCGCCGGCATCAAAGTAGAAGCCGCCGTTGCGCGTGAATCCCAGGGTCTGGGTGGCGGTGCCGCGCTGTCCGCGCCAAGTACGGAAGTTGCGCTTCTCGAGCGCGAGGAGCAGGTCGTGGTCGAGGTCGGCGAGCTCGGCGCCGAGACGGCGACCCATCTCCTCGAGGGGGCCGAGGGGCATGCTGTGAGCGACGCGGTCGGCGACTTCAATGTCCACGCGAGTGCCGTCCTCTGCGGGACGGTATGTTCCGAGAATGCGGGGCACCGAGTGGGTGAGTGACATGATGAATGTCGGGCTGCGCTGGAGCAGCGTCACATCGATCCCGGCGCGGGCGAAGTCGTACGCGGCATCAAAGCCCGAGGACGAGGTGCCAACGACGAGAACACGCTTGCCGATGTAGTTCCGCGCGGTCGTGTGCGTGGTCGAATGGTAGATGACGCCCTTGAAGTCGTCCTGGCCCTCGATGGTCGGGATGTGGGGAACACCGCACAGCGAGGTGGCCATGATGACTTGCTTGGGGTGGAACGTGCGCTTGGCACCGTTCTCGCGGGTGACCTCAATTGTCCACTCGCCGTTGGCCTGAGTGCATCCCGAAACGGTGCTACCCGTCCAGACAGGCAGCTCCATGGCGGAGACGTACCACTCGAAGAAATCCGCGAGCTTCTCTGCGGGCGTGTACGTCGGCCAGTGGCGCGGGTACGGGAAGTCGGCGAAATGGTCCGCCCAGTGCGGGAGGTGCAGGGACAGCGCCTCGTAGCGTCCGCGCCAATTGTCCCCGACGCGCGCGTTGCGCTCCACGACGAGCGCACGCACTCCCAGGGCCTTGAGTCGCGCAGCCGTCATAAGACCGTTCTGCCCCGCACCGATGATGAGGACGTCGGGCTCGACATCCAAGAGGTCGTTGTCAAGCGCCCGCTGAGCAGACCACGAGCGGGGCCCAACCATGTGCCCGTCGCTGCAGGGAAGCTCTGGGAAGTCGTTGAGCCGCTCAATGACCGTGTTCAGGGTCCAGATCTTCCAACCCTCCGGAGTGAGAATGAGGTTCATGATCGCGCTGGCACCCAGCACATCGGTCGTGATTCCAACATGTGCCTGGACAAAGGACAGGTCGTCGTACGGCCTTTCAATGGTGGCACCGGGAACAATGAGCTCAACTTTTGTGACCTTGGTTCCGGGGAATAGATCCTCTGCGGCCTTGAGAATTGCCGGACGGAAATTAAACGAACGGTAGTCCCAGGTAAACGCCGCACGGTCGCGCCAAACGCCTGTTGTTAGTGGTAAAGCTCCAATGTTATGCGGGGCTGGTTCACTCACCATGCTCCATGAACAGACTGGCGAAGCCTTGAGCGTCACCGGCGATCAACACCTTGCTGAGCTTGCCCACCGCCTCGGCTGCAACGGCGGCAGCGTCCGTGTTCTTTGGCACCTCGACGCCGTCGGTTCCGTGCGTAGGGAGAGCGTGGTTGTACTTAAATTCGTACATGTAGTCTGGGGCAACCGGGTCGGGGTACTGGGGAAGCGGCTCCCTGGCGACCTTGGCCTTGAGGTCGACAATGGGGTCGACGGGCTTGGTCTTGTCAAGTGCGATGGGAGACATTGTGTGCGCGTGCTGCTGGTCTGTGTGTATGTGGCGCCACAGCTTTGGAATTCTATGGCGCATTATTATACTGTACCTGTGTGGGTGATATCAGCCTGAGTGCAAGGTGGTTCATCGGAGCTCCAAGAGTCATAGCGCGCCACGAGTTCTGCATACTCGGCGTATCTCGGTCGTCGGTGTACGGAGATAGCGCTCTTTCACGGTGGTGACCTCACGCGGTCATTGCGACCGACTATCTCGTGGAGATATGATTGCCAGAACAATATTCTACCGAGAAGACCTGTTGGGGCATGCGCTGACCGGATGTGTACAAACTCAACGGAGATGACCGGATATTCCAGGAGATAGATGGTCGGAGATCGGACTTGCATCACTCGGAAGCGGACATAGGGCTTCCATATCTCCTGATCGTCCGGTGAAGACACCGACTGTGGCCTAATTCTGTCTTGAGATATCTCCAATTTGGGGGTGTGTGTGTGCCTTAGTGGGCAGCGCCGTCGTTTGGCGTCGTCCACATTCGCCGGCCCCACACCAATCCCGGCAACATGTATATCGACGCTTCTGGGGCAGCTTGCGGCGTCGGCATGTACATATATACATCCCTGATAAGAGCTGATGGCCCCGCATCCTGATCAAGAGATAGTAATCCGGGGCGAACACGACGCGTCCGAGCTCAGGACAGCCACCCGCCAGCTAGTCATACACAAGTTACACAAACCCACCGCCAGCAATGAAGCGCTCCCACGCGCCCAACCGCGACGCGATCCCCGATCTCCAGAGTTTTGGCGTGACCCTGGACGAGGAGACGCTCTACTATGTAGATAACCCTGAAGCTCTGGCGAATTCGCTAGGCGGCAACGGTACGTCTTCCATCTGAAATCGGACACATCTGTATAGTATCCGTTGTTTCTGACCACATTCAGGCCTCAAAGATGTCTTTGCAAACCGTATCGTCTTTGGCGCTGCGTTCGCAGCATGCATGGGTGGTCTGCTCTTCGGATTTGGTGAGCTGAAATCATCGCGGATGGAGTGCTCACAGCAGACCAAGGTCTCGTGTCGATCGTCCTCACTATGAAGCAGTTCCTGTTCCAGTTTCCAGAGACGTAAGTATACTGCGCAGGAATACCCTTGCTGACACACAAGTGACGCCATGGCCACCTCTTCGGCAGCCTTCAACAAAGGGTTGGTTCATGTGATGCGGATATGAATGCTGACGCTGTGTAGATTTATGACAGCCCTGCTCGAGCTCGGCGCATTTCTCGGTGCCATCATGAGTGGGTTTGTGGCCGACCGGTACTCGCGCAAGTGGTGCATTGCCTTTGGCTCCGCTTGGTTTATCATCGGCAGCACGATCCAATCGGCCTCTTTTGCGTTCCCTCAGCTGGTCGTTGGTCGCTTCATCGGCGGCATCGGTATCGGCGTGCTGTCCTCTACTGCGCCAATGTACATCTCCGAGATCGCGCCGCCAAACATCCGCGGTGCATACCTTGTTCTCGAGGGCGCGACCATTGTCATTGGTATTGTCATCATGTTCTACATTGTGCGTATGACCACGAAGAGTGTGGCAAACCTGCCATCGACACAACACGAGCCAAACGACTGACGCTCAAGACGTACGGAACACGCCACGTCCCGAGCGAGTGGTCCTTCCGTATTCCCTTCATCATCCAAATGGCGCCTTGCATCCTCCTGGCAGCCACACTCTGGAGGCTCCCGTTTAGCCCCCGGTGGCTGACACAGGTAGGCCGTGATAGGGAGGCGCTCGACTCCCTGGCCGCACTCCGCTGCTTGCCCACTACCGACCCGCGCGTGCAGGCCGAGTGGATCATGATCCGTGCAGAGGCCATCCGTAACCGCGAGACCCTGACAATCTCCCACCCGTCCCTTGTGTCCAACGAGAAGGAGACATTTGCTTCGGCGTTCAAGCTCGAGGTGGTGGCGTGGGTCGACATGTTCAGGCCCGCCATTCTGCCCCGCACCATGATCGGAATCATGTTGATGATCTTCCAGCAGCTGCAGGGCATCAACGCGCTCATCTACTACTCGCCCACACTGTTTGAGCAGCTCGGTCTCGACTACGAGATGCAGCTCACCATGTCGGGCGTGCTGAATGTCGCGCAGATGGTGGCTACCTGCTCCGCATTCTTCTTCCTCGACAAGGTGGGACGCAAGCCCCCGCTGCTCCTGGGCTCCGCTGTCAACACGGCATCGCACGTGATTGTCGCCGCCATGATTGGCAAGTACTCGCACGACTGGCCGGCATATCCGCAGCAAGCTTGGGTCGGTGTGGCGTTCATCCTCGTTTTCATGTTTAGTTTCGGCCTCGGTTGGTCTCCCGTTCCCTGGGCCATGCGTGAGTAGATGCTCCGAAAATGAAAAGAGGTGGGATCACGCTGATGGCAGCCGCCGAAGTTCACTCGTCTGGCCGCCGCGCCAAGGGTGTCGCGATCACGACCTGCACGTAAGTGATCCCAGCCCATAAATGATTTAGTCTGCTGTGGCTGACTGATAGGAACTGGGTCTTCAACTTTATTGTGGGGCTCATCACCCCTCCGATGATCCAAGGTGCAAAGTGGGGCACTTTTGTATTCTTCGCCTCGTTCAGCTTCATGTCTGGTGTTTGGACGTGGTTCTTTGCCCCAGAGACAAAGTGAGTACCGTACATCAACACCGGGAGTGTGAGTCACTGACGCGGCAGGGGTATGACCCTCGAGGACATGGATACTCTCTTCCATTCGCATGCCGCACATGACGAGGTCGTGGCCAAGCGAGAGATTGTTTCTGCTATTGTTGGCACCCCAAACGTGTCGAGGCCAGCGTCGATCAATGAGGGCAAGGACGGCGGACAGGTTTGGGTGGAAAAGGTTTAGTGTCAGTAGCGAAAATGAGGGTTCTTGCGTGTAGTGTCAGTAGCCGAAATAGCAATGTGTAAATTGTGGGCGTTGCCAATGCCTGGCGCCTGGGAATGCAGAAATGATACTGGGGAACTGCGAACGCCAAGATGCCGGATGGGAAAATATGTTGATCGTGGTGAGCGCATCCAACGGTCACCATCTTTGCGGCACCTCATGAACTGTGCCACATGTGGGAATTTGCCCTTGAACTTCGTCCCCAGCTCGTAATGTATAATCCACGCTGTTGTTCTTGCCGCTCTCGCTCGTGTTTTTATCCATCCAGAACATAATCAACGAAACGAAACTATCCATGTCCAACATGTGCGACGACAGCAATAATATCGGCACCCCTGGACCTGGGCCGCCTTCACAATTCTACAAGTTGAACGATCGATACCATCCCTCATGGGATAGTAGCGGGGTTCCGATTCCAGAGAGGACCGCGCTCAAGATCGCGACCTGACCTGACCTGACCAGGGCTGACCTGAAGTCTGGAATGGACGCCAGCGTCTCAGGTATGTAATTTACAACATGGCGGTGAATGCCCAATTGGAGACAAAGGGGGGGGGGGCGACTTCGCGCGTCGCGTTTGCAGGCGCGTCTTGTATGGATCGTTCTGCTTGCACGTACCACCGCCACGTTGGGCGGGAGGGGACGGGTCGAGTTACTTCAACCCGTCAAACACTGCCGTCCGTACCTCCTGGATTGTCTCCATCTCTCCGAGGTACCCCATTTTCAGCTTACGTTGAGCGATCTACCCGGTACCAGTCATCCCTTGGCCTTGAAGCACTTGCTCCACTGCCACTTGGCGCGTATGCTCATGGCATGCTGACAGGCTGATCGACTAGACCGGGGGTCCCATTGGGTCTCCTTAGCTCCTTGATCTCTTGATTAATCTCTTTCGAGGCGGTTGGAGGGGCCGCCCGTGCGGCCCGAGCGGAGCGGCCTTGCCTCCAAGGCCCTACCTGCGTACAATACAGCTCGGGGGTTTTGACTCACACTCTCCACCTGGAGCCTGGGGTATCAGGCCGCGAGTGGTCGTTGAGCTGTGTTCAGGGCCCACAGTTAGCAACTTTTTATGCCTGATGCAAAAAAGAGCTGTAGAGAGCATGAGGGTCATCGCTTGCTCACTCCCATCTCCCTACTTTCCTGGAAGCAGATCTTGTCTGTCCCTCTTGCGCTCGCAGTTTACGGCATGAGCCAGGAGCCCTCCCCCCCCCCTCCCCCGTTTTGCCCCGTGTGGCGAAGCACGGTTTGCTAGGGAATATGATACACAGGCACGAGAGACAGCGACCCCCCGATCCGTAGTGCACGTAAGTACTCGGCAGATCCACCGGTTGACCCTTGTGGCGCCGTCATCCTCTGCAAACTGCAGTCTTGTGCAGTACTGTGACTACTGATGGTACTGGGGGCTTGATATTTTGGGCATCCGGTCTCCGCCACATCCGGCATCGACCCGGAAGGATCGGCCTCATACTCGTAATGCCTCATACCGTAGGCTCTAAGATCTCTTTAACGTGAGTAGATCGCTTCCGCACGGCGGAAATCCATAATTGGTGAGCTGCGCATGGAAAGGATGAACCTTGACAGCTTGACCGTTGACGATTGACCCTTTGACCACCACTCCGCCTCATGTACAGTAGCCACCATGGGGCAGATCTCGTCTGCCTGTAACTGCCAAGAGGCCTCGAGAGAACCACCTCACTTTGAGGGTGGTGTTCTTTAGTCGAGTTTAGCAGTGAGCAACTACATTAGTAAAGAGCAACAGCAAGAAAGATCTGATGGGCCAACCCCACAAAGCGAATCGTCACCACAAGCCAAAACAAGCTGACGACATGAACGCTTTAACCGTTTGAAGCACGCGGTTGTCAGGAACGTCAGCAACACGAGGTACAAAGTGCGCAAAACTCTGTCTGGCGGAGCACAGCGAAACAGGCTCTTCGGCTGTTGTTTGTGTTGCCAGCTGGCAAGATAGGGTTGAAAGGCCCAGATGTTAAGGTCTTGTTGCCGCGGCGGACGGAGACTAACACCTCAATCAAGCGCAGCCGACTTGTGACACAAGCACCCTCCCCCACTGACATCAGTGCTTTACCTCAATGTCCTCAATCTTGTTTCAGAAAGGCTCTGAGAGTGCGGAACCAGGGTTAAAGGACAGGGTGGAGTCCGCTTGTTTCCCGGCTGTCCCTGTGTGGCCTGCACGGCCTGCAACCCGGTCCCCCTGCTTGCCTTTGTTGGAATCCACATCCGTTCGTCCAAAGTCTCCTTTGCTCGCTTGACAGGCTTTTGCGGCCCTGATGCCAACAGCTACTGTATAATATGTATTATATGCTGCTGTGATCCTCCTGTCCGGCCGGCACACCGGCGCACACCACTGTCTCAGCTCGTGGGTATGCCGTACCCCGGGAAGGATTAGCCTCGTCCAACGTAACATGTGCCTGTTTCCTGTCCATCAGTCTTGAAAGTCCCATCTCTTGCTCGGGCGTGTTGAACCCCAGCTGTCCCGCTGTCTGTCGTGTCTGGTCGTTGCCGCCCCATCCTACCGTCACGGCGAGTAACTGCGAGTAACTTTACGAAACGAAAAAGACTAACAATGGGTTCCGCCCATAACTCTGCGCTTCAACTCACTGCCCATGATAATTTGGTAGAGAGGGTGCAGAGAGATCCCAGACGACGAGATTGGAGTGCTGAGTGACATG
Source organism: Apiotrichum mycotoxinovorans (assembly GCA_013177335.1). NCBI lineage: Eukaryota > Fungi > Basidiomycota > Tremellomycetes > Trichosporonales > Trichosporonaceae > Apiotrichum > Apiotrichum mycotoxinovorans. The sequence goes on along the minus strand of CP053625.1, from coordinate 776,044 downwards.
AACGGAGTGGTTCTGCACTGTAGAAGCAGAGACAGAGGGACGGCAAAAGCGTTGTCCCCACTGCAAAAATCGTTTCTTGACATTGCTCTTTCTCACTTCTTTGTCTTCATCGTTGGTCGTCGTAGTCGCCGTCTCCATCACCGCCATCGCCGCCACCGCCGCCATCGACAGTGTCAGCCATGCGCGTCCTTTCGACACTCACGATAGCCGTCTCGGGCCTGGCCGTCAGTGAGGCTTTGGCTCACTCGCCCATGGAGCATCCTGGCGCTCGCGCAGGAGGTGCTATGCGGCGCTTTGTTCACGCCCCAGGTCGCAGGCAGGATTCGAATGGTGAGTGCCATTGACGCGAAGATGTGGCTGCCATGTCCGTCACACGCTCGACCCCGGCCGCTGTCGTGGTCGCTTGCGAGCAATTGAACTCCGCTGACATTCCCGCAGACTCTCCGTGAGTTTTCATACTACCTCTGGCAAGAAGTGGCACATCTACAAGCTCGGAGCTAGACGGCCCCTTTCAGCCGGCATATTTCCCTTTCATTCATCACTCCCTCGACACTGCATTATCGAAAGTTAGGACGAGCGCGAGCTGACCCAGGACCAGGGGGGTAGTCACCCCCAACAGCGTCGCGTCGCAACCGACAGGGAATACGGCACCAACTGGAGCAGACCAGCCTACGTCACAGTCGACGGCGCAGAACCCAACCTCGCAAGCGACCACAAATGAGAACCCAGACGCGCAGCCGTCCAACGAGAGCCCGGCGCCCCAGGCGCCGTCGAGCGCCACACCACAGGCGCCATCGAGCGCCACACCACAGGCGCCGTCAAACCCCACGCAACAGGCAACGACGGGGGACACCAAGCCCCAGTCGGACACGACCCCAGACCCCTCCTCGGGCACAAACCCGAATCCGTCGACCGGTGGCACCAGCCCGGAACAGCCTTCAACAGGGAACGCGAACCCGACGGCGGACGCCCCGAGCAACACTAATGCCGCTGGCCCTACCAATACGGGAAACGCTGGCACTACCAACACGGCCGCCGGCGACACTGGCAACGCTGGGCCTACCAACACTGAAAACGCTGGGCCTACCAACACGCCGGGCAATACAGCCACTGTGGGGCCTAGCAACGCGCCTGGCGATACTGGCAGTGTGGGCCCTAGCAGCGCGCCGGGCAACACCAACACGCAGGGCAACACTGCGGATGCCGGCCCTACTAACACGCCGGCGGCCGCGACTACCAACGCAGGCCCCACCAACACGCCAATCCAGCCAGCGCCAGTCGAGACTGAAACCCCGGGACAAGGCACCACCACTGCGCCGGTCCAGACTGGAAACACCGAGCAAGGAACCACCGCGTCAGCCGTGAGTGGCGCCCCGGCGCAAGGTACGCCGGTCGAGACTACCACCGCACCGGTGCAAACTGGCAACCCCGAGCAAGGAACCAGCGCGCCAGCCGCGAGTGGAACCACGGCGCCAGGTACCAGCGCGCCAGTCGCGACTGGAAACCCCGAGCAAGGAACCACCGCCCCGGTCGAGACTACCACGGCACCAGTCGATACTGGAACCCCGGCACCAACTAGCAGCGAGCCAGCTGCGAGTTCAGCCCCGGAACAAGGTACCACCGCGCCGGTCGAGACTACCACCGCGCCGGTCGAGACTACCACCGCGCCGGTCGAGACTACCACCGCGCCGGTCGAGACTGGAACCCCGGCGCCAGGTACCAGCGCGCCCGTTGGGACTTCAGCCCCGGAGCAAGGTACCACTGCACCTGTCGAGACTACCACAGCGCCAGTGGACACTGGAAACCCGGCACCGGGTACCAGCGCGCCAGTCGCGGGCTCAGCCCCGGAGCAAGGCACCACCGCGCCGGTCGAGACTACCACCGCCCCGGTCGAGACTACCACAGCACCAGTCGAGACTACCACCGCCCCGGTCGAGACTGGCAATGCAGGGCCGACAACTACGACAGCGGTGGACACGGGACCCACTACCACAGCCGTCGATACGGCACCCACAACAACAGCCGTCGACACGGGACCTACTAGCACGGCGGTCGACACGGGGCCCACAACGACAGCGGTCGATACGGGACCTACTACCACGGCGGTCGATACGGGACCTACTACCACGGCGGTCGACACGGGACCCACCACGACAGCGGTCGACACCGGACCCACTACGACGTCAGTGGTACATACGGGGCCCACTACGACGGCGGTCGACACTGGTTCCGGCGGCCCCGCCACAACAGCCGTAGAGACTGGGACCGGCGGCCCTACCACACAGAGTGACACTGGCACAGGTCCTACTTCAGAGAACAACACTGGCACCGCTGGCCCTACCACGCCATCAGACAGTGGCACCGTCGCGCCCTCGGGCAACCCCTCAAACACAGGCAGCGCCGGCCCCACCACCCAGGTTGACACGGGTAGCGCTGTGCCGACGGGCCCCACCAGTGCACCGCCGGCCTCGGACACGGGTAGCCCTGGGTCCACCGAGCCGACCGGCACTGGGTCGGCGCCGACCGCGACGGCAGGGGGGTCAACGTCTGGTGGCTCAACTGCTGAGACTGGACCGCCAACCACGGGTGTTGCAACTCAAACCACGGGTGTTGCGGGTCAAACCGGGGCCAACAGCGTGTCGACCGCGGGGGCGAGTACCCCTGGGGCCAGTGGTGCAACCACAAGCGTTTTTTCTATTGAGCGAGAGACCGTGACGCCAGGCTCAAGCGTCACTCCCACCAATGGCGCTTCCTCCACTTCTAGATTTGTTGAATCCTCAGGATCCGACTTCCCAATTGTTACCTCTATCTCAACTCCAACCAGCGCCTTTGTCGCGCCTACATCCGTAAACCCCAACGATCGGCCGATAACTGGTACCCGTATCACTGCGGCGGAGGCGAATGCGTCCACTCGACGCACAGTAGTTATCACCGTGACCGAGACGCCCAAGGTGAACGGTACCGGTCCCGCGTATATCACAATCACAAAAACCTCGGACGGCCTTACTGCGCCTACCAACAGCGTCGTCACCATTACACTGAAGGAGACTCAGACTGTCAATGGCACTCTGACTGTGGAAACCATTACATCCAACGTCGCCGTCACCGTCGTGCCCGGCAACCCCACAGGGCAGCTGCAGGCGGGTAGCGGTGCAAAGCCAGTCACTGCTCCACTTCACATCTGGGCCGCCACCGGTGCTGCTGTCCTTCTGGGCCTCCTCATTCCGTTAGTGACACTGGTGTAACCACCCCTGCAACATACAACTTCCACTCTCTGAATGGAAGGCTCGATCATGCTTCATCTTCGACTATTTGTCAAGGACGTTTTGTTTCGCTTCCCCCTTTCCCTTTTGAACTCTGGTCTTCCTTTTTTGTGGTCTTTTAATCGTCCTTTTAGCATGACCTCTCGCTATTATACCTCGTTACACCTTACATGTTATACAATGATTTCATCGGTCTCATTCTTGGTGAAGAAGCAAGAAAGCATGTCGCATACATACGCCAACTGGTTGTCTCGGAATAGATCTGGCGGTGTGCTGAGTGCCCGTCCGTTCGTCATGTGTGCACGGTTCGCCGAAATTTACGAGCAACGACGGCTTGATCAAAGTAGACGAAAGGAATCATGACCACACGCACGACATGGTCATATGAGCACCATGAAAGAATCCCCAAGGCCCCAAACCCTCGCTCGCCTTCGTTTTTGCCTTCCTAACACACTCGAGAATCAGAACCAACTCCTCCGAGGCCGACACAGTGATCTCCTCGCTTGCTTTCGTGCTCGCCCCAAAGCCATGAGCTCATTTTGACGGTCGAGGGAGGAGCGGGGCCGCGAAACCAGTCGGCGTGCCATTAATAGTCATAAGCCCATGTTCTGGTGACTTTGTTGACATCGGAGGTCCCCAGTTCTCTCGTGTTCAACTCTCACTTCCACCACTTTTGCGTTTTGCTTGCCTCTACACTTTCAGTTGCACTACCCGCCAACCTCATGTTCACCGCCATCCTCACCTCCGTCACGACCTGGTGGGATGAACCCTGCGCTGGCGGCAACGGCGGCACCAATGCCGGCGGTAAGTCCGGTTGTACTTGATCACTCTTGAAACGGAATAGCTGCAAGAGAGCCACTTCCGGTCCCCCGTGGAGATGCTCCCCCATGCCCACATCCGGAACCCCATAGTCGTCGACAGGATAAGCTTAACGATAACCCCCCTAGCTACATGCGTACCCCGGCAACACCGCGACGGCAGTATTTCCTGCACTTACTGCGGCCGCAACCTCTAACGGTTCGTGGACGACCATAAGGTTTTGACGTACAGTGAGTGGTAGGGTTCCACAGTCGTAACGTTGCGCTAAACCATAACAGCGTAGCTACGTACTGCGTAGCTACGTCATGCGTCATGACGCCTCTTCACCCCAGATCTACGTTCTCGATTCACAATGCTCGACCATGTCGGCCATGTCCCACATCCCACGTTCCACGCTGGCGAACGCTTCAGTGAACACAAGACACTTGTAATCCGTTGTACAATTGTAAATACTACTCCCTGCAACCTATACCGGCCTTCGAAGACACCGCACTCGACAACGAACGCTTCGTTTCCGGCCTCCCTGACTCGAGCCCTTCATACTTGCATTCCATACTGTTATGTCCTTTTACGTGCCTCCCGTGGTACTGGGCCGTGGTACTGCCCTTGGCCATAAGCGGTAGTGAGCAGAGAATACAGCCGCTATGTGGAGCCCTCTCTTCTTCGACATAGAGGAAAGGTGTCTTGTTGGAGTGCAGGTAGTGGAGCATTGAGCCGAAGCTCTACCCCATGCGCATATGCGTATTCCTACCCTCACGTGCTCGTTGTCAGAAGCCATGAAGCCATATACATCAGAAACGGCAAGGCTCAAGTGGTAGCACATCATTGAGGAAAATGGCGTCACAGGGCCACAGAGGTTCCAGGTTGACACGTTCTACACGTAAGACACAGCACCTAAGCTGGTGGGTCTGTGCGAGACCAGACCTTTTGGCGTCTTAGGAATATGGAACGTTTGGAACGTTTCTGGCCACCACGTTGGTTCTCGGACGAAACCTTTCTCATGACCGTGCTTTGCTGCCTTGTCGCTTGTCACGTCCCATTTTCTTCAGGATGATATCGGGATGTAGATTACAAGTGTCAACCTTTTGTTCCGATTCTCGGTTATCAGGCAAGCAGGTCAGCGGGCGAGCTACCCAGTGGACGCGTCAGCCCTGCGATGATGACACGAGCCTGCCACATCGAGAAGTACGTATTCACCATGGTCAAACGAACGCCGTTGCACACGAACCCACGATCTCTGTGTGGCATGAAGCCTCCCATTGGCAGTTAGTGATTTGCACTGTTCAGGCGGCTCAGCCTTGCTGGCACAAGCATGCCGGCTACGGCACAATAGTGACCCGTTGAGAGCTGACCGGTGCCGTGAGGCCAGCTTCAAGGCCTGTATCCCGTGGACATGAGCTACTACACTCGGTGTCAGTCTACATGCTACGTGCATGCTCCAGCTGGTGTGGCGGCCGACCGCCATCTGGAACTGGAGCGGCTTCCGCGTCGACGTGGCATTGCTTTGACACAGCGAGAAAGATGCCAATCACATGAGAAAAGCGGTCGAGGTGTGCAGCGAGATAGGATACGAGTGCAGGCATCTCCTGACTGTCTAGTAACAGCGCGGCCCCGACAGTTAGGGACGAACATGAGCTTCTTCGAATCGCCCAACGTCCTAACAAATATCAGACGAGCAGTGATGCCCAGTGGCTGGTGCGGTGCGGAACGCGTGCCAGGCTGGAAGTACCACACTCACACCTCACCAATCATCCAGGCAAGTCATGAATGACTGTCTCCGACCCCACAGTGGCAGCCTTTTTGGCGTTGTCAGGTCCTTCACGGCATGACGTGTAGGAGAGGGTGAGGATTCAGAGCCGGTGGCCTCAGTGGCTATGTCGTAGTTACCTGTGTGGCGAACGGTACTTGCGAGTCAGGTACACAGAATAGACCAAAGTCTTGACCGCAACAGGTGGCCCCCTACCTTTACCACCGTACTCATTCATGAGTAAAACATGATATACACAGCCTCTGTTAGTCAATGCTGCAAGCCAGGTACTGTACTTGGAACACACATTCTTGGCCGCAACAGTTCACGGCGCTTCACCGTTCACTCATCTTCACATGTGCCACCCACATTCATAGGTAAGACATGACATCCACGTACCTGCCTTTGGCAGCGAATGTTCGTCATGGGTGACATGTCAGGTTTATTTGCAGTGAGCTGGCACCTGTGCTTCCGAGACGGGTACATAGACCGCACTCTTGACCACGACAGCTGGCCTCTCCCCATCGTTCACATGTCCTCATATTGCCTTCACAGGGGTAGGGAAATCGATATGGTATACGCGTACCACCCTCTCGGAGTGAATGCCCGTCATGGGCGTCATGTCAGATTTATTAGTAGTAAGTTAGACCACGGGACAGAGGATCATACAGCCTAGTGTAGAGAAGCGGGTGGCTACAGAGTGAGAACACGGGCTGAAGATGAGAAGACGGCGCTCACGGGTGCAGCTATCACCGCGTTTATCGCTATCATTTCACTGGGTACTCTTCTGTATTGGCGGCCAGTAAGTAAGCTTCAGCGCATCCAGAAGTCGTTCACACTATACCGTTCTGATTCTTCGCAGCCGGAATTCCCAATCATGTCTCTCCCCGACGACGAGTATTGGCACGAGTGCGCCAACTCGACAGGCAAGAGGACTCACTACCTTGGTGGCACGCGGGGCTTCACGGTCCTCGAGAATGTGTGGTATCACGGCCGGTCGTTCCGTGAGCTTCACCAGGCCAAAGACCACGTCCACGTCCACACGTCTGCATTGACTGATACTGCCAGATTTTGTCAAGGACGACAACGAGACATACCCCGATGAGCGGGCGATGATGACGGGTATCGCGCTCAAGCTCACCACGCAGCTCCACATCACTCCCAGTGCCTGTTTCCGCGGAACGAGCCGTAAGTGTCCAGCATGGCAGTACTGCATGGTACAAAATACGCATGGGACCCATGGTGGTCAGCTCATGTCACCATTCCTCATCAGTGTAAGGCACCGGGCCTCTCTGTCATGACTTGAGATGAGTTGAGGCCGCACCTGCCCTTAATAGCAATGCGGCTGCGTCGGCAAATGTAGCTGTCATAACATTTGACTGAGGAGGTGGCATTGGGCCACTCCTGGACGCAGCCACGCAAGCTGACAAACCAGTATTTCTCAACGCCGGTGCGAGCAAAGACTGGAATGTCCTCAGCCACTACTACCACTTTGCGGTTGAGAACATCCTAGGCGGCTTCGCAGCGCTGGCCACGACACAAGCACAAGACGGCTCAGTGACTCCTCATCGCGTGATTATCCCCTGGAGGGATACCTGGCGGGACAAGTGGGGGATGAACGAGGCGCTGATGCGTGCGGTGTTTGGCCGCAATGTCGTGGAGCGGCGTCAGTGGAGGCGGCTCGAGCGCGGGGGCTGGATCTTCTTTGAGAAGAGTGAGTTGTAGCTACCGTCAGAGAGGATTCCGCGGGGAACAATCTAACAGTTGACTAGTCGTCCTGGTCGACCGGTGGGCGGCACACGCGTCCCCGCTCGTGCAGCTGTGGAACAAGATGCCCCTCGAGGTCTTCGAGAAAGCCAAGCACGCGCTGGGGTTCTTCACCACTGCACAGGAACAAATACGCACGTACTTCCACCCCGAGACTACGGGACCTGTGGTAAGACACCGCATCACGTACATTGACCGCCAGACCACACATCGGCGGCTGCGCGCCGAGGATCACGAGGGGTTCGTCGACGAAATGCGCGCTCTGGTTGCACACCGCGATGATGTCCAGTTTGACCATCTGGTCCTTGAGAAGATGAACCCTGCTGAACAGTTCCGAGCCCTCGCCCAAGCTACAGTGAGTTAACAACCTGTTAATAAACGGCCTGTAACGCAAGGTCCTCGTCGGCGTCCACGGTAACGGCCTGACGCACGTCCTCTGGATACGGAGCAACTCGAGCGTGATTGAAATCTTCCCGCCGAAAGCGTTTCTCAGAGACTACCAGTGCGCCGCAGAGGTGCTGGGACACAAGTACACCGCTATAGTGAGCAGGGCCCGCACCAGGGAGACGACAACGGCAAAGTTTGATGGTCTGACGCTGCAGCGGGGCGACGAGATCATCACCAGGGAGATGTGGGAGGCTGACCCGGGGCCAAAGAACCCGGCAGGCTTTGGCGGTGGCTGGCTTGGCACCCCGCTCGTCGAGGTGAGTAGCTAGGTGTGAACTGCGCTCATGCCGAGGTCAATGTGCCCCTCCTTGTCGACCAGGTTCGCAAAGCTATCGCTCGTGATTGAAGAACCCAATCCCATTCCGGTTTACCCAATGGTGGGGATTTTCATCGATTCGCGTAACTGTATTACCATTGTTTTTGTCGATGTTCCATAAGAACGGTGGGGTGTATGCTGAAAGTTACTGCTGATGATTTAGTTCGAGATGGAGGGAGATTGCTGAAATGAGAAACAACTGAGAAACGATACCCTCAATGACCACAACTATGACGTCCCAAAGATGAGGCAAGAAGGCTGTTTACTGTTCTAGCTGTGCTTGTCCTCTAGTCACGTGACACTGGAAGACGGATCTCTAGCTGTCTCTCTACCAGCTACCAGCTCACTCTTTATTACCAGTATCGTGTGAGCGTTTCCGTCGTCTCGCCGGTGAACTATTGAAGTCCGTTGCGATGGGCGTACCGCGGCTTGCTAAGGGTGTGCTGTGTGATAAGGCGACGTCAGGCCGGAACTTCCGACCCGTCGCCCGTCCCGCACATCTCATTTCCGGATGCCGGCTTTGACTGTGTGAGGTGATGGTTCTGATGTTAGTCGCCGCCGACGTGAGTTTGGAAGTGGGCTTGTTGATAAATACGGCAGAGTGGGGGGCAAGCCGATTGAGTCCCCAGCTGTGTCGCCAACCGCTCCTTTCAACCATCTACTGTACCATACCACCCACATCGACCATGCCGCTCTATCTCGTCTACTGCCCCGACAAGGCCGACGGAGGTTTCGCTGGCCGTATGCGCGTTCGCCAGGAGCACGTTTCTGCCTCTGCAGCGGGCAAGAAGGCGGGTACTACCTGTAAGTACGAAGACCAATCTAGCATTGTTGATAGGGGGGCAAAGGGACTGTTCTTCCAGGCATGTGAAACTGACGACTCAGTGTTCGGCCGCGCGTTTGTCGACGACAAAAACTCGCACCACCGTTCCGAGCCAACCAAAACCCCCGCGGAGCAGCACGACGGCATGGCGGGCAGCGTCATGATCTACCGGTACCCCACCATCGAGGACTGCTGGGATCGCATCAAGGGCGACGCGTACTACACCGACGATGTCTGGGACAAGGAGCGCATCGTCGTCCGCGAGATTATTGGCGCTGAGGGAGATGACCTGTTGACACTCGTTCAGAAGCCCAAGTTGTAAGATGCCTGCATGTACTGTACATGAATGCGATTGAAAATACTGTACCTCAGCAGCAGCGCGAGTCAGGTGATGTTGGATATGGTGGCCATAGGCCATAGGCGATAGCAGGACTTGGCTCTTGCTGAACCTTGGTTCACATGGCTTACTGATCGCTCCGAGCCCCCCGTCCTTTGGACTGGGAACCTAACTTCTGCAGAGTTCTGGAGAGTGCTGGCTCGCAGGCTCAGAGCCGGCATCATCCTCTGCATGTAAGTCGAGGGGCTGTGGCGATAGAAATATTCATTGTTATCCCTCCTCGTCTGGTGATGACGGCGACAGGCCGTTTACGATGCGCTGGCGAGGGCGTGTGAGCGTACATGAGACAGCTTGCAGAATGACCAATCGCACGAATGTCTCTCCTCTCGCACTCAGCGAAGCGCGAAGTATTCATCTACTGCTCATTCTCAAGGGTTGTCCCTTCTTACACACATTGCCTGACTGTCGCTCCCCCATTCAGACGTTCGTCACGGATTGAAGTCCATTCGCTGAGTTTGATTTGCCCCCTGTTTCTCGCTTTGCCCAAGGCACAACCAGTGTATTGGCAAAGAACAGAGGAGTTCTCAGCCCTGCGCATGAGTGCGTATAGATAGACATGGCCGATCCTCCCGGCTTGTCCTAGGCTTGTCCTCGAGTAAGTGGATGGATGGCTTTGTAGACCTCGCCAGCCAGCCAACAGTTGAAGGGATACGACTGCCCTCCAAGCCTCACCACCAGATTTGACGGCATCTCAGTACTGGCAAAGGCAGTCGCCAACCTTGGTTTGTTCCTCGTTCAACTGTCATCCCCCAACATCAAGCCTCCCTTCTAAACATGTGATGCTATATATATGTCGTATCGAAATGGGACATCAAGAGCAGGACTGTGCTTTGCTTGGTAGGAATTGGCCCAACATTGGATGAAATGGATGCATCGATTCATTTGAACAACTTTTGGCCCCCATCGTCGTATTTGTTTGCATTCAGTTAGGTTCAAAAATGTGGGGCCCCCCAAGGATGTGTTTCGTCGCTCAATCAATCCCTTTTGAGCGGTGTTCGACGATCCCATATTCCACCCAGCCATGCCATGCCAGCCCAGCCCCCACTCAGGCATCAGGCAGAGACCAAACCTTTCACTTCGGGAACGCATTCTTGTTCCTCGGTCGACACGACGATTTCAACCCCTCCTTTCGTTTGCTACTCCTCTTGTCTCGTCGCATTTTCTTTTTTCTTTCTTCATTCTGGACACTTTTCTTTTCTTATTCTCAAGACCGTATACTACTACTATATCCTACTGCTACCACGACTATCACTTTTCTTACGACTCCCCGACACGTTTTATTCCAACAATCAGCACACTCGACCACAGCTTATCGGGCTGAGTTTGGGTTGAACACACACGCACACTTGCATCCGTGAATCTCGCTGTGGATTCTTACAACAACATGTCCGATCAGCCCCAGTTTTCCCGTCTGGCCCTCGCGGCAGCACTGCTTGGTACGTGTAGCCTGAGCGGAGTTGGAGCCGTGCGTGGAGGTGCGGGGAGGCTTGAACAGGTGTAACGTGACGTGGTGGTCGTTGCATGTCGCAGTCTGCATCTGTGTCCGTATTCAATGCAACTTGCTTGCACACTCGCTCTCTTCCGGTTACACTCTCATCTTCACTATGTGCACGAAGCTAACGCACGCGCACAGAATATGACAACGACCCAGAGGACAGGTATGGCGATAATGTCGACCACAAGAAGAGCGTAATGTTCAAGGACGTGTACCACCGTCCTCCAATGATCTCGCCTCCTCGCGGTGCGGATGGACGACGGCTGGGCACACGGGACGGTCCACCCGGCCCGCCTGGCCCTCCAGGTCCTCCTGGCCCCAGCGGATATGCGCCCGACAGCCCTACACGCGGCTACGGCAGTCCAAGAGGGTACGGGCCTCCAGATGTGTATGCCCCCCACGCACATCTGCGTGCTCCTGGCGCCAAGGAAACGCCGGCACAGTTTGAAATGTCGGGACCGTACCCTATCGTCGGCGCCGCGGCGCGCGCCCCGCCCCAGCCCCAGCCCCAGCGGCGCAGTTCGTCAGGAGACATGATGATGATGCAACCCCAGCGTCGCAGCTCGTCGGGAGACCTAATGGAGCGCAACTCACGGTGGATTACCATGCCGAACGCAGGACCAGCGATGCCCCCACTCATGTCTCCGACTGACGGGGGCGTCGACCTCGGATCGCTGCCCGATGTGCGCCACAAGGTTACGCAGTCGCACGCGCGCGTAGGGAGCACGGCGAACCAGAGTGAGACAGGTGTCGTGCTTGAACGCAGCTCGAACAGCATCCACCTAGAGCGTTTCGACCCCGACGGCGGCTTGGAAGAGGTCATTGCGCCGACAGACGAAGGCGACCACGAGTTCCCTGGACCCCAGCAGCAGCGCCGTTCATCGATCGCGACCTTGACCCTTACCGATTCCCGCGATGGCGCGAGACCAGCCCCCGTCATGGTTCCTCTGCCCGACTCGCCCTCCTTTGCACGCCCAGCGACCGCCATGTCTTCCAGCAGCCGGCGTCGATCTGCGTTCGACGTCCAGTTTTCTGAATTCAACGAAGAGGACCTCCTGCGGAATCCGTTTGAGATTCCTGCTCCGCCGACAGAGTTTGCGTCCCGCTTTGACCCCAAGTCGCGCCGCAGTCTCGATTTCGATGCGCGCACCGACTCGCGCGCGAGCATTATCGGTGACAGCCGTCCGCGCTCTGAGCGCCGCAGGTCGTTAACCGACTTTGACTCTGAGGTCCCCGAGTCGGAGCACTCTCCCCGGCACCGCACGTTTGACGATATTCCCCATGCAGGCGACTATGGCCGCCCCCTCCGTACGCCAAAGTATGGCGGCCAGGCGCTGCGCATTGCCCGCCAGGAACTGCTGCGTCCCAAGACGCTCATCATGCCCGCCCCGCTCGCTGGAACCGAACGCCAAAAAGCCACTGTCCACATTCCGGAGGGTTTCATGCTGGGAGAGAAGCCCCTGCCTGCCGAAGCACGCGCGTCCATTCTCAACATGGGCGTCGGTGTCCCCTTATCCCTCGCGCAGCGTACCTTCCGGTCGAGTCTCATGGTGGGCGGACGGCGCGAGGACGACGAGTTCTTCCGCGGCCAGGCGGAGGAGGGCGAAATCTACGGGCCCGAGAACCCAGAGGATGAGGAGCCGCTGGAGCGCAAGCCGGGAAAGCTTTATGTGAGTTTCCGACAAGATTAGCGGCGCTTGCTGACATTAGGGAACATCGCTTATCGACCAACTCGAAGCGCGCAAGATGCAGATGCGTAATAAGAAGCGTGTCTTCTACGGCGACCACCGTCCGTCCATGATGGAACGCAAAGTGGAGCCTGTCGCGGAGAAGGACGAGACCGGTGATGGCAAGGGCGGTCTCTCGCCCCCCAAGGCCAACGTTGCTGCTCGTCCCTCGACAACTTTTGGCCTCCCGACCTTGAACGTTCCCGACGGCGACGAGGAGGACGCTGCCAAGAACGACCGGATGGCAAAGTCGCGATCGGTGTTTGGCGTCGATACCGTTTGGGAGCGCGAGATGGCCAAGCTCAAGGCGATCCAGGAGGCGGAGAAGAAGGCGACCAGCGCCGCCGATATGGAGCGCCTGGCCCGCGAGCGCGAGAAGATTGAAAAGGCCGACCGTCGCCGCTCACGCTTCCTCAAGTCGAAGAGCATGGTTGTGGACCCGAACGCCCCGCACTTTGACTTACCCAACCCGAACCGCATGTCCGTGGGCATTCCCGACTTAGCTGCCGGCCCTGGCGAGAAGCGCATTACAATGTTTGGCGACAGCGCCCTCTCCATAATTCCCCCTGGCGACCGCAACTCGGTGATGCCCGATGGCAACGGTGAACATGGTGACCAAGGCGAACAGGGCGAACAACGACCCCCGACGTTAGTGTTCAACAACGACAAACTCGACTCTCCAGGGCTCGGCGTAGAGAACTGGTTTGAGAGCAGCTCCGAGGACTCGGAGGATGACAACATCCCCCTCAGCTCTATCAACCCCAACTCGGTCCGCGGCTCTATTGCCGGCAGCGTGCGCGCCCTGTCTCCACAGACGACTCGTAACAGCCAGGGCCGTCCACCCATCTCCCCTGCGGCCATCAAGGTCCCACCACCTCCCCAGCTCCCTGCTCTCGCCACATCGGATGATGAATCGTCCGACGAGGACGTACCCCTCTCGAAGGTCAAGGCCACGGTGTACGACAGCGACGAGGAGGTACCACTCTCGAGGATCAAGAAGGGTGGAGCGGCGCCTGCCGCCTCGACTGAAGGTGCTGCTAAGGAATCAGAGTCTGGTCCCACCAGCGGCACGATCCGCCTCGTTGGCAATTCTCAGGCGTCCGAGTCGACCGACAAGGACAAGCCCGCACTGAGCCTCCTTCCCGAGACGTCGTCGTTTGGTCTGGAGGTGCAGAACACGTTAGCCAACATCTCCCCCAGCGACGCCAAGGACGAGGACGACGACGACATCCCGCTGTACATCCGCCGGCAGAAGGCCAAGGAGGAAAAGAAGAAGGAGCAGACGGTGGAGGAGATCGAGGACGACCTTCCGCTTGCATGGAAGCACGCCGGTGCCGCCCAGAAGCAGGCGACGCAGCGTGCCCAGACCATGGCACCCAGCATGAACGTCAATCCCTACGCGTCCGTCTACATGTCGGGCTATGGCATGGCGGGCATGCCCATGGGTGGCGTGGGAGGCTTGGGTATGGGCGGCATGGGCCCCATGTCGATGATGATGCCCAACATGGGCGTATCCCCCACCATGCCATACCCAGCCACTGAGGTCCCCGATCCCGGCAGCAACATTGACAACTGGCGCAAGCAAGTGGGCAGCCTCGCACCCGCAAAGACCGGCACGAGTGGTCAGACATTGTAGCTCGTACCGCCTGCCACACACGCCACACACGGCATCGCATGAAGGGACGACGGGTAGTTTCGGCCCTGCCACAGGTTACCAGGCATAGCAACCAGGACTAGTCCTATTCCTTCTATCCCGTCTCCCTTCCCCTTTCCCGTATTTTCCGCCAACATTCTGTGACATATGCATGACAATCTCTGGCCGTGGTGGAGTGAGAGTGAGGAGGGGTGATGCGTCAGCGAACGCCCTGCCTTCTGCCTTTCGCCTGAGGTATGCACGCGATGCCTGCCGCGCTTCCAGGGGGGGTTAAACAGAGACAGGGGAGCAATTAAGTCGAAATCACCGGTGTTGGAGTTGAACTGCGGACGCTCTGTCTTTGAACTCGGAGAGATAACATGAGATTATCCCCCATTCGTAACGAACGGTGTTAGTATCGCGGGGTAGTCGACGTCGTCTTCGTCGTCGTCGGCCGCATGACCGTCCCCGGAGGGTCGAGGGGCCAAGGGTGGAGTGAGGTGGAGGGGTTTTGAAAACGTTGCACGTTTGCGTGCCTGACTCGTGTGGCATTGCATCCGCGGTCGAGGTAAACCCCCCGCCTCTGATTTCTGATCTCCGGTGATGATGTGGAAGCGTGGAAGGCGGCGGTAGCTGGTGGTGGGAGGGTGGGGTACTCAAACAAGGTCGCAAAAAGTCTTTTAATAAGACAGATTGGAGTTGAGTAATTCTTGGCGTTGACAAGACGACAATCAGAGTTTTAAAAACCACACACACTACACTACACCAGAGTATCTCCACTTCCCACATCCCACATCCACACGCCATCCAAAACTTTTAGCATCACACTCACCATTCCGTCATCTTCACATCACACTCCTTTTTTTTTTCCTTCTACATTGCACAGTTGACGTTGCTGTTGATCACCGGCACCTGCGCAATCGCTCCCTCCACCGCTACCACGCCGACATCCGATTCTGTGTGAGCTGGCAACAACTCCGCCCCAGTTCCCCCTCCCAGGCGTCCCAATCGCCCTCCCTAGGCTCCCTCGCCTCCCTACACCTAGCTCCCTAGCCTCCATCGACTGTCGAGAGAGCCTCCACACCGAGATCCCGGGGTTTTACTATTGAACGCCACGCCACGCCCGTTTTCTCGTTTCAAATTCCCTGATAGGCAACCTACCAGAGCCAAGCAACCCACCACGACCACGACGACATTTACCCTCTAACATAACCTGCCTAGTCCTGCCAGTCCTGCCAGGCCCCGCACAGCATCCAGCCAGCTCGCTAGCTTCGGCCAACTTGGCGACCGTCCTCCTGACTGACGACCCTCATCGGCCGCTGCTTTTAAATACATATCGTCTTGTCCTTTTTGCGTTTCTCTTCTCTACTCCATGTCCCTATTCACTCGGCCAAGAGCCAAGAACCGCTCATTGTCACCACCTCCATTCCCACTGTCGTCTAGAGACAGCGGCCGGGAGTACGATTCGGGTGCGATCACCGGCAAGGACAAGGACAAGGAGTGGCTGTCGAGCGGTATGGGCTACGACGTCGAGAGCGGGAGCACGCTCCCCGGTCCGCGGACACTGCGCCGTGTCCTCCAGCGCCGATCGCGTGTGATTATCGGCGTGCTGGCATTCGCGACTGTCGTGCTGTACTTTGGACCACTCGGGAGCGGAGGGTATACGCCGCCTCCGCCGTCCGTGGTCCCCGCCCCACTCTTTGAGCTCGACGACCGACTGCCCGTCGACAATATCTGGGACGACCTCCCACCCCCGATTGAGGGTGCGCCGCCCGCCAAGGCCCCCGCACCCCCCAAACGGCCCCCGCGCCCCGACGACCCAAAGTACTACATCATCGATCAGCACGGCGACCACTTCCTCGCCAACATCGGCCGCAAGATTGCGCCGCTCCACCCGGCCACCAAGGACATGCGCAACCCCGACGACATCTTCCCCGACATTACGGACCTCGCTGCGTTTTTGAAGCCGCCCAAGGAGGAAAAGTTCCCCAACGAGCGTCTGCGCGAGATCAAGTCGGAGCCCCTCGACAAGGACAGGCCGTGGGTCAAGGGCGAGCTGCCCAAGGACTCGTTTGCGGCCAAGTGGGTGCCGCCGGCCAAGTGGGACGCACCGACCCCGGGCGTCAAGAAAGTCCAGTGGCCCGGATTCTCCAACAAGGACCGCGAGTGGGAGAGCAAGGACGAAAAGGCGCTCCGTCTCAAGCGCAGGGACGCCGTCAAGCGTGGATTCGCCTATGCTTGGCAAAAATACAAGGATGTTGCGTGGGGTGAGTGCCTGATGCTGCCGTGGTATGCGTGCGTGTGTGGTGTGGATGATGTGGGAATGGGAGAGGGGAAGTTGTTGGCAGCTGGCAGCTGGCAGTGTCCCATGCCTTCCTTCCCTCCCCTGTCCACGTCCCCATCATGCTCATGTCTACTACCCCGCATTTTTCGTTGTAGCAGTGACTAACCACAAGGTCACGACGAGGTCCGTCCCGTTTCTGGCAGGCCTTCCGACCCCTTCAGCGGGTGAGTACCAGCAGGAGAAACACCACTTGGTGACGCGAACTCGGCAGGCGCGCACACATGCTGACAGGGTTCACAGGTGGGGCGCGTCCATTGTCGACACGCTCGACACTCTGCTTGTCATGGGCTTGCAGGACGAGTACAACCTGTGTCGGCCGCATGTCAACCAGCTCAACTTCCACTGGATCGCAGGCAAGGATTGGTCGCAGGGATACAAGGCTCCCGAGAGCGAGGGTGGCTGGACAGTCCCGCGTTCCAGCATGACTGGTCTTGCCGTGTTTGAGAGCGGCATCAGGTATCTTGGTGGCTTGCTTGGCGCATACGACCTTTCTGGGGACCAGCTCATGCTTGAGCGAGCCACGGATATCGCGAATATCCTCGGCCGCGCCTTCAACACCAGGTCGGGTCTTCCTCAAGGCAACCGTATCGACCCCGGAGCGGAGAGCGGCATATACACCCTCCACGGCGTCTCGATTGCCGAGGTCGGCAGTATGACGCTCGAGCTTATGCGTCTGTCCCAGGCCACGGGGGACCGGCAGTGGTTTGACCTCGCGCAGCGCGCCATTGACTATATCGACCAGAAGGCGGCGCCGAGGTCCGTCTTCAAGCCGCTCCTTCCTATGAACTTCGTCCCCGACGGCGACAGCCAGATCCACGGATCGTACACGTTTGGCGCAATGACAGACTCGTACTACGAGTACCTCATCAAGACATACAAGCTGCTCGGCGGTGGCGAGCTGGCCAAGCAGTACAAGCGCCTGTACTCGGAGAGCATTGATGCCGCTCGCAAGGTGCTGTTCCGCGACATTACGGTTGTCCCCAACCGTGACCTCATGACTATTGGAAAGTACGAAGGCGGTGTGCTCAAGGTGGAGACCGAGCACCTCGCTTGCTTCGCCGGCGCTATGCTGGGCCTCGGCGCGAAGCTCCTCGACCGGCCAAAGGACATGACGGACGCCGGCAAGTTTACGACCACGTGCTACTGGCTCGGCGCAGGCACGCCGACCGGCATCCAGCCCGAGGTGGTCCTCTACTATGACGCCGACGAAAAGAGCGCGTACATCAACAAGACGATTTATGGCGAGAACCTGCACCCGCCTATCGTGCAGCCCTGGACCGACGACCAGTACGACCGCAAGAAGATGCACAAGAACAAGGACGGCGAGGTCTTCTGGAACGACGACAACAGCCCCGTGCGCAACGACTCTGGACGCAAACCCGGCCACCCCATGGCATACTACCGCTACCTCCAAGGCAACCCACCCGGCGCCAAGCAGGTCACGCCCTACTACATCAACCGCCCCGAGACCATCGAGAGCGTCTTCTACATGTGAGTTGAGAATAGGCAACATTAAACTATCAGGTTGCTGACACTATTTTTAGGTACCGCCTGACTGGCGACCGCGCATGGCAGGACAAGGGATGGCGCATGTTCGGCTCGTGGATGAACCACTCGCGTGTCGACTACGGAATTTCCTCCATCCGCGACGTGACTATTGACCCGGAGAGCGTGACGTTTGGCGACAACATGGAGTCGTTCATTTTCGCCGAGACGTTCAAGTATCACTACCTGCTGCAGTCGGAGCCCGAGCTCCTCTCGCTCGACGACTATGTCCTCAACACCGAGGCCCACCCCCTCATTGCAAACTACGGCCGCGACCTCGAGCCCGGATCCCAAGGATTCTGGGACCCGGCGTCCACCGAGGGCCAGGAGCTCGGTGTGCGCGGCGAGGGCACGTCGGTGCAGAAGTGGACGCGCGAGTCGACCCTCAAGTTTACGCGTGAGCAGAACCGCAAGCAGAGGGAGCAGGACAAGCGCGGCGAGCCTGGAGACGCAGAGCATGTTGGAGCGGGAGCCGGAGCGGCGTAACACGCATCTTTAGACAGACACGACAGACACTGTAACGATAGAAATGCGAGAGTTAGCACAGACCAAAGAGACGAGGCGAGCGAAGTCATGCCACGACGGGAAGCACAGATAAAGGAAGAGGAGACTATGGAGGCAACCCAACGAAGCAGTGTCACAAGCGGCGTGTGGCTGTATGGAGTCAAGGGCATGTGCAGCTATGTGCGTTTGCGAAGTAAGGGAACTTGTACACGCTTGTCTCTGAGCAGTCCTGGCCTTTGCTGCATCTGCTTCGACTTCCCTTTACTTTTGCTCCTGCTCCTGCTCTTATTCTGATTTCTACTACTGCTGCATCCGACAGATTCTACTACATGCAAACAAGGCGCTGCGCTGGGGTACTCATTTCTCTCGTCGTTACTTCAACGATTTGTTGGGTTGGTTTTACAGCTTGCTCTTGAGCTTCTCGCCAGCGACAAGAGTGACGGCGGCGTTGGAGAGCGCGGGCGCGTTGCGCTCCTTGACCTTGGTCTGGAAAATGACCTTGTCGCCCTCCTTCCACATCTCCGTGACGAGCGTCTCGCCGGGGATGACCGTGCCGGCGAAGCGGACCTTGATGTCCGAGTACGGGCCAAACGTCTTGAGGACGTGGCGGCCGGCAAAGCCCATCGAGCAGAGGCCGTGGAGGATGGGCTTCTTGAAGCCGCCAATGGCGGCAAAGTCGGGGTCAATGTGCAGGGGGTTGTAGTCGCCCGAGAGACGGTAGATGGCGGCCTGGTCCTCGGACGTCTTCTCCTCAACGACGGCGTCGGGGGCGCGCGTGGGGGGCGTGTTGGCGGCGGTGGCGGCGCCGCGGTCGGCGCCAGTCTTCTTGCCGCCGAATCCGCCCGAGCCGCGGAGGAAGACGGTCGAGTGGTTCTCAAAGATGAGCTTGCCCGTCTCCTTGTCGCGGGTCTCGGTCACAGTGGTGACGGCAGCGGCCTTGCCCTTGTCAAGCGCCTCGCGGAGGTAGGGCTGGTTGACGAGGGTGCCCTCAGTAGGGATGGGCGAGTGGATCTTGAGGTACTGCTCGCCGTGGAGGAGCTTGGCCGGGTTGAAGTTGGGGACAATGGCACCGAGGTCGACCGAGCCCGAGGTGGTGAACTGGGGGATGACACCGAACGTGGGGAGGGCGCCAAAGTTCTCGTCGTTCTCGTACGTGTACTGGAGCTCGCTGGCGTGGGCACCAATACCGAGGTTGTAGAGCATGACGTCGCGCGCGGTGAACTTGTAGTCGATGGCCTCGGGAGGGTTGAGCTTGGCAGCCTGGATCTCGGGAGTGTCCTCGGCGTCAATCCACTCCTCGACGTTGGCGCCCTCGACAATGTTGTCAAAGTTGGCGGCAATCTGGCCAAACGACTCCTGAGCCGAGGCGGGGTGGGTCGAGTTGGCGTCAAAGCGGGTAATCTCGTCCCATTTGGCGGCAATCTGCTCCGGGGTGGGGATGCGGTTGTTGGGGAAGACGGCACCGTGCGTGCGCTCCCAGCGAACCTCGGCGGCGAAGCCACCGAACGACTCGTAGAAGGTGCCGGTGATCTTGAGGTCCTTGGAAGTGAGGTAGGCGACAATGGGGGCGAGGTAGTCGGCCTTGAAGGTCTCAACCATCTCCTTGGGCCAGACAGTCTCGGTCATGGCGGTGCCGGCACGAGGAGCGACAATGTTGACAAGAACATTGTTCTTCTTGCCCTCGATGGCGAGCGATTTGCCAAAGCCGATAAGAGCAGCCTTGGCGGTACCGTAGTTGGCCTGGCCGTGGGCGCCGTAGATGCCGTTGGGCGACGAAGTCACAATGATGCGGCCAAACTTCTGGTCCTGCATGTACGGCCACGCGGCCTTGCAGCACTTGTAAGTGCCACGGAGGTGGACGGCCATGACCTGGTCCCACATCTGCTCAGTCATGTTGACAAAGGCCTTGTCACGGAGGATACCGGCGTTGCAGACAAGGACGTGGACGGTGCCAAAGTTCTTGACGGCAGTCTGGATAATCTTGTCGCCGTCCTCGGCAGAGCAGACGGCAGCAACAGCCTTGGCGCCGAGCTTCTGGCACTCCTCGACGACCTGGTCTGCGTTCTTCTGGACGACATCGTTGATGACGACGTTGGCGCCGAGCTTGGCGTACTGGTGGGCGTAGGCGCGGCCGAGACCGTTGCCCGAGCCAGTGATGACGACAGTCTGGCCCTTGTAGTCGATGGGGGGACCCTGCTCGTTGGGGCCGAGCTTCTTCTGGGCCTCAATGACGGGAAGCATATCGTTGCCGAGCTCGACCTGAACGGGGTGCGAGAAGTCACGGACGTCCTTCCAGTGGGCGGCGACGGCAGAGGGAGTGTACGAGGCGTCGTCGGTCTTGTAGACCCATCCGCGCGAGCGCTCCCAGCGGAGCTCAGAGTAAAAGCCGCCGGCAAGCTCAAAGATGCGGCCACCAACGTCAGGTCCGTTCCTGGCGGTGAGGACACCGACGAGGGGAGCGATAAAGTCGGGGTTGAGGGCCTTGAGAATGTCCTCGGGCATAACCGTGGCAGTCATGGCCGAAGCAGCAACGGGGACGAGGGTGTTGGCCTTGATGTTGTACTTCTTGCCCTCGGTCGTGAGGGTCTTGGAGAAGCAGACGAGACCCATCTTGGCGGCAGAGTAGTTGGTCTGGCCGCCGTTGCCGTAGACACCGGCAGGAGACGAAGTGTTGACGACACGTCCCCACTTCTGCTGGCGGAAGATGGGCCAGCACGCCTTGGTCATCGAGAAGGCGCCCTTGAGGTGGACCGCCTGGATCGCGTCCCACTTGTCGTCGGTCATCTTCTTGAAGGACGAGTCGCCTGGGGGCGTCAGCGAGTGAACGGGGCACACCAGCGGCAGCACTTACGGAGGATACCAGCGTTGTTGATCAGAACGTGGACGGTGCCAAAGGCGGCAACGGCCTGCGCGACAATCTTCTCGCCCTCAGTGACGGAGCCGACGGCGGGGGCGGCCTGGCCACCAGCTGCGACAGTTAGCACTGAATCAATGGCGACGGGAATTGGGCACAGGGCGTCCGGGTGGTGTGTTTCAACCAGGGGCAGTCACTCACCCTTGCGGATATCGTCCACGACCTTCTGGGCAGCCTTGTCCGAGACATCGTTGACAACAACCTTGGCGCCGCGCTGGCCGTAAAAGTGTGCGTATCTGCATGTGGAAGTGGGTTGCGCGTCGTAGCATTGGATTGGAAAATCGCGGTTCTTGTCAGCACTTGTCATATCACAACACAGAACCAATCGGCAGATAAAGACCACCGCAGCGAGATCGCTGAAGCCATCGCGCCTCAAACGGCAATACGCACCCGGCACCAATTCCGCCACCAGCTCCCGTGATGAGCACGACGAGGTCCTTGAAGTCGAGCGAGGGAGCGGCCATGGTCGTCTCGGTCTTGTCTACTAATTTACTAAATGGGAAAGAGAGAGGAAACAAACAATCGTAACGGGGACGAGGGGGCTCTACGTATTAAGTACTTTAGAGCACGCGTGGGTGAGAGAAGAGAGAGAGTGGGAGTAGTTGAAAATGTAGTGAGATGAGAAAGAGGAACCAAGAAGTAGAAGTAGCCGGACGGGTCGACGTCGATGTCGTCGAATGTGGTGGCGGGCAGGGCGGCGGTTCACACCCAGGCTCGGTTTGTGGGAAAAACCAGACGTGGTCGCATATCCGGCAACCCGGCAAACTCAATCTACAACTTTTGATACCCATCGATTCACCATCCACCCTTTTTCCTTCATCTTTTTTTGCATCTGGCTCGGTCAACAGGAGACCGCGTCTCAGGATCATGTGCATGCTTTCAGCACAACTAATGCATCCTTTGCCGGTCATCAACTAATACCAGTGCTGGCAGTGAACCCACCCAGCATCCATCCCACCCATTACATACGGCCGGCTAAAGTGGGCCAGCAAGTGCCGGCTTGGCTGGAACGAGCTGGAACACGGCCAATCGCACCCTACACACACACACCGGGGACGGCACGGTACAAAAGCACAAATCGTCCAAAACAAGTAACGGCATCAAAAATATAAACTATGACGTCAACGAGGCCTCCCTATCAGCGCATCGGCCATCACAACTGCATGCTCCTGATTCCTAATGGCCATGAAAGAAACTACAAAAACACATCATTAACTTATTTTCTAATAGCGCCCTGGGCTGACTGAGCGGCGCCCGCGGCCCCGTCAGTGCAATGAACACCCCGGCTTCATCGGGTCCAGCGGCGTCTTGGTCGTCGTCGGGCTACTGGGAACTCGTCCTCGTCCTATACGGTACTGCAGTTGCATCTCTACTCTATGTTCAAGGTACATGGGCCGCCGGGCCCCTTACATGTCAAAGTCGCTGTCATCGCTGTCAGCCTGTCCCCTTCCCCGGCCCGCTCCCGTGCCGATGCCGCCACCTGAACGGATCCCGCCGCTGCGAGCCTGGACTGTGCCAATCTCGCCGCCGTCCGAGTCGTCGTCGTCGCTGTCGGCCGCCGTGCGCGAACCGCGCAGTGCAGGCGAGGGCTTTTCGAGGGCAGAGTAGCGTACGAGTAGTGCCTCGAGCTCTGTGTTGCGTTAGCAAGATAGTGGGCTTGGAAAACGACTTCTTGAATGCCGCTAGTATCTTCGGAGATAGCCTTGATTGCAAGACATTGATAAGATCTGGCCCACCGCCGTCGGCCATCGCAGCGCAGACATTATCACCGCACCCCACCATCCCCACACCACACGCTATCCACCGCGCTCAACTCACCGCGGACGGTGGTCTTGAGACCGTTCATGCCGGCGCCGGCCACGAGGTTGCCCACCATTTCGCCGTTGCGGTAGATGAGCAGCGTCGGGACGTTCTTGTCGGGGTAGTTGGGGATACACATCTGCGCGGGGATGGACAGGAATTTGGTCTCTGGGTGGGCCGCAGCCACCTGTTGCAAGAGCGGGCGGAGGTGCTGCGACAGGGGAATCCTAACAAGTTAGACTTCTATCTTGTTTCCTGCCTTCACACCAATCCACACACACTCTCTCAACTTACGAGTCCTTGAAGAGGAACACGACGACGCCGGTCCCCTTGAGCTTGCGCGCTCGGACCATGGAGGGTTTACGCTCGTCGTCGCTGTCGCTGTTTGCCTCGTCCTCGGTATCGGGATCGACCTTGCCCTCGGCATTGAGCTTGCTCCCCTCCGTGACCTCGCGCACAAAGTCCTCCCTGGCCAGCGGCTCCATGGACCCGAACCGTCCCCGCTTCTCCTCGGCGCGCATCTCAGCCAGCCGTCGCCGGCGGTAGTCCTCGAACATGCGCTCGTCATCAGAGTCCAGGTTCTCGCCCTCCAGTAGCGTGCCGAGCGTGTCCGCGTCGGCGGTAGATGCGACGGCGCGCACGGCGTCCGCGTGCGTAATGTGCGGGATGTCGGGGGATGGCGAGCGCGAAGGCGGTTTCGGTGGAAGAATGCCGTGAGCGCGCAGCGCGTCATTGCTGTTTTCGCTCGTCAGCGGAACTACTCGCGCCGTATGGAACCCCAAGGATCAAAGGGCTCACAACTCGGTGTCCTCGTTGGGGTTGACCATCGTGCTCGTTGCGTGCTTTTGGGCGTAATGGGTTATCGCCGTTGTCAGTAGTTGTCAATGGTTGTCGGCTTGTCGCTAGATCGCGGATGGTGGTCATTGCCCGCCCGAAATGTCTGTCAATGTCGACTTTGGTGGACGTGGATGTTGCCTTCCCTGAACAATAATCCCTCGCGTGACTTTGGTTCCGTGGCTGTGGGGACCCCACACAAAAATGAGCTTTTCGCGCCACTGTGGCGTGATGGGGTGAAATGTTTTTCGTGCTTGGTGTGTATGCTGTATACAGTATGTGAGGCCGAAGGACACGCAACATGTGACCTCGTTACGGGACGAATCCATTTTTGTTTCGACTCAGATGCGGCATTGAAGTGCACGGTGCAACAGCCCAGCATACAACCGTCTTCGAGCTTCGAGAACCTCTTATCGTTTCCATATCATTCCACACCGAGGTGCTTTTTTTTACATTCCACCGCCCACCCACTTTGACGGACGACGTTCCTTCTTTGTGTTTCTCTCGAACGCTATCGACGTGTCCTGATGACTCGACTCTTGTAACTTGTTTTCTTGTTCTACTGTTCATACATTGATACTCTTGTTTGTTCCAAGAGTATAGAAAGAGCACGGTCACCTGGCCGAACATTCGTCTCTTGTTTCAACACACTCGCCAAACATCGGCCTCAACTGCCACTACAGTCTGCTTCTGCCCGTATAGACGTTGCTAGTCATTCTCATTCTAGCTATTGTACGCGTGTTGGTCATACATCAGCAGTAGCAGTAGCAGAGCCGTAGAACAATCCCATTCCAAGCACCCGGAGCACCATCAGAGGCTCGCAGCAGAGTTCGCACGACAGTCCGGTCGCCGAGCAACTTAAACCCGCACGCGCGCCCACGTCCACATCACCAACAATGGTTGACCCCAATCCCCAGAAGGAAGACACAAATGTCCAGGCTCTCCTCGACTGGCTGAGTACCTTCAAGGGCTTTTACAACAAGCTTACTCTTCTGTCCGCCAACAGTATGTGTTTGAGGACAGAGTGAAGACGGCGGTTCGCCTGAAAACAAAAACACTGACGCGTTCAGATGCGGGCCGTGGTCTGTTCGCGTACGCCAAGGCACTCAATGTGTGTATTTCTACAGACTGCAATTCGTGCGCCATAGGAGAGAGAGACTAACCCTGTGAACAGCCCGGAGAGCCCATGCTGGTCATCCCCGCCCAGAGCTTGTTGAACCCCCTCACGCTGCGCGCCTCGCCGCTGAACACGATCCCCGTCGAGCTCTTCCCCTCGGCATCCTCCACCAACTCGCCCCCGCCCGGCTCCCCCGGCGGCGGCTGCAGGAAGTTGACGACCACCCAGCTGCTCACGCTCCACCTCGCGCTCTCGCGCGACCCCAAGGGCCGGCACAAGTCTGAGTGGCAGATCTTCATCGACTCACTGCCGTCCTTCCGTCCCCTGCACCCGCTCACGTGGGTCGTGCCCAACTCGGACGGACCCAACGACGACTTCTGGCCGCAGTTGGAGCAGTGCCTCAGCGAGAGCGTCCGCATCAAGATTGAGGCGGTCAAGGTCCGCTACGAGGATGATCTCGCTGTCCTCCGCCGTGTTCTTGTATGTTTTAATTATGTGGGCTACGCTGACGGTTAGCGTGCCGAGGAACCGTTCAAGTCGCAGAAGATCAACGACGATATCTCAGATGAGACTCTTCTCTGGGCCTGGCTTAACGGTGAGTTGAATAGGAGGCTGCAGAGTCAATTGTAGCCAATGTGTTACCTCCAGTTTAGCCCCACATGGCTAACATCAGTCAACACGCGTACCGTTGCCATGCCCCTCGGCCTCGCCGAGCCGCCAAAGACAGAGTGGCCGGTCAACAACCACTCGTTTGTGCCGCTCCTTGATATGATCAACCACTCTTCGATACCGCAAGTCCACTGCCCAAAGCCTGAGCCTCTGCCTTCGCTCTCGATCGTCTCCAAGCGCTCGACCCGTGGCGGTATGCGTTCGAACGGCAACATGCGCCTGACGCCCGGCAAGGTTGACCTGGTGCTGTTTGCGCCGCTCCGTGGTCTCGAGGAAGGAGAGGAAGTAACCTTCCTTTACGGTCCCCACTCGAACGCGATGCTTTTCGCCGAGTACGGTTTCACAGAAGTCGACGAAGTCGGCAACACGTGGTGGCCCAATGGCGATGTCGACGTCCAGCCGTGGCTCGACCAGGTCTGGGCGACCAAGGGTGGCACGGACGCCAAGCGCCGCGTGCTCGAGGAGGCTGGCATGTGGGGCCACTCGAAGCTCGTGGCCAACGGTGGTGAGCCGCAGCCTAGCCTCGGCCTCATGTCGACTCTGTGCCTCATGTTCTCCCCGGACGAGGCGGTCTTCACACCCCAATCGCTCCGTGCCAACGCGTTCGGGCGCACGGCCAAGCTCGCAGCGAGGCACGAACTCCGCCGTATCTGCCAGGCCGTCCTCGATGACGCGGAAGACTGCCGTGCCGACGTGGTCGAGATCGCGGCGGAGGCTGGGTCCGACCCTGACAAGCTTGAGGCCTTGCGTACGGTCCGCGCCCTGCTCCGCGAGGAGGAACACATCGCAAAGGGTGTGCTTGATCTCGTGGAGTCGAGTGGCGTCATCAATGGCTTCTAAAGGGCCATTGGACTGCATACTTCTGTTATCCGGGTGATTCAGCAAACCGGTTCATCTACGAAGCGATTTCCGAAATCTCGGCACTCGTAACCCGACGATATCCGACACACACCTCGACTTGTCACGAACGACTCTCTCAGTACTTGGAAAAACAATATTTCAGCATTCTTCAGAAGCATTTTACGAACGAAATAGGAAATTCAACGCGGACGGAACAGCAGAACAACATAGCGCGAGATAGAGGAGACGAGAATGCCGGCAGTGGCACTATCGACTGGCTGTTGCCGGCCACACATGGCTGGCATGTGTGGCTGGCACAGAGAGGAACAACACAACGACGACTACAATAACTGCGACTGGTGACTATAGGACTATCGACCCACAATAGACATCGTGGGCTGTATGGCCCCCGGTCGACGCGATCGACACCGCACGACGCGCACCACACCACTACACCACACTCTACCCAAGATCATTTGGCACAGCCGTAGAAACTACATACTCTCACTGTCAATTGTCACTGTATAAAAGAAGAAGAAATATGTATGTTGTTGGACTCTTGAAGGTTACTTTGACAACGGGCAACACTGTATTCGCGGACGCAGGACATTTTAAGACGGCTTGGGTCATTGAAGAGTAAGGTCTCGTGGAGGCTGCAATTGATTAGATAAACCACTAGACGCCCAAGCCTCCAACTGCCCGCTCAGTCGCGGCTCGCGTACCTTGGAACATGAGATGAAGCAGTCAAAGGATAGCGGTGACACTGTTCAACATTCTCGAGGGGCTGTGTTTCTCATATGACATGAACATCCCGCCCTTGTTTAGAGAACATGAACATCAACGGGATGCCGCCAGCCAAAGCCCTACAGGCTGAACCGCCCAGCGAAGAGGACAAGCGCCACACAGGCTCCACATGGGTAATACTACCGAGGCCGTTGGTCCCACGTCATGCTCGAGGTGGCCAAGGATGTTGCAGATCTTGTGGGACTGAAGTCATGGAGGCAGGTCCAGCGGCACTGCAATGGGCACCGCAACCCGCCCCCCCCCAATGACCTGCACGCTTCATTTCCTGCACGTCGGCTGTTCGCTGTCTCGTCGATGAGACGGCACTGGAGTGAGGTGCGTTAGTCTTTGTCTTGGCTCCAACTGAAGGAAGTGAAGGCCCAGCGTTTCGAGCATGTGTTGCTCCCGGCCTTCGCGAGAGCCACGACCGAGCGACAGGTGTATCCGGATGTGGGGGTCGGACAGGGACGCGCCTCGCTCAATACGTTCGTTCAATGGAGGCCCGGAGACATGGGAACAGATCGAGCAGCGGAACGTCTCTCAGCCTGAATTCCACACCGGCTTCTAGGACAATGTACTTGATGACTGGTGGCTCCTCGAGCTTGAGCTAGAATCGAATGGAGGACGGGGCCGATTGAGGGCAAGCACAAAGCAGGAGATGGGTATCTGATAAAAGCGAGGACCAGTGCGATAACGGGAGCGATTCGAGTGATCGAGGTGACCCGTTAGCGAGTCTTCCTATCCCTCAGTACTCCCTATGTCTGTGTCTGCCACTGCCTTTACCTCGGCCATTCCGATGTCGCATCGCCGCCATATGTAAGCTCTTGCACCTCTGCGGTTGCTCTAGTATTGCCTCATTAGCTCTGCGGGTAAGTCAAGAAGCCTCTGGTGCCAGTGCAGAGGTCAGTTTCAGAGACGATTGAACCATGTCTTTGGTGTGCTGGGGAAGGCGACGTGCAATTATGTACAGTACAGTAGGTGCGGACGCGTCTGAACACCGAGTGAGAGAAGAATCAGGCTAAGACGCGAAAATGAGTGCCGGGAAGACGCCAAAGAGATCCCGGTATGACGCGAAAAGGACAGATATGCTACAGTACCTCGACCACGTTGTTCATTGCACGAACAGCTGAACAGACACATGTACATGCTACCCATATACGCCCCATAACTCATCGCTTGCGATTTCATCAATCGATCACGCAGAGCACATACATGCAAACGTGCCACAATGTCGTTGTCAGTGTCGGCATCGGCCGCTCCGGACGGAGGATCGCGGACAAGCGACCGCGGGTGGAGGCCCAGGGACAGGGACCGTGGATGTGGAGGTACCAAATACCTACCAGGGTTGGTTACGTTGGGTATGCCTGGCGCGCCTGGCGCGCGTGGGTGTAAATATGGGGCACAAACAGCAGCGGCCTCGGCCTCATCGGCCATCTCCATGCTCCGGTTACTGAGACAAGGGGCGGACCGGGGCTGAAAGTGGAGTACATTCACGCCCTGTTGTTTGGTTGCCGGGCGGGGGGGGGGGGCAGAGTTCAAAGAGCAATCAATCGCAATCAATCGCAGTCAATCCTACAATCGTTTTAACAAGTCTGGCCGTGGGGACATGTATTTTATAATGTGCATGGCGTGCAGCGAACGAGATGTCTGTTGTGGAGTTTGCGGAGGAGCGCCTGCATCCCGGATCAGTGTCAATTTCCACCGGATACTCCTTGTAATACAGCCACTGGCGTCTCAGTGTCAGACCGATAACGCCCAGGACGCCCAGGACGCCCAGGAAGAACCGGCAGCCACGGTGGAAATCTACAGTGCCTCCAATGCATAATGTTCGAGTTTACGCACCGCACCGCGCCCGCGAAACCTCCCTTCCCTCCCGCCCTCTATTACTCCCGTAACGGTACGGTAAACACCAAAGTCCTCGCAAGGTTTGCTGTTGGGATTTTGCAGTCGTCTGTCTGTTTGGCGCGCAAAAAAGTGTCTACCTGCCTACCGGTATTATTATACACGTTCCCACCACAACCTCCACCTCAATTGCGTTTTCACCTTGCTACCATATCTCTCTTTCTCACTCTTTCACTCTTTCTCATCTCGTCACTCTTTTCCTGTTCCTTGCCTCACTTGCACATCTTCACTTCACAATGGGCGATTCGGCTATCCATGCGCTCGCGGGCGCCGTCGGCGGCGGCGTCTCCATGGCACTCACCTACCCGCTCGTCAACCTCTCCACCCGCGCCGCCGTCCAAACCAAGAAGGAGGACCTCAACCTCGTCCAGGCTATCGCCAAGACCATCAAGAACGAGGGCCTCGCCGGCCTCTACTCCGGCCTCGGCTCTTCTCTGTTCGGTATCGCAGTGACGAACGGAACTTACTACGGTGCGTTCTCGGCGTCGCAAACAGCGTCGGACGGCGGCGAGGCGAATACTTGATCTGGGGATCTGAGCTGATCCAATCGCAGCTTTCTACGAGGAGACACGGTCGACCATTATCCGCCGCCGCCCCGCGGGTTCCGCTGCAGGAAGCGGACTGACGACCTCTGAGGGCATCATTGCGGGCATGATTGCTGGTGCGTATCTGTTGCGGGCGCGGTGAGGCCGCGGAGGCACGGAGGCGACGGAGGGAGTGAATGCGATGGGATGCGATGGGATTGAATCGGACTTGCCGTTGCCCACCTCCACCCCCCACACCCCACTCCACTCCGCCACATTCAGATCGCCAATCACCAATCTCTATCTCCATCATAACAACAACACAGATTTCTAACGCCCCTCAGGCTCCATCACCACGCTCGTCACCAGCCCCATCTGGACGGTGCAGGCGTACCAGTCCACCCGCGGCGTCACTGCCGGAGAGGACAGCAAGCCCCTCTCGGCGTTCCAGGCCGTCAAGGAGATTGTCAAGCAGGACGGCGTCAGGGGCCTCTGGCGCGGTCTTGGCCCCGCCCTGATCCTCGTTATCAACCCCGTCATCCAGGTGTGTATCACGCGTGCGGCTGCGGCTGCGGGCATGTTGGGGTGTTGGCGTGTGTTCGGGCTGCCCGCGGGACTGTTTCGTATCGCGGACGGAACATGGGAACCCCGACGGAAAGGGCCTTCCCATCCTGCGTCCGTGTCTGTGGGATGCTTTGTCAGATCACGCTTGTGCATGGCGTGCGGGGGGGCCCATCGCATGTCTGCTCGCCGGTATCCATCGCCCGCCCCAGTACCCTCGTGTCATCCCCCTTGTGGCCAGCTGAGCTGACTCTGCAGTACACCGCGTTTGAGCGCATGGTGTCCCTCCTCCTCAACTACCGCACCACGAAGGCCGGTGGTGCGACGACCGCGCACGTCGGCCGCTCGGCCCTCACGGACTGGGACCTCTTCATCCTCGGTGCCGTCTCCAAGCTCATCGCCACGGGCGTGACGTACCCTTACGTGAGTTACGCCAGCATACACAGCTGACGCGCCCCCAGCTCGTCGTCAAGTCGCGCCTCCAGGCCGCCACGCACAAGTACAGCTCGAGCGTCAAGGCTGTGCTCCAAATCCTCAAGCAGGAGGGCCTCTCGGGTAAGTTTTGGCGTTTCCGGGATGTGCGCATGGGACACTGGCGGATTGTGCCCCGGTATGGGCTGGGACGAGCTGGTCGGGTGGTCTTGCTGCTTCTTGTCCTTCTTATCCGGATACTCGAACCCGTTCATGGGATTCCGGGGGCAGGGAGGACCCGTGCGCGCGCCACGATGGACTCGGCTAGAGCGTACCGAGCCAGACAGCTTTGTGTGCCTGCGCAGAACCCAGAGCAAGCATGCATCAAGACACGTCCCATTGCAGATACCACTAGCACCGCGATCACTTGCTAACACTAGTAGGCCTCTACGCCGGCCTCGGCCCCAAGCTCCTCCAGTCGGCCCTCAACGCCGCGTTCATGTTCGTCGCCCAGCGCCGCATCTACGAGGCCGTCAAGCGCCTCGTCCTCCTCATCCAGCAGCGCAGGTCCATTGCGCGCGCCTAAGTGTAAGCGTAGGCGGCGCAAGAAGCATGCCACTCTAGGTGTATTTTGTCCTGTCCTTGTCTGCAAACCGATATATATTGATTTTTGATGCCTTTATTGATTGGGTTGCACTGTATTGGAACCAAGCAAGTAAAGAAAAGGCAGTATAGGAGGTGTCTGTAGTTGGCGTTCCTGGCAGGCTGGTGTGGTGGCATGAGTGTGGCCGGTGTGGAGAACAGTCCATTGCATTTCCCAGAGTCCCATTACGCTGGACGAAGCATGTCGTACACTTTTGGGTATGCCATCGCATGCAATGCACGATATAAGCCGGGAGAACCGCAGAGTGCGTTACGGCCGAGACGAGACACGAGACAACATTGTGGTGGGCCGGAGTTCGGTGTTCGCATGTTCTGGACTGTGGCTCGCAGCAAGGTTCCCGGAGTGCGTCCAGGCACTCTGCGGTCTGGTCTGGGCGGTCGAGCGCACGCACGAGCATGGGGACCCGATCATCGATCGCACCATCCACACGCATACGGTGTTGGAGAGTGGATCAGTGAGATATCAGTGCCACTTGTTTCGGGAATCCGGGTTTGGACGGAATCGCCAGGATGATGGATGAAAAGGGCCCGCACCTGAAGTGTTGCAGGCATGGGACATGTGGTGCGTGTGCATTATCATGAATGCTGTCCTCTGGTTACCAGTGGGCTAAGAGAAGAGGGGTTCACCCCGGTGTGGGTAGTGGAATTGTCTAGGAGGACAGGAAGACAGGAAAGCGGGCAGCGCATCCTAGCAAGACTTGGCAGAACGTGGCCTCGGTTCCTCGTCTTCTTGGCTTGAAAGGACGAATGGACTACCAGTGCACCCATCGTTGAGAAACAGCACATTCCACAGTCAGAACATGTGTTCATACATCCCGCCGCCCTTGGGACTGAGAAGTATCCATTAGTTACACATGCATCAAGCACTATGCATCGCATTGGATTGCTGCAAGGAGAGTACATGCATCAACGCACGAGAAGGACAGTGGAATACATTGTAACACAGATGGTGAAATCCATGCCACGTCGTCATGTGCCACACGGGTGCTGACATACACTACACCCGACGCACTCTCATGTCCAGCATAGAACACCGAGCGTGCAAATACATGCACATGCAGATATTCTCAGGGCTCATAGTGCGAGGCGACAGCGTGAATTGGCTGGCCCGTGAATGGACCAGGTTATCGCTCGTGGACGGTGTGGGGGAAATGGTGGCCATCGCCGCCTTTAGTGACGCCGCGTCGCTTATCGCGAGACAGACTACCACTTTTGGCTGTGTTATCGGCACTGGCGGTGTCTGATCATGTCTCATCATATCTGAGGTGTGTTCATCCCAGCTGCACGTGCGTGCGGCCTTGCACCAGCGCACCAATGTACGATGTGACATATATGATATGCTGCAGATCCATGACATATGCTACTGTACAACTACCAACTCGTAAAACGTCTCTACTTTCCGATGCTCAAAACAACCATCTCCGACCAAAAAACTCGCTACGACTCGTACTCGTACGGCACCTCGTCGCCGCCCGCCATCGGCGGCGAATGCACGCGGATAGCCTCCTCGCAGAGCCGGAAGAAGCCCTCGGGCTCGGGCGCAAGCACGTCGTACATGTCCTTGGCCGCCTCGATGCGCGCCTGGACAACGGCGGCGCGCACGTCGAAACCCCCGGCGACCGAGTTAGCGGCGCCCCAGGACGGCCTGTCGGCGATCGCGCGCGCGGAGCGGAGCCACTCGAAGCCGGCGCTCTCGGCGTCCTGGTCCGCCGCGAACGCCGTCCATGCGCGCATGAGCTGCGCGCGCACTTTGGCGCGCACCTTCTGCTCGAGCACAGAGTCCTTTGCCGCGGAGGAGGAGACAGCGGCGTCGGCCTCGCGCTCGCGCTCGCGCTCATGCTCGAGCTGCTGCTGCTTGTCGACGCCGAGGCCCGAGAGGAGCAGCGACAACGTCGCGGCGGGGTCGGGTGTCGGGATCGTGGCTGTTGGCGGGGTGATGGGCTCGACGGGGTCGACGGGCTCGGAGGGCGCGGCGTCGTTGTCATTGTCGTTGTCAACCTCAACGTCCATACCGGCAGGAGCAGCCGGGGCGGCGTGGCCGGCGCCGGCGCCGTACTGCGCCCAGTAGTCGTCCTCGTTGTCCTCGTCGGGCAGCTGGGCGCGCTCGCCCGGCGGTGTGAACCCGGCCCAGTAGTCCTCTGGCGCATCGTTGTCGGCCGTGTACGAGTAGTTTGCGCCATAGCCGACATGCACGTCGTCGACGCGCGACTTCCAGTCCCACGCCGAGCCGACGTTGGCGCTGCCGAGCGCCGCACCGCGGTAAACCCACCCGCGGCCCTTGTCGCCGTCCTCGTGCTCAAAGTACGCCTCGACGTCGGCGTCCGTGCTGGCGCTGTCGCCGCCGCCGCCGTACCCGCCGTAGGAATACCCGGGCTGCAGGCGGGTGCGCGCAATGGTCATCTCGCCGTCGTGTGCGTACTCGGTGTCGTTGACGTGGACGCTCCCGCTCAGCTGCGAGAGCGCATAGTGCAGCGCGTGCGGGTTCAGGGCGTTCTTGGCCATCGTCCTCAAAGTGAAGGGGGTGAGGTGCGCGTCGAGGTCGTCCTCGTCCGGAGGGAGGAAGGTGAGTCTGTCGATAAACGTCCGCGAGAGCGCTTGGAGCGGGAGAGGCGGGTTGGGAGGGATGAGGTGCGAGAGGATGAGGTCGCGCACGTCGGGAGGTAGTGGGGGTACTGAAGATGTTGAGCTGGTCATGATATAGAGATATAGCTAGCTATATAGATCGCAGCAGCAGGGGGGGGCTTGGGTTGGGATCGGGGGAATGGGATGGCAAGTGCTTGCGTTCGTTGAATGGTGGGTCGGTCACGATGGCAGGCAAAGGGGGTAGGGGGAAGGATCGGAACCTGGACTCGTGGTGGAAGTACCGTAGTACCGTAGGCAAGTCTGGTTCGGAACGTCAAAGAGGCAAAAAGGCACAATGTCAGCTAGTCAGCGTGCTTGGTGCTTGGAAGAAAGATAGCAAGGTTACGCCGTCAGCAAGCAGTTGTCAGTGCTTGGCTGCTGTTGGTCAGTCAGCCAGTCAGCCAGTCAGGTCAGTCAGCCAGTTCGGCATCTTTTTTTTTTTTTTACTGCTTTGCAGCCCCACCCCGGCGGCCCTGAAGTACGCCGCTTGCCCCGCGCGATGCCGTCCGGCTAGTGACGCTCCCGGGTGTGGCGCTCCTTGTGCCTTGCTCCTTCCGACACTGGCCCACGGGCCAGGTGCCAATCACACCACGGTTACCTGCTTGCATGCTTGCTGCTGGTGTGCGGTGCCGGCGGGGCCAGCGGCGTATTCACGCCCCTCATTTCCCCGAGCGCGCGGTGGGGGCATAGAGTGGGGCAGCGAGAAGTGCGGGGTACACAGTGGGGTCCCCTTGATCGGGTTTACTGTACAGTACTGGTTCTTACACGCTTCCAGGCCAGAGCTGCCGAGAGACAACCCAGGCTGGCATTCAAGGTTTCCCTTGCGGTTGAATGGTGACTGATTTTCGAATTGCACAGTGTTTTTGCTACGGAATCTAGTTCTAGACTGCACAGCGGCAGTGGGTATGGGATATGCGGGGTATTGATTGATATCGGTGTTTCGTGCTTGCGCATGTGCGGACATCGCGCCGCCGCTCACAAGATGCCAAGAGGGGTGTATGGTGTTTTGGATTGGGGATGGCGTGGGAATCGCGCCTGAACGCACATGTCTCGAGTGCCTAAAGCCATCCACCGATCGTAGATAGCCCGGCTGGTCGGAGTGCATTTTACTCCTTGGGAGCAGAAATCACCAGTCCTTCCGGCGGTTCTCCTTCTTGTTCTTCTGCTTGTCCTTCATTGCGCGCCGGCGCAGCTGCTCCGCCGCTGCGAGATCGCGCACGCGTTCCTTCTTCTCCTCGCTCGTCTCGCCG
This sequence comes from Apiotrichum mycotoxinovorans, assembly GCA_013177335.1. Lineage (NCBI taxonomy): Eukaryota > Fungi > Basidiomycota > Tremellomycetes > Trichosporonales > Trichosporonaceae > Apiotrichum > Apiotrichum mycotoxinovorans. The sequence continues at coordinate 740,327 of CP053625.1, read as the reverse complement.
CGCACGGGGCCGCGGCCCGCCTTGAGAATCACGTCGTGCATGTTCGCGAGGGCCGCGGCGAGGTTTTGCGGCGCCGAGCGCGAGGCCTGCGAGCTGAAGACGAGGTTTGGCGGGTGGTAGTATGGCTGTGTGGGTCAGCTGAAGTTGAGCTTATGGGGGCAGAGGAGAGGAAGGCGGATGTCGAGTACGTGCGCAAGAATATTTGTGGACAGGAATGCTGATGCGTTGGACGTTGGGCCCCGGATAAGTCACCACAGATGATAACCAAGCACCTCCATTTGCAGCCATTTGCAGGGGCCCAAAAGCGACGAAGACGGGTGACAACACGACAGTCGCTAATAATTCTTGGCAGCTTGCTGTGACTAACGCCCGCTATCGTGAGAGCGAACTCAGCTGATCACCGATCAACAGCAACCATACCTTGCTGAACGCAACACAAGTACAAGAGCAACTGCACAGTGCCACAACTAAAACCGAACTGGAGTGGGTGGTCCCCCACACATCTGCACCCCACACCCTCCCGGCCCTCTAATCAAACTCACAGTCTTTCGCAGCTCGGCAACAACATATGGTGGCAACCACTTGCCCTTGTGGATATTGCAGTGCACGACCGCCTTGGAATTCGTCTTGTTCACGTGCTGTCCGCCGGGCCCGCTCGATCGTGCATACGACACTTCGTACGCGCTCTTCGGAATGTCCTCGGGCACAAACTCGTCCAGCCACGCACGCGCGAGGGCGTGGTCTTCCTCGCTGTCGAGCGCAGTGACTGCCAGGAGTTCGGGCGACGGTGGCTTGAAGTACGCCCGCGAAGTGGTTATTTTCCGGATACCGAGGCAGGCAGCCCGAGTTGGGGCCGAAGCGAGCGCGTCCGGCAAGTGCTGAGCACGTTGGACGGCCTGCGCGTGGTGGCTACACCGAGCATGACAACCGATGAGGCGAACGACGGACATTGCCGGGATACCAGATACCATGCGATGTAGGGACGACGAGAGGCAAAGGGCGGCTTGCGGACAGGCCCCCGACGGATCGATGGGTGGTGTGCAGCGAGTCAAGCGCTGTATTGTGCCGCCAGCGTTGGTGCAAGATGCTACTGAGTAGGCCGAGCAGTACCTCGTTGTTGTTGTGATCGTTTTCTTATTATTGTTATTGTTCTTGACACGCTTCACACCGAGAACGACAGTCGCGAGTCGACATTTGGTCCATGCAGACTCAACATTTTCGAGCTGTCAATAAAAAGTGTGGGGCACCACCGGCACCACCTTTTCGCAAATCACGTGATCAAATCACACGAGGAGTCAACGCAGTTCCCCCGAAAGTGCCACACAGTGACAAGGGGATCGCTCCGACATAACGCCGACTAATTTCAAATTCGCATGGCGAATTGTCTTGGGGGGTGGTGTGGTGACTCAGCCCGCACGCGGGCTTGGAGCCTGCGTCTTGTCGGGCATGCCCGGGAAAGGCAGAGTGCTTGTGGGTTTTTATCCCGGTTGTTGTGATATTATTCTTTTTCTACTTTTAAAGTGGGGTGATGTAATAAATAAAAATGGCCAATTGAGTGGAACCTTTTTGAATTTTTTCACTCTTTCTTTTCGATGATGTCAATTTTTTTTCTCTTCTCTCTATCATTTTTTTTTTCCTACTACCTAGCGCCTAGCCTGGCTGAGAGTAAATTTTTGCTACGTCACTCTGAATTGGGCCTTGGACCTGCCTTTTTTTTTCTTCTTGAACCTGGGGGGTCTGTCACATTAAGCCCACACACACACAACAGGTACACACTCTCTCTGGGTTATACTGCTTGCCCCTTTTCCCCCCCCCTTCCCCCCCATCGTCATCATTAAATTCTCTTCACTGTACCCAACCCATCATCATCATCATCATCGTCACTTCTCGGTCGTTTCCGTCGTCATCATTCATCTCACAATCTTTCCAAACCTCCACTAGCTACCTCCATCCACATCCATCCACAATCATCATCATCATCGTCACCACCCACTTCTCAAACATACAGATTCTTCCGACCTCCTTTCGTTGCAGGTTTCTTTGTTGTTGTTGATACACAAATCAGCATCACCATCACTCTGCATTCGCTCGCGATTCAGTCTTCCCCTCTCACATTTTTTTTTTTTTTCTGTCTTCCTTTGTTCAGTCTCTAGTGGCAAAGGCTTGAATCGCGCTTATCCCTTTGTCCTCTTTCCATCTCATATCATCGCAACAAAACAAACAACTTTCGGTCCAAGATCCTTCTTGTGAGTGTTCTGCCCGCCCCGAAATTCCACTTGCCCGAACGAAAAGACCTTGCAGCCGCGTCGTCATCGACATTGGCGATGGGCGCAAGACACCCGGTATCCTGGGTTTCCTTCCCCAACGACATTCATCCCTCCCTCCCCTTGATCGTGCCCCTTTGTCCAACCCCGTCCCCGGTCCATCCACCCTCCATTCTGCATACAAAGAGCTGACCTTTTTCCTTTTCCTGCTGTTGAACGAAATGTCCAACCCATCGTCCCCCCTGCGTCATGTTTAATCATCTTCCCTTGGCCTTGCATCCAACATCCCTTGATCTCTCCCATTAACTCGCACTTTTTTCATTCTCTCTTCTCCGGAAACATCCATTCCTCGCCTTGTGAATACGCGCCGTCATCATCATCATCCACCCCGAATCCACTCCCCATCACCTCCACACCACACACTGGGCAGGCAGACGACCTCTGGAAGCAGCCTCATCCATTCCGTCTTCGACATCTTGAAAACAGCGCCCATCACCAGCTGCAAAGCACTTGTCACATCTTTGAGAGCATGACTGCTGTCGCTTCCTTACCAGCTGCACTTCCAACCACAGCAGCCTCTTCGGGTGAGTCCGAATTTTATCCCTCACTATTCCCGCATCCACTGACAATCCTTCTAGTGGCACCTCCATCGGTAGAAATCAGCAAGGCTGAAGTCGCTGTCGACGACAACAAGCCCGAGAAGCCTCACAGCTCCAAGCAAGAGATCAAAGAAGAGGCTAAAGAAAAATCTGACGAAAAGGACGGTGAGTAATCATGCGAAGGGTAGCGCAGAGGACAAGGAAGACCGTGAGGAGCGCAATAGTGTCTGGTCTCGATTTGCAGATACCCTCTGTCTTGTATTGTGCAAAACATTGTAGATTCCGTCGTGACTGCCCAGATCACACAATTCCCCTTCCTCTTCCTTGTCCTCGCCGTTGACCCCATTCACCATGCCATGGCCGCTGCTGATGCCTTATCTTGTTGTTTATTCCTGAACCCTACCTCCCCGTTGCACAATAATCATTGCAACCATGTCTCCTTTTCCGAAATGGTATCATGCCGTCATCGATCCCCAACCACCTTCTCCATCCATCCACTGTGACAACATTACAGCCAAAGCCGGAGACACCCAGTCGCCAACGAATCCCGCGGAGACGTCAACTGGTGAAGACCGTCCTCGTGCTACCTCGGGCGCACGGTCCCTATTCGACCTCGAACCCAACCCGTTTGAACAGTCCTTCTCGAGGGGCTCGCAGTCTCAGCCTTCGGAGAGGACTACTCCCCCTCGCGGCGGTGACGCCACAAGTGTCAAGCACAACGCTCTTCCTCCTCTTTCATCGTTAACCAGCCCCGCCGCCGCCGACCCTAACCAGTTCCCTTGGCTTGCTGGCCACTCTCTTCGCTCGGGTCCACTCAGCCCCGCCATGCTTGCAGGTCCTGCCCAGGGCAGCCAGCAGGCTCAGTCCAACAACAACGCTCCTGCAGCGAATGCTGCCGCCACCTGGGGTGCCACCGGAGCCGGCAACGAGGCAAACTCTGCAGAGCAAGAAAACTTTGAGCCTGGAAACTTCCGAACGGGCTTCACGCCTGGAGCCGGTACGGGCTTCACTCCCGGCTACAACGCGCTTCTGAACTCCAACTTCGGTGGTCCCCTGCCGATGCCGAGTCCTAACACTGCTGCGTTTTTGAACTCGATCACTAATGTAAATGAGAATGGTGGCGACCAGAACGGCACTGCACCTCCGGCTGGAAATGTGATGGACCGCCCCCCTCCGTCCGCCATCCCGCCTCACCTTCAGCAGCAGGCACATGGCCCCGTCGCTCCTCCTCTCAACCCTGGCAATGCCGTCGCCGACCCGAATGCTCTCAATGCCCTCGGCGCTCTTGCCACCGACATGAACCGCGGTCCCCCTCCTGGCCCGATGCAGGCCCAGCAGCAGCCCTACTACCCCCCGGGAATGCACCCCGGCGGACCGGGCCTGGCGCCTGGAATGCCCCCGCAGGTCGACTACGCCCAGCAGAATGCCAATGCTGCCAGCCAGGCTGCCAACGGCCTCTTCCTCCTTTCGCAAGCACACCAGGAGCTCTCGAAGCGTGAGCGCGAGGAGGCCCAGTCTTCGCCGCTTGGTAAGCGTGGTGCCGCCGTCCCTCCCAAGCCTATTGCCTCTGGTCAGAAGCGCAAGGACCCCGCCCCGGCAAAGGGAGCGACCGCTAAAAAGAACAAGAAGAAGGACGGTACACCGTCGTCGGAGGACGATGGTGAAGACAAGAAGGTCAACCGCAACGAGACCGAGGAGGAGAAGCGCCGCAACTTCTTGGAGCGAAACCGTCAAGGTAAGCAGCAGAGCGAAGTGACTGTTACTAACGAGCACCAGCTGCCCTGAAGTGTCGCCAGCGCAAAAAGGCGTGGCTCAACGAGTTGCAGAACAAGGTCGAGACACTGTCGGTCGACAACGAGCGTCTACAGCACACTGTGCGGAGTCTCGAGGACGAACTGCAGCGACTGTCGACAATTCTCATGCAGCACCGGGACTGCGGTCTTGCCATCCCCCCGGCCCCTATGCCGTCTGCCTACGGACGTCCTCTCCGCTAATTGTCTCCCCTTTACATGTCCTTTACTCTCCACTCTCTCTCTGCTCCCGACACCCCTACCCAACCTCAATGTTGTCCATCGGAATGTCAATGTCCAGCATCTCCATCCCCCTTTAGCCCTCATCCGGACTCTTTCAGGTCTTCGACGCCGCGCATACATTTTTGGCACACGCGCGCGGCACCACTTTCGCTTTCGCTCCTCCTTTGACCACACTGTTGCGACCCTGATCTTTAGTCACATGTATCACAGAACCAGATGCAGCCTATCGCCTGTCACATGTCCAGCTAGCTAGCTAGTTGCAGTCCCGAGCCCGATTTGCCGTTTGTTTACGCCGAACACTGAACAGAGCACTCGACTAGGGCAACGACGTCACACTAAATAGTAGACGGATGAAAGGTGCACGTTTTGGTGTGACCCACGTACTTCATCCGCCAAATCTCGATATCCTCAATCTCGCATTGTAGATAACGATCAACGTCATCGACTGTAGTCGATGGCGTAAACCTTCCGCCACCTCGGGTAATTGTCCAGTTGAGCGAACGCATGCGCGCTGCAGCCTGCGAGCTGCAAGTTGCAAGTTGTGCTAGTTCTGCAAGTTGGCGGCGAGTTCGGCCATCGTAAGTAACAGTGACAGCAATGGCCACTAAGAGTCACAAAGAGTTAGATGAAAGAAAATGGTACGGTCCTCTAACATGCTACGTATGGCGCTCGGTATCTCGGGTTGAAGGGGAGTGAATGGGGAATGGGGGGAGTGGGGGAACTGGGGGCAGTGGGGTGGTCGGGATGGGCAATGTGGGGATGGGAGGGGATGGATCGGTGTGGGTGGCTGTGAAAGGACAGATGTCCGTGTGTGGCATGTGTAGGGGGCCGGGGCGACTCATGGTCGCTGTTGGTCTAATCCGCAGTCTACGGTGCTCTTGGCCTGTTTCGCTCCTTGCTCTTTTGCCGCTTGCGTCGTGCTCGTTTGGCTCCTTGACGCCTAGTCGTGATCTTGGTCTACCGGTGGCGACTCTTTGGCGGCAATCGAGCCATCCTTATCCGACCACGCGAACAGCATACGCGATACACACAAAGATCATCGTCTCCTGTCACCCATTAGACACATGAACGAAAAGTCACTCGTCGTCCGCGTCTCTTTCGACACTAGCGCCTAGTCGCCTTTCGCCGCCTTTCGCCGCTTCTGGTGCCGGACGACTCGGCGGCGACGGCGGCGGCGGCGGGAGGGGATGGGGATGCGTGCGTCGTCTCTCGGAAGCTCTGACAAACACTGCTTGCGGAACGGGGACTCATGCCCGTGACGCGAGAGCTCTTTTTACCAGTGTACCAGTAACCCTGTCCCAGATGCGAGCCGAATGCGAGGCGGGGCGAACGTGGCTGCTTGCCGCCCCACCGCCCCGCAGCTTGCAGTCTTGAATGGGATTCGCCACCGCCGCCCCTGCGGGGATGTTGACATGTCGAGATGTCGAGATGCGAGCCTACGCCCTCCGCTCGTCATGCCATCTCCGCCGTGTGTGCATCTCAAGACTCTGGATTGGGACTGTAGGAGCTTTGGGCTGAGCGGGCAGGTGCTCGTGGCCCCGCTCGGCTCGGAAATGTCGTCATAGAGCGCCCTTACTAGCCGCGGGATCTCGCTCCTATCCAGATCCAGAGTGCGCGCCCTCGGTGCCCCGCCAGCTCCAGTTGACGGCCACAATGCACAGTTCCCAATCGCGTGCCCCGCGCCCTGCCTACACACCCCGATTTGTTCCCACGCTAGCTCGTCTACTCGCTCGCTCGCTCCTTCGCTCCTCAAGCTACTCACGTTCGAGTACATCTCCTGTACAGCCACGTCCGTGTCCTCCCAGTGGCACGACATGTCGGCGCGGCCTGCCTGTCCGAGATTCTCGCTGAAGGTGGACGTCACCTGCAAGTGTCAGTGAGCTGCAGTTCACGGTTGTCGCAGCTACGTACAATGTACTTGAATCCACGGGGTTCAATTTCGATCATGAGCTGCTTGACGCGCTGCTGTCAGTCATGTTCGTTCACGACGCGCAAGGGTTGGAAGGTCCCAACTTTGCCCCCCATTCGTTGTTGAGTTTATTTGTCTTCCCTCCCGCATTCTGAGCTCCTTGCTCCTTGTCTTCCCTCGCTCTCCCACCCGTTCAGCATTTAAGGTCGGCGACGCCACGTGCCACGACGCTTCAAGCATGCACGCATGCACGCACGGACACACTCAGCCCAGCGCACCGGCTGTCGAACGACACTTAGCACCGCACCGCACGGAGCACCGACAAGGCCAGGCAGACTAGGGCAAGGAAGGGACTGAAGCAGCTGTAAATTCACGCACCTCACAGATCTCCTTGCTGAGCGCGCTCATGCGTGCGCGGTCCGCCGAGTCCCACTGCACGCCCGTGAGCGTCTGCGCGAGAAGCTGGAGTGTTAGCTGAGCAGTATTCGTGGACGCCGTCAGCTGTCCGGGTTGTGAACGTACGTTGCGCATAGGGGGGCGAAGCTTGTCCGCAGGGAATCTTGGGTTAGCGGCCGTCATTGAGCGGGGCTGAAAGGTAGCGTATGGGTATGTGGAGGTGTATGGTTGAAGAGGGAAGACACTTTTGGGGGCTGTGTGGTCGAAGGAAAAGAACAGTCGAAAGGGTGGACTGATGACGTTGCATTGACCGTGTTTTTGCTGCGGCGTACAGCTTGCAGCGCGCCGCGCGCCGAACCGCAAGAACGCGTCTGGACCTGGGCGTCTGGACTCCGAAGTCCGTTTACCGTGGTCCCCGCGTGCCCCGCGCGTTTTCCAGCGTCCAGTCCTCATCTTCCCCCCCCCTCCCTGGTAGCTCCCCTTTCTAGCTTCACACGCTTACTGATCACTCACCTACGACGACGCGGCTCGGGCATGGCGGGCGGCTGGGCGAGCGACGAGATCCTGTCCTTGAGGGTACGCGAGTAGTGTTCGGTGGGGGAGGTGACGGTATCGCGGGACTTGAATGCGTCAAAGACGAGCATTTGAAAGGCGAACGCGAGTTCAGTTATGGCCGTTGTGGGAGAGAGGGAGGAGAGGGAAATGAATTTCTCGGGCCGTGAGCTTGTTTTGAGCTTCTTTTTGCGGTTGTCTGAGCTTCTTTTATTCCCCCTCGATCGCTGTCGTCCAGGTGAAGCGTGGGACGTCGCCGTCGTTGTCGGTTGGGATAGCTATACGAGGCGAGTAGGAGACAAGCAAGCAGGTGACCTGGAAAGTGCGGGGTGGTGGGGGGTGAAGGTGATGACGCCCGACTGAACGATTGAACGGAAAGGTTGCAAAGTGGGAACCCGTGACGCCTAAACTTGTTGTAGCAGCTCCTGGGATCCTGGGGATCCTGGTACAAGAGGGGGGGGGGGCTTGGGGCAACGATTACTGGTACCTGGCTGGCACCTTGTTTCGAGTAATGGGACCTCTGTAGCAAAGAAGTGAGAGACAGAGCAAGAGAGAGAGACTGAGAGGGAAATGCAACGAGGCCAGAAGCTAAGAAGTGTCTAGACAAGTCTCTGTCAAATGTTGAGAGAGACTCCCATCTGCTTCACACCACACCTTAAGGCTACATCGCTACATGCTGTGCAATGCACAATACATACATACAGTACCCCCCTACATTTTGCGATGCCAAAAAGTCCGCTGCCAACAAGCAATCAATGTTTCCCTCAAAAAGTACGCGTTTACAAAAAAAAAGGCCTGGGCACACAGTGGTGAGCGGCAAAAAGCGATTTTTCTTACTAGGCTATTAATTTAAGCACTTTTAGGCACACCATACATCTCTCTCTTCCATCTCTCTCTCTTCCATCTCTCCGTGCACAGCAAAGCTACACACACAACAACGCTTTTCCTGGTACTCTGCGGGGGGAAAGGGTATACAATGAAGAGAACGAGAGAGAGAGAGAGAGAGAGAGCAAGAGAGAGAGAGAGACTACTCCAGCGGGGTGAGCATGATGAAAGGCGCACAACAAACTCAAATCGATGACAATTGAAAATTGAAATTACAAGAAAGAGACGAGAAATGTCAATATTCTACATTAAAATCAATTTGTTTATGTAGAGGGGGAGAGAAGAAAATACACATGTGGTACTGTACTGTACGTGTACTTGTACTGTGTACTTGTAACAATGCGGGCGCGTAAATTACAAGACTTAAACACGACCTCCCCTTTCGCGTTTGTTTGTTATCGCTCTCTCTCTCTCTCTCCCCGTCTCTTACCCATTCTATCAATCTTTTTCAACAAAGAATCCAAGACCCACATCTCTTGTTCACTCTCATTTGCTTTTATTGCGCTGTGCCCCGCTCGTCGTCGCGTTTTTTTTTTTTTTATCTTATTATTGTTATACTCGTCTGCACGGTCTACACCACACTTTCAGTCTTTGGGAACGTGCGTTTGTGAATAAACTTGTAAAGGAATCGAAAGAGGATCGATCAGAGGGAATCAAAAAACGTCCGTTCACCGCCGCCGCCGCCGCCGCACCCCTTGTAACCCCCATATGTCCGCGTGGACGAGCGAGAACACGACTGTTGCTACGCGTAGTAGCGCCCAACCAAACTTCTCTGGTCACTCTTACTCTCATTCTCACGATCATCATCACCACCAGCACAATCATAATCACAACCGCGGACACCACAACCACAACCATCAACCCATCCACAACCACACGGCACTACCTGCAAACACTCCTTCACCCACAGAACACCACCCTGCCATTAGCCAGACTTCTTCGTTCGTTCACCTCCAGCAGCACCAGTATACCCCGCATTCCCAATACTCACCCGGCGGCAACCAGCGATACACCCCGCGCCAGCGACAGTCATTGAACAGCGCACACGTTGGACTGCAGCTTCACCACCCGTCCCCCGTTCGGGCACACAGCTATCCGTTAAACTACGCATACGGGTACGCGTTTTCTCTTTCCGGTGTCTCAGCCTCGTCAAGTTCCGGCTCACGCCACAATCTCCCTTCACCACCACTATCCACGAGCGCCATGCCCGATCCATGGGGTGCCGATCGCGCAGACGACGATGACTGGGGCGTGACGGCGGCAACAGCCAACGGCATGCCCTCGCCGCGTGTCGTCCCGCTCCCTCCAACCGCGCCGGTCGCGTATCCTCCAACTAAGCGCGCGGCGGCAGCAGCAGCAGCAGCAAAGCGCAATGCGCTGCCTACGCCTTCCCCGATCGAAGTCTGGGCCAGTGTAATGGATCTTTCCAAAGGTCGCGATAAGGTCCTTGTGAGTCATGCTAGCTGTGGGAAACAGAAAAATTCACCCCACGTCGACCACGACGCCCCCAGTCCCCGCTTCTGAAATGACATCGGCTGACGCCGACTGTGCAGAAATGCGTCCAGTACTCGTTGCGAACGTACCTCTACATCCTCAGCCTCATCAAGGCCGTCCGCCCGCTCACCGTGTGGTTCCGTGCAAATGAGAAGCGCGCAAAGCTCGCAGTCAGCGGCCTCTCCCTGACACGCAAGTGTCTGCTCCTCCTCAACCCGCTCCGTCCAGCCGGTGCCCTCCTCTCGCCGGAACCGACATCGGCGCGCGAGTTCCTCAACCACCTCATTGATCTTGTTGGCGCGCTCTCGGATGACATTTTCTGTCTCTCGAAACTCGGCCTCGTTAGCCGCAAAAAGGGCGCGGCAGCGGACCGATGGGCAAAGTGAGTAGTAGTACCCTTGCTGGCGTGGGCCGGTTCCTTACGCGCGTCCTGAGCTTCCTGAGCGCCGCGCGGCACCCGCCGAGCCAAGCAGCCCGCTGACATTTCGCAGCCGGATATGGTTCCTCAACACGGTCACTGGCCTCTACGGCCAGTACTGCCGCTCGAAGCGCGCCCGCGACCCCGTCGAGGAGCGCGAGGACGAGTGGCGTACGCGCAAGCTCTTGTGCGACCTTATCTTTGTCTGTGCGTACATCCACAAACCACATCTGTGGCTCTGCTTTTTGCATGTTTTGGAAAGTTGACCCCAATCCTCAGCCTATGACATCTTCAACATCAACTGGTTCCGCGAGCCGGTCCTGTGTGCATCCGGCCTGATGGCAGCATTGATCGGGTACGTATGGATGGCCCGTGGGACAGGTTGGTCGGCGTGCGCCCGTGGCTTGGCCGAGTGCGAGCGACAGTCTCGGCGGCCGCTGGCTGAGCAATGCACCATACCTCGCGCCTCGGCTGTCGGCTATGGCGTTGCCGGGCGGCGCTGCCCCTGTTTTTGGTCCTGTTTTCTGTTACACTGCTGACACATTGCAGCACGGGCCAGCTCTACGTCAAGGAGCACAAGGCGCTCGCGAAGCGATACGCCGTTGCATGAGCACAGCCGCGGACACGATGGATGATGGACAGGCATACGATCAATTATTGACGTGCGTTTCACGGTGGGAAGCGATGCGGGGGCCAGCGGATATATTAGACGGAAGGGTCGTTTTGTTTTGTTTTGGTCCTGAATGTGGGGTTTCGCAATACCAGCCAGCTTAGTTATTTCCACCAAAATACTCACTGCGACGATTTTTATGATTTCGGTCAACGGTCAACGGTTTGAGACTGGTGCTTGGATCGAGATGGGCATGTCGAGTACCTGCCGAGTGGCATGTCAGGCGGTCTGGCGTAGATGGCGCATGCATACGTAGAGGCTCTCGGGCGCGCATGGCGTGCGGTGAGGGCTGGGCCATCCAGGCTCCAACACCGAAACGTGAACGATCACTGACATGTCCTCCCATACCCAATGCGCCATTGCCGTGTTTTCTGACGATGCGGATACTATCGACCACATCACGACGCCCCAGCCAGTAACGCCAGGCTCGACGGTCCGTCCCTCCCCACCGACAGTTGCTCATGCCGCACGGCTCCTATTAACAAACCCAACGAGGCACGCTCTGACAGCGTCTTACTTCGGGTAGGACATGGTAGCTCCTGGTGCCCTATGGAGCACATGAGGGCAAGGGCGACTAGAAAACTACGACCTGGAGCTAGCCTCCGGTGGGTACTGGAGGTCGTAAAGTACAGGGAGGGGGGAGAGGAAGCAGACGACTCCACGTTTGGGATGAGCGCACGCAGTTTCCCAGTACCGACACGGATGAGGAATCAGCAAGGAATCGGCGATCAACTTGTCGACGGGCTGCGACGATGAGCACGACGAGTCGCGAACGCACGCGCCCGGATGGACTGGCTCGACTGGTAACGAGACTCGGTCAAGGCTGTGTGAATACAGCAGTCTCGTTAACTATAGCGATCAGCCGTGATACTGTAGGTGAGAGTGATACTCGCGCCACCGCCCAGACATGCGAGGCAGTACACATGTGTTCTGGCTGGCCCAACTGCGGCTCTGCTCGGCTGGGTGCAGTCCACACAAGGGCTAACCGCGCGTCGGAGACGGACAACCCCGCCATGCCGCTCATGGTCGTCGCGCTGTAGTGCACGACGGGCCACCGACGAGGGGTACAGTACTGTACTCGCACACAACCCGGATCCTCGCCGCAGGGGCGCTCGCGCTCATCCTGCCACCGCCAAAGGGCACGGCCTTGTCCCCGCTCGCGCCGGCCGGCGCCTCCGGCCCGCCGGAGCGTCCGTCGTCGTCCTTGAGCGCCTAATAAAGTACTGTATGCGGTCGCCGTCGCCGTCGCTCAGATGGAGAGCGGGATTGTTTCCCGCTCGCCCCGCTGTCCCCGCACGTGCTGTCCCCGAGGCCAGGAAGACTATTTGACGCCCACGTCGTCGACTAGATTCGTTACATCCATACAGCAGTTCAGATTAGGCATATCAGGGGAAGTAGAGTTCAGATCGGCCACGAGAGAGGGGCCGCGCAGGAGGACTTTGTCCATTGACACCACCTAAGTTACTGGCAGTGATAATGAATCCCGACTACCTACTCATGTCAATTGCGACTTGTGCCGAAAGACCGGACGAACAGTGAGACATTTGAGTCGTCGGCTTCCACCGATGAGACAACGATCCAAGATTGGGGTTTGGACTTCAACGGTGTAGAGTGCGCAGAGTCAATGATGGTCGGCTCGTTCAGCTGCCGATGTGGCAAGGAGTGTACTTATTCCGGCATGAGGCGTCGATTGTCTGCCAAAGGCACTGTGGATGATGTCGCCGAGTCGTATGGCTTGCCTTCTGCGAGTGTGTGTCGTGCTCGTACCTCTATCGTGAGCGATATGTGCGGGCACAGCTCTTAATACTAGTGCGTTAGTGACAGGGAGCCGTAGGCAAGACATTGACGCGTGGCGCCGCCTTGGCCACTGTACAGCTGCCAAAGAGTGCGGCCCCATGGCCGCTTCCCGATCGACAAAATAGGGACCACCTCCGTGAACCGGTAAGTGTGAAAGAGTCAGAAGCTATGATAACGGGCTTTGGGGACTTATGATCTTGGGCGAGCACTCGCTCGCTTCGAGGGATGACCCTGCTTAATTGGAGGTCTTCATTGTCGGGCCAGTGCGTCCAGTACCGCTTGGCGCCCAGGTGGAGCCTGCCGAAGCCAACCATTGTCATAGACATGACAGCTAGACAGTCTGCAGAGCGACATGGTCGAGGGTTCCACTGTGTCCTGTAGCCTTTTGGTTATGGCATCGGCGGGACTGCACATGCGTCAGTGACACCCATCCACGCTGTCCTTAGCTGGCGGCTATGGTGCCCGGCCCAGACTGCAAGATAATAGGGTCTCCTGGAGGACGCTCGTCGTTAATTGCAATGTTCAAACTTCGACGAGGCCGGGGCCCGGTGGGCGCGAAAGGATGTCACTGTCACGCCGCCCAAGTGGGTGACGAGGTGGGGGCAGTCTGTAGACGCGGTAGAATTTCCTCGGTAAGGCATCTGTTCCCACCCTCAACCTTGCGTTCGATTCGGGCCATGTCATCGCGCATAATGTCCACATCATTTCTTGTAGCCTTTTCCAATCAGAACATTGTTTCTCGCGAGTGTCACATGTCCCGGACTGCGACCAGTCCAGCACAAGGATTACACCAGTCTACAGGAGACAGGGGGTAGTTGATTTTATTGAGTACTCACCGGTGCCGACAAGTGATCGACCCGAACAAGAGTGAGAGGGTGCCTCGGGTCGGGTTCAAGGCCAGTAAGCTTCATGAGCTTGCTGGGCTGAAGCAGCCGCGTCTTCCATTTGGAGCCTGCGATACTGAGGAAGTCAATTGTGGACGTGCAACCTCCCCGGCCGGCGCGAGTGCATCGAATACAGGCGGGGCGAATGACATTGCCCTCCGCATCAAGCTTGGGCATATTTGTGATGCAGGGCTTGTGGTCGCATTCACATTTTACACACTTCTCGACCCAGCTTCATGAAATGTCAGCTCAGCTCATGTGTTCCTCCCTACGTCGGGGCAGTTCTTTCGTTGATCCTCTGTCGTGCAGGTGCCCACTCGGCGTTCCACCGACGTCGGAGATGGAAGATGTCGCATCACGTTTCTTGTCAGGCATATGTGGGTTGTCCATCCCATTCCTCACACTGACCTGCCCTGTGCAGCGTCCATCCGACACAGTATGTAATGGCCAAGCCATTGCGACACAATGGGATGCCTATGGCATGTGGTGCGTCAGACAAGACGCGCCGGCGGCTGCCTGGTCCTGTTGGTGTTCCTATTCACTTCCTCGATATCTCTTCTGCCTCCTATTCCGTTTCCCGCTTTTGTTCTTGCCATCAGTAGAGCCGATAGGTCATGTTCACCAGTCAATTCCCAGCCGCACATTGTTAGGGCGTCAAGCAAGACCCGTAAAAATGAGAAAGATCAGATCGGATCGGTTCCCCCCACCATTTCCAGCCGGCCAGATGCCCCCACCACACACGGAAGACTTACATATATCCCCGCCGCACCCGCCCCCCCCCCCTGTCCCCTTCCTTGCTGCCGTTCGCATCCTCGGTCCATCCCGTATGCCACAGGGATCCAGCGACGAGGTGGGTGCAAAGCTCACAAGGTACACGGGCGCTAAATGCGTTCGAATAGACATCAGTATCAGAACATCTGGGGTGCTAGGCGACGGGTGGGCGCCGGATTTATCTGCGTCGTGAAAGGAGCTTCAAAGAACAGGTTTAGACGCATGACGCTACCCCTCGGAACCAAGTTTGATTTGGTGGCATTGGCGAGGCACGCGGCACGCTCCACGCTTCACTGCACCACTGCCGTCCATGCCCATGTTTGTGGCTCGCCGACAGCCGGATTCCGGATCCCGGATGGCGGGTGCAAAAAGGTGTAGTGCAAAAAGTGTGCCGGTAGCACTTCCAGCACTTGCGATTGGCGAACTAGCTCCTGCGTCGGTGTGGAGCGAGATCTCAGCCGTTTGGAAGAGACGAGACGCCAGAGGAAATACAGAAATGTGTGGAAGGAGAGCGCAGTTGTCGATGCACGCGTATTCATGTACAGTGAATTGTGAGCGACAATTGCAGCTCTCGCGCCACGATACAGCGAGCTCATTAACAGCAGTTGCTAAAACGCAGCTTGGCACCCGGCTCGACGCTATCCAGTGCGGATTGGTCTGGTCGCTCCTGGTGGACTGGAGCGGTTAACGCGTCACGTGAAAGTCGTGCAAGGTCGCATCGCGCGCCACAACGCCACAGAAAAGCAGACATTGAACGGATATAGAGGGATGAGCGCATCATCGAGTTGGGGATCAACCTCGGCGCTGCAGTTTGCTCTCCTATCATCACCCTCCTTCGTCTTCACAACTCCTCATTCGGCAGTGCAATAACTCCCCGCACCCCCTGTCGCACCTCAACTATGCCCACTTCCTGCAACTCGTGACCCCGACATCCCCTATAGGTCGCTGTGCGCGCAGCTGGAAGCTGGTAGAGACAAGAAAACATCAAAATCTACTGGCGACAGCAAGCATGACTCCCCCCGCCTGCTGTGCTGTGCTTCCACCTTCATCCTTACAATGTGTTGTGTTTCTCTCCTCACAACGGTTGCTCTAGCACAGTCATCATTATTGGCTGCCGGTTGCTCTCAGGAGACGAGCCTCGGGGCCTCCTCCTTGTCTCGGGGCTGTTACTCGGCCTCTGTTCTTTCTCCGAAGCGGCAGTGGTCGTTGGTTTTCCTCGATTGTGACCCATACGAACAACCTGCTGTTGTTAAATTGTTGAACTAGTACCCCCTCAATGTCTAGAACAGAAGGACGGGGCCCAGACAGTGAGTCTCGCCTGCAAACGAAGGACACCTGCTCACGGCTCAGCGTTCTCCATTTTCGTGACGCATATCCCCCATCCAAAACTCACAGTTTCCAGATAAGAAAATTGTCAGCACTCGTACTCGGGGGGACCATCACCAAGCGTGGATGGGTGCCCAACAGCTGTCTTGGCGGACGCGACAACGAGCACTAATTGGGCAGTTCAGGCGCCCTGCGTCTGTCGAGGACAACTGGGGACACCGACGTCGACTTTGTTCGCGGCAGGCGCCCTTGGTTCGCGGAGCTGCTGTGAGCAGCAGCTGCTGATCTCTGGCTGAGCCTGGGAGAATTCTGCTCTGAATTGAACACACGCATATTTAATGCAAGCCACTTACCTCACGCTCACCGTGCGACACGCAGCGTCGCTACCCTGGTCACAATCGTCGTTGACACGTACTCACGCTGCTCCCGCATTGCTTACAGACGACATGGTCAGCGAACATCCTCCATCCCGAACCCACTGTGACTCCCCGTACCCACTGTGATTTTTTTTCCTTGATGACTCGTTGACAGACTGTCTCTGGGATCAGAATCAGTCTTCGGCCGAACTCCGCTTTCGGTAAGCGACATCTCTTACCTGTCCCTCCTGTGACACATTGTGCCTTGCCTTGATGACTTGGAGGTCTATCACGCCCAGGCACCGTTCTCCGCAAGCAGGGGCCGAGCTGGGGACAAACGGCACAACGGAGGCTGCTGATCTTCTACATGGACGTACGGCAGCCAAACATCGCGTCTCATCGACTGTTCATGGCTCCTAGGGCATCTCCACATCGTCCTTTTGCGGCCTTTCCACAATCGGCAACTTTCCAAGGCTTCAGCATGTTTCTTCGCTAGTATATCGGTTAGTATAACCGCCTTTCAGGACCGTGTTCGGCGCGTCGAACACGGCCCCACGTCGCGGTCGGGCGGGGTTCGACTCCCCGGCGGAGAACATGCGTCGTGAACGTCTTTTTGGGTTCGGAGACGAGGAGAGAGGAGGACGGAAGATGGAAGACGGGGAGAAGAACCGTGTGTGGCCGGTGGGAGGTCTGCGGTGGAGAGAAAGTGGAGGTCTGCGGTGGAGAGAAAGTGGAGGGAGGTGGAACGGATATTTGGGCATGAGACACAATCGGGAGGGACTCGTCTATTGCGAGGGCAAGTACGCACGGGCTAGATGGGCCTCAACGCCTGCCGTAGGAGACCGCCCTCCTCTGGCAGCCCTTGTTGACTTTTGCGCGCAAAGAATCGTGTGTGCTTACCCTGCAGACACCACCGGGGTAGATATGCCATTGAGATTGCTGAGAAGAAGACTAAAAAGCTGGGCGAGGGCAGAGGAAAAATCTTCTCTCACGAGGATATCGACTGGCCATGTCTGTCGTGAATCGGACGGCCCCGAAGGCGATCTTGCATCTCTAGGACAAGTGAGAACGGTCAACTTGTGTGGCATTTGTCCCTATCAGCTGTCCTTGTTGTTGTCAGCTGTGAGTCGCCGATACGTCAGTAGCCTCGCCTCATCTCCAGCATCTGCAACGGGCTATATGCACCCAAGAGGCCAATTGTGTGAGTGCGAAGAACACGAACAGGAGAGAGGGGTGGATGGAGCAGGACGGCAACCGAAACAGTTGCGGGAGCCCTCCAAGCGCGGTAGCTGGACTAGGGACGGAATGTGGGCCATATCGATGTGGGCGTGTCGGCGTGTGGGCGTGTGGGCATGTGTGCGTCTGTGGGCGGTGGGTGTACGCAGGCATTGTGGGCATGTGTCGGCATTGCGCGGCGTGGACTAGAGCACGCTAGTCAACCGACGGCTGCGGTGATGGCTTCACGCGTGCTGCTGCGCCACTAATAATAATGTCTCAAGTTCACCAGCAAGGGATGTTTACTGTCAAGTGTATTAATACGTAATAAATATCAGCATCCTGACATTCGGGGTAGGCGAAGAATGGCATGTCACATGTCGCACGGAGCTATCAAACTCGTCAAGGCCGAAGCCACGTCTCAGCTCGGCCAGAGACCCTATCCCGCGCAACAGAAACAGGTCGGTGCACCGAATAGAATGCCGAAACTGTGAACGTGAACGTGAATGTGAACGTGAATGTGAATGTGAATGCGGGCAGGGCTGTGCCATCGCGGAATGACGAGAGTGGAGCGCAACGAACAGCGAAACGAACAGTGGCTGGAAACAAGACCACATTGCAATGACGATGGAAGAGGACGTAAAAATTGGATCCACATGTGCGGACAGGTCTCGGGAAGCGCGGACCCTGCGCTATGGGGCAGTATCCACTCCCTCGGTGTTCGGATCCTGAGTGGTTATGACAGGCGGAGGCCCTATAATGCAACAGCGAGGAAGCAACGAATTTAGGGAGCTAGCTAGGGTCACCACTGCGAGACATGACACATGCTGCGTCGGAGCGACGCGTGTGACCTGCGACGGGTTTGAGGGCGCGTAATGGTCTCATGTCGGATGGTTTCTGCCAGGGTCATGGATAGGTGGATGGATCTGGATATTTAAAACAAGTGCATCATAGCATGCAATGACCCTTGTGCAGCGTGCAACACTGGTTAGTGACCGCCACAGTCCAGCTCGTGGCCAGTACTACAGGTGGAACTCGTTCAGTCGCGTGCATGTACTGTACTCTCTCGATTAATTTTGGTGTATTTTTTTATTTGTATTTTATTTTTCTGTTTTACACTTTTGGAGTTGTAAACTCTGTTTTCTGTGTCAGCGTCCACCTCGAACCCTTACCCGAACAAGAAAGGGACGGGGTGGGGGGTGGGGGGCCGCAGGGACCTTTGGAACACTACGGCATCGACACGAAAACACTGCGCAGTGACTTTTAGCAAGAATTAGCAGCAGTTACCGTTCGGCTGCCCCTGCATGACAGCATCGATTATGGCAGCACCGTTAAACCTACGTCGTGGTAACCCTTGCGGCCCCAGCCCGTACGCGATTCTGCGACCTGCGACCTGCGACCTGCGGTTGGCTGCTGCGGCCACGGGCAGAGGGCAGGACAGGATGCGACGCGCCACCTACGTACGGGTACAGACCGTCTGTTGCCGACAACACAACGCTCTACCTTGGTCAACATCAGTATTGGTTCGACTCCAAGCACACTTCGTCCCCACTCTCTTATTCTATTGTCTTGCTCGATGATCAATTCCTGGGTTGATAATTGACAGTTACCCACAGCACGTCGCAAAATGTGCCCAGCACGCACTTGCACACGTCTCGTCACCGAGTTTGAAATTTTCACGTACTTGCATTGCGCCTTGCGTCGTCGGCGGGGTTTCAGCTCCACTCTTGAAAGTGTCTCACGATAAAAAGGCGGCAGGGCGCCGGATTTCCGAGACGCAGTTCAAGTAAAGATACCATACCCTATCATGACACGACCGAATACGGCCAACACGGAACGGTTGCTTCACATGTGGGCGATCTATCTTCCGACTGTCTCGCGTTCCGTCCCAAGGTGACACAGCGTCTACCCGAACGAAACCTGAGTCCATGCGTTGCTGTCAGTCGGTGAGTACACCCAAAGGCCAATGGAAGACTAGGACTCCAAAAGGCTCGAGTAGATCACGCGGTGACCCAAGGCGACGGAGTGGGGAGAGGGCTTTAAATGAACCTGCGATACCCATTCTTGCGCTAACGGCGAGGAACGGAGAAAAGAGACCTTGACGAGGTTGGGTCGGACACCGTCCGCTGTCAACTAGCGGACGGTATTACCTTTGCATCTAATGACCAGCGGCTCCCGTGAGTTGCACCCGTTCGGAGAATAATTTAATCATGAATGCGCGGCCGATGTACTCGGTGCGTCAAGCCATTTAGCTGTGTCGGTCGGAGAGTCGAAGTGTCTCCGGGAGGAAGTACTGTAAGTACACGGAGGTGGAAAGGATGGGAAGGTCACACTGTCTCATCGCATGTCGTGCCCTCGAGACCCCGATGTCGTGCCCTTGAAAGCCCGATTCGTGAAGTTGAGCGCTGTACCGGACGCGCGGGAGTAGGCCATGTGTGTTGCCAGTGAATGGTCAAGTTTTCTTGTCCGGGGGAGTGTCCGACCTTTGATATAAGAGAGACTAAGCTCAACGTTAGTCATCGCTGTGTGTGCTGTGTGCTGATGATATTGATGCGCAATCTTCAGCCCAGCATTCGTGGCCAAGATCATTGCCCGCTGACAAAGACACAGGTGCAGGACACCAACATGCAATATGCCTGCACCACGATGTTATGGACATCGTTCCCGTCGTTGCCCATCATGTTCCGAGGACCTCTGGCTTGTGGCACCTGGGCCTGGTGGGTCTGCCAGAGCCAAGCACGCCGTCAGACTCCTTCCGCTTTTCTGGAGTGATGGCAGGGATTTTCTATCTGCCCTCTTCGGAACACCTCTGCTAATCCTTCCCTTCTCTTTCTCTTTCTCTCTATCGGATTATCAATTTACATTCGGGCCGCGGTGGATGTCGTGACGGTCACTTGGCATCTGAAAGGCGCGAAACCTGCCAGGGTAGGATGGGGGGAAGTAGGAGGGGCAGGCATTATGTTGGTTCACAGTCGATTGTCTCGCGTACAGGGAGCTAGCTTGCCGGTGCGGGTATCAGCGATCTTCCCCAAGGCGGGCTCCCTAGCTCCGCTTCTGCCTTGTTGCCTTTAACAATGCTGCCAAGCAAGAGACAAACTCGCGAGCATGAGCGTGTCCATCTGCCTCGTATCCGGAAAGGTTCATTCATCTGAAGGGCATCGCACATCGTAAGGGTCGCCCACCATTGATAAGCAGGGCTACCTACCGTCGGGGCGTTTCGATCCCACTGCTCGAAGGAACTCATTCGTCCCACGCCCATGCCACAGCTGCCAAGACGTGAGTTGGTTTATTGGCAGTCACATTCTGTAGCGCTAGGGCGTTATCGCTCAGGTTGCTGGATGGACCGTGGGTTGGACGGGATGACTAACCCGTCTATCAATCGGTGATGGACTCAATATGGGGAATGTCCTGCATCCGAACGGTGTCTGGGAAGTCGCAATACTCACCGACCACTCACATCGTGTAGCGCGCGCCTTGACGGACGGTGAACAATTTGCATGCCCGAACGACCACGCTGTGCCGGCGGCCGAGGAGTCAGGACACCAGCACGAGTTGGTTGTTGGAATGGCGTCTCAGACTTGTGGGAATCCACAAGGCGGTGCTCGTGGGCGTCTCGGTACCGCGCTCCTGTCCAGGATGCCAGGACGCATGGACGCAGGTAGGTGTAGGCGGGTTTCTCCCAGGGACGGTGATGTTTGCTACTGCTCAGGAAAAAAGCGTAAAACGCCCCGTGGCCCAGACTTCACAAGTCCTGCATGTTTGACGCAGCGTCTTGTCCGACGTCCGAATGCAAAAGTCCGACCCTTTCGGGCGTGTCGCTTATACCTCACAATGTCCGAAAAAACAGGACACAGGAGGGGGACAAACATGTGCGTCCCAGAATCCTGGCGCGTGAGCACCACCATCATCATCTTAGGTCAAGATCGGGCACGAACCTTTCTCGCTGGCTGGCAAAATACGATTTTGGGCTCTCTCGCGCTCCATCTGGGGTTTCTTTCACACAGGCGACTGCAGGACCGAGTCCAGGCTCTGATATTGACCACACGACCATTTCTCAGCCATCTGTGTGTGAAGCACACACAATTTGGATGAACTGTGCGGACAAACAAAAAACAAAATTCACAGAAAGGTTGGTGGCGTGCCGTGGCGCTCGGCGTGGCGTGTCAAGCCGCGTGCTCCACCCTTTGTGGCGTCGCGCTTGTGGCGGTTGGAACCTGACAGGTGGGTTTACAGCAGACCTGCACGACCTGACAGGGTTGCAGGGGCCATGGCGGGAATGGAACAATAACAATATCAGGAGAGCATCTTGGAACCGAGGTCTGTGCATGGGAGAGACATGGCGGATGCTCGCATGCTCGCACGGGGGAGTAAGCACCGCGAGCACTGATCACATTTGGGCGGCTGTGAACAGCACTGTGCTTGCCCACACGTATCCATGCGGTGAGTGTGTGGCAGGCAGGCAGGAAGCTGCTCGTCGCCATTCCGCAAGCTCCCATGTGTCCTCGCCCCCTTTCTGTCTGAGGACCCAGGCGGAGCCTTCAGTGAGCAATTCTCAATGCTGCAACTTGAATTTGTACTGTGCAAATCTATCCTTCCTAATTTAACAAACGTGAGTGTGTGTGTGGTGTGTGTACATGTGTGTTTTTGGCCTAAACGTGGATGTCGATTGTTGACACTGCACGTCCCTGGCAATGTTTGTTTCCTCCTCCTACCCTTTACTCGACACCCGATCTTGCTGGGCCTCGTCGTGTTTGCCGACCGTTTTCCACACCCTTAGTACCTTACTGACGGCCTGACCGCAACTCACCACATTCCTTGCTCATCATTCTGACGTTCACGATATGTCCTTCTGTCGGGCCCTTTGTCGGGCCGACAAAGGACGCGAACAACACGCAGCACATCGGGGACTCCGGTCTGCACATAGGACCCCCGGGCCGATCCGAGCCAAACCCGTACATCGCACCGTGACCGTGAGTGAGGGAGACTGCGGTAGCGTTCATGGTCCAAGTGGATCTGAACTTCGAAGGGTTCGATGAAGGGTTCGATGATGGGCCGCCGGCCTCGCTGCCCAAATTGCCTCCGTGGTTTGTGCAAGGGGCAAAAGCAATCGTCATTCATGAATCATCATGAATAATAAACCCGCTGGAACAGAAATGGGCCCTGTGTTGGGAGGCGTGTTTGTCTGTGTTTGTGCTTTCCTTTCCTTCTGTCTGGGCAGTCCTGTAGTCGCTGGCGGCGGCAACGATCCATGAGGAGGCGCGAAGGGATGAGGGAGGAGACAAAGGGGTAGACTAGGCCAGGACGTAGGGGGGAGGACGAGAAGGGTACGCAGGAACCACCACTCGCGCACGGACCGCTTCCGCTACAAAAAAAAAAAAAAAAAAAAAAAAGAAACGAGGCGAAACAAAAAAAAAAAGAATCAGAATCAGAATCAGAATCAATAGTACGCCAGGCTCCTTGATGCGACGATGTGGGTGTGATCCCTTGTCGCTCGCTTTGTGTCCTGCTGTCTGTGTGGGCCAAGAGACGCGTTTCTTCTGTGTGATGTGTTGCCAGATCTCGCGCCCCGCCGGGCAGAGCACAGACACTCACCTATCTGACCACCCAGGTGGACGCTCACGCGCCTTCCCTTTCTCGCACCGAGGAATGAAGATCGAGGACCACGTAATTGGTATTTGGTGGTGGTCGGAAGCGGCGAGGAGGCCACAGCGACGCTAAGGTGAAGGACGAGTCTGCAGTGCCTTCCACTCGTCCTGCAGGATTGCAGACGCAGGACTAACAGGCGTCCTAAGGGGCGCCCACAGGCGTCGCTACCGCCACTTGATTCTTCACCACCAGTCATTGTTCGCGTCGTCACCTTGCCACGCCGGTCTCCCGCTCCCCGCTGGGGCCTGTTCCCGCTGGCATTCATCCCTCTACAGTACACTGCTTATGGCCATGCTCTGGGCTGGGTAGTGCGCAGGACTCGGTATTTTTTTTTTCTGTTTTATCATTTTTTTTTATCATATTTTTTTTTTTTTTTTTTTGTGCGCCACACGCCACATGACCGTCCTATGAGGTATGTCAATCCTCCACCCAAAGCTTCTTGAGCCATGGCTAAACAAAGGGGGGGGAATAGAATACAAATAAAAATACTGCAATATTCCCACAGTCTACTAACGCGCAGACCCTGCACTCCTTGCGTGCCCCTCACTTGTTCTCCTCTATCGGGTTGTCGGTCAGTCGGCAAAAGCGTGCGTGACTGTTATGGGATCTCGGAGACTTTCCCGTCCACCAATATCTCGAAAAATTATCACAAAGGTGCCGAAAAAAAACGGACAACGACGACAGACACAGCCAAAAATCCGAGCACGAGGTCCGAGTGAAGAAAGCTTAAACCTCTTGGCTTTAGATGACAGTCTCATATGTCTCCGAGATCCCCGGCGGCATTGCTTAAACGGATTATGTGTGTGAGTCTTGTTGTCGTTTGAGTATTCCGAGATCCGTGGACGGGACCTGGCCTGTTTCCAGCGGTGTGGACGGGATTTAGACTATATGATCCGAATGCCTCCCCGTTCTTCATGGTCTTCATGTAAACGATGGGCTGGGGTTACGGATTCCAAACCGGGACAGGGTTCTCGTCGGCGACTGCCATGACGGCTGTGATTGGTGAACAGATTTGTTGGTGGTGAACCTCCCTTTGATCACATTCTGGTCCTTTGCGATCTTTGAGGTCAAACCTCGTTTTTCATCTTAATTCGACACGCACAAGACATCGAAATACATTACCAAAATGGGCTGCAGACGGCACTGAGACGGCTACTGACACGTCTGTTGGTTGTTCAAGCCGTCAATACACACTTGTGCATCTCCTCCGCTGTTTGTCGTCGAAACGCTGAACTCTGACGGATGGTACTCTAACGGTTTGCTCAAGGCACACGCTCTTAATCGCGCCCAGCTCATATGTTCTCCGGCGCGTAATACCAATCCGGCAGCAGCGAACATTTAGTCCAGAGTTGAACGGACTTCTCGGCCGCCTGGGATCTAGGTATAGACCGTGGAGGTGACAAGGTGGGCGCCGCGCAAGGGATCTCTGAATTATTGCTCTTCAACGAGGAATACCTAGTAAGCGTGAGTCACCAGCTCGCGTTGATTACGTCCCTGCCCTTTGTACACACCGCCCGTCGCTACTACCGATTGAATGGCTTAGTGAGACCTCCGGATTGGCGTTGAGAAGCCGGCAACGGCATCTCTTGGCCGAGAAGTTGGTCAAACTTGGTCATTTGTAAGTGTGGCACAAGTGAGCGGCGACGGCGGCCTGCCAATCGACAGCTTCAAGACCGACCAAAGTCGTTTACCGCGCAAGGAAGACCCCGGCGGTTATTTGCTCTGTTGCATCGACGTGCACCACGCAGCGTGGCGATATTTTGCCCAGTCGTTTTATCTATCCTTTTGCCGAGACTAACAGCCGTCGGCAGCCGTGGCCGGCCGTGCTACCATCACAAAACCGCAGGTGAGTGACTCGCCTGACTCGCCGAGCAACAGCAATAAGGCGACATTACATTCCCCGCCCACATTCCGCCCACCAGTCGATTGGGCATCGCAGCGCCCACGCACTCCCGTCCGCTGTGACTAGTGCTCGCGAGCGAACGTTGGCTAGATCAGATCCCACTCCGCTAATGCTTCTAGCGCCGGGTTAACGGTCCCGAGTCGCATTTTTCAATATTTTAAACATTAGTCGCGATCATCCTTCGACTGTCTGTCTCGGGTTATCGCGAGTGTCTCGGCGTCTAAGGTTACCAGAAAAACAAAAGGAAAACGGGGGAGAAGTAGAAAGTAAAAAGTAAAAACGCCAGAACAAAAGACGAAAAGAAAAGAAGAAGAACCAAGAAAAAAAAAAAAAAAAAAAGGAATCGGAAGCACAGGACACCCGCGGACTCGAGTGAAACCGCCAGGGTCGGCCGACGTTCGCTTCTCCGCACACTCCGCTCTCGTCCAACCTCACAAAATACTACCAATTGACACTCGCTGGCGACAGCCAAAATTAATATCCGAGGGGAACGTCGTCTTGCGTGCGCTGCAGTGCGCTTGGACCGGAGGGAGGACTGGGGGGGGGGGGAGGTCCGCGGTCGTGCAATGTCCGTCCCGGGGAACCTCTACGCGCAGGGTATCTTGGTTCCGGGAATTGTTGAGCGCTAGCGCGCCGTCTAGCGGCATCTCAGTCGGTCAAATCCGCGACGATGGCCGGCGCACGCCGCTCAAGCGCACCTCTCTTGTACGAGTTTTCATGCTCAGAAGTGTCTTGGCGCGTTGCTGGCGCTTATTGATGGGAGAAGACGGCAGCCACAGCCGCTCACGGAGCGGAGTAACGACACGTAGCGCGATTCGCGAGCACGCGCCAGTGTCCTAGCCCCGCATGTATCCGCGATGCCCAGAGGCGTAGCCCTCTTGTGGATATCCGGACGGACAGACACTTGAAGACGAAGATTGCGCCACTTTGCTTTTGCAATCCATGGAATGGAATGCACTAAACTGGCCAACGGCTAACCACGCCGTTGATGGCCGCGTTACTTCCCCCATCCCGTTCCCCCCACTTTCTCGGCCACTCGGTTGGCATGCCGAGTACTCTCACTTCCATGGCCGTGCTCCCCCACGTCGCTTGTATCGTCTCGCTTCTCCACCGCCGGTCTGGCCTCACCCAACTGCACTGCTGAATTGATTAGTGTACCCGTTCTCATATCTAGACCTGGTCCAACACGCTCGCCAACTCGTAGCCTTTAATATCTACCTAACCATCACGCAGGCTGCTACCAAGAAGGTGCGCCGTGGTCGCTCAACACCGAGGGATACCAATCCCTGATGGCTGGGGAAAGCTTTTAAGAAAGAGGGCTGGCTAGAATTCAACACAGTAAAACAGCATGATATACACATTTGTTTTCCATTCGCCGCGTAACTGGGGCCACACAGGTGACGAGGAAGGGGTATTTATTTGTACGGTATGCTGGGTGGGAGAGAGGAAGGGGGGGGGGGGAGGGGGTATCGAGGGACAATGGTAATAAAGCTTGGGCGCGCTTTCCTACGCGGCCTGCAGTTTGTGCACTGAGCTGGCTCGTGGTGCGCAGCATGAGTCACGACGACTGCGAGTCTCTAGTGTTGTCTAACATGGGATCCAAGATACAAGCCCCTTACACTCCTCAGTCTGCGGCACCGCCGTCATCTTGGTCCGAGTCTCCGTCTTCGTTGCGGGGTCGTCGCTTCTGTTTAGCACTGGCTGCCAACTGCGCGGCACTCACGCCAAGATGGCGCTCGCCCTGGCGGAGGAACTCTTGAGATAGAGGGGTAATAGGCACTGGTCCAGGATATTCCTGGGGTACACTGTATGTCAGTGCCACTTGTAGCTACGTTTTTTTTTCTCCTTCGTGGCCACACACACACTCACATGACATCGAACACTTTTGTTCGGCAATGCGCCAGAGGATGCGTCACTCCAATTGAGGTACCGATATGTGGCGGACTGTCGAGTGCCACGCAGGCTCAGTTTAGCTAAAGAACCGAAAAACAAAAAAGCGGAAGAAAAAGGAACCAGGACAAAAGGAAGAAAATGACAAGAATAATGAAAAAAGGGGAGGACAGAGAAAGGGATGTAGCAAAAGGGAAATTTCACACGCACCCCGCAAGGTCGAGAATTTTCCCTTCAAGCGCATAACGCCCTTCAGGTCGAACAACCTAAAACTGTTAGGGATTCACTCGCCGGGCATGAGCGCTTTGAAGCGACGCACCATATCTTGGAAAATGAAATGGAACCCTTTGCGTCCGTCGCGAGTGAGAACCTGCGCTGTCCGCACGCATGAACCCAAAAGGGTCTTCTGCACAGAGTAGGGAGGTGGCGCCGATGCTGGGTAGTAAGGTTGGACGTTTCCCCGTGCTGTCGTGTTAGCCTTTGGGTCCCTGCCCCTGGTGGTGGTAGTGGTAGTAGTGGACGCACGGCTTGGTGGGCGGACGCGCATGAGAGACCGCGACTCGCTGCTATCCGGTGCGACCAATTCCACGTTCATCGTAATGTGCACTAGGCGGCGGGCAAGCGTGGCGTTGCTGTCAGGTCAGCAGTGATTCAGGAACGCAGGTGCCTACTCTGTGGGGATCACTTGGCCGTCCTTGTCCTTTACAATCATTTGCACGATGAGAGGCGGAGTTAGAGGCGGCCATCCCTATTTGTCAGTGGAGAAACCAACCGTGCGACCTACGCGACGCAAATGCTCAACCCCGAGGGCTTTACCGCGCTCGGGATGCTGGAGGACTTCCAGTTCAAAGGTCCAACCAGCAGAGTCCGAGGTGTGAGACGCCGAGTCCGATCCTGTCTCCCATCCACCACGAGGGACGCGATGTGGCCGGAGAAGTACATAGGCTTCACTAGGAGGAGGGCGCACCTCGCTCCCAGATACCGAGACTGCGCCACCCGTGCTGCTTAACTCAACGGAGCCAGGACGCCGAGTCTCCCCTGGCCTGTCATAGTCAGGCTGGAATCCAGGGAGGTAGCCAGTGGGAGAAGAGGGGCGTTCTGCCGGAGATGGAGCAGACGCTGGTGGAGGAGGTGGTGGTCGGTGAATCTGGGAGGGCGAGGCTGGAGGTGGTGGCGTAGGTGCGCGAGGGGGAGGCCTAATCGCTCCTGGAGATGTAGTTCGGTAACCAGGTGGGATACCCCAGTGACCACCCCAGACTGGAGGTGCTTCAGAGCGGCCTGGGGGGATCCCAGCATGTGGACCAGGAGGAGGAGGCGGAGGTGCTGGTTGGGCCGGATAGGGATACCCATATTGCGGCGATGGGTATGTGTGAGGGTGACGACTGGAGGAAGCCCATTGAGACTCGTACTCATAGTCGTAGCGAGGATCGTACTGCGACCGGCTTGGTCCAGCACTAGCTGATGTAGGTGTAGGGTAAATGGGATGCGGCGAGTAACCAGGAGCGTTGCTGTGAGGTACTGGGTCTAGGGGCGCAGGGCGGGGATATCCTTCGTCGTAATCACGAACGTGAGCAGTCCGCTCGTGGTGGGGATCGGAACGATCGTATGGTCTGCGGTCCATGGCAGGCGAGAACGGAGCGGGAGCTTGGCCAGAGGAATGTTCCTCTTTGCCAAAAGCCCCGCAATGACTGGCGGTGTTGAGAGTTAGTAGGGGTGGTGGTGATGAAAACGATGATGACGATAGGTCGAGCGAGATTCAAGGGTGCCGCTGTTAACCACAAAAGCAGAGAATCAAGGAGGGCGGGTGGACTTTAAGAAGTGTATAGGCGATGTGGTGCGAGTTTCTTGGTTCTAGTCGAAGAGCCGCAAAGACTACAAGGCGATGAATGTCAGCGACAGGACGGTCGGCCACATAATAGTCCTCTCGTGACGCACACTCGTGAGGCTGCCTTCTTGGGCTCGTACGCGGGTCTGTCGTCCGTGAAGGAGCTGATGTGAGTATTTGTGCATTCAAAGGGAGAACGGTGTGTGGTGGTGAGGTTGTGATTCCAGCTATGTGTTTCGCTGGCGGAAACACTGGCAAATGTTTGGGAGTGAAATGGAGAAAATGATCGACACGCCGAGATACTGCGGTGGTACAAGTACCAGATTACCCATGGCGCGTAATGGCCACGGCACCGCACGGCACGGCCTACTTTGCCTTGCTTGGCGTTGCCTTGCTCGCTATATAGTACAAGCGCACGAAACGTCGCAAACTCACAAGCTAGCCTAAACGTTCCGCAGAGAGACAGACGACAAGAGATCAAAGAGGTCCAGAGACAAAGACAGGAGGAATAGAGCCAAAAATCCCAGAGAATCCCATAAAAAGGGTCCAAATCAAACGAACCCAGCCCAACCACACAGAAAACAGGCACAGAAAATGCAGTGTAAAAATGCTGTTATAACAACAACAAAGGGACGTTTCGTCCTTGTTTTGGGCAGAGAGGTAAAGCTCTTCAGAACTCGTCTTGTGTCTCGTCTTGATCCCTCTTGTATCGCTCAGTCTGGCTCTCGGTCTTCCCTCGCTCCGTGTTTGACAGTCCGTGCCTTTCGGTCGTGCGCTTTTGGCGTCAATGACTCCTCTGTGGTGCTGTGACCTCTCGATCGAGACTTTGAAGGCGTAGCTTGATGTTCGTTGGTCGTTTGTGGGGTTTGTTATTTCCACAGCGATTTGTGTCGCGAGAAAAGAGATGGAGAGGAGAGAGACGGTAAGAGCAAGAGAGACAGCGAGAGAGAAAGAGACAGAGGGATAAATAAAAATGGTATAAAGTGAAAAATGGAAAATGAAAATGAAAATGAAAATGAAAATGGATTCGGGTTCCAGATTCGCGCCTTTTTGACGTTGTTATTGTTTCGGTTCCTCGGACCGGCAGTGCTTTAGGCTTTGGTGGGGCGGCGCACGGGAAGCGGCTGTGAAGGGTTCAAAGTAGGTAGAACTACCACACTTCGGTTTCGCGCGAGACCAAGCAAGGGAGGGGGAGGCGGAGCAACAAAGGGAAAAGCAAAGGAGACGACGAGTGAGACGGAGAGGGAGAAAGGAATGTATCAAAAAGTGTGAGGCCACAGCCAAAAAACCTAGTTCCAGTTGAGGGACACTGACCAGGGTGTCGCTGGTGGAGGCTGAGGAGATTGTGACGAGGGTCACACGGCGAATGTCGAGGGTCAAGTAAAGCACAACAAGCAAGGACGAAGAGAGGCAAAGTGTCAAGAGATGAAGAGAGATGGAGAAAAAGAGATGACGAGAAGAGTGGACAGAGGTGGGATGGTATGTAGTGTCTATATGTAGATGTATATATGTATATGTATATGTATATATATATGTATATATGTATTGTGATGTGTGTGTGTAAGAGTGTAAACGCAAAGAGGGAAAACAAGGAAAATGAAGTTGAGAGGAAGACCAAAAAAAAAAAAAAAAGAAAAGAAAAAAAGCCCAGTAGGACAACAGTGACTGAAAAAGGTAGAGGCCCACTCACTCAGTCTCTGTCTCTCTCTCTCTCTCACTCTCTCTCTCTCTGTCTCTGTCTCTTTGTCTCTCTGTCTCTCTGTCTCTCTGCTCTCTGTCTCTTCTTTTTCAGTCAATGTGCCGTCTTGTACGAGGGTGATTTCGTTACGCTTTGCCGCTTGTTGGTTGGTGCAAGAAGTATCGAAATGAGTGGTGTATTACTGATAATTGAATTGGGTGAGGTGCGCGGTGATAACGTTTTGGGATGCAGGTGGATTGCTCAGCTATCAGCTATGCTCTCCCCCGAACCGACTTCTGGGTCGTTCGCGTATGCAGCAGCCGCAGCAGCAGCAGCAGCAGTGCCAGCATCATCTCCTTGGTCATGCTCCGACTCAGTTACAGTACCTCTTCTACTCTAGGCTCTAGCTCTGAGTGGGGAATCCGGATTGTCTGGGGTTATTATGGATGATAGAGTACTTCCTGTATTGTACCCCCACTTGACCTCTCCAGAAAACGCACTCTCTACTTCAAAGCTACTTCAGGCTCCAGTCAGTGACCTATGACCTAGGCACAGGCCGAGAGACTCGGGGCATGTGCAAGAGAGCACTCCTTTGCCATTCCTCTGCCTACTCTTGCACGCGCAAGGCACAGGAACCATTACTGGCACGCTGTTGTTTGGAGGGCAGAGTCAACCTCTGCTGTTGCGCTTGTACATTGGATGCGCACTCCCATTTGCGCAAGCAAACTGAGGCGAGTTTCTGATGCCCCGTTTTCTGAGCTTGTTCCGGAACCGCGCGTTTGGCGGGGGGTGCTGTGGTGGGCAGGAGCGGGGGTTGGGGCAAAAAGGAGACAACAGCGGTATGCAAATACGGCATTGTTCGTCGTGCGGACTGCAGGGGAATAGAGATTTGGTTAGAATCCCGAAGTATTGTGCCATCCTGCCGTGATGCCGGGTGTGTCACCATTGTCGCTAGTCCCAGTCAGTGTGCGACTAGACCAATCCCTGCATGCACTGTGCCATTGAAAGGATAGAAATAAAAAAGAGAGTGGAGTATTGCATAGAACGGAAGAGGCGTGGGATGGTGGTGTTTAGGATCCTGGGTGGGGGATGGATGTGGCTCTCACACGATGATGTCTTTCTGTTTCTCTTTCCCTCTTGCTCTCGTTTGGAGCAAGTGTTGGGAAGATGCAGCGCGCCAACTGACATTGATATTTTGGATGTCTATGGGCGCACCAGGCAAATGGGCTGCATGAACCGAGCAACTTAGGGCTGCCTCCGAGATGCAATGACATAGAAAGGGGGTGCGAGGGATAAGGTCAGGGCTAGCTAAATGATGATGTTGTTGATGACGATTCTGATGATGATGGTCGTGGTGTTGATGATGCCTAGACTCCATAGCTCGCTAATAATGCCTGGGCGCGGGCCAATGTTGTTTGAACACCTCTGTCTCCTGTTTCTTTCGTTCTTTCTGCACAGGGTTCAAAAACCGCCGCCACTCGGTCGCGCCCCGAGAACCCTCCCTCACGTCCCAGACTCCTTACTGTATAGAGGGCTGGAGGATTCCTGAGAAATGTTTTGGTGGGTTTAAAAGTCCTGAGCTCCTGATACATGAACGAGGCGTCATGGTCATTGTGCCTTCATCAGGCCGTCAGGGTGCGTTGTCGGTGTGTGTGTGTGCGGATGTGGCTGTCCTGTAAATGCAGTTTGTTGAGCAGCGAGGGTCATGTAATTATTGCACGTGCAGTTCGCATGTCGCATGTGGAGATTGCCCCTCATCCCACCCCCAACAACGGCGAGACCGAGGCCATACCATACATGCGGTACTGCACATACATTTCCGATTTGCATACACTACATCTAACCGACAAAGGGACACACGGTTGTGTCGGGAACAAGAACAACCACGCACAAGGGCGAGGTAAGGAGGGAGAAGGTGGCTGGGTGGTGCATGTCCTGACTTGCACCGTCTGCAACCCATCCTCCGAGAACGAGAGGCGGATACAGACATGCGTAATGAGACTGGTGAGCGAACAGCCCGCAGCCACTGACCAACAGATTTAGTCAACAGCAGGCCGATACGCCAAAAAAGCAGGAGAACCGCTACGACCGACAGGAATCTCAACATTTACCCTGTGTTTGCTGTACGTCACTGGCCGTTGGGGACCGGGACTGACCCTCACGCAGTGCCGTCATTGTCTGCCCAAGCTTCGTGTCCGTCTGTGGCATCATCCGTCCTTGTGCTGCTGCACACTCTCGTCCCGATTGTCGCAAAGCAATCGTCGTACGTTCACTGTCACCCCCGTCCTTCTTCGTGTGAGGTGTGAGTAGCGTTCCTCCTCCCACACCACCTCACCTGCTATATGAAGAGCACGAGAAACGCGGGACGGCAAGATACACTTCTGTGCTGCGCGCTCCGTTTGTCGCACAAACAGACCCATGCAAGTAAATGGGCACTCTCCGTATGCGCGACCCCCTTCTCGCACCCCTCTCGTCCTACCTGTGGGCGCCGCCTCCAGTTTGAATGGACACACAGCACAGCATTATCTCCTAACCTCTTCATGTGGATCCATGCGACAACTCCGGAACCAGGCTCCTTACTGATCAGTGCTCATCTAGCCCGGCTAGCCCCTTGCTGTGCGGCAAGGGTGGCGTTTTGTGATTCATGTCTCGGTTTTAATTAATGCCGCACATTGACTTGAGGCTATTCTACCAGGTGAATTAGCCACACCACCAGCGGTTGGCACATCCGTGATGCCAACGACAGCCGCCGTACCGCTCTCATCACTTGCATCGGTGTTCGGCATCATTAGCACTCATGTGTTGAGACTACGCAGTGTCTTACCCGCCATCTACGCCAGAATGAATGCAACGCACAATGGAGGTGCATGAGCTCGATAGACCTGGCACACCTGAGAGTACGGGCCGGAACACAAGCCACTGATGCCGGCTGCGGAAGACGACAGTGCTGCATTGCCATTTTATCTTGTTCTCACCACACAGGAATGCGAGATAACGTACATGGTACGTAGGATCAACAGTAATGGTAACGACGGCGACCACGGTACCACTGTGACGGCAAGCGATTTGGGACAACCAAAAAACAACACTGTCAGCACATGCGGATGGTGAGTCACTCCGCAGAGGCAGAGGGCCGCGGCATGTAGGCATGAGATGAGATGAAGCCCGAACGCTCCTGGAAGTCGCAGACCTCTCACATGGACGACACGATCTCGGAACGCAGGTTGAGGTATGGCAACCAGCATAGGCACTGTGTGAAGCATACTGAGCTTGGACCGAACCCTGTGGTTCTGTCATGGGGTTCCTCTCAACGTGCACATGACATTACCGCCCGGCTCTGGACAATGCAGCCGTGGGACTCTACATTGGAACATGCATGTGATACTGTATCCCAAGTTCTCGTCCACAGTGCAGCAAACCTCGGTACAGAGTCTAACTTTGAGGTGGGATAATTCTGAGCTTCTGAGCAACCAAACGTCCCAAACATGGGGTGGTATCCTGCCTGTACGGAAATACCGATCAATACCGATCTGGGGGTAGAGATCTGGAATAATGTCGTGTTCGGTCTCCAGCCTCAGCACCGAGGTGTGTTGTCGTCGCCCTCGTTTCTGATTCCATCACATCCCTTGTCTCACCCTCTGTTGTGTAGGTCTGCCCTTAGGCCTCAACAAGCAACAAGCAACAAGCAACAAGCAACAGGCAACAATGCGCAAAGGGCACAAGACTGTCGACGCTCCACGGAGTTTTGACAATGAAGACAGGGACTGCGGATTGGTTCCATAGGGCCCGGAGCTTCTCTATTCTAGGGGCGCGAATACCGCCGTACATCCTTACGCAAAGGACAATCAACAACGAACCGTTGTCGCCATTACGGTCGTATGGTAAGCAAGGCACAAGTGGTCAAGTGGCCGGGGTCGATTGGTCGGTTGTCGTGCGATTCGGACTGCGGTTTTGGGGCCTCATGCCTGCATGGCGTCAACTCTAGTTATGGCCGCCCTCGTGGCTCTAGCGAGAGGGCGAGAAGGTACTCAAGGGTGGGGGCGTGGCCTAGACGACACCACCACACGCCTGCGACCCCAAGCCGTAAACTCGCAAGATTGATTCCCATCAGGTCCGACAGCATGTGGTGTACGTGGGTGCAGCTGACTCAATGACTTTAGCAGTTCAAACCTTCCACGAATCAAAGCCTGGACCTTAACGTCAGATTCCCACCGGATCCCTAGACCTCTACTCCCGAGCGCCCGCGAGAGCGAGCCCTTGTCCACGTTCCACGTTGGAGCGCCGAACCGCCCCTAGCCATGCGATCCCGAGCCTCCATGCCCGGAAGCGAGCCAAACACCGAGAAATGGAGAATGTGTTTCTGCTTTTTATCGTGTCAGATTGCGAGTTGCGGGAGTGAGTCGTCATGTGTCTGTGATCCCTTCAAGTGGAATGGGACACCCTGATGGGGTAATAAAATACTGTACGTACAATATAATAGAGTACACACGCATTGTTCCTACTTGGGGCTGGCTACCTGCTGTACCTGAATGGAGCAAGTGTCGAAGCACCATTCGCAGCACAGTGCAGGACAGGAAAATCAAAAAAAAAAAAAACTCCTCGTCTTGCCTTTGGCTTTTGCCTTCCCGTGCCTCGGCGACCATGCCATGGCGATTGGCTCTGGGTTTGGCCAAGTCTGACGCATACTGCCAAACTCGAAACGCAAAGAGTAAAAACCTGACGGCTCGGTCCATTAGCGCCAGGTGGTACCGAGGCGTACCGATGCAACGTGGAGTAAATACTGCAAGCACGAGCCACAGTGTAGGGGTATGGGGCTATAACCCACGAGCAGCCACAAAGCCCGGGAGGTATAATCGCACGGCGACCAAAGTAGCAAGCCGCCACTGGGACAGACAGTATCAGTGCTGTAATGCGTCCGCGTGTGAGGAACACGCCTCCCAGCGCGCCCAGCGGCGACACAAAATGGCCTAGAACGCACTCTTGTTCAACTACTCATTTCCCCGCCCCATATATCTTCTCAATTGAAGTGGCAATCCTAGCACGCGATCGACCTCGACTGTCAGCATGTACTGCAAGTGGCACACCTGGGATACGCGCGGCGAATGAGGCGGGTGGGGCACCGGTGTCTCGGTGTCTGTGAACCTGATCATCAAGGTTAAGGTGCAGTTGGAGAACAACGCTACGACACAAGGACAAGGACGGGGATCGACAGGCGCAGACTCAGCAAAAGGCGACGGTGAGACAGATTGCGACTGACGGCAGTTCATACTGTGCTGCAAGGAGCCTCCGACCCGATCAACCACGTCACGGCATTGCTGCAGGTGGACGGTCTCCAGAGATCTCCAGATCCAGCAGCTCCAGATCCAGTCATACCAATACAAAACCCGGGTCCCGTAAATGACCTTTAAACAGCTTTGACCGGCCATCCGTGGGCCATCTCCGACCGATTTGGGAGGGTAGGAACAGTAAACATGTGCCCGTAGCAGTGACCAATCGTCCTTGATCCCATCCCCCTGACCCCATTTTTCTTCTGTGAGAGATCCAGCAGATCCAGTATTTGGTCATCCCCGACAGGTCCGAGGCCCGAGATCGGGGCATCCGGCCACGCGGGACACGCTTCGTGAGCCAAACAAACTCCTGTCGCAGCGTGCGGGTGCCACCCTGGCATACTGATCTCCTGGCCTACTGACCTCCTGGCGTCGTCGACAGAAACCAATCCGAGATCCGAGATCCGCACGGCGGAACAGTTCCGCGCACGCAGGACCATTGGAAGCGAATAGGCGTACTGACGTTACCACAAAGGACTGGAGATGCCACTCTGCCGCGATCCTGTCAGGACAACCTCATAGGAAACGCAGGTCCCATTCCAAGATCCAGTGGTACAGATCTGGTTTCCTTGTTGCTGTCACCCGCAGCCTCATCTGCAATCGCGACACAAGCCGCCGTCATCCCTGCTACATCTTTACGTGCAGATGCCCACTGCCTCGTCACTCATCCCCCCGTTCAGGCGCAGCCCCTCGCGGGTAGATCTCCAGCCACATTCTGTCTCACACGAAGCGAGGGAATGATCGGAGCAGATGTTCTATCAGGGACTCGATGATGACATTCCGGTACCCGTTCCAGGGTACCAGGCCACACATGTAGGTAAGCAGGTAACGGTGTGAACCAGGGGCTCGTCCTCGTCGACAGCATCCGCTAGTCGGGATGACGCAGGCTGTGTCACTATCCTACCGTGATACAGATCTACAGAATGTCCTGTTGCCCTGTTCAATCACGCTTGGAGCCACACTACACCATGCGTTCTATGTGCGCGATGTGGCAGCGGGTTTTGGGTTTGTCTGTAGACGACAGCGTCGTCGTCCATTGTGACGGAAGGTGCGAGTGCGTCCAAGACACATCTCGTTCTCAGACTCCTGAAGCCAACCAGCCGCACATTCATTTGCAACAGGAGTCGATCGATCATTATACCTATGAGTGCCGTAAGGGTGGCGCCACTGGTAGACGAACACTTTTGACCAGCCCCAACCAAATAGGGACATGGATGACAATATCGGGCAGACCCACACTCACCTGCACTCCTACTGCTTACCACTGTACCAACAGCCAATCGCTAATTGTAGCAAGTCTGGGGCCAAGGACAAAAAATGCAGGGGACAAGTCTTTTGGGCACCCAGACAGCAAAACCTACCTCCTCATGCAAGAATATGCAAGACGACGGAGAGCAGTGAAACCCTCTACGGGACGTGATATCAGTGGCTGTGGAGGAGTACACGACGTGTCATATACGACGAGGCCTCTTTTGCCAAGTCGCCAAACTGGTGGATATGCAGGAGCAGGATGGTGTCCTTCAGAGCAGAGCAGATAATATTAATACGACCACATTCAACCCCAAGACTGCATGCAAAAATACGTGTCGCCGACGACAGCTCGCGGCAGACCTTGGCCCCGACTAAACAATACGCGTAAGACTGGCAGAAGGCAGAATCAATATATACGAGCGTCCACGACCAGAGGTTCCAGAACGAGTGCGAGTGCGCGACGGACCAACTGCCAACTGACCCCCTTTCCCTTTCCGGCTGTTCTCATCCACACTGTCGACCTTCCATTTTTACCTCTTTACTCAACCACACCACAGACGCAGCCTGCTGACAGGGACGGACAGGAGGACAAACAAAACGATGGCATCATAGGGGGCGGAGTCGCAGTCGGCGACACTTCGACCCCCCTAAGGTCCTAGTGACACCAATGTCTCAGGTGCTGGCTAATAGGACTGTCTCAGGTATCAGTATGCGTGGTGAGATGCAGGAGATCGCGTCGGGCTAGAATGTTCCACCTGTTCGTCTCTCAATGAGTAAGTCTGTGGCAACAGCCAAAGCACGCTAGTGGCGGAGCTGAACTGACGAAAACCTCGGCAGCAAAGTCCTTACTTATGAGCAGACACCACGCCAGCTTTCGCACATGTGCAAAATACGAATACAGCACTCACACCAGTGATCAACGCTGACACCGTGCGGACTCCATGACTCTACCTTCAGCTGGCACCCTAGCGCGGGGATGTCCGGCGCAGACTAGCGGCGAGCTCGCCACGACCATTTCAAGGAGCACGAGTAATGCTGAGCCATGCCGACTTCATTCCACGAGGATGCGTGGATTTAGCCCGTGGCAAGCCTTCATGGTGGATATTTTCGAGGACAAGAGAGGGTGGCCCAGCGGGTATGGATGAACCAGCCGCATGCGGTATCACAGGACTCACCGAAGGACTCATCGATGTAGTCATCGAAGGACTAACGGCAATGTGCGCCATTCCCGTATGAGCTGGCTCCTGGCCAGGAGGAGGCGCCACTGACTACAGGCTTAAACTTGGGACTCCACCTCTCCCAACTGACACGAAAATATGTCTTACAGATGGGATTGTTGGGTGATCCGTTCTAGCCATTACCCCGGGACGCACACCAGGAGGTAGGGTGGTGAGGCTGCGCTGTACAGGAAGACATGCACGTCGGGTACTGTCTCTCGACCACTCAACCACTCCCCCTCCTCGACAACTCAGCTCGACCACTCAACCGCTCGACTGCTCGACCACTCGACCACTCGACCACTCGACCACTCGACCACTCGACCACTCGACCACTCGACCACTCGACCACTCGATCACTCGACCACTTGACCACAAGAAGAGACCGCTGCTTCAAAGTCCACCCGCGAGCTGATGCTTCACACTCTTCACGGCCCTCCCCAGAGCTGTACGCTACGCACCTGTGTCCAACTCCTCCGGATCGCTCGGCAGCCCACCAGCCACACGGCCATACGTATACGCAGCGGCGGCGTTCCTGTTCCTGCTTCTCGCTCACTCTGTGTCAGTCCGGTTCCGTCGGGGCGCCGGACGGAGTCAACTTTGCGTCCGGGGTTTGGGAGTTTGATGTGGATAATGAATGCTTGAGTGTGCAGTGGCTGCATATCTCAGCCACATTCCCTATGGGTCTTCACTCTATTCGGCTGCACGCCCAGCTGATCTGCCTCCCTCCCATCTGTTCTGCACATGTCTCCCATGGTCCGTTAAATCTGTTTAAAAACGATCTGCCATCGACTGTATGTAGCATCTCCATGGAACGGATATATCGACTTGGCAAATGGTCGACACTGGTGCCCACCCTTTTGCCATCCACCAACGCGCCCCGGAACACGGAGGAGAGGGTACAGCGGTACACCACCGGTCCCCGGTAAAGAAGGAGCGCCGTGGGCTTGTGAGCACTGTGTGCCAACGCACTGCTGTGCGTGAAGAGCGAGCGGGGGCTATACAGGAATAGCCATAGGCTGTGCTGACTCTAGCTGCCTTCTGCTGTCTAACGACTGGTGTCTGCCAGCAACACATCTTTGGCGCAAGGACGGCCTCATCTCTGGTGAACTTGCACCGCCTGTAGCCGTGCCAGTCCTGTGTAATTTACTGACTGTACTCGGACTTGCCAATTGCCAAGTGGAACGCAGTTACGAGGTGCATGGGAAAACCATTCACCGTATTCGCATTAGCATTGCGCTAGGTCGCTCGATCGCTGGGAGGCTCCGTCGGGTCGGTCGTGCTGGTGCAAACCCAAGACAAAGAAACACACAGTCCAGAGTACGACGCCTGCTAGCATTTACGATTCGTGTTGTGAAAATAGGCTCTGAACCTTTTTTGTCTTCTGACACTAGCCCTTAGCGTTACCGCCACATGCCCGTTACTCTTCTGTGTGGCCTTGTGGCCTTGTGGCGAGTCGCCTCCGCATCCTGTTGCACACATGCATTCATTCGTGAATTATCCATCCGTCTCCTCCTGGATGAGAGGAACTCCTTCCACTTACCTTTCCAGGGCATCTCGATCCGGCCCACAGAGAAAGAACAAGCAAACGCCCCCTTCCTACCCGCTCCCCGGCACAATACCCATAGCCTCAACCTCGACAAGGATCCCGTCCCCAATGAGCGTGTTGCCCCCGACCATGGTGTTGACGGGCCGGATGCCGTGGTGCCGCATCGTGGCGCCATGCACCTCCGCGACGCCGCGCCAATGCGCCACATCGTTGATAAAGATGCGCGTGCGCGTAATGTCGCGCATGCTCGCGCCGACGCCGCGGACCGCCGCAGCGATAATGTCCATGATGTGCGTCGTCTGGTCGGCCACGGACGTGCCCCCAATAACGCCCACGCCGGAGGGGTGCGCGCGCGTCGTGGTGCCTGCTACTTCGAATGTGTTGCCGATTCGGACGGCGCGGCAGTATCCCTTGTGCGAGTTAGCTGGGCGCAACTTTGAAGGGCGGGGGGGGGGGGCAGGAAGGTCACACATCTGGATGTCTTGAATTGTCGTGGGGCTCAGCGACAATTGCCTCAATAATGTAAAGTGGCTAATCTTGGCTTGTCGTTCGTGGACGGACTCACACAGATAGGTTCCCAAGGGGACCCCGAGGACTGCTCCACCCTCTCCCCCTGACGAACAACCGCCTCGATCGCGGTCTTGCGTTCCTGCTGCGCCTGCACGAACGGATGGTCGAGTGCGCCAGACGGCGTAAGGAAGGGCGGGTACCGGTATTCGTCGCCGCAGTCCCCCGCAATAGCCTGCAGGCCGCCCTGCGCTTTGGTAATCTCTGCGCGGTCCGCGTCGTCGAGCGCAAACGCGAATATCTTGGCATAGTCGGCAACAGCCTCGCCCGCGTCGGCGTCGAGAACCACGGCCGCGACGCCAGGAATGTCGAGGACGTACCGCGCTGCGACGCCCGCGACGGGCACGCCGTGCTTTGCGGCGATGGCCATGAGCGCAGAGAGGAGGGTCTGGAACGCCGCCCAGCCGCCTGCACGTCAGACTACACACAACTCGGGTCGCAGGCCAGCCATATGCTGCTGTTGCGGATTACTCACCAGCGGCAGCAATTAACCGCTTGTACTGCCTCAGCTCGTCGCGGTCCAGCTCGTCAATGTCGGGATCGGCCTTCCCAGCCCAGGATTCGGATACGAACCCGCCCAAGAGCACACCGGTGGCGAGCAGCCCCACGCCGTTCGCGTCGCACCACGCGGCAAGACCGCCCGTCTCGGCGCGCCGGTCGAGGACGCTCATGGAGACGTGGTTTGTGGCGATGTCGTACCCCGACGCCTTGAGCATGCGGAGATGGAGCATGTCCATGTGCTCGACGCCAAGGGCTTGGATCTTGCCCTGCTTCTGGAGGAGGGAGAGGTGGTACAGGTTTGTGCTGCGGTTAGTCTCGCTGGGCCAACGAGAGCCGCAAAGGGTATAGAATAGAGGCCAGGTAAGGATGAAAAGGAGGGAGTCGAGACTAGGGGCCAAAAGAGAACCATAAACAGGTGCACAGGATATGGTCCTGGACAAGAACAGGTCGACTCCCGGCAAGAGAAGAGGAGCCCAAGCCATCACGAGAACCTCATGAAGTCCGGTTTTCCCCCTGGTAGCACCACCCATGTCACCTATGTCTCGAAGTGTAGGAAGGATGCTGGGCTGCTATCGATACCACATCCGGGAGTTGTAGCTCTCGTCCAGCTTCTCATGACAAGCCACCCAGTTCCAATCTACCAAGACTCACAGATAGCTCCCCTCCTCATAGTTCCAAGCACGATACTGCAGCAGGTCGACGCTAGGGGCCCCGAGCCCCGCAAGCGCGGCGTCAACCGCAGCCGCACACGCCTCGGGGCCGGCAACGTCTGGCGACGGGCTCCAGTGCGTCAGGAGCCTGTGGCCCATGGGCACGGCGGAGGTCAATGTCTGTTGTTAGGCGAGAGGTCGTGATGGGCGGGGCTGCTCACAGTATCTGTGCACGTCAGTCTCAGTCTGGGCCTAGGGCGAGGAGTTATTGGACGTGGCCGTCTATTCTGACCCGCTGCTCCCAGTAACGTCCCTCGCGTGTGGAGGCTGCTTCCTCATCCTTGCGTGCCCCATTCACGCGAACCAAACAACGCTTCGAGAAGACTCAACACCGCAGCAGCCGCGCCCAGTGCTTACCAGTCCTACATCATTTGGCACCACATATCCCGTGCCCCAGTATCTTCGGACCAAAGGGGTCGAGACAGACCCGAGGTATGGCTGTTGGATGCGGGCTGTAAGCCGCCATGTTCCCCATGGGCCTGGCTACTCCCGCCACGTTGTGGAAGAAGAGTGTTCACCTCTGCCGTTGCGCTTCTGCGAGACGCGGGTGGCGCAGTTCGGCGCCTGAGGACGGGCATCTTGGCAAGGGATGATCCAGCTCCATGTGCGCAAATACCACGTCCGCCCGAGTCCCGAGGCCCAACGCTCGACGCCCGACGGTCGACGGTCGACGGTCGACGGTCGCCGCTGGCCGAAGTCTCGGGACGCCGTGACGGGAT
Source organism: Apiotrichum mycotoxinovorans (assembly GCA_013177335.1). Lineage (NCBI taxonomy): Eukaryota > Fungi > Basidiomycota > Tremellomycetes > Trichosporonales > Trichosporonaceae > Apiotrichum > Apiotrichum mycotoxinovorans. The sequence goes on along the minus strand of CP053625.1, from coordinate 697,975 downwards.
CGATCCATCGTCCACTCTCGGTTTCCCCTCCACACATCCCCCATCCCCTCCCAGTTCAACCACTCATCCCTCCGCCTAGCTCTCGTCGCTGCCTTCGCCTCTTGCATGGGCCACGTCTAGCTTGCTCCGTTCGCCGCAGCTTGATACTCACTCTCAGGAACATCCACAGCCGACAGCCCTTCGACGGCCGGCAAGCGTCCGCCCTCGGGAACGCGAAGAACGACGCGTGGGATACGGAGCCCGTTGTTGAGGGTATGAGTTTCGATGGGCATCGCGAGATTGGAGGGCGGCTGTAGTGCTGTACTGGATGGATTAAGGACGTCAAGTTGCGATCCAGAGTGTCAGGGTCTATTATACCAGGCGGCTATTCTAAGTGCCCAGATGAACAGAATAAAACCACTGTCAGTATCTGTTAGTAAACGACGTATCGTTGAAGTCGAAGAACGCTACGGATGGATGGTTGATGGAATGCCGAGTCGAGCTCTAAGAACTCACCAACTCGAACCACATGCAAAATGGAGTCGATGGACTTTACCAAACTGACATCATTCTGCGGACGCGTTCGGCTTTGTCCGAGGTTTCTCCTGAGCTCCTGCCCCTGTGTGTGGGCTGCCAGGGTATTACTGACTCTGGTACTCTGAAGAGCCCTCTGAAATGGTGTGAGCCTATAAGTTTTTTTTGATAGGCGTGCATGCCGTGACATTATATACCTTTTAGAATTTAGAACATAATAGAACGACGAATATGCATTCCGAGAAGCTGAGACGCACAAACGACGTCATTTGCCCGCTTGGGGGGTGGCGGCCAGTGCGCCAGTCGGATTGCTGAGACCTGGTCGAAAGCTGTCAAACAAGGCACATGTGGCGCGCAACTTGCCCTTATGCATGCCCTTGCTGTAATCTACCCGACCAGTAAGATCTGTCATGGTGTGCACCACGCCGTGCTTGGGCCTGAGCGCAGAACAGTCGCCAAGATGCATCAGGTTCATGTGCTGCAGTGTGTGCAAGATAGCGAGCACATCATGGAAGCTACTGCCCACTTGAATTCATCCTGGCACGGTACGACCACCAATAGGTACGGCTACCGCCTTCTGTCCAATGGGAAGCATGACAATATCCGATGTCGATTCCAGCCAACTGCCATGCTCTCTGTGATCGAGCTTTGGTTCTCGACGTATTGCAGAGCAGAGGTGATACTATAGTAAGAGTGTACAATGTACACAACGCACGCGATCATTGACTTCTCTGTTGTTCTCTTGATCTCTTTCCTCTTCACAATCAAACTACTCCTGGGGTTTCGCTGTGGTGGTCACCTTACCTCGAGCTTCGACTATTGTTATCCCCTTTGATCCGCCGGAATCTGGAATTGTTTTTGTCGGAGATAACACGCCGACGCGCAGGCAATCGTGTCGTCACTTCTCCTTTCTGCGTTTGTCGTTTACGCTAGGCGCGCGTTTCGGTACTCTTGTTTGGAGTTTCCTAACTCGGCGTTACTCTTCACTCCATCCTCCATTCCATTTCTCGACTTTGCACAAACCACATTTGCCTTTGCCTCATCATTCGCCTCATGTCACCTACACCAAAGCTCACGGTCCTCGCGCCGCGCGCCGTTGTCCGGGACCAGAGTCAAGCTGTCCCCGTCTCGATCGATATCGGCGACGACGGTCGTGTACTCGCGGTCCGCGATGGACTGACGGCCGTCGACGGCGTCGAGCTCCTCCGCCTGCCAGAGTCCAGGGTGCTTCTTCCCGGTCTTGTTGAGTGAGTGCAGTCTAGGACGCCTTTATGTTCGTGCTGGGTGTCCGCGGTGCTCCCCGTGCTAGGTGCTACGTGTCACCCATCGCGAGCCCGTGGCTATTTCGTCGCCGTGGTGGTCTCCCCGCCCCTTACCGCTCTTCGGGCCCGAGTAGATAATCAACAGCGAACAGGGATCAGACACCGCTCCTGGTTGGTCATCCCTGTTACGCGTACTGCGGTCCGTGTCACTATCACGCCACAGTCACACGTATCCTGCCTATCAGGCGATCACCTGCCCCAAGCTCAATCTGCGCACTCCGCTCCACGCCGTCAATCATCACGGATCGCTAACTCGCAGCTCACACGTCCACCTGAACCAGCCGGGCCGCACGGAATGGGAGGGCTTCGCGACGGGCACGGCCGCCGCTGTTGCCGGCGGCGTGACGACGTTGATAGACATGCCGCTGAACAGCATCCCGCCCACGACGACGGTCGCCAACCTGGCCGAGAAGCGCGCAGCAGCCGAGGCGACGGGTGTGTCGTGCGACGTGGGGTTCTGGGGCGGCATCATTCCCGGTAACGCTGGCGAGCTCGTGCCGCTGCTCGACGCGGGCGTCAAGGGATTCAAGTGCTTTTTGATCAACTCTGGCGTGGACGAGTTTCCGCATGTGACCGAGGACGATCTCGTTACTGCGTGCGATGCGCTGAACGGCACCGATGCGCTCATCATGTTCCACGCCGAGTTCGAGTCCACGCCACACCTGCACGACCCGCCCGCCTCAGCCAACAAGGACGAATACGCCACATTCCTCGCGTCGCGCCCCACGTCGCTCGAGTTGGACGCCCTCACGCTCATCCTCCGCCTGTGCCGCCGATACCCCTCGCTCCGCTTCCACATTGTGCACCTCTCCGCGGCGGACGCGCTCCCTGCCATCCGCGCCGCGCTCGCAGGCACCGACGGCGGACCGGCTGTGAAAAACCTCACCATCGAGACGTGCTTCCACTACCTCGTGCTCCGCGCTGAGGATATTCCCCCAAACGCGACTCAGTTCAAGTGCTGCCCGCCGATCCGGGACGAGAAGAACCGCCTCGCGATCCTCGACGCCGTGCTTGACGGCACGATCAACTATGTCGTCTCGGACCACTCGCCATGCACGCCCGAGCTGAAGAAGGGCGACTTCATGTCCGCCTGGGGCGGCGTCTCGGGCCTCGGTCTCGGCCTCCCCCTGCTGTATACCGAGCTCGGAGGCCGCGTGCCTCTCCCCCGCATCATGCGCTGGCTCGCTAGCGTGCAGGCTACCCAGTGCCGCATCGCCGGGCGCAAAGGCGCTATTGAGTCTGGAGCAGACGCCGACTTTGTCGTGTTTGATCCCGAGGCTAGCGTCACCATTACCCAGGTGAGTGGCTCAGTGTTGGAAGCGGGCGACCAATTGGAGCTGGAGCTGCTCTCGACATTCCATCCTGTACCTGCTGCGCTAACACCCAGGACGACCTCCTCTTCCGCAACAAGGTCTCGCCCTACATCGGCAAGACGCTCCGCGGCCGCGTGGAGAGCACGTACCTCCGCGGCGAAAAGGTGTACGACTGGAAGCAGGGTGTGCTTGCCTCTGGAGCGGGAGCCAAGGGCCGTCTGCTCTGAGCACAACTGTGGTGGAAGTGTGTCAGTCTGGTGCGTGTTATTGAGGCGCAGTGAGCGTCTAGTTCAGAGCATGGAGCATGAGAGAGCATTCATTGTGGAGAGCATAGTATGACTGTTTGTGCCTTGTTGATGCACCTGTTAATATCGTATCTGCAGTCGCGTCAGACAGCCAGTTCAACAGCGATGCTGCCTGTTGGCATATCAAGCTTGAGAGGGTGTGCGACAGCGCGAAGGGTGATAGCAGTCAGCGCCGATTACGTCGTCCTGTGCCGTGAGCCAATGTGCCAAGGCCACCAACACGTGTTTTGCATTCATAGTCTCATATCTCGCTTGATGCGAGAGTGCCCTTGTTTGTTAAAAAGCATCGTTCAGGAATGCGGCCGACGATGACCGCAATGACCACACTGTCTATTGCACAACTCTCACCCAGACGATTGCTCTCGGTGACTGCACCGACTGTCTGTCAGACCGAGCGATATGGGGCTTAGAACGCTGTCTCCGTCTTCCACTCACTAGACAACGTTGAACAGCTCGCTTCATAGGTCATACGTCATTTATAATGGAGCGCCGTCGTGAGTGTGTCCCGCGAGCTGGTTGTATCGCTGACTTGCTCCAGTCACCCTTTTTGAGCGGTACACGCTCTCGGCAGACTGCGCGGGGCATCCCATGGCAATCACCCATGTGATAACGTACGCGACGCTGCCGACGACGGACGAGCTGCATGCGCGCGTGCGCGAGGCGCAGGCACGCTTGCCGCTTCTGAGCGCACGGGTTGAGGGCGCGCGGACGCGCGAGCCCATGCTGGTCGTCACCGACCCGTTCGCGCCATCAGACATTGTGGAGGTGGAGGAGGGAACAGTCGTCGGGGACGCGGCGGGGGTACTTGACGTCGAGCTGCGGCGCATGCGCGCGCGCCAGCCGTCCGACCCCCTCTGGCGCATCGCAGTGTATCCCAACTCATCTGACAAGGGCGGGTTTCTCGCGCTGAGCTGCAACCACGTGCTCATGGACGGCCGTGGGTCGTTCCGCCTGCTCGCGGCGCTGACGGCCCCGCGCGACGACCCGCTGAGCATCTACGAGCTCGCGCCCGAGGACGGTAAGCATGCAAGCTACGACAGCACGGTCATGACGCACGCCGGGGTCGGCATGCTCCTCAAAGCCGTCTGGCGCGAGGTCATTGTGCCCATCCTTCCCGCCTGGCTGCAGCGCCTGCTGACGCGCAACGACCCGTGGCCGGGCGTGGTGCCGTGCCCGCTTGGCCGCGAGTGGGATATCGCGGTCGCGGGCGTCGACGCCGACACGGCCATCCGGCTGAGTGCGGAGGGCAAGGCGCGCGGAATCAAGACCCTGCATCCGCTCATCCAGACGGCGTACACCGCTGCGGTGTGGGCTGTGTTCCACGCCGACACCGAGTCCGCCGCGCCCCTGCATCTTATTGCAAATACGCCCCGCTCGGACCGCGATGTCTCCCTGGGCCACTCGGCGATCACCTCCGTGTACACGTCGCTGCTGGACCTGCACCACGACGTGGCGGACGCGGACGACCTGTGGGCCCTCGCGCGCAGCACCGCGGCGTTCCTGCGCTCCAAAGAGGCTGACGCCGTCGCGCGCCAGACGTTCTCAATGCTCCGCCACCTCCCGGACCCCAAGCCCAAAAACGGCGTCACGGGCTGGATGCAGTACTTGTCCGACCGCGCCAGCTGCCCCGCCCCCTTCTTCGAGAGCATCATGGTGTCCAATCTTGGCCGCTTCACGCTGCCACCACACGCGACAGACTACATCTGGGGCCAGGCCAACCATCCCAGTGCGTACGCGCTCGGCGCGAGTGTCGTCGGGCACGCGGCTGGTCTCCGCCTCACGACCAATTTCTGGGAGGGCGTGCCCGCCGAACGCGCCACGATCGAGCGCCTGCATCGTACCTGGGAGAAGATCGTCGCGCGCATGGCTGACGGCGCCGAGGGGACTGTGGAGGAGATCACACAGAAGTGCATGTAGTAGTATAGGGATAGAATAGAATAGCATGACATGTTTTCCCTACTCGCAGATATGCTGTGACGACGAATCTGCAACTCTGCGGCCGGTATTCACGCAGCGGAAAGCGTGGTGACCGTCGAAAAGGCGCTTCGGCGAGCAGCGACGAGCTAGAGTCTTACCGAAATCCAACGCCGCGCACTAAATATAACAGTCGCGCACATGATTAATATATGAAGATGCAGCTGGTCGTGTGGAACATTCACCTGTACAACGCATCCCCGGCCGCCAGTGTGTCAGGTGTGGATAAGATGGGGGTGGAGATGATGCCCACAGCGATTCACAATGGCTGCCCCCAGGGCCGCGCCGCCAGTGGTGGAAAATGTGGAGTTGAGCGCTCGCCCTGGGAATGGACGTCAGCCGTTCCAAATCAGAACTATCTTTGAACGACCGTCCGTCCGTTCCAAACTGTTGTTCTATCTGAGCTCACTGTATGCATTTCAATGCTATGCATCTCCGAGTCCGAGTCTGCGCCGCAGTTTGTATGCGTGCAGAGTTTGACGTGTGGTGAGCTTTCCACTCGGTCCTGGTATTGTTTTGATGGTGTCGCGGATGTCGGTCATCGCCGATGTCCTGCAGTCGCCGGTTAGTCGACTGGACACATGGACCGGGGTGGGCTTTGCCCTGTCGCACCCAAGCGACCCCCCACCAGAACGGCGAATAGCCGGTGCACAGAAAGCCATCGTACATAACCAACGAAAGCACTCTCACTCTCACCTCGATCTCTTTCTCCGCATTTCCTACCCCCTCCCCAACTTCCCACTCTCTCCCCACTACCCCGCAGACACCCAGCAACGATGCCCAAGGACGCCGCCCCCGAGATCATGCCCGAGCTGAACCTCGATGCCCTCTTCAGCATGAAGGGCAAGGTCGCCCTCGTCACCGGCGGCGCGACCGGCATCGGCAAGATGATCTCGGCCGCCTTTGTGCGCAACGGCGCCAAGGTGTACATTGCCTCGCGCAAGCTTGCCGACCTCGAGCGCGTTGCCGCCCAGCTCTCCAAGCTCGGCGCCACCTCGGGCGGCACCTGCATCCCGCTGCAGGCGGACGTTGCGAACAAGGCGGGATGCGACGCGCTCGCTGCGCAGATCAAGGCGCGCGAGTCGCGCGTCGACGTGCTCGTCAACAACTCGGGCCTCACGTGGGGTGCGCCCATGAGCGACTTCCCCGAGGCGAGCGGCTGGGACAAGGTGTTTGCCCTCAACGTCAAGTCGCAGTTCTACCTCACTGTCGCGCTCCTCCCCGAGCTCGAGAAGGGCAAGGACAACCTCCACCCCGCGTCCGTCATCAACATTGCGTCGACGGCCGCCATCTCGCCCCTCGCTGAGGGCGCCCTCTCGGCCGGCGGACACGGCACCTACTCGTACCAGCCCTCCAAGGCCGCCTCGCTCCACCTCACCCGCGTCCTTGCCGCCTCGCTCGCAAAGAAGTTTATCACCGTCAACGCCATCTGCCCCGGTGTCTTCCCTTCGCGTGAGTACAAGACAGGGCGGAGTCTTTGTAGTTGACAGAAATTTTCTTCGTCTTTGTCTTTGTCACACTATTCCATCTCAGGTTGAGTCCCACTGACTCTTTCACAGGCATGACCGCCTTCGGCCTCGAGCAGAACCGCGACGTCCTCGAGGGCCACCAGCCCACCGGCCGTGTCGGCACCCCCGAGGACATTGGCGGTCTCGCCGTCTTCCTCGCCTCGCGCGCAGGCGCCCACTGCACCGGCACCGGTATTGTCGTCGACGGCGGCTCGTCCATCTCCCACTCTGCCAAGCTCTAAGCAGGGCGTAGCTGTTAGCTTGATAGTGTACGACATAGGTGGTGACAGGCCCAGGGTAACGAAAAACGATAGGACGAGTATCGGGAGTATCAGATGTATGAAGTTCCATTACACGAGCGGGGTCTGAAGTTCTGGTCGCCATGCGTCAGCTTTGTTAGATATCTATTCACCGGGGAGACTTAGCTCACACCTTTGACTGTTGCTTCAGCCTGATCAGAACGGGACACCACCCCTCTCATATCTCAAGAAATGGTTCTTGAATTTTGGGGATCCTGAGGTGTGAACTTGGGTCAACAAGCGACTGAGCCTCTGACAGAAGAAGATGATGATGACAAAAGCACAGCAGCATTCCCCTGTGCTTCAATATACAGAAACGTAGCAAGTAGCAGGACTCATTCCCGGGCCGTGGCCGCTTTAGTAAGGTCAAGAATCAGAGGTAAAGGTTGCGGGTCGTTCGTGAAGTGGCTCCTTCGTCAAGTGGCTCTACAAACGATCTCCTCTATACACAGACACACACTTCATCTTGGATATATATACACATCTACAGAATGGGAACGGGAGCAGAACACTGGTCACACTAACCCACATGTCCAGCACCCACTGTGTCTGGGGGCCGGTCTCCCATTGTGTAAAATAAAAATAAATAAAAAGCAAGCAAAAGAAACAGGCTTTGTGAAACGCATATCACGCGGTTTGTGACGGCCGGTGTCGTTCACCTCGTTGAGGCCCGTTCACGCGATCACAGCATCCACCTCCGGCATCTCTCCACCGAGCTGCACAGTTGCCTCGGGCCTGCAACGCCGGCCATCTAGAACGCCGGCACCGCAGCAAACACACGGGCTCGTGTCTTTCGCTGCCGGCGTGGTGAACGCCCTATTCAGGCGCGCCATCGCCGCCACTGCATTCGGGAGGGCGCCCGTCCAGTCGTTGACGGCAATACAGGGCCCGAACCCAAAGTGAACAGGTAGGAGGGCGGGGATCTCGACGCGCGTGGGCGGATGCCGCTGATTAATGGGTTTATACAACGGCTCGAAGTCCTCGGAGTCGGGCTCGGGGCGTCCTGTGAAGAGCTGCGCGATAACCAGGGGGGCGTGGCGGCATACCGACGGTGGCAGATGCGCGAGTCGTGCTCGCCGTCTGCGGCGCACGTTGCGTCCCCGGGCCACAAACGCACCAAATCACCGTCGAGATCCGTCATCATGCTGCCCATGGACCAGTTGTGCACCGTCGTGCTCTGGGGCCGCCAGCGGTTCGTGAGACGTAACAGCCATTCGCCACCATACGTCTCCTCAAGACCAGCGGGTAGGGTCGGTCGATGGCTTGGCTGGAATTGTGCCACGTAGCGCAGCCAGTTCGCCATGCGTGTGGGTGGCACAAGCGACACGCACACGTGCCGGGGGCGGAGGGATGCCAGTGCGTCCTCAAACATGTGCGCAGGCGGGGGGCAGCCGTGTGACTCTCCGTCCTCAAATGTCACCACGACATCGCGACAGTGGTACTCTGTAAACTGCTCGACGGCACGCTCCGTGAAAGTGAGGTGCTTCACAGTTGGGAACAGACGACCGAGCGGCGGGGCAGGGACGTAGGGCTCCTCGATGTCGGCATCCCAGAACGTCACCGACAGATACGGCACTGGCGTGCCCGAGGAGGCAGATGCATCGGGGTCGGCGGGGATGTGCTCGAGGATGGTCTCCCGGGACAGCAATGCATCCACGACGAGCGTCTCGGTGTGCTGAAGCAGATGCCGGCGGTGTGGAGCCATGAACACGGGGAGTGTGTCCTCGTCGAGCCGGATGCGGCGGTACAGTGCGCGAACGGCCGGCATGTGAGTCTCCTTCGAGCACCGCGCGATCTTGGCCACCGTGCTCAGCGCCGCAGCATCGCCGGCAGTGGTAGTAGCAGGATGGGGAGGATGTAGAAGAGGAGCTCGGGGGGCAGGGTCTTGCCCTCTGCCGGAGCTGGAGTGGATTGTGCAGGGGCCATTACAATGTTCTTGGGGATCTTGTTGATGTTGAGAATGTCAAGAGTGGTTAGTTCATTGAGAAGGTAGTTAGTTCATCGAGGGGAGAGATGGGGAGGGGATAGCATGCAATGAATCGAGTCAAAACTGAGACTTCGTTGTTACAGCCTGGGAGACAGTCTGGAGACGGCCCCCCTTTGTTGTTCACATGACGCAGCTGGCGATAAATAGATAACCGCATCGACATTGGCGCACCCAAGAGATAGGCACGTTGCAGAATCAAGAATCCCTCTGCCTGCCGTTGACGGCTATGACCAGCCGAGTGCTACACCATGGAGCTCATAATAGTACGTCTCAGCCTTCACCAGTGGACAACGATCTGGCTGCTCACACCTACAATACCCGAGTATCGCTGTCCCCAGGTTCAACAATAAGGTGGTCCTGTATATTCTCATGTCCTCAAACGCTCAAACCAGACGGTGCACCGAACATAGCACTCTATCCCATTCTGAACCTAGCCTTGTTTCAAGCATCGCTAGTTGCTCGTGCCTCGACGTTCCCAGACAGTCGGCCGTCGCTCCACCGCCGAGCCGGCAGGCGTAGCCGACTACCTACATATCTCATGGCGTCTCTGAAAGGCCGCTTGGCGGCGTTCCAGCAGGGACGACACTAGATGCCTCTGGTTCTGGTGGAGTCGTCCCCACCCCGGTTGGTGGATCTGCGCAGCGGGGAGCACTGTAGCTGTAGCTGTAGCTGGCTGTAGTTGGAGCAAGACGACGTAAACTGCTCGATGCTGACCGCTCCAGCAAGACCTGTAGACCAAGGAACCGGGACCCTGGATCCCAAGCCGCAACCCAGCGGACCCGGCAGACCCAAGACCGAGAGACGGAGACCCAAGCACCGAGCTCTTGACCTCACCAAACCTTCTGTTGGCGCCATCGTCATTGTTGCGTTACTGTCGTCCCTGTCCCTGTCCTCGGCGGCGGCTGGGATCCGGGAATCTGGATCATGTAAACCGCCACATGCACCGCGCAGTCCACGACACCCACTCAGTGGCCTGAGCGGTGGAGGTGCGGAGGTATGTGTCGCCGCCGATCCAATGACATAATACAAAAACGACCAAACAGGACGACAACGTTTTCGCGTTTGCCGTCAACGTCTCCATCTTGCCCGTTCCAGCATCCAGCACTCATCCCCGCTGCACAGTCCTCGGTGTGGCCCTATTGTCCTCACTGTATCGTCCAGCTATCTCGCCTGTCCCACATCCGTGTCCTCGGTGATATTGTTCGCGATGCGCACCACGGCATCACGACACCAGACGTCATTGCTTGCTCCACCCCCCCACCGCACCGCCGCGGGTTCCGGTTCGTGGGATTGGTGCAAATGCCCCCGCCGACATGCGTCTTCCATGCCTTGCCTTGTCGGAGCAGATGATGCTGGGTTCATGGTCTCAATTCTCCGCATGCAGCGTGTTCGGTGCGGGTAATATGGGAACTGGAACGACTGCGGCGAAGGCCAATGGCACAAGGTACACTACTCCCAGGCGGCTGGGTTGTGACCTGCAGTGAGCCGCTTCGAACATGCCCGCACACTGATGACGAGTGTGAGGTCCCCACTTACCCTTGGACCTTGTGCAGCATGGTGAGCACACACTCACAGCAGCCGATCAAAACCCGAACGAATTCATTGGAAACAGACTACTGTCGAGGTCGAGGTCGAACAACGCTGATGCCGATGTAGTCTCGCTCGTGGCTTTTTGTTGGCTGCCAACGACGTCCTGGGCAATGGAGTACTTAAGGATTTAGCGGCGGCCTACGTATTGAGCTTTCTCTCCGACCTGCACTGTACTTACTCCAAGTATCTGGTCAGTCTGGTCAGATAACAGCAGCAACAACAACAGCAACAGCAGCAGCACAGCAGGCACGTACGGTGGCGAACGATGCCGCAATCAGCCTTCATTGAGAATATCCCCGAAGCGGGAGGGGGCGGTATCGGCAACGGCAACGGCAACGCACGAAACAGCACGAGCGGTAATGGGAACGACACTGGAAATGGCATTGCGAACAGCACTGGGAACGGCAATGGGCGCGTCTCAAGTGGGGGACACGACCGCAGATCAAGCGAGGCAACCATCCCCGCTGCCCCGCCTCCGCCTACGCCTCCGCCTGTCAATGAGAAGGGCGACAAGGGCGACAAGGGCAGCAAACGGCGCCGCGGATCGAAGAATCTGAACGAAAAGGAGCCCCGCGCCTCGACGACCTCGGACGCCCCCTCGGCGACCACGACGGTGCGCCCCGCCGTGTCCCGCGGGGCCAAGGGCGAGAAGGGTGCGCGGAGCGCGAGCGATACGGGGTCCGAGGAACAGTGGACATATGCGGCGCAGCTGGCGGTGGGTTCTAATCGCTGTATGAGCTTACTAACGCGTGATCAGAAAGACATGCAGGCGGTCCAGGAGCGCGGGCTCAACAACTCGAAGGGCCTCACGCTTAGCTGGAAGGACCTGAGCGTGCGTGGGCGCGGCGGCCTGCAGGATATTCAGTACAAGCCTGATCTCCTCTCGCTGTTCTGGCCGTTCCGCGCAATGAAGATGCACCGCAAGTTTAACAAGGTGCTTGATAAGCTTGCGGCCAAGGAGCCGCCGGCCGAAAAGGTCATGCACTATTCCAAGGGCGATCCGGTCCCCAAGCGGGGGCAGCCGGGCCTGCGCAAGGGCGAGCGATACCTGATTCACGACTTTACGGGGTGTCTCAAGCCCGGAGAGCTCATGCTCGTCGTGGGGCGTCCCGGATCGGGGTGCTCGACACTCCTCAAGACGCTCGCGGGCCTCACGAACTCGTACGCCGGCGTCGACGGCAACGTCTACTACGGCTCCATCAGGTCGGGGTCCGCCGAGATGCGCCCCTACCGCTCGGACGTCATTTTCAACGGCGAGGAGGACGTGCACGATCCCAATCTCCTCGTGGAGCGTACAATGGACTTTGCGCTGCGGATGCAGGCGCCGAGCGCTGCGGCGCGCCCACTCAACCCGAACACTGGCAAGCCTATCTCGCGGCACCAGTGGGTCGAGCAGCAGAAGACGACGATCCTCAAGGCGTTCTCGATCGATCACACGCGGCGCACAAAGGTCGGCGACCAGTACGTGCGCGGCGTTTCGGGCGGCGAGAAAAAGCGCGTGTCCCTCGCTGAGGCGCTTGCTGCCGACGCGCAAATATACTTCTGGGACAACGCCACACGGGGCCTCGATGCGAGTACCGCACTGGCATTTGCGAACATCTGCCGCACGCTGTGCGACGTCGCGAACCGCGTCAATGTCATGTCGTTGTACCAGGCCGGAAATGGCATCTATGACCTGTGCGACAAGGTGACCGTCGTCGCCGAGGGCCACATCCTGTACTTTGGTCCCCGCGCCGAGGCCCGCCCGTACTTTGAGGCCCTGGGGTTCGAGCACACCGAGGGAGCCAACACCGCCGACTACCTCACGGCCGTTACGGCGCTCAACGAGCGCCAGGTCAAAAAGGGCTTTGAGGGCCGCGTGCCCAACACCGCCGCCGAGTTTGCTGAGGTGTATCGCAACTCGGACATGTATGCGCGCATGCTCAATGAGGCGGACGCTGCGCTCAAGGATACGGCGGAGCGCGAGGCCGAGGCCAAGGCCATGAAAGACTATATCCGGGCGGAAAAGTCGTCGCTGTCAATCAAGGCGCTGCCTTACAAGGCCGATATCTTTGAGCAAATCTACGCTGTCACGATCCGCGAGGTGCAGGTCCGCTGGGGCGACCAGTGGAGTCTCTGGGGTCGCCAGATCACGACCATTATCCAGGGCTTCATCAACGGCTCGGTATTTTACAATCTTGTGAGTTGAGATAGGACATGAGCAGGAGGAAATGCTGACGGAATAAATCAGCCTCGTGACACCAAGGGTCTCTTCCTCCGTGGTGGTGCCCTCTTCATGCTGGTTCTCTTCCCGGCCATTCTGTCCTTTGCAGACGTGCAGAGCGCGTTCGTCGGTCGCGCAGTCCTCGCAAAGCACAAGTCGTACAGCATGTACGCGCCCGCTGGCATCATCCCCTCGCAGACCATTGCCGACTTCCCCATCTTTTTCATCCAGATGGTCTGCTACGTCTCCATCACCTACTGGCTCTGCCACCTAAAGTCCAACGGCGGCCTCTTCTGGGCGGCCATTGTCGTCGCCTTCTTCGTCACCAACGCCGTGACCGCCCTGTTCCGGACCATCGGATACAGTTTCGGCAACTACCAGAACGCGTCAAAGGTCTCGGGTACAATCTTTACGATTTTCATTCTCTACTCTGGATATATTATTGTGAGCGAACGCAACAAAAAAGATGTATCGAGCTGACAGTGTCCCAGTACACGCCCGACATGAAACGCTGGTTCTCATGGCTGCGATGGGTGAACCCGGTGTACTACGGCATTGAGGCGCTGATCGCCAACGAGTTTGACGGCCTCACGTTCCGCTGCGTGGCCCCCAACCTCGTTCCTTATGGACCGAACTACGTGGGCAAGCCAGCCGGCTGCGCCATCGCAGGTGCGCGCCCCGGCGAGACGTACGTCCTCGGCAAGACATACATGCATGTCGCCCTGTGGTTCCACAAAAAGGTAGGCCAGTATGATACAGTACTTGTGACTGACACACAAAGGACAACTGGCGCAACCTGGCCATCATCACCGCACTGTGGGTCTCGTCCGCCGTGATCGGCATGTTCATGCTGGAAATGCTACCGGCCGCGGGGTCCACCAAGACCGTGCTGTTGTTCAAGCAAGGCGGTGGCGGCGAATACATCCGCGAGGCGGCCAAGAAGGGGACTGCGCGGATGGATGAGGAGGACGGGCCGGGGGTGCGCGAGATTATCCCGGCGCCACGCGGGCCCGAGGCGACGTTGAACGCGGAGCGCATGGCATCCGACCCGGGGGCGCAGGCCGCGGAGATCGAGGCTGCGGGCGACGGGCGGGAGAACGCGTTCGACCTCCCACCCTCGCGCACGCGGAGCCGCCTCCCCAAGCTCCGCTCCCGCGCGACGCGCCCCGAGTCTGAGCAGCCCCAGCTCCGCCGCTGGGGCACCACCGACACGCAGCAGTCCACCCGCGAATGGCCGTCCGTCACGCTTGCGCGCACCATCTCCCACCCCAGCCTCGACCCCTCGGCCTACCGCGAGCGCAAGCAGCGGCGAACGTCCGTCAGCTCGGGCTCCCCGCCGTACCTCCACCTCGAAATCAGTCCGACGACCGGGCGCGGCCCGCTGGACCGCATGGAGGAAAGTACACTCGAGGTTGGAGAGGGCGACGTTGGCGCTGCGGCGCCCAGCTTGGTCCCCCCGCAAGTGAGTTGGGCGCTGCGGCTTGGAAATAGATCGGTTTCTGACAAAAACAAGCTGAGCACCACGACCTCCATCGACAGCGCCACGTCCCGGTTCCAGACTCCCATATCGAGCGCACCACTTTCTGGCTCGCATGCGTCACGCTCGCTCACACCGCTCGAGGAGACGCTGCCCAGCCAGGAGGTGAGGGACAAGGGCGAGGTTGCACTCACTGGAACGTGAGTAACATGCGAAAAAAGGAAAGGTATGCTGATTGGAACAGCACATTTACCTGGAAGGACCTCGACTACACCGTCAAGGCCGACGGCAAAGACAAGCAGCTCCTCCGCAAGGTCACAGGCTACTGCAAGGCTGGAACGATTACTGCGCTTATGGGATCGTCCGGTGCCGGCAAGGTGGGGTTTCTTTCATTTCGTTTAGGCTTTGGCTGACTGCCAGACCACGCTCATGGACGTCTTGGCTGCGCGAAAGGACGAGGGCGTCATCAGTGGCGAGGTGCTCCTTAACGGCAACAAGCTTCCCATGTCCTTCCAGCGCACGACAGGCTACTGCGAGCAGGTGGACGTGCATCTCCCAGAGTCTACTGTCCGCGAAGCGCTGGAGTTCAGCGCGCTCCTCCGGCAGCCGCGTCACATTCCAGACAAGGAGAAACTGGCGTACGTTGACGAGATTATCGATCTTTTGGAATTGCACGACATTGCCGACGCTGTTATCGGCAAGCCCGGCGAGGGACTGGGTGTCGAGCAGCGCAAGCGTCTCACAATTGGCGTGGAGCTCGTTTCGCGCCCTAGTCTGCTCTTCCTCGACGAACCAACCTCGGGACTGGACGGACAGAGCTCGTACCTCATCGTCGGCTTCCTCCAGAAGCTTGCCGCCGCGGGACAGAGTATCCTCTGCACGATCCACCAGCCGTCCGCTGCGCTGTTTGCCGGGTTCGACATGCTCTTGCTTCTCAAGGCCGGAGGCCGCACTGTCTACTTTGGTCCGGTCCAGGATGTCCCCGACTACTTCATCGACAAGGGCGTCGAATGGCCCAAGGACGTCAACCCCGCCGAGTTCATGATCGACATTGTCAGCGTAAGTCTAGATCTTGTGGGGGTCTTGTAATGTACATACTGACAGTACAGGGGCCGCTGTCCCAGCAGTGCGACTGGGCGCAAGTGTGGCTCGAGTCGGAGGAACACGAGCAAATGCTCGTCGACCTCGAAAAGGTCAAGGCGGCAGCCGCAGCGGGACACAAGGACACGACCGCGCTCGAAGCCGAAGCGGACCAGGCAGAGTTTGCGTCGACGACCCTGACTCAGATGCGACTCGTCTTCTTCCGCTCCTCGCTACAGCTGTACCGCAACACCGAATACGTTGTCAACAAGTGTCTCCTGCACATTGCCACTGCCCTCATCACCGGGTTCTCGTTCTGGAAGCTCGGCTCCTCGTATGGGTGTGTATAGGCGCAGCCACACCATGCAAGATATAATGCTGACAGTCTAGGGATCTCAAGAACCGAGTCTTCGTCTTGTTCCAGTTCGCCTTTGTCGCCCCCGGTGTCATGGTTCAGACCCAACCCAAGGTACGTCACGCACCCTCCTGCCACCTGCCACCACCCGGCAGTGAACCACGTCTGACTCGTGCTTTGTGTAGTTTATCGCCAACCGCGACATTTTCGAGGCCCGCGAGAAAAAGGCCAAATTCTACTCGTGGCAGGTCTTCTGCTTTGGCGAAATCGTCGCAGAGGTCCCGTACCTCCTCATCTGCGCGGTGCTGTTCTGGGGATGCTGGTACCCGACCGCAGGGCTCAACATGCACGGCGGCGCGGCCGGTCCCGTGTTCCTCCAGATGGTGTTCTACGAGTTCTTATACACCGGCATGGGCCAGTTTATTGGTGCGTACAGTACAGTAGCAGGTATCATTCCAGAGGAGGAAGCTGACTCGCGACAGCGGCGTATGCACCCAACCCCGTCTTTGCGGCCATGGTGCTGCCGCTGTTTATCGCCACGCTGGCCATCTTCGCAGGTATTCTTGTGCCATACTATGAAATCACACCGTTCTGGAGGTACACGAGTGAGTCTATCATTGCCGTTTGAGTAGTACTGTACCCAAGCTGACTGCCTCTCCCCTTCCTTCAGTGTACTACGTCGACCCATTCACGTACCTCCTCAAGGGCCTGCTGACCTTCCCGATCTGGCACCAAAAGGTCATCTGCAAGCCCGGCGAGTTTGGATACTTTATTCCGCCGGCGGGGCAGACGTGCGGGGAATACCTCGCCGACTTTTTCGCGCACGGCGCCACGGGATACCTGTTCGACCCGAACGCGACCGACTGGTGCGCATACTGCCCGTACCGCTTTGGATACCAGTACCTCGCGACCATGCACATCAAGCACCACGTCAATGGCTGGGAGGGTATCCTCGTCACTCTGTGAGTACAGTACTGTAGCTGCCCGGCGCCACAAACCGAGGTGTGATTGTGTATGTGGCACTCGTGCGCTGACAGCATGACAGACTCTTTGTTTGTTCCTCGTACGCCCTCGTCTTCCTCCTCCTCAAGCTGCGCAGCAAGGCGACCAAGACTGCCTCGTGATCTGGTAATCCGGCGACGGCTCGCACGCAAACCAGCAAACCTGCCTGCCTCGAGCATTAATACATTTCTGCATTGTCTATGATGAGCTTTGAATTTACAGCACCTCTAGAAACAACGGCCGTGGAGATTCTGAGAAAGGTTAGAAAAGAAAAGCAACCAAACTGCAATGGCTAAATAGCACACAACCCTTTGAGAGGAGGATGGACTCTGTATCGCGCATGCACCATATCTCGACTGCGGCTTTCTCTTGACGGTGTAGCCGTGAAATGGAAACTGCTGGGGTGCCACACGGTCATTGGGATGTGCTGGATCCGTGGTGAGCCGCGAAATGTGAACCTCCAACACACAGATTTGCTACATATCTGGCGATCCGTGCACGGACTGGGCATTCCGTTGTACTGTTCATCCCTTCCACCGGCAAAGGAGATTGACAAAGGTCACATCGTGAGCCACCTACAGTGTCCGACCACCATCTGTTACACTGTTACAGACTCTGCGTTCATATCTTGTCTGCACCCTTGTGGACATTGTAACACTGTTCTGCATCCCATTACAACGTTCATCCGCGACCGCCCGCCCCGCTGCCTGTACCCTCTATCGCGTCTCCCTGTTAGAGAGCAGCAGACGGCACCTCAATAGCATCGTACAGTGCCCGCTCGTACTCCTCCACCACCTCGTACACCGCGCGGGGCGCCATGTCGAGGATCTGCGTCGCGCAGATGGCCTGTGTGTTAGTCGTGCGCAAAGAAGTCAAGTCTGGCCGTTTTCTCGCCACACTTCTTCCCGTCGCCCCTTATTACCGCTCGAGATAGCTAAGCAGGTCCCCTTCCACCATTCTGTGGCCTACTCAACCCATGCTCTGCTCCACTCTCCACTCTACTCACCACAATCCCCGTCGTCGGATCGATCCAGTAGTGCGTCTGCGCCGCACCCAGCCAGAATCCCGAGCCCTTGCGCCGCCCGTTCGGCGAGTCCTTTTCCGTGATCGCAAACGCGAGCGAGTGCGCCACGGCCTCGCCGGACGAGTTGTCGGGGTTCTCGTCGCCGAGGAGGGACATCATGTTGCCTAGGCTGGCGAAGAGCTTGGGGTTGGCCTCGCGGGGCGGGAGCGCGGACGCGAAGAGGAGGTCGTAGCTTTGCGGAGAAATGATTCCGCCGCCCTCCTTGCATTTCAGGACATGCTGCAAGAGCTTGAGGTACTCGTCCAGCGTGCCCAGCAGGCCCGCCCCGCCGGAATGCACGCCGATGTCCTCGGGCGCCATCTTGGCAATGTCGCGCAGGCCCCGCGAGGGCACGACGCGCCCGGTGCCCCCGTTCGTCCGCCCGCACATGTGCATGAGACGCGAGCGGATGTTGTGCGTGGGGTAGAACGTCAGGTCGTCGCTGTTGATTCCGACGGGCGCGGAAATGTGCTTGTCAAAGTACGCGCCGAGGTTCATGCCCGAGACGCGCTGCACGAGAAGGCCCGCCCAGTCCGTGGCCGTCGAGTACGTGTAGTCTGTCCCCGGCTGGAAGACGAGCGGCGAGCACAGGTTGTCGACGGTCGCGCCTGGAGCGAGCGGGCCCCGCGCGCGGTGTTTCAGACTCCACTGCAGCGCGAGCGGGTGCGCAAACTCGTATGCGAGCCCGGACGTGTGTGTGAGCAGGTGTCGCAGAGTTATGGGCGCCGAACGCGGGATGAGCACCTCGCTCTCGTCGTCCTTGATCTCGAGGAGGACGGGCTGCGCGCACAGTTCCGGCAGGTGCTGCTTGATGTCGTCGGGAGAGTCGAGGGCGAGCTTCCCACGCTCGACGAGCTGCAGGCAGGCGAGGGAGGTTGCGAGCTTTGTCATTGAGAAGAGCTGGAGGGCTGCAGGCGTTAGTCGTCATTGTTTGTGCAATCCGGCTCGAGGTGTGCTTGGAGGTATAAGTGAGGAGATGGGAGTAAGTGGGGGCATGGGAGACTCGCTCATGCGCGGTAAAGGCTCTACGCGGAGACGTTCAACAGGCTCGCTATGACAGCCTCACGCGCACGGTCCCGAGTCCCAATGTCCTCAAGGTGCTCATCCTTCTCCCTGTCCTCTCACCGCCAACGCCCGGTATGTCTCGTCACTTCGCCTCGCCTCTATCCCAACCACGCACACCAAGAACTCACTGTTATCAAAGCTCGCCGCCCCCTCCTCCGGCCGCCCATACACCCTGTCCCCGCGGCACGCGCGATACAGCACGCGGTCCTTGGTCGCCGCCATGAAGAAGAGGGCCGGGAGGTTCTTGCCCGCATGCTTTTCGAGGATGGCGTCCAGGCGCTGCGTGCCCGGTTTACTGAGGCGTAAATTGGTCATTGTCTGTGTCACTGCTGGTGGTGGTAGTAGTTTAGGATTATAGTCCTGGGGTGACTGGGAAGAAGCACCTTGAGAAACTGATATAGTCTACTGGTGTTCAGGTATTGACCGGAGTGAGGTGGACTAGCCGGTGGACGGCTACCCGGACACCGGACACCGAGATCGGTCATCGCCGAGACTCGCGGACAGTCTACGCCTTCCACCCACCATCGCCACCGCTGTATCACGAGACACCGCTTGCCAGCGAACGTTCGTGATCTTCAGATGCATGTCCTGTGCTTTACTAGAGATGCATCAGCGCAGCAGGCAACAGCTAGTGGAGTTGTGATGCATCGTGTCGGCGTTCGGCGCAAGCACACTGCTGAAGCGGGTCAACAAGCAAGCCCGATACCGCCTCCCGGTCTTGTCATCGTGGAGTAAGCGCAGCATCCAATATCATTTATCGTTAAAGTCCTATGAATCCAAGATGCCCACAGAAACATGTATGTATGTACAACAAAGCATCAAACATCATGTTACAGCCTAAGCACCAGCCGGGCGCAGCTCGCGCTTACGCCGCAGCTGGTCCCAGTACCTCTGGTTCTCGAGCTCCCACCACTCGCACTTGAGCTCCCCAAGCCACTCGTCGCGCACCTCGCGCGCCTTGTACTTTTTCACATCGGCCACGGCGCCGAGGTTGGCGACGCGGGCCTGGGCCTGGGACGTGCGCTGCGCGAGGCGGGCGAGCGTCGCGCGGTCCGACGCGTGCTTGAGGATGCGCGCCCACTGCGCGTCCGAGAGCGCGTCCGCGTCACCCGAGCAGTGGCGCGCAATGAGGAACTGCACCTCGACGGGTAGGTCGAGCAGCGGGAAGTGCGGGGCCGTCGGCGAGTCGGACACAGTCGTGTCCTCGAGCACGCGCGCGGCGGTCTCGACGGGGGTTGGGGCGCGCGCGTGGACAATGATGCGCAGGGGCGCAATGGCGCGAGCGGCCGCGTTGCGCACGCGCAGCGTGAGCTTGCCGTTGCGCTTCTGCAGGGCAGGCACGCGCCGCTCAATCTGGTGGAACATGGAGCGAGGGTCCTCGCGGCTCATCGTCTCGTCCGACTCCCACGCCAGGTCGTCCCCGTCATCCCCCTCGTCGCCAAAGTACCCCGCCCCCTGGTCTTCAGCTAGCCGGTCGGGAGCCGAGTTGTTGGCAAACAGGCCAATTCGGGAAATGGTAAAGTTGCCCACTTCGATCGCGTCCAGGATGGCGGTGACGCCTCCGCGCGATAGGGCGTTGGCGTTCAGCTCGAGAATGCCCATACGCTGGGAGCGTGGGGAGCGGATAAAGTTGCAGATGGCGGGGACCGCCGTGGGGAGGAGGCCGCATGTCGACATGTGCAGCTCACGCAGCTTGGGCGCGTTGAGCGTCTCAAAGAAGCGCACGACGGCCTCGCTGTCCAGAGGGTTCGACGACAGAGACATTTTAGCCAGCAGCGAGCCGTTCAGGCGCTCAACGACTGCATCGACGACGTCTGTGAGCTGAGGGCGTCAGATACGGGAATGGACGGGGGCATTGACAGCGGGGAGACCACAACAATGACGTGGTGGCTGGTGACGCACAACGCCCTGACTCCATTGCAGCTTGCAGCGGGCCTGAACCTGAAGCTTGTCTTTGCGACTCACAGTAATGAGGTTATCCTGGAGCAGCAGATCTCGCATCCACTGGTCCCGCTTGACATAGTTGGCGGCAGCAAGCAGGCCGTCGTCTTCGATCTGGTTGCGCGCGAGGTTGATTTCCGAAAGGCCCCAGAGCTCGCCCGGCTGGCCGCGCAGACCGACCGTGGGCGTATCAGGGCTCGCGGGCGCCGTGCGGTTCGCCTCCGCCATCATGCGGTACCGGTTTGGACTCGGTGTGCGGCCCCGCGGCATGGTCGGCAGCACGCTGAACCGCCGCCGCGTCTGGTCCAGCCCGTCAAAGAGCACGACGGCACCGCGCGTCCCGAGCTCATTGCACCCTGCGTCCAGACGGTGGATCTCGGCGCTGATTTGCATCAGGATGCGGTGGGCTGGTGTAAGTAAGTATTCGTATTTCATTTCATTTCATCCTCCATCCGCAAAATGGAACGGTGTGGGGCGTGGGCATGGGGCCAGGGAGAGGTGAGAATCTCCATGATGTGCCATGCCATGGGTTGTGACTATGGTGCTGGGAAACACAACGAGATAGGGCGACGTAGAACGTGTTTGCACCTCGAGGAGCAGGCTGTGAACCACCGCCAAGACACCGTTATCAATGACGACAACAAATTCGAGGACAATGCCCAATTGTGCGAAATGACGCCCGCCACCGGCCCCACCGCCCCCATATCCCACAGCGCCATACTGCAGCACGCGGGATTACCCAGCGGACCCTCGGACGCCACCAGACGTGTCTGTTTATCGTGGGGAAACCAAAATCCTGGCCGGCCGTAGGCGTTGGGGACGTCATATTCGCCTTCGCGTTCGCCAGGGTAAACGCCTAAAACTGCTTCTGTTTCTGCTTCTTGGCGATCCTCGCGATTCTAGCGGCTCCCCCGGCCATTGTTACCGTCGGCGCCGTGATCTCGGTCGCTAATTCCCACGTGCATGGCCACCAACATGAAGAAGTACTCACCACCTGCGATCCCAGCAAAGTGCTGGTCTGGGACGGACATGAGGTCCGACGAGAGCGGGAACGACTTGAAGTTTGTCATTGTGGTAGTGGTGATGGGTGATGGGCGATAAGTGATAAGTGATAAAGGATGCAAAGACGTAGAGATGGAATGTAGAGATGCAGAGATGGATGATGACAATGACGATGGGGATGGGGATGGAGATGAGGATGAGGTTGGAGACAGCAGTGGTGTTCGACGCGGTACTGGACAGTAGACAATGGGTGATGAGCAATGGGTCTTGCTACGCCAGTGGGGTGTGGTGGAGCCCGCTTATCTATCGTGTGAAGCGACCAGGTGGCGACGGTTGAGAATACGAGAAATAGCAGCAGACAGCGAAACGAGGGGTGATATCTTTTCCAGCAGGCGCTCTGCTATGACTTGCGTTGATGTTTGTCCTGTGTGTCTCGTTCTCGACGGAGGTGACGACGACTCGGAGCTTGGAGCTCGTAACTAGTTACCTGCAGTGGGCCAGGTGGCGCCTAGTCGGGCGTATATTGCGAGAGAGCCGTATACGTATAGTCTTCCATTCACGAAAAGATGCGGAGCAGGGCAAGGAGTAGCGGAGTGAGAGAGTGGGGTCTCTTACAATGAGCAGGAGGGGAGGAGTTCGAGAGAGAGAGAGTCGGGTGGAGAGCGTAGTGGGGGTCTTTTTATACCAGGATCAACAGTCCCGCGTAGCAGTTAAAGTAAGGTAAGCGCCAACATCCAGAACGCTTTAACTCGAGATTGTTGCCAGTTCTCTGCAGTCTACAGTTAGTTCACGTGCACACTCGGGGCTCCGAATCTGTTCCCAATTGCATCCCATCGCCGCATCCCTCGGGTCTTGGCACCACAACCGGCTATCGTCTCCTTTTGAGATCCCGTCTAACATTTTACACACTTTGGGGGGGCCCGGGGGGGGGGGGGGGGGGACCATTATTGCAGCATTATTGCCGATGTTTCTCACAATCTGCCACGTGGACCACGTGGACGGTGCCCATACACGGACCGCCGGTGTCTGGTGCGTGTTTGAGGGTTGTGCTGTTTTCGAATGACGACACGACACGGAAGAGTGACGCAGTCTCGAGAGTCTCGTCGTTCAAGACGTCAACAAACGCCAGACCTACCAGGTGCCAGTTGCTTGATAGTTTCGCGAGTTCGCGACGCACTCAAAGCACTCGAGCACGTATACGTTACTTCAGTTGTGGGACAGCGGCCAACGAAACAAGGGTAACGGTCCGTGCTTGGCTGTATGCACTGCTGATGCAAGCACAGTGTCCCCACTAGAACTCAGGAAGAACCGTCAGACATCAACCTTGCCGGTCGAAGTTGGCAGCTGGCTGAGATCGCGCACGCACGCGACATTACGCCCCCATATCGCGATTACCAAGATGACAACAGCGAGCGCGACCGCGAGCACGACCGAGACCGTGGTGCAAGCGCTACTCATCGCCGCCCTCATCGCAGTGTCCGCATTCACGCTCACCCTCCTTCGCCTCCTCCACGTCCTCCCGAACGGACGCACGGCCCCCGCGCGTCGCCGCACCGCTCCTCGCCGGACCGCCCCGGCCTCGCTTGCCGTCTTCCTCGGCTCGGGGGGCCATACCGCCGAGATGGCCGCGCTACTCCGCGCGGTCGACTTCGAAAAATACAACCGGCGCATTTATGTGTATGGGAGCGGGGACGGGCTGAGCGTGCGTGTGATGGGGGACATTGAGCGCGAGCGGGGAGAAGGGCGCGGAGGGGAGGTGTCGGTGCTCGCGCTCCCGAGGGCGCGGGCGGTCGGGGAGGGCAAGCTCTCGACTGTCATCTCGGCTAGCAAGACATTGGCTGTGGCGCTCTGGCACTGCTTCCTTGTGCCCCTGTTCCAGCGGCCAAGGGAGCCGTGGGCCGACGTGCTCCTGCTCAATGGGCCGGGGACGGCGGTCGTCCTCGTCGTTGTGGCATATATCCGGCGGGTGAGTACCACCACCGCGCAAAGGAGCAAGTCGGCAGACTCTTACTCCAGATCCTCGGGCTGTCGTACACGCGCATCATCTACGTCGAGTCGTTTGCGCGCGTCAAGAGCTTGTCGCTGTCGGGCAGGATGCTCCTCTCGTTTGTCGACAAGTTTGTCGTGCAGTGGCCAGAGGCCGATGGCCCGCGCAGCGTCCAACTCAAGAGCGACCGAGCGACCGGCCCAGCAGCAAGAACAGACTCGGAGGTCACGTACCGCGGCTGGCTTGTGTGACATGCATGGGTGCATTGTGCTACTGATCTATAGTACTATCAAGTCGGCGAGGCGCGTTGGATCGCGCCATTCTGTTCAACTCTGCCGGAGGTATATTGACATCTTTACTGATACCACCTTCACCTGCGATTGCCTCTCTCCCACTGATATGGTCCGCCCATTTCTCTCCTACTGCATGATTGCGCGTGGCGCCGGGGCCCTGTTTCCACCAACGGGAACGCCAGTCTTGCGCTGCATTTTCCTGACATTAGTAAAGCCTTTACTCGACCCTCACTCGAAATGCTTGATCATCTGCCGAGTTAGCTGATATCATGCCCCCTCAACTCACAAAGTCGCGCTCCCTGCCGGCGCTCTCAACGACCTCGGCCAGCATAATCGCCAGGCGGCACCAGTTTTGTCCCAGCTGGTAGGTACCCTTGCTGCAAGTGTGTCGTTAGCCAACGAAAAGTACCCCCATCTTACCCAAAAATATCGGTACCACGTCCCCACGCCGTCGACACCAGCCACTGCTGTTCCTGCAGAGGGTACCACTTCTGGCCAAAGTCTGTGGCTAGCACCTTGCGGGCGCGGTCGACAAAGTATTGGGCTTTGGCTTCGTCGTCCTTGGCGCCGCGATGAATGAGACTCGAGACTAGCGAACGTGTCCATCGGGCAAGACGAACAATATCGGCCGGGGTCGATGTCGATGTCATTCGGAGAG
Source organism: Apiotrichum mycotoxinovorans (assembly GCA_013177335.1). Taxonomy (NCBI): domain Eukaryota; kingdom Fungi; phylum Basidiomycota; class Tremellomycetes; order Trichosporonales; family Trichosporonaceae; genus Apiotrichum; species Apiotrichum mycotoxinovorans. The sequence continues at coordinate 673,038 of CP053625.1, read as the reverse complement.
CATGCTAGAGGTTAGCCGTGAGACCCTTTGCCGGCCCGTACCTCGAGGAGCTGTACCATCACTACAGGATCAGTCAATGCCGCGGCTTACGCACTTACAAGTCGTAGGGCAGCTGGGATACTTGGCCTAACATCAGTCGAACCACAAGTATGGAGCACTTACAAGTACAGTTACCATCGCTTCGACCTCACGGGTCACCTTGTTGTCCTCCATGGCATCCTAAAATACGTCAGCGCATAAACCTCCTCACCAAACCCACTTCAATTAGACGCTCAAGAGATTCCCAATCGCCAATCTCGCAGTAGAGTTCGGATTCCATCACTGAAACAGTGCTCGCCATCTGGGCTCGCTTCTCACCACGGGGTCCATCCGGATCGATTTGCTCGATCGCTCCCTGGACCTCCTCGATGTAGTTGAGAAGGTTCTCGAGAATGGCGTCCTGTATCCGTCAGCACACAGCATGGTGCATGATAGTTACTTTTTCCTCCCCGTCTTCCATTTCACGATACTCGAACACTGCCATCAGCCCAGACATTCCGCCACAACTCACAGTTACCGCATAGACACGAGAACATAGCGGTCGCCCGCTGCAACGGCAGCTCCGGGTCATTGTCAAGCGTCGTGGCATCCTGGTACAGGCCCATCAACACTCCTGTTGCATCAAACAGCTTGGCAACGAGGGCTGGCTTGAGTGTCAGGGAGCCGGCGATTCCGGCATTGTATGCTTCAGTCAGTAATCTCACAGCAGACCAGGACTCACCGTTCTTATATAGCCAGGCGATGCCCTTGAGGTTTTGCTGGGCTTCCCCTTCGTCCTTCATGTCTTCGATAATCTCCACGGCTGCAGTTAGCATGCAGCTATTTCTGTTGACCTACCCGTGTGGAGATACGTCACGAGCGTCTCGACAAGAAGGTTCCTATACTTGTCAGCAACGTTCAGACTCGGCCACTTACGGATCTTCAGCAGTGCGTATCTGAGCGAGAGTCATCTTCACAAGACACCTTAACTGTCAGCCGTTACCAATCAAGTCTGTTACCTAATAAACAAGATTGAGTGTATTTCGATTGACGACGCTAGCTCTGGGCGTTTGATAGCCTCAACCATTGAATGGAGGCAAGTGGCTAAAACAGTCTCAAGGCCCTTGTCACTAGCGACTTGACTGGGTATTCAGCACGTTGACTTGCGCGCTGAACTCACGCCATTAACAGTAGCTGCTTCCCCTCGAGGTCGTCACATTTGAGAATGGCTTCAACGGCGGCGATGGCTGGAGTCAGAAATTGTAAGCCAGAGGATGACCTGCCTGCTAATGGCCGATTCTCCGTCGCGGCGATAAGAAAGCTTAGGTAGTGGGTGGCAGACTCCGTTGGCGGACAGAGGTCAAGTTGGGCCTGTGCACCACTGATGTTGCCGTCGTGGATGTAGGCCAGAGCAGCCTTCCTGCCTGTCAGCCTGGTGAAGGATACACTGTCATACCTGTGACACTTGGAGTAGTTTTCCTTGCCCAACGGATACAGCGCTTTGTGAGCGCACACAATGTCTGGGGTCAACTACAAGCTACTGTGAACAAGGTACACTTACACCACTGTGCTGCATGATTGAATTGCTCTTGTTTGAAGGTCGTTTCGCCAAAGCTCCAAAGGACCTTCTGGTCAGCTTTCCACTGACAGGGAACATACCGTTTGACATGCCAACACTCCAGCAAGGTCGACAAGGCGCACTCCGGCCGCCACGATCCCTGCTTCTGTCAGCAAGATTTTATAGAGACACTCACTGTCAAGGGCTTGGGTGATCACACGCATAGCGGTTTGAAAGTCTTGGTCTTGTTTACGAGCAGCGAGCAGGATAGACAAGACAATTCGGGTGATGAATTGGTGGCCGTCGGATACCTCCAGGGCCTTGATTAGAAGCGTCTGTCGCGCAAATGTCTGGAGATCCATGCTGGGAGATTAACCTTCAAAATGGACGAGTAACTCACTAGCTTTTGAGCTGAAGGATCTCCGCAAGTATTCTGGTAGTAAGACGACAGTGGAATTGAATAACCTACTCATTAACCTGCTCCTTCCCCCACACAAGCGTGTCCATGAGGGATAAAAGGGCTTGCGATCAGCACCTCATCAGTAGTTTGACATACTCGACTGTATTTCGCTCTCCTTGGCCTGTTGTTGATTCAAAGCAACGAGCTGAAGAAGCTTTATCTCATGAACACTGCGCGGATCCTACGACGTCAGATAGACAAACGAAAAAAAAAAAAAAAAAAAAAAAAAACTCACCAGGGTGTTAGAGATACTAGTCAGTTCCTGCAGTGCGGAAGCTGCAGTTTTGAGGCTGCTTTCCTCTGGAGGCTGGCGGGCTAGCTCAGCGCGAGCTGCAAGTTAATCTAAGCAATTGACTCCCCCCTTACCAGTTGTCCGAAGAAGAGCAATCTTGACTGTTTGAAGTGAGACGCTGGAGTCGAGCTTCTCCGCTTCCTTGACTACCTCCAGGCCTTGCTGGAGCCACATGCAAGCCTCAGCAACTGTGTCAGGCTGCTGTCGAAGCACGTTCCCCACGTCCCAAAACTTTGAAGCAATGATCTTGAGCTATGCGTTAGTGTGGGGAAACATATGTGGCCTCACATTGCTGTTGCCAACATCGCGTCCCACGCAGGTTTCTGGCCATCAGTATCAATTTGAGCAACGAGAAGCACTTACTGAAAGCCATGTCAACCATGGTAAACGCAACTTGAGTGTTGTTCTGTGCCATGGCCTGTAGGGTAAGCTATCAGCTGCTACTCTTGAAGCCACTCACCACGTCGCAGCGTGTCAGATAGTACCCGGTTAATGCCGAGAGTCGTTCTTCGAGATCCGCTCCTTCAGCAGGCTCAGGTGCCCCTAATAGCTTCTTTTCAAGCTGGAAGGTATTAGAACAGTGGGTCAATGTGTTGAGACATTACCTCTGCGGCCGTGACAATAAAGGTTTCAGCTTTGATATTGTCGTTGGCGCCTACTCGTCAGTTGGTCCCGAACCGCGCTCAGCTCACCCAGGAGGGCGGTGGTGGCCTTTGTGGCAAGCGAAAGAAGGCGCACGAGGTCTAGATTGTTAACCATAGACGAGGCTCACAATCTTACAGGGGCCAACGGCGCCCGAATGAGTGGCGGCATCGACGAGTCTGTAGCCAGCGTACTTCACTGAGTATGTCAGCTAATGGAGAGGGAAGACAACTTACGGTGTGCTAGAAATATGGCGTCTTGAGGAGCCTGTTGTTCCCCCTCGGGAATGGAGCGCACGGCAGTCTGAGCTACATTCCACAGCTTAACACCTAAGCAAGTGTTAGCGAACGTGAACCATACCTGCATCTGGAACCCACCTTGCTCGTCCATCCAGTCGGCACGACGTTCATCGTCCTCGCCTTCCTTCCGCTTTCGTGTCCGCTTGGGGTACTTTGTAACGACTTGAATGAGGTTGTTAAGAGCGTTGGACAGGGCTTCGCGCTCGGTCTGGGTGGTCTCAAAGCCGGTAGGGATGAGACCGAGGAGAGGTTCAAGAGTTTTTATGGCATCTGGCATGCTAGTTAGCCAGTTCAAGTGGGAGAGGGAAGACGGTAAGTAAACTCATACCTTGAACCTCCTTGAAACTGCTCGGCTTGACCATCTTGACCGTCCACTGTAAAGTGGATATGAGGGGCGTGCCCGTTAGTGAGAGGCTCAATTAGTGAGATGGGGTCAGACAATTGAGTGGATGGGTAAGTCGGGGGGATGAGCAGGAGATGCAGGATGATGAAGAGAAGAGAAATGAGGAGGAGAAGGACGAGAAAGAAAATGGATCAAATGGAGTTGAGGAGGGAAGACACAAAGCATGTATATAGTTGTACCCAGCTATCCAGAAGTGCAAGGCCACTGGTACACTGGTACGAATCTGCCACCTGCAAATGAGCTCCTGTGACCATGTGAACGGCTGTTATGGGCAGTATGGGGTCTCCGCATTTCAGGACACGGGACAGTCAGGATGAGAGAGTTTCAATGGCCGAGTCAGGCAAGGTCGAGTCAGGTCCAAGAAGGGGGACTACCCATCTCTGATCCCGCAATCTAGTCCCGCAATCAACTCAGTCTCGTGTGAGCTGTGTGATTCCTCTGGGGTGGGTGGCAAATCGAGGGAGGGAAGGGGCGTCCGCCTTCCCTGTTCACTGCACAGAGTGGATATACCCCGCATTCCACAACCAAAAATGGCCCATGACTATCAGCTACGTGATAGAAACGACGAGACACAAAAGTCGAGTACAAATGAGCATACATGTCGTTATGGCAAGACGAGGGATTTTATAGATGCATGCATGCGGCTTGACTGTCTATTCATGCTACTGTCGTCCTGGCGTCCTAGATTTGTTGCGTCTCAGTCCAACACGCAAGGGAAGGGTTTTGGGGGGGGGGTCCGGAGTGACGAAAGTGATAAGGACCCCAAGCTCATATACTAGTGTGGGGGAGGGAAGGCACACGGGATTACCATACCTGTAGTACTCTGCAGTGTACAGTGCAGTAGTGATCCTTATCCATTACTCCCCCCCAGTCCCAAATCCAATTCTACACCAGCTCATTGCGCTACCAGCAGTGGTGAGACTGTGGGAGGATTGCGTGCACACCTACTCGCAGCTAGAAGGCTACATCCGTCGTCGGCTTTCCCTCCTACCCACCCCTGCGTACCTGTCGGTGTCTCTCTCCGTTCCTTCCATTCTCATCCTCCTTTCATTCCTCTTTCCTCTTCATCACTCTCTCCTTGTCATTCCAGACACCCTTGTCGATACCTTCCTCCTCTTCTTCACCTGCCCACTTTCTTTCATTCCTTTCCCTTGACTGGTACTTGTACGTACACTTGTCCGCTTTGAGAAAACGCTGTTGTCGCCGTTGCCTTTACTCACCGTTATCAGCTCGCTCGCTTGAGTGTTGTCCCCTGACCGCTTTGCCACCCGTCACTATGGCATGGACTAAACCCACCACGGCTTGGGAGACCGCCGAGACTCCGTTCTCGACCAACAGTAAGCACTTCGCTGGCCCTCTGATATGGCGCGGTACCGGGGAGCGTATTGCTGACAGGAACAGCCGGTGTTCTCCGCGTCACCCTCATTGGTGACAATGGTGCCGCAATCGCCACCCGTGAGGTGCTACTCGGCGACCTCCTCATGTCCCGCGAGACCACGACTGCCGACAAGAACCTCCTCGTCCCCGGCGGTCTTCTTTTCGGACGTCGCACAGCCGACTCGCTCCCACCTGTAAGTTCTCATGAGCTGGGCGTCGTGTGTGTATGTATATATATGCGTGCATATGTGGTGGCGTTGGTTCCGCCGTGCGCCGGTACATTCACCCAGCCCACTTCCACGTTCCTCCTCCGCGCCCCTCACGTCCCTCACCGTGCTCCTTCCATCCGGCCCCTTGATCCCCTTTGTCCCTGCGACATGCTGATACGCCAGTCGTTCACCTCGCGAGTCCTTTCGCGCTCGCATGCGCAGCTCTTGATCGACCCGCAGGGACGCATCTACATTACTGATCTTGGAAGCATGCATGGCACCAGGATCGAGGGCACCAATGGCCAGCCCCTGCCTGCTCGCGTCCCTACCCAGCTCTGTGATGGTGATGTCGTTACTCTCGGCAAGTGTGTCGAGTCCAAGAACGAAAACCACACTCCTCTCAAGATGCGCATCAACATCCGTTTCGACAAGGAATCATCATCGGTCCGCAAGACTCTTGTCAACCTTGAGTTTGCCACCAAGGTGCAGGTCGCCCAGATGGCAAAGGACCTAGGCCTGGCGGAGGAAACCGCCTCTCCTTCCCGTCGTCGTGGCTACGGGCTCGACGTGTCCATGCTGTACGAGTCGGAGCCCGAGGACCTCCTTCCTCGCGGTGGCACTCCGTCCCTCGAGGCGCAGCCCGCCCACGATACCTCTCCTATAATCAACAAGGACGACGATGACGATGACGGCATCGTCTTTGTGGCCTCCAGCCCTGCCAAGCCAGCACCTCGCGAGCTCACTCCGAAGGAGAAGGAGAAGACTCCTTCGCCCGCTGCCTCCCGCACCGAGTTTGATGCCGTCTTTCACCAGTTTTGGACCGACGATGTTCAAGTTCCTGAAAGCGGCTCGGCTGAAGTCCTTGTGGTTGAGGTCAACGACGAGCACGAGGATGCGCACGAGGATGCGCACGAGGATGCGCACGAGGATGCGAACGAGCCTCAGCGCGAGGCTGAGGACGAGCCTGCTCCTCTTATTCCGTCCAGCTTCCCCGCGGAGGATGAGGACGCTAATTCCGTCGTCTCCGCCGACGAGAACAACGACAACAAGGAGAACAACGATCACGATGACATGGACGACGACAACGAAATGCAGATCAAGAGCATTCACGAAGGTTTCCTCGCTGAGTGCGAGGCGGCTCCTAACGCTGCGGCCTTCCCCTTCCTTGACGACGACGACGACTCAAACCATGTTAACGACTCTGAGGGCGACGACGAGTACGACTCGGACCGTGATCGCTATCCTCACGAGCGCTATTCTTACGCCTCGTCCGACCAGGGCTCCGCGTCGTCATTCAGCCGTTCCCGCTCGAACAGCATCTCCAACAGCGAGAACGAGGCAGAGTCTGACGATGAAAACAACAACTCGTCCGAGGACGAGCGCAGCTCCGAGGCCTTCAGCTCGCACGACGAGGAGTCACAGATTGAATCGGACAACGAGTCCACAGCACCCTTCAAGAATGAGGAGACCCCTGACGAGATCGAATGGCGCTCTCAGAACATCTTCTCGTTCAGCGTCCCGTCCGCTGCCTCCGAATCGCTTGCTCCAGCTACCGAACAGGCAAAGCCTGACGAGACTGCCTCAAAGTCCGAGCAGGACGACGCCTCTAAGTCCGAGGAACACCAATCGCCTGAAGAGGAGTCAAACAAGCCCGACGAACCCATCGTGTCCCGCTCTGACATTGCTGCCAAGCTCCGCCGAACTGCACAGCTCGAGTCCTTCCGGACCGCCAGGTCTACCTTCCCTCCGTCCCCTCCTCTTTCGGACCGCGCAGAGGTCTGTGGCCCCACCGCGTGGTGGTCCAGTGATGACGCCCGCTCTGTTCTGAGCACCCACAAGGAAGAGCCCGCTACCAACGACCTTCCATCCTCGCCCGCTCCTCGTAAGCGCAAGTACGACGAGTTCGAGTCGCAGCAGCAGCAGGTCGACGCCGGCACTAGTCCCGTGGTCCTTCCCCCCAAGGACAAGGAGATTGCCCAGCCTCCCGCTGGCAAGATCCGCCGCCTCGCCGCAAACGCCGGCCTAATTGTTGTTGGCATTGCCATTGGCTCGATCGGCACCATTGCCGGCCTCCTCCAGATGGCGGACTAAGTGGTTGTAACTATTGTAACTTGTGAGATTATGTACAGGCGGCGTTGTAGTGTAGGAAGAAGCGGCGGAGTGATGATAAGCGGCAGTGAAGCCGCAGCAGGCGTGGCAGCGGGGACCACGCTCTCCGAGTTGGGTAGTCTGTTTGTTCATACCCTGTAGGCGACCGATACCTCCTGATGCACTTAGTGTCATATACTGGACCAAATAAACGTTGAACGGAATATATCGCAGAACAGCAACGTTGCGGCACACCGCAGAATTCATAAACGGTACAAAAACACTACTTTTACTTCATTTCACGAGTTTTGCAGTTCGTTCTGACATACTAACCATTCCTTCGGATCCGTGGAACTAATCCGTTGTGAGTCCTTTGGTCCCATACTGTTTCCCTGGCTTCAACGCTCGACCTCAACGCCCACCCCGAGACCGCTACCTGCCGCCATCACCGCCGGCCTTGATGTCCATCTGGCTCAGGAGGTCGACGATGCCGTCGCGGAAACGTTCGTACGTTCCGGTAGGCTGGAGTGGGAGAATGGGCGCCGCGTGGATGCCGTTCACGTCCTGCGTGTCAGTCAGCTTGTGCAGCAGAGCACGAAGACGGCCCCGAGCGCAATGGTACTAATCAAAGGTCGCATGTGAGCGATTTTGTGGCGGATATTTTTGCGGCGCAGCTTGGTGGCGGTATTCGGGAATCAACATGGCCGAGATGAGATGTTGCGGACGCCACAAGACCCAAAAGCATCCACACAACCACAAGATCACAAGATCACAAGATCATAAGATCACAGATCACGAGATCACGAGATAACGAGATCACAGGAACCACAAGAGCCAGCACTGTACTCACCCTCCAAAGCGTGACATCGACGCCGTCGCCCCGCATGCCCTCCACAAGGCGCTCAATCTCGTCCTCAAACGCCTCGGCCGTGCCGACCGACACGAAGGCGGGCACAGAAGCAAGGAACGCCCAGTGGCCCTTGGGCGCGAACGCCGGCGAGAACCAGCCGCCCTTGACGCTCCCGTCGTAGTGGCGCGTCGTGCTGCGCACCGCGAGCTCGAGCGCGGGTTTGCAGAGAATGTCGTACTTGTTGCGCTGCCACGAGGGGAGGGACATGGTGAAGTCGACCCAAGGAGAGCAGATGGCGATGGCACCCGGGAGAGGCTGCTCGAGCGCCGCGAGCTGCTGTACCAGCGCAAGGGTCAGGTGCCCGCCGGCCGACTCGCCCGTGACGAGGATGTTGGTGGGGGCGAACCCGAGCGTGGTGGTCAGGTAGCGCCAGGCGGCGAGGGCGTCGAGGAGCGGCGCGGGGTAGGCGGAGGCGTCGTCGAGGCACTTGCGGTACTGCACGCCCAGGACACGGAGGGACGTGTCGCGCGCAATCTTGCCTGCGAAGGGCGTATACAGCGGGTGCCCGCGGATGTAGGCGCTGATGTGTCAGCGAAAGGCCATGTTGATGGGCAAAGAGGGATGGGGTGTGGGAGACAGCTGCTCTGAACCCGATCTTAGCTGATCTCCCACACTCAAGCCCCCTCTCTAAGGAGTCCAGGTCACATTGCACACTCACCCGCCGTGAATGTACATCACGACGCGCTCGCCGTCCACCGCGAGCTCGGCACCCTTGGCCCGCGCGCCCGGCGGCGTGAGAATGAACCCCGGGCGCTCGACGGCCTGCACCCCGGGGACCTCGGCAGCGTACGCCGTGCGCCACTCGGGAGGCACAGGCTGCACGCCCACCACCGTCCGCGTGACCTTGTCCCACGGGTCGTTCTTGAACCCGCCGAACGACATGGCTGGGAGGCGCGCCGCCTCGCCCTCCGACTCGGGGACGGGCAGAAACGGGTACATGAGCATCATGGTCTTGAAGAGCCTGCCGAGCAAGAACCCCACGATTGATTTGTACGCTGCGGGCCGCGCGAAGATGTACTCGACGATCCAGAAGGGGATGTTTCCCAGCGTGAGCAGGAGCGAGACGATCTGGATCAGCCCCGCGAGCGGCGGGGCGTGTGGGCCTTTTGAGGCGTCGGGTTTGCGCGCCGGGAGGAGCGTCGATTGTGCGGGGGCCATTGTTGCAGGCGAGCCTAGGAGTTAATGAATGGGTAAGCAGGACGGAGGATGGATGGGAAGAAGAACGAAGGTGTGGCAGGCCCGATACCGTCTGCGCATTCAGTCTTATGTTGTCAACAAGCAGAGCAATGAACACGGGCGTCGAGAGCGCGAGGTGCCGTCTTCGGCTACTGACTGCCCGAACGGCGGCCGAGGGCCGAGGGCAGAAGAGCTAGAGGTAAAGCTAGAGCTAGCCAAATAGCAAACCCATTATACTTGTACAGTAGTTTTGTCGGGGGATCGGGAAGATGGGAAATCCGGGGTCCCCGCTGTACATCACCACGTGGCAAATCGGTATCACCCGTGCACTTCGCGCCACCCGACGCCACTCGAGCCCACTCGTTCCTGTCCATTCCGTCACTCCGAATACGCACGGGGACAGAATGTGACATCGGTGGTGTGGGAGTTGGTCGCATGCTCGTATCGCCGCTTTCTTTCTTAAACTTTCTCATCACTTGCACCTACATTCATTCACCATGCACAAGCGCATCACGGCTCTCGACGTCCTGCGCGCACGGCGCTGCGGATGCTCCTGCTCGCCCGCCACCACCTCGACGTTGCGGTACGCGTCACACGCCGCGGCTTTCGCCGAAGACAGTCTCAACGGACACGGACATGGCAACATGAACGGAATGAACGGCAATGGATCGGGACAACGAGCACGAGCACGATCGCGGCCAGCGGCCGACTACCGGTTCCCAGAGAAGGGGAAGCGTGGTGGGCCGCCGGACCCGTACGAGATTCTCGGGCTGGAGCGGGGCGCGAGCGGTGCGGAGATCAAGTCTGCGTGTGAGTGTGCAAGCCTTGATCTAGGATTCGGAATGGCAAGGGCAGGGTCTCGGTTGCTCCATGCTCGGGAGACATGGTTGCCATTCAGTCATCGGAGAGCGTTTCATCTTCGATTTGTGCCTTGACCATGCACCAGTACTAGCGCTGATGAAATCCAGACTATGCTCTCGCTCTCGTGCTCCACCCAGACAGCTCGCACCCGTCCGCGTCTTCTGAGCACTTTGCTCTCCTGAACAAGGCTTACAAGCTCCTCTCGACGCAGGCCGGACGCACCAGCTACCTCGAGACAGGATACGGGTGGACCGGCACCTTTGATGCGGGTTATACCGAGTCGTCGACAGACGCCGCGATGCGCGACGTGATCCGCCGGGCGCGCAGTGCGGGGGCGGCAGAGTGGGGCGGGCGCGGGTTCCGCGACTCGGACGCGGGGCGCGGCGCATGGACATACCGCAACTTCCACCCGTACACTGGCGAGGAGTTCCCGACCGGCGGCGGCGAGGAGCTGTACATGTCCAACAACAAGTTTGTCGCGCTCATCGCGGCACTCGCGGGCATTGTGTGCGTCGCGCAGATTATCCGCTTCGAGAGCGTATCGGGCGGCGCGCGGGATCTCCTTGTCGACCGGCACATCCAGTGCGTACAATCCCAAGCTCGCAGTCTCCCAACTGGCCAAGACAAGTGCTAACTCACACGCAGTGCATCAAAGGCATTAGAAGAGGCCCGCAGGGAGGCCGCGATGTTCGGGAAAGAACGCCGTGAGCAGCTCCGCAGACGCGTGCGTGAGAACAGCGTCATGGAGGAGATTGAGAGGATGGAGCGCGGCGAGTGGAGCGGGCACGGGAGCAGTGTGTCCAGGATGGCTGTTGTTCCTGTCTCGAGCAGTGAGGTCGGGCACGCTGCTGACCCAGGGACGAGCCCGAGCGCGGGCAAGGCTGCGCACTAGATAAATGTATTTGTTTCTTTGTGTCCCAGGCCGTAGGTTATTGCTTCCGAATCCAGGTCGTGTAGAGGTGAGCGTAGACTACGAGATGGCCCAAATTTTATCGACAACGACTCGACGGACCACGGCTTCCCGGCTGGGACCGGAATGCCTTGAGAGATACACTCCGGTGCGTGGACCGTGACTTGGTTGCCTAAGGTGCACGGTGCGTTGACGTCGGGGTTGATACTCTGGAGAAGCTGGTGCCTCTAATACCTCCAGACGTGGTTGGACCAAGATTCTGGGCAGTGCACCGTCAGGCGGGCGGCAGCACTGTGTGGCTCGCTGCCACCTTGTGCTCTAGGGGATCTAGTGCTCTGATGCTGTGGACAGCTTGTGGACCGTCAACCTCTCTTTGCATGAGAACGCGTGAGGGAAGAGACAGCTTTGGAGACGCCATCACAGATGGGACACTCTTCACGGGCTCACGTCCCGATGTCACCTTGAGATGTCGCCGAGGCACTGCATCATGATATATGTTCGGCACATTCCTCCTTTGATCTCTTCAAACATAGTGCCTAATGTATGCGCAGTCCTGGAGCACGAACGAAGTACTGTACGGCGCGGTACACCATACAAGCTCCTCTCAATCCTCTAACTTTGGGGGGCGTCGAGAAATGTGGCACCGACCTGAGACGCAAGGGACGTTGCCACCATATCAGTACCATTCATGGCCAGTGCGAAGTCGGCGGTGCTCGAAACATGGCTGTGCCTTTTCTCTCCGTTTCACACAAACCAACCATCCTGCACTGACTACACTGACTGAACTGACTGCAACTGACTCTAGTGACTGCACAGAGCAATAAGGGACAGGACATTAGCTGTGCATACCCAAAGGCTATAGCGGCCATGTTTCCAGGCAGAAAGCCACAGTACCAGTATTTTTCGATTCCTGGCTCTGTAAGAGACGCAGATCTGGGCAATTCCGGCAGTGTACAGTATTATAGTCCGACCTCCGACGCGCCTACGCCGGGCGTGCCCCCCTTCCGAAGCCATAGGTTAACAGTCCGAAGTCATACGGGCGATGCGCTACTTGGGGGCGTCGTGGCCGAAACTCTCTGCCTATCCCTGCACTCGAGGACAGCCTGCTGCCTGATGTGTCCCGGGAAATGTTGTTTCGTGCGCGGTGCGGGGCATGTAGGAATACTTTGGTGCTCGTTAACGCTCGCCTTGTACAGTAGGCAGATACTGGCGGCATGTCACCAGATCTTGGGAAGATATACATAAACAGAGGCACGAGGTTGGTTCTTCCTCACGGATTGTGTCCCCTCTACTTTGTTCCATCCAGCGTTCCTCGAGTCCACCATTCAGGACCTCCTGTCCTCACTTGGTCATCTCCACACCTGTCCAGCCTCCCGCCGTCCACCCGTCCTCCCCTCCTGCACTCCACGCTCAATCTCCACTCTTCTCTCTCAAGATGGTGAACCTCGCCCGCGCGGCCGGGATCCTCCTCGCGACGGGCATCGGGGCCGAAAATGCCGCCAAAAACGTGTCAGCACCGGAGATCGTCAATGGCACAGCGGTCACAGCAGGCAGTAACGCCTCTGCGAGCGAGGCGAACACGGCCACAAACGCCCCCCGGCTCAACGGCACGGCCATCAACAGCACGGCCCACACCACCACCTCCGCGCGATCACCGACCTCCGCCCCCTGATACCCGAGCTGCCCGGCGAGGACTGCGCGACTCGCAACGTAAGGTACACGTGCGGCGTGCCGACCAACTACTACTACCCGGCCGCGGCGCACGTCGCCCTGTTCGGGGAGGCGATGTGCGATGCGCTCGAAACGAACAACAGCGCGGTCCTGACGCGCGAGACCCATGCGTGGGATATCGCCCCGCAGAACGCGACGCAGTGGAGGGACTCCGGGGAGTCGTATACCGCCACGCACATGGCGGTCGTTGGCGACGACAGCGGCAAGCAAAAGGCGCGGTATCGTTTCTCCGCATACTCGAACCAAGACGCCCGCTCGAACAAACCTCAACAGTGGTACGGGTGCCGCAACGCCGTGGCGGCCCTCTTCGACAACTGCTTCGCGGGCTCAATTGCCCCTGGCGGATACATCTACACTGTCGCGCACTGGGAGGACGGTACCGAGGCGTACCGCGTCGCCATAGACTACCTCAACGCCGAGGCCGCAGTGGACGCGCCGACGGCCACGAACCAGAACGAGACGGCCGACGCGTACGACTCCGACCTCCTTCCACCCGCGAACGAGACGGTTACCGAGCCCATTACGCAGCAGATCAACCTCGACTGCAAGAAGCCCGCTGAGGCCGCCAAAGCCAGGGAGGAAGCAAAGAGAAAGGCGGAGGAGGAGGCTAAGAGGAAGGCCGAGGCGGAGAAGAAGAAAAAGGAGGACGAGCAGCGGAAGAAACAAGAGGAGGCGAAGAAGAAGGCCGAGGAGGCGAGAAAGAAGGCTGAAGACGCGAAGAAGCAGGCCGACGAGGCAAAGGCAAAGGCTGAAGAGGCGCAGAAGCAGGCTGAGGAGGCGAAGAAGAAGGCAGAGGCAGAGGCCAAGAACCATGCCCGAGCCAAGAGTCCCCGCCGCTACATTCCGCCTCAGGCAGTGCGTAAGCCTGTCCATGCCTAATCTCCCTCTTTTCCACCCCCTCGTTATTCCACGTTCAACCGACAGTTGTTAGCCGTTGACTAATACTGATACTTACTCGTACTGATCCGATCCTCTGATCTGACCACCATATCCCATAGCTCTCGCGTATCCAACCCCGGTATACTGTATCAATAGTTTGCATTACATGTATTGCGCTTGAAATGTCACAACAGACCGGACGCTGGTACTTGCTGCAGGTCAGTGCGTTGTCATCAGTAACCGCTGTCTCTGCCCCAATATCAGAGCGGTAATCAATGCCATGCTGCTTGTCTATGTGTACTCTACTTGTTCTCGTCTCCGTATCCCCAGCTCTTGACCCACGAGCGCAGCTTGTTGTCGTCAATGTCAATACCGTGCTTGTCCAGCAGATCCGGCGCATCAGGTGTCGGCTCGTCCGACTCGCGGCGCACGTTCTCAACGAGTTCGGGAGCCGCCGACTCGAGTGACCCCCGCATCTTCTGGGCAAACTCCTCCATCTGTGCGTGTAAGCATAACGTTCAGAGCTGGGAGACTGACACTGCTGACACCCAAGTACTTGGCCGCACCCCAGACACCGAGGCCTGCGCTTCCGAGCACGATAGCCGTTGCGATCCCGAGGGCCTGGAAGCCGAGCCACGGCGAGACATTCTGGACGGGCGCACCCGCCTCGTCGTACTCTGGCTTGCCGTAGTGGTAGTCCTCCTCCGCGTCGTTGAACTCGCGCGAGAGACGCGGGTCGACAGGCGCGGCGCGCGGCTCGTCCAGCTCGTGCTCGTGGTCCTCGACAGCGGGGCCGAGGACGCTCGGAGACGAGTGTGCTCCACCTGCGGTGTCTACCTGCTCGCCAGCCGACCTCGCGGCCATCGAGGCCTCCTTGGCAGCCGCTAGCACACGGGCCGTCTCGGCGTTTGCGGCCGCGACGTGGGGCAGGGTCTCGTGGAACGCGGCCTCCTCGATCGGCGGGGGCACATTGGGCCGCAGCGTGCGTGACCTCAGTGCGTGCGAGAGGAACTGCGGCGGCGTGCTGATCCTGGACGCCTGTCGGACGTATGGGATGATGAGGAGCGTGAGACCCGTGGTGACCGCAAGCTGGGCGAGTGAGTGCTGCACCCTGGGCAGAGATCCTTGGACGCAAGAACCGCATTGATCAGACAGTCGTCGCGGTAAAACTCACGGCAGCACCGGCAATCACGACCGCGACCTTTGGACTCGGCTTGTACTCCTTGGGCTCATCGTCGTTTACCGTCTGCGTCGTCGTCTGTGTCGGCGGTATGGTGGCCGGTGGTGGTGCTGTTGACATTTTATGGGTGGAGAGCGAAAACAAGAACTCGGGTGTCGGACATTGGCTTCATGTCCTTTTTCTCCACTTGCTCTCCTTGGCTGGTGCCGCCCTTGTATTACAGTATACGGACAGCAGCAGCCATGTTGAATCCTTTTAGTCTTATCCCTTCATTCCAGATGGAGATGTATGCATCAATACCATCTTTACACGCCATGACATGTTCTTTCTCTAGTCGACTATGCATGCTCTTATTGTCGTTCAGCACGGGTTTTGTGTCTCGGTGCCGCGAGTGTCACTGGAATTGTGATAAAGCGAGAAAAATCCCACTCTGCTGGCCAGATCTTTGCGGGGCCCAATTCTAGAGCACGTTGAAATTTCGAAAACTGGCCATCGCTGGCTCTCACTGATCACTCACCAGCAGAAAAGTTGGATCAACAACATTTCTCCATCCTCCCACTTTGTACACCACTCCACACTTTCACACCCACTTTTCTTTCTCACGACGCACACGATGGCGCCAAAGCGAAAGTCTCTGGGAACGGAAAAGGCGCCGAAAAAGGTGCGTCTGCAGTGCCCCCCTGCTTGATATTTGGCTCGTGCGCTGACTTTTACTTCTAGGCTCGCAAAGAGTCGACGCCCTCGGACGACCTTGAGGCCGAGATGGCGGAGTATGCCGCGCAGTCGACGCTTGTGGATCCCATGATCGACCCGCAGGGCAGCGACGACTCTGATGATGATTCTGAGGGGGATGGCGAGGAGAGCGGGGACGGAGAAGGCATGGATGAGGACGAGAACGACGACGACGAGCATGACGACGTGCCCGAAGCTCCTTCCGCGCCGTCTGCGGGCCCATCCCGCAGGAGTCTGTACAAGGCGCCGACGCTTGCGGAGCTCGACGAGCTGCGCGCCGCCGAGGCATCGGGCGGCAACACGTTTTCTCTCCAGCTCGACGAGCTGCTCAAGTCGACTCTCCTCCCCGCTACCCCTGCCCCCGCACTCAAGTCCCTTCTCGGCGCAATTCATGACCTTGTCCATGCCATCCCGGCCCTGCCGGCCGTCGCGCCCCGCAAGGCCAACTCGCGCCTCAAGTCGGCGCTCGGCGGGTCTATCCCCTTCCCTGGCCCCAAGGAGCTCTCGCCGCTCAAGGGCGAGCCCAAGTGGACCCTCGGGTTTGAGGCCCCCGCCGAAGTCGTCGTTGCTGGAAGCTGGAGCGTGTGCGGAGGCTACAAGAAGGCGAAGGGTCAGGCGGGCAACGTCGATATTGTGGTCATGATGCCTCAGGTGAGTCCCATGGCAGGTGATATTCAGCCTCGTTCCACCTGTCCTCAAGCTGACATCCAGGACATGTTCTCCGCCAAGGACCGTACAGCCTACCGCTACTTCCATAAGAGGGCGCACTACCTTGCTGTCATTGCTGCCGCGCTCAAGACAGAGACGAAGAAGGTTGGATCTGTCATTCACGGCGCTGAGATTGCGTGGGAGCACATTGATGCCCGCCGACCCATCATCTCCATTTCTGCTGGAAAAGGTATGTCCGCTCACTCGACGATCTGCTGACATCTCAGCCCAGGGCCTCAAGCATGCCGTTGATATCCGCATCCACGCATCCATTCCCCAGGACACGTTCCCCCTCACCACTCTGTTCCCCTCCAAGTCGCTCATCCGTACGGGCGAGGACGAATCGATTCCTACACCGCAGTGCTCAGCCTCGATCCTTCAGGACACGCTTTACAAGCCCAACCTCCTGCACCTGCACCGCCTGTCTCAGGCTCTTGGCGCCGAGGAGCGCCAGGCCGCAAAGTTCCTTGCTATGTGGCGCATCTGGGCCGCGCGCCGTGGCATCCCCGTCTCTCGCGGCGGAAGCGGTTGGTTCGCATCCATGCTCCTTGGCTGGATTGTCGACGGCGGAGAGGTCGGTGGCAAGGGTGGCGTTCGTGCAGTGACGAAGCGCACCCGTGGCCTTGGCAAGGGTCTCGGAGCGTACGGCGCTTTGCGTGCCGCGTGGGAGTTCCTCGCCCACACCGACTTTGAGACTACCCCTGTGTTTATGGCAACGGAGGGCGGTGCCATTCCCCACTCCGAGTTCACTGAGTCGTATGCGGACATCTTTGTCGACCCGTCCGGCACCGTCAACATTTTCGCCGAGTGGGAGAAGGGCGACGTTGAGCTTGTCCGCCACTACGCCCGTGAGACGCTCGCGATGCTCGAGGACGCTAGCGCCGACCGCTTCGCCGAGGTCTTCCTCCACAACCAGACTCTTGGCCCTGCCGCCTTTGACGAGTACATGATGTAAGCTGGGACTTGGGTACTGAAGCTGACAGGCAGTGTTGACATTTCGGATGCGAACGCCGAGGCGGAACTTGTCCAGAAGGCTGAGCGCCCCAACGCCATTGACCGCCTTGCCCGCCGTGCGGCTGAAGTTGTCCGCCAGGGTCTTACCGACCGCCTCAAGCTGGTCCACACCGAGGTCCTCTCCGACTCGACATTTTCTATCGGTCTCCTGTTGAATGGTGCCCTGGCCACCCGCGTGCTTGACATGGGTCCCGCAGCAAGCGACGAGGAAGGCTGCGAGGTGTTCCGGGCTCTGTGGGGCGAGAAGGCCGAGCTGCGTCGTTTCAAGGATGGTTCGATTTCCGAGTCGGTCGTATGGTCTGTCGACCGTCCCGAGAACGCCGCGCTCATTCCGGGCCTTGCTACCAAATGGCTTGTTCAGAGGCATCTCGGCGAGGCTGTCTCTGTTTCCTCCATGTCAAGCGGCGAGGACTGGCTCTCTATCCTCCAAGTGCCTGCCTCTGCCCGCGAGGCTGTCAACACGGCCGGGTCCGAGAAGCTTGGTTTCCGCCCGATGATGGACGGCTACGACATGCTGTACAAGCTCCTGAAGGACATTGACTCGGAACTGCCGCTTGCCATTCTGCACGTCGCTCCTGCATCCGAGCTGCTGCGCTATGCCGCGCCGTTCGTTCCTCACCCTGCTGACATTGCGCGTGCATCCTCCGCCCCCGAGTCGCTTGGCTTCGTGCCCGTTGCAGAGGTCACGCTCCAGTTTGAGTCTTCGCCCCGCTGGCCCGACGACCTCGCCGCCATCCAAAAGCTCAAGCTTGCGCTCTTTGACAAGCTCTCACGGGTTATTTCGTCGCACGTCCGCGGCGTCCGCGTCTCGATTGCGCTCGACGCCGACGCTTCCGACATTGACGATGCCGCTGCTCTTGAGGTCCTCCTCCCTCAGGGTGTTGCCTTCCGCATTCGCATCAACCACGACAGGGAGAAGACCCTCCTTGAGCGTGCCCTCGAGCCTCCTCTTCCCGGTATTCCCCGCAACCTGCCTCCGCCCCCGCGCCGCCTCGTCCAGGCCGCACTCGCACGCCACGTCCTGCGCTTCCAGCACGCGCCGTCGCACCACGCATCCCTCGCGCCGATGCACCACCGTTTCCCGTCCTTCTCGACCGCTGTACGTCTTCTCAAGCGCTGGACCGCGGCCCACATGCTTTCCCCGCACATTGGCCCCGAGGCGCTCGAGCTCCTTGTGGCAAAGACGTACCTTGAGTCTGGCGCGCGGTCCGCGCCGTCATCGGCGACGGCTGGGTTCCTGCGCACCCTGGACTTTTTGTCGTCGTGGGACTTCCGCACGTCCCCGGCATTTATTCCTTTGCAGGCCGTGACGCGCGACGCCGCGTCGGCATCGGGGCGCCCACGCTTCTCCGAGTCGAAGCGCGCTGCTGCTCTCGCTGCCTTTGAGAAGCGTCGTGCGGCCGACAAGGACATACACACAGGTGCCTGGACGCTGGTGACTGAGGACGACGAGAGCGGGACGCGGTGGACGGCCAAGGTCGGACGTGTGGTCGCCAGCCGCGTCGCCGCTCTGGCGGGCGCGAGCTTGTCCCTCGTGAAGAGCGGGGTGGCGACGGGCGAAGTGGCCGTCAAGACCCTCTTCGTGACGCCGCTAGAGCACTACGACGTCGTCCTGCACCTCGGCGCGGGCACGCGCGCGGCGCAGGAGGTCGACGTCGACGAGGACGAGTACGAGTCGGCGCTGACGTTCCGCAACCTGTCGACAACGCACGCACTCCGTCTCGGCTTTGACCCCGCCACCCTGTTCGTGTCCCACCTGCAGCGCGTGTACGGCGACGCAATGCTCGTGTTCCACGACGAGAATGGCGGGCGGACCATCGGGCTTGTGTGGAACCCGGCCAAGAACACGCCACGGGCGTTCAAGCCGTTCTTGGGGTACAACTCTGCGCCGGCGCCGTCCGAGGCCGCGCTCGTCCAGATCAACAAGGACGCGATTGTTGCGGAGATTGCGCGCCTGGGCGCCGGGATTGTCCAGAGTGTCGAGAGGCGGAACTGAGGGCTGCCAGATCTGTAGGATAGAAGAGGATGCATATATCTAGAGATTTTCTCGGGACCGTGGAATGTGGGTGAGGGTTTGTTGGAGTTACGTGGCAGAGCTACTGGTGCTGTCTGGAGAGAAGGAAGGTCGGTTGGCTGCTGAGAAGCGAGGAAGTTACACCCATCCGTACGACCAGACGAGCAGCTGAGTTCCCCATTGGTGGATCAGACGGATACACGAGGTAGAAACAATCGACCAGGCCACACACGCACACACACGACCACACGTCAGCCACAGAACGAAACGAAAGCCAAGGAGATCTCCATCTACAGACAATTGCAGATCCAGGGATCGGGATCGACACGCACAGGTACACAGGGCGGCAGTGGCACAAGATCATCGCCACATCCACATGCGCCACAGCCGTCCACCACCATCAAAAAACTCGACCCATGGTCGATTCTTCATGTTGCAGGATGTCCATACTTCACTACCTCGACGGGGCCGACGCCAAAAATACGAGTGACGACCCAGGTTCGAACTGGGGACCAACAGATGGTTACTTGCAACGCATTGCAATCTGCTACTCTACCACTGAGCTACCGCCACTGGATTTTGGTGGTTGTCTGAGTAAATTCGCGCCATATATTAACCACTTCGCTGACCTCAAACGGGTTAAATAGAAAATCAACGTTAGACTGTGATCTTGTCGGGCGGGAACCATGCCCAGACAAGAACACTGGTTGTGGTTTTGGTTGCCGATAGCCTGCTCCGACCCTTGTAGTGGGACCAATCACGTCCGGCCAAAATGTCCATTTTCGCCGGTGTGCCGCCTTTATCTCACTGATTTCCCTTGGCTGGTCCCCCACCCCCCAATGGACACATGGTCTCCCGACCTCCGGACCTTGAGCCCACTACGGCCATGTCCTTCTTGCCCGGGCGACTTGGCCGCCATCGGCCAACTCCATGCTCATCCACCCCAGCTCCTGCTATTTGTGGTGATCCATTTCGCATCACGGCGTCGCTGTTGACCGTCAGTCGCGATCACGAGGTCACTAGTGCACTGCGAATACACTGCTCGTACTAACTATACCGCGTCCGTGGACTACGGACGCCTGCGAGCGACCAGACGAGCGAGTACTCGAGAACAAATGACTCGCAGAATGAAAATGGGTTATGCAAATCCACTCTCTCGGTCAATATGCAGTTCAGCAGCGACTCGTCATCTCGGTCGTACCATAATTTATCACATGTCTTTCGTTTCATGATGACTACACAAGAGCACAAGCGGCGAAGCGCGCGGCCAGATCTCAGAAATGGAGAGCAACGCGAGAGCCAACTGAACCCACCATTACTCGCCGCATTTCGTGTGAATGAAACACTCGCAGTTGGAGTTGGAGTGTAGTCAGTAGTAGCTCGGTGTATAAAACTCGAATCCACGGACCGGACGGCGGCTCCGGACCGGCCGGTCGTCCTGCGGGCTCTCCGCGACGTTTTTATTACCTTGCCTTTGCGATAGTTTTCTCTTCCTCTTCCCCGTCCGCTTTCTCTACTGTTACTCCGCATCGCATACTGGCCAAGCAGGCAGGCATTCTACTCTAGCGCGCGTCGTTTGTGCACACGGATTGAACCAAACCAAGCCAAGCCAAGCCACACTGAACTTGAAAACCCGCCGCTCCAGCATCCTGCCCGTCCAGCCAGCGCACGCCCGCTCCGGCCTCCACTCCACCCCGCACATCCACCGCCTCGCCCGGCGTCTCCACACTCAATGTCCCAGATAGCCTGGGACCCGACCTCCGCGTGCGATCCCGAAGCGGAGGCGCGGAGCGGGACACACGCCGTCTCCGCGCGCCCGGCGTCCCGGGGCAGCGGGCACGCAGGTCTGACGCTGACGCTCACGCTGTCCCGCAGCCGGTCGCACACGCCCAGCGGTGCCGCGACCCACCCACATCTGCATTCCCAGGATAGACCCCCACCATTACCTGCCACGACGTTTGAGCCCCTCGCGCTTACCCCCATCCACCCCGCCGATTCTGCTAGTAGTGAACGCGACGGTGCTTCCCACGCGGGAGAGACGCCGCAAAAGGAGGAGATCTCGCATGACGAAGCGACGACGGTGGTGGGCGAGGAGGATAAGGACGGGTATGTCGATCCGGGGCTATGGGGGTGGCTGGACTGTCTAGGCGTGAGTTGGAACCCACCGGGGACAGAGCTGACTGTAGGCTGTACTGGTTAACATGATCTGCTGTGAGTGAATCTGCCACACTTGGGGGCCCAACTCGCTCGTCTGGAGCAAGGCTTGAACGAGCTTCGAAAGGGGCCTTGCTTGACGTTGGGCACGCGAGTGTGGAGGACAAGTGGCGCCACGAGATGTGCTCCCTGACAACCGCAGACGGCATGACACAATCCTGGGGCGTCTTCCAGGAGTACTACTCAACGCACACGCTGTCGACCTCGAGCGGCATGGCAATCTCGTGGATCGGCGCCATCCAAATGTGTCTTTGCCCGATGCTGGGGTGTATCGCCGGCCCGCTCTTCGACGCGGGCTACCTCAAGCACCTGATCGTGCTGGGCGGGGGGCTGTACTCGTTCTGCTTCATGATGGCGAGCATATCAAGCGAGTACTACCAGGTGCTCCTGAGCCACGGGATCGGCGTCGGCGTCGGCATGGGACTTATCTTTTCGCCGTCCGTGTCGACGCTGCAACACCACTTTGCGCGCTCGCGCTACCGCACCCTCGCGTACGGGTTCCAGGCGGCCGGAAGCGCCGTGGCTGGCATCTATTTCCCCATTTCCTTGAATTACATGCTCCCCGCCGTCGGGTTTGCGTGGAGCATGCGTATCCGTGAGTAACCAGTGCGACTGTTACTTGCCTATTGGCATCTTTATCTTTATCTTTGGCTTACGCCACGCCGCAGTCGGCTTCATCGTCATCTTGTTCGCCATCGCCGCCTTCATCACCCTCTCCACGACCGTGCCCCCGCGCGACGAGATTGCCGTCCTGTCGCCCACGGTATTCAAGAACCCCGCCTACGGCATCTACGTCACTGGCGCGTGCTTTGCCAGTCTGGCAATCTACGCCCCGCAGACGTTTGGCGTCACGTACGCAACGAGTAAGGGCGTCCCTGTCCACATTGCAAACTACACGTGAGTGCATCGTAAGACGGGGCGGCGGCGTGTAGCTGTTTCTTCTCTCCGTTCGAGTCTTTAGTGGCGAGTTCGACCTTCGGAAGAGCCAGCCCGCTCAATCGTCTCTCGGGGGATCCGGGATGTCATCCCCTCTCCCGAACACCACTCAGCGTCTCCTCGGAGCACCACTCAGCGTCTCCTCGGAGCACCACTCAGCGTCTCCTCGCCACCCCTACCCCTACCCCTACCCCCTTCCCCGGCCATCAAAAAGGCTCTCGCAGCTCGCGCTGCGAGTGTCCAGGCCACGACGGGGATCGAACCCGCGATCTCCTGATTACGCTTCGTAGTCAGACGCCGTACCATTTGGCCACGCGACCGGATGCGAAGGGGGCTGCGGGCGCCGATCGCCGGCTCGTGGCGGCGGCGCGGCGGCTTTCCTGCCGCTTGGGGTGGCGGGTAACACAGTGGGGGGCAACGAGACCGAGGGTGGAGGTCAGGGGTCTAGAGCCTCAGAGATTCCGAGAGGGAGGATTGAAAGCGTTGATCGTGGCCCAGAGAGATCGAATTTGCGACCACACGAACAAGACTGACTTTGCAGCGTCACAATCTCCAACGGCGTCTCGCTCATCGGGCGTATTCTGCCCTTGTTCTTCGCGCAGCGCCTGGGCCCCATCAACGTGCTCATGACCGCGGCGTTCATCTCGGGCAGCATCCAGCTCATGTGGACGCTCGCGCGCGGCACGGTGGGCATTCTGATCTACGACGCCATGTACGGTATTCCGTCGGGCGCGTACGGCGCGTCGCTCAACCCGGGCGCCGCGACATTTGCGCCGCACACCAACCAGTCGGGGCTGTACCTCGGCATGTGCTTTTTTGTCACTTCGTGGTTCTGGCTGGCGGGCACGCCCATCACGGCGCAGCTCATCGACAGGTATGGATACCTTGCCGCGTCCATGTTTACGGGCGCCGTCGTCCTTACGGCTGGCACGTTGATTGGGGTCAGCCGATTTGTCAGAGTTAAGCAGGTCGGGACGCAGTTTGTCTAGGTGCGATGATGGTATATATGGTTGGTTATTTTATATACACAAGGTATAATCAATGATACATCTACATGGGACTACGAAGACACACTGCACACCACGCGTACCTCTCACTATTAAGCTCTCACACGTACTGCTCTCGTCACCTACGTCCACTTGGCCTCCTCCGCAATGATGCCCTTGAGCACACCCAGGTGGTGCAGGGCAAACTGGCCCAGAGCGACCGTGTTCTTCATGACGCTCAGGGCAATGTTGGCAAAGTCGCGCTTGGGCGTGCCCATGAGTGTCGGCTCCCAGAACGTCTTGCCAGGAAGTCTGATTGTCAGCTTCCAAGCCCATGGTGGTTAGTGAGCTTACTGATAAACGGGTCCCATCAATTCGGCAATGAGGTCCTCTGCGCGCTCGCGGAAGTTCTCCTCGCCCAGCAGCTTGCTGTACTCGCGCAGCCAGTGCTTGTACTCGTCCTTGGAGTCGAGCAGGCGCGATGCGCGCAGACGAGACTCGTAGTGAATGGCAGACATGTACTCCTTCCACCACTGTGGCCGCTCTCCTGTGCTTTGCGGCTCGGCCGCCGCTGCAATGCGCTGCTCGATCTCGGCCAGCGGCCCGTTGTGCGCGGCGCCACGGCTGCCACGCGTGCGAACCTCGTTGAGGGGCGAGTTGCCCCACCATGACGATGCGATTTGTGTCCAGCCCTCCACGTCCGAGTCGTATGCCCACGCAACGGGTGCCGAGGTGATGATGATTGGACAGCCGTTCGGTCGCAGCATGACCTCGGTCAGTGTGAGTTTTGATGAGGAGGACGGCAAGGGGTTGAACAGATGTGCGATTGATGTCGCTGAAATGCTCGTCTTTCCACGACGCGTGTCAATGACGCGGACCATGCAGTCGACAGTGACGATTGCAAGGAAGTCTTTGCACGCGACCAGCTGGGACACAGGGGAGGGAAGCGCGATTGTGTGGGTGCTGATGTCAGTTCGTGTTCAGTAAACCACGACTCACTTTCTTCCTGACGGTGCGTAGATGCGCACGCTGCAGTCCTCACACGCAGCTGCACAGAGCTGTGATGTTGTCGCGATCTGGAGCACTGGAGAAGGAATAAAGTCGAGCCAGTAGTCCTTGCCCTCCTTGGTGTTGGCATACGTGAGCGTGTTGAATCCGTCGACAAGGTTCTCGGCCGTGAGCGAGTGGACGCCGTCGTCCTGGACGACCCGTAGCACGTTCTGGATAGACGACACCGGTAGAGTGTACCCTGAGCTGCTGGAAGCTTGGATAGTGACTTGCGGTGCACGAATTTCCAGCGCAGCACCAAGAGCACGTGAGGACCCCATCGTGCGTCCCCTGGCCGGCCGATTGTAATCGTCCTCTGCTGCAGCCTTGCGCTTCAGATCGCCGCGAATGTCGTCACCAAAGGCACGGTGCGCTCCCTCCAGCATGCGAGCGGTGGCCGCTGAACCAGAGTCGGCATGAAGCGGCTGCAGTTCGGCGTTGGCGAACGGATCTGAAGCCCTGGAGCGGCTGTGGTCGTGAGGCGAGGAAGGTACCGGCCGCTGAAGCGGTGCACGCCCACCACCACCGCCATGAGACCCGCCGTTGACCATCGGCCTACTCTCACCCATCCGGTCTCCCATCCGGTCTCCCATCGAGCGGTCAAGGACAACGCGGCGGGGACCCTTCTTCGGCGCTTTGCGGGGAATGATAACATTGACGTGCTCCTTTTCGCCAGACTTGGCAGACGCAAAGGAGGACGTAACGTCCAGAGGGACAATTTTTGGGCGAGGGCGGGGGCGGCCGACAGGCTTGTATCCGTAGTCGTCCAGAATCTTGTCGGTCATTTCGGGCCCAGCGAGCTCCGGGAACTCGCTAGGCGTGAACCGTGCGGCCATGATGGTGCCGTCGGCGGAGCATCCGTACAAAGTCAGGCCGTCATTGGCCCTGCGAGTCAGTTGGTCGCATTGGTCGATGAGTATGGCAACTCACCAGCACAAATCAAGAAGCGCGCGCGTGAACACATCGCGGAGAACGACCAGTGGCTTGTGGTACGTGTTGCGCCAGATGGAAATACAGTAGTCGTCTGCTCCGAGGGCGACCATGCATGAGGCATTGACGCGGTCCTTTGGAGCACTTTCTGAGAAGAACAAACGGGGGTTGAAGGCGGCGACCTGGATCGTGTTCTCGTGGCCGACAAAGGAGATTTCTGACTGCCAGCCCTCACGCTCGATCACTGCTGCGACGAACACGGGACCGTTCATCGCATTTGACGCGGCGATGAATGCGCCGTCGGGAGACCAACTGAGGGTTAGGACGTTGTGACAGCGCTCAAAACCCACCTCAGGCGTCGGAAGAAGGTCGACTGAGGCGACATTTCAAACGGCTTGCTGACTTTCTGGACACACTCCCATGTCTCCGTATTCCAAATGCGGACCGTTTTGTCGTCGGACTAGCGTGAGCTTCAGCTACAGAAGAAGTGAGCTCACCTGCGTGGCGAGGTAGTTGCCGACCGGGTCCCAAGTGACACCCTTGACAAAGCCCTGATGGGCATCAATCGTCCTCAGGCGTTCTTCCGTCAGCCTTACAAGAATCCTGTGCACTTACCAAAAGTAAATCCATCCCAGATGACAATTTTGCTGTCTAGACCAACACTTGCGAGCATCGCGTCATCCCGCGACCACGCGCAGTCGACCACATCCGCCTCATGGCCCACCAACCGACGGAGCGCTTTCCAATTCTCGACGTTGACCTCCTCGCTGCCAAACACGCGTCCGCCGCCCATGGGGTCAATGTCCCAGATGAGCAGGACCTGGTCGTCCGATCCAGACGCAAGATACCGTCCGTGGTGCGCCCATCGCACCGTCAACACCGGGCCTGGCATGGTTAGCGTCTCCGTCGAGCACGCAGACCCACCAGTGTGTGCGGACATGGCGCACAAGAGTTTTGGGTTCGCATCGTCCAGCTGTGCCTCCTCGTCGAGGATCGGCACCGTGCTCCATATCTTGACTTTGTTATCTGACTGTCAGCTCGACACTTGGATTAGTGAGCTCACCTTGGCCACCGGTCGCTAGACGCGTGCCATCGGGGTGCACGCTGATAGAGTAGATGGGCGACTTTGTCTGCTTCTCGCCTGTGGTGTCAGCTCCACTTTGTGTCTTCCTCGCGTCTCGTGTTAAAGCACAAGAGGAACGTGGGCCCATCAACAACAACATCGCACGATACGTACCCGCTGCATGCTCCACCCAGTTGGGTTTGATGACCCTCATCCGGATAGGTCCGTCTAGTGCGGAATGGGGTCGATGACGAACAGAGTGTGATGGCAAGAAATGTTGAAGAAGAAGTAGCAGCAGAAGTGTGTTTCGACTTTGATGATCAGTGAGTATGTCCGTTCTCCCGATTTCACTTTGAATGTTGACAAGGGGACGCGCGACAATGATGGACGGGAAGAAGGTGGGTGGGGGGGGAAGGGCCCAACCTGCAGGGTTGATTGATGAGAACGGAAGCAAACTGGTCACGTGATTTCACCTGGCACTCGCGCACTCAGCACTGCTGGATTCATTGACGGCTGTCTCCAACGTCTCTCCGAAGCTCAGAAGGTGGTATCCGTTACAGGTGGGTAAGACATGTGCTCACAGAATCATCAGTAGAAACGGGGACGAGGACAGGGGGGGGGAAGAAAACTAATGATGCGCTGCATAATGATTACTGATCTCTAAGAGGTGCTCCTCATCTACTCATGCTTCTTCTCTACAGACCGTCCCTTAGGCCTGCGTTTGCCCGAGCTTGTTCTTGTTGCTCTGCTCGAGCAGCAACTGCGCGGCCATGAGACTCCTAAACCTGCTTCCCTCCGCTTTGGAGAGGACGTCGTAGCGGCCCGACTCCGAAATGACGCCGTTTTCAAGCACGACGACGCGCTCTGCGCGGGCGATGGAGCTGAGGCGGTGCGCGGCGAGGATGACCGTGATGTTCTGGGACTTGATAATGTCGTCAATCGCGGCATTCACGGCGTTCTCGGACCCCGAGTCGAGCGCGGACGTCGCCTCGTCGAGCAGGAGGATGGAGGGGTTGCGCACGAGCGCGCGGGCGATGGAGATGCGCTGCCGCTGCCCGCCACTCAGGCTCGCCTTGCTGATCATCGTGTCAAAGCCCTGCGGCAGGTCCCAGATAAAGTCGCAGTTGGCGGCGCGTGCGGCTGCCTCGACGTCGGTGCGTGTGACGTGCGGCGAGCCGTAGGCAATGTTGTCGTGTACGCTGCCCGCGAAAAGAATAGGGTCCTGGAAGACGACGCCGATGCGATCACGCCACGACTCGGGCGTGAACGACTTGATGTCCGTGCCGTCAAAGGTGATCCTCCCATGGGTCGGGTCGTAGAAGCGGTCGAGAAGAGTGAGGATAGACGACTTGCCGCTGCCGGAAGTGCCAACAAGAGCGACGCTCTGCCCGGGCTCAATGTCGAGGTTAATACCCTTGAGGACTTCGACCTCCTTGCGCGAAGGGTAGGTGAAGCGCACGTCCTCGAAGCGAATGGGGCCGTTCCGCGTCGACGAGAGCTCCTGTCCGACACCGAGAGGGATGCTCGACTTGCGATCGAGAAGGTAAAAGACGCGCTGGCCGGCACCCACACCCTTCATAATGCCGCTAAAGAACGACGTAAGGCCCGAAACGGAGGATCCGACGTAGCCGCTGTAGATGAGCAGCGAGGTGAGATCACCAACAGTGATCGCACCCGTTGAGACGAGGTGGCCGCCGTAGCTGAGAAGACAGAGCATGGCAAGGTTACCAGTGAGACCCGTGGCGCCAAAGAAGATACCGCTCGCGATGGCCTCCTTCTTCGCGAGGTCAAACACCTGCTGGACCTTAGTGGAAAACAGACGGCCCTCAAGCTGCTGGGCATTGTACGCCGTGACGGTCTTGAATGCGTTCAGCTTCTCCTCGGCAGTCTTGGACATGTCTCCCAGAGACTCCTGCGTCTTGTTGGACAGCTTGCGTAGGTACCGTCCGTAAAAGACAGCACCGAGCGAGATGGGCGGGACGACGCAGAGCATAACCAATGTAAGCTTGCTCGAGATCCAGAACATGGCGGCAATACCGACCGACGCGGAGATGACCGCACGCAAACCGTCAGACAGGTTGGACGTAACCGAGTCGCCGAGAATGTTCGCGTCGGCATTCAGACGCGAGACAATGTCACCCGCGGAACGGTCCGCAAACTCGGGCTCCTGCCGCAAAGTCGAGAGGTATGCCTGGTTACGAATGCGCGCAATGATACGCTGGCCGGCGGTACGCATGAGCATGACGCGACCCGCGTTGGCGGTCGCACCGATCAGGAACGCGGCGGTGAGACCGGTAGCAGCGACGGGGAACGAGAGGCCGAGGAACGTGGTCTGATATGAGTTTTGCCCACAAATGCGGATTAACTCACAGCATGCGAAGAGAAAAAGTCGATGAGCTTGCCGACCGTCAAGGGCACGAGCATCGAGACGGACGACGAGACGACAAGCTGACGTTAGACCGTCATCCCAGAAGCTTTACGTTCGACTCACGAGGCTAACGGCCATGCCGAGCGTCTTGCGCTCGGGAATAGCCAGTTCGATCAGCTTTCCGACATTCGACTCGGCTTTCTCTGTGCTGTCCGTTGTGGGGCCAAGCGAGAGAAGCGAAGTGAGGCGAGAGACGATTCCATTCCGGGGCTTTCCGTCGGTCAAGGACTTGGAGCTCGAGGACGGAGGCGGAGGCGGAGGGGAGACGGACGAGTTATACCGGATACCAATAGAGGCGCATGCTGCCCGCCGAGCACGGAGGCCTGCGACTAGGTTGCGGCTGAGTGCTGGTGCTGCTAATGTATGAGCTCCGACGACAACGACCAGATCCTGGGCCTCGGCGAGCTCTCGTTTGATTGAGAACCACCGGGTATTACGCACCACTCCGTAACCGCCCCGCGCCCAGACCGAGGCCAAGGCCAACTTTTGAAGCCCACATCAACGCCGCGACAGAGTACACCACCGATGCAGTGCGAGATGGGGGTGTTTTTAATCCGATGAAAGTGAAAGACAATTGACACCAAAAGGTGGAGGCAGTAAGAAATCTCGCCTTGTCTGGTCAGCAACCGGGAATCCCGGCGGGACATGACGGGCGTTCCTGCCGCGTGAGCAGCGTAACCGCTCCCCGACGGCGACGTATTCCGTCCCCCCAGTTAGCTTTCGGCCGTTCGTTCTCGTCGTCTGAGCATATGCATAGCTCATTCTTGACAATGGTTATTGTGTTAGCTGCGCATCTCCATGCTGTAATGTACGTGGCGTGTCGAGTGGGAAGATGAACAAAGCGAGCTGTGGCGATATGGGACACTCCATTCTGTAGATCCTTTTGAGGACAGAGAAAAACGGCCCCGGAAAAAAACAGGCGGCAACATGGCACCAATTTACATCCGGCTCTCACTTGACAATTCCGACTCGGCCTGGCCTCCACTTTGTCTCTCCTGATTGCTCTCTCTACTGAACCATCGCCCATTTACTCACTCACGACCCCCCCTCCCTTCCACAAAATGACGACCCCGATGCCTGCGGCTGCCGCCCCCGGCGAGGAAATGACGTACTGGAAGCACGGGTGGGAGAAGTGCAAGAAGAACCCCGCCGTGCCCATTGGGGCGGCCGCGACAACCGTCGCCCTCCTCGGCGCGACCGCGAGCCTGAGGTCGGGCAACCGCCGTTCGTTCCAGAAGTTCCTGCGTCTCCGTGTTGCGTAAGTCCTGCATAGGTCCTGCAATAAGCTGTGACCTCGAGATATTGTACTTCTACCTTGTACTGTTGAGCTCACTGACGTCCAGCGCACAGGGTCTCACTGTCCTCGCCATGGTTGCCGGCGCGTACTATCTTACTGAGAAGGCCGAGGACGCGCGTCCTCCCCATCTTGAGGGTGAGTCTTTCTGTTATTTGAGTTGAGGGTGGCTGGAAGTGGAAGACCTGCTGCCTGCAGGGTAGGCTCTTGGCCGACGGCGGCAAAGCTATGCGATGAGGGGTGTCCGGAGCTAGGAGGGCTGCGTGCTCTTCGCCAAGGGTAGTGGACTATTGCGAGAAGCGCTTTGGAGTGGGAGGGCAGGGATGGCCGATGATGGGGATGCGGCGCGTTCAGTGGTGAATGCGGATCGCCATGAATCAGCGGCAGTATTCGTACGCCATCACGTTCAGTGAAGTTCGATACCTCCGGGTGGTGTTAAAGTCCTCCGTAGTGGCGCTGGAGCTGCGATGTTGAGCGTATGCCCCGAGGAGGAATGTCTTCGAGGAGCGAGAGATAAGGTTCCGCATCGTCGAGCCATGTCGAACTTACAGGAGCTATGTCCGTCGACCTGGCACTTTCGTATCACGCCTCCTGTCCTCCTGTCCTCCTGTCCTCCTGTCCTCCTGTCCTCCTGTCCTCCTGTCCTTTGCTCAGTGCTTCTCTTACGCCGTGGAAGAGGCCAACATCGTTGGCCGGGCTACAGTTTTGGAGTACCAAAAGCCAAGACTGAATTGGCCGAGACCGACGTCTATAGACCAGGTCGTTGGTCCACACCATCGTGCCCCGCGGCTCTCTGACACCCCGGGCATTATGTGGTTCCGTTTCCCATATTTGCTAGCCAGCCTGCCTCGTTTACCTGATCTCCACTGACACCCAGCCCCGCCCGCGCGCGTCGTCGAGGCCCCCGTCGTCGTCGAAGAGGACGAGCACGCCCATCTCTACCCGCCCCGCGTCAAGACCAAGATTTCGGACTTTACCAAGCGTATCCGCGAGAGCGACGACAAGAGCTTGTAGCCTAGACTTGTGTTGTAGCATTTTGTGGAGCGCTGGGTATTGGAGTGCGAGCGGCAGCGCAGGACAGCGCGGCCTGGGGTCACGAAGGATTCCAATGGGACAGAGATGTGGTGGAATGAAACACGAACGTGTTGCTGAGTAACCCTGGAGGACATCTATTTGCCATCATGCAAGGCTGACCTTGCAGACCGTGCTGACCTTGCTGACCAGCCTGGTTGTTAGCAACCCAGGAGGTACATATGGCCTATTCCCTTTCGGCCAGCACAAGCACGAGATAGTGGGCTGCTTGTCGGAGCATCTCGCCGCCTCGGTCCGAGTCAGCAGCCACCGGCATGCTGCACATGGGATGAACATGCTGAGGCCCGAGGCACAGCACGTCCAACAGCACGTCCAGGGCCGAAATGTGCACGCCGCTCCTACCCGTCGGACATGCTGTTTACAGTAGCTATACTGCGATCCATAATGACTCCAACGACTGGAAAGTTCTCGGCATGTTTGTGCGGTGCTATGGTCGGACAAGGGTTTCGGTGTGCCCAGGAATGCATGACAGGCCCGACAGGCCGCCAAGTCATGCATCTGGTCCACCCACCTCCACTTGTGGCACGTCTGCAACGCGTCGCGCGCGCGCGCGCTCCTCGACCCCTAGGTGTGCGCCACAGGATGCCTTTGTGTCTGGCATCATTCGTCTGGAGAGTGCTTCAACAATCAACAAAGCCTTTATTGTGCCTCCCGCCTTGGCATGGCCATGCACATCTACGTCAACGTGGTCTACGCTTTCTGCTCGGCTGCCCTCTGCCCGCCTCCGACCATTGTGCTACCGCGACTAAGGCGTCCTAGTGCGTACGCTTCCGGACACCCCTGTGGCTGCTCGCCTTGGCAACCTAACTCCCCGAGACAGCCGCCAACGCGCCAGTCTCACCTTTTATGACTCTAGTTGTATTTAGCGTCGTGTCACCGCGCTTCTAGGACGTGTCATGTCATTTTGCTGTCGATCCAGTGGATCCACCGGAGCAGTCGTACCTTGTGGATTGATTGTGGATGCAACATCCCAAGGAGGTCGTTTACGAGCTTACGAGAGCGACCACGAGCATTCTGGCATCCCTTGCCCGTGGGACAATACGGGAGCAAGCCAGAGAGCCAGCCCATGCGTCTAGTATCTCCTCCTTCAGCCAACGCAAGGATTGTGCATCAGCCTTTTGCTCTTTTCGCCAGTGTCAAGGTTGTGGTCGCTTGTGTCTCATGCATTGGGTCTAGGGGAGGGGGACCAATGGACGTTAGGGGATAGGGGGTGGGGGGGGGGGGTGGGGCAAACACCACGACATTACTACATCAGTGTCCCCATCCTTTCGCGGCGTACCAGGAGGAATGGTCAGGAATGTTAATTCAAAACGTGTGCACCGTTCCTGTTTGTTGTCACGCCCAAGCAAAGCACTTGACGCAGGATGAGGTCGGCTGCACATGCTGGACATGGACTAATACAGTGCATAGTGCGCACACCACTGGCGACTGGTTTTGGGGCTGTCTCGTCGTATTTGCAGGCTTGCATACCCTCGGTCATTTACAGGGACACGTCCTTTCGCGTCGTTCCTTTGATTAGAGTTTCCACCCACTTCTTTTCGGCTTGTTTACTTGCTCTCGGTCTCTCTCTCTTTGCTCTCTCATGCAACCTGTTCTTCATACATTGAAACACATAATGAACTCCTCGACACTCTTCTTCTACACTTTCTCCTCGGACACTTTAGCTATTTTGCGTTTGTAACAGAAGAAACTCTGTTTCTGGTCTTTTGTTATTGACGTTTTTGGAAGCGCCGCCACCTGCCTCATCCTTTTCTTTCTTTTTTTGGGCCAGGATCGTCCGACACACCACGTTGGCTGTCCTCAAACTCGTTTTCATTTCGCACTTTCCAACACCCTCTTGCATCTCATCTCTTGACCATCTTCCATCTTCCACCTATCCATCTGTCATTTGTGATCTATCAATCTCTTGTCGAGAATCTGTCAACGCCTGTCTCATCTCTACACCCCTCGTTCCCCTGGCAGTACGGCAGTATCATTCGCGTCGCATCGAAACGCGTGCTCATTTAACAATATCCCCCGACTCCACGTTTTACTGGCTGTCTCTCCCGGCTCCAACACCACAGCCGAAACAACATCCACCAACATCCCACCCCGTCCACCCTTAACCCCCCCATCGCTCCACTTTCGTTCATCAACAATGCCCAGTTCGCGATGAGCTCACCATTACAATCCCACTTACCGCTCCTGTCCAGCGATACGGAGGAGGAGGCAGACACGTCTCCGCTCGGCGACTACCTTGCCGGTACGTCCCAACTTTTGTGAAATGTGGTGTGGCGTGTCGTTGGATTTAAACGACAGCCTGGCATCACCAACTTGTGCTTCTGCCATAACACCAAAGGGCCTATGCTCACATTCTTATCAGACGCAGAGTCGTCATTTGATGCTCTCGGCTCGCCGTTCAGCCCGACACCGACGTATGAGGACGCGACAATTACCCGCCGCCGACGGCCACGGAACAGCGCGTCACCGACACCTCGTCCGCAGTCGCCACCACAGCTGGGACGTGTTGCCACCCGTGGTCTGTCGTCCGACAGTGTTCCAGAGGCGGGCCTGAGCCGTATCCCTATAGAGTCGCCCACGCGACATATGGACGATGCGTTTGCGGAGCGCTTCAAGTACCTAATTGCGTCGAGCGGGCTGCTTGAGAAGACCCAGCTGGACCGGAGCTCACGGCGGACAGACAGCGAAGGTGGCTCACCGCCCGTTTCTCCCTCACATCACAATCGCCGCCCGCCTTCGGTTCCGGGTTCGCACGCCAGCACCACGACCAACAGGACATCGCCCGAGTCACAATGGACCATCCTCGCCGCAGTCGGTGCTGTCGTCATTGGTCTCGCATATGTCCTTGGCCCGTCTACGGTGGTCACACCGACCGCCCTTGCGGCTGGATTCGTGCTTCTCAAGCCGCAAAAGCCAGATGACGTGAGTGTGTGCCCGCAGTTTCACTTTGCTGACCGCTCAGTCGGATTCAGACGAGGACGAGGAAGAGGACGAGGAAGAGGACGAGGAAGAGGACGAGGAAGAGGACGAGGCGGAGGCCGAGGAGGCCGCAGCAGCGGCTAGCCCAGGCAGCCCGGACACTCTATACGAGTCGCTTCCGCCATCCCCAGTCGTAGAAGAGTCTGCGCAGGGCCCTTCAGACCGCGTCCTCAAGTCGCTCAAATCGCTTCTTGCAGAATCGCGCAACCTGGACCAGACCATCAAATCGGCATTGCAGATTCTGGCTCCACACCCTGACGATACGTCGTACGCTCACGAGCTCCGCATCGCTTTGCACAGACTCTTGGACGATATGACGGATAGTCTTGCGACCTGCACATCCACGCTTATTCCAATGGCCGACCGCACTGAACTCTCTGTCCTGGGAGAGATGTACGATATTCCCGTCTTGGGCCCCCGCCGCACGCGTCGACACAGCTCTGCGGATTACGATGCACCTGAGCGATTGCGGCCGCGTACATCGTCGTTTGGGTCCGATCCTGCGGCCTTGAGGGAATATACGCCATCCCCGTTTGACCCCAACGACAAGTTTACGAAGCTGCCAGACCGCACATCGCGCCAGCGACGATCTGGGTTGAGTGCCGACTGGACATCACCACCCTCGGCTTACAGGCCGCCGCCTAAGGAGCGCATACCTGAGGGCCAGGACGAAGAGACTGGAAGCGAGAGCATGATGTCGCAGAGCTCAACTGAGAGCAGCTTCCCAGCATCTCTTCCCGAGACTACCGGACCCATCTCACCATCAAGGAGCCAGCAGCATGCGTTTGCGCCCAAGCGTGCTTCGCCCCTGGCGCAGACGCTCGAGCGCCTCGAAGGTGCCTCTTCTGTTGGCCCCTCCCCTCCGTTCCCTGTTCTTCAGACACGCGTCGCCAGTTCCTCAAGCAGCTACCGGCGCTCGCTCCAGGACATCCGCTACATCCCTTCGTCCCCGCCATCGAGCAGCGAAGCGGCGGCTAATCTCGCCCTCGCCCGTGCTTCGGCAAATCTGTCCAGTGCCAACCGTCGATCCCTCCAAATGCCGCTCAAACATAATGATTACGACGTGCTCGAGCAGGCGATTGCCGCTGCAGGCGCCAACCTGCACCGCGCACGGTCCTTGCCTCAGTCTCAGCGAGCGAGTCTGGGCTTGCGTCCCCTGGTGACTGCGTTAAGCCCAGACGCTAACGCATCTTCGATTGTCTCAGAGCGGAGCCCCGCTGCAACCACAACCAAAGGCTTGTCGCCTATATCTGATCGCGCGGTAACCCCGAAACCCACCACGTCTTCGACCTCAAGCGCCTACGGGCGCACTTCTTTGCTCCTTGCCGACCCTTTCCGTTCTACAGACACATCACCCCTTGGCATCGGCCTCTCACCGCACCACATTCCTCGCCCGTCCCGCATCACCTCCGTCTCTCCTCTCACTCTTGGCGGTCTCAAAGCAGCATATCTAGGTGTCCACCTCAAGCGTCGTCGCGCAGCGTGCTGTCTTCTCGGACTGCGCTTCTGTGCCCCCGACGATATCGACGAAGAGTACTGGACTTCTGTGTGCGAGGCCCTCCGTGTGCTCAGCGACTCGATGTCCGCTGGACGGGAGCGCCTTGAACTGGCGCGTAGCGAGGCGGAAAAGGAGGTCCAGGCAGCGAGGACCATGTCGAGGCTCTCCCGAGCGTCCCCTGTCCTTCGTAACTCTCCCTTGTCTTCGAGCCTCGTCACGCAGCCCCCAACGGACTTTGCCCCACGTGACACAGCCGAGCAGGCTCTGCTCGCCAATGTGGACGAGTTACAGCGCACACTTGCGCGCGTCTGGGCGCGCTGCGACGAGATGCGCACGCGCGTAGCCTCTGGCGACGGTGACACCTTAGACGACTCGTGGTCAGAGGTCCGAACGGAAATTGGTGGCCTGCTGCGACATGTCGAGCGGGGGCGCGAGCTTGCACGCCGCGACGACCGCGACAGCGCAATTGGCGAGGAGGATGAGACCGAGACCTCAACATCTACCCCGCCGCTGCCGCTCCCAGAATTTATCCGTGCGTGGGCCGACCCGGGCCCCGAGGAACTCGAGCGCCCGGTCGTTGACGACATGGTGGACGAGGACCCCGACGACCTGCCCCTCCCCGGTGTCGACGAGGTGTACGAGGCCGAGATCCCTGCCGCGACGTCAGTCCGCCCGAAATCGACTCTCTCGCGCGAGGAGCGTATCGCCCTCCAGCGCGAAGCGCGCGCGCGAGGCATGACGCTCGCGCAGCTGACTGCGAGCCCCGAGGAGCAGGAGCTGCAGCGCCTGCGTGAGCTGCAGCACCAGCGCATGCTGCAAGAGACCGCGATGATTTCCGAGCTGCAGAGCATGTTTGGGGCCATTCGGCGACGCAAGGGCATGGTTGATGATGAGAAGGAGGACGAGGGGAGGGAGTGAAAGGGGACATGGAACGAAGAGGAAAGCAGAAGACGAAGACTTCGAGAAGCCCTATATCTTTTATCAACACCACGAACCAAACACGCAACGAGATTTGACATGACACCACACCGCACCTTATACTGCACTACATACGCTTGAGTGTACCACACTACCTGTTACACTACGACCACTACTGAACTCTACCCCTTTATAAAGTCTTGCTTTGCCCCTCCATTCGAGGTGGTTTAGGATGCGAGGTCCTTTGGACGCACGCGAGGGTGTCGTCTTACTTCGGTGGGCACGCAAAAGTGCCGTGTCTCAGCGTGTTAGGATGTGGTTGCGGCTGATCCGAACAAATTACGGCCTGAATTGAATTGTACACACTAATAGATTACAGCTGACATTCTGTGGTGCACAGTGCCTTGTGCCTTTCGCTCATACCCGTGTCGTGGCTGATCATGGCTGAAGGCCAGACCTCCTACAGATCGCTCGAAACGGTCCATTAGTGCAGCACCTTCTGTAACGGGCGCCTACGCCGTCCATGTCTTTCGGAATCCAGAATGCTTGCTTTCAAACCGCAAAATGTATCAGAGTGTCATGTGGGGGAGGTGGATCCCCGCACCAAACGACGTCTTGGCATGCGGAGAAGCATGTCCATGTCCACCAGCTCACCCTCTATATATAGAGGCGCAACGATGTTCGGTCATGGCCGACACCCACCTGCTTTGCTGTCGCGTTGTTGAGTTTATGACCAGCACGAAAGACTGGGACTCTGAGGCCACCGCCGAGCAGGGCCCCGAAACGCACAACCGCACGTTCGCGGACCCCATTGCCCTCATCAACGTCGCGAGCCTCGCCTCTGAAGCGCCGCGCAGTCGGCCAGGCACGATCAAGGACGCGGAGGTCGCCGAATGCGATAGTGACGACTATCCTGATGGCGGGCGGAGGGTGAGCCTGCCTCGAGGCGAACAGCACAGCAGAACACTGACACTGACCTGGGCTAACTGCACCGCAGGCATGGCTCGTCGTCTTTGGGGGCATGTGCGCGGCGATGGGCGCGTTCGGGCTCGTGGCGAGTGTCGGCGCCTTCCAGAGCTACTACGAGCAGCACCTGCTGGCGTCCTACTCATCCTCGCAGATTGCGTGGATCGGGTCAGTGCAGACCGCGGTCTGTTTCTCGATTTGCTTGTTCACGGGCCCGCTGTTTGACCGGTACGGTCCCCGCCGGCTGCTCGTGGCGGGCACGCTGCTGCTCGTGTTTGGCTTCTGCATGCTGTCGTTAGCGACGGCGTACTATGCCGTGTTCCTCTGCCACGCGGGGCCGATCGCGCTCGGGATGGACCTCGTCTTCCTCGTGCCCATGTCCGCGGTCGGGGGCTGGTTTTACCGCCGTCGCGGGCTTGCTTTGTGCGTTGGCAAACATCAGTGTGGGCTGACGGCAGTGGAATCCTGAGTGCGTGAAGTGGAGTTGGAGGCAAAGCGCAAGGGGCAGACAAGACTAACTATAGTGACGGGATCGTCAGTCGGCGCGATCGTGTGGCCGCTCCTCATTGCGCATCTGCCGCAGCGGAGTACGTAACGTAGCAGTTAATGGTGCTGGGCTGACGGCAGTTGGGTGGGGGTGGACGATGCGCGTCATGGCGCTCGCGCTCGGTGTCCTCGGCGTCATTGCGTCAATATTGGTCAAGGTCCGTGTGCCGCCTGGTCCGCGCGGACCGTTCTTCCACCTGGAGGAGTTTAGGAACATGGGGTATACCTGTGTCTCGCTCGCGTACCCCGTGAGTGGCTGTGACCTCGAGGGTATTAGAAGGTGCTATCGAGAGAAGGGGCTGCCGCGGATGGTGCAGAATTGGCGACGGGTATGGACGGAGGCACCTATCTCTGTGGCCGCGACTGCCCGGGGACGGGGGACTTGTAGCAAAGGCCCACGATACGGATTGACTGACTGACACCAAGGCCAATTCCTTCGGATTCTTCTCCTTCCTAATGTTCATAGGGACGTACGGGACCGTCCTCGGCCTCGGGTCCTTTGCGCCCTATTTGCTGATGATCAACAACGCCGCATCGGGCGCGGGGCGCATCGTCGGGGGAGTGGCGGCCGACCGGCTCGGGGTGTTCAACGTCGGCATCATCGCGTGCGTTGGTATGGCGGTGCTCATATTTGCGTGGATGGGGATGCACACGGCCGGCGCGCTCGTGAGCCTGTGCGTAATCTACGGCTTCCTCTCAGGCGTGCCCGTGTCGCTGCAGGCGCCGATGATCATGGCGGTCGTGTCGGACCCAGGGCTCACAGGCACGCTCATCGGGCAGTCGCTGGGTGAGTCACAGTAGTACAGTACTGACAGAGTGAGGTTGTGGCGGATGGCTGACGAGCCAGTGGTTGAGAGCCTCACGTCGGTCGTTGCCGCCCCGCTGTTTGGCCTCATTGTCGGGACGGGGAGCACGGAGGACAAGCTCGCGAACTTCAAGTATGCGATTGCGTTTGGGGGCAGCATGCTCGCGCTCTCGGCGTTGCTGCTCGTCCCTGCGCGCTTGAGCATCAGTCGCAAGCTGTGGGCTGTGGCGTAAGGTATGAGGTATTTAGGGCTGGGAGCGCGGCAGGAGGAGATGAGGTGCCGGGAGGTTGTAGACAATATACATAAATGCGCGCATGGCAATTCTCTCAACGGCAGAGACCTGTATGTCTTCATTGGCACTTGACCTTGGCATGAAGGTGGTTCTCAGCTTTCCTTGGTTTTGACCAACCACAGTCTACTAGGTCTTTGACTCTGCCGTCGAAACTGTAGAGCCACTGCCACATACGTGTACCAGCGTCCACCTTGACATGCCCGTGCCCCACAGGTTCACACATTCCAAGTGGTGCGTGTGAAGTAAGTGAAGTAACTCTGCACACTGCAAGACCTCTGCCACGGTGCTGCTAGTGTCCAGGCGCGTTCCGCGCGTAGCGCTTCTTGTGAAGACAGGTCACATAAACCTTACAGTGAAACTACGAAACAAAATTGTTCATTGTCCATTTGTTGATATCCAAATCCAATGTCCGTAAAAGTGTCCATATCACGATGAAGCGCAGCAGTGTCGCATCATCGCGCGTCTAGCCCTCGAGAGCGCTCATACACGGGCGCGGCTCGCAGACTCACACGCTTAGCAGTGCACGCACCACGGCGGCAGGTCGAAGTCCTGGTTGGGGTTGCCGGCATAGCACGTCCAGGTCTGCAGCTGGGCGTTGACGTTGCCGTCCGTGAGGTCCAGGCAGAGGTTGGAGTGCGGCGGCGGCGAGTGCGCGTGGGTAATGGGCCCGGCGAGCTCGACGCGCGGGTTGTTCCCGGCAGGGTACCACCACTGTTGGGCACCATTGGCGCCCTGGCCGCAGGTGCGCAGCGTGATCTTGCGGCCGTCGCCGCGGGTATCCCCTACGAGGCAACGTGAGCGGCGTGTCCCATCAACAGCGGCTCTCCTCAGCTTGGTGCTTGGTACTTACAGTCGCCGGCGTCAAGGCACAAGTTTGTGTCCGTGAGGCGGATCTCGCCGACGGTGTAGGGGGGTCCGGTGTCCCAGTGCATCTCGGGCACCTCGTTGACGCAGTCCGTCGAACTCGGGGATCAGAACACACATGTACATCTCGAACCCTGCCAATACTTACAGCCCTACGGGCGCCCCGTCGTACACGCCTTTTGCGATCACGCACTTCTGGTACGAGCCGTGCAGCAGGCGGCGGCCGTGGTACGAGACCGGGGGCTTAGCCGAGGAGGTGGCCGAGGGGGCGGGCGAGGTTGAGGAGGGAGGGCAGGCTGGCGCGCCGGCGATGACGGGAAGAAGAAGGAGGGCGAGAAGGGCGGTGGGCTGCATCGCGATCGAAGAGCGACGGGGAGGGAGGAGATCAATGGAGTCTGAGGAACGAGTGGAAGACAGGGAGCAACGCGTGGAGCTTATATGTTTGAGCCGCCCTCGCAACTTCAAACTGCACAGAGTCTTATGATTGCCTGTGCCTCGTCGAAATGTACCTGGACCACACATTTCGTAGCTGCATACCGTCCGTTACATGCTACCTCTCAGCCCCTCAACCTTTCGACCAGGCGACGTGAGTGGCCACGACTGGGCCACGACGGAGTCTGGTTCCGACTGGAATGCCAAGACAACGCCCTGAACAGCAGCACTGGAAGCTGCCCGGCACATGACCTCGGCGGGGCAGCTATTGCACAACAAAACGGTCCATGTCATGCCGCCGGAGGCCATAGAGCCAGCAGAAGACGCGGCCCAAAATGATTCATTCGATCGGGGTGCGGAGCGGGTGGCGGTGGCAGTGTACTGTGTATTACTATGGCCTTCTGACGTTTGCTTGGCGGCTTCTTTTGCATGCCTATCACGGGATTCTGAATCGATTGTCCGCGAGCACAAGAAGCGGAGGTGGAGCATGGAATATACACAGCAAAAGTGGTCGCGGGACTGATCTATTTTATCGGCCTTGGCGACCTCCTCTTTCGTGTCGTCATTGACAGGAGAGATTCCATTCTTTCGGCATTCCACAACATTTAACCGATGACTTCAGCGGATCAGCGGGTACCGTCAGTCGCATGGTGGGCGCATGCAACTCGCATGGCCGATCCATCCTGAATCCTGATGATCACATTCACCGGGGCCGTATCGGGTGATCACCAAGGTCCCACAAAGCGACTCGGCCGGGCATGTTGGACTCGATCACGTCACCTGATTCAGAAAGTCGGAAAGCAATGCGAGATAGATGGGCAACGGACTCGACTCAACCAACTATTTGTAGCCACCACAGCAGTTGACGTTGCTGTTTTCCAAAGTTACTCAGATCACGATGAGCACCTGGCACCCCGAGACGCAGGCGATCCACGGCGACACGCACGTTCCGCGCGGTGCGGATCCCGTCGCGCCACCCATCTACTACTCGTCGACGTTCCGCGCCGGGTCCGCCGAGGAGTTTGCGAGCATGGCGTCAGATACGCGGCACCCGGCGTTCTACACGCGCTACGGCAACCCGACGCACGAGCACGTCGCGGCGGTCGTGGCAGGGCTCGAGGACACCGAGACGGCGATGGTGACTGCGAGCGGAATGGGCGCCATCTCGACGTCGGTGATCGCCCTGCTCAAGGCTGGGGACCACTGCATTGCGCAAACGCGGCACTATATGGCTACGGCCAAGCTGTTTGGCGAGCTGCTGCCGCGGTACGGCGTCGAAGTGTCGATTGTCGAGCAGGCGGACGTCGCGGCGATCGAGGCGGCCATCAAGCCCAACACGAGGCTCATCTACGTCGAGACCCCCGCCAACCCCACGATGGTGCTCACTGACCTCGCGGCCGTGGCGGGCCTCGCGCGAAAGTACTCCAAGTCGACCGACGACGACAAGCGCATCATCACCCTCGCGGACAATACGTTCGCGGGGCCCTTCAACACGCGCCCCGTGACATTTGGCATCGACGTCGTGCTCCACTCGGCGACCAAGTCGCTCGGCGGCCACAGCGACATTACGGCCGGCCTCATCTGCACGACCAAGGCGCTCGCCGACCACATGTGGGACACGTCGCTGACGCTCGGTTCGACCCTGAGCCCCATGGACGCCTGGCTGCTTCTGCGCGGCATCCGGACGCTCCCGCTTCGCATGGAGCGCATCAACGCCAACGGGCTCGCGCTCGCTGCGTGGCTCGAGGAACAGCCG
Source organism: Apiotrichum mycotoxinovorans (assembly GCA_013177335.1). Taxonomy (NCBI): domain Eukaryota; kingdom Fungi; phylum Basidiomycota; class Tremellomycetes; order Trichosporonales; family Trichosporonaceae; genus Apiotrichum; species Apiotrichum mycotoxinovorans. The sequence goes on along the minus strand of CP053625.1, from coordinate 630,530 downwards.
CAGGTCGCAAAGGTGCACTACCCCATGCTCCCGAGCCACGCGCAGCACGAGCTCGCGCTCAGGCAGATGACGGGCGGCGGGCCCGTCGTCGCGCTGGAGATTGTCGGCGGATACGAGGAGACATCAAAGTGAGCTGAGCTGACGTTTCGAGCTGTTCGCTGTTTGCTAACCTGCAGGTTTGTCGCGGCGCTCAAGCTCGCGTCCCAGGCCGTGTCGCTCGGCGGCGTCGAAACGCTCGCGGTGCACACGGCGGCCATGTGGGCCGGCAGCATGAACGACGCGCAGATGCTCGAGGCGGGCATTGCGCCCAACTTTGTGCGGTTGTCGGTCGGCCTCGAGAACATCGAGGACCTGAAAAAGGACTTTGGTCAGGCGCTTAAAGCGTAGAGCAGAGCATATTGTTACACAATTTAGAAATGCATCTCTTGGGTATCAAGTTGTGTTTGCCGTGCTGTGCGGTAGTCCCTCCCTGTCCGCCTCGGTTGGCACTCATAGAGTGTCTGCCATGTTACCACCCACCCATTGAAACTCAAGCGCCAATCTACTCATGCTCTGCCAGGACACCCTCCAGCACCTCCTCCCCCTCGGCCGCAAACTCGGCCGCAGAAGCAGCGAGGAACTCGCCAAGGCTGCCCGCGACAAACGTCATCTCGTCCGGGTCATGAGTGTACGCAATCACTTGGCCCGGTGTTCCATGCTCGGAGGGACTCGTGTCGAGGATGAGCAGCAACGAACCGTAGAATGCGCCAAAGGGGAGCCAGCCAGGCTGCCACCACCCGGCGCGGATACGCCGATCGCGCGGGCGCGGATCATCGTAATCTTGATATTTGGACGCGCGGACGCGCATTGCCTCACGCTGGCTGAGGGCCGTCTGAACAGACAGGAGATCGTACCCCGTCGAAAAACCCGGTCGGACAAAGATGGGGCGCGCACTCTCGGCGTTGCCGTCTGCTGTTCGCCAGAGGTCGATCAGGGGCTGCAGAAGCTGGGCGTCGGGTACGGGCATGTCGGCGACTAGACCCGCAATCGTCGCGTCGCTTGCGCCGGGCTCGAGCTCGAGCTCGAGATTGAAGGACGCGTAGATGCGCGCTATTGTGTCGAGGTACGATCGGTCGTCCATTTGACGTCAGCCGCTGGAGGTTTGTGTCGTGCCTGCTTGCAAACTCGGGCAAGCTTTGGACCCGAGAGAGTAGTAGTTTGACGCAAGCAAAATCCAAGGGGGGCAAGACTGGAAGGCAAGCAAACTGATCACACACCCTCGAGGGCCCGAGAATGTCCAACGCGCAATGGATACACGAAACCCAATATTGAGTGTTGCGGAAACGATGTTGGGTTTAGTACGTACTTGGGAGAGTCATGAACCCTGATATATCCCGTCTGCCAAGCAACGATGCAACGACCATCCCTATCCATATGGGAGGCAGTGGTACTGTGAATTGAGCCCACTATCATGTAGTATGAGAGGCACATTGCCGAACACCCCACGATAGCTGACATGCGTATTAAACTCATTTATTCATGCTGCAATCCGTCTATCACTTTTACATGCTTCCTACCAAGGGATGGCGCGTACCGTCGGGCCGCATCACGCTACCCTTACCCCTTTCCACCTTTAGTATTGATATCACTCCTTGAACACGAGTACCGGCTTGATGACCTTGCCAGTATGCATGTCGTCGACCGCCTTGGTCATGTCCTTCCACGAATATGTCTGCACGATGCGATCGACGGGAAACTGTATGCGTTAGCCAAAGCAAGGTCCCGCAGTGACTCACCTTGCCCTCTTTGTAGAGCTTCGCGAGGCGGGGGACCAGCCGGTGCGGCGTGTCGTTGCCCTCACAGGAGCCCTCGATGCTTCGGAGTCCCAGGAGAACGTCGTTGATCTGTTGCCTCGTGTCAGTCCTGCATTATCTTTCTATGTGGGTAATAGTCGCACTCACGGAGACACTCAGCTCGCCTGGTGACGCGCCGATCTGAATGTGACGTCCGCGCATGGCGAGCGAGTCAAATGCCGCCCGGGCAGCGACGGGGTGTCCCGTGGCCTCGATCACAAAATCAACACCACGACCGTCCGTCAGGCGGCGCATCTCCTCGGGGACAGTCGTGCCGGACAGCGACTTGGGGTTGACGGTGGCCGTGGCGCCGAGCTCGCGCGCGAGTTTGAGTCGCTCGTCATTTATATCGAGGGCGACCACGGCTTTGGGCTTGATGGACAGCGCGGCGAGGAGGGCGGCCATGCCCACACCGCCGAGGCCGTTGATGAGCACCGTGTTGTGCGGCTGGAGCTTTGCGCCGTTGAACACACCACCAGCGCCGGTCTGCAGACCGCACCCGAGCGGCGCGAGCAGCTTGACGTCTGTGTCCTCGGGGACCACGACGCACGAGACCTCCTTAACGAGCGCGTGCCGGCCAAAACTCGACTGGCCGAAGAAGGCCCCGTCGACGGGCCGGCCGTCGCTGAGGACGCCCACGGCAGGGTTGCCGCTCGCGCGCTTCTTGAGGAAATTGATAGCGGCAAACTCGTCGCAGGCGTATGTTGCCTCCTCCTTGCACGCGGCGCACTTGTTGCAGTAGCCAAACGAAAGAAGCACGAGGTCGCCAGGCTTTCTGTGTGCAAGTCAGGATCGTGGCGCGACCGTAAAGAAATCTCATTGTCTGCACTCACACACGCTGCGCGTTGGCTCCGGTCTTGACGACTCGAGCAGACCCCTCATGGCCTGCCTGTCAGCATCAAGCGTCCAGGCAAGTCCTATTCCCCAGTTACTCACCAAGGATGACAGGGAACCTTCCATCAGGCAGGTCGCCACTAGCGACTGACAGATCGGTATGGCAGATACCACTCGCGATCATCCTGCCACGTCAGCAACATTCCTCAAGAAGCAGTGGTGGCGACTACAGCACAGAAACCGAACCACATAAACACCAGGCGGTGTACTCACTCAACCAGTACCTCATCCTCAAGCGGGTCGTCGAGCACAACATCGCGCAGCACGAACGGGCCATTCTTCTCCTCGACAACCCACGCTTGTGTTTCCTGTGGCATTAGGAGATCTTGTGTGCTTGGTATCCGTATCTGGTGTGGAATGGACAATGACAATGGACGCTATACGCACTGAACATCTCGGCGTCTTATATGACCGACCGGCCGCAGCGGCTCCGGATCGCCCAGCGATCGCGATTGATGTGGGCAACTTGGTGAGTCATGAGTCATGCATCACATGACGTACTTTCCTTGTCTTATCCGATCCGACACGGGTGCACCGATTCGCCATGCATGTGCAAGTGCAGTATCAAGTCGCCGAGCCCACAGAGGTGACGCGGCACGCGTGCTTGGGTTATCCTTTTGTGACGGACTTTCATCGGATACCTGATGTCCAGCATTCCACTAAACCTAAACACATGTGCCAGCTTTGTCATGATCACATGAATAACCCCCGACCCCAGCTGCGCTTGGGTTGCCTGTGGGGCCTCGAGCGGGGAGTATCCGCCTCACCTCCATTTGATCAGCACTGCATAACGACGGCGGGTCAGATACGGTAGCGTTCACTCATTCTAGTTGAAAAAGTAACCAATTGGCAGCGAAGCTGGATGTGCTTAGTGCCGCTTGGGTGAACACGGCACGCCACATGTGTGAGTCGCTGGGTCCTTGTGCGCCAGGCACACAATTGATGAACGTGAAGGTGCCGCCGATATAATAGTCTGCTTGTTGTGGTAACCGATACCCCACATAGGGAATGACAATAGAAAGACGGTTGGGTGTGTACAATGACTCGCCGCTGATCGCTTTCCGTTCATTCTCTACATGTCAGTTCTTGCAACTTTCCGAAGCGCCGTGAGCGGTGGGCCAGTATCAGCATTACTACTCCGTTGCCCTTGCACAGCCCACTCTATAACAGCAGCCCCACAGTTAACGTCTCACATGACAACGTGAGAGAACTGTTAGGGAAACAACCTCGCAAGCAACCTGCATAAATGGATATCAAGTTTCCGGTGTGTCAGTGTGCCCTTGCACTCAGGATGGTGATATTACCCGCTCGAACAGCGCTGGCGGCGGGCTCGGACACCGTAGAACCCGGGAACCTCTGGGTCGCCTGAGTATGGGCCATCAGGGGTGGTTGAGAACTGATGCATACAACAAGTGGCTAGGTACAATCTTGCAATGCGTAGCGCTACACGAAGGTGCAACTTTCTTACAGTGTCTGTTGCTCCTCGCTCTCCGGTGCCAAATCCCGCAGATTGTCCGAGATCTGCCGAACTGCTTGAGATATTTTGCCAACACTGGCGAGGTGGACCACAAGACGGCACGCTTCTCGGGAGGATAAAGCTCAAGGGTGGTCCTGACGTTGTCGGCCGTCACCATGCGCGCGAGAAAGTTCATGTCGTGCAAATCGGTCTGAAACTTGGCGACAGGCTTTGGCCGGTCAGACTGCATGCCCGTCGCAGTGCGACCGCTTTTGGAAAGCAGTAATGCGGAAGGGGACAACGAGTGGAACGCCGTCGCACGAGCGAGTGACGGTTCCGCCTCCCGTTGCCAGTGTGGAGGGCCAAGAAAACGCGCTGGACGAGAGCAGCTCTATGGGAACGTCGCCAAAATACAGCGAGTTGCCGACCGAGCGGAACTATGTGTCCGTGGCAGCGATTCGCTGCTTGAGCCGACGGACTTCCAGTGGTGGGACATCAACGACGAGGTCTAGGTCGTACTAAGTCGTATGTCGTGCGTTTCGACCCGTGTAGGATACATGCAACGCCGCCAACGACGGCGTGGGCGACGTTTAGCTCGACAAGGACCGTGTGAAGAGTAACGGCGGCTCTGACAAGCCTGTCCAAATGGCTGTCATCTAGACCATTAGCACAGCACAGCCTAGTAGCTCATTCGACATTGTTGATTGTGGACGACGATGAGGCGAAGGGGCTGATGCTAGCTGAACCGCAAGAGGCAAGGATCTGGTTGTCACGAGGTTATCAGCAGAAAGTCACCGTGTGTATGTATGCATGTATACTGCGCCATTATATATTCCCCCCACTTTCTCCATCACACCTAGGTGGTGGTTTTCGTGCGTCATCACGGCGACCTTGGTCCGGCACGATCCATAAATGTCAACAACGTCCAACATCTCCGACCGGATCCGACCATCACCAGCTTTCAATGTCTTAACAATACACCATCCCTATCTTCAGGTTCTATGTCAATGACGTCCCCTTCTGAGACTTCATGCCACGCCTCCCGCTTCCCACACTCCGTCACCAACCTACTCCAGGCGTGGAAGGACGCCGATATCAAGGCCATCGAGTTTGGTGATGGCTTACTCCAGGCGTTGGGTGCGCCGGTTTGCGTCTTTGTAGGTACTTGCAGACTCGACTGAGCAAACAACTGTGGTTATGGCTTGCTGACAATGCTTATCAGGACTACATTATCATTGTGCCCAAGGATCAGCTCAACACGGCACGCCAGCTCATCCCGCCAAGTTTTACGGCGTCCAGAGTACCTGCGTATAACCCGTACGACGGTATCGGGGAGATTGCACAGTGGTACAATGTTTCCGACTCCCACACCATTAACCCTTCTTCTCTCATACTCTTGGACACAGACCAGGTCCCAGTGGACCTCAACCGCCTTGTATACTTCCCAGAAGACAACATCTGGCGGCCAGACATTATTGCCACGCTTTGGTCCTACCTCAACTTCATTTGCAACAACCTAGATCCAGACGACCCCACGGCTCCCCTGTCCGTGACAAGATGGCTCAGCCAGTTTGTGCTGTACGTCGTCTGTGGAGTGCGGTATATTCCCAAGGACGAGTACGAGGGCCAAAAGTGAGTCGCTGCCTCGTACTACACACAGAAAGCGGATCTATGACCTCTGATGCCATTCACAGCTATGAGGATCCAGCATGGGAGCGTGATGGCCTCGCCTGCGTCGACAGACTGCCATGGACCCCCGGGACGCAATGGCTCGAACCCGTTTTGCGCAAACTCGTAAAGGGTGAAATGGGCTACGATACGTTCACCCCCGAGTGGTGGCATAAACATGCGCAACCTCAGGCATGACGGCGCACCATTGGTGATGATGGCAGTACATGCAGACGGCGGCTACGTTGTTGCAACACAAGTCGTTGGACAAGTCCAACAACGGGCTAGTTGACTTCCAGTCAACCGCGTTAACTACTCCGCCACGTTGCGGGAGACGACGGGTTCCGGGAGGCGTCCCCGCGCCAGGCTTGCCTCGTCCTTTCTGTCGGCTCGGGGGGAGCAGGGCGTTTGGTGAGCTTGTGGCATCACCCTTTGACAGTTGTTCGGCCGTTCTGTGCTAAACGCTTCCAGCGAAATCTTGAGTGGCAGCTCACTGTCGCCCTCCCCGTCGCTATCTGTCCTTCTTGACTCAACAGGCGCCATTACGGCTCGCCACGTCCGCGGGATGCCGCCACCATAGCACGGAGATGAGCGGCGATTTAGCTCAGTTGGTTAGAGCGTATGCTTAACAGACGACATCTCTTACGCATAAGGTCGGCGGTTCGACCCCGCCAAACGTCAGCAGATACGAGCGTGAGCTTGTAAATCACCTTTTTTAGACTACAGAGGAAGACCGAAACGTCGGGAAGGATGCAGACGTGGTGGCATCAACTTTTGGCGCCAGTGGCGCCATCATCATTTGTTGTGTGTGCAAAGTGGCGTTGATTGGCGATCGGCGATCTGCAAAATCCTCTCTTAACTCTTCGGATGCTTTCATCCTTAACCAAGTTTACAGGTCTACAAACGAGCTTCTCTCGAAAAGCAAGCACCGGGAGACTGAGAAAAAGGAGGCCCTTGCCCGGATTTGAACCGAGGACCACTCCCAAGCTTAAGAGACGCTCGGTCACCCTAAGAGAGTATGATAGCCACTACACCACAAGAGCCACGTGACTGTTGTTGCGCCTTCCGTTTCTGCCGCAGCGTTGGCCAAAGAAGCAGAGACGCAGATCGGATAACGAGCTGACATGACTGGGGGGAAGATGCGAGGAAGTCCTCCTGGTACATTGGCACTGGGGGATTGAGCAACACAACTCTCACTAGTCACTTCGCCATGTGGCATTCGCGTCCTTATCCCCATCTTCCCATCGTTGTCTCCCGCCTTCCGTCTCACCAATCCAAAAAAGACGCACTCGCGCTCTCACGCTCCTGCTCAGGCCACGACGGGGATCGAACCCGCGATCTCCTGATTACACATTCGTAGTCAGACGCCGTACCATTTGGCCACGCGACCGGACGAGGACGGTGAGACGACGCATGTCTGCGCGCTGGTAGCCATTTCCGCCGTGTAAAGGGAGTGGATTGTGTATACGGTCCCTAGGGGCTGCGGTGGCAGCCGCCCACAGTGTTCAGGTACTCATGAGGTGCGTGTTGACTGAATCGCAGGAGGCTATGAATCGCAATAGGCGATGTTGATGACTTTTTTGACCTTTGTGCCCCAGTAACGTGGCACGGGATGAACGGGGACAAGGGTCCGGTTAGAGCGTTTCCCCTAAGTGTGGGTTCGAGCAGGCTTCCATAAGGCCATAAGGATCCCATTATTGTCAGCGCCACCTTGACGAGCTCCATATAAAATCGCTGGCGGGGACTCCGAGAATGTCGGATAACAAGGCTCCAACACTTGTCTCCGGCTGTGGCACGATCCGCGTCTGCTCACGATCCGGCTCTGCCCGGAGACAATCTGGCCAATCTGCCGATTGCATTCAATTATCTCTTAAGCCTAGCACTCGGAAGGACGCAGGCAGCATTCACCGCTCCCCGTCCTGTAGCCGCCAAGTGTGGAGCGGGCGGATGTCAAACGCCGGTTTTTCAGAGAGAACCGTGCTGTGAGACAATGTTTACATTGTACCAGTCGTGGCACGGAAGACGGTATCGCTCTGATCTGTAGGTCGTTGGCACCGTACCTGTCCTGCAAATGTCTCGGTAACAAGCTTACCGACCGTAACCTTGAATTAAGTTTATGCCTCGTATGAAGAAAGACAAACCGCATCCATATGAATGACAGCGAGTGCTTACCCAGATGCTGTCAACAGCTCAGAGCACTTCTTCCGCTACGATCTAGATTTGGTGTCTGATATCACATTTACATCCAAGTGGCCCTTCCGTCGGAATTGGACACTCCGTGCCACACGGCCGCCAACGCGCCAACGCGCCAACGACCGCACGACACGGGTGCGCCGGTGCCACAGTGACCACATGTACTCCATCAAGGCCCGGGCCTGAACCTTACTATAACGCTTTTGATGGCGGATTTCATTAAGCGATAGCGGCCATCGATGCCAAGACGGTGACTCGGATACGATCCGCAGTTTAAGATGCGGCGACGCATGGCGATCTGGAATCTCTGGAACGCGTGGGTACCGGCGGCGACGACCGCCTTTCAGGGTGGCGCCTCTGTCATGCATTATTATCTGCACCGTGCACCAGGATAACACTGGTTTCGAGCATCGGCCGAAGTCCAGTAAGCTTTCACCTTGCGCTAACGAGCTGTACACTGTTGTAATGGGAACCCTTTCGCAGTGGCTCACAAGGACGATATGACGACTCTGCCCATGGCCCTTGAGGTGTCTAGAACCGAGAGCCAACGTGGTGAACGACAGCGACATGGCTACAGCCGCCTTTTTCATGCTCCACAAGTGAAGTTTATTGCTGCACCCCGGGAAAGGGAAAGGCCACGAGGCAGCCGAGACGCGATGGTCTCAACTGCCTGGCCCTCAATCTCAGCCGCCAGCCTCGGATAGCATTTCGTGGGGAGAGCAAGCAGATATCCTTTTAATAGTGGCAGGTCAGTCGCTGAGTGGTGGCAGTCAGTATTATAAGTATATAAGCCGAGCTTGCACAATAGAGAGAACAACGACAACACCAGTCTCGTCTATCGTCCTCACAAAGCCCCCACCACAAAGAAAACATCATGCTCCTCACCCAGCTCGCCCTTGTCATCACAGCGTTCGGTGCTGTCAACGCGGCAGTCAATGGCCCGTGCTCCGGCCACGCAGGTGAGCTTTGACCCTGCCCCAGGCCCCTGCACATGTCTTCTCCCCCTTTGTACCCTCTTCCACTGGTCTTGGTATCCTCTCCTCGAGGGTTAGGCTAACCGCAAAGGGACCTGCATCGACGTCGGAAGCTGTATAGGCCCCGCGAAATCGTACCCCGGCTACTGCCCCAACACGCCCGACAACATCCGCTGCTGCCAGGTGCCCAACTGCGCGTGGATCGACCACGGCCGCTGCCCCGGTGGCGCCGACGTAAAGTGCAGGCGCGCCGACAACAAGTGTTTCCACACCAGGACCGGCGAGTGCCCCGGCGGCGCCGACTACAGGAATATTGGCGCCGCCTATACCAACTGGTTGGGTATTCACGTGAAATGCTCGTCGTAATGGTGCTGCTGTACTATTCGTCCCGGGGATCGTCATGGAGCCCACGGTAGATGGAAACGTGAGATGGAAGATAAAGTGTTGCGTTTGTCAACGATGCCACAATCACCATTGCGACGCACCCGTTCCTCAAGCGCAAGGATTCCGCAAAGGAGGAGGAGGCCAGCAAGGACTCGTACCCGCCGTCGAGGTTCTCCGAGGAAAAGAACGGCGATGACGAGGAACATCAGGACTACTCGTTCTTCGCCACCCCGCAGTTCTGGCTGATGTTCTTGTCCATGTGGTGAGTGCTGTGCTGGGCGGCGTGCAAGGGGCTGTGTGTGATGTCCGAAGCCGCCGTGTTTCGGAATGCGGAAGCGCCACGGATGTCATGCTATCCGCCCGTGCCACAACCGAAAATCATGCCACAAATTGTCCAGTGTCTGTTGGTTGTTTGTGCTTTTTCAGTGTTCCCGAGATCCCCGGCCAGGTTCCTTGGGTTTGAGTTTGAGCTGTAACGGATCGTCTAACCTAACTCACAGTGTCAATGTCATCATGTTCGCTCTCGACCAGCTCATTGTGACCGTTGCGGTGCCTCAGATCGTAGACCAGTTCAAGGCGCTCGACAAGATTGCGTGGCTCAACACTGGCTTCTTCGTCCCCGCCGCCACGGGTATCTTGCTTTATTCCCAGATCATGACAATCTGGAACCCCCGCTGGGTGTACCTGAGCGCGCTCCTCCTTTTCGAGATCGGCAGCGCTGTTTGCGTAAGTTTTGGTGCTATAGAGCATCAGAGAGTTGCATCGCCAACTAACGGCTAGGGTTCCGCCCAGTCGATGAACGTTCTCATTCTCGGTCGTGCTCTCACGGGTCTCGGCGGTGCCGGAATGTGGAACGCCACGTACCTTATTCTGACCCAGCTCATTCCCTTCGTTAAGCGTGCCGCTCTTTTCGGTATCCTCGGCGCCTTCTACATGCTCGCTACCGTCATGGGCACCCTCGTCGGTGGTGGATTCACCAACATGTCCCACACGGGGTGGCGCTGGTGCTTCTACATCAACCTTCCCATTGGCGGCCTGACCATTGTTCTGCTTGCCATATTCCTTCCCAAGTGCCGCGTTATTGCTCCCTTTGACGGCAAGGTCGACGATCGTGTGTGGTGGAAGAAGCTGTTGACCATTGACTGGGTCGGCGCTATCCTCACCCTCGCGTTCGTCACGACTCTGGGTATCGGCACTCAGTGGGGCGGTGTCACCAAGCCGTGGAGCCACCGTGACGTTATTGGCAGCTTTGTTGCCTGCGGCGTCAGCTTCATCCTGCTTGTCGTGTGGAGCATTTTCGTCGGCCCCAAGGCCATGGTCCCCATGTCGCTCTTCAAGTCTGCGCACTTTAGTGCCGCATGCTGGGTCGTGTTTCTGGCGTTCGGCACGACCGTCAATGTTCTGTACTATCTTTCAGTCTCCTTCCAGGCTCTGAAGCACACGTCGCCCATCCGCACAGGTGTCGTCCTGCTCGGTCTGCAGGCGTCCATCTGCTTCTTCCTCGTCTTCTCATCCAAACTCGGCGAGCGCAGCGGCCACGCCAAGGCGCCGATGGTCGTCGGCTCGATGCTTGTGGCAATCGCCATTGGTGTCCTCACCACCATTGGCGCCAACACGACGATTGGCGTCACGGTCGGTCTCGAGGTGCTCGCCGGTGCGGGCTGCGGTCTCGTCATGAACCTCATGACGGTGATTATGCAGGCCGAGTTTGTCAACACAAAGCACCTCACGCTGTGGGCGACCAACGTCTTCAACTTTTGGGGTTTTATTGGGCGCATCGTCTGCCTCACCGTCGCCACCAACGTGTTTGAGAACAAGCTCAAGCAGTCGCTGTACACGGTCCCCGGAATGACGGTCGAGCTGGGCTCGATGATCCTCGCGTCGCCCAAGGCCGTCTCGAGCGACGAGGTCCCCGAGACACTGCGTCCGATCCTGCGCACCCTGTATGCCAGGGCCATCTTGGACGTCTGGTGGGTCACTACCGCCGTCGCGCTCTGTCTTGTCGTCGCGTGCCTCCTCCTCAAGGACATCCGTATCAACTCGGTCGACGACGCCAAGAAGACCAACGCCAACGCCAGCGCACACCCGGCACCGGCCGCCCAGCGTGCGGGTCCTGGGGAGGTCTAACTGGTCGTCGAGGCTGCCGCGAGTTTTCTAAAAGGGAGCTGCAACTCTCACACCACCTAATAGCTAATCTGTACTTGTAGCAGTTTATTAGAGCGAGGCCGATGTAATAATTTGGACAGTTTAAGTCGGTTCAGTATCGATGCGGTGTTTTACCCCCGACCCTGGCCCTGTGTTTCGGTCACCGATCAGCTCGCAAGCACTCGCGGTCCTGGCTATCCTTCAGGTCATGAGCGGCTACTTCTTAGTAAGGATGTTGAACGAGATCTCAGCATCTGCCACAAACGTCGCTCGATCGGCAGCTGACGTAATCCCACCAACTCTTCTCAGTGGCTCTTGTGGTGTAGTGGCTATCATACTCTCTTAGGGTGACCGAGTGTCTCTTAAGCTTGGGAGTGGTCCTCGGTTCAAATCCGGGCAAGGGCCTTCTTTTTCTTGCTCGCGGCCCGCAAGCTGCCTGTGGGATCTCGCGGCGCTCATGTAGCCGGAGCCAATGAGCGGCCGGCAAAGATTCGCAGGTACCGTCAGGAATGTGGATCGGGATGCCAAGAGCCAGAAAAGTACTTACTACGACACCAGCGGGCGTGTGTTGATGGCCTCGGGCTTGTGCGACAAGTGCTCCGTGACCTCCTCGCATAATCAGTCGTCCTGCTCGAGTCTGGTTGCCGTGTTCGAGCTTGCGTGGACGACCGCGGCTCCAGCGTCGTACACAAGCTTGAGGACCAGACGACCGGTGTACCTTTGGCTCCGGAGGCCTGGTCGTGTTTCCGGCACCGGTGGCCTGTGGTAACGCCGGAACTCGAGCGCGGCGTTTTGGACTCATCGCCGGGTAGGGCGTCATACTTCCCCGTCTCGCCCGGTGCGCTTGAACCACACCGCCTCGTATTCTCAGCGACAAGCCCTCCATGTCTGACGGTCACCCACTCACCGGAGCGACACGACGAGGAATAGCCAATCAAGTAATAACAGCCGTGAACGCACCGACAACCTACAAGACTAGCAGTAGCACAGCCTGTACAACCAGTTCGGCGCCGAGGGCTCAGAGCGGAGCCTCGAAATCCGCGCCGATCGGCCTCGGAGATTCTTGACATCCAGGTCGCGTGGCCAAATGGTACGGCGTCTGACTACGAATAAGTAATCAGGAGATCGCGGGTTCGATCCCCGTCGTGGCCTTTCAGTACTCCGGGTGAGTGCTGGATGCTTTTTGAATGATGGGGACGAAGAGGGGAGGTGCAGATGCGGTGGTGTCAGTGGTGGTAATGGGAGTCATGGTGGTGATCAGGTGAGGTGGTGGCACGGTGGCATGTAGCATGTTTCGTGCCACTTGGTGTTCCCTAGAGGCCCCGAACAGACCATGGCTTGTGGTTTTATGGTTTTGTGGCTTACGATGAGCGCGAGCATACGTGTCTCGAGTCCCGATGTTGGTTAGTCACTTGCTTTGCACAAACAACCGGCAAGAATGCAGTGACGCGTGGTGCTTGACAATTGACAAGGAGCTGAAATGGGAATCAATAGTGGTTATGGCGGCCGCGACGTCAGTCTTACCGTTGCCATTGAACATTCATCCGCACCAAAGGTATGATTCCACACTTGAAAATAGCATCCCATGAGTCCACACACTGGATATACACTACGTCTGCAATGACGACTACCAAGTTTTCTGGTGCTTACTAACTACCCGCCGACAGATTCTGCGCGGTGATCTACTGTACCGGGTTCTACCACTCCCCGATCCCCAACAACTACAACACCTCTCGTCTTTAGTACGTGTACACAAATTCGTCGTTCTGGCGGTCCGTAAGGTCTGCAAATGCCTGCTGGCCGAGCTGGCCGTCGGCGGTCTGGCGGTACTCCTTCTCCATCGACGCGTTCTGGATCTTGGCGGGCTTGCCGTTGGCGACACGCTGCTTCTCCTTCCTCTTGTTCATCACGAAGAGCATGAACATGAGACCGGCCGAGAGACCCATGGTCGCGATGAAAATGCCCAGGACACCAGAAAGACCAGGGCGGTACTGAGGAGCTCCAGACTTGAAGAGGTAGGGACTGGGGCTGTTAGCGCCTGATAAAGAAGGTATCAAAGAAGGGGGTAGTCGTAAGTCGACTGGGAAGACACAATGACGGAAGCAAATTTGCGCCACTTTGCCACCCATCGGACCTTGGATCTCCAAAAAAATTCAACTCACCCGACAATGTTACCAACGGCAGATCCCGCATTGCACATCGAGATGGCGAGCGACTTCTTGGTGTGACCACCAGTGTTGGCAGCGAGCCACGAGAAGAGGATCGGGTTGCCACCGAATAGGAAGGCGATCATGTAGTAACCGAAAAGAAGAGGTCCAGAGTCCTTCTTCTCGCGACCGAGTCCGTAAAGAAGACCCGAACCGAGGACGCAGGGAAGCATGAAGCCCATGAGGACGAAGCCCTTGTATCCGAAGCGAGCGGCGAGAAGGCATCCAGCGAAGCACACGCAAGTCTGAACAAAGCCGAAGGGAATGTTAAGGAGAATGGTCTGGCGAGCGTCGAAGCCGAAACCCTTGATGATCAGAGGACCGAAGGTGTTGGTAACCGAAGCGCCAGTGTTGATGCAGAAGGTAAGAAGGAAGAAGAAGAGGGTGGTGGGCGAGGTGAAGGTCTCGAGAACCTGGTTCCACTTGATCTCCTTGGTCTCGACACCAGTGTTGTTGTCACGGAGACGCTCAATGGCCCACTTGCGCTCCTCGACGCTCAGGAACTTGGCCTCGGCGGGGCTGTTGTCGAGGAAGAACCAAAGGAAGGGAACAGTGAGGATAGTGGCAAGGGCGACGGTAAGGAAGAGGATCTGGTAGATGTAAAGGTGGGGGCTCTTGATGAACGACAGACCAAAGGTGAGGAGCGAGCCGAGCATCGAAGCGACACCGTTGGTACCGTACCACATGGCGATGCGGAGAGGCTGCTCGCGACGGCGGTACCATGTGGTGGTGATGACAGTGAAAAGAGGGATGGCGACAGCCTCAAAGAGGCCGAGGAGGAAACGGTTGCAGAGAAGGGGGCCAAAGGACTTGGAGAACGCAAGACCGAGCATGGCAACGCCCCAGCAGAACAAGCACACTGAGAGAAGAAGGCGGGTAGGGATCTTGACAATCATAATGGCGGTAGGACCACAGCAAAGAGCGAGCTGCGCCCAGTATCCCGACGAGGAGATCATGCTGTACTGGTCGCCCACGAGATTGGCCTCCTCCTTCATGCCGAACGCGGCTCCATAACCAACAACGGACTTGTCGAGGATCTGCAGGAAGTAGACCCTAAGAAATGTTAGCTCACATTGCATGTGCAAAAACGGTGCTGAGTCGCGACAACTACTCACCACATGAGAATGGGCATAATGTGCTTGTCGATCTTGCGACAAACGAGGCGGCTCTGCACAGTCAGTGTCCGTACAGGGAGCATTGCAGGGTCCGTGTGCCCCCGTGGATATGCTTGTTCGTTGCGTCCATAGTCTGTGTGGGCGGGCGACGACTGTGATGGCAAACACAGGTCGTGTCCCCGTGCACATGACCAGGCATGTTGCAACAAAATTAATGATGAAGGAAACGCACCTGCTCGTCTGTCATGAGAACGCGCTCGTCACCGAGCAAGTCGAGGGCCTTGTCGTGGTGGTGGCCGGTCCCCTGGACGTTGTGGTTGGACATCTTGTCGTCGTGCGACTCGATGTGCTCGATGACATCGTTCTTTGTCAATGGGAGCTGGGGGGGTGTTAGTCTAAGAACGAGAAGGAAAAATACCCCGAGTGGAGGTCAGGCGACTAGCGCGCGTTGGTGGGGCGCACTTACAGTGTTGTTGCCCATGGTTGTAATGTTGCCGTTGGCGGTGTGAGAAAGATGTAATAGAAGAGACGACCGGGGTCGATGGCGAGTTGGGCGTCGATGTATTCACACGAGACTGTCGCGATGTTTATGTGTGTCCGTGTGTGTCGTGTGTGTGTGTGTATATGAGTGTGTGTGTGTAAGCAGAGTCGAGATCGGATGTCGAAAAAGAGGTGGCCGGGGGCCCGAGATAAATATCTTTTGCGACAACGATGCCAAGTCCAAGTGAGTGATCTAGAAGATCGCGGGTATGCCGCTGGTGCGCAAGGATGCACGCCCCGTATGTGCCGTGAGTGTGGAGTAAGGTAAGAGAACAGCAGAGATGACAAGGCAAAGGACCGGACGTTCGGGGGAGGGAACCGGTATAACGCGGCGGGTGGTGGGACTCCGCGACCGTCGTGAGCCGCACGGTGGTGATTTGCAAGGTCCCCAGGCCGGGGTGAGGAGGAGTGGTTGGGGGTGGGGGTGTAAACGTGCGGCCCCAGAGCCTGCCCCGGACTGTGCTGCGTTGTGGAGTGGGTGACGGCAGGTCCGGTATCTTGGCACAAAGTGCACGACGGAAGGAAAAAAATAGAAGGAAACAAAAAGGAAAAGGAGAGCAGGCTGTGAACGGTGGTGGGGAGCGGGGGCGGCACGTCAAGGCAGTCGGCAGGTGATCCGAGTCTCCCTCCACAGCCGCCGCCTAGGATGCAAGATTCCCGGATGCCATGCGAAATGCGAAGAATGACGGTGGTCCTGCGGTCTCGGTCGAGTCAACAAAGTGCAGTGGTGGGAGTGACGACGCTGTCGCGGTGAGACACATTGCATTGCGGTAGCGGCTGACCCGCATGGCAGGTACAGTTAGGGTATTTCTGACCAGCCAAAGCTGGGCATTTCGGGATTACAGCTGGGAAGACCCTAATCCCCCGCCCCTCCACTCTCCACTCTGCCCTTTTGGCCCCCTTTCATCCTTGGCTTGATCACAAGGGCGCAAAGGAATAACCCAGGCTTAGATCAGGTCACATCTGAACTGTATTGGCTGCGTGCACTCGTTAGTTGCCGGGTTTAGTCCACTCAGAAACCGATTCCGGCTTCGGTCCGGAGGGGTGATGGCTGCGTGCCAAGCTATGCGCGCGGCTGAGAATGGCATGGACCGTCGGGGAGCAGGCAGCAAGGTCAGGGCCACCTGCCCAACCGGGGTGTGGCAAGGAACAAGACCGACGAAAAGCGGCGGGGGGAGGGAGGGAGGGGACGGAGGAGAGCTAGGAGAGGAATGGGGAGTGAGAGTGGCGAACACGTGAGTAGAGAGTTGGCCGTCGTCTGCCCTGAATGTGGAGTCGGAAGGGAACTCCGTGGGGGGGTAGGAAGAGAGAAAAACGCAAAACAAAAACATTGCCCAGCCGGCCCTGAGCTGCGGCCATGCGGCCATCGCAGCTTCCAGCTACCACAGCTTGCATAAGCGCATGAGGCCTTTCGATTTCTCCGTGGGTTCACCCGCACCCTTGCCTACCCTGGCTGGTCAGGAGAATGTGGCACCATCAGCCAACAGGAGGTGGCAAGGCTCGTGGGTCGGTCCGGCACCGGTCCGGACCTGGACGGCTAACGACGGATAAGTTGCGGCAACACTGGCCCATGCTCAACGGCTTCAACGGCTTCAACGGTAGGTAACTGGCGGTAGTGAGATTGTCGGCTTTCGATGACATGGGCCCCGGTCCGGAATCGATAAGGAACTGTGATTTATGCGGCACTATGAGCGCTGGCGTCAACGTACGAAAGCCGCCAAGCGTACAAATGGGCAGGTTCTAATAGAACAGCAACAGTACAATAGCATGCTGATCGGAGTTGGCGGCCGTAATGTTAGATCTTGGTGGCAATGTTGGCGGCCGTGTCGTGTCGGGATGGATGTCTAGTTGCCGGTATCTCCAGCGTGCTCTGACCGCTACGGCCAACTGCGAATTGTTCCACGGATAAATAACTCTATGTTACTGGGCACTGGAGCAAGTTGCCGGCGGTAAGATCCGGATCAAAATGGTGGCTCAACGTCTGTTAGACACACCCTCTGTCGTTCAGCTGTCAGAACGTCGCAAAATTTGTTTGGCTTGGACTTGGCGGTGGTTGTCGCACGGCTGTGGGGTCGCGGCCGTATCACTCATGGCGGCACTGTGGGGGCCTTCGGCGCTATCGCTTTTTCGCTTGATCACGTTGTCGCCATGTCTCACTACCCCACTGTTCCCTGTCGAGGATTGGGGTGTAGGGTGACGAACAATGTTAGACAGTCAGGTTCGCCTCAGGACATGGTCCCCCCACACCCCTCTTCTTCAGCCCTGAGGCTCAGTGGCGAACATCATTAGCGATCAGTAGCGTCGGGGTTCGGAGAAACCGACACCAAGCGATGTTTAGTCGTGCGCACGAGGCAGAAGTGAGCTAGTGAAATGGAGGGGATAAGCCGATGGCGCGAACGTGAACGCGGAGAAAGAATACAACGGCTATCCGCGGGAACAGACTGAACATATTCGCAGGTCACTGACTAGGTAATACATAGAGGATGAGCAAGACATTATTCCACCACAGAGCACGATATATGGCACTCGACACATTGTACAGTTTACTCTTCGCCCGAGGTCCAGAGCTGGATCCGACCGGACGTGTTGCCACCAACGAGGCAGTCGACGCGGCTGGGGTGGCTGGCCGTGACGGCCGGAACAGCAGTGACACTGCCTGTCAGTTTCTCATCACATGAGTTCAACATACCCTTCGGTCCAGAGGGAGACGATCTTGTCGCCGGTGGCAGCGACAACATCAAGACGGCGCTTCATGTTCCCTACCGTAAAGTGAGGCATGTACTCGGTGTTCAAGGACCATTGGGCACGCAGGATCGTGAGCCACCGGCCGGTTTGGCAGTCGTGCGGGATAACCTTTGATGGCTTGAAGTGTGTAGCTGCGAGCGGCACATCGAGCATGAAGCTCTGCGGATTCAGAGTCCACACACGCAGCTTGTCGTCATAGCTCGTCGTGAGGATCCGCCGCCCGAACGGGTCCCAGTACGCTGCAGAGCAGCTCTTGCCGTGCTGGAATGACGCACGTAACAAACCCTTGCCCTTTGCTCCCTTCATGTAGTTTGTGATCCGGTCATAAGGAATACTGCTGGTCGGATGTGTCGAGATGGCCTTCTCCTCTCCGTCTTCTGTCTTCGGCGCCTCTAGAGATTCGGCGGCAGTGGGTTGCAGCCTGGAGAGATGGCGCACGTCCCAGATACGCAGGTGCTGGTCGTTGCCTGCTGTGCAGAGGAGGTGCGGCATGATGGCTGGGACGTCAGCTGGTCCGACTTTCACTCTGTCACTGCAGGACTGTGCTGCTTCCAGACTAGAATACGGTCTCTGGAGGAAGGGAAGGCTAAACTGGAATGATCGAGGAAGTGAACCTCGATGCCCTCACGCAAACCAAGAACGACCCGATCACCGGATCCGATATGGGCCACGCCTAACGTATGCAAGACACAAATCACGTGAGGGAAGGGTCACCTCTCTGACGGCCCTCATAGACGGTAAAGGTCGCGAAGCAAGAAGACGACGACACAGATCTGGGGAACTCTCCCAGTCGCTTCAGCCACACTCAGATCAGAGCTCATTTATGGTCACTCTCGCACGCCACACTCCACACTCCATATCACACTGTGACTAATGCACTCACGGTTCACACTAATCCCTCCGAGCTTGGCCGATCGTCCGTCCTCCTGCACGACCCACCGTCGCCGCTCGCCTGTCGGCTCGCGAAAGTCGCAGTGCGAGATGCCGCCATTCTTGTCCGTAATCCATGCCTCGCAGCCGCCGGGCGTGAGATCAAAATGCGTAATGAGCATGTCCTCGTCGTCAAATGCAAAGAGCTCGGTTGAGGTAACTGTGTTGAAGTCGAGTTTGCGGAGAGAGCAGTCGTATGAGGATGAGATGAGCTGAGGGTCAGAGAAGCGTACTTTCACTGATAGGGTGATGGAATACGATTGGGTTGGGGTTGCGACGCGCTTGAAGCTGAGCCTGCGTGCACTCCAAATAAAGGTGTTTGGTGTCGTCTGACACCCTGTAGGAATAGCGTGCACCATTATACACAGGTCATTCGTACTCACACTTGATCCCGCCGCGGGGTCTACTTTCATGCACGAGATGCTATTCCTCGCATGTGCTTGGACTCGCCACACGCGGCCTGCACCGTCATACTCCTCGCCATCGTCTCCCTTCGCAGGCGGGGGGCCCAGTGCGTCCCATCTAATGTCAGCTACCTGACGTCAGAAGACCAAAGCTCACATTCCAAGCTGGCCATACTTGTCGCCAACGAGAACGAGCGTCTTGGTCTTGTCGGGATGCACGACCATGGAGAAGACACGTTCGCTCGTGACCTTTTCATTCGCGCGGAGGGTCATGTTCGTAAACTGCGCCTTGAGGCGCTCCACTTCGGCGGGGGCACTGTCGCTATCGGCATATGCGTCCTTTGCGCTCGTCTTCTCGGGCGGGTAGATACGAGGGTTGGACTCCTTGCCGATATCCTGGAGATATGTTTCGAGCTCAGGGATCATGCTCTCGGGCGTCTCCTCCACCATGTCCTTGACGGGCATGACCTGCAGTCGCAGCTTGCGGTTCACGATGCGCTGTTCCTCGGCTGCCTTCTCCTCCTGCTCAATCTTGGCCGCGAGCTCGGCGCCGTCTGCCTCCAGACCGGCAATTCGCCCGCTGCGCCGCCGCGGCGCAGCATCCTCGACTTTGACTGCCTCTGCGCGCCGCTTGCGCGGAGCAGGTTTCGGCTTCTTCGGGAGGCTGACGCGCGCCTCGCCGCCGCTGTCAAGGCCCAGAGAGTTGAGGAGCGCCTTGTTCTCCGCGATCGTCTTCAGGCGCCGAATTTCGCTGGCCTGTTAGAAATGTCGCGGACTGTTGACGTTGGGCACCCACTAGTCTGTCTCATCGGCCATTGTGTCTGTTCCAACGTTCCAAGTGATGGATGACTGTGTGTGACTGGGGGTGTGTGTGGATTGTGCTCGTCGAGATGAAAACCAAAGGGTTCAAATGTTCGGCACCCAATGTCATGGAACGCGTCGCGTCATGCTGAATCACCCAGCTGGACACAAAGTTAGACGCGCCCCCATTTTAACACTACACGTCATTTTTGTCCAACGGGAGTAAACTTATCCGGCAACCACTTATGATGCAAGATCAAAACAAAGGAGGGTTGATATCGTTGAAAGGCAACAACAAAGGCCCATAGTCGACTTTTTAGGTGCATCTTCACTCTATACATCAACAATGCCACCACGTAAATCCACCTCGAGAGCCTCTCGGCGCTCATTACGCGGAGGAGACGCGCCTTCTGCTGAGACCGAGACAGCGCCAGCACCAGCACCGGCCTCAGCAGCGGCAGCTCCACCAGCACCGGCACCCTCCAACGCAGCCGCGCAACCCTCGGCACCCATCGCGTCGAGCTCCAAATTCACACTCGACATGGCGCCCCCCGTGCACGACAGCATAACGCACGACTACGTCCCGCCCAAGCTTGTCCCCCAGGTGTTTACCGAGGTCGACAAGGAGCGATTAGTGCACGAAGTATGTCTACTCCTCGGGAGCTGGCGACGGATGCGTACGGCTGACTCGTCTAGATCATGGGATTCGCGCCGTTCAACGTCTTGCACGATATTGCGGAACACGCACGAAATCTCATCTACCCGACCGTCGCGAGTGTGGAGGAATGGGCGCGCAAGATGGCGGGCGACAATGTCGAGATGGAGCACGAGATTGATATGGGATCCGTGGCGCTCGAGACGCTCCTCGAGAGCCAGGTCGATCGCGCGTTTGACAAGTTTACGGCGTACGCTTTGAGGAATAGTTTCAAAGTGCCTGATGAGGTGGAGCTCGTTCTCGTGAGTTTTGATGCCTGAGTATACGGAAATATGGAGATGCGGATGCGCACATACTTGCTGTCCTGCACGCGTCTGTACGCGTCGCAACTTGTCCTATGGAGGGACACAGCAGCTGGTCTTGGTGTCAGACGCGCACACCAAGAGATGCCTGAGATCATTTCTATCCAAGGGTTCCAGTCAGTGTCGGACAGCTCCCAGCCATGCTGTGGCTCTAGCATTCTCAGAGACTTCCGTATCCAATCCTCGCACCGCCCGCCGATGTTCGCACACTGACTCCCCAGCCATGGCAAGCCGGTGCAGACTTTACGCGCGCCAAATTCGTCACCTCCCTTCCCGACGGGGAAAGCACCCTTCTCTCGCGCCTCACCGCGCTGCGGCACCAGGTCGAGCAGGCCCGGCTCGTGCGTCACCGCCTGGCCGTAGCTGAGGCCGCGCTCGACCGCAAGCTGGCAGTAGCCGCGCAGCGGCGCGCACAGGTCGGCTTCGTGCGCGACGGCATCGCCGAAGCGGACCTGCACCCCCTCCCTGAAAAGGCCACGTCGATCGTGCAGTCCATGACAGACATCCACCAGCAGATTGCCGACCTCGAGATCCCCGTGGTTACGCGGTCCGTGGGCAAGGGCGAGGCGGAGGGAGCATGGGAGAGTGGCCGGCAGGCATATCTGTCGTGGGCGGTCGGGCGCGCCCTGGCGCCGGAAGGAAACCTGGGGACCGTGGAGAACGAGACCAAGGCGGTGGGGACGGCAGAGGAGATGGTGGCACTGGCCAAGATTGTAAAGTAGTGGTATTAGTTTAGTATATTCGTGTGTGGGGCTCTGTCAGATGGATCTTTTGTTGTCCAGCGGGTCGAGGTCAGTGGGTTTACTGTGCTGAGACTCATACTCAGCACGGCTGACAGGGATGGTGGCAGTACGTGCGTGGATGCGTGGCACAGATCACGACACGGAAAGTCATGAGGCACCAGACGGCAGGAGTGAGCCACAAATGTTCATATCATTCTCATCGAAGCTTAGTTTACGGTGCGCTCAACCGGGAGATACCACTGCCCGGTGACATACTCACCACTCGCTCTGGCAGGGGTCGCCATTCTTATGCTGTGGCACATGGCTGGTGCGACGGTGCAGACATCTGTCTCTACGTCTCAGCATCACCCCGTGATATGCTGCTCTACTCCCGAACTGTTCTGCACCAATGCATTCCTCATCCATCGCCTTAAGCCTCCTCCGTGCACCTATAAAAGCGTGCACCATAAAAGAACAGACTCACAATCTGAAAGAATACGTTCACAAGTCTCAGCACCTTGGGGGAGCTTCGTGTGGTAATTGTGGTGTGCCCATGCACCCTCCGTACCCTCCACCATACAGCCATTGCCTGTTCTGACGTGTTCTGACGATGTTTTGCTCTCGAAAAGGATAGCTGTTATATCCGCACGAAGACGAGACATCGACGCTCGAGCCTGCAGCTCGATTACTAGAGAATGGAGCTGCAGGGGTAGCACGCACAAATAGGGTACAGGGTGTGTCTCCCACGCACGATCGGCACCAGTCGACAGCCACTTCAGGCAAGAAGAGTGCGTACAGGCGTCCGGTGCGCCCATGGCGCCATTGTCATCGCCATATTTGTGCCCCGATCCCGGGTGCACTTATCAGGTCCCTCCAACTTCCATGCTACGTGTGACTCGTGGGAACATGACGCTCAACCACAAGTTCTCGGCGTCCACTGGCACTGGCGAGCCTGACGCCGACTGAGGGAAGCAGAGCCGCAGGTAGGGGAGGCATAGGATCCATAGGGCCGAGGGCCAAGTGGCGATGAGGCAGCAGGGCAGCTAGGCAACGAGGCACAAAGATTACTGCTGCGGGGCTGCCTGCAGTGGTAATACCCTACATGCCCAGCCAACCAGATGAGTCGTACTGCGGCAACTGGCGGAAAGGGCCCCGTGGAGGCACAGATCGGGGAGGCAGGCGTGGAGGTAGCTTCGATAACGCTCCCACCGCCAAGTACTATCGAACAGTCACCCTTGTGTTAAAGGAACAATACAGGTCGACATGCCGACACGGGCGACATGGTTCATGCATCATGAGAAACGTGACACGCGACAATCAAGACAAGACATGCGAGACAGACAAGACAAGCAAGACACGGAGTGAAAGAGGCGGTCTCAACTGCCCGTTTTATTGATTATCATTTGGGCCAATTGCAATCGTATCATGCAGACTGGCTGACCCCGCGCACTCGGCGGCGACTGATCTTCACACAGCAATTAAACAATAAGCAAGCTAGCGCTCTAATAGCTCTAGAACTAGAAATGTGCATGTGAACTGACTGTGCCACTCCACTACTACCTCCACACGGCCAAACGGTCGTGTCGTTTAAAACATCCCCCCTTCTTCACGTCACTCGCGATCCCTCGCTCACTCTGCACTCTCCCAGCTCCCCTCAAACATGTACGTCATCCCGCTCAGCGCCGCCTAGAGCCTAGAGCCTAGCTTCTAGACATAGACATTAGACACCGCGATACAGCGGCACCTGTGACCAAACTCTCAGCTGTATTAATACGCCCCCCGGCAAACTCAATCGCCAGTATGACTGGCTGGATGCAGAGGGCTGATCTGGCAAAGTAACTCGTGACTGACTGACGACACCGCCCAGCGAGACCTGACGAGCCTGACGGGGGTGGGGGCCCTGAGCAAGTCAGTTCGGGTACATGGTGGTGCAATAATAACAACCTGCCTTATACTCTTTATAACATCATCTCCTCTGTTTCTCTTCAGATCTCCTCGTTCCTTCAATCCATCATCACTTTACGTTCTCCTTCTCTCTCTCGCTTTATCTCTTTATCTCTCTCTCTCTCTTCTCATCTCTCTTTATTCATTGACAACACATTCATCAACAACAATGGCCGGCGTGAGTATCTAGGCCCCACTGTCTACCCCGCACTGCTGTCTTCCTTATCATTGGTTGCTGGGAAACATACCTGGTTCCCCGCTGTTCCCATGTCTTCCCTCGCCACTGTTCACCATGTCCGTGTCCATGTCCGCATACTCACACGTATCCCCAGGTTCAGATTGATGACATTTCGGGCAAGGCCCAGGAGTTCCTTTCCACTGAGCAGGGCCAGAAGGTCAGCGCCCAGCTGAGTGAGTAGCTGTGTCGGTGGGACTTGTTGGGAATGAACACGTAAACTGACGATTACAGAGAGCTCTGTGAGTGTCCGATCCACCTAGCAAACATCTGGGAATTCGTGGAACGTGTTTGTTTGTTGCACACGCGCACGCAGCCCAGCTGGAACAGTCACCATGTCGCCGCCTCGCTCCCGCTACAGCGGAAGGGAAGGCGCCGCTGGATGAATTGATCCCAGATCCCACACTGCATACAGACTACAATTCCCCGTCTCTCCGATGACCCCACTACTTTGGGCCCCCACCTTCCCCACAACAGCAGCACCGACTAACAGCAGTCTGGCATCGACCTCAGCAGCGCCGTGAAGGGCGACGGCCAGAACAGCGCCTACGAGGGCTTTGGCTCGAACGACAGTGAGTCCAGACAGAGCCAGACCCACCAGTGGCCCCTGTCGGCCAATCAGAGGCGGGCACTGCGCGGATCAGCTTGGGTGGCAACGGTACTAGGTACAGGGGTCGTACTGACTGCAGGCACCAGCACCGGCGGCTTTGGACTCAACTCTGGCGGCTCCTCGTTCTCCCGTGCTGTAAGTCGCGCGGTCGGGGGTTACTGCGCCCACGGGGTCTCCATGTCTTCCCTCTATCCCTCAGACTGACAGTTTAGAACCAGATGGGCACTGCCGAGGGCTCCAGCAACGACGACAGCTACGACAACGACGGCATCGCTGGCGGTAACAAGACTGGCGCTTCGACCCCCGGCTACCGCCGTGACGGCGGTGAGTACAACTGCTTGTGTTGCGCGTTACATGCGGCCATTCCCCGAGGACTACATAGCTGGAGCTTCACCTCCACAGCTATGGCATAGCCGCCAGGAGATGGCCGAAAAGGAAAGGACCTGTGTTCTTTACCGGTCTCAGCCGCTCCCCGCCCATTGTTTTACCATCGGTTTACACGTTGCTGACTCCACCAGACGACGGCCAGGACGTCAACCAGACCCAGCAGTTCCGCGGCCAGAACCTCTCGTTCACGTCGGCGAAGAAGGACGACGACGAGCCGGAAATCTAACTTAGCCCAACGCGTCCCTGTACAACAAACAAAGTCGTGTCCTATGTTCCGAAGCCATTCGTCTTGCGTGCGCGCCAAAGCCATGCGCATCCTGTACTCGCCTCGGCATGCGTGTATATTGAATGAAGCGAAAACCATGCATTAATCGCCATTGCAGCCAAGACGTTACGAGGCTGGCGTGAGGGACGGATCATTTGACGGCACACTGACCTGCTTCCTGGCTGACCTCCTCGAGCCCCCGTCACAGACCTGACCCCTTCAACTAGCCGGTGCAACTATTATTTATTTTGCGCCCAGGCCGACTTCGCAACGCGCATAGGCGCAGCATTTATAAGACATCCAAGGTCGCATCCCACCCTCTCCGAGGTCCTCTCCTCACTGCATCTTGGCACTGATTCAGACCGCTGCACGTTGCACAGGTCGCAGTGTGCACCGTGCACCGTGCCCGCGTGCACGCAGCCCTTGAAGCACGTTGTGGCCGCGCGTTGACGATCCTCCCCTGAGCCTGTGGCGTTGTCTCCACTCGTGGGCCGTGAGGGGCTCTTAAGGACTCTTTGACATCAGACTGTCCCTTGTTTCGCTCGATCGAGACTTTCAGGACCCTTGCTCCCTTTGAATCGGGTCCAAAAACGAACGAGCACTGACTTGTGTTGTCGCAACTTGACAGACAGTTCAAGACCAATCAGCAACTTTAGCTAGTGCAATTGAGCATTGTACATGCACGACGCGTTGCGGTTTTCACTTTCTTGCAAGCTTGCGATAGCAAGCATGTGTCCCCACGAGTGTCACCTCTCGCTCAGACTATAGGTGAAAAGAAACTCACCATTCCTGATATCCTTGAATGCCATGTCTGTATAGCCCCCCCTGAATGCGATGATGGTGGTTCATTGTTGTCGCTTTTCACCCCCCCCCCCCCGGCCCCTCAGGTCTCAAATCTTTACGTAAAAGCACATGCGATAACAAGACCAAAACGCATCGCACAGCACATTGCAGGTTAGTTCGTTAGTATGTACTACTCACATATATAATGTAATTGTGTCATTGTGTTGTCCAGGAGACTGCGCTGCTTCACATGTTCCGCGCTTCGTGCATTTAGCTCCCCTCTTGTTCGTCACTTTTCCTTCGACACATCGACAAGAGACAACGAAAAGAAAACACACAACTGCCAACTCGCATCGCTCCTTTTCCTTTGTGAGACGTCCATTGAGGGAGAACGCCTTGCCGTTTTCTTCTTTTCCTTCTTTCTTTTTCTTTCTCTCTTTATTTTTATTTTTTTTTTCTCTCGGCACGCAACACATCTGGTTGAACCTCGCTCCTTTGGTCATTTGTGATCGTTACACGCGAAGATGCCTGGCCGCATTTTCCGTCTCCATTTCGGCAGCGGGACACCGAGCGCGGACACGGACGGTACGGGGGTCCAGTACCCCCTCCTCAGCGCGGAGGACACCTCGCCGCCCTCGACCCCGGCATTTTCACCGCCGCCGCCGCGGCGCGCGCCGTCGCCGCGCATGCGCAGGTCGCGGCGGCACTGGACGCGCACGCTCCTTCTGGTACTGGTACCTGCGCTGCTTGTCGTCGGTTACTCGTTCCTGCACCCCCACTTCCCAGAATACCTACCCCAACTGCCCAAGGTCACGATCGAGCACGGCGGCGGCGCGGGAGGAACGCAGGGAGGCGCAGGGGACGTGCATACCGAGTACTTTTCACCGTCGATGTGTGTCTGCGGCGAAACGGAGGTCGGGAAGAAGCTCTGCGACGTGTACCACCAGCAGGGGCTGCAGGCGTCGCGGCTCGTGCAGAGCAGCGGGGCGCGGACCCGGCGGCTGCTCACCAAGGCGCGCGAGGGGGAGCCTGTCAAGATTGGCGTGCTGGGCGGAAGTGGTGAGTTTTGTATGCCGTGTGCCGTGTGTCGGTGTGCCGAGTGTCGAGCACGCGCTGCGGGCCGGTGAGAGCGTCGCTGCGCTGTGTGCCGAGACAGCAAGGCCGCGACTGCGGCTGCGTAGGGGCTTCCCGCTGCGGTCCCCATCTGACACCACACTTGAGACGCATTTCTGACAATCAGTCTCTGCTTGCCATGGCGTGCACCCGTCGCCAGAGTACCCGAAGGGCGATCCACAGGGCCCGGGATGCTACACCACCCTCGTGAAGCGCTGGTTTGAGGACACGTTCCCCGGTACGAGCGTCGAGTCCATGAACGGCGCGATTGGCGGCAGTGATTCGAGCTACTATGCGTTCTGTGGAGTGAGTGCTCGGAAGCGTGCAGCCCCCCCCTCCCCACCGACGCGCGCGGGGCGTTGAGCCTGACGGCTACCAAGGTACTAACCTTCTTAGACGCACCACATTCCTACGGACGTGGATCTCATCATTCTAGAGTTTGACGTCAACGACCAGACGTGAGTTGGCTGACAACCAAACTTTAAACGCGTGCATGGTCTGACACTTGGCTTTTTCTGCAGGGACATGACCTACCAACACTTTTTTGACCAGCTGCTCCGCGTCCTGCTCGAATTCGAGTCCCAGCCGGCCATTGTTATTCTCGGAGCGTGGGCCCCGCAGGTCGCGCAGGACCAGGGCTACGGCGACCCCCAGATCCTCCACCTCCCGATTGCGAGCTACTACGATATCCCGTATATTAGTCTCAAGCAAGTCATCTTCAACCACTACACGCGCTTCCCGCACTCGACAATCACGACGTTCTTCCAGCCTGATCAACTGCACCCGAATGCCCGCGGACACGTGAGCTGAAACAGCGTGCTGCGATTGCTGACTATGGTAGCGCCTCCTCGGCGACCTCTTAATCGCGTACTTTGAGTCTGAACTGTGCATGCTTTCACACTACGGCCTTCCGGCCGTGCCGCCGGTAGAGGACACGATCGCGACAGGGAATGACGCCTCGTCCCTCATTGACGTGTTGTTTGACATTCCCGAGCCCGTGAGCGTCGACGTTGACTGGTCCAACCCCCCGGAGAACTGGGACGACTCGTTCGACACGGACCGCCTGCAAAGGATTGGTGATGAAAAGCGGCACTTTGCGCTCCCGCAGACACCCTATGCCGTCCCCTTTGTGTCCATGTTCTCGCCGCTCCGCGACGTCATTGATCCGGACAAGGCGGATCCGTCCAGCCCGTCGCACATCCTCGACCTCGTCCAGCCCGCCATGTTCTGCGCGGACGCCAACGACCGCAAGCACCCGATGCAGCCCACTGAGCATGAGGGGTGGGAGCCGTTTGTGTGGAACAACGAGAAACACTACTGGGTGTCGAGCGCGGTCGGTGCTAAGATACGTGTCGATATTGAGGTCAATGCCGGCCGGTGAGTCCCGCTGCATCAAAGCACGTGTTTGCTGTTTTTGCTGACAGGGAAGCGTCGCCGTGTCCTACTTCCGCAGCCAGCACTATAACCTCGGCGACGCCCTCTGCTGGGTCGACGATAACAAGAAGGGCGCCGTCCAGCTGGCGGGATACTGGGAGAAGGCGTACAACGTCGCTGTGTAAGTTTCAGAACAGAAGCGACAGAGCAGTGCAGTGCAGTGCAGTGCAAGGCTGACTGACACGCAGCGTCTCGTACATTGACCAAAACGTCACGACGGGCGCACACTACGTCACGTGCGAGATTGCCCAGGAGACATCACACCCACACAATGAGAACGCGCACCATTTCCGCATCGTCGCGGTCATGGCTACCTAACGAAAACCCGAAACGAAAGGCGATGGACACTAGATACTTCATGCCCGGACCTTTCCCGGACCTCACATTCACATCACATCCCCCATACCCTAGACATTCATCATTCATTCGCCACCAACGGCCGTAAAACAATCACGATCGTTGCTGTACGCATAGATCCCGGAATAGATATGTACACACAATTGTTACTTTGAGCCGACCGAGCGAGTGTCGCGCGTGCAGAGGAAAGTCCACCGAACGGCAAGAGTTGACCGGCCGAGATAAGAGTCGGTCAAGACCCGTCACCGAACACTGATGCGGTGCAGCTGGGCCCCTCACGGGGCTCACGGGTGCAATATACACAGCAAGGTGTGCTTCCAAAGGAAACGGAAGAAGCTGGTTATCAGTTGGAGCGACGTACTCGAAGAAAGGAGGCGCTCCAGCTGTGTTATGCGTGTACGCCCAGAATGTGTGTTCAGTTGCGTAGCTGTGTATCCTGCCTCAAACCCAGCATTGCTCTGCGCTACGATACCGGTATTCTTTCTCACCGGACCCAGACATTTGCATCGAATCTGTCGCCATCAAAAGTTCCGTCCGCTGCAAGTTACCGCTTTTCCCCATAGATTCGATGCCCAAATCTGAATCTGAATCTCAATCTGAATCCGTTGCCACTCGTGCAAAACCAAACAGAATACAGTACGTCATTCATTCCGCCACAACACCGCCTACATGCACGGATCATCAATCCCGATGAGGACGGACGGGGTGAGGTGGGAGTCACTGGAGTCACCAGCCGATGGTCTTGAAGTGAAGATAAGAAGGTCGGGTGGGGCAGTGCACTTAAAAAGAAACCGGTGCCGTGCCCAAGCGCCGTAGAACTAGAGCGTGTGGGCGCTAGCGACTGTGCCGAGTGAGCCGACCCCAGTTTTGTCCACCGGCATCACTAAAAAATGTCTCACCAGACCAAGGTGACCGAAAGAGTGCACTGCATTTCAGTGGAGCAGTAAGTGGAGTAGATAACGACGATGAATGGCAGTGACGACCGCCCAGTTTCCGTGCGTTGCGTTCAGATGCGCATGCCCCGTTCTGGTCGGCGATGGGTTTGGCCCTCACGCCCACGAACGTGGCTTCCAAAGGCCACAGCCACGACTCGACTCTGCTCGGCTCGATTCGAGGCAGTCAGACTCTTCTATGCGTGTGTCGCGGCCAATGGAAGGTATATAAGAAGACACTTCTAGACGTCTTGTTCATCACGACTCCAAGTCTTCTGCTTCTTCATACTGCACCTTTCTTTCACCTCTTCTCGACGTCTACTTTGGTGAGGGGCCCGACCGACCGATGATTTTCCTGCGTTCTAACCAATGTAGAGATACTCATCAAGGCATCAACGTAGATACTCATCATCAAGGCATCAAGTCGTTAAGTCATCAAGTCTTGCGCTCACCGTTTGCCACCGCGCACTACTCAAGACCGCCACGCCTGTGCCTACCACTTACCACTCACTGCCACTCACTGCTCACTGCTCACACCTCACACGCCGCACACCACTCAGTGCCTCTCACTGCTTACCGCGTCCACCCCCTCGTTGCCACTCACAGCAAGTCCACGCCCTCCCGCCACTCACAACCCGTCCACACACCCGCCACACACCATGGCCCCGACCATCACCACCACGGCGATCGACTGGGACGTCTCCGCCCTCGGCACGCACAAAAACTTTGACTCGGACTCGGACTACCTCAAGTGCGCAGGGACCGGCAAGGGCTCGATCCCGTTCTACATGAACGACTTTGAGATGCTGTACATGACCCCCTGGATCATCACGCACCACAAACACGCGCGCGCGGCGCTCGTCGACGCCGGGTTCAAGCTCGGCAACCCCTCGGGCGTCAACTGCGGCTACCAGTTCCAGTTCAACGTCGGCGGCGGCGTCTACTACCTCGGTAACCTGCACGGCCGCGAGACCGCGCGTGGCGCCACGACCCCGTGGAACGCGACCGCGCTCGACGTCGCGCGCGCCGCGATCGCGCAACACCCCGCCGTGCTCGAAAAGTGCATTATCGCGCTCCCGTTCATTCTTATCATCTTCTTTGCGGTGGTCGTGCCCCTGTTCATCTGCTGCGTCTACCGCCCCCTCCACGACCGTCTCCAGCCCTGGGCGGTACGCCGCAGGGTGGCTGCGGGCGAGCGCCGCCGCCAGCGCCAGCTGCGCGAGGCGCGCGAGGCCGCGGAGAAGTGGGAACGCGAACGTGAGGCCGCGGCGCAGAGGGAACGCGAGGCCACGCTGTCAACCGTCACCTCGTCGAACGCTACCGTCGCCGAGTCGTATGATGAAAAGTACGGCAAGGCCGAGAACGTCTAGTTGAGCGCACCCGGGCTGCTGTGCTGTTGCGACCTCCACCTCCGTTCAGCACCGTCTCGTTTCCGACAATCTATAGTATTCTCAAGAGCTCAGAACGTCTTCATATTACTCCAATAAACAGAAAACCCCCAAGTCTTCATAGGATCCCTTTCAGGAAGTTCTATTATCAAATAAGTGCAATGTATTCGTTGTGGCGGTACGGATGCGGTACAGGACGGTCCACCCCCCTGGTTTCAATTCGTCTCATACTACTCAGTGTGGCAACCAAAGCGTCAGGCAACATGGTCGAGGAGCCAGCTGTTCGTGATCCGGATCAAAAGAAAAAGCTGCGTACGGAGGCTCACTCTACAAAACTCCCAGCATCGATGTATTCCAAGCCATGCGTTGCGGAACACTGAGGTATGAGGCACCGGCTTGGCCCGTCATACGTCGGTGTGACCGTGACCGGCAAAAAGACCGCTTTCGTCGTGGCTCTTATTCTGCCAGCTACTGAGGGGATGGATGCTTCAGCAATTCACTCTCGCTTGGCCCTAAGCGACATTAGCCCGGACAGGCCCCATGGTCCTCGAGCAATCATGCGGATTCGCTTAGCGATACAGGCTCACGCTTTGCGGCTGTTCCCGTAGACCTGCCCGACTTTTCGAAGGGCTGAGCGCACGGGCGGCTCGCGTCATGCCTGTGGAGCATAGTCCAGCTCGTATTCGGAGGCTTCGAGGACCGTAAGCTCTCCCGATGACGGAAAGCAATGGCTCCTTACTCGTCCGTATCGTCGCGTGCTCAATGATATAGTGCACAGCAGAGCACAAGAGCAGAAGCGTGGCAAGACCCCCGCCCCCGCTGCACGCCACAGCCACAGGCCACATCGCACCCCGTCAATCACACCACTGTTCCTCTGTTCCTCTGTTCCTCTGTTCCTCTGTTCCTCTGTTCCTCTGTTCTGTGTTCGCCGCACACCTCTGCTCCCACCCTCGACCCAATCAAGCCCGAGCTATCCAAAAAGGTGCGTGCTACAAGCACCAGCTAGAGCCAGCGCCCAACAGCGCACCGCTGCCTTCTACCCGAATCGAACGGGTGACCTTTCCATAGCAAGTTCTTCAAGAGACACTACTAGTGGAAAATTCTAGCCACTGAACTAAGAAGGCTCTCGTTCTCCGTTTTCTGGTTGCCGCGTGGTCGCGCGGCGCCCGAGTTGGGAGGCTCGGAGGTCGTGAGCGGGAACGATGGGACGGAACAAGTGGGATGGAACGAGTGGGATGGAACGAGTGGGATCTGGAAGGAGTGGGATGGAAGGAGTGAGGCGGAAGGCACGCGGATAATGGTCGCTTCAACTAGTTCATGGTCAGAGTCTGCGTCAGTGACTGGGTGTGCACGTTAGGCAGTCTTGATGAGTGTGATACAGTAACTCTGTCACTTGGTGGCCAGGTAGTGGAGACTACAGTTTGTGGTTGTGGGAGCAGCAGCCGTCGTCAGAACACATTCTGCAATCCATAAACCACTCCAAATTCCGCATTACAGCCTTTTCTCACTGCGCCTCCTCGAGCTGCTTGTTCGCCTCCTCAATGAACTTTTTCACCGTCTCGCGGTTCTTAAGCGCCGTCTCGTTGTCGGGCAGCTGGCGCTGCTTGGGCACCTGCAAGCCGGCCTTTACGCCGTCGCGCGCCGAGATGCGGGAAATCCAGTCCGCGACGTGCGGGTACGCCGCCATGTCGATGCCGAGCCCCGCGTACGTCGAGACCCACGTGTACGCGTTGATGTCGGCGACCGAGTACTTTCCACCGACGAGCCAGCCGCCGCCGGACCGCAGGCCGTCCTCGAGCACAGAGTACAGCCGCTCCGTCTCCTCGACGTAGCGCTTGACACCGAACGGGATCTTGAGTTTGTTGCGCAAGAAAACGTTCGCCTGCCCTTGCATCGGTCCGATGCCGCTGTTTGCAAAGAACATCCACGAGAGGACGTCGGCAGTGTTGGCGGCGTCGGAGAACGAGAGCTTGTGCTCCGTATCTGCGGGTCAGTTACCAAAACTGTGCCGTCAGCTCTTGGGGTTGTTGCGCACCGTAGTGATTCACGAGGTACAGCAGGATGCTGCCCGTCTCCCAGACGTTCTTGCCGCCCGCATTGTCGTCAACAATGGCTGGGATGCGTCCGTTCGGGTTGATCTTGAGGAAGGCGGGCGACTGCAGTCAGTAAGTTGTCCTTATGTACGCCTTTTACAATCTGCAATCCAGGACTCCCACGACCCAGCGCCCACCTTCTGGTCCAGCGTGCCAAAGTTGATCGGGACATAGTCGTAGCTGAGCTCCTTGAGTGCTTTGGCAGGGTACGCCGCGCGCAGCTCCTCGAGGATGATGCTCGCCTTGTACCCGTTCGGTGTGCCGACAGTGTACAGGTGGATCTTGGGCGGGCCCTGGTCTAGGAGCGCCGAGGGCGGGAGGACCGCGGCGGGGAGCGGATGCGACATTGTTGACAGGCTGTTACCAGGTGAGTCGACGAGGGAATACGAGGAGGCACATCGCAGCGCACTCACTAGTTGACAGAGTTGAACAGCAGAGGGGTCAAGTACGCGAACCGTGAGGTGATGAGGGAGCGCGCAAGCGTCAAGTTGAGGAGCATTGCGGGGAGCGTGAAGAGCGGTCAGCAACGAGGGTATATATATACGACTTTGTGTGTGTTAAATGTCAATACGTCAGTGTCGCTTCCCACGAATTCGACATGCCGCGGTTCGAGGCGCATTCACCAATGCAATGTCACAAACGCACTCTAGCGTCATCCACACATGGCACAATCTGGGGCTGCGCCGGGCTGGATGACTGATGAACTCATGATGGCCCGATGGTATTGAACTGGATCTCATCTGCGATGCAAATGGCCTGGCTGGGTCGACGGCCCCAAGCGAACGTTCAGAGGATGCCGGCATGCTCAAATGCGTCTAGTGGCTCTGCATGGCTTGAACTCTTCGTGCACTTGCGAGGCAGGTACTGTAGATGGCCGAGGATGAGCCCGACGCACAGTTATATAATATATCACGTTAGATAAGCACGAGAAATTGAATGAATAGAATATCACTGATGATTACCTCGCTTGCGTCTAGTTGTCCTTCAGGGCCGTGGTGCTGATGATGAAGATTATGCTGGTGGATGACTCTGATGCTGACACCGACGCCGAGGACGTATCTGGAGCTACAATAACTGATCAATGCGTGCAGCGGGGCCACCACTGATCCGCTGAGTAGCGCCGTTCCAGAACGGAACAGAATAGTCCCAGGTCACAGTCCATGCATCCACGCTCGCAGTCGACGCCATCTTGCCCAATTCATCCACCGTCGGTCAGTCACAGGAGTTGTCACCGTCAGTCACTGGAGCAGGGGAATTCGTTCAGTCTGCCTGCGGCTGAACAAGGAACCTTCGGATGAAAGTCGTTCCGTATGCTGCCTGTAGTCCCCTCTGCACCGTGCTTCGCCATCCACTGCCCGTATCAGATTTGTCGTAGGGCATGGACAAGACTTGTATCGTCAGTGCTGGAGCCCCGAGCGCTAGCGCGGACACCTCGATGGTCTCTTGTACCACTGCTTCCTGAATTAATTCACGCCTGGCGGGGTTCGGCTCATGACTAAGCGCTAAGCGACGAGATACTCACTCGTGCGCTTGGGTAATAGCATTAATGTTGTCGCCCGACGGTCTGGCGGTCGCTTGCGTCCTGATAGTGGCTGCATCCCCGACACTGTCCCCCGTGTACGATCACTGTGGCGTCCACTTTGGCGCCATGTTGGCGTTCTGATCCGCAGCCCAGACGCCCATAGCTTCACGCCGTCACCTTCTCGCTGAAGCGCGCAGCTGATTTCACGAAGTGAAGACTCACTAACGTCCACATCCCAGGTATACTATACATTGACTTCTGACAGTGACACATGTTTGTGTCCTTTTGTTCTCGGTTCCCGTCGTGCCTTACTTGTACGGCACACGGACCAGTGTGACTGACTGCAGTACAATACACTACCAAACCGGTATGCCGCTGCGCATGATTCATAATTCATGCTTCTCGGTTCTCGGTTCTGATTCGGGTTCTGCGTGGCTTGCGTCTAACCTCTTTCCTGCGCAGAGGGTCTCCGTCTGTGTCTGTGTCTGTGTCTGTGTCTGTGTCTGTGTCTGTGTCTGTGTCTGTGTCTGTGTCTGTGGTTCCCCCCCCCCCCGACCCCCGACCTCCATTGCGTGCATTGACAGTAACTCTTAACTCTTAGTCCGGCCCTGAAAGAGGGTGCCGCACCTCTCCATCACGCCAGGACCGCACACCTGGGTCGTGGATGCGCTTGTTTACGCTTCTGCCCATGCTCATTCTGGCCACCCAAGTCGCATGGATCCTCGCCCCTCGCTGACAGACACTATGCATGGAGTGCACTCAGGAGCTTACTCGTCGTGACACACTGCGAGCTCACCCCCTCCCTGCAGCGCCAACCGCCCACGGCATCCGATTCGACGGCATGATCGGGAAAGCTGGGACCTGGGTGGCGTCGACATTGGGCGGTGGGTGGCGTGTGTCACGGGGCGAGGGGCAAGGGGGCAAGGCAAGGGCGAGAGTAAGAGTAAGGACGAGCAGGAACATCGGCTGTCTGCTGGCTGTTGGCTGCTGGGTGCTGGCTGCTGGGTGCTGGCTGCTGGGTGCTGGCTGCTGGGCGAGTCGGGGGGTACTGACTGAGGCACAAGGGTCGACGCCCCCGTCCCCTGGGTGTGCGCCGTGCACCAGTCACCCAGCGCCTCAAGCACTCACCCCGTCACCCCTCCCGTCACCTCCTATTTATGCTGTTGCTGTCGCTGGCCAGTGAGGAGCGGAGGATGGAGTACTGGGCGTGCCGCGTGTGACCATGAGCATGAACCTCTGACCCCTCTCCTCTACGTGATCCGTGATCCGTGGGCTCGTTACGCTCCCCCCGCCCCCACTCCCCCGTGCTCGTGCTTGTGCTCGTGCTCTGTTCCGCTTCGGAGCGTAACCCTGCGCACCTGCGTCTCCCCGCATGGGCACGCACATTTATCGGATACACCCACCCCTCATCGCTGTGCGCATCTCTGGATCTCGACATCTCATCATATCTCTCTAACTCTCATTTGCATTCTGCATCTGACATTTTGACTTTGTACTCTCTCACTCTTTTCTCAACTACACACCCACCCAAACCCAAGTGCGATCGAAACCTTGCCGATAATCTTGACCGTTGGCCTGGACCTCCACCTCGACCTCACCACCTCACCACCTTTCTGTTCCTCGTCCTCACCACCACTCCCTCCGCCCCCAATGCCATCATCACCACCGCCCAACTCAACGCTCACGACGTACCGCAACCCCGTGCTCCCCGGGTGGAACGCCCACCCGTCCGTCTGCAACGTCCCCGGCAAGGGCTACTTTGTCGCGACGTCGTCGGCGGCCTTGGTCCCCGCCGTCCCTGTCTACCACAGCACAGACCTGTTTACCTGGGAGGTGAGTACCCGAGCGTGGTGGGGCGAGCGAGCGAACGAGCAACCAACAACGACTGGGCGAGTGGGCGTGCGATTCCGGGGCAGCAGGCAGCCTGTGAGCGGGCACCGAGCCGGCAGCATCTCGAAAAATTTGCATTGCATTGCATGTAGGCCGCCGGCGCATACATCGCCGTGGACGTGGCGTGGTCGAAGCAACGGAGTAACGGGGGAATGGGGGATCGGCAACTTGGCCGAGAAACGGGCAGAACGACCAGGGACATTGGGCACATTGGGCCATCGAGGGTTCGTCATTTCACCGGTGTCGTCAACGCCCACGACTGTGTCCTTTTGTGCGTGTCTGCGTCTGCGACTGCCTCCTGCCCGCCCGCCCCCTCCTCTCCGTTCCGTCGACTAGCACTAGCGGACTCGGACACCCATGTCTCCGCTCCGCGTCCCCAGCCCAGACACGGGAGCCGAAACAATGGAGCCATTAGGAGCATGTGCAGACGAAACGACAGAGAACAAAGAAAAGACAAGAAAAAAAAAAATGCCCGAAGACCAGCCGGCCGGCTGGCGTGCCTGTTCCCGCTAGAAGGGGTCCGGAACCATATCACCAGGGGAAGCCTGCAGCCTGGCTGCCGGCTGGATCTCTGAGTCTACGGCCGGCGTCGTACTTCCCCCATCGTGGAAGTGATCGTGTGTCCTATTGTCTTGTCTCTCGTGCACTCTAACTCCTGTTCCTTGTGCCTTGGCCACGTCGCTGGCCGCCGATTTCCCCAACTGCGATTTTTTGCATGACTGGAATGCTAACGACTGCTATAGCTCGTCGGACACGCGATTCACGAGACGCCAGGCGGCCACCGGGGCCAGGGGTACGCTTCGCCGGGGTCGTCGGACGACGAGGGGTGCGCGAGCGCCAGCGGGAGCGGAAGCGGAAGCGGCTCGGCGTCCAGTGTGTCGAGCGAGGTTTCGACCGGGGCATCGAGCACCAGCGCGAGCGCGAGCGTCAGTGGTTCGACGCCTACGACCACGACCACACCCACGTCCGCGAGCACAAACACAAGCACGAGCACGAGCACGAGCAGTAGCGCCTCGTCGGCTTCGGTTGCCAGGAGCAGGAACTATGACCCTGCGGTGGGCGGGTACTGGACCCCGTGTATCCGGTATTTCGGCGGGCGGTGGTATGTCGTCGTGGTGCACGAGTGCGAGGACGGAACTGTGAGTGATATACGGAGCCTAGGCGCCGTGTGCTGACTGGAAGCCGCGCCTGCTCCTCACGTCGACGCGCGACATCTTCGACACGTACTCGTGGACGACGCCGATTGTCCTCAAAGCGAACGGCCGGGATCCGGACGTGAGTTGAAGCAGCAACTACTGTTATTTTAACAAAGTAACATACTAATCCTGCAGCTCTTCTTCGACGCCGGACGCGCCTTCCTGACGTACTCTTCGCGCGGCGAGTGGCCCGGGGACGAGGCGCGCGTGTTGATCCAGCCTATCGACCCCGAGACGGGCAGCGCGCTCGGCCCTGCGACGGTCCTGTACGCCGGCGCGCACACCGGCGCACGCCTCCTAAAGTGCGCGGGGTGGTACTATCTCATTGTTGACAGCGACATCGCCGACGAGGCGGGCGAGGTACCTGCCGCGGACAACAAGAGCACCGAGATTGTGTCCACGACGGCGTGCACGCGCATCTTCAAGAGCCGGAGCCACCCGTCCAGCGGCGTCTTCACTTCGGCCGAAGACTTTGTTGCATGCCCCGCCAACCCCGTCTTGTGGAACGGCGAGCACCCCGAGGTGCGCGGCTGCTCGCGCCTGAGTCTGGTCCGCGGCGAGCGCGGCTGGACAGCCATCTTCCACGCCATCCGCGGCTCGATGGTCGATAAAGAGCAG
The DNA here is from genome assembly GCA_013177335.1 of Apiotrichum mycotoxinovorans. Taxonomy (NCBI): domain Eukaryota; kingdom Fungi; phylum Basidiomycota; class Tremellomycetes; order Trichosporonales; family Trichosporonaceae; genus Apiotrichum; species Apiotrichum mycotoxinovorans. Next base: position 591,736 of record CP053625.1, on the reverse strand, counting down.
CCGGGCTCACCCCCGGAGCGCAAGACTGCCGCGTTCCGCCCCCTTGCGCTCGGTCACGAGACGTACATGGCCAACGTGCTCTGGAAGGACGGGTGGCCCGTGATCAACGGCGCAGAACCCGTCGGTGTCACAGGCGACGCGGAGGGGATGCGCTGGCTGCCCGAGGTGGACGAGTTTGAGGACGAGTTCCTCGGTGGTGAGTTGCAGCCGAGGCTGAGGGCCTGGCAAGATAAGAGAAGATGGGCAACGGCAGCTAACGGGCCAGAACTCAACTACGCATGGGGCGCATGGAACGCGACCCTTTCGACGGCCGACAGGCTGTCCCTCGCGCCCGACGAGGCGCACGCGGACGAGGACGCCGAGCTCGTTCTGCGGCAGCCGACCGCGTCGCTCGACTTTGACGCCGAGCTCGTGTCCGCCGCGGGCGCCGGCGGCGCGGGCGTGCTCGTGCGTGTGGGACCCCACACCGCCAAGCTGGGCGTCGCGGGCGGGGAGATCGTGCATGATGTTGACGGCAAGCGCGTCGTGAGTCCCCAACCGACCAGAAGTGGAAGTATGTTGCTTTGCTGACAGGCAGACGTTCCCGCTGCCAGCTGGCCCGCCGCACACGCTGCGCATTGCCGCCCGGCCCGAGTACTACGAGCTCGCGATTGACACCACCGGTCCCGGGTCCAAGCTCCGCGTCGCGTTCCCGCCCGCGGTGCAGGGCGCTACGATGGGGCTGTATGCTTCGGGTGCGGAGGCGCGGTTCGCGCGTGCCGGGTGGAGGAGGGTCGATTAGAGTGGCGACCGGGATGGCTTCCGGTTCGCTATTACACGGACGGGGATGGGCATTTGAGGGCTGGACAGTGGAATCTAGCATCTGGGATCTTGGATCTGGCATGGGATCTAGCATTGAACATTGGGGATTGGGGCTCGAGCTGCTCCAGAGCTCGACTGATGTATTGCCTGCGATTACGGTCTCGGTTGTGTATCGTTTAGGAACAGTGTGGCTGATTTGATCTTAATGGGACGATCCACCGTTGCGCCGGGGGTACAGAAGACCAAGCCTTCCGTTTACCTTTCCAGATATAAAATGGGAGTGAGGAACTTAACGACATGTCTGGATAGGCGTCTCATGACATGTGACACCCTACAGCGCTTGGTAGTGGCGGGTATGCTTCTTAGTGGTGATTAGTGCGTATTATCCGAGTGGGCCTGTGGCACAGAGTGAAAGGACGATGATCCATATGGTACAAAATCTACTCCTACTACGAGCCATGAGGCTTGATGAATGCTATAAACAATGTGTGGGTGTGTCGTGAATCATGGGTACTGACTGAGGGTCGACGGGACTGGTGGGTTGTGGGAAAGAGGAGTGGACGCTCTCGATGGTGAATCCTAACGATTCTTGGGAGTTGGGGAATGTCGATCTTACGGCGTAATGAACATTGGGGAAGGGCCGGAATGGGGATCTCTGGACGACGGGGTCGGGTTATACTACATTCGCGATGTCTTACCTGTCAGTCCTCATGTTCGAGCATTAAGAAAAAAGCAACCTCCTTTCCGAGGCTACCAGGCCACGACGGGGATCGAACCCGCGATCTCCTGATTACACATCGTAGTCAGACGCCGTACCATTTGGCCACGCGACCCGAGATGGGAGTTTGTGCGGCCGCCACTCCGCCACACTTACTTGTTGTCTCAGTTCTTCATAATATTCTGGAAACTTGAGGTGTGCTTTGAGGCATGGAAGTTGTGTACTTGAGGCGGCTCGGCGAGCTTGAGAAGTTAGGCTTTGCGGGATTGAGGCACTTTCCCTGCGTCCCAATGTGTGAGGCCCACTTGGTACTACGCATGGGAAGCCGATCAGAAGCGCCACTCTGGACAGTTGGTGAGGTTCGACAACAATAACGCGTAGAGGAAACTTACTAGGTGTGACCGTCGCCCTTGAAAGGCTTCTTGCCACTCTTGGACTTGACGGACTTGGGGGAACCAATCTCGGGCTTGACCTCGACACTGTCAGAGAAGTACTTAACGTTGGAGACCTTGGAAGATGAGGATGTCGGGGTGTCGGAGATGACTGGATTGTTGTCTTCCTTAGTCTTGACCTCGACAGGGGTGTGAGGGGAAGGAAGGCCCTCAGCGACTTCGGTGCCGGTGGCGGTAGTGGACGAGAGACGCTTCTTCTTGCCAATAGGCCCGACTTCGTTGTCGACAGGGCGCTTCTGTTTGTCAGTTATGCTGAGTTGACCGATAATGCTTACCTTGTCGTTCTTCGAACGGTTTGTGCGTCCGCGGACCTTCATCTCCCAGACGCCAGCAACCTTTCGAACCGTGGCGTTTGTGAGACTGCAATGGCCGTCTCGCGAGCGGCATCCCCAACAGCGGGAAAACATGGAGTAGCGGCCGTCGCCTTGGTCCCATAGTCCGCTTATGAAGCAAAGCTTCCCGAGTGCACGGCACTCGTGACACGAGATATCACCCGCCCTCTTCGTTAGCAGGGACAGAAGCGGCACTCACCCGAAGAACAGCATTACTGGAAAGCCCAGGTCTTGCATCTGCCTTTTATTCAACACAGGGTCTGAAGGCTTCGGAGGCGTGAGGGGAATCCAATTCTCGTTGGACATGATCTTAGTTAGACAATATGGTATGGGGGCGTTGAGGAAAGAAGTAGATTGCAGGGAAGGTTGAACAAAAAAAAAAAAAAAAGAGCTTAGTCGACGAAGGTGGAGCAAGGCAAAAGGTGAGGAACGCGGGGAGGAAGAAAAGGAAAGCTGGAGAGAGTGCGAAGAAGAGAGAGGAAGTGAGAGAGGAAGTGAGTGAGCGAGAGAGTGAGAGAATGGTTGAAAGAGGATGCGGGGATGGGGGAGAACTTCAAAGAAGCAGGGTTCCTTTATATAGGTATCACAAGTCTGAAAGGCCATAGAAGGTCCTGGGGTTCGAGGGAGGAGAAAGGAAAGGTGATGGGAGCGGTTGACTGGACTCCAGAGGGAAGACATTAACAATCACTGAGCGGTCTGGGTGCGAGAGACAATGGAGGAAGACAAAATAGGCCAGAGGGAAGGCAGTAAGTACTGTACATGATGGAGGGAAGGCAGAACAGGGAGGAGTGAAGACTTGTCACAGTGTCAAGCCCAACTGGCCAGTATTCTGATGATGCCCGATGATCCATCTGGATCAGCATCCAAGCCGTTGTCACCAACATACACAACAATTACCCCAGTCAGTCCAAAGTCAGTACCAGCATGGCCATCTCGCAACCCAAACACTCAATTGACTTCTGCACATATTCATATCGATGACCATCCCCACATTAATCTCCCACCTACGCCTGCTGCTTCTTGATCTCATCGAGCTCAGCGTTAGCCTTGGCGATCCACTCCTTGGCCTGCGCAAAGTCCGCGGCAGGGTCGCCGCGGGGCGCGGGCTTGTTGGGCACAGAGAGGCCCTTCTGGACACCGGGCCGGGCTTCAATGCGCTGGAGCCACTTCTCGAGCTTGGGGAACTTTGTAATCTCGACGCCGGCCCACGCGTGCGACTTGACCCAGGGGTACACGTTGATGTCGGCAACCGAGAACTTGTTGCCGACGAGGAAGTCGCTGTTCGCGAGGCCGTCCTCGAGGACAGAATACAGGCGCTCCGTCTCCTCGATGTAGCGCTTGATGCCGTAGGCGGACTTCACAGGAGCGTAGCGGCTATGACGACTGTTAGTAGGGGTGGAGGGTTGTGCACAAAGCGTAGTGGGACACTCACAAGAAGTGGTTCGCCTGGCCCTGCATGGGTCCAACGCCGCCGTGCGCGAAGAAGATCCAGCTGATGGCCTGCGAGCGGAGCTTGGGGTCCGTGAACCAGAACTTGCCCTCGGGGTCTGCCGTCAGTCAAAGGCCACTAACTTCTCCTGATTACTCACCATAGTTCTCGGCGAGCCAGAGCTCAATGGAGGCGCTCTCAAAGATCTTGTGTCCGCCAAAGTTGTCGTCCACGAGCGCGGGGATGCGGCCGTTGGGGTTGATCGCGAGGAAGTCGGCGTGCTTGACCACGTCAGCTCAACCCTCCGGTGGGCAGAAGCTTCCCACTCACCTTCTGCTGGTTCTTCCAGATCTCAATGGCAGAGACGTCGTAGCTCAGCTCGCGCGCCGCGAGGTCGGGGTACGCCGCGCGCAGCTCCTCGAGCAGAACCGAGACCTTGTACCCGTTCGGCGTGCCCGCCGTGTACAGGTGGAGCTTGGGCGGGCCCTGGTTGGGCACCTGCCCGGCCTGCGAGGGGCCAAGGGGCGGAACGGGCGGCGCGTCGGCGATCACGCCCGAGGAGAGAAAGGTCGCGGTGGCCTCCTTGGTGGACATGTCTTCGGTCGTGGATGAGTACTGGCGCAGAGGTGAGAGTTTGCGTTGCGCAAGGATGCTTGTGCGGTTGGGGTAGATGTGCCGTGTTGCGCGTGGGAGTTTTGATAGGCGACTAAGCATTTGGAGGTCGGGCTCGCTTTTATATACCGTCCGCCGGCGCACCGGGACTGGGAGATATATACACGACGGCGTCACACGGTATGCAGCGTCACGGGGGGTGGAGGTCGTCAACAGGTGGGCGGAGCGGTCAGGACCGATGACGTGATTATCATGCGGACGACGCCATGCGTGCACGTTCCCAGCGACTTTGCGCGCGGATGGCGTCGTTTACAGCAATGTTTGCTGCATAAGCAAGTGTCTGCGCGCAAACATGAGTGCTTAGTGAGCAAATTTCTATTAATATTGGTCCGCACGGTCGGATTGGTCTGCTCAGATAGACATTAGAAAAAGGTCCCGACTGGCTGATTGCTCTTACGGATTGTGGGAATCTTGTCACCCATGAGTCTGTGCGGCCTCGGTGCTCGGTGATCTTCTCTTCTTGGTTCAAGGACATGAACCCCCCAACACTTAACCATCCCGTCTAACCCGTTTCACACCTCTTGGCACCCATCTCGTCTGCAACAGCTCAGCTCAGTTCACCATCCTCAATCAAGCTGGAACAGCGCCACCATGTGGTCTCGATATCTTATCGACCCACTTTCCACGCGCCGATCTCTACTGTGCCACAATCTTGCTCCAACAATGATAATTAACTCGAGAAACCGGCTCAATCTCATCTGCACTATCTAGTACAGAAACTGGATAGATATATGGGTAGCTAGTGTACTAACTAGCAAACCATCACCGGCACACGCTGGAGTAGGACGTGTTCCAAGTGGTGGTGGGTGGATTTACCAGCCAGCAGCGTCCTGGGAGGCGCCGGTGGCGGGCTCAGCGGCCCAGTCAGCCGACTGGGGCTCAGCGGACCAGTCGAGGGCCTGGTCGGTGGGCTGGGCGGCGAAGGCGGCGTCGGTGGGAGCGGCACCCCACTCCTCAACGGCGGCGGGGGCAGCGGCGGCCTCGGCCTCAGCCTCGGCGGCGGCGGCCTTCTCGGCGGCCTCACGCTCAATCTCCTCGGGGTCGCGGTAGAAGAAGAGGTCGGGGAGGACGTCCCAGCCCTGGGGGCCGGTGGGGCCACGGGGGACGGTGCCACGGAGACGGAGAACCTCACGGCAGAGGAGGTACCAGAGGAGACCGATCGAGTGGCGCGACTTGTTGTTGCCGGGGATGGCAATGTCAACAAACTTGAGCGAGGCGTCAGTGTCGGCGAGGGCAATGACGGGGATGTTGACGTAAGCGGCCTCGCGGATGGCCTGGTGGTCGACACGGGGGTCGGTGACAATGATGAGGCGGGGCTCCTTGAACGAGCGGGTGATGTAGTTGGTGAACGAACCGGGGGTGAAGCGGCCGGCAATGGCGGTGGCGCCAGTGAACGAGGCGAACTTCAGGACAGCGCGGTGACCGTAGGGGCGGGCCGAGATGACACAGATGTCGGCGGGGTTCTCGATCGAGGCGATGACACGGGCAGCGAGGACGAGCTTCTCCCAGGTCTTGCCAACGTTGAGGACGTGGATACCGTCGGCACGGCGCTTCCAGACGTACGACTCCATGGTCTTGTCGCAGTTCTTGGTGCCGAGGTGGGCCTGGGCAGCAAGGAGGAGCTGGATGTCCTCCTCAGTGGCGTTGAGGGCAGCGGGGAGCTTGGCAGACATGGTGAAGGATTGTGGGGTTTTTTGGAGACGTTTGGGGGCTTGCAAACTTGGATAAAATTCCTCGACGAAAAACGGTCTGCAGAGTTAGAAGAGCGTTCCTAGAACGGGCCAGCAGGTAGCAGCGACAGCAACAGCGCGGATGAGGACGGAAGAACGTAGGCGGGTCAAACGGGCATGGCATCGAAATTCCAGCAGAGTCGTAGGTGGCATGGCAGCGGGTTCCAACGACGAGGACGAGCGACGGAGCCAAGGCACGCCGTCTGGGACGTGCGCAACCCCTCACAACCCATCTCTCACGTCTCCGACGCCATCACGACACTTCCATCATCCCTCTCCCGTCTTTCCAAGACCATCACAAGATTTCCCTCTCGCCGATTTCCCATCTCCTGCCATCGCCATCGTCTTCCGCCCCGAGCCCTCAAGTCCTCGCGTTTTCTCCAGCTCGTACTTCGCACGCGCGCGGTCGCGGTCGCCATCGCCATCGCTCTCGCTGTCGCTGTTCCTGGTCGGCCATCGCAACTCACCAAGGACGGGTCCGGTATGTGGCAAGCAGCACTTTTTTAGGGGTTGGAGGAACAAAAGCTATGTTCGTACAGACTTCATTCACGATCGCGACCACGGAGCGGCATCCGGCCCAGCCAGACAGCCAGCGGAACACCCACTGGGTGTTTGCCCAGCCAGCCAGGAGCCAGAGATTCCTTGCGTCCAAGTTTCTCCTGCTTTGGTGTGGACAAATTCGCCACATTTATGAATTTTGGAAGGGCCAATTTGGAGTTTCGGCGTTATAGAATTTAGGTGTTCAGAAGTGGAGGCCTACTTTTTAGCATGCCTACAGCCAAGGTACATAGGCTCGCAGCCCTTCCTTTGCCGATGGCACGGAATCAAAAAAAAAAAAAAAAAGAAAAAAAAGAAAAGGATTTTGGTCGATCTCTGTCAGGTGACCTGGTGATCCGGTGACAAAGTTCATAAGCTCGGGACGGCGACCGCATGACCAACGTGTGCATGGCGTGTGGCATGTCTCAACGTAGGATCGCGTAGCACCACACGAACAAATCCCGAGACCCCTCTCCCGTTCGGCACAGATGCGGCCTAAAGCGTGTGAGGCGAAGAAGGCATATGACCTTCTCGATGATGAATACTGATGCTCGTGTGCCGTATCCCTTTCCCTCCACGCCATCGGCACGCGGGGTCGAAACGCATCTGCGCATCTGGCCCTTCCTGAACCGTGGGATTGGATTGGAATTCATTCTGTTGGAGCCGTGGGCCGTGGGGCCGGCTCCACCGAGCACGAGATTGCAAGCACACGCATTCATTGATGCAGGCGTGCATAATAAAATGTGTTCATGGGTGTGTATGTGTCTGTGTGGCAAATCTTGGTGGATGCACTGCACTGCTGGTCCTGAGCTCGGCCTTATCTTTTCTCACCGCCATGATCATTATTTAGATTGCACACACCCACTGCTCAAATGACACACGGGCTCTGTTCTGGACTAGAGTCTGCTTTGTGGCGGCAGATTCCGTTCCTCGCAACATTATTCGCTAATCCGCTAGCGGCCAGCTGCTAGACGATGCACGGGAAGCCATCTCTGGCTTCTTTTCCTGTTCCGCAGACGAGGGTTCTCATATCTGCATCTCTGCAGTGCCTGCGTTGCGGACGGAGGACTGTTGAGTTCAGTAATTGAATGCCTGGACAATGCATGGAATGATGCTGTTAAACTGTCAACACCAGCATGGAACCTTTCTGTATCTGTAATGCACTGTTCTCAACATGCAAAGAGTTTTAATGGCGATCACTATTCCAGCAGTCCATGTCCACTTCGGCAAGTTTGCCGTTGACGGTCCTTTCCATGACGTCATGCTCACAGTCCTAAACATGCCCCAGCGCCCCAGCTTTTTCTCCTAATGCTGCCACAGACCCACTTGTTTTTCCTCCTGCTCCGCCCACCCGCTGAGGCTCCCTTGCCATTCTCGGCAAGCCGAGAGAGAATATGTAAAAATGCAGAGAAAAAAAAAAAAAAAAAGGGCAGGTCGGTCGGTGCCTGGAATAAGACCCAAAGCCTAGATGTCTCCCTTTTTTACTCTTTTTTTTCTTCTGCGATCGCCTTTATACTCCCGCTCTTCTCATTTCTTTTTCTTCCCTGGCTGGCATGCCTAACCTCGTTTTTCAATATAACACATATTCCATAGGTGTGCCAAAAGTCCAGATCCGGCGAGCCTATCTTAAATAAATGGAAATTTGTCTTTAGGCGTGCGGATTACGTACGTTAATTGTTTGACCAATGGCCAATGGCTGGATTAGAAAACGTGGAATAGCTGAAGAAAAAGTGCAGAAAGAAAAAAAAAAAAAAAAAAAAACTGAACCGGTCCAAACAATGTCACTAGGTGCTGGGCCGCTGACCTGTGGGAGTGAACGAAATGAACAGATCCACTCGGCTTGTCCTGTCTATCAGACCGCCCCCCGACCGCCCCAGCCGAAAGAGCAGTACGGCGGCAGAGCCAAAACGGAATGCATTACACACTCCCCTAAGCCGTATATCCCTTCATTTTTTGGGTTTCACTATCTATCCTCCCCCCCCTTCCCTCTGCCCCCCGCACCCCAATCATTGACAACAGTTCTCTACGGTGGTTGTTGCCACCCGAAAACCAGAAAGAAGAAAAGTGATTTTTTTTTTTTTTTTTTTTTTCGCTTGGATCAATTAGGCTGCCTGTTTTGTGCCTTCCCTTCTGTGCTTGTCTGGATTAGCTCTCATTATCCCAGCTCTTTGTCCTGCCACCCCGTTCCCCCCGCTCCCCCACCCCGGTCTCCCCGAGTGCCAACATTATTCTACAGTAGATTGATCCATTATCATTCGTGGCCACTCTGTTTAGGCTGGCCAGGAGAGACCAGAGAGTAATGCAGTACGCTCAGTCATGTCAGTAACCCCCCCCACAGCCCACTCAAGTTGCATAGAACACTATCTGGTTCGACACCCCTTCCCCCCCTCCCCCCGGGCGTACCGTGCTGTACCCTCCTTGTGCCCTCGTTTTGTTTCGTCCGTCTCTTTTTTGTGTGGTTGTTTCTTATTCCTTGTTCGCTGTCGTCGTCGTCGTCGTACCTACCCTTCCTTCCCTGTTATTCTCCCTCCCCCATCTCTTCTTCGTCTACGGCAAAGAACACAAACCACCACCTCAACCACCTTCACCACCACCGACAACACCACTCATCACCAACTCCATTTGTTTTCTGTTGTCGTTTGCCTTCAGACATTTTCTATTTCATTTTCTTCCTTTTTCTGTCTGTTTTCGTTTTATCCAGTGCTACTTTTCCACCTTATTACCAGCCTGGACCCCCACACGGATCACATCACAACATCGCATCACATCACTTTCCCTCCTTCCTTCCTTCCTTCCTCCCTTCCTCCCCGCATTCTGTCTCTTGTTCTCTCCATCTCCCCACCTCTCTCAACTGTCCACCACCTCTTCCTAACTCTTCGCTCGACCATCTCGCAAAACAACACCATTACGCATTTTCAATCACCTCGCATTTGACAACAAGCAGTGTTACTGCCTGGAAACTGGTAGGTACCACCTTGCCTCTGCACAAGCTCTGCCGCCGTCCTTTTTCTCTGCCGCCGTCCCTGGATGTCAGCTTGCGTCTGGTCCCACCACCCACCCAAGATACAGATACAGAGAGCGAGAGAGCCAGTGGAGAGAGGGAGAGCCTGCTGGCTGTTGGGCATTCTACGTTCAGCCCACCTCGTTAACTTGGTTGCTGTTCCCCTCATCTGTCACAAGAGTAGTGCGATCTTCTGTTGCTTCCTGTCACAATCGCTTCTGGGTATCCTCGTTCTTGCTCTTTTGGCTGTCATCTTCTGGTTGCTTGCTGGCGCAACTCACCAATATTTTGTTATACCCAAGCTCACACACTATTGCTCTTTCCCCTCATCGCTGTTCGCCGTCTCCGCTTGGCTGTTTAGATTTCGTCCACCACTCTGCCAACACACCACTCTTTTTTCTCAAAACAAGGTCGCTCTCGTGCTTGCACAACAACCCGAAAAAGGAGGCCGCCGACGGTAAAACGCTACGATCTACAGTTTGCCTCTCGTCCAAAGTACTGGCAGCGTAAACGACATTCCCCAACGAGGGCCGTTTTCCACGTTTTGCCACTGCATCACCACTCTGTCCCGTCCTCTCGCCACCCGTGGAAAAGGTGAACCTTTTCGTCAACAACCGACAGTTTGGCCATCCTGTTTCTGTGCATGATTGCTTGGAACAGTATACACTAGCGCTTATATTTTCCCTACCAAGTTTCCGCACAGCTACCACAATGTCGTCCTGCATCTCGGCCATCCGCCGCGTCGGAGGTCAGCAGTAATTATCGCAGCTTTCACTCGTCAACGACGCCGTGCGAACCCAAAACCTGGCCAACTTTGAACTCGTCCGTCGTCGTCTTATCGTCGTCACTTAGCCACCTGTCTACGTCTCTCTCCGAACTGTCGAACCGTCGCAACCCTCTGCAATCCACCAAAAGTGCAACAACAGATTCCAACGACCATCACCGTTCAACAAGCAAGTTGGACTTGGAGTTGGCTTCTTTTTTGTCTCTCTTTTTTTGCTTTGCGGGTTTCTCGTTCTTCTTTTCGGGTCTGAACCAGGTCTGGAAGCTTTTTCGGTCTCTTCCATCGTTTGCTCTTTGGTTTGCTGTCCTTCTGTCACTGGTCTCACTGCAATTCGCCACCACGCCCCTCCAATCTCGCCTCAATTCCCATTTGCCACTTTGCCACCGTCATCCGCCCCTCGCATCCCACCAACCCAATCCTTGCCATTGAGTGTGTTTCTTGACTCGGGTATCACCACAGCGTTGTGTCTACCATTCCTTGCTGTTGTGCATCAATCAACGCCGCTTTCATTTCCGCCCCCCTTAGTGTCCTCGAGCCAGTTCTATCCCATTGGCGTATTTTCACCCCCGTCCTTCTTTCCGCCCTCGTCATTCGCCACCGCGCCACCACGTCACTCATCGCATTTGCCGTTTGGCCGTCAGGTCCCGATTCATCCTCCACCACACACACACTGCAATAGGATCCCCCTTCCTAGTTTTCCCTTTTACCGCCGACATCCGTATACCCACCCACACCACCCACCCTCATCTCCACCGCCACTCTTCTCCACCCCATCGTAAGGTCGCGCGCTACAAAAAGTCTGTTTGTTTGCGTCACCACCCTGCGATCATCTTCTAGTCACACCACCACCGGTCTCGTCTTCAGTGGCAACAAACGTCCTGTCGCCACTGCTGTGAACCTCTAAAGGCGCGAAGAAAACGGTTGTCACCCCAATCAATCATAGTCATACCGACTACCGCACTTCTTCGCCACCCTCCCCTTCCCTTCCGCCCACAACAATTCAACTATGTCTCGCACTGCGACGGCCACCCCGCCGCCGCCACTCTTCCACCAGAAGACTGCGACACCTTTAATGCGCCATGCAAGCAAAGGTGTTCAGCGAGTTGACACCCAATGTGGCTTCCAACGCCATTTCAAGAAGCAACCCAAGTCATCTCATGCCAGCTCGGTAAGCCAAACGTCGCCGCTCAAGGAGACGGTCGTCCCCATGTCCGCAAGTGACATGCTGGGTATGGGTCCCTCCAAGAGCACGACCCCGGATCCCATGGCCACCGCCATTGCTTCGTCAATCTCTTGGCGCGAGGACGACAACGATGCGGCTTCGATTGCCACATCGGTGCCCTCCATGTCTGGTGGGAGCACCAGCTCGGACGTGGCGACGTTGGTTGTCACCCCGGAGACAACGCCATCATCGTCGATCTATGGAGACAACTCGGACATGGCCAGCAGCATGGTGTCTGCCAGTGCCAGCTACTCATCGATTCCGGCGGCCCCGTCGCCTCGCTCGTGGGTCAACGGCTTTGGTAAGATGGCTCGCGCCGCCGGTATTATCAACCCGTTTGCTCGTCGTCGCGAAGGAGAGAGCCCTCGCATATCCTCATCTCCAGCGCCGATGGTGCCCTCTCCTAGTATGCAGGCTTCGCCTGTCTCGCCGTACATTGCGCCTTCCCCAGTGTCAATCGCTCCTTCATCGACGTTGATCTCGCCCATGGCATTTACGATTACTCCTGCGCCAGAGGTGACGGACATGTTGGATAACCCGCTTCCGCCTCACGCTCTTCCAGCTGCGGTCGCGCATCCCCACAACATGCCCCCAGCCCTTGCTCCGGATTCGCCGAACATTGACAACCCCGCAGAGGCTCTTCGTCGCTACGAGTGGTCAGAAGCCCAGCGTCGCCAAGTTACCGAGTTTGCTCGTCTTTGCTCGCAGTGGCCTCAGAGCAGTTACAACCTGTCAAAGTTCCCCCCTGGCACCCAGCCTCAAGGACAGTATGTTCCCCAGTCGTGGGCCAACCCTCGGCACGTTGTTCGCACCATGCAGAGACAGTCGGATCTCGAAAGGCAACTTTGCGAGAGCGGCGGCACATTCCACCCGTGCAGGCCGAGCTCGACGCGCAGCTCGTCGACCGATGTTGACTCTCTTGGCTCCGCTCCCAGTGCCTTCTCGAGCGCTTCTCGCCAAAGCTCGCTCGCCACTACGGTTTCCGTTGGTGTTGAGGATCCCCTCTGCGATGCTGTTTGGGCATCAACCAAGAAGTGTCGCGGCCCTGAAGCGACTGAGCCCAAGACGGCTGCCGCGCTGCGTGCCGCCATGTCTTCCCCCATGGTGGAGGCTTGGCGTGGTGAGGCATCGATTATTTCGGTCAGCTCTGTCTCTTCGGTAGCCTCCATCGCGACATCTGCCGACGAGAGCAAGACGTCCTCCGCATGGGCATCACTCGCCAACTCGACCAAGTCTCTCTCCGAGCTTGATAAGATGGCTGAGCTTGCTACGACGGATAAGATGGATGTGGACGAGCCTGAGCCTCTTGCTTCGATCCCGTCAATTCCCGGATCGCACCCCTCGCCCCTTGCTTTCAGCGACCTCCCCGTTCCGACCCGTTCTCCTTCCTGCCCCGCCAAGCGCCCTCTGACGTTTATTGCCGACGATGATGACAAGCGCCGTCGGGTTGTCGAGTCCATGGCTGTGGACGACATCGAAGCCACGTTCACGGACGAACCTGCAGCGTTCGCCCCTCTGACCATGTCGGCTTCGGCTCCAACCCTGCCATCTCCTCACCCTACTATCATCGGTGGCCATGTCGTCAAGACATCGGACACCCATCCCCTTGTCATCTCCCCGTTCCTGCCAACTGACATTCTCCCTACCTTGGGCAAGTACCTCGTTGCGCCGACACATGGTCGTGAGCAGCCTATCATGCTTGGGTCTGAGATCGACGTTCCATCGTTGCTCCTCTCGTGTGCTGCTGCCCACCAGTGTCCCTCCGAGGCTGGCCCTGTTGGTTCGGGAAGTCAGACGCCTGGCCCCAAGACGCTTATCTTCAACCAACACCGTCAGGTTGGCACGCGCCGCCCGACGACCCTCGGCAACCTGCTTCTTAGCTCGTGCCCTGGAAAGCGTCTTCGTATGGACGGGCCTGTCAAGGGCCGTGGTCCTGTCTGTCGCGATCTGGCAACGGACATGCGCAGGATCAAGAGCACCGGAACGGACGCGATTGTCTGGTGAGTAGAGGTCTCATTGTGTGTTCCAAATGCTGACAAGAACAGCTGTCTGGACGACGAGGAGCTCCGTCTCCTTGGCGTTCCCTGGGAGCAGTACAGAGAGATTGCATCCGAAGTCGGCCTCGACGTCATCCGGTGAGAATCAGCAGATCGACCGAAACACAAGACCAAAGACGCTTACCAATTTCAAGCCTGCCTATGCCTGATGGATTCACCCCCGTCTCGCTTCAGCTGTTTGATGCTCAGGTGTCGCTTATCGTCACCAAGTATACACTTCGTGGCATCAATGTTCTTGTCCACTGCCGCGGTAAGTAGTATCAATTACAAATCAAAAGACGAAGGGCTGATGGTTCAGGTGGTATTGGTCGTGCTGGCCTGACTGCGTGCGCCTGGGCGATCAAGATGGGCTTTGTCCAGCCTCACCCTTCGCTCGCTGTGGACAAGTCCAAGTCGCAGCCTCAGCCTCCTCAGCCCAAGAACAAGAGCAAGTCCCGCTCGCAGGCGCCATGCCCTGTCGTCCCCGTTCAGGAGGAGGAGCGCGCCATTGTTATGAGCATTGTCGAACGCTCGATTGCAATGATCCGCTCGCGCCGCGGCCTTAAGGCCATTGAGACCATGGAGCAAGTCCAGTTCCTGGCCACCTACGTGACCTGGCTCCGCGAAAGTCTCGCGTAACAGATCCACCAACCCACCAACCCCTGTTTTTTCTCTTTCTTGTCTTCCTTCCGGCCAACCTGTATCTGTGTCATCGGCACTGCTATCCCTGTCACCTCGCACTGAACTGAAAACCCCCCGAAACCCACCCGTTGTTCCCCTCACATACCTGCACAATGTCCGTTTTGCATTCTGTCCGCGCAACATTTGTCTCGGCACTGCATCCCCTCATTGGATACCCCATCGCTACAGTACACCGTCGTGGCGACCGGTTGTTCTGACGTTGAAGCCAGCAAACGCATCAAAAATCTCCATCATATAACACACCAACCAATCGCCATTACCCCCAATTCGTCATCCTCGCAATCCCACCAATCCTCACCTCAACCCCGCACCCTCATCCTCACGCACCCTCGCAAGCAAAAGCCCGTTATCATCTATTCTTTTTTCCCACTTCCCCTTCCCCTTTCCCCCCCAAATCCCCACAAAATTACCATTGTACATGTTGTCTTCTGCTGACAACACCTGAAAGTGATATACTAGAGTGGAGAGTGGTAGACTCGAGAGGAGAGTGGTAGAGTTACCAGGGTAGAGGTAGGGGCGGATGCACATTGTCGAGCTCGCGGATGACTTGTGAGGTGAGGGGGATGGGGAGAGCAGCGGGGGATGGAGAGATGAAGAGCGAGCGAGAGTGACCGGGTCAAAATGTGTCTCGAACGACAAGAGTGCCACGCTAACATACCGACTAGACTTTAGTGAGTACTCTTTGTCTTCATGCCTTCCCTCTACATTGTCCTATATTTTAGTGTCGTTCTGCCTGTTGTAACTGGGCACATTGGCACCTCATATGCATAGCTACCGGAAACATTGAGACCGCTGTTGGCAGAGTCTACATCTATCTGTATGGAGCACAATCAAACAAAAAGTATGGAGGGCTGCTGTCGTCGCTAACTCGATCCTGCATTCACGTCCCGTCAGCACAGTGGCAGCTGTCTGAATGTATCGAATCTGTGTGGAAGCCAGCATGGTCGCATGTGCAGATTTAGTTCAGAGAAGACAGATTCGAGACATTTTCCCCTCCATATATATGTGTGTGTGGGGGGAGGGGAGGCGAGGATCAACTTGTGTGCCCTGTAGGTCTCATGCGTGGCTATCTGATCCTTTCTTTTCTGCCGGTCTTATGGCTACACACGGGATATATAGAAGCATATTTGTTGGAAACTATGTTACGGTACGCGCTCGCCGCCTCCTCGGCGCGGGGTTCCATCGCCCCGCTCAATGGACTGGATCACGGGACTGCACATTTCAGACCGGGGGAACTCGACGACAGTTCAGAAAGTGGGCAGAAGGGAGGACGGAGGGCAGAGGGCCGCTTGGGGATCGGGGCTCGACCGCATCCGATGCTCCTGCCACTGTCCGTCCTCGCTGCTCGTCTCCGGCCTTCTGTCGTGAGCACGGTTGCCGCGGCCGCACTCGATGCCAGAGGGGGCGACCTGGGTTGCTATGTATTCGCTCACTGTGACTTTGTGCTGCGTGCTAGTCAAGTGTATGGCGGAGTGGACTGATAGCGAGGACGGTGGTGTAGTATTGTATATACGCCACGCAGTGGTATATCCGCTCGGCATTCTTTTGGCCCATGTTCTCCGCGACCGGCTTTCTAGAGCCATATGGCACCATGACAGAATCGCGATGACCCGTCGTACGCAGGTACATACGCAGACATACAGCACATTGATCCAAGGAGCTGGGTCAACAAGCGCGCATAAGCAAGGGTCTAGCCGCTCTGCGCTGTGGGGTTGGGCGTGGAGGTGTGGGGGTGCGGGGGTCCTTAGATCCCAGTTCAGCTGTCAGCTGTCAGCTTGCAGCTGAAGCGATCCAGCAGGCCAGCAGTCAAGCGATGTCGGATAGATTTGTGATGCTGCTCTGAAGTTGCACGCCGTCAGCCTCTCTGCACTCTGCGATTCTTACCGTCCATGACGCCGCGCACATGACTGCTTGCTCCACACCTCTGCTCGTTTCGGTGTATGTTTACAGTCGTTTTGGAGAGTACCAGCCTTGTCAGTGTTGACCCAAAGGTGGTTGCGGGCCGGCGGTCTACCCCACTTATTCAGTTCCTTGACCTTTTGGCCCTTCCCCTGTATCCCTTCCGATCTGGGCATCTACATCCGGCATCCGGCGACTCGATCTCCGTCCCCCCGCATTCATTCATCCATACTCGGATACTCGTATCGCGTTGTCCACCCTCCATGCTGCATGCTGCACCATCAACCACAGGCACTCAATGGAAGAAGAAAGCAGAGACGTAAAGGATCCTGTACCGGAGTAAAGGATAAACAACAAGAACTGCTAAAGGAGTCCCCGTGGCCGCGTGGCCACCCCCTCCTCCCGGCCTCCACAGCCTCCACTCGCCTCCACCAAACTACTAACAGGTCCTTGTAAAGGGTCCAGGCAATGTTTATTAGCCCACCATTTTTATTAACCCCCTTTCTTTTACTTCGCCCATTTTCCTCTTCGTCTATATATCTCTCTTTCTTTTGTTGTCCATTGTCAACAAATCCCACCCTCGTGCATCCATCTTTCTTCATTTTTATCCATTTGTCAACAATCAACAATCTCTACTCGTCGACGCGAGCTGTCGCAACGCAGTCGATCTCGAAACTCGCATTCATTCCCATCACCGTCATTAATCATTAGCGATTAATCATTAACGATTACGAATACGAAGATCGTCCCTCGATACACCCTCCCTCCCTTCCCCGCCTCCACCTCCACCGCGCCCAGCGCTCTGGTCACGATAGACGGCAGCACAGGTAACGGCCACGGCCACCGCGACGGCATCGGCATCCGCATCAACAAGAAGAACAGCAGTGGCATCGATAGCGGCTACAGCAACGGAGAGCATAACGGCTATACCGGTGGAGGTCACGCCCAAGAACAACAGCACCACGCCATGTCCCCGCCGAACGCGGACCCGTACAAGCGGCGCACCTCCAAGGCGTGCGAGCACTGCCGCACTAAGCGCACAAGATGTTCGGGCCAGAGCCCGTGTGATGCCTGCGTTTCCCTCGGCCTCGGGGACGCGTGCTACGTGAGGGAGAAGGCTAGGCCGCGGCGGTGAGTGTCCTTCTCTGTCACACCATCCATTACTGTTCCTTTCCTGCCGTTCCACTGCGCTTCTGTGCGCGAGTGGGCCTTCTGAGACAACCAAACACAAATGAGAGACGAGAGACCCGAGACGAGGAACGAGGCGATATGCGAGATTCCTGCGGACAACCGGGGGGCGCACCTGCTTGCTGTCAGCTCCATGCATGGTTCAACCGGACCTCAGGTGGCCGTTCAGGTGCACCTGCACTTGCCCGCCGGACCTGACCGTCCCCCGCAACCGAAGGACAACCACGGCCCACAAGGACCGTCCCTCGGTGTCCTAGTGGCCGGTCCGCATGGCGCCGCCATCGCAGACCGGACCGGCTATGATCCATTGCTCTGTCTCTATGTTTGCTCCATGGTGCATCCTCCGTGATCCACCCACCCACCCACCCACTCACCCACTTGAATGGAGCTCCACCACCCCCACCTCGGTAATACAATACCATCGGCGGCGAGCAGGTTGGAACACTTCCGAGTCAGGTGCCCGGTTGTCTGTTGTGGCTGTCCTTGGCGTCTCGGCCTTGGGTCATGAATGCCGATGGGCGTGTGTGTCGAGGAAGACAGTGGGTGCGAACACCACCTCCGAGGATGAAGGCACCCCACTTGTCGAGATCCGAATCCCGGATCGGGACACACAAACATAGAACCTCCACATCACTGCCCGAGATACCTAACCGGTGATCAACCGTGGTGTCCGACGTGCCGCATACTTTTGGGTACCCTACTGCTGCCTCCCCTCTCCCAAGGCCCTAGTCGTGGTCGGGTGTATCATAAACATTTGGCTGACCTCAGCGCACCAGCGGCATCGAAGCGGCGCCGGAAGACCATCTCGCCCGATACGCGGTTTGGCGAGGGCCATGCCCACTTTATTCGTGACGTCGAGCTGGCTATCGACAGTTGGCTTGAGAGCGCTGGTGAGTGCCAAAATGGCCGGGATCACATGCCCGCGGCCGCGCTGCAATCGGACGACAGGACAACAAGCGCGGACACCGTGTCATTGAAAGGCACCATCTCGGACCACCAATAACTGACATAGACGTCGCTGACCCTAGGCCACACCGCGCGCACCTCCCTCCCGGAGCCGGCACGGCTGGCATCGCTAACGGGCACTCCGCTCCCAAGCGACCCCGATGAACTGGCCGCCATGGAAGACAGGCTGCTGCACATGTACCGCTCCGTCCAGCATTTTGATTTCCTGCCCACTACCCGCATCAGCGACATGTACGCGCGACACCGCACGCTCCCCGAGTCGCTCGTCCACGACCAGCGGGCTCTCATCGCCTCCGTCATGTGTCTTGGGCGTTTGTCCGAGCTCGTGTTCGTCCCCACCTCTGAAGGAGGGCACAAGATGCGTGCCATTCCCCCAGGAGAAAGCAGAGAAGACGTGACGTACTTCCGCCTCGCCCTCGCGCATCTGGATCAATGGGGCGCGGCAAGCTGCACGGCTCTGTGTGAGTAACGTACTGTGCCTCGGGTGGCATTTCCTCGGGACAGCAGCTGACCTGGTGAATCGGATTGTCCCTTCTGGATTCCGGCGCAACTTGTTCCGCTCCAGATACACTACACTGCCTCCATCTCTTTGCACAGGTCGTCGGAGGGCCCGAGGACACGCGGGAGCTCCTCGGCGCAATGTGCTGGCATGCCCGTGAACTCGGCCTCCATCGCCGTGAGACGGCGGCAGCATACCCCGCGATGGACAGGGTAGGCCAGCTCTTCTTCAGCACACTGTACAAGGACACGTGAGTACCAGATGACCCGAGGACGCTGGGGTTTGGTGGGGCGGGGATGCTTCCGATGTGTGAGACCGCTGGCGGACAAGATTCCAAACATTCGCGGACTTGGCCGATTCATTACGTTGATTTTGTCCTCGCGGGTATCGGAGTCCGGATTTGGAAACAACTCTACAACCGGCGGCGCTGTTAGCCGGATGTCGGGAAAACCTGGGCCTGATTGTGAATTGTGGAGGCGCCATGTGGGGTTTGATTATGGAATCTGCCTCATCTCGTGACCCATGTACGCACCACCAGCCAGCCACCACGGTAACTACGGCGCCACCAAGTGGCATGAGAATGCGTGGCGATCTGTAATGAGTGCATGCCCGTAGCAATGACCGTGGTTCCAGCGCAACCCGCTAACGCTTAGCTGGTTCTCGACTCTGGTCGATGCACCACCGTTCTGTCGTTGGGGCGAGTTTGAGTACGATGCCGAGGTATCAACAGACGCCTCCACGACGCAGGGTGTTCTGTCGCGCTTGGCTATCCTGGAGAGCGAGCTGCTGGCTACGATCCACTCCGGCAAGGTGGACACGCTCACGCCCGATTTTGTTCTCAGCACCGAGAGCCGGTGGTGGCCCCTGATGCGCGAGTGCGGGGACGAGCGCAACGACCGCCTGTTGGCGTTGATCCACCCGTACGCCGACATTCGCTTCAACTGGATCCGTCTGCTGTTGCGCGCGCCGTGCCTCTCCCATCCTACACTGGGCGCGAGCAGCACGCCCATCGTTGCACGCTCGCTCTCGCGCATTTTGCACACGTACGCGTCGCTTGCGGCCGCCAACCTCTTCCATCCATGCTACTCGCAGCTCCGGCGCATCGTCACGTGCGGCCAGCTTCTTGTGCTGTGCCACACGGCGCGCGAGCTCGGGCGCCACGAGAGCGAGGATCTCTTTGCGGTCTTTATCGCGCTGCTCAAGGAGCACTTGGGCTGTTTCGACTATGTGCCCGATCTGATCCAGAGCTTTGAGAGCGTCGGCGCCTTCCTCGGGCTCGCGATCCCGGCCAGCGCACCCACCCCGGCACGCATGATGGAGATGCCTGAGCTCCCGCTCATGTTTGACTATTCGCTCCCGTCGTGGTTTGACGCCGTGTACGACCCGCACCACATGGTCAATGTGGATGGGGAGAGGATGGACGGCATTCACCACGAGGTGGACGGCATACATTCATGAGCGTGCCCCGTGGCTGGGATGGCGAAAGAGGGGGAGGGAACGACAATTGGAGATTGGGAAGAGGAGATATAATGTGAGGTGACAGGCGGAGGGGAGGAACAACACGATACTGGGATTAGGGTACGAGATTGGGCCTGGGACATGTTTCCATATCTTGGGACAGTTGTAGCGACGCGTCCGAGTGACGCTGGGTTTTGGGTTGGTTTCTTTTATTTGGCTGTGGTTGTGGTTTGTTTCAACACGGACATACATAGGTAGGTAGGCAGGCAGACACGGGTAGGACTTGAATGTATCCTGTACGATTGGGCTGTGCGTACGGTACGGGTAGAGACGCTGGTGACAGAGACAGATAACTTGTGGAGGACACGCGCGTTTCCACGGCGTGCGTTGCGCCACGTCTGCGGGCTCCACATCCAGTGCATGAAGAAGATGAACGGGTGGGTAGGTTGCGGCGTGAGGAGGAGGCCAGAGATTATAAGCAGCAGGAAGGCGTCCTCCCCCGTGGGGACTGTGGGGACTTGGTTGCGGTTGCCTTCCTTAGAGACACTCGCACTTGTGTACCGCGTTCGCGGTGACGCCTGATTGGGTTAAGGTTAGCATTCAAGTCTCCTTTGACTCTGAGTTGACTCTGAGTATCTTTGCCAATGCAATGTACTCGCAGCGGACGGTCCGGAAATTCCGTCATCCTCGGGCGTGTAGCTCAGTTGGTAGAGCGTGTCATTAGCAGCCCGCCCCCTCCCCTCGCCGCCCAGTGATCAGTGAGGAGAACGGACAGCGTATTTGACAAGGTCTTTGGTTCGATTCCTAACTCGTCCAGTGCGGATGGCCTCTGAGAGGTCCCCTCCTTTTTGTTTTTGGGTGGCCGTGACGGAGTCGTACAGTATCTTGGGGAGTGTGAGGCGTTGGTGAGAGTAACAGAAACAGACGCACAGAGGCACAGAGGCTGGTGGAACAAGTCCCCATCGCGAGATCGAGAGGGCTCCTCAATACTCGAAGATCCGCATTGAGGCGAGATATCGTATCTGCCCGCGTCTGCATTCATAGCGACAGCGCGTCCTACCCCGCACACCCGGACGAACTGCCAATAACTGGTGGAAAACACTGACTCTCGTCCGACTGCCCTCTATATAATGCGCGGTACGCAACATACGCGGCCGCGATATGCAAGGAGGGACAACTGACAAGCTGACATGTGCCACACTGCCACACGACGGCAGGGGGGCGGCGCATGGGCCACCACCGCTCATGCCTCGTTATATCAGTCGGTAGATAGTTTGACTCTTACTCCACGGATATAAGATATCAAAATGTCATGGGTTCGAGCCCCATACGAGGCTTGCGAGCTTGCACGGGCAACTGTGCTTGTGTTGGAGCTCTTTTTGGGGGTCGAGAGAAAGAGGGAGGAAGGGAAGGGGAAGGGGAGGGGAGGGGGGGGGGGGGGGAAGTAGGTAAATGTCATGGACATGACGGCTAGACAGTCTGTACCGCGAAGCAGTCGGTTCCACTATGTCATGTAGCTGATTAGCCTGTTGCTTGTGGCGCTGGCCGGATCGTACAGCAGCCTGTGACGGGAGGGAGGGTGCCCGTTGGTTACGAGCTGTCAGAGGCAGCACACGGCACTACATACATGCAACCCACCAACAGGGTACACGACACATTCAATAGACTACGCCGCCGTGTGACTGTTTCTGTGACATGAGCATTCAGCTGATGAGTCAGTGGTATCAGCGTATGTCGTTCAGTCGACTCGTCCTGATCAAGCCTTCAGCAGTACTCTTACTTTGCCCTGAGTATCCGACGTCGCGTTGCTGCTTTAATTTCTCGATCGACGAAGGAGACAGAGAAGAAAACACCGGCGGGCGCAGAGGTCCAGAAAGACGACGCCGTAGCTGTAGGAGCTGCACTCCTCCTAGAGTCAGTACGCAAACGCAAGTTTATCACCGAGTCAAAGTTGTGGCATCACGCATGTCAGCACGTGCGTGCGCCAGAGTGTCCGCGCGTCGCTGCTATCTACATTGCATGGAGATAAGCGGTACCGTTGCTGCACTGACTGTGATATCAGCACATACCCCCGACGCGGAATCCCGATCCGAGTCCTCCCGCCTGCCTCTCCCTCCATTGTACTGCCCACGTCCACCGTTAGTTCTTCTTCGGCAGCAGTCCTCATCCACCGATGTGGCCATGCCACCATGTCTCCATGCCGTGCACGTTCACAGCCCGCTCATTTCCCGATCTGCGGGGCAGGAGCACATGCCTGCAGTAGCGCGTACACCATCTACTGCCCACCGAACCACATGC
Source organism: Apiotrichum mycotoxinovorans (assembly GCA_013177335.1). Lineage (NCBI taxonomy): Eukaryota > Fungi > Basidiomycota > Tremellomycetes > Trichosporonales > Trichosporonaceae > Apiotrichum > Apiotrichum mycotoxinovorans. The sequence continues at coordinate 569,012 of CP053625.1, read as the reverse complement.
TCAGGAGCATCAAGGTTCATGACTTTATGACCTGACAGGGCCGCGGTGGAATGCAGATTGCGCTGGTGGGCAATGCCAGGGACCGAGATCCGTCATTCCGGCGGCGCCGCTGCTGCTGTGGTGCTGGGGTGCTGGGTATGGGTTTGGCCCGCCGTTATCTTTCAGCCGTTGCCCGCTGTCCGCTGTCCGCTGGCCACTGTCCACTGTCCACTGTCCACTGTCCACTGTCCACTGTCCACTGTCCACTGTGTGCTCTGTCTGCATTGCCTGCACTGTCGTCTACCGATAACATCAACCAGGCACACCAAACCTCCAGACCCTTGCCTTGCCTGTCAGGTCTGGCATCGGCCGAAGGGATTGCGGCAGGGGTGGGGTGGAGGTACAGGGTCCGCGATCCGCGGGGGCTATCGCCACGCACGGGACGGACTGATAAGGCGGCGCGGCGTGACTGGGTACATACAATACTGCAGTTTCGAGCGCGGCAGTGGCGGCGAGCCGACAGCGACGCCCTTCGTCTCGTCGCGTCTTGTCTCGTCTCGTCTCGTCTATCTGGCGCGTATGCGACGCATGACAGATATCGGACAGCACGGCCAGGCCGCAGAATACTAGCGATGAAAAGCCGAAGCCCTCGTATCTAGTTATGCGCGCGTCGATACCGCTGATGTCCAACGACCAGATTTGCCTGAGCAAACACGAATACCGTTGAATGACCTTGTTGATGGTCCGCGCTTTGAGCTGATATCTGTTCCCCGAACATGACGATGATTTCTCCGACGCTGGCCGAAACCGAAGCTATCCGACTGCACTATCCGACTGCAACCCCTCCGAGCGGCACACACGGCGCCTGCCCTGCAACCGGGCGCCAACGGCGGCAGTAGCGCCCCCTTGGAGCATTTATCTTCTGTTCTTTCTTTCTTTCTTTTTTTTTTTTTTCTGGCACAAGTACTGAATAGCCCAGCCATGCCATGCAATGTCGTATGCCAAGTGACTAACCGCCGCTATTCATTAGCGCCGCCGTGGACCACATGTTTCATTCATGTGGGTACGTGGCTGCCGGAGAGCACGACACCAAAAATCAGGGGCTTGAGCCAAGTTGCCCGCGGCCAACGCGGCGGCCTGGTGCCGCCTCGCGGTCGGGCACGGCTGATACGGGCACGGGTACACGGGGCCAAGAGTCGGGAGGCGGCTCGCAGCCGCGGTACTACCGTATCGCCACGCCGAGGCCGAAGCATGCCGAGGCAGGCCGAGACGGAACCGGGGAGTCGGTCATGCTTCCTTTTTTTTTTTTTTTTTTTTTCCTTATGGTTAGTGTGACATGCGTGTGATAGTCGGTTCGTTGTGTGCCGTCACTTCTGCTACTTGTCACCACTTGTGAGGCATTAGATGTCAGCGATTACCATGTCCGTCGTCAGTTCCTGGCCCTGTTATTGGGTACGAGTTCTCGGACGCCGTCAGTTCGTGGTCAAATGAACCTGTAAGGGTGCGGGGTGCCGACGACGTACGACGTACGACGTCGCCACGTTGCCCGCGCTCGCAATCGCACGCCTCGCCTCGCTTAGCTGATAGACAACGGCACATGCTCACTCGACTCGACGGCAGGATGAAAAAGCCTTGATAGCGTCAATCGATAGGGTAAACACCAAAAATGACGACGCGACGCCGGGACACTCGAGGCCAATCATAACCACCACCAACAAAAAGTAGGGCGGCGGGGGCGGGGGCGGGGGGCCAGCGAGCATACCCCGACCTGCACGCCGACTAATATACCCTGATGCCCGACCTACGTTTTGTCACTGCTCGGCATTTACCACTATCATCACATCACATGCGCGCACGGGGGTTGGTCAGCGCGGTAATTGGCGGAATATCGGCGGTGAGCAGGAGCCCTAGGTGGGGGTGCCGAAGGAGGTAGGGTGGGACGACGTGAGGAAGTGGAGTGGGGAATACGCCCTCGAGCTTGAGCGGGACATCCCGCCGGCACCTCCACCTCGGCGCGTTCCCCTCCGATGCTTGTACCGCGAGCCCCACACACTTCGGCGGACCCACCCCGCTCCCCCTCCTGCACTCCTACCCCTACCCCGCCTCCACATCGCAGCGGTGGGACCGAGATAGCGCGGGTACAGTAGGGACGTGGGATAGGGATGTGGGACGGTCCCACATGTGTGCCGCGGAAATGTGGTGGACCCTCAAACGTTCAGACATTGAGACATTCAGCATACTCGACGTTGTTCGGACCCCTCGATGCCTGACTCTCGGACCCTCAGACCCTCGGACTCCCGGATTGCAGAGTCCTGAGGCTGGCCAGGGCTGTCGCCTGAGCTGCTTTCGTTTGGGAGCCTGGAGGTCGGGGTGCGGGACGTCAGATATTGATATACCGTTAACATTGATATTGATATTGATATCAATATTGGTCTTGATCTTCATGTTGCTCCCGAGTTTGAGATGTGGAATGAACACTCAGTATCAGCATTCATGAACATTCATGAACATTCAGTAAAGATTCAGTGAACATTCAGCGGAATGATCGCAACCGCAGCATCAATGAAATATCTAAAACACCGCCTCCGCCCAGCGCTCAGCGCACCCGCCGCGTCCTTCTCGCCATCACGTAGTGCCATCACGCCATTGCGCCACGCCCCAAGCGCCACCGCCACAGGCGCCCCGCCACGCGCCACACCGTGTGCCACACGAGATGAAAACTCTTTTTGAGGTCATGGCTATCCAGCTGTCCAGATGCCACAACACCGGCGAAATACGTTCACACTCAGGCGCGATACTTGCCCGCGCCCGTCCGCCCTCCATGTAATCCTTATCGGCCTCGGCCGTGCCCGCCCAGCGGACCCTGCCGCCCGCCCGCTGTTCTGTGCCACTCGCTGGCGTTCCTCGTCCCTGTGCTCGCATTTTTCGTCCCTGGGACCCTTCGCTTCCGTCTTGTTTAGCTTGTCTCCTCGTCTCCTGGTTTCGCGTGGTTCCTTGGCTTTGCATTTTCTCCGTGCATACTGTATCATAGGTTCCTGTCTCTTGCCGTGTGGGAAGAGACGGAGCGGAGGGGAGGGGAAGCGAGCGAACGAGGGGAAGGAATGGGAATGGGAAGCCGAATGGCGGTGGAGGTCAAGAAAAAGTCAAGTCAAGTGAGCGACGGTGCTGTGCTCCTGGTCAGGTGAGGTCAGGTGAGGTGTCGTGCTTTGGTTCTTGCTTCTTGGTTGGTGGTTCTTGTTGCGCTTACCTTTGCAAGATCCCGAGATCCCGAGTTGGCGTCTGCTTCCCCAGCGATCGATTCCCTTGGAGCCTTGTCCCCGGCCTCCCTGGAGCGTGTCCTGCAAGTACGGTAGGAGTTTGCCAACAACAATCGTAATCGTGCAAGAAAGCGGTGAATACGGGGATTGTTGCGGCTGTGATTGGTGTCTTGTTTGCCGCGGTTCGGTGTCCTACCCCACCTCCCTAGGGGGCTTCATCCAGCACCCAGATGTGCTTACATACTGGCAAAGAATGTCCAACAGAACGCTGGTCGTTGCTGGCTGGGAGTCATGTGAGCGTGTGGCGCTTGGCACAATCTCCTCATGGGTGACTTCTGACTTGATCGTCTCTCATTCTGCCTACGGGCAGCAATGCCAACAACGACAGATAACATCTGGCCGGCCAATACATCCCAGAGTCTAATGTACTACCGAAAACCCTCTAATCAAAACACTGTGTGGAGCGCGTAATCGTGCTCCCCGACCCGCTCGCGGTACTCGTCGTGGCTGACAAACTCGATGCGATCAATGCTGAGGCTTAACCCGTCCCAGATGTATCCCTCTGTGGCTCCTCGGCCGCCGCTCGTATCCGCCACGGAGCGCAAGGACGTTAGTATGCTCCTGCTGCGTTCGTCTGCGGCGCCCTTGTCCTCGGCCGGCGATGCGGCTCCCTGCGCGCAAACTGCAAGACTTTTGTCTCCGAAGCTCGCCAGCAGATCCTGCACGCCGACAAACGTCACGTCCAGGCGCCACTCGGGATCGGAATCCCGCAACCCCGGCTCGAACGCAAGCCAGTCCAGCACGCTGCGAGCACACCGCCCGCCCTGTGCGCGCCGCAGACCAAGCGGCAGCACAATAACGACCGCACGCAGCGTCCACATATTGTACCGTTTACCAAAGGTGCCGATCGCGCAGTCGGGGTGCATCGCAATGACGCACGTAGTCACGTCGAGGGGGTAGGCGGCGGAAGCGGACCACTTTTTTCCGGCTCCCTGGGTGGTGGGCAGGGGGAAGAGGACGCTCGTCGGCGCGCGAAAGTCGTACAGATCCTTTGCGGACAGTCCGCGCGCGCGCAGGAGGCGCAGGTGCGGGAACTTGTGCGCGAGGGCGCTGGGGCCGAAGCCGTCGAGATCGAGGATGCGCGCGGGGCGCAGGGCCGCAAAGCACGCGTCGTCTGGCAGGCCGGCGCGGAGCCAGTCCTGCCCCTGGGTGGACGGCTTGGAGAGCCAGGCGTCGACGGCGGGAATCGCGCGAGTGTGGTCGTCCGCGGACCGCGCCGCGATGACCATGCGCTCTCGCTGCTCGCTGAACATCGACCACCGCCATGGCCGCCAGGCGTCCCGTTTGCGCGATATGACGATGTGTGTGCCCACGTCCGCGTCCGCTTCCCCTCCAGGCTGCACCGAGTCCTTTTCTGCTCCGCTGCAACTCATGGGCCTGCGTCGAGATCGGTGTTGTTGTAGCGCAGTTGGAGCAGTGATGAGCGAGAACCGGAGTGGCGTCCATGCAATAGCTGAGTTGGGACCCGAGATGCAAAGACTGTCCGTCGCCACCAGCGGACGCGTCCCCGACGCCCTCAACGCTGGCCGCACACTGGTGGCTGCGCGATGGAACGACTGACGAGCTGACACTGGACCTCCCGCGGTCTTGGCATTCGTTCCACATGGCACAACGTGGCGAAAACGTGGCAATCACAAGGACCGAACATGCCGAACAGCACCTCGAATCAACAAGATGGCGGACATTATCTCACTGTTGATTGGCTTATAGTTAGCCGCGGTTCGGTCTTTTGAACACTCTGGCCCTTATGCCCCTTTCAGGCATTGACGGCATTTGATATCCGTGACATCCCATTACAGCGGACGGGATCTTGGCTGGAGCTCTGGCAAGTTCGGAAACAGGGATGATGTGGAGATTGTGGACCAGGGATCAGGGGGAAATATAGAATTGCTGCGCAAGGAGGTAACAATATCCCAGACAAAGAACAAAAGCAGGAGCAGGAGAATGCAAGGAAGAACGGCAAACCGAGGGATTGTTCAAGAGCAATTGACCCTTGGCCCCTTCAGAGCTCCAGAGGGAGGTTGTCGCCTCGGATATCCCAAGGAGAACCACGCAGAAAAGAACGAAGAATGCAGTGCGCCAAAAAGAAGACGAGCAGGAGCAGGTGGCGGCGGTGGCTGCTCTTGTGACCTCGTGACTTTCCGCCTTCACGACCTCGCCAAGGTCCCAGAGTTGCGTAAGTTGCCCGCAGGCCACAAAGCCGTCAGTAAAACCCAAAGGGATGATTTCTGCACGGGGCATTGACTGGTAATGTGATTTGCAGATCCCCAGATCCCAGATCCCGAACGGTTGCTGACGAGAGACAAACGAGCAAAAGTCAAACCCACGTTGCCATGATGTAAAACATTCTTTGTTTGTCTCGCTTTTACAAGTGTTCAAGTAAGTGAACAAGTGTAAGCGCAAAGAACGCGAATTCGCCGAGACAGAACCATCACCGCGGCTGTTTCTGCGCTCATGCCGAGGCCGGCAGGTGCCGAGACCGCACCGCAGAATAGAAGCTGTTTGTCGTCAGTGTCAGTTGTCAGCGGTGATTTCTGACTTGTTCATGTCAGCACGTTGTCAGCAGAGGTGACGTCTCGTACCTCCACCAAATGGCCAAAGTGGTTACGAGCCGACGACAAGGTTACATCCCCTCGGGGCTGGACTGAGTGCCTGCTTCCCTGGCAGGACCTAAACGAGGCATTTTCTATTTCCATTTTCTATTTTCTATTTTTCCTTGTCCTTGATTGATAAGGGCTTCCCTCAGGACAGGTCACAGTGAACGGGGTCCGGGGTTCTGGACGGCGACTAAACACCGTTCGGCAAGAATGCGCTGCGGACTGCGCGCCGCCTCACCGATAGGACTGCGTCAGCTCACGGGTGTGTGCCTTCAACACCTTTAGGCGACCACTGGCTATTGGACATTTCTTTCCTCGATGCACGGCAAACTATGGAGCGAGGCAGCATGGAGCCGCATCACTCAGTCGACGGCGATGAGCACCCAGCGCGGAGTAGACGTCAGGCAGCAGTGCGGACATCTACTCACCACATGCTCTCCACGCACGCGCTGTGTAGAGTTCGTCAGCTCCATGCAAGGAATGATCCTGATCCTGATCCTGGATCCTGGACAGGCTCAACACCGTGCCACCAATGATCCTGCGAGGATGCGTGAGATATGGCTGACGGGGGCAAGGCGCAAATCCGGGGCAAAGACAATCCGAGAACCAATGATTGGGGTCGCGGAGATGTGCGATACGCCTCGCAGGCAACGGCTTTGTGGTCGTCCAACGCCACGTTCCTACGCTCAGCAGCTGATCCTTAGCAGAGGCAGAGGACGGAGCATAGTGACAAGAGACGACTCGACATTGGACTGGTTGCCGACGGCAGGAGGAAGGGGCAGCGAAAAGGGCCGATAGGGGCACCAAGCTGCAACTCGGTATTGGGTCTCGTCACCTTGTGGCTCTGTGCGCTCCTGTACTCCTGTACTCCTGTAGCTCCTGTAGCTCCTGTAGCTCCTGTAGCTCCTGTAGCTCCTGTAGCTCCTGTAGCTCCTGTAGCTCCTGTAGCTTCTGTAGCTCCTGGACTCCCTGTGCGGCGACATACCACCTGGTGGAGGCTTGGAGCTTGAATTATGAATATCCAGGATCCGGGAGGGGCCCAACAAGCGACACGGGCGACACGGGTCTTAACAGCCTAGCGCTTGTTTTGCTGGGGCTGATTTCCAAGACTTTGTCGCTAAAACGCCAACGGCGGTGGGTGCCGAACTTGTTCTGGCCCTCAGCTTAGCAGCCCAACCAGCCCAGAAAACGGTTCCCAAAAACCCACATTTTGAGTTGAGCGGCCAAAGGAATTTACGATGCAGCTTTTCGAATGATTACGAGACAGTCCGATGAGTCGGCTTTGTCGACCCTGTTGACACACTCCAGGCTCCATGGCGGCCAGAGTTTAGACGCCGTTGCTCTCCGTGTATGCGTGTATTTACCTCGAGACTCTGGGGGCCCAGTACAGGTACAAAACAGTATGTATCTGCATACCTGCAATGCATGGCATTGAGAGGGTCTCATAGGCCACTGTATCCCACTGCGTACGTGCGTGCGGGGTAAGCCCAGCAGTCAGCAGGAGAGGGAGCCAAACGAAACGAAACAAAATGTGGATCCGTGGCGAGATCCAGAAGACATTCCACACAGGCACACAGCACGGCGAGAAGATACCCCAGAGGCACAGCGCCATACGACACGGAGGCCAACTGGCGAGCTTAGCGACTGCCGACACTCGAGCGTGAGTGTGGGGCAAGGTGCCTGGCGCGTATATTGTGGATTTGTGACTATGCGACCTTGGCCTTGGTGTCTTGTGTCTTGTGTCTCGTGTCTTGCTCTCGCGCTCTCATTGCTCAGTTGCCTGTCTAGCACTACCTAGGCTGGTGCCGTGCCGCCGGTACCCCGGCGACCGGACCGAGTCGAGGACCACCACGGGGCCGCGGGGCCCGGGGAACCCACACTGCAAAAGTCTGGGGCAAAGAGTGGGGTAAAGTAGCCCGGCCAGGGCTTGGGCTTGGGGCTTGGGCGGCATGGCCCAAGAAATGATTTTTTTTTTTCTCTTCTTTTCTTTCTGGCGGGCTATTCAAAGAAAGAAGAAAAAAAAAAAAAAATACGAACGGCACGGGGCCAGGCCAGGTCCCCTGGCAGGAGCAGGAGAGAGCCTAACGTGACTCTGGTGGACAGAGAGCAGCTGGAATTGGAATTCTGGGATATCCCAAAGCCGTGACATGCCTGATCTACAGACGGGGGGGGAGGCGGGGAGGCACGGCAAGACGAGGATGAAATGGATGAATCCGCTGTAGTTGGGGAGAGGCTAGAAGAGAGTGGACACTCCGTTCGCGGACAAGAAGCCGCACTGCGGACAAAAGTGGAGTCAATGAGCGCGCAAATGCATATCATAGCTGTTATCTCATAGTACCATGCTCGCTCGCTCGGTTGTATGCTCGTCTGTCTGATATCTATCTATGCGACGTGCAACTGCGTACAATGTATTCGTTTGCAGACTGGCTGATGCGCTGATGCGTATCTGTGCCATCTGGCGAGGCGGGGGTCCGTTGAAAGGGTAACAGGGTGAGCCAGGTGGTGTGGTAGTGGCAGCCCAGGGTGAGTGAAAACGAGGCGCCCTTAATGTTGATAAGGCCGGAGTCACCGGCCGGCTCAACCAAAAGGGACGCTCGCGCGTGAAAGTGGGTGGGACCTTGGCCGCTGGCCGCTGGCCGCCCCCCGCAATCCCCAAAAGGCACAGAGCGAGAGAGAGAGGGGGAGAGCGAGGGAAAGAGAGCATGCGCGCGTCCTCGACGCCAGAAGCGCCTCGTCTTCTGCCGCCCGTTTTCCACCCTCCCCTTGGAAATGGTGCCCTCCACTTTATCCTTGTGCTACCCCCTGTCTCCATGTCTTGTGCAGTGCTGGTGCGTGTGCTGGATGCTTCTTAGGCTGGCTGACTATTGCGCTGCTGCTCTTCGCCGCATTTGACGTACTCTCCCTGCGACAATGTGGTTGCTTGGTCCTGCTGCCCGTGCACCCGTTCCGTTCCACCCCCCCCCCTCTCTCTCGTCTCCCTCTACCTCCCTCTCTCTGTCCTCTCCTGCCCGCTTCATGCCTTGACTTGCCATTTACCCTTGGCTCCTGCCTCGTCTTTCCCCGATCCGATCCAGTTCAACGCTCGGTTGCTTGCTGACTGAACCCCGCTCTCCCCTCTCATCTATCTGTTGTCCTCGTCCAGGTATATCCTTGATGTAGCCGCTGCCAGAGACATCTACATCTACAGGTATCTTCCTGGCCTTGCCTTTCCCTCATTTACTTCATATCATCGCTCTTCTTCTCATCTCTCTTCTTCTCATCTCTTCTCATATCATATCATCTCGTATCAACGTACGCTCTTGAAGCACACGCACACCAGTCTTGTTCACCACTTGTATACTCGTGCTCGTTGTACACCACACAATAGTCAACGGTTGTAACCCCTCCACCCCATTTCAGAGCTCGACACCACTACCACTGTCAGCTGTCGCTTGTCACCTACCTACTGCGGTCCTGGCCAACTTCAGGACAAAGACACCACTCCAACACCAACGACCCATTGTCCTACCACACCACCACACACCACCACACCACCACACCACACACCACCACACCACACCACACCACACCACACTACTACCACACCACTACCACCCCCGCCTCATCATCACACAATGGCTCGCGTCATGCCCCAGCCTGCCTCCCCTCCATCCGACACTGAGCGCATCTACGCCTGCCAGCACTGCCCCAAGCGCTATGCACGCAAAGATTACCTTGAGCGTCACGAGCTGAACCGTGAGTAAAAAAAAAACCCTGCTGTGATGTACGCTATTGTCGGGCGGGATTACCTCCGCACGGCAATACGCGGATTGGATTTTCATTGTGTGTGTTGTGCCTTCGGCTCTCGGTCACCTGGCTGTTTTGTCAACCGACCCCCTGGCCGGCCCGCAAGCCCGACGAGTCGGACCTGCCGACCCACAACCAGAGTCGTCTCTCCGCCGCGGCCGCGTAACTTCGTGTGGCATGTGGCAAGCAGGAACCACCATGCATTTCCCACACCCATTGATGCTGTCGATGATCATCATCTCTTGTGTTCAGCATACATCCATGGCAATGCATGGATAATCAGTCAACCATGAAATGAATCAATCAATCACCTCAATCAATGACTAACCGATTTTAGACACACGCCCAGGATCCGTGTGCCCTGCATGCGGCAAGGGCTTTGCCCGTCCTGATGTCCTTCGCAAGCATCTTTCCACATCATGCAAGTCGCGTCGCGGAAGTGACGGCGACGCTCCCGCACCCTTGACGACTGCCGAGGAGGACGCCCTGGTCCCGCGCAAGCGGAGGCGGCCGCAGCGCCGGGCGTCTACGACGAACGCTGGTTCCGAGTCGCTGTCACCAGCAAGCTCGGACGAGGGCGGACCTGCCCGTCGCCCCCCACCACCACGCCCCAGCCTCTCGTTTGACGAGACGACGACTTACGACTATGCTGGCCCTCTGTCTGCCTCGTCATCAACATCAACCTCGGCAACGGCAACGGCTGCTCGCTTCCCCATCCGTCGCGAGCTCGACGCCCACGCCCGCTTCGCCCCGTCCCTCCGCATGCAGCAGCAGATGCCGCAGCTGTCGCCAACCCGTTTCGAGCGCCCGAGCGACCCGTCCCCCGACGGCCCGGCCCGTGTCGGCGCCTCGCTCGAAGTTCCCCTTGCCCCCGCCTTCGCTGCCACCCCCGAGAACCTCGACCCCCTGGATCCTCTCTCATTTCAGTCGAAAGAAGCCGACTGGCATGTCGCTGCCACCACTGCCGCTGCGCACGCGACCGCTGCAAAGCTAGACGTCCCAGTGTACCCCATCCTGCCCATCAGCTCGTCGCTTGAGAGCCCCGTCGTCGACGTTGCCGGTGGTATCCACACCGTCCATGCCCACACTGCCACCGACGTTGCCCCTCCGCTCGTCACTGGCGCTGGTAACGGGCCATGGAACCCCACCAACGAGGCGGGCAACAGCATGGATGATATCTTCACCTGGCTGTTTAGCATGGCAAACGCTTCGGCTTCCGTTTCCGGTAAGTAGACATAGCCATTGAGAGACGACATGCTGAAGCCAGATGCCGAACAGGCCCCATCCGAGCCTGAACTGCCCATTCCTGAAACTGTCGCTGCCGTGCCTAGCACAGAGGCGGACACCCACGACCCAGACCACGACACAAGCCACGACGACCACCCTCCATCCCCCACCCCGCAAAACAAAACCAGCAGCCGCAAACGTACCCGCGACGCGTCCGACTCTCATCATCCCTCTGTCGACACGTTCCCCCATTCACGAAAGCGCAAGCTGCTGGCCACTGCTCCCTTTCCACCACTACCTGAAAGCTGGGACGAGTCTGGCTGGCGGTTCCCTCCCCCACGCGACGTGCTCGACGAGCAGGCGCGTGATGGCATCCTCTCGCTGTTCGAGGGTTCCGCCCGCGACGATCTCATGTCCCCGGCATTCAGCTTGGGGCAGATGAAGCTCTATTTTGAGCTGTATTATATGTGAGTGCCTCCAAGGGGGAGAGCACGGAAATGCAGCGTGTAAGAAGCACCATCAAGTATAAAGTAATAGTAGGCAGGCAGGCAAGCAAGCGAGCGAGCGAGCGAGCAAGATCAGCAAGCACGCAAGCCGCAAGCAAGTAAGCGGATGTATCCGTGTCAGATGTTGTAGTTGTCGTGTTCTCCCTTCCAACTCACCTTTTTGTTTTGTGTTCTTGTGCACTTCTTCTGACCACGGCTGACCGCGCAGGCACTTTGCCCCGCTCTATCCTGTCATTCATCGGCCCTCGCTGGGGTACCGCCGTCTTCCGTCAGACTTACTCCTCACGATGCTTTGCATCGGTACTGCGTTTGCGGAAAACAAGGATGGATTCCAGATCGCGACGCGTCTGCACAAGCGGCTGCGCAACCGCGTCTTCGAGGTGGGTGGTGTCTCGTGCAGGCAAGAGCAAGCCGAGGATCTAACGCTAACTCTCGAAATAGCGAGTCGAGGAAGAACCATGTGCTCCGCCCCACTCGCTCCTTACTCTGCTGCTCATCAACCACTTTTCCCGCTCCTACTGTTCGCTGAAGGAGCATGATGTTGGCCAGATCTTCCACTCACCGTCGATCATCATGTGCCGGCTCGCGGGTGTATTCATCTCGTCGTTCCAGCAGCACAGGGTGCATTCCAACCCGCTCGACCACTGGCTTGAATGGGTGCAGGTCGAGGAGCGCAAGCGACTGGGGTGGATGGCGTTCTTGATGGACACGGAGAGCGCAGCCCTGTTCCGTCACTACTTGCTCGTGCACTGCTTCTCAGTGCAGATCGACTGGCCATGCGACGACGCGGTGTGGGCCGCCGAAGAGCCGTTCGCGTGGTCTCGTCTGTTACGCAAAGACGTCTCGCCGCCCTCGTTCCGCCACGCCTTACGCCAGATCGCGGGCCGCGGCACCGTCGCGTCGTCCATGTCCGAGACACATCTCTGGATCCTCGTGCACGGCATGATCTCGGTCTCGTGGACGCTCCTCTGGCGCGACCTCGGCGACCTCTCCATGGTCCACGAGGGCAAGGTCACGTACTGGAAGGACTCGCTCCGCCGCGCATTCTACGCGTTCCGCGACCATGCCGAGCGCATGTTTGCCCGCCGGGTCGCCGAGGGCGACAACCCCACCGACGTGCATGTCTACTGGACCGGTGTGCCGCTTGCGCATCTCGGTGAGTAGGATACATTTATACGTCCCTGTTGTTTTTCCACCTGGCTGACTCCTCCCACAGGCTGCATCCTCCTCTTGTCCGACACCGAGCTCATCAGGATCTACTGCGGCGCATCCAACATTGCTGGCCGGCCCATTTCCCCGGGAGAATGGCACAACGCAAGCGCGTACGTGCACACATGGGCACGCAGCCCAGACGGCGCATATGCGGTGGCCGCCGCTGTCGAGCGTAAGTGTTACTGAGAATGTGTCTCCCCAAGCTAGAGCTAACCCTTTTCCAGTGCTCTCCTCCGTCTTCCAGTGGTCCCACGAGGCCCGCTTCCTCACCGCGCCAACCGTGATCCCGTGGTGCATCTACATTGCTTCGCTCGTCATCTGGGCCTACAGCTCAGTCACCGACGGCAGGCGCGACCTGATGGAGCCGTACATTATGCCGCTGAGCGGCGTCGAAGTCAAGATCGAATCGAGCTTTGCGCGCCGGGACGCCCTCGCGTATCTCGCGCGTCTGCGACGCGTGGCACCGCACGACCTGCCCAAGCTCGCGGACAAGAACAGGTGCACGGGCGTGCTCGCGTACACGGCCTACCTTGTCGGCCTGCTGGGCCGGGGCATCATGGACGAGAGCCGGAGGGTGTTGCTGAGGATACTGCGGGGCCAGGACGGGGACAAGCGGCGGGTGAGATAACTAGTTGTACAGTAGGAATCACAATGTATCGTCCATACATCATACCATCTCGCCCCCAACTTTGGGCAATCAGTCTCCTGCTGCCTCCAATTATACAAAGACTGTTACGCCAAAACTGTAAGACCACGCCTCGCATTCCTCCCTCACGCCTGAACCCGTCCCAGTTCAGCAAGTGGACAAGAAAGAGGAAGCAATCGCCTCGCGCGAGCGCCAAGCTATGCCAGCAGCAACCAAAACATCGACCCCGTGGCGTAATGGTAGCGCGTGAGATTCCAACTGGGATACCTCCTCCTCAAGGTTGTCCGTTCGATTCGGGCCGGGGTCGGTCTCGGCGAGTACGAGGGCGAGAGCGTCTCCGAGAGCTTTTTGGATGGCGTCGGAGGGGTCTGCCTAACAGGCTGTGAGGTTCCGGACGGCTGGAAGTTTATGATGGTGTGCTTTTCGCCACACCGCCACATGCAGACCGCAGAGTGTCTCACCGAGCTTAGTCTCAGCGCGGATCGAAGTGGACTGCAAGCGGATGACGAAGCGAGCATGACTCAGTGGAAGCAGCCTCGGTATGCATCGTTTCGGTCCCTGATGTTCCCTCGGCGTGACGTGCTGGCTCGTTAACGCTGTTCGCCTACGTGTGCAGCAGTACAGTATCCTGCGGCTGGCTGACAAGCCTGCACACGGCTTGTGCATCCGCTTATCGAGGGGGCGTTCAGGCTGCGCACGCGGGTCAGTGTTGGCGTGAAAACGGAAAAGGCAAAGGAAAAGGTCAGGGGTGTGCTTAGAGGCCAGAGGATGAGTCAGAGCGAAGGGTCAGAGTGACTGTCGGAGCGAGCGCCACAGGCGGAGTAGTGACACATTCCGCGCGCATGGACGCCACCGCCCACCTCACCTGTACTTCCCCGTCGGGCGTTGCCCACTGCCCACTTCGCCCACTTCGCCCACGTCTATTACGGCGCTGTGAGAGGCTGTCTTGTGTCATGTACACGCTGGTGATGTGTCTGCTCTATCGTTGCGGTGTACGTTCGACGACGTGACATCCAGCACGATAGCCCACAGAACGTTCTGACGTGGTCATTATTAGCGGGGTGACATCGTGATAGCCCACGACACGATGCCCATAACCAAAATTACCAGCTGGGGGCCAGAGTGGGCTGTGGCACCCGCGACAGAAGTCACCCACGATACTCAAGCCCACCGTGCTCCATCACTTATCATAACTCCCATGAGCAGAGTGACTGACCCCACAAATTCAAAGTACGCACCATCATGACAGTCACGCACCCCGCCCCGCCCTCGCACATCACCCTGCCCTCGGGCGACCGCATGCCGTCCCTGGGTCTCGGGTGCTGGCAGTCGTCCCCCGAGGACCTCATTCCGGCCGTCGAGCACGCCCTCAAGGTCGGGTACCGCCACATTGACGGAGCGAAAATCTACGGCAACGAGGCGTCCCTCGGAGAGGGCGTGCGCCGGTCCGGCGTCGACCGCAAGGACATCTGGATCACGACCAAGCTCTGGAACAGTAAGAACGAAAACGGTACCGGTGGTGAGACTGACCCGCGTAGCGGACCACAGGCCCAGCGATGTCCGCCCCGCGCTCCTCAAGTCTCTCCAGAACCTTGGCGTCGAGTACCTCGACCTCTGGCTCATGCACTACCCGTGCGCGATGGACCCGGACACAAAGGACATCAAGGTCATTGATGTCGATTACAGGGATACCTGGCGGGAGATGGAAAAGGCCGTCGAGGACGGCCTCGTGCGCAACATTGGCGTCAGCAGTGAGTACTGCAGCCTCTTGACTTTCAGTGTCTCTGTGTCAGGGCTAAACATGCAGATTTTTCAAAGTCCGAGCTAGAGAACCTCCTCGCGACATGCACGATCAAGCCGGCGCTGCACCAGCTCGAGCGCCACCCGTACCTGCCTCAGAACGCGTTCATGGCGTGGCACAAGAAGATCGGCATGCACGTCACCGCCTACTCTCCTTTGGGCAACACGAACCCGTCGTTTGCAGACTCGGACACGCTGCCGCCGATCCAGAAGAACGCGGCGGTCGTGGCCCTCGCAGCCAAATACGGCATCTCGCCCGCCAACGTCCTCGTCTCGCTGCAGCTCTCGGAGGGGTGCTCCGTCCTGCCCAAGAGCGTCACAAAGTCACGTATTGAGGAAAACCTCAAGGTCGTGCTGCTCTCCCAGGAGGACATTGGCCAGATTTACGACTCGGTCAAGGGTATGAGGAGGAGGTACTGCGACTTCAGCGAGCTTATTGGGTACAAGTACTATGCCGACCTGGATGACCAGGACTAGAGCACTTGTTGTTTGGGTTCTGTAGGGCTCAAAGAGGGATGAAGTATTGTGACTGTTTGCAATTTGAGTGTGACGCTCTGATTGTGTGTTTGAGTGTTTCTGAAGGGGCTGGTCGCTTCTGGAAGCCGCTTTCGAAATGATCTTGAAGGAAACGAAGAACGATCGACAGACAAATGGTGGAGGGTAGGCGTTCAGAGGTTCAAAAGTCCAGCGACAGATGCAGCAAAGTGAGAGGTTGAAGTCTGCAATTCCCAGTAACTTGAGCGGCTACTTAAGCTCGCATACTCTGCACCCGTTGCATGTGGGGATAGCATTATGGACTATCCATACCGCATGCACTAGAGCATGAATGGTGAAGGTAGCAGTCCAACTTCAGTGGCTCTGCATATCATCAGCATCAAGTACGGGATAGTAGCTCACACAACAGTCTAGTTGGCTTTCGACGACCTTCGGTCCAAAGGGACAAGTGTCCCATTTTTTGTTCATCCATATTCATATTTAAACCATCACAATGGCTACGTCTGCTTCAATTCTCTTATCTCTCAAACTTCCCGAGGATAATACTATCTGTATTCTGTTACTCCCCCGCCGTTAGGCTGAGCCCTTGATGCCTGAACCGACATAAGTGGCATTCAGGCGCATGTTGACATAGTCCCCCGCCGTGATGGGTTCGTACTTCTTGGGGCGGGTCTCCGAAAAAGTACCGGGGACAGCATCAATAGTCATGTTGGCATTGGCGGAGCAGAACTAGGTAATCAGTTAGCCATGACACAGTACGGGGTTAGGTTACTCACGTAGGGGATCGAGAAGCGCTCGCGAGTATTCTCTCCATCCTCGGGACGCCGGGGAGGCGCGCGCACACGGTGCAGCGTGCTCTTCAGCTCGTCGTTCGACCAGCGCATGAGGAAGTCGCCAATGTTGAAGACGACGGCGCCCTTGACAGGCGGCGCAGGCACGAATGTACCGGGGTGGTGCGGGTCCTCGACCTCGAGGCCACCAACATCGTCCTGGAATAAGAACGTGCAGGTCGAAAAGTCCGTGTGCGCGCCAATCCGGCCCTTTTCGCCGCTCTCAAACACACTCCACGGCGCGGACGGGTAGTGCAGTAGGCGGAGCTGGTTGTCCGCCTCGGTGTGGTAGGCGTCGAAAAAGTCGGGCGGGACGTGGGGCATGCCGAGGGCCAAGGCGTGGAGCGCCATTTCCTGTAGGCGCCGCCCGATCGCCATGAAGCGCTCGCACCCGGCGCGGAATCCGGGGAGGTACTTGTCCTCGATCCAGATGTTCTGGCAGCGCTGAGAGGTGGAAGAGCCTGCTGTCAGAATGTAACACAACAGGTCATCGCGGGCCATCTATCTCATAATACGCACCCATGTCAAAGCTCTCCTTGAAATCGGCACCCTTGCCCCTCAACTCGTGCAGCTTCTCGGTATCAAACACCATCTGCGAGACCTGCTCGACACCGACGCCCGAGTATCCGCTATTCATCAGCTCGCGCTCCTCAAGAGTTTCACTCACCGGTGCTGGTCGCCCTGCGGGGGGTGCGGCGCGGTCATCTTGACCTCGTACGGCAGCTCGAAGAACTTTTTGCTCCAGCCAAAGATCGCGTCGACCTCCTCTTGCGGAACACCCGTGTTGATCAGGTATGCAAACCCGACATCGCGGCACGCAGCGTAGAAGCTTGCCCCGATTTCCTTGGCCCGCTGGGAGTCAGCGATAGTCTGGAGGACTGCACCTACCTGCGAGGTGCCGTCGCCAAAGCCCTCAAAGTCGATAAAGGGGATGACGGAGTCTGCTGAGGGCATTGTGATTGTGAGGTTGAGGTGTAGAGTTGTGAGTTGTGAGTTGTGAGTTGATGGGTGGCAACGAGAACAAGAGAAGAGTAAAAAGTTGTTTATCTGCACGAGATGGACATCGTCATGCACAGTCTGTGTTTTATCAGCAGCGAGTCGTGTGGGCAATCTGGACCCAATTCGTGGGACAGCCAGGACGCCACCACTGTGCCCATCGTTGACTTGGTGGGCCACAATGGTGGGCACGTACATAATGAGCTCGCCCACTTCTGTTTCCAACTGTATCTCGCCCACCTGCCCATATCGCATGCGATATCTTTGCTCTCTCCTTGTCGCCATCGTCGTATGGAAGGTAGGCGTGCTTGCGGATGATGTGTCCCCCCCCCACTTGATTCCCAACGAGTCGCTGTCCCATGACTAGAGCAGGTCCTTGGTCATTTTCACAATCGGCAATCAAAACAGTGGGGACCCCAGGGAACCCTCAGGGTATCGAGGGATTGCGCTTATCTCCGCCCTGCCCATCGCCCACCACTTCACAGTGTTGTCTACTCGCCCACCATCGATTGCATCTCATCTGACCTCCTCGTGTGCTCGCTTGCTCAGGAGTCAGGAGATGCGGTGGGCAGGAGAATCGCAGGAGAAATCGCAGGCAGTCCAGCAGCTGGGAGAAACCTTATCGCCCACTGTTATCTGCAACTTTCTTTCGTAACACCTAACACTCCGCCATCGACCGTTCTGCGCATCGCATAAAGACGAGTAGGATGACCGCTATTAGAGAGACCCAGCAGCCCTCGGTTACCATACTTTCGTATACGCATAGACCTAGAACCCCACGATCCTCCATGAGTTCCGAGTCCGATTCGTCCAGCATGCGCCTGACCGGCTGGGCCAAGTGGAAGAAGAAGCTCGAGTGCCCTGTCGACGACGACGCAGGGTACGTCAACGACCGCTGGACCAACCGCGACCTCATCCCCATCCCCCCGGATCGCAGGACATACAAGATCTGGTCCTTTGTCGTGAGTTCTTCCGTGATAACATTGAATTTGTTCTTTGGTGGACGCTAGAATGTGCCCCGCTGCTTCGGTGGGCTGGACCCTGAGGCGGCCATACTCCTAGGTTGTCACTCAACCTACTGACAAACATCAACCATTGACACTTGCTTCCTCAGGTAGCTTTGAGCTTGGACATAGTTGCTGACATTGACAGGTCTACTGGTTTGTGTCGGGTGCATGTCTGAGCGCGTATACCACTGGTTCCTCCCTTCTGGCCTATGGTAAGTCGAACATCAGTGACTGCCGAGGAGGCCGGCGGGCAAGTCACGCACCTAGTATCAGTACTTACTGTGCAGGCCTCACTGCCCAAGAGGCAATGGCGTGCGTTGTCGTTGGCTCCCTCATCACCGGACTGCTCTCCGTTGTCTCTGGAACCCCTGGCGAAGTTCATCATGTTGGCTTTACGGTTATCAGCCGAATGAGCTGGGGTCTGCGTGGCGGCTACTTTGTAAGGATCCCGATAGTGGACTCGTACAGTTGTGTCTGACTCGCTGCTCAGCCCGTAGTGCTTCGCACCTTTACATCCATTTGGTGGTTCGGCATTCAGTCGTACTGGGGTGGTATGGCCGTCTCGCTTGTGCTTGGCGGTCTGAGCCCAAAGTTCAAGCACATGCACAGCTCCATCCCTGCCAGCTCGCACATTACGGTTCAGGACCTCATCGGCGTTATTATCTGGTACATTCTCTACATCCCGCTCGTTCTCGTGCCACCAGAGAAGATGCAGAAGCCCTTCATCTTCTCATCAATCGCGTTCGGTGCCACCTTGATTGGACTCCTTGCGTGGTCGGTACCCAAGGCTGGCGGCGGCGGTCCTCTCTTCCACACGGTTAACACCTCGACATCAAAGTCCTACTCCATGATGCTGGGTATCACCTCCATTCTCTCGTCGTGGGGATCAGGCACAATTGGCCAGTCCGACTGGGTTCGTTACTCGCAGAGGCGGTACTACCCTATGCTGTCGCAACTTGTCGCCGCCCCCGTGATGATTACGTGCTGCGCCCTCGTTGGTGTTGTCGTCACCTCTGCTAGCTCGGAGATTCTCGGCGAGGTCTACTGGTCCCCCATCACCCTTCTCGGTCAAGTGCAAGAGTACTACAACTCGTCGTCTGGGGTGCGCGCCGCGGTTGTTTTTGCCGGTGTTGGAATCACTTGCGCCCAGCTCGCGATCAACGTGCTTCTCAACTCGGTCTCGACGGGAATGGACATGGCGGGCCTGTGGCCGAAATACATCAACATCCGCCGTGGCGCGTACATTCTCGCCGCCCTCGGCCTCGCTTCCAACCCCTGGCAGATCCTCGCTTCGGCCAGCACCTTCCTCAATGTCATTTCGTTCCTGGGTGTCTTCAATGCGCCCATGACCGGCATCATGCTCGCAGACTACCTCGTCGTCCGCCGGCGCCGCGTCAAGATTGAGGACTTGTACAATGGCACTCCGTCTTCCATCTACTGGTACTGGAAGGGCCTGCACTGGCGCGCCCTCGTTGCGTTCATCATTGGCGTCTGGCCGTTCTGGCCGGGCTTCTTCATGTCCCTCTTCGACTCGACCGCGTCCAACGGCTGGATCAAGCTGTTCAACATTTCGTTCCTCGTCGGTCTAGCCCTTGGCTTTGTGGCGTTCCTTGGTATCTGCATCATCTCCCCGCCGCCGCATTACAAGGAGGGACTCAACTATCTCGACGACGAGCGCTTCTGCAAGTCGGTCACGGGTGAGCCCCTCCCCCACCAAGTGGAGAATGTGGAGAAGGCCAAGGACCATGTCACGATGACTAGCATCCAGCCCGTCGCCTAATGTTTCAGTGTGTTGTAGTGAGTATAGAGGGAGAGCGAGAGTCAGTAGGTAGTTGTTTAGTAGTCTTTCAGTTGAGCTGCAGTGGCCGTTGTAGAGAGGGGCGTGAGTGGGGTTAGCTGGGTACGTACATTACCGTAGAGTTTAGTTGTCTTGTTCGCAAATTTCACACAAAATAGTTGAGGTAAGAGTTGGTAGTTGAAGAGGAGATCAATGCGACTGGTGAGCTGGTGAACAGATATGAGCAATCGCAACCTCGTGAACTTCGGAACGGGCAGGAGATCCCTCGGTCGTTTCGTGGGTCGTCGTCGTCCCACACTCTTCCTCAATTGCGCGTTCTTTTGTTCTCCTGAGTCGCAACGAGTATACCCTGTATTCAACGGGTCTGAGACGATGGCTCGCGTCAAGCTGCCAAGCTGCAAAAGTACATGGAACGGAAAGCGAGAACACGCATCCGTTCACATTCATCCATCCCATCAGGTGATCAAGACGTCGATGCACGGACACGGACGGAATTGCCACTTTATTGTCCGCCTATGTCCGCAACCTTCCGAGTTTTTAATGTAACAGATTAGATTGATTAGACATGGTTGAAACGAGACACTAGGAAAAATGGATCTCATTAGAATCGCGTCTCGGCTGAATTTCGGCTATGGTAGCTCCCCGGCCCACGTGGCTCCGGGTAATGACTTAATCGATTTAATGATCTGCTTGGAGCTCCCTCTGCATACACTGCAGCCAAGCGGGGGTGAGAACTATGAGAAACTATGAGGTCACACAAGTGTACACTTGATTTCACTGGCCAAAAAAGAATCGAGTCGAACCAATTCTTTTTTTTTTTTTTCCCAACCAAAATCTTCATGTTTGATTAGTCGACCAAAGCGTTGTCAAAGTGGATTTTATCTTAATTTTGATTCCGTTAATCCAATCAAGTTAATCCAAACCCAACAAATGCTGTTAGGCCTGTGATTATAACCTTCCGTTATTCCCTCCGCCAGGCTCCAGCCCCTCTCCTCTTCCCTGGCCTGTACCCCCCCCCCCCCCCCGGGTACGGCTAAAGACCCTCCTTGTAGCCCCGCCCCTTAGTGTGCTCCCCCGCCCCCGCAGCGACCAGTCTCTGTTGTAGCTACAGTGCGTACCTGCCGGTGGGTGGATCCCGTCGACCTCTCTCGCCTACTCAAACGCCCCCGATCCCACCTCGCTCCCACTGCTTTCCATTGCTACTCGGTTTGACATCTCTCTCTTTCCGCTCCTCGTTCAGCAATCATTCTGTCCTCGACACCTCGACATTGTCCATCGCATCGTCTGTTCCCAACGTCTTGCCACTCTCTTCTCTGCTATCACTGTAACATTTTGTCGCCTCTCCGGATAAACAATACACATCGCACACACAAAGCGCCACCATCCACTTGAACTGCACTGTTGCCATCTCGGGTCGTCCACAAACTCATCTCGCCCATCACCCACATCTCTTCGCTTTTTCTCCTCTGTTACTCTTGGAACTGAAGGCGCCTTCGAGTCATGTCCAAGTTCACCATCACACCAGCGCTGTGGAAGCGCGTGCATCACTTTGCCAGCTTCCCACCAACGGGTGTCTCGCTGCAGCAGATGATCCTGTTCGGCTCCAACCCTTCCCAAGGTACTCTGCTCAAGGCTGCTGGTTTCCTATCCGAGGAGCTTCCGATCCGTCTCGCCCACCGTGTAGTTGAGCTCGATGCGCTTCCCGACGGTCTGTCTAAAATGCCTAGCATAAACCGCGTCAAGGAGTGGTACGCTCAGAGCTTTGAGGTTGGTAGGCCCGCCCCGCGGCAGAAGAGCTCGCTTGTCCCACGGAGAAACAGAAAAGCTGATCTGTAACAGGAACTCATCACATTCCCCAAGCCCAAGCTGCCCCGCGACATTGAGGAGGTTCTCCGCATGCCCCCCGCGCAGCAGACGTCGTTCCCGGTTGCTACCCCGAATCCCTCGCTGGACCCCATCATGAGCGAGGGCGTCATCGGCGGGTCGCGTGCCCTCTACTCTGACCGGAAACCAAAGCACCATTCGGTGGTGAATGGCGGCGTGAGGATGAGAATCCCCATTGAGAGAATGTACTATTCGCCTCCTCCCGTCAACGTCGTCTACCCGCCAGAAGTCCACGAGTACAACGAGGCCTTTACCCGTCTGCTACAAAACATTAAGAAACGTCACGACCCCACCGTTACCTCCGTCGCACAGGGTGTGCTCGAGTGGAAGCGCATGCAGAAGTCGGGACGGATAGGCGCAAACATCCAGGAGTGGCTCGACAGATTCTATCTGTCTCGTATTGGTATCCGCGCGCTGATCGGACAACGTGAGTAAATGTTGTTTAGGTGCTAGTATATGTTCCGGTCTCGGGCAGCGGGCAGCCCCAAACAAGGGGCATGCCAAGAGCCAGTGTCATCTGTCATCGTCAACGGACATGAGAGTCTCCCCATTCCTCGTCTGTGCATTGCTTCCCGACATGGAAATACTCGACCGGATCATCCCAGCCCCGCATCCCTACCGGAGAGACTGAGAGAGTGGCGCTGACGATCGCAGATGTTGCCCTGAACACGCTCAAGCCTCACCCGGACTACGTTGGCATAATCTGCACAAAGGCAAATGTCCACGACATTTGTCACGAGGCGATTGAAAACGCGCGCTACGTGTGCGAGGAACACTTTGGTCTCTTCAAGGGGCCCCCCATCCAGCTCCTCTGCCCCAAGGACCTGACGTTCCCCTACATTCCCGGGCACCTTTCGCACATTTGCTTTGAGCTGCTCAAGAACTCGCTGCGTGCCGTTGTGGAGCGCTATGGCGTCGACAATGAGGACAGCTTCCCGCCCGTCAAGGTCATTGTCGTCGAGGGATCAGAGGACATTACCATCAAGATCTCGGACGAGGGTGGAGGTATCCCCCGCTCGGCCCTCCCTATGATCTGGACCTACCTCTACACGACCATGAGCGACGAGGGAATCCAGAACGAGCTGAGCGTGAGTTGAACTGAAGGCAATGGACATGGCCAAGGCCCGTCCATTGCAGCAGCTGCGCCCACGACCAGAGTGCTGACCCCCAGCAGCAGGATCTCTCAACGGCGGCACCGATGGCCGGCTACGGCTACGGTCTCCCCCTCTCCCGCCTGTACTCCAGGTACTTTGGCGGTGACCTGCGTCTGATTTCTATGGATGGCGTAAGTTTGATCATTAGCTTCATTACTTGTTCCCTTCTTACTTACACCGACAGTACGGAACGGACGTCTACATCTCACTCAACAAGCTCTCGAGCAGCCGTGAGCCTCTGCCGTAAATCGCGCGACGTAAGGATGTCCACAAGAACTTAGGTTGTATGTGAAGTGATGGATGTAGTACCGCCGATCGCGGGGTGTGGTGCAGAGCACGTCCGCGATCCCCCACATCTGCGCAGCCTGTATCACTAACCGCTCGACAGGCGTGACAGGCGCTAACTACCGACAATTACTGATCACTGACCAAGTTTTTGGCCATCTACCAAACACCGCACCCCTCCATGGCTAATGTAACGTGCGGGCGACCTGTATCATTTCCGACCTGCACCTGTGAGTCCCAGGTCTGCACGTCACCCGCGATCATGCAAAGTTCGCCTCAGCCGAGGTCTACAGATTTTGTGCAGAATCTGTGTAATATTCAGCCTTGCATTCAGAGAGTGCCCACAGATTCCACACATCTTTACGCCGGCACGCAGATTCGCATACCTTGGAATGTGTCGAATCTGTTGTTTCTCTCACCCGAATTTGACTGACATTAGCCCGAGCCACACAGATTCCATACATTCAGCGTCCATCGGGGAAGCGCAGCCGAGTTGCGGGGTATGCGTCTCAGGAAGGACTGCCTGCAAGCAATGTCGAGGAAGACTCGGGCCCGCGCGACAGCGACACTGACAGCAGCCAGTGCCGTCTACTTTTCCATCGATATGGGTGACCCAATCAACCATATGCACCACGCTGTAAGTGTCAGTGTGCTGTCCACAGCCGCCTGACCAGCGTGGAGTGTCGGTCCGTGGGCCACCCCTCACTGCTCGCACCGGCCCCTGCTGCTGGTGCGGTATTGAAGCGGTCGATGACTCAGTGTAGGCTTCTCATCCGGCCGTTTGCTGATGTTTAACCCGCTCAAGGCCTTCTACATTGACACACTGAAATCCACACTCGTTGTCACCGTCGACAAAGTGAGCATGTGGAACATGAGCGTATACGAATGCGACTGACAAAGTGCCAAGTCACAGATTCAGGACACATCGTCGCTCAAAATCGGTGCTTCACGTTCGCGATCGTGACTCACAGCTCGATGCTCTAACACGTTCTCTGCGATATCAGCTGAAGCATAAGGGATTACAGGGCATTCTGACGGTGCTTCGGCGTGCGCTACAGCACACACTCGCGGCAGGGACACCTGCCGAGCTTGCCGTGCGCACACTGTCGAGCCTTCCTGTTCGTATAACGGCTAGTATGCTCGCTTGTCACGCGGGAGATCGGAGTTCGATTCTCCGACAGGAAGCATCGGAGCGCGAAGGCGCTCTTCTCTTTTTAAGAAAGAGGCTGTGTTGGCATGAAAGAGGGTGCGGAGCATTGCGACATCGCGACGGAGGGGCTGGTGGCCCTTCATGGTTGATTGATTATCGTTGAATTTTACAGGTTTCGCAGTGCTCCCGCGGCGTAACGATGCCCGGAGATGTCTGAGAGCGTTTTCGCTAGGTGGAGCAGGATGGGGAGGAAGACCGCGACGTCCTCAGTGGGGAAGCACCACAGGTCCACCCAGGAGTCGACCGACGAGCCGTGCCCTGGGGACAGTGCTTCATTACATTTCCAGCCTGGCTCACCAATACCCCGAGAGATAATAATGATACGGTACTCTAATACCTTCCTGACGATGGCATAGCTTGCTATTACGCGGAGATGAAAGGTCCCTCTCAGCTCAGTGAACGCAGTGGCAACGCATTGTGAAGTGTGCGGACTGTGGCACATTGTCGGGCTGCCCCTGCACCCTATGTATGCGGCTGGAGAAGTCGCCGACACCACTGCTCAACTCCGAAGGGGGTAGGATACAAGGGAGAAGAGGAAGGGAGTCAGGGTAGCTGTTGAACGGCCGTGTTACTGAGATAGTCTGTTTGTGCTCCCGCCACGGCCGCCAGTGCCATTGCCGCCATGCCAATCGTGGAAGTAGCCGGCACGTCGTTCCTCTCCAGCCCCTGTGACTCTCGTTAACCACAGCAGACAACGGCGTAGGGCATTCTCAAGCGGTTATCAGTGACTTGCAGTATCGTTAGTCAACACGCAAGGGAGCCGCAGCAAGCCGCATCACTTGCGAGCTTCGAGCTTCGAGCGTGAAGCTGGCTAGGAAGTCTTGAGGGTGAGGAGAACGAAGACGGTCCATCACATCCGTTGCACACCATGCCTCTGCTCTTCGTCCCTTGTCCTCGTCCGACTGCTCTTCGACGAGGAAAAAGGAACAGTCGAGCCCCAGAGCACTCGTGCGTCTTCCTGTCGGAGAATCGAACTCCGATCTCCCGCGATCCAATGACAAGCGAGCATACTAGCCGTTATACGAACAGGAAGCTGTGTGCTTGTGCCTCTGGAGCCCCAAAATCGGCGGGGTGTTGCCCGCCGCAATTTGTTCAGTATGTTGTTTTCGTGACGCAGAAGCAGGAAACTACTACATTCAAGAATCACCTCTAGCGATCTAGGCAAAGAAGCCGCTGTCGAACCAGTGGCGCGTCCAGAGTGCGACGAGCTCGGCGTCGATGGGCCGCGACGACGCAACGGTGGGAGATACGGCAGCCGTGCGGTCCACGGTAAACTTTGTTTCCTTCCTTTTGGTACCGATCCTGCCTTGGTAAAAGTTGAGGAGCTTGTACGTCGGATTCCGGCTCGCGTCAGCGTCGCTGGCGGCGAGGCGGCGCAGCCACTCGGCCGGGTCGACAGTCTCGAACGTGAGTCCCCCGCGGCGCAGGCCCTCCAGCACGTCGGCCCACGCGGCCTCTTTGTCGTTGAGCACGTGGAAGACGCGCTGTGCGCTCTCCCCTAGCACGATTTCGGTAATGGAGCGCGCCGCGAGGTCGACAGGGAGCCAGGCGGGGCGTTCCTCGAGCTGCGGCATGCCGATCGCCGCGGCGGAGCGGAACATGAGCGGCCACGCCTCGGTTTCGTTCCATACGCCACTGAGGGTCAGCTCTGCACCACACAGTGTTAAATAACTCACAACTCGGTATCGCCCGCCAGCTGGCCGATGCGCAGCACGTGCCCGCCTCCGCGCTCCAAGACCTTCTCCACGACCCACTTGCTCCGCGCATACCCGGTGCCTGCGGCCGAGCGCGGGTGCGGTGGGAAGTCCTCGGGCACGAGCGAGAGCGCCTGGCACGTCCCGACCGAGCTGGAGAAGAAGAAGCGCGCACCAGTCGCGTTGGCGAGGTTGAGGAGGTTGACGGTACCCCCGACCTGGGCGTCGAATGAGGAGAGGGAGAGGTTGAAGTTCACCGGCCACGCGTTGTGCAGCACGATCGTGGCCGTCTTGCAGAGATCGTACTCGGCAGCAGAAAGGCCCAGGTTCGGAAGCGACACGTCTGCTGCGAACGAGGTGATCTTGTCCATTGGCACGTCGCGCTTCCGGACGGAGAGGGACTGCTGGACTCGGGCCAGACTCTCGGCGTGATCGGATGCTCGCGAGAGGCAGATGACGCGAGCCACGCGGGGGTTGGACGCAAGCTGAGAGGCGAGGTGCGCGCCGAGAGACCCCGTCGCGCCTGTGAGAAGCACCACCTCCGGTGTCTCGGGTTCCCGGGCGGTTGAGGTACCCGGGACGACCTTGGCCGCCCACTTGTCCACCATAGCCCCCATCTCACCGTACACGTCCTCCTGCGCTGTGGAGCCGGAACGGAGTGCGAGAAGGTGTGCCGCCAAGCGCGCGATGGATGGGTACTCGTACACGACGTTTTGGCCGATCGTGGTGGTAGACCCCAGGGCGAGCGTCTTTGCAACTGTGTTGCGGATCCGGATCGCCTGCAGCGAGTCGACTCCGAACGCGAAGAGGTCCGTGTCACGCTCGACCTGCTTCCCAATGACGCTCTGGACCGTGTCGAGCAGGAAGGCCTCCATGTCGCGCTCATTGTCGATATCGCGCTTCTCCTCTGTCCCAGCCTCGAACCGCTCGTAAATACTGTCAATGAGCGGCTTGAAGAGGGCATAGCACGCCGGCCGCAGGATGGACATCTTGGTCGCGACGGGCACGTGCGTCCCTGGAGGCAGGATCTCGATCATCTCGGGAAGCAGGCGGGAGTGCGACGGCGAAGCGGCATTTGCGGCCTCAATGACAGGCCACACGGCCGCGAGGAATGCCGCGCGGTTGGACGACAGCTCGGCGCCAGTGGCTGACGGCAGAAGAAGGGCACCGATCTGCGGGCGCCCGTCTCCGAACACGATGCATTCCTCGATGAGAGGCGAGTTTCCGCGCTGCCATTAGATCACGATACTGAACACGCAAGAGGCCATTTGACTCACAATAGCAAGCTCGATTGGGACGGGGTTTGTTTTCTCCCCAAGCGTCTGGGTAAGAGTGTCGTCCAGGCGGCCGACGTACTTGACCCAGTTGGGATGTTCGGGATGCACGACAAAGAGATCCTTGGTGGCATAGCTGTTGTCCGGGGTGTTGCTCATAACTTTTCCGGGCCACCCGTCCTTGACGACCACTTCGACCATCTCACTCCCGTCCCCATTGGAGCCACGCGGCACAAGCTCAATGTACTGCTCGATGAGGCCCTCGATGCGAAGCCAGTTCCACGCCTTGTCCGTCGCATAGTCTCTCCGCGACGTGAGCAGCGCACCCGTCTCGGTGGTGCCGTACTGCGAGTACAGGGGCACGCCGGCCTCGACAAGTCGCGTGCCCAGATCATCGGGGACAGCGGCGCCCGCGAACGAGACGGCCTCCATGGCCGCCAGGCTCTGTGTACCCTCCTTTGACTCCTCAAGCAGTTTGAGCACGTACGGCACGGCAAAGTGCTGGACTGGCCGGGTCGGCGACGCGTTGATCACGCGCACAATGTTCGCAGCTGTGATGGGGAGATGAGGCGGCATAAGCGTGAAGGCCTTGCCGTGGTACAAGCAGCGAAAGCTGGGGTCAGAACAGAAGACTGTGAAGTGAAAATATCCCTCCTACTCACATGGAGAAGTGCCCAAAGCCATGGAACAAAGGAAGTGCACTGAATCCAGTCTTGGGCACGCTGACCGCCGCGTTGGCAATCAGGCCGTAGTGGGTAACGTACACGGGCTTCGGGAAGCCGGTGGAGCCCGACGAGTGGAGGATGACGGCGGTGCGCGTCGCTTCCTGCGCGGGCGTGAGGCGGGGCTGGACGGCCGGAATCATGTTCTTGGCCGCGAGGGCGCGCACGCCGTCGGGGCCCCATAGCGGGAAGCGCTTATCGGGGAGGATACCGAGCTCGATGCCTTCCTGCGCGAGGAGACCCTGCGCCTCTTGCGCAACCGACGCGTACTTGGGTCCGTAGATGAGATGCGACGCCTGCGTGAGCTTGCACAAGTGTGCGACTGCGCCGACGCTGTTGTTCACGCTGAGGAGAAGGGCTGTGAGGCCCAGCTTGGCGAGCGCGATCTCGAGGAGGGACTCGTCGACCGCCGTCGATACCAGGACGGCGATGACGCGCTCGGGAGGCACGCCTGTGCTGGTTGGTTGCAAGTCCAGGGAAGCGTAGTGGGCCGCCACACGGTCGACTGCAGCCGCCACATCCGCATATCTGCCTGTCAGAAGGAGGCGCCCCGCTCGTCAAACTCACGTCAAGGTCTGCAACTCGTCGCCAAACTCGGGCGCTCCTGTGTGCACCGCGGGGTCGTCCGGCTGAGTGGCTGTCGTTAGCGCGGAGCTCTTGGCATGTGGCCTTACCTGCTCGCAAAGCGACCAGCTCAGTGATTGAACGGGCATGAAAGGTGGGAGATACCATTGTGATCTGAAGAGAGTGAGAGAGAGGTAGAGAGGTCGTCGTTGATTGCTCCCATCGTTCAGACGATGTCAACGACGTTAAATACATCTAGCCCATCCGGTCTTCCGGCAATCACTCCGACATGATTTAGATTGCCGTGTCGGACCGACGGAGCGTCGGGCCGCCATCAGCCACGTGCGCGTCCGGCACCTTCGGCGGAGGTTGGCACCTTGCCTAATATTATGGACTCAATTTGGAAAGCCGGGCATGACTTAGCCCGCGGCTCCACCAATAGCAATGGGGAAAAGGGCTTCGTAGTGGCTGGTAGGGCAAAATTCAAAAAGAAATCCGACCCCGTGGCGTAATGGTAGCGCGTGAGATTCCAATTGGGATACCTCCTCCTCAAGGTTGTCCGTTCGATTCGGGCCGGGGTCGTCTTTTTTTCTTCCGCCGCAATGCAATGCGCAGATGCCTTCGAGCAGACAGTTGAAACTGCAAGGAAGAGGAGGAGGCCATCGTGCTCGGCTGCGCGGCTGAAGGGTTTTAGCTTCCTTCCGCGGGTGGCCTTGGCCTGGGCAGAGACGTCCATCGTTCTCCGAAGACGTCCATCGTTCTGTGCGATGAGGTAAGTACGGCCAGGGATGGCAGTCGGTAGCACATGACCAGTAGTCCCGTCCTGACGCCAAGGAGCAGCACATTCTTCCGTTGAGAAGCTGAGGATCTGCTTTAGCTTCGATGTCGGCGCACATGACTGTCACTACAGGGAATGCTGGCTCTATCTCAGGATCTCAGGATTGCATATGGCAGCGTTGTGAGGGATGCGAGGTGCTTGTGCGTACGGCAGCGATTTGGGGTGACAGTGCTGACTTGTTGCAAACTCCGTCGCGGGCTCCCTTTTCGGAATGTACGGTAGAAGAAAGTTGAACGGAGCCTCATTGCCACGTTGGGCAGTCTCTCGTGGCAGTTGCCGATCGCGACCTGTGCGCCCCAGAAGCGTTGTTAGGATCGTCATCCTTCTCAGGGCGCGCACGCGCGGATCCGCTTGGGCGTTGGGTAGTCACTTGCGGATGGAGGTGGCGGTGGTCATCGTCGCAGTGGACGTGACTGTGAGTTCGGAGACGCCGCGCGTTGGATTTCCCCTTGTCGCTGACGCAACAGAGTGCTACAACAGCGATACCATACCAGTCTTCTGGGAGACCAGTTGTTTGCTGAGGCACATTACTCGTCCTCCTTCTCTGTCCCCAATGCCTCAAGATGTCCACCATGTCACCGCCCGGTAACAATCAACGAAAGTGACGCCGTGCCGTGACATGCAGGAACAGCACAGCTTCCGAAGTGGACCGCGCGCACCTTTTTGGCTCCCGCCCATGATTTTCCGTTCCACTTGCCGTAATGTTCAGTGTTTGGTTCGGGTGCTTGTCCCGGCAGTGTAGGGATCAAAACGACTGCCCTACCATCAGAAAAAAGCTGGCGGTGGTGGTGCGGATGCTTGCACAGATGACATAGACTACAGAGCTCTGGGGATACCAAGACAGAGAGACGGGGCGACAACGACGAGGATGATGAGTGACAAGAAGGGTGGACAGAGTACGCGCCCCAGCGGGAGACAACAGCGAGGCGACGCGGGGCGAGATTCTAGATATGTGTATTGTAGTGGTGGTCGTGATTTTGTCGTTTCGAAATGCAGGATGCGACCAAACTTTCACGAGCGGAATCTAGAAGAGACTGCTTGAACTGCTCCCACTCCGGCTATCGCTCCGCAGCCCCATGAGCAGGTGGTTGAGCGCAATGGTCGCGCGCCGCGACTCCTCGAGGGACCCGGAGTAGCTGTTCTGAGGGCGCTGGTTGCAGAAGGAGACATTGCCTGTGCGAGGCTTGGGCGCGGCGCCGTGCAGCGTCACCATGATGCTGGGCAGCGGGGAGGAGGGCATTGTGGTGGTTGAGGGCGGTGGGATACGCGTTGGTGGAGCTAAGCGCACGCTGAGGGCGTGAGTCGTACGGAACGGCATAGGCTTGATCTCGAGCTCAAGGCGAGGCGTTGAGAGCAGATTTGAGAGACGCACCTGACGGAGTACGAGTGGGTGTGCGAGCAGCACAACGTTGTGTTTGCTTGAGGAGATGGTGGCAAAAGAAATGGACAAGGTGGAGAGGACATTCGCGCGCTTTATCTATCCTCTTCAATGTCAACTCTGTGTCGAGGTATGTTGTCCTGCGCGTCCACCAATTCATCAGCCCAATGGGTTCATGCACACGCTAATTGCAATGGTAACACACAAAATGTTACACTATGGCCAGATCACTAACCTACCAACAGGCGCAGCTCGGAGCAACTTCCAGGGGCAGTGTGTTCCACTGGTGTAACGCTCTGTCCTTCCAAGAGTTCCATAGAGCGGACAGAGCCTGCAGTCTGCGCAGAGTAATAGAGCATAGTGCAACAGAGCATAGGGCCATCGATCACACAGGTCACACAGGACGGGAACGGTTCGCTCTGCTGGCATGACGGAGTAGGTGACATGCTGCCTTGGTGCCGTTTCACCAATTCACCAAATCCCATGGCTACCTTTTAAGGACCACTAATGCACCAAACTCAATCGATCTGCCCACATCTATCCATTGATGGAATGTGGCGTCGATTTATTATGCGCTACCAGGGTGGTGGGAGGGTGTTGGAAGGCTGGGTGGGTACGGTGACTGCAGCAGCTTGTTGCTGGCAAACCTGGGGGTATAGCTA
Organism: Apiotrichum mycotoxinovorans; assembly: GCA_013177335.1. Taxonomy (NCBI): domain Eukaryota; kingdom Fungi; phylum Basidiomycota; class Tremellomycetes; order Trichosporonales; family Trichosporonaceae; genus Apiotrichum; species Apiotrichum mycotoxinovorans. The sequence continues at coordinate 537,151 of CP053625.1, read as the reverse complement.
GGGAATAAATGCAGCAAGAGGGATTTCATTCTAAATTAGAGCATTCCCACCTGTTCCCGGAGTGCTCTGGCGCTTTGGGAATCTGGGGCTAACACGCTAGCTGTTTAATCAACGGGCAGGGCGGGCTCAAGGGTTTCCGAAAGATCGGAACCGGTCGACGTCGGTGGCGTCTGGGTTCATTCGTATCGAGATCGGGAAACAACAACACATGCGCACCTGGCGCCAATGAGGGTACGAGTGGAAAGTATTATACAATGTTCTCGGTGTTCTGTCGTGTCTTGTGCGGGCTGTGTCGGGTTACAGTACATTCTCTCATCACTCATCACTCAGCATGGTCTCTGGCTCTGGCTTTAGGTCAGGTAGGGCGTCCTCGAGTTCCTGGAGTCAGGATATAGGGAGATATAATACAGTAACCTGTCAAATGAGCGTCTACGTGACTCGTGTCGTCACGTTCGTGCTCGACATGCTCATGCTCGACGCGTCCACCAAACCCGACTCACCGCCCCATGTGTGATGGACGCCGATGTCCGAGTAACGATCCCATCCCACCCCACAAGGACCTTGGTCGCAGGAATCCGGGGTACCTTCGTTCTGTCTTATCTGTCCTCATGAAACCCACCTGGATTCTGTTTCACTGATTGTGTTCTTCAGCATTCAGAATAATGCGGTCTCACCTCTCTTATTCAGCACCAGCGGGGCGACCACAGTTCGGGAAGATACCTGGTGTGTGATGCCGAGAATCAGCCCCTTACAGTGTTTCTGTTGAGGAGTCGGGTTTTGGGGGAATGTGGCAGTGTTGTAACAGTACCAGGTCAGGCCCTTATCAGACAGACTCTAAGAACCCAGAGGTGTAGGAATACGGCACCGAGACACACCGAGACACACCGACGACCGAGACATGAACGTAGGTGCGAGGCGACGCTGACCTGTGACCTTACACATCGCCTCCGTCATGGGTTGTGACGCGACTCATCAGTGTTTTTGTTTTGTCAAGACCTCTTGTGGTAGCGTGCATCGATTCACGGTCGATGTGGAGTTGCCTACAGGCTAGCTAGTCCCATTGTCAGCATTTCAGCACATCACATGTCCAGTGAACGTGTAGTTTCTATGATTCCGACACTTCTTCTGCATCGACGACAAGACTAAAGATTAACGAACTAGTTAAGACAAATAGGGACACTTCAGACAAGTTGCTGCTTCGCAGTTGCAATACCGTAGACCACACGATGAAGGTGGAGACTTAGTGCGCAGCACCGCCGGTGAGAGCCGCAAACTCGGGGTCCTTCTCGATACCGCCGATCTCGTCGAGGTTGTACAGGGGCTTGAGGACGGCGTCCTTCTTGCGGAAAATGTACTTCTTGATGAGGTACGGGATAAACGTGTCGATCTGGTATTTGGCGTGCTGGCTGGTGGGGACGCCAAAGACATAGTCGAGCTCCTCGAGGGTGAGCTGCTTGGTCTCGGGGAGGAGGAAGAAGATCATGACAAAGGCAGTGACGTTGAGGCCGGCGTAGAACCCGAATGCACCCGTGGGGGTCATGGCGGCGACCATACGGGGCCACGTGAGACTGAGAACCGTCGCCCAGAAGAGACACGTCGCGACGGCCCAGCCCATGCCGACCTCACGGTGGGTGATGGGGAAGACCTCGGCAGAGTACGCGAACGGCACGGGTCCCTCACCGACCGAGTAGAAGATGGTGAAAATGTAGATGAAGAGCGCAATGCACGGCAGGCGGGCAGGGTTGGCCTTGCGCGCCGGGGTGGTGGCGGTCGCGTCCGCGCCGGCATCCATTAGGAAGCAGAGACCAGTGGCGAGTAGACTCCAGGCCATGTTGGGGAAGGTCGAGAGCAGCAGGCCACGACGACCAAAGGTGTCAATGGTGAAGACGGCAGGGATGGCAAAGAGAAAGTTGAGAAGACCAAAGCCGAACGACGCCATGAGACAGTTGAAGGCAGGGAGACCGGCCTGGGAGAAGACCGACGAGGAGTAGAACGCAATGATGTTGATTCCACACACTGTTCGATGGTTAGCATGCATGCCTGGAGCTTTTGTAACCATGTCAAGACTCACTCTGCTGGGCAATCATGACGACGAAGGACGCGAGCGTGGCACGGCGGACACGAGGGATCGTGAACAGCTGGCCGAAACGCGTGAGGTAGTTGCTTCCACCGGTGGCGGCGTACTCCTCCTGCAGCTGGCAGTGGACGTAGTAGAGGTCTCGAGCGGCCTGGAGAGGCGAGTTACGGAGACGGAGAAGCGAGCGCATCGCCTGCTGGTACCGTCCCTTCTTCATCAACCAACGAGGGGACTCGGGGCACATGTAGATACCGATGATGAGAGGAACAGCAGGAATAAAGGCCGAGCCGAGCTGGAGACGCCAAGCAATCTTGCCGACACGGAAGACGGCAAGGTTGGCGCAAGTACCGAGGAAAATACCGAACGCAGTCCAGAGCTGCCATGACATGACCAGGCCGCCACGAACGGACGGAGGGACGTTTTCGGCAGTGAAGATCGGAATAGTAGACGCTTTGAGACCCATACCAAGACCCATGAGGAGACGACAGATGAAGAGCTGGTACCAGTTCTGGGTGACAGCCGAGCCGATAGGAGTGAGAAGACAGAAGACCGCAGAAATGAAGATTGTACCGCGACGACCCAGGTAGTTGTTCATAGGGTCGTTGAGCCAGCAGCCGATCAACGAGGCGCCAACGTAGGGACCCGAGTTGACGAGACCAACCAACCACTGGTTGCTGATGGCTTGCTGCTCACTGATACCATTCTCCGCGGTGGCCGTCTCGGGAATGCCAAACTCGTCGGGGAACGAGAGGTTGGCTCCGTTGGAACCGGTCTGGTCCCATCCCTGGACGGCCGCACCGACCGACGCAAGCACAACGGTGATAATGAGCGTCTTGGGCTGGTGCCACTTGTCTGTACTGTAAGCCACGGGCCACGGGACCCTTTAAAGCCACAGCCAACTCACGGGTCTTCTCCATTCGGAGCCAGTTCTTGTCGTCCTCGTCGAGTTCCTCGTAGGACTCGAAGCGGCCGGGGTTCTGGCCAATGAGCGCTGCCTTGCGGAACAGCTGCTTGTCGTCCTGGAAGCCCTGCTCGTCGCAGAAACGGTCGACATCCGCAAAGAGCTCATCCTTGGGAATACCAAACAGGGGGTTCTGGATCCTGTAACGAGTCAGTCACGTGTGGCAAGATGGGGGAAGTGAGAGGCGGAGACGGGGTGAGAAGAAAGTAGGTGGACGGATGGGATCCCTGGCGACGACGCAGGCCATTTTGAGAACGCCAAGATGCGACCCGCCATGCCAAGAAACCAAGAAAACGGGGTACGAGACAAAAATACGCACTTGGCAGAAGTGTTGGCGATCATGTTCTGGACGTGCTCGACATGACTGGAGCGGCGGCGGTCGATGCCCTTTTCATCCTGGTGGTAGTACTCGCCGCCGTCGATCTTGCCGTTCGTGTGGGGGTCGAACGAGCCAACTGTGGCATCGTTGCCCATGGAATACTCCTTGGACATTGTGGGGGAAGAAACAACTGGGGTTTCGGAGTGTTCTTGGCAGCAGTAGCTGGGAGAGAGCGTCGGACAGGTGCTCGCGATCAGTGAGCTATTGGTGTAGAGTGCAGCCGTGCTCGATGATCACACGGACAGTGGCGGGCGAGGGGGTCACCTTTGCCATCGGGGTCTCTTATAGGGAGTCACAAGATCGCCGCATTTTCTTCTCCTGTCGAGTCCACTCCTCGCTCGACACATGCAAACGAACGGCAGATAGCAGCAGGAGAGCCGGAACCTCGGTTCTCTCCAGTGCCGCACGTCGTGTCCTCTGCCGTTCCACCCCGCCGTTTGTGTTTTCTCTTCCTTTTTTCTTCTCGTCTTCAGTTCACCTCCTCCACTCGGCCCGTCCCCTTTGAGCCCCCCCCCCCCCCCCTGTGAACCCCTTTGCCCCACCTGCCCCCTCACATTGCCCCGTAGTCCCCCATTCTCCCCCAGTCAACGACGACGCAAATCCCCAGACCGCGCATTAGGTCCCCAGTGAGTGCCCCAGATCACGTTCCCTACCAGTGGCGCGCTACTCAAGCCTTGCTCGCCGCTCCTAATCTCGCTTCTTTGCCGTGGGACGGCCGCAATCTAGGCACCAAACTTGGTTCCTTGACGTGAGCCAGATGCCAAAGCAGGGAGAGCAAAAAAGTAAAAAAAAAAAAAACAGTAAAAAACGGAGAAAAGAAGGGGAGAACCGATTCATTTCTTGATGTCATCATCATTGCATCGTGTGTCTTAACCCTATAGGCCACTGACAGTGCCTGCTATTCGTGCCCTTCGGCCTTGTGCCCTGCTACTGGGCAAAGTTACGTTGGGACGACCAGCTACGCGAGAGGTGGTCCGCAGCCTGCACCAGAGCCCGGGTTTTAGTCCCTTGACTCAAAAATAACGTAACCGCTCCTTCTCTGTAGCTGCGGTGTTTTGTAGTCTGGGACAAAAGCCAGAACTGGGAGGGCTGACAATGTTTGGTGAGCCTAATGGCTGGGCTGCTGCGTCTGGACGGTTGTGCCCGGAAACGTCACTCCGAGCGAACCCCCCACTCAAACAGCCTTTGGCACCTTTGTTGCTAAGTCCAATAGTCCAAAGGAGCAAGACTCAAATGAACAGGGGCCTACAAAGCACCATCGCGGGAAGTCGTGCAGCCCAATGCCCCTGTCACTGTTCTCTGTCCAGATTGTAATCCTTCAGCTGTCTCTTGTGACCTCTCTCTTGCGAGCTCCCCTCTCAGCGCCTCCACCCGGAAACAAGCTAGCAACTGTTTCAGCGCATCACGTGTATCGCTAGGGACACTTCGGGCAGCCCACATGCAAACCGCCCCGGGCGCCAGGGCGTCTATTCTATTAGCGGCAAACTGTAGGGGAGACCGACGGCAGGGGACTGCGGGTCAGGCATCCTTAGTGCAGTGCGCCGTCGTTTACCATCTCCAGCCACGCTAGGCTATAGTTGGCCGCCAACAGACGAGGTTGCGCGCCTCCACCCAGGTCCCGGATCCGGCAGACCACTGCAGGTGGGGAGAGGGGTGGGGGGTGGGGGAGGCAGAGAATGGAGGCATTTGGCGCAAGAACAAAGGTCGAGCCGACGGCAGTCATTCAGATGAAGCTCATCCCTGCCTAATGGGAACCAGGAGAGATGGGGCAGAGGGGTGGAAACTGCCGCCCTCGTGATCATCGGCTGTCGGCATCTGTTGCCTCCTCTTCCTCTGGCTCTGGCGCTCTGGCGAGCTGCCGATCTCAGCCTCCAGATCTATTGCCACTCCTCCGCCGCACGCTGAGCCTCCCGGAATGCGCATCTCCCACATGCCGTAAGCCACCGACATATGTGCGATGGCTACCGAAGCTAGCGAGGGATGCGACCCGCAGCAGTCAAACCCACGCTAGAACAACAGGACAGGATCTCATGCCAAAGTGTACCATACTGAACAATGCACTGTATAATAATTTACATTCGGATGTGCGTCCTCCAGGCCCTGCCGCCGCAGGTGCGCCGTCCATCCCATCCGTCACCTTGCCCTTGACCCCGATGCCTGAAGAGATTTCTTGGAGCCGATATTTTTCTTGGCTTACTCTGTCGCTATGCTATCTCTGGCTGCTTGTTTCTTGGCTTGTTTAGGAAGATCGATTTATTAGGCAACAGGCATGCCGGTGGCGCAAGTGGAGAATTGTGGAGCGACCACCTAGAGTACGAATCAAAGCGGCATCTGCCGAACCTCCAATGTCAAGCTTGATCTGAGATAGATCATGGTCTTGCGACTCCCACACCCCTCCTTCTGCTGGTCTCTCACCCCGCTTCATGACAAAGCTTGATTTAGAAAATATCTCTGGGTTGCGTAAATACATGATATTGCTTACTGTCCTGTACCCTGTGAGGTCCTGTCCTGTGGTAGCCTGGTAGCCTGGTCGCCTGGAGGCCAGACCTCTGCCGACCTCCTCCTTCCCCGTCCACCGGTCGCTTCGCTTACATCGATACCAATAATGCCGCATTGTTGACCATTGCCATCCTGAATCGAGCGCGCCGTGGCTCGCTTCGCTTCGTTCATCCGCGGGGGGCTTGGGTTTGTTTGGGAATACATTGACATTCCAGAGCCTGTTTTAGTCCTAGTACTAGTGTACGTACTGCCGCCGGCAGCGAGCGTGCTTTTTTGCCGTGGGGGGTGGGGACGACGGGATCGTGAGCGGACTCGACCGTTCCGATCGCGGGTGCCAGCTACACCCCCCAGTCAGCATTCATGAGACGTTCACGAGACGGCGGAGGCCGGCAGCGCGCGCGCGACGATCACAGCCGACTGCGAGTGCCTCGTCCCATGGCCGTTGGTCGCTGATCGACATCGGTCTTCAAGCTTGATATTACTGGTGCTACTGTACTGTACTGACTGCCATCCATCCGGATCTTGCCCACCACATTTGCGTGCCATCACTGTTTTAATTTATTTGTGCTCTAAATTACACTTCCAACCGAGCCTTCGCTCGTCTCCGATGCACGCAGCCCGTGGATTACGGGGTGGGGTCCATGATCAATGGGCAGGATGCTGGATACTGTGCTGTATAGTACTGTAGTACTACGGCTTCGAATACGTGTTCTCCCTGTAAGCGAGCTTCCGCTGCCCATGGGGAGTTGCGGGGCCCGAGATCTCTTCTCATCAGTCATCTCGTCGTTCGTGGGGTGCTGCGGCGATCGCGACCGAGCCCCAGTGTGTGCGCCATGATGCACCCGCAACTGCTGCTAGCCTGAAACGCGGCTGAGTGGCTTCACCTGCACCAAAGTTAGAGAGTGAAGCGACACACTAGCGTGACGAGATTGCCGAGGTCGTTGCTTGCGCATGCTTTCGAGGCTGCCCCAGTCGACAGCGAGCGAGCGAGCCCCGGCGAGCCCCGCCGTTGCTCGCTAGACGAAAGTGTTTCAATTGAGCCCCATTCCCATTCCCCAGTTGGCTACTTTGGGACCTAAGTTCCAATGTGCGCTCGACATGATACCGCCATTCCCAACCCAATGGAATGACGACGGTGATGCCCAGGGCGGAATGGTGATCGATCCCCAGCAGTCAGTGACGCGTGCCCCACTATGGAATGGATTGGTTCTATCAGCGGCGCTAATTCCCTCCCCAAACAATCCTCAATGATCATAATTATGAGGAACGCAGAGGAACGAGCGAAAGTGGAGGTGGGGGTGGCCATTGCCGCCGGCAGAAACGCCACTTTTGCCCCCACACTTGTCGCTGGATCGCTGGACACACAGGACGTGGGGCGCAGGACAGAGGATGCAGGCCACAGGACAGGCCGACTCGCGACGAACTGCAATGAACCGCAAATGAACCGCAACGAACCGCAACGCGAGTACAGACGACAGAGCACGATCCCGTCCGCGAGCTGCCCCAATCCGACCTGCATCTGTCGACATGAAGTTGTGGAGCGCCATCAGTTATGCAGAGATTACAGGAAAGCACTCAGGAGCTGTGTTTACGGTTTTGTCCTCAATGGGGTGGCACGCGGTGGCGGTGGTGGTCTGAGAAGTCTAGACAAGGGCATTTACGATAAAGCGTCGCCCCACAGATCCATGGATCCAATGGCGATGGCAGCGATGTTGTCAATGACACAATTTTCAACATTCAATGCCAGTATCGGTGCCACTGGCACCCGAGCTTCCGAGGCACTGGGGCTCCGAGTCAGCGCCGAGCTCCGAGTCCCCAAGTGTGTGTCACAGGCAGATTTCTGCATGAACATTCAGCATCATTCAGCAAAATTCAGCAAAGTTCAGCATCATTCAGCATCCATCTGGACTCGTCGTACTCGTTCCCGCACCCGCAGATCAGGGTCGTGCGGGACATGTGCTGCGGACATGTGCCATATGTGCCGCCATGCCGCTCAGGCAGGTGCACGCGGTATCTATTCTTGACACGCTGCCACGCTGCCACGGACTTGACCTTCAAGACCGACAAGACCTACCCCCCTGCAACAAGGAACAAGATTGTAAAACAGGGACATGGGGAAAAAGGAACATGGCCTCACAGGAACGAGCACCGGAGCGCGGAGGAACGCGAGGCAGGACACACTGTCGACTGCGGTGGGGGAGACGTGTGCCCGGAGATCACTCATCACATCACATTTGTCGCAGAGTTCACAGGAGCCCTGCTGCGATGTGGTGGAGGTCCCGGGGTCGACGATATACGCTATATAGTACGTTCCAGCTATTCCAGTGTCGTTCCCCAGTCCCCGGAATGATTCTGAATCCTGCGGCGAGGTGTGCTTGTGTGCATGCGTACACGTGTGACACCATTCCGAGGATCGTATCAGGTCGAAGTTATCTGTTGTGCCCGTCTGGTGTAGCTATGGCGACACAGTAGTCGGATTTAGGAGTCGAGATCTCAGCATCATTGCTGTCTGGTCGTGTTTGTCTCGTGCGAAATAGCTCGATTCACCCAAAGTTCTTCTCCCACCGCCGCCACCGCGGTTCAGCTTTTTCGGCCGCCATACTACAGATTCGCAAGTCCAATCTCACGCGATTGACATGCAGCAGTCGTAGTGTGTAGTGTGGGCATCACTTATCGCTACTGGCCTCGTTGTGGCCTTCTACTCGTTTCGGACTGCTACTACTTCACTGCCCAACCATTGCCCCCTCCCTCTCTTATTACCTCTTAACCCTCATCCCGTACCTCCTACCTCCTGATAACGCTTAAGCACAGAGCGTGCAAACAGCACAAAGGCACCCACCAACCAAACACAAAACACAAGGTGCAAAAGGGTGCATACTCCCCTCTACGTGCCATGCTAGATCTCAAGTATGATATGATGGTAGTACAGTACATTTGCTTGTACTTCTGACAAAATCTACCCTGCCCCAGCGGCAGCGCACAGATTATACACATTCTACTGCGTCTCCTTTTCTACGGTGTGTGGGTGTGGGTGGTTGGTTGCTGCGGCCTCTGCGTCGGTCGAGGTAGCCACAGCGGTCGGGGCGGTCGGGGCGGTCGGGGCGGTCGGGGCGGTCTGCGAGGGGGCGGTCATGACCTTCGAGAGTGGCGACGGGACCATCCTGGCCGAGAGTGGGGAGATGGGCGACGGGTGCAGGAGCGGGGGCAGCGACGGAGGTGCAGAGGTGTGCCCCGACGGGCAGTCTGCGGCGGTTCGATTGGCCGGATGCCGCCGGAGCGTATCCGTATCCGCAAGGTCTATCGCTCGTAGACGACCCGCAAGGCGCGTGCCGTCCACCGCATCCAGTCCTTCACGTCCATCGCGCCCGTCTGGTGCGCGGTGCACGCGCGCTCGCACTCTACTAGTCAGCCAAGCTGTCCTGGAGCAAGCGTGCGAACTCGTCGTCTTCGTCATCCGTCTCTGTGGCCGCGGTCGACGCGGCGTCAGACGCATGGGAGGCGTTGGAGGCGTTCGACTCTTGGCTTGCGGGCATCTCGGATTCAGGTTCGGCTGCAGCGTCGGCTGGCTGTTCTGCGTCCATGCCGCCGGCCCAGGCCGGCCGCTGGGCATTGTACACCATCTTGTTGGCGTCGGGCACGTCGTCGTCGGCGGTCGGGGCGATGAGGAGCCGGGGCTTCTTGCGCGGCGGGAACGACGGAATGTCCCCCGGTTGAGGTTCGCGCACGCTTTCTAACGGCAGGTTCTCCTCGTCGGCGTAGCGCACATGCTTGGGCTCGCCCGACGGACCAGGCGTGCCTGCGCGCGAGAGAATGGACGGGCCGGGGGTCGCCGCGCGAGACCAGACGGACGGCGTCCCTGCACGCATGCGCCGTCGGCGTTGCAATCTTGTGATCAGTTAGTTTCTTGTTACACTGACCACGCGGTGTGTATGCTCACTCTTCGTCGTCGGACCCGCTTCCGTCCTCGTCCGTGTCCATGCCGTTACCCTTGTCGTTGTCGTTGTCCTTGACCTTGTCGTCCATGTCGTTGTCGTCGTCGTTGTCGTTGTCATTGACCTCGTCTTCATCCTCGTCAGAGTCGTCCTCCTCGAGGAACTTGTCAAACTCGGCCTGCGCCTCGTCGTCCCACATGGCGTTGAAGTCGGCCAGGTCGTCGGGCGGGATACCGTCGGGGTCGTCGTCGTCGTCGAGCGCATCCTCCATCTCCGTGTCCCCGTCCAGGTCAACAGATGCTCCACGCGAGGCCAGCGGCTCCGTGAGGGGCGCAGGGTGTGCGAGGAATCCGGCCTCTGGCTCGCGTTTCCATAGCGCAATGCTTTGCTGCAGCCACGGCAGCCAGACAATGTACATGCCCGTTTTTTGTGCGAGTTTGGCCCCCTTGTGCATCTTTTCCGTCCCCATCGCGGCAGTCACGAGGTGCGTGACCTTGTCGCTCAGGTCGTTGACGCAGATGGCGCCAAAGCTTTCTGCAAGCTGCCAAATCTCGCTGCGTTCCGGAACCACGTTGCGGGGAATCACGCCCGTAAACGCAATGGTGCAGCCTGCGAGGACGACATCCTTGATCTCCTGGATAAGCAGCGGCGTGTCGCACTGTAACGGCATGCCCGTCGAGTTGGGAGGGCGCTCGTCGTACGCCTTGTAGTAGTTTGTGTGAATCTCAGTAAGGATCTGGCATGTCAGCTGGGTGCCTGACGACATCAACTCACGCCGGCCACACGGTCAAGCTCGTAATCGTCAGGGTTCAGAAGCTGCTTGCGGTGGTGGTAGTGATGGTGGTGGTGGTGGATTGGGTGTGCGGTCCCGGGGGAGGGCTTGGTCCCGGACGCATCGCCATTGGGGGTAGTCTTGGCGTTGGTCTCAACGATGCCGTCCATCTTTGTATCCGAGTCCTTGTCCTTGGTGTCCTCAGTAGCTTCACTCATCTCTCCCCCCTCCGCATTTCCCTCGGACGGGGCCTCATTGCCCGCCTCGGCCCTCGCAGCTTCCTCGTCCTCTTCGCGCTCGCGGTCCTCCTCAAGCTTGGCGAGCGGGCGGTCCTCGGCAAGCTGGTCGAGAAGCTTGGACTGGAGCTTGAGGCCCTCCTCCTGGCTCGGAATCTCTGGCGGTGTCTCTGGGGGCGGGGACGAGGCAGCCGTAGACGGTGTGTCGGGCGCTGCTACTTGAGTTCCGTCCTTGTTCATCGCTGGAATCTTGCTGACGGCCGGTTGCGTCGGGGGCAGGAACGCGCCGTTGATATCGCCGATACCGATAAAAAAGTCGTACGGCACAACCTTGACGAGATTGGGGCAGTCGCCCCACACGTCTGCGCGGTCGTCAATGACGACGACCATGCTCTGGTCGGTCGGGAAGAGGCGCACGAGCGACTTGGACGACATGCTCCCGCTCTCGTCGCGGCTCAGGATGCGCCCGCCGAAAATCTTGCCGTCCGGATCAATCACTTTGCAGATTTCGTCGGCGTACGTCCGCGTGCCCATCGTGTAGACGTGCATCTCGTACAGCTTGCTCATGTTGTTGAGGAAATCGGTCAGGCCAGGTCTGCCAAGTGTTAGTTTTCATCACACGGGCACAGTCAATACGACAAGACGCACCGAGGCTTGGTGTAGTACCACCGGCGGGGACTGGGCCGGCTCCGGCCCTTGTGTCCTGTCGGCACATCGTCGGCGAGGCGGAACGCAGCAACGTCGCGCAGTGCCCGTGCATTGGGGTTTTTCTCGCGCTTGCGGGGCGGGGACATGGACGGCGTGGTGCTCCGCTCGTCGCGCGGCGTCGTGCTTCCATCCGGCGCGACAGTCTCGTCCTCCTTCTTCTTGCCCTCCACATCCCCTTCGCCCGCCTCCGTGCCCTTGTCCTTGTCCTCTTTGGCCTTTTCTGCCTCCTCCTCCTTGTCGTCCTCCTCAATTTCGGCAATCCACTCGCCGACCGTCGGGTCGACCGTGGTGTGGATGATCGTCTGGTCGAGGTCGACAATGAGGCTTAGGCGGCGCGACTCGAGGAGCTGCTGGCGCGTGAGCGTCTCCAGGCGCTTTGCCTCCTGTGATAAAGTCAGCTGCTGCTTGGTTCTGTTATGACGTACGTTCGTGGACACGGTGACGCCGAGGGCGTCGTGCGCGAGCTCAAAGCTGCCGGGATACCGCGACGGGCCGGCCGAAGGCGGTGCCGGGCGAGAGAGGTAGTCGTCGCTGAGCAGAGTTAGACGGCCAATCAAACGCAAGGCATGAGTAGTTGACTCACTTTGTAATGTCGGCACCGCAGACGCCGCACATGCCGTGGATCTGGACGGGATGCGTGCATGGCTGCTCGACCATAATGACGGGTTTGCTGCATAGGGTGTCAGCTGCACGGCCAATATGCATGCATGAGGTAGACGATCTGTATCATCATCATTATCGTCGCCACCATCACAGCCGCAATCAGCATCCCATCAACGGCCGTTGCCATTGTCCGCCGTGATGCGATTTTGTTGGTGTTTTTGTTGCTGTTTGTGTTCCCCCCTCGTGTCTATTGTTCGTCATCCACCACATCCCACACCCACAACCATAACCAAAACCGCATCCACACCCATCACCTCCTTCCATTGTCCCACTCACCTAGCCTTGGACCGATCAATAAACGCGCCAGGCCGCACGCCGGCAACCCAGCGCTCGACGGTGCCACCGATCGGACACTCCCACGACCCGACCATGTCGTCGCTGCGTCGCTCGGGCGGCACGGGCTTTCCGGCCTTTTCGAGCGCCGCATTGTCGCGCGCGCGCGTCGCCGACAGGAAAGAGTACTCGAGCAGCTTGTCCCCGCGCGCCACCTGCTGGCCCGCCACGGCGAGCAGGCGCGTGATCGTGATTGGGAAGGGGAGCTCGGCGGGCAACGACAGCGGTGTGGCGTCGCCCATTGTTGCTTGTGTGCTTGTTCTGGTGGGCTGGTGAGGGTGACGGGTTGACTTGATGAGAGGAATCGCGACTGAAGAACAAGAGAGAAACAAAGAAAGAGAGAAGGAGGTGGATGGAAAGAAAAACAAAAGCGACGAGCGAGCCGGGCGAGCATGCGAGCAGTCTGGGTGGCCGTGGGTGGCCGCATTTGTGGGCTTTACTTTTACGACGGAGCTCCAAAAGCAACGACCTGGGGCCTGGGCACAGGCGCACAGGTGGTCACCTCATTCTCATCATTCCCACGCGATCAATCCGAACCCCCCAAGACATGATCCGGGAAGCATGTCACCTGAAACTTCCGACATGACTCTCACTTCCGACACGGTGACATGACACCTCGGTCTCTGTTAGTTTCCGTGCCCTTTTGTTGTTCTGGGATTGTGCTACGTGTCCACAATGCATGTCCCCCTCATGTCTGTACAGGATACAGGATATTGATGATGCTGTTTGTCTGTCTACAGGTACAAGCTCGCCGCAAACACAACTGGTGCGTCAGCACATCCCTCACAGTAACACTCACTGTCTCGCTTGATGAGGGCCTGCGCCTCCTCCATCTTCTGGAAGAGCTCGGCGTCGCCAATGACACGCGCCGCGTCTCGCACTTCGCGACACGTCTCGTCGAGACGCGTAATGCAGCGCACAATCGTGCCCTCGGGCACGTCCGTGAGGTTGGTGATATCGCTGAACGGCTGTGTGGTTAGGACTTAGTGTCTTGTTCTACCACGCACCATTCCCTTTGCCCACTCGTACACGACCTCGACGAGGCCAGGCTTGAACTTTTCGCGGAAGTCCTCAAATGCAACGTGGCGCCGCAGCTGGCAGTTTTCCACATTGTCAGCAATGCGGTAGATTGTATCGAGGCCCTGTGCGAGCTTGTCGGAGATGGCCGGCTCAGACTCTGTCTTTTCCACAAAGACAAAGACGGATAGGAGTGCGACGGCTTCTGCTGGGGTGTAGTCTGCAAGAATGTTGTCCAGGATGAGCTCGGTGAGAATCAGTTCGTGGGCAGAGTTGATCTCGCATGCCACGCGGCCCTTGAGGAGGACTGTGGCGTTCTCGTCGATGAACTGCAGCTCCTTGAGCACCTCGACGCGCGACTCGTAGTCGGGCAAGAGCTCCAGGTTCTGGTCGGACAGCGCGAGCTTGAGCTGCTTGAGGCTTCCCTCGACCATCTTGCGCTCGTGCACAATGTCATACTGCTGTCAGCTGAGTCCACGCGTCCACAACTCACATGGTCCTCAAAGTCGGGGCACAGCTGGCATCCGAGCTTGCTCACACGGTCGACGAGTGCGATGCGCTGGCGCAGCAGCTCCTGGAACTCGAGTTTGCTTAACCGTGCCCAGTCAAACTCCTGGAGCCCCTGCTCAACAATCTCGTTGTAAATGATCGCCAGCTGCTTGATAGTTTCGGCCGAGACCTCCTTTGAACGCTTGTCAAGGATGGACACTGGGTCGGCCTTGTACAGCCTGTTGGTGACAAAGGCAATGCTGGAGCTGTCGATCGCCGTAAGCTCCCAACGAGGATCGCTGAAGGCACCCTTCTCGAGAACAGGCGGCCAGCGAGGCGGAACCTCCTCGTTCTTGACGTCTGACTTGCCGTTAAGCTGACTCTTGTTGACGAGTGCGAGCACCCAGAACGCCTTCGAGTCGCTCTTGACGCCATCGCGGACAATGGACGGAGCATTACGGAGCACAATGGCTGCGTTTCCAGGGAAGTGCTGAGGGTTAGCAGCATGATACAGAACGGAAACCCACTCCATCATGGAGAATGATGACACGACCGGGGATCAACTGCTTTCCGGGAGCCCATGCCGCCTGACCCAAAAGCTGCCTGTTGATACGGTCGATTTCGGCCGAGAGGTCATAGAAGGCCTCAATGTCAGGCTTGCAGACAGAGCATTCGACGTTGGGAAGCTTGGCAAGTAGCTTTTCGGTCTGGAAATGTCAGCTTCCCTTCGAGCAAGTAGCTCACCTGCTCCACTTGCTTCTGCTGCTCGGGCGCGAGCTTCTGCGCAGCGTTCTCGGAGAAGGAGCGCTTGATCATCTCCTCTACGCGAAGGGCCTCAACACGAAGCAGGTTGAGGATCATGTTGTATGTCAGGCGGAACTGTGATGTGAGGCGGTTGGGCACGCCGAGCATCATTTCCTGGAGTTCTGCAACCTGGAGGTGTTAGCTAGGCAACAGATGAGTACGACTAGGTAACTTACAGGCTGCAGCTCGTCACCGCCGCTGAGAATGATAACGGTACCGGTGGTGTCGAGACCACGACGACCCGCACGACCTGCCATCTGGGTGTACTCTCCGGGAAGGAGGTTGCGGAACGAGACGCCGTCGTGCTTGCGGATACCCGAGAAGACAACGCTCTTAGCGGGCATGTTGACGCCCATGGCAAACGTCTCAGTCGCGAAGAGGACCTTGATGAGCCCGCGGGCGAACAGAATTTCCACGACCTCTGTTTGGTGTCAGCTTGCCTTTACGTACGATTTAGCTGACGTACCCTTGACGAGAGGAAGGAGACCTCCATGGTGCACACCGATACCGCGGCTCATGAGCTCGCGCATGCGGAGAATCTGCGGCAGCGTCTTGTCGGTGCCCTTGAGGCGGGTGAGGGCGCGCTCCCACACAATGTGGACCTCGCTCTTCTCCTTGGCGTCGCACAAGTCGGTGCTGGTCAGCGTCATGGCGTACTCCTCACAGCGTTTCTTCGAGAAGACGAAGTTGACCACGGGGAGCAAGCCATTTTTGCGGAGGTAATTGATTAAGTGGGTCCAGACATTCTGGTCCAACTGGAAGCCACCGCGTCGGCCACCTCCACCGCCCGAGTAACCGCCGCGTCCGCGGTTTGCAGGCGCTGGCGCACCCTGGCCTCCTCCACGGTTTGTGTGGGCGCGACCACCGCCGACGCGCGAGAAGGGGGCAGAGCGCCCGGTGGGAAGATCCTTGGCCTTGACCTGTTGTCCGGGGGCACCACCACGGCCACCCGTACGCTGAATGGGGGGAAGACCGGCAGCCTCGCGTTCCTTGTCCTGTTTGCGACGCAGGGCCTCGCCGGCGGCTTTGTAGCCTTCGCCCAGGAACTGGCCCTTAGAGTCCACAATCTTGTGGAGTTCCTTCCCTGCCCAGAGGAAGTGCTCGAGAGGGACGGGACGCATCGGTGTGGAAATGACGTAAATGTTCTTCTTCTTGGTGCGCCTGAGAATAGGTTAGCTTGCGACTCGGACTACACCTACCCGACCCAATCTGCGAACTCCTTCGTGTTGGGAACGGTGGCGGACAGCAGGATGATGTTGACGTGTTCGGGAAGCATGATGATAACTTCCTCCCAAACGACGCCACGCTGCGTTGTGAGCTGGTCTCCTGAGGGGTTCAACTCACCTCAGCATCGTTGACATAATGCACCTCGTCAAAGATGACAAACTCGACGTCGCGGATAAGGTCTGCACCCTTGTAGAGCATGCTTCTCAAGATTTCCGTCGTCATCTAGTTGTCAGCTACGCACCAAGAATCGTTAGCTTACAATCAAACAGCTTCCCTCGGGGTTAATCTGCACATCTCCAGTGAGGATACCGATCGCGGAGGGGTCAAACGTCGTCTTGAAGTCGCGGAACTTTTGGTTCGAGAGCGCCTTGATGGGCGAGGTGTAGATGGCCCTGGGGAGAGTTAAACAGGTGCCGTAGACTAACTCTCACCTTGTCATGTGCTTCATCGCAAGAGCAATGGCGTACTCGGCCACAACGGTCTTACCGGCCGACGTGTGCGCGGCGACGAAGACGCTGTCGCCCATCTCGAGACGGTACACTGCTTCCTTCTGGAAGTTGTCCAGCTCGAAGGGGTACTGCGTGTTAGCTCACCAAAGTAGACGGCAATTTACCTCTCGGGCCATCTCCGGGACGAGCTCGTGGAACTTGGCTGTCAGTTTTGGTTCACAGTGAAGATAACTCACGTTGACGAGCTCTTGGTTGACGTCGACGACGTGCGCCCATTCCTGCTTGGCGATCGTCTTGAGAGGTTTGCGCGGAGGCGGCGGGGCGGGCAACCGCTGAAAGAGTTAGCTGAGGCTTTTCCCCTTATGTGTTAGCTAACGTACCCCGACAGGGAGAAGGTCGTCGACGTTCTTGGTCGATGTCGATGTCCCGCGGAACTCCTCGCCATCGGGAGTGATCTCGCCATCCCCAAGACGAGACACCTGTCACGTCAGCTCAGTATCCATTACCTTGCTAGCTCACCTCAAGCGTAGGCGACTCCTCGCCTCCCCGCCTCCGCCGTTTGGCCTTGGTCGCCATGCTCTGCGCGCCGAGCATATCTGCGAGGAACTGGTCCGCTGGCGCGTCAGTCAAGTCACACAAAGTCGCAACGTACCTCCCTCGAGGGGGACACCGCGGCGCATCCCCGGCGCGCGCGTCTTCCACCCGTCCTCCTCCTCAATCGCCTCCTCCTCTTCAAACGTCATCGCGGGCTCGAGGCCGCCAGGAAGGAACGGCGCGTTGGTGCTCTTGCCGCGCACAAATGTGTTGAGCGCGCCGGGCTCGCGCATCATCGAGCTCGACAGCGACGGGTGCGCGGCGGGCTTGGGCGCGAGCGCATCGCGCCAGTGTGTAAATGTGCCGTCGATACCGCGGAACGTGGGCGTGACGGTATGCGTGGCCGGGAGCGGGTCGAGGCGGAGCTGCGGGAGTGGCAGGGGGGTCGGGAGCGGAGCTTGCCAGCGCCACAGGTCGGCTGAGAGATCGCGCGGAGGCGCAAGGACCGAGGTTTCGAGGAGTTTTACGGCTTCGGTTGAAGTCGGCAGAGCCGTGATGCCGAGGTCGTCGGCGAGCGACTCGGAGGACAGAGACGAGGAAGACGGGTCGCCTGCTGCCGCTACGAGGTCGAGGAAGCGCGTAGCTGACGCGTCCCCGTTTTCCTTTCCTGCAAGCGTCATAGTGACGGAGAACGCTTTCAGGAAAGAGGCGTGAGTGAGTATGAGGTGGAAAGAAAGATGGAAGAGGGTAGACTGTTGGTCTGCTTTCAATAACGAGAGAGAGCAAGAGCGAGACCGCGAATGCGGGTCGTTCATCCGTTCATTTCGAACTCCGTCGAGATGGCAGAGAGGAATCGTCATTGACATCCGCCGAAATCTTTGTTACGTAAACAACAATTGCCACGTGAATCTCCACGTGGCAATTCCTTAATGTTGCCGTTCGCCGTTTGTTGGTGCCGTCTCGAATCTCCAAAAGAAAGACTCGAAGAACACCTTTCCCGACGGAGGTTCTTCTGTTCATCATTTACTCACCTCTCTCTATCCATCACTCGTAATCACGCGCACAATGGCCGACGCAACAGCAAAGCGAAAGCTGCGACCTGCGCGCAAGCAGGTCAAGCCCGGCGACGTCGACCTGAGCGAAAAGGTGCAGCCGGGAAAGGAGTACAGTGAGTTTTGGTGCTCTGTGTGTGTTTGTCATCGCGCTGACTCGCAGACATTTGGTACAACAAGTGGGCCGGTGGTGACAAGGAGGATGCGCTTGCGATGTGAGTATTGTACGCGTGATGGGTGATGAATTGCTGCGCCGAAGATGCAGTCAGGGAGCTGGAGAACGGGAATCCAATGATCTTCATCACGCCGCTTGCCTTCCGACCTCATGACCAAGCGAGCTTGACTTGTATTGCTCTCACCCTTGGACAGCGCTGACGCCAGGCAAACGCTCTCCCAGACGCGCTGCGTCATCTCGCGGGACGCAGGATACACGCGCGCGGACGCGACGGGCAACAAGTTCTGCTGCCTCTTCTTTGCCCGCGGGTGCTGTCCTTATGGGTAAGTTGACTGCGAGCTTTCCAATCTAACTCTACAGCGCCGAATGCGGATACCTGCACCGTCTGCCGTTGCCGCACCAGCTGATTGACCACTCGCGCGACTGCTTCGGACGCGAAAAGCATGCAGAGTACCGTGACGACATGGGTGGCGTCGGCTCGTTCAACCGCACGAACCGCACGCTGTACATTGCGCAGATCCACGAGAGCGCCGACAAGGACCAAACGCGCGAGACGCTGTTGCGGCATTTCCGCGAGTGGGGAAAGATTGAGCGGTGTAAGTATGAAGTATACCTACCAAAAGTGTTGTATTCTGAGATTGAGACTGACCTTGGTATCAGATAACGTGCTGTACAACCGCGGCATCGCGTTCGTGACGTACCAGCACGAGGCGAACGCCCAGTTTGCAAAGGAGGCGATGCAGCATCAGAGCATGGACATGGACGAGATTCTCAACGTGCGCTGGGCGACCGAGGACCCGAACCCGGGAGGCAAAAAGGCCGAGGACGACCGGATCGCGCGCGAGGGCCGCAAGGTGATTGCGAGCAAACTGGACGAGAACCTTGTCGAGGCGGCACAGACGCTGCGTGCGCTCGAGGAGGGGAACGAGGCCGACTTTTATCCCATCGAGGCGTCGGAGGATGTCGTCGAGGAGGTGGAGGACCACCGTCCCGCAAAGCGGGCGCGCGGAGATGCTGCCCCTGCTGCTGGAGCTGCCAAGGCGTCCTCTTCCGCATCCTCATCGGCACCAGCAGGCATCCTTGGTGGCGACACGTTAGAGAACATTAAGTACTATGCCGAGATGGCGCGCAAGCAGGTCGAGGAGGCGCGGACGCGCAAGACACCGGCAGCAGCAGCACCCCAACCTAAACCCAGTGGCGTCGCCCTCCTTGGCGGATACGGGAGCGACAGCGATGACGAGTAGGAGTTTGTATGCAGAGATTCATGTACCGATGACATTAGATGTGAGAGGTGTGGTCGAGGAGCGATCCCAGACAGTCGTGGCCATGACATGCAGACTCGGTATGCAAAGGAAACCGCAGAGATCAAAGATTCTCAATCTGTGGTAGCCTCACTTGCTCTATCCGGATTCTCCTGATGGAAGGCTCTCATGAGAAACGATGATACTGAACAGTTGATATACTAGCGAAGACTGATCCACCCTCAATATGTAGGAGACGTCATGTTCGCATGCTTGGGACTGCTCCTCGGTGCTCTTGTGCAACTCTTCAGCAGGTGCGCCAGCCGGACCGTCTCATTCGCTCAACTAGTTAGTCCAAAGAAATGCATATACCCGGAAACTCTATGCACGGCGGTCACAAGAGCCCACAGACACTTGTCGACTACAAACGCCGTCTCCTCGACAATACTCTTAGTCGTCTTACACGCTTCACTTTTACGCCCCACTCTCCTCACTCCACACTACTCACTCCACACTCTACCCCTCCAGAGACACACACTCGTCACCCTAAACGGCGGTCGCCTGGCGCGCCGGCAGCGAAAAGTTGCGGCGGTTGAGGAGCAAGCCCTTGATGGCGCGCACTTCGCGGCGGACATTGTCCCACTCCTCGGATTTGGCAGCGGGCAGGCCGAGCGGGGACGTCTCGGCGCCGCCGGCCTTGGCGAGGTTGGCGCCGAGGGTGCCGAGGCCGACGCGCGACGTGGCCGACGACGAGCTGGGCGAGGCGCCGGGGACATTCCACGAGTTGTGCCCGCCGCGCGTGATGAAGAGCTCGCGGTGCAGGCCCGACGTGTATCCCTCTAGGGTGGACACGAGGGACGTGCGCGTCGTAGCGGTCGCGTCGAGGCTCGACGCGAGGTCGCGCAGCGCCACGGAGAGCGGGGACACGTCGCCGAACAGCCGCGCGGGTCCAGGCTCGTCGTCCTCGGGCGCAATCGTCGCCGAGCGCGGCGAGTCGGGCACCACCTGTTTCCTGTCCAGCTGCTTGTCCTTGTCGCCCTTGCTTGCCTTGTCCCCGGCCCCGACCCCCTCAGACTTTTCGTCCGTCCGGTCCGTGACCCGCGACTCGCGCGTGCGTGCGCGCACGAGCGCACCGTCGTTGACTGCAGCCTTGGCGTCCTCCTCGGGCTTCGGCTTCGGCTCGGGGTAGATGGCCGTGAGGCGGATGTCGCGCAGGCGGTCCACGATCCCGCGCCACCGCTCGCGCTGGGACGCGACGAGCGCCGCGCGCGCCGAAAACGTCGCGTGCAGCAGCGGGAGGAGGAACGCGGACCACACGCCGGCGAGCACGGCGCCGCCGCCGAGGAAGATCGAGACAATGTACGCGAGGCGCTTGAGCTGCTGCGGGAGCGCGGAGGGGCGATATGGGGCCGGCGGGGCCGAAAGGTGGTGCACGATCGGGGCAGGGCCGTAGTGGTGTGCGGTCGCTGCGACGGGGGCCGCGATGATGGGTGCCACGGGGGCGGAGGGGGCCGCGGGGGCCGTGACGGAGGGAGGCAGGGGAGGAGGGGCCGTCGATACCGCGGCCGGTGCAGCGGCGGGAGCAGAAGCGGGAGTTGCGGTAGGGAGGGAGGGTGCTACGGCCTCGGCGATCGCAGCGGGGGGCACGGCGGGGACGGCTGTCGGAGGCGACAAAGGTGTCACGGGAGGGGCCATAGCAGGGACATCCACTGGTGCTGATGCCGGTGCTGGTGTTGGTGCAGGTGCTGATGTTGGTGCGGCCGTCGGTGCCGGTGGCGTCGGGACCGGTGTAGGTGCAGGCGCTGCAACAGGAACGTCAGCGGCAGGAGCAGCAGGAGCGGCAGGCGCAGGAGGGGAAGTGGGCGCCGGCGGGTCGTTGGCCATGATAAAAGTCAAGCAATGTTAGAGATGGATGTTGATGGGATGGAGGACGATGAGAAAGCAACAAACGATGATGGGCCGTGGTCCGTGGTGGTGTCGGTGGTCGGTGGGCGTCGTGAGCAAATGCTCGGGAATCGGGTTAAGCGGAGCTAGCGCGCTGGCCAGACTCGAGCGACGGAATCTATTTTTTACCACCCAGGCCCAGGGCCAAGCCAGCCAGATTTGGGGCATGTGGAGTTTTCTCTTTCAACTGTCGAGCGTAACAAGTGTATCATTGTCGGCCGGCGCCGAGTCCGAGGATATAACGGACATGCATTCCGAGAATACTTACAAGATGCATGCCTCCGTGCTATGGATGCGGGATGCAGACTAAAACGCATGGTCTGAGCAGGAGCAGGGCGAACGAGGACGGAGTACTCTCGGATTTTGAGTTATTTATTTTATTTATTTAGTTTTTGCTATTTATTTTTGTTGCCACTCAACCGCACGAAACCTCAACTAGGTCAACTGGGGGGCTTGGGAATGGAAATGATGACGACGACAGCAACCAGTACTGTGCTCAATCTCGCATGGAGTTCCATTCTCTGCATTTAATCCCCACACTCCATCCATAAACACTCAAACAATGTCCCTCGTCGAACGTGAGTACACATGCATGGTGGGGGCCGAAAAGATATCTCACATGGGAGATGGCAGCGTGTCTCGTGCATGCGTCCATGCATTCAAGCAACGCGCCATTACACCATCGCGTGCACCCAACTCCGCGCGCGCGGCGCGACGCCGTACCTACCTACATTGCCCCCACCGCGTCATCTAGCATCATGCTGACCGATACACAGCACCGGCACTGCCGCCCGCGACGGTGTCGGCGCTCGAGACGTACAAGGCCAAGGATCCAGCAAAGAGTGGGTCTGAACGGAGCATGTGGGATCGCGCGCTGACGCCCTAATTCTCGCCCGTAACACTCCGACTCGCTCCTCGCTCTTGCACCCCGCGCGGCTTTGTCCCCTTACCCGCATCCCTTGCTATGCGCCTCTACTCTGCTCTGCTCTGCCCCCCGCGTGCAGTCGTCGTCCGCTTCAAGTCGATCGGCTCGGCGCCCGTCATGAAGAACAACGTGTTCAAGGTGACGGCCGGCAACAAGTTCCAGGCGGTCATTCTCTTTCTGCGCGGCCAGCTCGGCATCAAGCAGAGCGATGCACTGGTGCGTCGCGCGCGCGTGCGTTGTGCTTTAACTCACTGTTGCAGTTCACATACATCAACGGCGCGTTCGCGCCCACGCCGGACGACACGGTCGGGAGCCTGTACAAGAGTTTCGGGACGGAGGGCCACTTGATTGTCAACTACAGGTGAGAGAGGCAGGGGTAGAGGGGTGTGGGGGCTCGCTGGGACTTTGGGCTGGCTGGGCTGGCTGGGCTGGCGCTGACGGGACAGTAACACGCAGGCGTGGGGATAATAGGCGGCTCCGTGGTGTGCGGGCAGTTATCGTTGTATTATTTGCATGTTCATATTGGAAGGGAACAATGGGGTCAAGATCTGACGATGGAGACAACTTACGGTGGACAGTTTAACTGAGCTCAAGACCTCGCAGTGACGTTACAACGTTACACCCACGGTCCCAATCACATGACATATCCCTAAGTGACTCTGGGAGCTGCACGTCTTGACACTACTGATGTCTGGGGCAGCGCCGCAACGCCTTGGCTGCAGTTGCACCGGTAGACCGGGGTCCACCCCTCAACTTCCAGTGTGCCCCGATCCTATCCTCAGACACAGACGGTTAATGGCCCACTTGTCTGATGGCACGGACTGCCTTCCAGTTGGCGGCTGATGGTCGCCAGCACGAGAGAGCACTGAAATGTCGTCACTGCGGCGTCTGGGCATGGCGTACACCATACACCGCGATCCGGAACGCGAATGGCAGGCGGCAATATAACAGGGCACTGGAGCAAAGAAGTGATTAGCAGATGAACATATGAAGGTCTCGCAGAATCGATTTCCGCCCCACTCTGCCAGCAAGTTCTGGCTGGCTACTCGTCACTGCGCCAACAGCACCCAGCCACCGCTGCGACCTCACTAAGAGGCGGAGGCGGAGGCGGAGGCGACCTGCGCCCTCGCATTCCAGTCATCCCCGCACGCCTACATTTTATATAATCTCTCTGGACTGACGTGAAACTTGGCATGTGATCTCGAATAAGCGGGTATCCTGGACAAGCCAGGAAGAAAGGGGATGAGCGGAGGTGGAGTCTGCGATCTAGAGAGAGCCTAGGCCGAAGCGTTTGCGCACCGGTCTTTTGGCGACGTGCATGCAGATGGACTGTAGGACGTTGGAAGATTACACTGCGTACGTACTGTAGGCAGGTGATTGTGACTATATTGCAATAGACTCGTGTCAACACGGTTTGGACGCGTTGTACGATTCCTACCACTCCCTCCTCCGCCGGGCCAACAAACCCGGACCGCGACCTCCCAAATCCATAGCATCAGCCAGGAGACGGAGACGCCATGGCCTAGGGGGGAATGGGTAGTAGTACTGTACTCTGCAAACCAGATGGCGAGCGACATTTGGATCAGTGTATACAGAATCGACACATTTTCTTGTCCCAGATCTGTAGGAGTGACGGTGACGCGAAAGCTGACGCGGAACCGTACAGATTCGAGGCATTTTTGTTCCGAATCTGTCTGTTTCCTCCCTCCCTCATGAAGGAACAACAGCCACACAGACACACACAGAACACATGATGAATAATGGAATGACCGAAGTCCCCCTGCCTGATGAGAGGTCACCCGAGGTGGGAAGAATGACGACCATGACCATTGATTTCGACGTGCTCCAAGGGATCAGGAATACATTTGTACAATGCATTATTGTGCTTTAGCAAGTATGGGCTATAGGGACCTCATTCAGCTCTGTGTTGTTGAACACTGGCGCCCCGTATTTTCTTTCCCTCAATTCAAAGACGCTGACAGCGACCTGTGAAGAAGCCGCTTTTTTCGAGTTTCGGGGCAGGTGTAGCATGCCTAACATGTAGCACGGATCGCAGCATGGGGCACGCATAGAGCGCGAGACATGCGAGATCAGAGATCCGAGCAGAGATCCTAGCAGAGATCTGAGAACCGCAAACTTCGGCGTCCAGCTCTCCCATCAACGGATCAGCCTGCAGCTCGCTGCAACAGGCGACTCCAAACGCAGACGCACATCTCCCATAGCTCCCGTCCGCCTGGAAACGGGAGGAAGCGGCCATCGGCACATCACGAACGGGCAGCTGGTAGTCCGGTATATGCATGACCATGCATGACCCCACAACCTGAAACAACGGGCCATACGACGTGAATGTGTCCCCAAAAAATCACATCACCACCCGACGGACCTGATAAACCCAGGCCTAATCCTCGTCCAGGGGGGCGCCACTCGCGCCAGAGAGCGCCACCTTGCGCCATCCATCCAGGCGATCCAGGCTCCCATCCATCTCCCTTGACGCTGAGGGACGCCATGGCTGGATCATTGATAGCATATAGCCAGGCCGTGCATGACGTGTGTGAGTGTGTGAGTGTGTGAGTGTGTGAGTGTGTGAGTGTGTGAGTGTGTGAGTGTGTGAGTGTGTGAGTGTGTGAGTGTGTGAGTGTGTGAGTGTGTGAGTGTGTGAGTGTGTGTGCAGCTGTACAACTGGGAGACCGGGTGGGGCTGAGAGTTGGGACCCGGCCGGGAGTGTCTCCGTAGGAACCGATGCCGAGCGCAGAGTATGCAGAGATAGCACGCCCAAGATTCGAGCGCTGGAACGGACCGCGAGACAGTGATGATCTATTGTTGTCTCTTGCATCATTCGTTTACTGTACGTCTACAGTGTCGACTTTTGAAGCGACTCTGCTCTCTCAGTTTGGAGTCCAGAACTCGTAGCTCGTACAGTTCTCGTACAGATACTTGCAGCAATACCACCTTTTCCACCGCCTCCCTCCTCCCCTCCCTCTCTTTCACACCTCATCCCTTGCAGCTCGGCCCCAACCGACCAACCCTCGAGCCCGAGCGCGGACGCCACTGCCGCTCAAGCTTCGAGCTTCGCGCTGCTGGACCTAGCGCACAATTGCCAGGAACCCAAGGGCTTAGAGAGCTTTGTCCTACATTTCTTACTGTTCTTACGGTTCCTGCCCTTTCGTCTTTGCCTTTGCCTTTGCCTCTGCCTTCGTATCAGCGCCAGCTTTCTCATCATCACCACGACCACGACCAAAGCCCCGCCCAATGCCGGTCGCCACTCGCTCCAAGCTCCCCCTCGCAGTCTCCATCCCCGGTTCTCGTTCCGGTTCTCGTTCGCGTCGTTCTTCATTCCCAGCAAGTGCAAGTGCAAGTGCAAGTGCAAGTGCAAGTGCAAGTGCAAGTGCATCTCCATCTCCATCTCCATCTCCATCGTCACCAAACTCTGCATCCTGCACGCCGCGGCGCACCCCGTCCCCTCGCACCCCGTCCCCCTCCCGGTCCCCTAGTGCTTCGCCCACCAAGTCCCCAGCCGCGTCCTGCCCGTCGTCGCCGACGACGGTGCCCATGGAACGCACCGCGCGGTCGACACCCACTCGGCGCAGCACGCCTCCCGTCACTTCCCCTCGGCGCAGCACATCACCGGCAGCAAGTCCAACCCGCGCTTCTGCAGCAAAGATGCACGCCCCCGTCCCGCGGCACACGGGCACGAGCCCAAGCTCAAGCTCTAGCACCATCACCGAGCCCGCCGCCACCCCATACACCCAGACCGCCCGGACCGCCCGGACCGCCCAGACCGCCCGGCCCCAAACGCCGCCCCTACCTCCATTCGCGGCGCCCCCGTCGGCCCCCAAACTCCCAAGCACAAACACAAGCACATGCCGCGGCTTCGTACTCGCGCACACGCTCCCGACGGCGACCCAGACCCAGAGGGACAAGAAGGACGCCTTTGACCTCGTGCCGTGCCCCCTGAGCCCTATCCCGCCGCCATTTGCGTCGCAGGCGTGCACGGCGCAGCACGAGCACTCGTGCGCGCGCGCGCTGTACTGCGACAGGCACTGGTGTGGGGGGTGTAAGCGGATCGCGAGGGTGTTGGAGCTGCAGAAGCGGAGCCAGAGCCAGGGCGCCGATGGGCAGGAGCAGAATGGTGGGAGGGAGGGATGAGTGAGGGCTCTGGAGTGGATCTGACGGGGGGGGGGGGAGGTGATGATGATACGCCCTGTTTCGATGGCGTCGTGATGGCTGTCATTTCGGGCCGCTATCCGATCCACTGCATCCAAGATCGAAGACGCGAAGTCATGTCCTCCCGCGTGGCTCAATCGCCGCCGTCGCGCCGCTCCCCGCTCGCTGTCACCCCAATCATGCTTGATTCGGTCGCTCTGTATCGATCCCCGCTCCGCCACTCCTTGCATCTATGGTCCGCCCGCATGACCCCACACGTTTTTGCAGTTCAGCACTCGTCACCATTCCTGGCAGCCCAAGCCGCCCCATCTCGCCTCGCTTGCCAAAACCACAATCACAAGGCTCCTGTACATCCGTTCCCTTGGTTCTCGCCCTCGCGGTCCGTCATGACGTCGCGCCTGGCGCCCGCGGATTCCGATTCTCACGCCCTCCGACGTCCCTATCCTCCCCTCTCCGCCATCCGCTCAACCATTCCCACCCGTAAAGAGCCATAGTCGTGCGCGCCCTCGCCATTCTGTCCACTATGCTCCCCGTCCTACCTTGTCGAGAGGCCCCAACACTTCCCCCGCCCACGTCCCCGTCCGCATCGAACTTCAAGGCCAGACCTCCACGATTCCGATCACCACCCACATAGTATGACACCTTGTCCGCACAGTTGTAATATAGGACCACATAATGCACTCAAGATTGTGCAATGCCCCCCTGTCAGTGGTTCCGACTGCAGCCGCCTTCCGCGGGTGGCGTCCATGGCTGCTCGGTCCGAACGAGCGAGCCTGCCATTCTTGCTTCTTTCCCATGTGCCAATGTGGCACCTCGTTCCTGATTCTAACCTCATGTCCATGGGTGACAATAGGCGTTCTCCTCGCGTCTTCACTACTTGTCATGCCACGGCCAAGTTTTTGGTCGGGATACTTCTAATCTGGGCCCTGTTATATCGGACATAGCTCTATGTGGACAACTGAACAACTGAACTACTGCTACGGATCTGTATCGCTGATCCTTTTTCTTCTCGTTTCGTTTCCTATATTTCCTTCGTTATCTGTCGGGGGAGTTCCTGTCCTTTCAGTTGACGTACACTCGCATGTCGCCCCTGTCAAGGGGATTTGGAATACTGCGTATGGAGTGACGCATTCCTAATGTTAGCCGTGGTATTACAACCACTACCCACTTTAACGCGTGTGCTTGGAATGTGAGTGGGCATGGGTAGAGGGGGTTCTATAGTGCTGTAGATCAGCTTGGGACGCCGCCACGGCCGCCAGCTGCTCACCGAAGTTCGTGCTTTCTCATCGTCGTATTCTAAATCATTATGCTTCGTTTGAGACATTACTGGCCGTGCCATAAAAGAGGGTTCAAAAGAGGACAAGTCGTAAAGGGGGAGATGGATAACGTCTGTAACAACTGGTGAATGGGTTAGCATTAATTTAGCCACGCATACAACACCCACCGGGCATGAGACAGATGGACTTGTCGCCGACTCAATATCAAGTCGTCAGCACTCGGCTACATCGGGCGGGCACTGGGAATGTCAGCCACGTTGATATTTATGATACCCACTGGGGCAGTCTCGAGGAAGAACTCCTTCGGCCCGATAGACTCGGCGTACTCCTCCATAGAGACGAAGACGACGCGCTCCATTGCCTCCTGGATCTCGTCCTGGGGCATTCGGAACCCCCCGAGGTGTTCCCTGATACGGAAGAGGGCTGCGTGGAGGACTTTTTCAAAGGACAGATTGGGCGGGGCGCCAAACCATTCGGGTTTGATTCGCTCAAACCCGACAATCAGGACCTTCGTCAACCGCGACCACCTGAGAGTGCGCGATGTAAACCGGAGGACCTTTTCGTAATGGTGAAAATAGGCGTCTTTGGACTTCCACTCGCGCTGCACTGGGTGTTTCAGATGGAGGAAGTTGTCGTTGGAGGAGTGGAGGATGATCACCATGCGGTTTGGCTCGTTCTGCGGGAGAGCCCACGAACAGATGTTTGCGGCTAGGATACGGACGGGAAATGTCATGAGGTTGACGACAATCGTCTCGGCTTGGAACTGCATCAGGGGTCCTGATCCTGATGCAAGAGCCGCTTCGAAATTGTCGATCGGGGTAAAGACGACGGCTTTCGGGACTTTGAGGGTCCACGAAGCAGTGCTCCCTCGTCCCATGTCCTTTTGGCCAACCCGCGCGATGCGGAAGCGAGGGAGCATTGTGCGGAAGGATACAAGGGTTTCGAGACTGTCGTTATCAAAGTCGATCACCTCGGCAAACGACACGAAGGCGTTCCACAAATCCAAGTCCCGAGCAGACATGAAAAGGCGAGGATGGTTAGCCATCAGAGCACGGGTGAGCTGCGTGGTAGGAGTCCTGCTGGCATCGGTATACAGGATTGCCAGGTCTGGTTGAGCACTACCAAGAGGTGGATCAACGTCGATTTTGCGCCCGCAGGCAACTCGCAACAGGGCCCATTTGAAGAACGGTGTGAACAGGGCGTTGGGCCAACCTGTTCCAAAGTTGTACACCGACATAGGTGGGTCATATGGCATGTCCATCGTCCGTCGTGTCCGAAACGAAAGATGACGAGGAACGAAATAGTTGTCGACCCGGTCGCGCACGTATTTGGACGTTTGGCGGAACGTAAGCTGCATGTCGATCGACGAAAAGGCAATCACCTTGTCGAGAATGTGGGGGAAGGACTGGCATGGCAGCGTGACGGCCAAACGGTCCGCGACGAGCTTGCCGTGCCCCTTGGTGTTTGTTTTGCTGCTCAGGCTCATGCTTGTCGTGTCAATGCTCGTGTGAGGACAGTCTGGGTTCTCGTTGATGGCGTTGACAAAACCTAAATCAACGTTCGAATGAGTCTGTGTGTCACCCGTCTCAATGTCTTCCCTCCACGTTCCTTCCCTGGAGGAAGGCATGAAGGAAGCCACCTCGAGGCTATGGGCTGGGGTGGAGGGGCTCTCCTCTGGGGTCAGGGGCAGGTCGTTGGCGACTACCATCCCTGCCACTGAGGCAGCCGAGGACATTGTGTCCTCGGTGGAGCTCGAGACGATAGAGTCATACGACGAGTCACAACCACACGCGTCCTCGTCGCCGTCCATATCGTCACACTCGCTTGGTTCCGTTCTCACTGGTGTCGGCAAGTCACACTTCTGAGGCGAAGGCAATGGCTGAAACCCGCCAGTAGTCGTGGTGTCGGTGGTGGTCTGTGCGGTTGACGATGACGAACGACCGGTGTCGTCATGGACGCGGTTGTAAGGGTGGGACAATAGTCGTGCGCTGGCACTGGTAGACCGCTGAACACCAGGCGTGAAGCTTGCTCTGCTCGGCATGGTGGTCACTGTGGTCAGTGGGGCGAGGTGGGGAAGGAAGGCAAGTCTCAGATTGTTTTCTGAGACGATCTGTGTGAACAAGGTCAAGAGACAATAGAAGATGAGGAAGAGGTAGGTAGAGGTCGCGACTTACAGCCCCACCCTTCTTTGTGGAATAGATCCAACAACGCCCGAGACAGAGAGTTATTATATATCTGAAAGAAAGAAAGAAAGAAAGAAAGAAAGAAAAGGAAGAGAAGAAGAATGGATAACAAGAATGAGGACAGAGAAATCCAAAGAGCGAGCACGACGTCTTTCCAACAGCCAACAGCCAAAAAAAAAAGGTGAGAGCAGGTCAAGAGGGGAAGAGTGGGGTGAGTGGCATGAGTGAGGTGGGGTCGAGTGGAGGTAGTTTCCGCGGCCCCGGCCCCGGCCTCCGCCCTATGACCCCGCCCAGGCCGGCCAGGCATTCAAAGCCCATGCGCCTGGCCTGTTGCTGGACCATTGCACCATTTGTGAAAAAGGGGGGACTTTTTTTGGTAAAGGAAAACAAAAAAGGTAAAGGGGAGCGCGAATGTCTTCTTTTTTTCCTTTTGGCGTTCCCCGGGGGCATGTCTGTCTTCCCTGGGTCCTTGGTGGGGCGGATCCTCATCCATTTGGGGCCCCAGATTGGTTCTTGCCTTGCTGGACAAGGAGTATATTTTTTGATTCCGTGTGGGGACTCCACATTTACTGCGCCATTCTGAACATGGCCTTTCTGGAGGTTGTTCGTCTCATTGTGGTGCTCGCATTCGTCTCTTTGTCTCGCTCTGCCTCTCTCTCTCGCCTGTCTCGCTCTCTCTCGCTGTCGTTATTGTCTCACTCGTCGTCATCATTGCCCATTTCATTATTCCTTCTTTTCGGTTCCGCATCCCATACTGTTCACCCACCCTTCGTCTCATTGGATAACATCCCCATTCCCTCGCTCTCTTCTCACCGCACAGATCACTTCCACGACGACATCGCTATCTCTCGCCCCTCAAAATTGACCCACCCTCCACGCTGTACCTTGCACGCTGTATCCACGCGGCAGAGAAGCCACCATGATAGCAGCAGATTATGATTCTCTCGGGGATTGTAACTCGTGTAACGTTGAGCAAGGGCCCGAGCTCGCGCACACCCCATCTGCTGGTTCGGCACCCCGAGCAGCAACAGCAGCAACAGCAACGGAAGCAACAGCTGCAACTACAACAGCCCCAGTGACACTCGACTACACTGCTTTCCCGCACATCTTTGATCTGATTTTCTCGTACACTTCCTGGGCTGGCGTCCTCGCGCTTCGCACCACGTCGACGGAGATACGCGATAGAATCGACAGCCAGCTGGGTAAACACCTCGTGCTCGGGCCCCTTGGGGGCTTGCAGTATGGCATGAGTGTGACCGGAACGAATGGACGCGCCCATCCCGCTTTTGCCGTCTGGTCACCTGAGTGGAACCCGGGAGTCGAGGACGACGACGATGATGGCATGGATACCTTGTGAGCGTCACTGAGATAGCTGGACACAAGATACAGGACACCAGACACCGGACACCGGACACCGGACACCGGACCCCCGCAGCTGACTGCGTCCTAGCTCCGATATTGTCGCCTTTCCAGTGCATGATCCGACCTACTCGCTTGCCGTCGCTGCCAAGGCGCACAGCTTGGACCTTGCAGAGGTTCTTCCGCATCGCACCTTTACCCGCTTCCTGGAATTGCTTCCCACCGAGCTCAAGGCCGTGCGGTGGATTCGAAACAACTCGCAGTTCATCCCCGAGGCACTCCGACCAAAGACGGGTATCAAGTTCTGCCACACTGGTCCCCCGCCGACCGACGACCCGGCCATCTGGCCGCATATTGTCCCCCCACTGAGACTATCGCTCGGCGTCATGCCTGCCTCCACGGACAAGTTTGTGACGCATCTGACGCTCCATTCTGAACATCGGGACTCGTTTTCCGACGTGGACGTGACTCCCTGGACCATTACGAGTGACCTCAGCAGATCCAAACACAGAGAGTTGGTTCTTATTCTGCGGCGTGCCCAGCAGGACGGGGGCGCAGAGGAAAACGCCGTTGGTCCCGATGCAGATGCGCCTGCAGCGGCAGAACGCGACGTGGTCCCGGGTGAGGGCCTACTGTGGAGCCTCCTTGTGCGCATACGGTTCAATATCCCCCAAGTGAGGGCCGTCACAATCGTAGGGGCAACAGAGATACGGAGCATTCTTGGTTTCCGCAAGAATGTCACCTGTGCCGAGCTCAAGATGACCGCGGTCCGATTCATGGCGCAGCGGTTCTCACCACGACGTAACTCCACGGGCTTTGCGTCGCTTGTTCTCGAACGTGTCCACTTTCTCACTCTTGACGAATACGCCCAAACCGTCACGCCAGAGGAGTTTGCCCTCGAGACGATCGAGGACGCAAGAGACATCCCGGTTCGGTTTGCGCACAGAGCCACGAGTAGTGGGCCACGATAAGCCTCTGCCGGCTGCCTGTCCCGCCATGTAGAGATGTGGTGACTTCGCAACCTCGCATGAATCTCCCCTCGATTCCCATGTTCCCACCACGTTCCCCACGGTCCCGACCAAGAAGCAAGACCCAGGATCCAAGAAGCCAAGAAGCACAGGAACATCCTCGAGGCTCGAGCCTGACCCCATTGCCCTTGCGACATCCCCCGCACGCCCTGTGGCGCATCTCGTTACAATATCACCTTCGTTTCAATCCAATCGCGGTCCCCATCCTCCGCTCCTCACCTCCATCGGCGATATCAGCTCCGCCTCCAGGGTAACCTGCCTTCTCTGGCCCAAAAAAAAGCGGGACGAGCTCGCGCTCGTGCTCATCCGCAGGCCACGACGGGGATCGAACCCGCGATCTCCTGATTACTCTTTCGTAGTCAGACGCCGTACCATTTGGCCACGCGACCGGATGCGAAAGCCTGCGCGGCGCTGATCGCCGCCGGTGGCTATTGGGCCGAGGAACGTGCTCCGATCGTGCGAGTTTCCCGTGGCTGGTGGATTTAGAGACAGGGTGAACGGATTGGCCGCAGAGGGCACAACGTCGGTGAGAGCTCATAAGGCCGTAAGAGACAAGGTCTAGCATGTGACTTTGGCATCTTCGGATCACGCTTGGTGTCAGCGTGCCTGTCTGTGCCCGTGTCCGAGCCAGCAGTTGTCTGCTGCTGCTGTCTTCTCGACCGGGAGGGCATCGCCACTCGGTCTGCCAGGTCTGCGGCGGTGCTCTGGTGGTTGCTGGCGGATTCTACTTGCCCGCACTCACACGCAGCCTGACTGACACCGAGCCATACTTAACCGTGCGCGTAATGCCAGACTGAACACGCTTCATTCTTGCCCTGGTACAGCCTCATTCCTTTCAGATCCAGATCTGGATCGAAATGTGAATTCATGATGATTTATGTTGTGGTTGTCAGTGCAATGGCTGTTTATTTGCTCACACATCTCGTCGCGTCCGTGAACCAATCATTCCGTATCGGCCTTGATAAATCCATACCCCTGCTAGACTATGTAGACTGGAGGACGAGACTAGGAAGTGGAAGACGAGACTCGAGACGGCAAGACTAGGCCACCACTTATTCAAAGCGTGTCATGTTAGTGTCCCTTGTCCTTTTCACTGTTGCACGATGCACCAGACATTGCAAGACACGTCTCGAGCACTTACACTTGCGTACATAGTTGTTGCTGCCCAGTCCAGCTCACGCTGGTGTTCTGTCCAAGCAGTCCAAGCAATCCTTGCAAAGGCTGATCGTGGCCATTGTCCTTCCTATTGTTAAATCAAAGAAGACGCTGTGCCTATGACACCGCCCACCAACTGGCACCTCGGATTGATTGCAGTCATCAAACAAACAAGCTGCATGAAACCGGCCCAAAACGTGAATTACAGACAGTACAGCTAACTCAGGGTCTTGTCCTCCATCTACTTCCTCTTCCATGCCAGCTTGCCCGCGACCCACGTCTCGCGTACGCCCTCCTGCGCCTCCCTGAGCGTCTCGACGCCATTCCGGAACGGATCGAAATCAATTACACAAAAGTCTGCACTCTTGCCGACCTCGAGGCTGCCGCACTCGTGGTCCATGTGCATCGAGTAGGCCGCGCCCACAGAGTACAGGCGCACTGCGAGCTCGAGGCCGATCTTGAAGCGGTCGAGGCGGAGGACCGCGGGGTCGGTAGGGGCCGCGAGCTTGGGGTCCATGCCGGACCGCCGCGTCGTCGCCGTGTACAGGTTCGGGAAGCAGTGGTGCGGCGCCGTGGGCGCGTCGGACCCAAATGCGATCTTGGCGTCGGCGTCCACAAACTCTGTCCATGGGAACGCGCGGTCCGTGCGCGAGTCGTAGCCGAGCATCTTGCGCCAGTTGGACAGGTACACCGGGTCGGCGTGCACGGGCTGCAGCGACGCAGTGACGCCCAGGCGCGCCATGCGCTGGATGCTCTCGGGGGTTACCACCTCGAGGTGCTCCATCCTGTGCCTCCTGTCCGGATTGGGACCGTTGGCAGCAATCGCGGCCTCGAACGCGTCGAGCGCCTGCTCGGACGCCGCGTCCCCGATCGCATGCACGGCAATCTGCAGCCCGAGGCTGTCGGCGAGCACGACAATCTTGGTGAGCGCGTCGCTTGCCCAGATGGGGCCGGGGGTCTTGCCCGTGGGATATGGTTCTTTCAGGAACGCGGTGCAGCCGTCGACGGTGCCGTCCGAGATGACCTTGATGCCGACGATGCGGAACCAGGGCGCGAGATGCGCGAGGCGGTCGCGGTGCGCGGCGGCGGCGCGCACCTGGTCTGCGCGGGCCGCCTCGTCGCCCACGGGCCGCATGATCCAGTGGCACGCGACGCGGATGGGCGTCTTGCCGTGCTTGGCAATGTACGCTTCGAGCGCGGCGAGGTCGTCGTCCATGAGCGCCATCTCGATGCACCCCGTTACGCCCGTGGCGAGGTACGCGGCAAACACGTCCTCGAGCATGCGCAGGCGGTCGTCGGAGGTCAGCTGCGCAGCGAGGTACGGCCACACGATCTCAGTGAGCGCCGTCTCGAGGAGGATGCCGGTGAGCTCCCCCGCCGCGTCGCGCTGTAGCTCGCCGCCCTCGGGGTCCGGAGTGTCCCGCGTCAGGTTTAGAACTTTGAGCGCGGCAGAGTTGAGCCACACCGAATGCAGGTCCGCCGCTTCGATGAATACGGGGATGTCGGGTACCACGGCGTCGAGCAGCGACTTGTGCGGCAGCGCACCGAGCGCGTCGAACAGGAACGACCGGCCAAGGAGCATCGGCGCGCTTGGGTCCTCGGCGCGGCGGGCGACGAGGGCGGACTGCACTTCCTTTACTGATAGACCGAGGCAGTTGATGCGCGAGAGGGACGCGCCGAACATGATCATGTGCGTGTGTGCGTCGATCAGACCCGGGAGGACGACCGCGCCGCCTAGGTCCACGACCTCGGCTCCAGACTACAAAAAACAAAGTCAGATATGGTTTTAATGCAGAGGAATCTGAGACGTACTGACACATGCTCGTCGACTGCACCGCCGACCGAGACGACCTTGTCGCCATCGACGACAAGAGTCTCGTGCAGTGTCGAGTCGCCCGCGGCGGCCGTGAAGATGCGCCCGTTCGTGAAGACTGTGGGCATGGTGGTAAATTGAATCATCTAATGATCGAGGCTTGTCTTGTCTCTGAGACATGGGGGCTGGGTGGTAGTATCTTAAAAGAAGTCTGGTCACCAACTGCTCGCTGCTCGGCAACGAGTCGTAATGTTGGGCCCCACACGCTCCATACGCTCGTTTGGATAATCGGCATATTGTTATACGCTACATCAGCCACAGATAGCCGCCGCGCCGCGCTGCGGCGCCGAGCGTGTTTACTGTATCAGGTACAGTACAGCATTATTGCACTGTGCCATTCCTTCCATTCGATAGCAACAATGGTGTTTCGTGCGCTAAGTCCGCGGGGGACAAGGCAGGGTATTATACACTCATCTCGCCTGGCAGGCCTTGATCACCGCCCGTTGCCCACCTTATCGCATGGTCGCATCGGCATGCCCGATAGAGACAGATCTGTGGCGCCAATAACCGGGGATGAGGCGTCGAATTTATCCTGGGCAATGTTCGTCTGATTCTTGGCGGTCGTGACGTTGACGTCTTTGACGTCGAGCACTCACTCACCGAATACCCCGGTGACTCGCTATCAGATGTCACACGGCGCTTACGGCGCTAAACAGCTCTAAGTATCTGTCACCGAAGCGCGACCCTCGTATTCGAGGATGTCCTATCTGACCACCCTCCTTGATACGAGGCAGAGGGTAGTAGTTCCGATAGGGGGACCCGCGCACACAGCACACAAGGGCCTGGAACGGCCTCGAAGACTGGGGTTTGCGACATGCAAAAGAGAAAGTAAGTAGACTTGGCGTCCTGAGGGCAGTTATTAACTGTACACAGTTCCGACCCGTAACCAATCAGCCCGCAACCTCCGCACCGGCTCGCAACCTGTTGAGGCTACTAGCGGACGTGCGATCCTCCCAAGCTGGCGTTCATGCCAGTGAGGCGAAGATGCCAACTTGGACAGGAGCCACATGCTGGGCGCTTACGGCTGGGCACGCAGAGCACTATATCATGTGATACAGCAACTCCACCGCCGGCGCCATTATCACCGCTCTTACGCTCTTCATAACCAGTGACCAGTGGGAACCAAACTACGGCATGGCCCACCCAGCGCACGGGCCTGTGGGCGCCGGAGTGGCATCACCGTCAAATGACCTTCGGGAGATAGCTGCGAGTGGCGCTGTGGCTGACGGCCAGTGGCACATATTCAGGCAGCTCTGGAGTAATGTTTCAAGGCACGGGACTGGCCGATACTGTACTGCCCAGGCCAGGTCCGCCGTGATAGAACTAGAAATGCTACTCGTGCCTGTCTGCGGGTCCATCAGATAAAGAAGGTGGAGCCGGATCTTTATGGATAATTAAGTATCTGTGGGGTACTGGCTGTCACTGGGCCAGTAGGCTCAGACATTTGCTAGTGTACCTAGTTTGGCCGAGACTTTGGGCTGCTGTCAATCTCGACACTTGCCTCAACCAGGAATGGCCTCGCGTTGCCCACCTCCGTACCTCCATGCGATGTGGGACTTGGGACGTGGGAGCACTTTGTGCTTGTCGTATGTCTGTTGCGCAGTACCTCCCTTGGCCCGAGTTACGCGCAAGGTACCGTCGGCTTTTATCTTGCATTCGACACGATGTGGGACCAGAAGAAAACAGAAGACAAAACAATTGGTCGGAAGGTAAGACCCAAAGAGTCGGACACGAAGAGTCGGACACGAAGAATATACATATGAGCGATGGCAGAGTACTGATACTTGCTTGGCCCCCAACTTTTTTGACGCACTGCATTTACATCAAACGCCTCTCCCTTTCACTTGACCAGACTCTTTGTTGTTGGTTACAAACATAACGCCCCCGGAAGCAACACGCCCTTGGTATGCCAAGTGACGACCTAAAGTACGCGCTCGACGTGCCGGGCACGACGATCCTGCTGGACGAGGCCGCCGAGGCGTCCGGCAGCGACAATTTCACGCTAGTGCCGACGCCCAGCAAGAGCCTCGACGACCCGCTCAACTGGTCGCAGCCGCGCAAGTGGATCCAGCTCGCGTGCATTGTGCTCTACGTGCTCGCTCTGTGTTTTGTCGCTGGGTGCCTGTATGCCATCTACGGCCCGCTGAGCGACGCCACGGGGCTGTCGCTCGAGCAGATCAATACCGGCGTGGGGTACGTGTACCTCATCGAGGGCATCGCGGCGTGCGTCGTGCTGCCCCTGACGATCTGCATCGGCAAGCGGCCCGTGTATATCGGCAGTGCGCTGCTCACGCTCGTGTTCCCGTTTGCGCTCGGCGCCGTGCGCACCAACAGCGCGTGGATCGGCCTGTGCATCGTAAACGGCATCGCCATGTCGCCGCTGTTCGTCGCGCCCGAAGCGAGCCTGTCGTCCGTGTTCTTCTACCACGAGCGCGCGCTCCCGTTCGGCATCTACGTGGCGACGACATACGGAGGCGCGGTCCTCGCGCCCGTCTTCTCGGGTTACATCTATACCAGCCTCGGATGGCACGGCCCGCCATACATGGCCGGCGGGTTTGCCATTATTACCGCCCTCTTCCTCTTCATCTTCCTCGAGGAGACAAACTTCAAGCAGCCGCTCGCGCACCCGCCCGCCGAAATCACGTACCACGACAAGATTGTCGAGATCAACCCCACGGCCATTCTCGAAAAGATGAACGACAAGGGCGAGACCGTCGTCGAGGTCACTGACGGGGACGGAGACGGAGATGCTGAGGCTGAAAAGGACAGGACGCCAGGCTCCGGTGCTACAGCAGCTTCGGCAGGAGAGCACGACATTCCCACAGGCGTGCACGTGCACGACCGCGTGGTGAGCAAGTACCCCGGCCCGCGGCCGTTCAAGCGCTTCCCAATCTCAAAGCACACGGGCGGCGTCCTCCTGCGCGGCATTGTGCAGCCGCTACTCATGTGGCGCCTCCCGATCATTCTGTGGTCGGGCCTCATTTTCGGCATCTACCAAATCTTCTTCAACTGCATGGCGGCGCTGTGCTCGGGGGTGCTCTCGGCGGAACCGTACAACCTCGCGCCCAACTCTGTCGGCCTGACCTTCCTCTCACCGTTTATCGCCATTGTCCCCGGCGCCATTTTCGGCGGGTACATTTGCGACCGGTGGACCGTCTACTGCGCGCGCAAGAACGGCGGCGTCAGCGAGCCCGAGCACAAGCTGTGGCTCATGATCGTGCCCACTGTGTTGACGCCCATCGGACTGCTTATGATGGGTCTCGGCATCTACTACAGCGGTGAGTGAACTAAACTGTTGCACGTACAAAACTTAGCGCTGACACATTTTGGTAGCACACTGGATGGTCTTTGTCGCGGGCGAGTTTGTTCTCACCGTCGCGGGCCCGCTCGCCACCCTCATCTCGATCGCGTACCCCTTTGACGCCTTCCACAGCATCCACCCGCAGGAGAAGGAGGGCCCGCGCGCAGAGGTGCAGCAGGCCGCGCCGTATCTCCTCAGCCTGATCCTCTTCGCCATGTGCATGACCTTTGGCTTTGTGAGTCCACCAATATGTACGGTAGAGTACACACGAGGACCTTGTACCTGACACGAGCCCGTAGAACTACGCCATCACGCCCTGGGCCTTCGAGTGGGGCTTTAAAAACTTTGCAATCTCGTCGGCGTGTATCGGCACGGCCATCAACTGCAGCGCCTTCCCCATGATCATCTTCGGCAAGCGTCTGCGCCGCAGCGGCGCGTCCTACTACCAGAAGGTCATCAACTGGTAGAGGCAGGACGCCACGGAGCTTGGAAAGTCACGAAATTCAGGTTCAGAGAAGTAAGAAGGTGCTTACTGTACTGGATCTATCGAAGGAGCGCAGGGAGCAGGGCAGAAAGGGGAGGGGTGAATGATGATTGTAGTTGCTTTCTAGAGGGGCCTTGTATAGCTTTGTGGAGGTGTGGTGTTGTGGAGGTTAGGTTCGGGTTGTACGCTGGATTGAAATTGGATAGGTTGTCGTTCGTAGGTTAGCCAGGTCAGTTTAATGCAAAGTGCTTGATTGCGACAGTGGTCAGAGGTGAGGCGCGTCAGAAGCAGCTTGCGTCTTGACGAGTTGACTTGTTGACTCGAGAATTCTGAACACACCAAAACAGCTGTCGGCTGAGACAGGACACGAGCAGTCGGCTCACGCGGCAAGGTTAAGCAAAGAGCAGTCGGCTCAAGCTGAGAACACAGAAAGAGCAGTTGGCTCAACACAAACTTGAGGGCAAAGATCAGTCGGCTCCAACAGACGATCCCAACGACAACGCCCACAATGACAGACAAGCCACAGCAACAATGAGCAGTCGGCTCAAGACACAGGGAGCAGTCGGCTCAACAACAAGAGCAGTCGGCTCAAGACAAGAGAGCAGCCGGCTCAAAACGCAACGCAACGAGCAAGACAAGACGAGCAGCCGGCCCGGCAAGCCAATCTGCACATTGGGGTCAGGTATCTCGTCAGTAATCACGGGCAGGAAGAGGGCGAACCGAACCACGGGAGGCGCAGCGTGGGTCGTTGTCTTGCAGTCTTGCAGGTACCACAACCCCGCAGCTGCGCCAGTTCATGATCTGCGTGTATAAACCGCTCTTCGGGGACTCGCGCGCTGGGGAGTGTGCGGTGCGTGTGCGCTGCGCTGTCGGCGCAAGCAGATGGCGGCCGGCCATTCGTTTTTGTTATTCTGGGGCGCAACATCGTAAATCCTCCATCGGAATCTCAGTCTCCACATTCCTCTCCTCTCCACTCCTCTCCCTGCTGTGTGTTGTTCGTTGATTACTATATACTACAAGAATGTCGAACCGTTGGCCAGAATTCACTGTATCTGCCCAACGATCGATCGAAACTACACTAGAAAGGGAGGGAAAAACCACAAGCACAAGCACAACTATGGAGAGTACGCTACGTCCGATTCTGTGGTTACAGGCTGGCCTTGCCGCGCGACTCGTAGGGGAGGAGGAAGCATATGGCGCCAGCGACGAGGAAGAGCGCGCCCGAGACGTAGACGGGGACGACGGTCGTGAGGTCGCCAAACATGGAGATGATGGGCGCCATGACACCGAAAATGCGGTTCACCGAGGCGGTGAGCGCGTTGCCCGTCCCGCGGTGCATGGTCGGGAACACCTCGGGCGTGTACGCGTACAGCACGGCGTAGAGGATTGTCGAGAAGAAGTTGTACGCGCAGTTCCAGCCGAGGAGGGCGTTGGCGTTCTTGGCGGTCGTCAACGCGTACAGGAACACGCCGGTGAGCATTGTGCTCCAGGCCAGCACGCCGCGGCGACCGAGGTACGGGAACTCGACGAGGAGGCCGCCGAGCAGCGCGCCAGGGACGCCGAGGACGGCGATGATCAGCGAGTCGCGGTACGAGCGCTCGACGGTGATGACGCCGCTGTCAAACTTGCGGGTCTGCTGCACCGAGGGGAGGAACGCGTTGTATAGACTGTGGCGAGAGTTAGTTCCGGTGCCTCCGTTCTTGGCGCTTGGCGGCAGCACAACTCACGGGTAGCCGAGACCGATAAAGGCCCAGACGACCATGATGAGCGATGTCGAAATGGCGAGCTTGCGTGTCGAAAAGAGGGGGCGCACGTGGTCGAGGTTGACGGACTCGAGGTTGCGACGCATGGCGGCCGACGCGTCCGTGGTGGCGACATAGCCCTCGGGCTCGCAAGCCTTGAGGTCGTCGATCGTCAGGTTGGCAGTCTTGCCATTCCGGCGCGCGACCTCGTGCACGATGCGCACCGCCTCCTCGTCCTTGCCCTTGCCCATGAGATACTTTGGCGACTCGTAAATGGTAAACGCCAGGAAACGGATCGCAAACGAGATGAGTGCGAGGCCGCCCATCGTGATCACAAAGTAGCGCCAGCCCATGTTCTTGGCGCGCGTGCAGTCGTCCTTGGACTCGCAGGTGTGGTATCCGAGCAGCGGCCATGCAATCAGAGTCGTAATCACCTGCGCGACGGCCCAGTCGATCGAGAGGATCGTGAGCAGGTACTGGTGTGTGCCCGGCAGGAACTCGAGGAAGACGGCCGAGTCGACAGGCAAGTTTCCGCCGACACCAAACGACCAGAACGCGCAAAAGCAGCCCATGGCCACAAAGTTGGGCGACGACGCCGAGATCATGCCCCACATGGCGGTCACGCCCAGCGTCAGGTTGAATGCCCAGCGGCGGCCAAACTGGACATCTGGTCAGCTCCACTACAGTAAAATAACTCAGACGACTCACAATGTCACAGCCGAAACCCCAGAACATGGCGCCGATAAGCAGACCAATGTTTTGCGCCAGCGTGAGCAGCTGCTGGTACTTTGGGTGGAACTCCTTGGCGATGACGGGAACTGGGGGAGGGTTAGATGATCCGCAGTGGCAGGGGCAGGGGCAGGGGCAGGGGCAAAAAGGACGAGGGGGGCAACGTTATTGCTTATCGCTCCCCTAGCACTCCCGCAATTTTCGGTTCCCACTCACCCAGCAGCGAAGTCACAATGGGCCACGCATTGTCGCTCGCCCAGCCGAATCCAACAACGATGAACAACTGCCACTGGTACCATCCCATGCCAATCTCCTGGATCTGTATCGTGTGTCAGCCATGCTGCGGATGATGGCCACGCGCGGGGCACGCCACATGCCTGGTCGTGGGGGACGCGGGGACGTGGGGTATGCGCCACACCCAAAACCACCCAAATACCAACCCCACCACACCTCACCCCACCCCACCCCATCCCATCCCACGCCGCACTGGACTCTGGAGTGGGGTCGGAGCACTCCCACCGCCCTGCGAACACAGACACTCACAGCACGGTTCAGCACCCTCGCCTTGGCCTCGTACACGGGGTCAAACGTGCCCGCCGGCAGCGCCGTGTCGTCCTTGTCGAGATCGACGACCGAGACACGCGACCGCGGCGCGCGGGGCAGCTCGTCATTGTGCGGCAGCTCCTCAGGGTGCGCCCCGGGCGACCACTCCTTCGAGTCCTTTTCTACGGGATCGGACATTTGTGTTAATCACGGGCTGCGCTGTGGGTGGTGGATTACTGGCCCTGGAGATAGATAGGTATGGTGTTTGAGACAGAAAAACTCGTTGAGACCAGATGGTACTGTATTATAGGTGGGGCGGGGATGGCTCTTATTGCTCTTCAGTCCTGGCCTTTTTGTTGTTGCTCGGGGAAGAGATTGTCCGCGGGGCTTGCCTCGACTTTTTATTAGCTTCAGTCTGCTATGCTACTGATGACAGATGCGGTGGATGGTCCACATCCTGTGCTCTATTGCCTTGCCATGGAATGACTTTTGCAAAAGCTGTCGCACGAGCTGCACGATCCAGTCAACTGGAAACCAAAGAAAGCCATCGCACCACTCACACGTCGGGTGCCAAAAGAGGTCCTCCAATCTTCCGGTGCAGCTGCCGAGCGTCACCTGTACCTGCAGCTCCATAATCCAGGAGCCAGGATGCATCCAGGTTTGGTGTGGGCCTTTTGGACGTTTGGGCGTTTCGGCAGTCGGCGTCTCGTGGCCCCGCTTCGCCGAGGTTGAAGTTGACATATGACGTGCTGCGTGTCATGGCCAAAAGATGATAGACAGAATGTGTCGCGATAGAGCGTAGAGCGGCAAGCGCGGCAGCAGCAGCAGATCAGGCGAGATCCTGGGGGGCTAGCAGAGGAATGGAATGTGCGTGGTGTGCGATGCAGATGCGGCAAGCGTGGGCTGTTTAGGTGCAATGTGGGCCGTTTTCTGCGGTAGTCGACTCCTTTTTTTTTTTTTTTTTTTCACTGTAGCAGACCTTTGGCGGGGACTATCCGCCTGCCAAGCAGTAGGGCCTCTTTTTTCTTTCTCTTCTCTTTTTTGGGCTTTTTCTGTTCCTTGTTGACATGGATGACAAGAGATGGCATCACGGGCATCGCGGGCATCAAGGAACGAGATCAAGAGCGACAGTAATTTACATGGCACACCCAGGATCTGAGACACAAGTTTCCACAAGCAGCGATAATTTGCTCTCCGCGCCTCCGCTCTTGTTCACGCATGCACCATCAACAGCCCAAGAGGGCAACGGCTGTCAATGTCACTCACTGTGTGAGCCCAGAACCGGTGCAACAGCTGTTGGGCAAATGCACCCACTGCAGCAGGGACAATTTTGGCTGACGTCACAGTGGCAAGGTTGCAACCTAACTCGAAGGGTGCGTCGTCCTTGGCCTTTTTGGCTGCTCTCAGGCCAGAGTGATGCAGTGTAATACAGTATGTGCACTGGCAAGCGGGGGGAGTGAGTGAGTGACACAGTGGCGTCGATTCCACAGCATGGCTAGTCACCTTACCCTGGTGCTCTGGAGTAAAGCAAAAGGCAACCGAAAAAAAAGGAAGAGAAAAAGAAAAATACATAAATAACGAAAAAAGCCAAAAAAGGTACTGGTGCGGTCCAACATGCAGACAGGCAGCATGTGATGCTTGATAATGGGCCTGGAGCTTGGAGAGAGCGGGAAGGGGGGGCTGGGCAACCAGTACGGCAACTACAGTACACCATGTGTTTCACCACCCCCCTGCGTCCTGGATCTTCTACGCTTCTGCGTTGCGATTCTGGCCTTGGTTGATGACTTCCCCCGGGCGAACTAGTCACATGATGGCGTGATAGTTGCGCGTGATAAATGGGCGCGCTCGTCAGCTCGGGAGTGGTTGTGAGTGGCTGTCATCCGTGGCACCAGTACTGTAGCAGTGTGTGCGACCACCCGAACGCTAGATCGCTAGACTTGCAACTTTTTTTTGGAACTCCCCCGACTGTTCCATATGTAATGTTAAGAGGTCGTTGCAGGTGCGTACGGCTGATTCCGAACAAGATGCGCGTTTCCCGAGATGGACTGTGATTGTCAGCATTGTCCAATTGACGATTCTTGACATGTCAACATCTGACGCACTCGTGTGCACATTCTGTAGCTTTGTAGCTATCAAAGGATGCGACCAAGGTGTCCCAGGCGTGTTCCATCGCTTATCGCAGTCTGCAATACAGTACATGCTATTGGCAGTGCCCGAAACGCGATTGGTCCGGGATGAGGATCCGGACCGGAAGAACGGGATCGACGCGCACTGCAGGGGTGTCGGTCCGTCCACCGCGCCGCGCCCCGCCGATCGACGATCC
Source organism: Apiotrichum mycotoxinovorans (assembly GCA_013177335.1). Lineage (NCBI taxonomy): Eukaryota > Fungi > Basidiomycota > Tremellomycetes > Trichosporonales > Trichosporonaceae > Apiotrichum > Apiotrichum mycotoxinovorans. The sequence goes on along the minus strand of CP053625.1, from coordinate 492,573 downwards.
GCTCATCCCCGCGTCCCGGCTCTGTTTAATTATTTGTGATATCCGATCCACGATCGACACTGACGAGTGTGCATACGTGATTCTTCAGTCTTCGCACATCATCACATATTGGTACATTGCTTCGAGAAGAATTGTTAGTTCATCCCATCGCCCCCAAAAAGGTTCGGTTGGAGGAACTTAATCCCCGTATTGACGAGAGTGGGATTCGAACCCACGTCCGAAGACTGCGGAAGAACAATTAAATGAACTCCTGAACACAGCGCCTTAGACCACTCGGCCATCTCGCCGAACACATTTGTGCAATTTTTCGGGAGGCCCTAACGTGATTTCCGCCGGATGATGGGGTTCGGCATCTTGCGTCCATCTCCACTTGGATCGCCGAGCGCGCCTTTCATGCCGCACGTTTGCGATCCCTGCCCCTCTGTTCCTTTGTTGTCGCCCATTTCGTGATCTTGTGATCTCGTGTCCAGATTACGCTGCCAACATGCCCCCGCGCTCGGCGTCACCTGCGAAGGATAAGGATAAGGACAAGGACAAGGACAAGGACAAGGATAAGGATGGGGAGGTGAACAAACGTGAGGAGGCGAGGACGGGCAGCGCTGACTGCAGGTGCCTGTGTGCGTACCGATGACGCGTGATCGCGGCATGGGAGGGAATCGCGCTGCGGGGTGGCTACTGTACCATTCGGCCAGCCCAGCTGCCCAGCCGCCGACATCCGCGGTCAACCTGGCACGAGCACGATGCTCTGCTTGCTCTGCTTTTGCTGACGACGCAGGACGTATGCCACACGATGAAAGTACGCTGCATCAAGCAGGGCAACACATGCAAGCGGTGCCTCGGCCTCGGGGTAGAGTGCACGTATGCGCGCGAGGTGCCCGTCCTCAAGACGGACCGCGAGTGGGTTGTTCTCTAGCCGAGCCCTTGTTTTCTAACTGTACGCCAGGCGGATTACGGCGCTGGAATGGCAGATGTCCTCGATCCACAGCCTGCTGCAGGGCATGAATGCGGTGCTGCAGCAGACGGCACAACAGACTGCCGAGATCGCGGCGCGCGCCCGAGAACGACCGACGCTCGGCGAGTGGGTGTCCGCTGTATCCACTGCACTGCCCCCGCAGCCGGCGGCGATGGCGGCGCCGCCCGAGGCCGCGTCGCCCGACAGCATGCCGCGTGGGTCTGGAGAGCGCGAGGACGAGTATGATCTCGTGTCGGACGGCGAGGAGTATGTTGGTGAGGATGAAGCAGAAGAGGAAGAAGAGGAGGAAGGGGACGCGGAAGAGGGGGAGGAGGAGGAGGAGGGAGAGGAGGAAGACGAGGAGGAGGAGGCGGGGCACCCCGGTGGCGAGAAGTGCGCGGGAGATACGGAAACACCGTCGTTTGCGCCCCTAGCAGAGGAACAGCGCGTGCCCCTCCGCTCGCTCCTGCAGGACGAGGCGGTCCTGCGCCTCCGGAACGACGGCGCCGAGGGGTCGCGAAAGCGCCGGCGGCTGTCGACGGGCGTCTCGGTTTCAGGCGCGCACGACCCCGGGCCATCGTCAGATGACGACGACCCGGACGACCCCATCTTCCTCGGCATTGTATCTGAGCCCGCGGCGCGGCGCCTCTTCGACCTGTGAGCCACACCGAATGCAAGCAGCCACAAGCTGACTCGCAAGATATTTTACCGGAGCCGCCGCGTACATGCCGGTGTTTGATCCTGCGGTGGACACGTTCGATGCGATCCGGGCCACGTCGGCGCTGTGTTTCTCGTCGATTTTACTGATTGGGCAGATGGGCGCGGACGGCGGGTCAGAGGGGGACGCAACAGGCCAGACGCGGACACGGCTCAAGGAGCATGCGGAAAGGCTTGCGATGCGCACGCTCTTCTCGCCCGTGAGCTCGCTGCGCGTCGTGCAGGCCCTGATCCTGCTTGCATCATGGGGCGACACGGCGTGGCGCCCCGGCAACCACGCGCTGGCTATCGCGGTCGATATGGGGCTGTACCGCTGCCTGTCTCATCTGGTGGACACGGGCATGGGCAGCAGCATAGGGGACAGCGAGGCGGCGCGGGAGCGGGAGAGGGGCTATGTGGCCGGTGCGCGCGTCTGGCTGGCATTGACAAAGCTCACGCTCGAGTATGTGCCTATCTCTCCCGCAGTGTCGGCTGCTGATACTTTTACCTGTAGGATGACGCTCAACCACGGCCGGCCGCTCCTGATCCCCAACGACGAGCCGATAGAGTACGCGCGCCGCCTACTCGCACACCCGTACAGCGTGCCCACGGACAGCCGCTGCATCGCTGCGTGCGAGGTCATGCGGCACCGGCGTGAGTCCACGAGACCCAACACGCACATGCTTACCTTCCAGAACGGCAGATCCAGCCGTTTGCGAACAATACGTACATTCCCTCACGCGTCGACAACATCCTGGCCGCGGAGCACGCGACGTTTGATGCGTGGGAGAGTTTCTGGGTCGGGTACTACCGTGAGCAGCTTGGGCAGCTGCGGGTCTGTGCTAATAGTGCCAGGGCAAAAGGGTGTGGAGAGTACAGACTTTCTCGTGTCTGAACGTGCGTTTACTTTGGGGTGCCGCCATTGCTGACATCAGTGGCCGTGCAGAAGTGCCACAGCATGTGAGTGTCTAGCAGCATGGCCAAAGGCTGAACGCAGGCTGCACTTCAACTATCATATCCTCCACGGCGTGCGGTCCCGCGCGGACGTGGCGTGTCTCCCCGACAGCCGGCGGCAGTGGCTCGTGAAGAGTCTCGAGGTGGCGGACTCGCTCGTGTCGCGCATGGCAAAGGACGACGAGGTGAGCCCAAGCCCCAAGCAGCGGGCAGAAGTGATCCATTCTGGTCGTTGCCGGTGTGGAGTCCACAACACACCCCCAGTTTCCACTGACGACCAGCTCGCCCGCCTCCGCTTCGCAAACCACTATGCATTCGTCGCGCTCGCCTTTGCGGCAATGTATCTCGTCCGCCTGGCGCGCATCCTCCCCGGCACGGACCTCGAGCGCATCCTCGCCGACGTGGCCCGTCTGGCAGACAGACTCGACCAGTGTACGTGATACCTCCCAATAGCAGTGACTGAATGCCCAGTCCCCGGATTCAACTTTTGCAAGCTCCTGCATTCCGTCGTGGCCCGCGCGGGGCGAAAGGGGGGCAAGAGCACGGCCTCCCCGTCCGTCTCTCGTCCCGGCGAGGGTGGCGGCGGTGGTGGAGAGGGGGCGGGGCAGGCTGAGATAAGTGGTGCTCCTGCTAATACTGATGGCGTGCACGCCTTTGATCTCGCCGACCTGGGTGATTTGGGCGACCTCGGGAACCTAGGTGTCCTGAGCGACCTTGGGGATCTGGGAGATCTGGGCGGGCTCGGCATCAGCCTCGGCATGCCCACGGCGCAGGATGTGAGTCCAGCATGGTTGTGAGTATCTCTGACGGCAGGAATCGTGGATCGACCTGCTGGTCGATCGGGACCAGCAGCTGTGAGGTTGGATAGCCGGCAGCGCTGCTGAGGAGCGTCGGCCGGGGTTGGTTCGATCTTGATCATGACATTTGTTCACATATTTTATCAAAGTCGGGTGTGCAGTATTATCGTCGTTAGCTTGTGCTGCTATTGTTATATGTATCCGCTCGTGATCCGAGCTTGGTAGGCCATTGATGATCTCGCAATAGGGATGACCGTAGCCATGCAGCCGTGACCCGTGACCCGTGAATCGTTCACCATGAAGGAGCTCGCGGGATATTGAGAGAGTGCTGCATTCAGCGGCTGAGTGCGTGCATCAAGATCCCAGATGCAGCCGGCGCACTTGCTCATGTTGGAATACCATAGTTGGCTGGTAGAAGGTACTGTAGGTGGTAGGTAATGTTCCACCACATGTGTCATCAGGGTCAGCCCGTCAGCCGTGTCCCCATTGGGCAGTCCGGCAAGGTGCGCCACCAACCGCCGTCATCCGCTGTCCGTCGGTAAACACCAAACATCGGCCCGCCCGTCAGTGTCCTGTCAGCGAGCACACACGCGATCCCGGCCGCCTCCGCCGTTGTAAAGTATTGTCTCTCCACTGCCGAGTCTCAGAGCTATCGATGCATGCGCACATGTCATGCAGACAACAAGTAAAAAATGGGGTACTGTTTTACGCGATCGCGGTCGGGCTCGGACCAATACTACTTTTTTGCTTCATTTCTTTGCCGTGCGCGGTGCGTAAGGGAGTATAATGGTTGGTATCGTGTGGTGATATGGAGATGGCTCCCCAATGTGACTGCGACTCCGGCTGCAATGCGACTGGTTATCGGCGTGCGTGGAGTCATGACGAGGGAGCAAGGGACAGGGGGGAGGGGGAGCCGTGCGCTGGCTGGGTTGGGACAGCCGGGAGCAGTAGAGCTAGATCAAGCAGACAGTGCAGGGTGCGCAGACGGCGGGTGGCCAGTCGGCAATCAGCTACACGGCCATCTTAGAAAGGAGCCGCCTTCTTCTCGCTCGGCGCAGGCGACGCCGCGGGGCTCTGCGACCCGCTGGCAGCGAGGCTCGAGAGCCTGGACGCAAACGGCATCGGCTTTCCGGGTCCCCTGCGAAGGTGTCAGCTGTGTAGCTGCACATACTTCGGCAGTGTACTGTACGCACTTCTGGAAGTGGCGCTGCTTGGCGCCGTTGAGCTTGGCCGAGATGGGCGACATGAAGTTGTCCGTGGGCGACATTGTGCCGCTGCGACACTGTTAGCTGGAGCACAGAGGAGTGTTAGGGAGGGACGTACCCGGGGGCACTCTTGCCAAGAAGGCCCTTCTTCTGGAGGAAGGAAGGGGGCTGCGGGGCAGCGGCGGGGGCGGCCGTGTTCTGGGCTGCGGGGGGGGTGAGTGTTTGCCTTTGGTGGTGTTGTTCTTGGAGGGCGGCGGCGTACCGTTGGACTCGCGGAAGACGTTCTCGGACATTGTGCTGGTGGTACTGGGATGTGGTGTTGCGGTGTAGAGTGTGAAGAGGTATGAGAGGAGATAAGATGATAGGGGTGGACAGATGGATGAGGATTTGTTGTTGTTGTTGTTGTTGTTGTTGATAAAGATGAAGAGATTGAGAGAGAGGGGGGGGGGGGCAGGACACAAAATGGGAAAGAAAACAAAAAAAAAAAAAAAGTGGAAAATGAAAAGACAGGCGCGTGTTTTGACCAGCCACCTAAGACTTTGATGCTACTCAATTCAAGCGTCTTGGTTTTTACGTAACAATGCATGGATAACCCTAGCAAGTCAGGACCGCAGCTCCGCCATGACCGTATAGAGGACCCAATCACAGGGCTTTGTGGCTTGAAGGGGAAGTCGAGGCGCCTCATCCGACGAGTAAGACGCCTCATGTAGCGATGTGGAGAGAACAGCCTCCCTCACAGGGATGGCCAGAAGAGGCATTCATTCGAGGCGCTAGTGAGCTAGTGAGCTTCTTTTTCCGCGACAACAACACCCACAGGCCGACGGACAACATCCATTGAGACATGAGACACAGTCATCCCTCGCATGTTCGCATCTGTCGAGCTGTTGCTAGAACTCGAGACATGGATTCCGGAAACCATAATGCATCTATCATTTTCAAAGAAAAGGACAAGGAGACGGACGAACGCGAACCGCTCGCCTCCCCGACCACCCGGCTACTGCCGGCTACCTAACGACTGAAGTTCTTTAAACCAAGAGCTCGCGCAACCTCGCAATGGCGGTCGCGCACTCCTCCTCGGTACCGATGGTGATGCGGATACAGCCCTCGCATCCGACATCTGTTCCACGGAAGCGGACGACGACGCCGCGGTTCTCGGCCATCTCAGTGTAGACTGCTTTTGCGCGCTGGTTGGAGGGCTTGCCTCCGGGAGCGTCGAGAATCTGGACGAGGATAAAGTTTGCGTCGTTGCCACCGAGCACGTGGCCGATGGACGGGATGGTCTGAATGTCGGCAATGAGCCTGGCGCGGTTGGCGTTGAGCGTCTTGGTGTTGTTCTCCCAGATGGCAAGGCCCTCCTTTGAGAACGAGGCGAGGGCGAGCGAAGCCGTCGGCAGCGAGACGTTGTACGGCGCCTTTGCGTTTGTGAGGATTTGGATCAACTCGGGAGAGCCCATGAGGTAGCCGCAGCGGATGGCCGCGAGGCCGAACGACTTGGACAGCGTCTGCGTCACGCACACGTTGGCGAAGTCCTTGATGAGCGAGACGGCCGACGAGCCCGGGGGAGCAAAGTCAATGTACGCCTCGTCGACGACAATGACACCCTTAAAGTTTGTGTTGTTGGCGATACGCTTGATGGCGTCGATGGGGATGAGCGTGCCGGTCGGGTTGCCGGGCGAGCAGAGGAAGAGCATCTTGAGGTCCGGGTTGGCGATGAAGGCCTCGTTCATCTGGGACCGTCAGTCGCGTTCCACGGCACCGGCACGGAAGATGCCCATGGTATCTAATCTACTCACGGCCTTCTCGTCGAGCTGGAACGCTCCGCCCTCAGTGATGAGCGGGACCTTGACGACGGCAACATCATTGACCTGCGCGGTAACGTGGTACATGCCGTATGTGGGCGGGGTGGTCATGACGGCGTCCTTGGCGGGCACACAGAGGACGCGGTACAGCATGTCGATGACCTCGTCGGAACCGACGCCGAGGAACACCCAGTTTTCGTCGGGGAGCCCGCGCAGGGACGCAATGGCGTTCTTGAGCTCATCGTGCGTCGGGGACGGGTAGCGGTTCAGGCTTGCGCGCTCCTTCTCCGACATGAGCGCGAGGGCCGCGGCTCCGGGCGTGTCGTCCACCGCGGAGAAGGGCGCCAGCGACGGGCCGTACGCGTTCTCATTTGCGTCGAGGAGCACGCCGGCCGAGTAGTCGTCGCGCGCACAGCGGTACGGCGTCAGCGAGAGAATGTTGGGGCGGATCAGGGGCTCGAGGGCGAAGTGGGCTGGGGTCGAGGGTCCCTTTGCTTTCAGACCGAGGATGGGCATGGTGAACGAGTGTGTTCTGGGTGGAGCGGTGGTGGAGGACGGGGCTGCAGAGTAGCGAGCAAGAGGAGTGATCAAGATGACAGTGACGAAAGGATCGAGACGGAGATGGGTGTTATCACTTCGGGGTGATTGGAACTTTCGGACTTTTTATGGCACGGTCGGGGTGGGGGGGTGGGGTGGAGGTTGGTCGTCGGATGTAATCGAGTCGAAAAAAAAGGAAGTGGAAGAAGAGGCTGCTGCGGTCAGCCCACCCACTTGTATGGTGTTAAATAGAGACCAGTCGTACTCGATGTTGATTATCTCGACTCGGAGAGACGATATGCATGAATAGATATCCAGAAGATTGCATTGGTCTCGTATCAGTCTCCAGTGCATGCATGCATTTATGATATTATGAATCCATTATAAACAAGGATGCCTTGCTTGGAAATCAGATGAAGGATGAAGGAACCTGTTTCGGTTTATCGGCGAGCTCCGTTCTACAGTACAGTACAAGTATGTGGGTCGGTTTTTTGGGCCTCCACCTCTTGCGGACCGTTCTGAACCTGATACCGACGGACCTTTCTAAAGATTGATGATGCAAAGGCGTCGGAGCTGTTTTGGTCTGTTTCTTTGACAGACGACTAGCTTAACCACTACCACTACAAATGACATTCACACTATCTCGACTAGCAGCAGCATCGTTGCGGACCATCGCCCTCGCGCGCAGTGCGCACGCACCGCACGCACCGCACGCAGCGCACGCAGCGCTCGCAGCCCATCCACTGGCTCTGCACCTTCACGCGCGCCTCCGGTCCACATCCACGAAGCAGAAGAACGAGCCCGCTCCCCCGGAGCCCGCTGTCAACATTGTCGCCGAGCTGGAGAACAAGGGCGCCGCGGACCTGTTTGACGAGGTGGAACTCGACGGCGCGGAGTGGGACGGCGAGGAGGTCGAGGAGGGCGTGTTTGTCAGCGTCGTGAGTGACCACTACCAGACGACCTCCGCTGTTATACTTACGTGTCTGTAGCCTGAACCCGCATCAACGTCTACCTCTGCATCTGGCTCGCCATCGGGCTCATCATCGTCGCGGCCCAACCGCCCGGGCAAGACGTCCATCAAGCACCTCAACCGACTGCTTTCGCGGCATCAGGTACCGGATATCCCGGAGCACGAGCTCGAGGAGCGCTTTGTGCGCGGTGAGTCCGAGCAGCAGTACCGAGGTGGAGACAAGGGTGTGGTTTCGCTGTTGCTTCGTTGTCAGCTTACACCGCCTGCTTGACTTTGACGTGCCCCGACTAACACGCATCCCAGGCCGCGGACCCGGCGGGCAGGCAATCAACAAGACCAACTCGTCCGTGTCCCTCATCCACATCCCGACGGGAATCCGCGTGCAGTCGCAGCCGACGCGCTCGCGCGCCCAGAACCGCATTATCGCGCGGCAGATCCTCAAGGAGCGCCTGGACCTCATGCGCGTGCGGGGCGAGCTGCCTGATGGCGTGGCGATGAAGGGGGCGTCAAAGCCAACAGAGACTAACGCCGCGGGGGAAGAACCGGCACCAGCACCATTGTCCCGCAAGGAGCGGCTCGCGGCGGAGGCGCGCATGTGGTCCAAGCAGGAGCTGCGGTGGGAGAAGGAGCGGCGGCGTAAGGCGAACCGCGCCAAGAAGGTCAAGCGGAGGAAGAATGCGGAGGATGCCGAGGAGGAGGCAGAAGAGGCAAAGTAGGCTGCTGTCATATATGTATTCCACCACACAGGCCACACTTAGGATCACCAGAACGACGTCTCTGGCGTTCACCACACTGCACTATAGTAACCCATGCATGCAACACTCATACTCATTCCTATGCTCTGCTCGTGGCCAGTTACTCCGGGCCCGTCTCGAGGTTGATCTGCTTGCCGAACTTTGCGTATCTGAGGTCAGCGCCGAGTCTCAGTAGGATCCAACAGAAGAATAAGACCAAGGGCGCGATGGATAGTCGCGTTGACATCTTGCGTTGACAGGGCGCTCTGCCTGTCGATGACACACAAGCAGTAGCCTACGTCCAAGTGACGCCGTCGAGCACCCGCACCCCGACCAATACACCTAGCTCTCCACCATCACCTGCAACACTCACAGCAACACCTTGAGCTCCTTCATGCCCGTCTCGCACTCCTCGGCGCGCTTCCGCAGGTCCCCGATCTCGGCGTCGTAGCGCTTGATATCGACGCGCAGCTGCTTCTTGGCCGCCGGGAGGGAGAGCGTGAAAAACGCCTCGCCGAGCTTGTACTGGATGCTCGATGCGTCCGACAGCTCGAGCTCCATCGACAGGTCGTCATAGTACTCCTTTTCGGACTGGAGAGTTAGAGAAAGGTCTGAGCGCTGCAGGAGTGGATATGGGGGTGTTGGAGGAAAGTGAAAGCAGCTCGACAGACCGATGACCCTCGAGCTTTGTGACCCCCCAGCCCCCTCCCATCTCCCAGCTCGGCACACTCACCTCCTTGGCTTTCAACTGGTCCTGGATATCGCCTAGACGGTTGTTGAGCTTTGAGAACGTGTTGATGCGCTGCTGATCCTCCCACGCGACCTCGATGCCGTCCGCCTCGTCCTCGGGTGCAAGCTGGTGTCAGCGGGTGTGTGTTAATTGTGCCGCGCTTATTGAGGTGCAGACAAGAAAAAACCTCAACCAGCAAGCTCACCAGGCTCATTGTGAATAAGTTGTACAACGGGTGAAGAGAGTGTGCTCGTCGTCGTCGCTGATGAACACACGGTGCATGAGAGGCACTCGGCGTCAGTGTGCACGTCGCGTCTCCTGCACTGGGATTGTTTTGACGAAATTTAAATATTCACCCCACATATTAAAAGTCTGGTTCGTCATGATATTTCCCTGGTCTCTCTCTCTCTCCACACCATCTTGCTCGACCCTCTACGTGATCTCCTCGAGTTTTGAACAACAAACCAACATCATACAAAAACCAATATACAATGTCTCGCTCAAGGATCGAAATCCTCAATCTGGCCGGTACGTTCTCCGTGCACCTCTCAGACTGCCCAGCTAACTCACAGGCCTGCGCCACGACAACCGACGACCATACGAGCTGCGCGCCGTCTCGTTTGCGATCGCGCCGCATGCCGGCGCGGACGGCAGCGCGACGGTCACGCAGGGGCTGACGACGGTGCAGGCGTCGGTGTTCGGACCCCGGGAGCCGCGGCAGCGTGCGGGCGTCGCGCACGACCGTGCGTCTGTGGTCGTCGAGGTCGGGAACGTGCCGTGGGCACAGGGGACGGGGCAGGGACGGGGGCGGAGCCGTGGCGATAAGTGAGTTGAGAGATGGGCATGTTGGAGGGCTGGGGGGTGGATGTGATTAGCAGTCTAGCCAACGTCCACGTCCACCGCATGTGTCTCCTGATCCAGACGATTTCCATGAGCCTCGACTGACTTGACAGACGCCTGCTCGAGATTGGCGCCGCGGTCCGACAGACATTCGAGCCCGTCATCCTGACGCACCTGTACCCGCGCTCCGAGATTGCCATCCAGGTCCAGGTCCTCGCTGCCGATGGTGGTGAGTACAGTTGCAATGGATTTGGGGGGGCGCCATGAATGGATGGAGTTCTGGGTCGGATGGTCGTCGGGAAAGAATTTTCGGCGGCGACGATTCAAGGATTGTCGAGCAATTGTGCTGCTTCTTGCACATCGGCGCAGCGAAGCGTCGTGTTATGGATGTGCGGGCGGCGGTGGTCCTGCAGCGTTTTCCATCGTGCGCATGTCATTGCATTCCTTGGTCTCGTATCTCTTTTTGGCGTCCTGACTCCGCTCCACCTCCCCCCTTCAATCTACTCTAAACTTTGCCCCAGACCTCCACTGACACCCAGGCATCCTCCCCACAGCAATCAACGCCGTGACCCTGGCGCTCATCGACGCCGGAGTCGCGATGCTCGACTATGTCACCTCGGTGTCTGTCGGCCTGCACCTGAAACAGGCCCTGCTCGACCTCTCGGCACCAGAGGAGACGGACCTGCCGACACTCGTGGTTGCGAGCCTGCCTGCCAGCGGCAAGGTCACGCTCGCGCAGATGGAGACGCGTCTGCATGTTGATCGGTTCGAGGAGATGCTGCGGCTCGGCGTCGAGGCGTGCGCAGCACTCAAGGTCGAGATGGAGGCGACGGTCAAGGCGAACACGAAGCGGGTCGTCGAGCGGATGAGCAATGCGTCAAGGGTGACGGCTGCAGAGGCCTAGAGCGGGGTGGTGGATTGGGTGCGGTGCGGTGCCGGATGTGCTGGACAGTGTGGACAGTGTGCGGAGCGTGGACAGTTTTTGTGACTCTGTTGGACCCGGCGGTCCGATTTCATGCATAGATTTTACATCAGACAGATGAGCCATGCGCAATGCGTGCCGGGGTATGGCATGCAATCCAAGCCGCGCATGCCGAAGGGGATGTGATCGCCCAAAGCCGACTCGGAAACTCTTGGGGGCTCCAAAAAAGTTTTCCCTTGGGAGCAATGTTTCGACAGTCACGCCATGAGTGAGACTGCTCGGTCATCAACAGCAACGGCGGTTGCGTTGTCGTTGTCTCCATTATACTCTCACTCACTGTTTCGGTCTTCTTGCACTCATTCACCTCGTCGCTGTTGTTCCCCTCTACTCTTTGTCTAATCTACGTTAACGACTGCATCTCCGCACCAGCACAATGCCCGACTCGTCCGGCCCCGTCACGCTCGAAAGTGACCTTGCCACAACGGGCACCGTCTCGCCCACTACGAGCTCCACGACGACGACGAGCACCACCACCACTGTCTCTTCCACTCCGACTTCCACCACCACAGCAGCACCAACCCCCAGCACCGCCGAGGACCTCCCAACGTGGATATTCGGGTACGGCAGCATCATCTGGCGCCCCGACTTTCCGTGCACGGCGCGCGCCGTGGGGTGGGTGGACGAGCACACGCGGCGGTTCTGGCAGGGTTCGCCCGACCACCGGGGCACGCCGGAAGCTCTGGGACGGGTAGTCACACTCGTCCCGAGCGCGGGCGAGAAGTGCTGGGGGGTCGCGTACCGCCTCCCAGAGGGGCGCGAGGCTGAGGTCATGGCGTACCTCGACCACCGCGAGCGGGGCGGGTACGTGCGCCTCGCCGTCGAGTTCACCGTCGCGCCCAGTGATGTTCTGGCGAGCCTAGGGGTGAAAGGGTTTGAGGAGGACAATGCGCGCGCGGTCGCGGCCGTTGGGGGCCACAAGATCCAGGCCGTGACGTACATTGCGTCGCCGGCCAACGAGCACTACCTCGGCCCGGCGCCGCTCGACGACATGGTGCGCCAGATTGCGTTTGCGCGCGGCGAGTCGGGCCGGAATGCAGAGTATGTGCTCAACCTCGCGAGCCACCTGGCCGACATGGGCCTCGAGGACGAGCATATCCAGGCGTTGGCGCGCGGCGTCGCGCGCATGCTGGAGCTCGGGATGTGCTGCTCCCCCGTCCTCGGGCTCAAGCCGCTTGCGATGGTGTGAGCTGAGCGTAAGCTCGTGCGACTGCTATGAGCGTAAGCTCGTGCGACTGCTATGAGCGTAAGCTCGTGCGACTGCTATGATAACGACTATGACAACAACAACAACGACAACAACACTCTCAAGCCGCGTCCCCCCCTCCCGCTCTTCGCCACGCGATCCACCTCCCACCTGCTGTACCCTTCTGTCCGCGCAACCCCCCCTCGCTGCGCGTTTGCGGCAACGCTGTATTCTACGTAGATTTGGTCTAGATGCATGTATTCTATAGACATGCACACATGCGAATACGCCACGAGAGCCACCGGATTCTCTCTGGAGGACGGTCTTTGTAAGCCTATTTGTTCCTTGCGCCCCCGCGCACACAATGTGCTCGGCCAGGGGTGGTTAGTCACCAGCGGAGTGAATCAGCAGGTCCCAGTCCCCCGGAGCATCTGTCTCGGTCCATTGCGCCGCCTCCGCTTGAACAGTATGCCTGGAGCTTATTGTTTCAAGCCATTGAGGCAAGGCAGGCAATCACACGACTTTGCTGCTTTGTTGGTTCGTGTGCTTGCCTGGCTGTCTACCTACTGCTGTCTTTGCCCCTCGGCCCCCCGGACTTCGGTCGTCTTTGTGGCCTGCAGCTTCTTGCCTCGCGCTTGCACGCCTCAGGGCACGGCTCCTTACCCTCGTCCAGCTGCTTCCTCCGCGGCCTAGACCCCACGTACCGTAGCCCTCGTTCCTCCTCCCAGCAACGACCTCTCGGACGTCGCCCACCCCCGTCCGCCGCGGTCCTATGCACATATGCATTCCTATATTCCCAGTCTACTGGAGGGACTTGACAAACGCCTGCTCGAGCTTTGCCACCTCGGCCTTGAACGCCTCGACCTCGCGCCAGCAGTCGAGCGGCTTGTCCTGGTTCGCACTGGGTGTTAGTTATGCTGGGTGGGCCGGACGCAGTGGGATAGGGGGACAACGGCTGTGGATGAGGCCCAGGAGAGACAGTCAAGGCAGCATGCGAGTAGCAGTCACGCGAGTCACGCGTGAGTGAGCGGCACTGGGGGCGGCGCGTGCCGTTTCACTGTGCTGGGACTCGTGCGACGCCGCGAGCGTCCAACGCCCAATAGCTGCGCCGCAAGTGCACGGGAAAGACTGCCTTGCGCAGACTGGCTGTAACACAGGCTAGCACAGTGCAGCATGACGTGTGCTGGGGGTTTGGTTGTGCAGGCTCAGTCGTCGCAGCATGCACGCAGCGACGCCCCACGTACGTATGCGCCGAGACACGGGACGAGGGCGCGGTGTCGGCGCCCTCCGATCGCCCCGGTCGCCAGACCAAGGCGTCCGTGTATCTGCCCCTCCTTTCACTGTACGCGGACACTCCTCGTCTCCACTAGACCACTTCCCGATGCCCTTCTCCTTCCGCCCTTCCCTTCCTCCCCTCCTCCCCTCCCTTCCTCTCCCCTTATCCCTCTACACCACACCGTCCCACTCCGTAACTTACAGGTAGCACTGCACGACACCAGCCTTGGCCCGCCTCAGCTCCTCGGACACCTTGTTCTCCCGCTCGACCGCCATGCGCTCGACCTTTTCGCGCACCTCCTCAATATCGCGTCCGAGCACCTCGGAGCTCATGCCGGGCTTCTCCTTGTCGAGGTTCTCCTTCTCGAGGGCGGCCGAGATCGACGACAGGATCTCGGCCTCCTTGGCGCGCAGGGCGGCCGACTCCTGCGCGAGACGGCGGCGCACGAGCTCGTCGGTGCTGTCGGCCGGGGCGGAGGGGGTCGCGGGCGACATGAGGCGCGAGATGACGGAGGGGGAGATCTGGGGTTAGTGTAAGAGTAAGGCGGAGGTTGGGATACATGGAAATGGTGGAGAGGCGAGGGGGGAGGAGCAGGGGCCGTAGAGTGGTAGTGGGTCGCGAGTGCGCCTCCAGACCACGCTCGACGTCGATCCCGCATCACTTCACCCCTCACCCCTTACTTCTAGCGAGTCGCGAGCTCGTACAGCCACGACAAGCTCGTACAGCCACGACAAGCTCGAACGCGACTCACCTCCACAGACGTCCCGTCTTGGGGCGGCGAGACGACGACCTCCTTCTGCGAAGACTGGGATGCGCCCATTGTCGGTTTTGGTGGTGGAGAGGAGTGGTGGTTGTGGTGGGTGTGGAGATGATGATAACAGGTGCTCGGAGTCGTCAAAGGTCTCCTTCCCCGGAGGGTCGGTTGCGTGCAATGCTTGTGCTCACTCGAGCCTGGAGCCTGTGGGACGGGAAATGGGGCCTGGGCGATCCCGCGATCCTGGAGGCGCGGAGTCCGAAAGCACGCGATCCACGTGGGTTTGATTCCGTCGAGTGCTCATTGGCAGGCTGGCGGGGGCTGCTCAGTCCGAGAGATGATGCAATGCCAATGTATGCTAACGAGAGTGGATGCGATGCATGCATGCAGATGAGCGGAGACGATGACCAAGACTATATGACTGTGACTGTGACTGTGACTATTATGATGATAGTAATGCAGAGATGCACGGAATGTGAATGGAAATCAGGACTGGGTTGTGGCCACGCTCTCGAGACCAGTGACCTGCCGCCCAGCTACGAGGGCGCCAGCGACCTGGTCCGCAAAGTGCACGCAGTCGTTGACAGACACGCCGGCATACCCCGCCCCGACGACCGACACGCCCGACCCCGCGAGCGCGGCATGCGTCTCGGCAAGGCGGTCCCGGTGCCCCGGGGCGTACGTCGGAATGCACTCCCTGTTGAGGTGGGGAACGACGAGAAGCGGCTCGACGGCCGCGACCTGCGGGAACACGCGGCCGAGGTGCGTGAGCGCAAGTGCTGCAAGCTCAGACTCGGCGGGGGGCGATGCGGGGGTGTAGGCGCCCCAGTGCGGTCCCCCCATCATGACGGTCAGCTTCGTGACGCGGCCCTCGAGCGCGCCGTCCATGCCTGGCAGGGCCGTGCTGTCGAACACGACGCCGAGCGCGCCCTCGGGGTTGACGTCGCCCGCGGCGTGAGGGATGAGGTACCCGAACCCTTCGGGGTGGATCGCGGACGGCGGGAGGGCGTACACGACGTTGACGACGCCGACAGTCGTGCACTTGTTGGTGAGGAGGTGTGGTGGCGGAGCGGAGAGCAGCGAGTGCAGCTTTCGCGGCGGCAGAGCGGCGACGACGTGGTCGACCGTGAGTGTTGTCGACGGCGTGCGCACCTAACAAGTGTTGTCAGTAAGATATATATAACACACCAATGACGGCCATGATGACTCACGTGAACACCGTCATCCCCTCTTTCGACACGCGACACTTCCGTCCCGAGCCGGACCTCGCCGCCAGCAGCGACGATGCGCGCCTCAAGCCGGTCCGTCAGGCTCTGCATGCCCTCGCGCAGCGCATACATGCTCCAGTCCTTACGTTCCGCCCCCAGCGGCCCAACAGCGGCCCACGCGCGCTGCTCCGCATGGCGCTCCTCCCGGCTCCGCGCACCGAGGAGCATGCCGAGCACGACGCTCCCGTACCGCTCCTCCGCAGCGGGGAGGATACCGAACGCGGCGCGCACGCTGAGCGCACCCGGGTCCGCGGCGTAGATACCATGCACGAACGCGGACGCGACGCCCGCTGCGGCGGGGCCGAACCGGCGCGAAAAGAAGGCCGCGACGCTCTCGTCACCGCCGGGACCACGGGGGCGCAGCGGCTCGACGAGCGCGCCGCGGATGAGTGCGCGCACCGCCGCCGGTGTTTTGGTCAGCGAGACGCCCGCGCGCTCGAGCGCGCCGGTCCGCGTGTCCAGGAGGTACCGGTTGCGCGCGGCCGGGTGCGTCGATGCGATCGGGAGGATATCGGGAGCAAGGCCAATGTCCGAGATCTGTCCCCGTCAGTCGAGTCTACACTTGATTGATGATTATACTCACGAGCTGCAGCATCGCGGGCGCACTGGGGCCCTTGGGGCGAATACTCCGGGGCCCGGCCTCGAGGACGACCTCGCCCTCGACGCGCTCGCGCTCGCGGGAGGTCTTGTCCTCGAACGCGACCTTGTGCCGCCGTGTCGAGACCCAACCGCCGGTGCGCCCCACGGCGTCCAGGAGCGTGACACGCACGCCGGCCGCGGCGAGGCGGTATGCTGCGGTGAGGCCTGAGAGACCGGCACCGATCACGGCGACGGTGCGTGGTCTGCGCATTGGAGGGTAATTAGTTGTGGGGATGTGGAGAAATGAAAAGTGTTGTGGAGAGTGCGGAAGTGCATGTGGTGGTTGTGGAACAATGAACGCCAAGTTCGGACGCCGGGGGGACGGTTATGACGCTGCCAGGGTCCGCAGTCGGACATGCATCGGCCCACTCGTCATCACCGGTCCTGCATCCACTCGCATCGATCGCATCGCTCGTGTGATGCACGCAGCTACGACCACGGGGTCCCTCATGGTCAAATATCCCAATGCATACAGATTACAACTTGACGACGCATGCACGCACGAGGCACGAGCAACAAGGCCGGCAGGACAGCGCGGATGCCTTACTCTCCCCGGGCAGTCATCTCCGCCACGACGCGCTTGGTGCCCTCGAGCGCGGCGCGGGACACTTCGGCAGGTGACGCCGCGATGTCCACGACAACGACGCCCTCCTCGCCCGACGGGTCCTCGAGCGTCGCGAGCTGCGACGCGAGCATGCTGGGCTTCATAAAGTGGCCCTTGCGCGCGGCGATGCGCTCCGCGAGCAGTTCGGGCGTGCCGCAGCAGTAGACGAAGATGGTGCGCATCTTTGGGGCCTGGATGCGTGTAAGCCGGTTGCGGGTCGCTTGTCTCTCCTGGCTGCCAAACAAAAAAACTCACGGCACTGCTCTTGGCCTCGACGTCGCCGCGGAGGATATCCCGGTAGTACTTTTTCAGTGCCGAGCACGCGATCACGACGGCGGGGCGGCCGAGCCCGTTCTCCGCGAGCTCGCCGGCCTGCACCTTGTCCCACTGCGCCTTGCACTCGCGCTCGCCCGTCTCGCGGATAATCTGCAACCACGGGAGGCGATCCTCGTCCGTCAGCGGCGTGCCTGCGCTCATCTTCGCAACGTTGGACGCCGGGTGGAGCGCGTCGCCGTCAATGAACGGCAGAGAGAGGTCCGCGCCGAGGTTGCTGCCGACTGTGGATTTACCGCTGGAAAGTCAGTGAAAGACGCTCGTCGATAAGGGGGGGATGGTAGACGCACCACGATGCGGGACCCTGCCTGTCAGCTCTATGTCGTCGTTAAAGTTAAACAAGAAATACGCACCATGACGATGATGAGCAGAGGCTTGGCGGTCGCGTACGATGTCATCGTTGTGTATGCAGAGGACTAGAAGGAGGAGGAGAATGAAATGAGGATGAGAATGGAATGAAAGAATGCAAAGTGGTCGCCTGATAAACTTGTCTTGCCCCCCATGACATTGGACATTTGAAAGTGGTGTTGTTGCCTGCTTTTACCGCGGGATCCCGGTCCGAAAGGCCGGAACCCCTCTGTTGTGTGAGGAGAGAGGGGGGGCGGGGCAGGAAGGGATATATGCCGATACCTCGGCGTTTGTTCGCTATATTTTCCCTTTTATGCATGTGGGCAAGTTTCATGCATCTGTTAATTTACATGGTGAGCAGAGAACCATGATGTGGGCTACAAAGTATATCTTGCTGTGTGCTCTCCATCTACTGCGTCAAAGGTAGTTGTTCCCAGAGCTTTGATGCAACGGCGACGGACAAGACTTTTGAAAGGCTGCTCGGTGTGATTGGTGGTCGTAACACTTTTAATCACGAAGGACCAAACAAACAATTCACAACATTGTCCATTCGTTATCATCCATCCTCCTCAACTCAACTCACTCATTCACTCAACTTACTCACTTAACTCACTTACTCTCTCGGCGATGCTCCCATTCTCCACGCTCCTCTT
Source organism: Apiotrichum mycotoxinovorans (assembly GCA_013177335.1). NCBI lineage: Eukaryota > Fungi > Basidiomycota > Tremellomycetes > Trichosporonales > Trichosporonaceae > Apiotrichum > Apiotrichum mycotoxinovorans. The sequence goes on along the minus strand of CP053625.1, from coordinate 474,319 downwards.
GAGGAGATACTATGAGGCCATCGGATGGAACGAGGACAATCTGTATTCGAACATTACGCGAGGGAGTGCCTGTACGTACGCATGCGAAGCAATCCATTCTTTCATGCATCCAGGGTGGAGAGCGCGAACGCTTGCTGACGTAGAGTAGCTCTACTGTGCGTGTTGCGATGTGTCGAGCGCGTCATTGTGTGCCCGTATCCGTCTTGCTGTCTGCGAATGAGAATAGGCATGGATGCATTTTCGCGCCGCACAGCGACAACGTTACCGGGCATTGCCAAGACCGACATCACATTTCGGGGGGGACTTTATCACTGACGATGTAGAGACTTCCCGATTCCCAACTCGCTCGTCCTCCAGCTCGCGAATGCCCCGACACCAATCTTCTTTACGAGCTATGCGCTCGACGCGCTCCCGCAGCTGAACGGGAGCATGTCGTATTTCACCGCGAGCGAGCCGCTCGAAGGGGTGAGTGCAATCACGAGGGCTGAGGGGACAGGTCCGCATGCCCGCATGCAGAAGGACTCCTCCTTTCTCCGTCATTCACATCGACATGGACAGTGGGCTGACCTTGTAGATAGGCCGCGCGATGCCGCTGCGCGACGTAATCGAGCGGTTTAGGGTATACCCCCCGCCGACGCGGCCACAGGGCAAGCCCGAGGTGCTCCAGGGCGGGCGGCGCGTCGAGGGCCGCGACTATGTCCTGTACTCGCGGCTGCACCTGCCGACCATGCACCTGTCGGGGCTGGCCGCGACGCGGCTCGCGCCGACGCTGCAGGCGCAGGTCGCATTCGTCAACCAGCCCGGTGCGCGGCTCGCCGCGCCGCGGCAGCAGGGCGACGCGCCGGCCTCGGGAGCGCCTGTGCAGCCGCCTGGCAACCTGCTCATTTCCCTTCAGCACGACACGGGACGGTACTCTGGCGAGTACACGTACTCTGCGACGGACGGTATGTTTGGCCTACGGGGGCTGTACAATTTCGCGTGGAACCCCGAGCCGAGCCCCGAGCGGAAACGGCGCGTAGACGAGGAGGAGATGATGGAGGGCGGGCTTCGCGGGCGCGTATCGGCCGGCGGCGAGGTGTTTTTCTCTGTGAAGCAAAAAAGTCTCGGCTGTGAGTTGCATCTGTCTCTCCCTTTCTCGTAACCGGCTCGTATTCGCTGATTGCTAGTATCCACCGGTGTGCGGTTCACAACGCTCCCGCCAGACGCGGCCAACGCCTCGTCCTCGCCCCCGACGACAATTACGGTGCTGTACAACCCGCTCATCGGCTTCCTGTCGACCGCGTACGCCGCCCAGGTCTCCCCCACAGTCTCGCTCGCAACGCGCTTTGGCGTCAACGTCTACTCGTACGAGAGCGACTTTGCTGTTGGCGGCGAGTGGTGGATCGGCCGGCGCCTCGTGCGCGGGCCCGTGGTGGAGATGACGCCCGCAGACAAGATTATCGCCGAGAAGCGGAAAAAGCTTGGCGGCGTGCTGCGCGAGCCCGAGCCGGAAGTGGAGCCCGAGGCGGAGGAGAGCGTTGGATCGCTCGCGCGCGCGCGCCTGCGGCCCGAGACGACGGGGAACGACGACGAGCGCGACGGCGTGCTCAAGGCGCGCGTGTCGGGCAACTGGTCCCTTGCGCTCCTGTATGAGGCGCGTATCCGCAACTGTCTCGTTTCCGTGGGCGTCATTTCCGATCTGCTCAGCGGGAACAGCGGCAAGGCGATCAGGAGCGTCGGCCTCGAGGTGCAGTACTACTCGTAGATGATGTATGGATGCATGGAATGAGCAAGACCAACGGAGTGATGTTGGCCAAAGGCTTCGTGGGGTAGGTTCCGGCGGCTGGGAATGAAATTGTGACTGCAGCGCAGTCGCGACGCTGTCTTCAATGCCTTCTTCTCACAGATGTCGCGTAATGGACTTTTGAGTGAAGAGTGAAGAGGAGCCCCACTGGGCGACGAGCACCCTCCACACAGATGAGATGAACAACACGAGACGCTTCTATCCACCGCGATGCATTACCTAATCTACATACTCGTCAACGAGCCACCTAAAGCAGGCCCTTGCGCTCCATATCGCGGCCCTCCTCCCACATCGTCTTGCCCGAGCACGCACACACCGTCTTCTCGTTACCCCAGAGGCCTGCGGAGCGCGCGACGACGCCCGCAAAGATACTCCCGGGGGAGCCCTTTCCGGCCTTGTCGTCGGCGGCATTGTTGACGATACACCCGCGACCAATCCACTCCCACAGCTCGCCGTCAACCTCGCGGAACAGGTCGGCGTACCCGTCCTTGTCGGGCGAGACGGTGCCGAGAGGCACGAGGGGCGCGCCGGTCGTCTCGGGCGGGTTGACAATGTTGCCCGCGCGCGAGACGTACACTGAAAACGGACCCGGCGATGCGGGGGGCAGGCGAACAGTCAAGTCCACCAAGATCGACTTGGGGGCAATCTGCACAAAGCGCGCAATGCCAAACACCTTTTGGCTGTGCTCGGCCTCATTCATCCCGTACAGCTCCTTCTGGACAGCCGAGGGCGCCTCGCCCGGCAGCGTAGGGACCGGCACGGGCGACTCGAGGATCGACACGGCCGCCTGCTGCGGCACGTTGGGGTCCGCGGACGACGCACCGCGCACGAGGACCTGCCGCTGTGTCGACTTTAGCGCCGCAAGGAGCTGCGATGGCGGGGCTGGAGTGTCAGCTTTGCTGCTGGTGGGAGGATTGCAGTCAACGACAAAACTCACTCTTGCCCGTGATCGTCACGCGCTTCTTCTCGAGCTCGATGTCGTACCGCTCAATGCCTGGAGTTGAAGTTAGATTGGCGAGTTCGGGAATGACATGCAAGTCTCCTTGGAAGAGGCCGCTCTCCCAGAACAGGATGGAGCTCTCAGAGTTGGGCCTGGTTTGTGGCTTAGACGCAGACTGCCCCGTACTCACCGGAAATGTCCTTGAGCGCATCACGCACCGCGCTGACGCACTGGCATCAGTCAGTATCAGCACCTCCACTCGCTCCGTCCACGTCCGCTGCGGTATCCAGCACAGTGAGACAGGACACCAGTCTGCCAAGTACTTGGTCTCACACCGTGGAGCCGGGGCACTACTCACATTCTGGCAAGTCATATCGACCGCAAACTCGGTCTGCGGCATTAGCACATTCGTTCGCCACTGTGTCGAGCCCGCCCCCGAGATGATCAAGCCCAGGGAGGCGGGCAATGACACATACCTTGAAGAGGGAGGACGCGAGAACCATGATGGGCAACAAGCACCTTGGGAGTGTATAGAGTGTATAGAATGCAAAATGGCTCAGTTGAGTGGAGAGGTGATGAGTTCGCTGTTAAATGCCTCAAGGAGGGATCGCGCAAGTCGCGCCGGGTAAATGATGATGATGAGCAATCATCTCTAGGTAGAGAGAGAGGGCCTCCACTCTCGGGCTCGGGGCTGTCGGAGCGGAGGGAAGAGTTTACACGTCATTATTTGGGAGGCTTATCAGATCCCTCCATGTCCACTCCCGGACCGCTCATGTCCGAACCTCCAGCAATGTATGTCAAACAATCGTTTGTTTGCCTGTTGGCATTCATCGTGCATCCCCTTCTATATCATCACCACAAATCTATTTTACCATCTCTCGCATCTCTATCTCTACAGCCTTTCTCCGTCACGCACAGCCTTTATGTGGAACTAGAACTGCGCGCGACATGTTTGGGAAACAACGTCTAGAGTATCTGGGACGACAACATGCCACGGGTCACGATGGCCCGTGCCGCGTTCATCGTCGTACTGACTACTCGACCGGGTCCTCGACGCCTAATGTTCTGCTCACCATGTCGCGTACATTGCACCTGCTAACAAGATCCCCGGCTTTTGGTGGCCAACTGAACCATATCTAGTCACCTCTTCAGCTTACTCCATCGGGCCAATCCGAAGCTGGACGCCAACCGCCTGTTCTCACCACCCGCCGAAGTTCTTCATCTCACCAATCCAAACGCGCCGCATCGCCATGGCCCATGCTCGCTGGCGTGTCCGCCCTTGCATCGCGCACGTCACAACTTGCGGCCGTCCCATCTGTTATTCAGGAATGGAACGGAATGCTGAACCCTCAAACGGCGGAGATCCGCATGCGGCAGCGACGAACACCCGGTCGCGTGGCCAAATGGTACGGCGTCTGACTACGAAAGAGTAATCAGGAGATCGCGGGTTCGATCCCCGTCGTGGCCTGAGCAGGAGCGTGAGAGCGCGAGTGCTTCCTTTTTGGATCTGGGAAGAAGGCAGACCAAGATGGGAGGCGGGCAAGCGGCGGATCGCAGACGGCCGGGCCGCCTGAGGATCGGAGATCGAGGAGGGCGGCAGGTGGAAGCGCGTAGTTTGTCCGGATAGTGGCGTATCCCTGGGGTTGAACTGGCCCCGGACATGGTCTCTCGTGCACCCTCCCGACATTGGAGAGCGGACACGTACGTGTTCGAGACTGACGGCCGGTTAACACTGTTCATCGCCACGCCTCGGCATCGGAGCAAATATCGCTCTCCCAAGTCTGTGCGCGCCGGCATCCTCGATCCTTGTCTTCCGCACCCCCGTGGCTCCCCGCGAGTCCTGTCCTCTACTCTTCCATCTCAAAAAAAGGAAGCGCACCCCGTCTTCGGCGAACAGGGCCAGGTCCCACTGGGAATCGAACCCAGATTACAGGAAGGAGGATGGATGAACAGCCTCAGAATCCTATGTACTAACCGTTATACGATGGAACCCGCGCTGGTTCGGCGTCGGCGGGTTTTTGGGCCTTGGTGACGGGAGACTGGGGGGGTGGACGGGTCGAGGAGTGTTTGGGGGCGATGTGAGGTTACATGTACGTATCCCGGAACCACCAGCCTACAGACTTGAACTGCTTTTGCCTGTGCTCGTGTACCCTCACTTCTGTCGTGTTTGTTTTCCGATAGAGGAGCCAATGCGGGGAGCGGCTGGTGCCTGGCTTCTGCAATGGAGTGGCCATGACAACCGCGTAGGAGATGTAGCATAACACGGGTATCTGATCTCCTAGGTCAGCGAGATTGTTTGTTAGGCACTGTCGTGGGATGTGTGTATGCTCCCCTCTACCACTTTGCACTTTTCGGTATTGCACATGCCAATGCGCATGGTGCCAAGCGCGTATACAGTGGCAGCAGTGGTGCAGTACACTCCATTGTCGGTCCCTGTAGCAATCTGGGGCCTTAGCTGGCAGTCAGATACAGTGTCTGTCCAGTTCAACCTCAGGGGCCATGCCTCAATCCCACGTATCGACACCGCTCCTCTGACCGCCTGCCCCGTAAACAGCCTCGCGCGACGGCGCCCAATCTCTATGAGTGATGCTGCATGTCTATTACTGTGGGACAATGTCCGTTTCTACAGAGGTTACTGAGGGGTGTTTTGTGTTTGTGTTTGGCATTTGTGCCTTGTGCAGTGATTGCTGGCCGTGGCTCATGGCCAGGCCAGGTGGAGGCGGTACGCTGGTTGTGGCGGAGGCGCGCAGAGGCAACATGGCACTCCGCTCCGTGCTAGCTACCCGCCGATCCCAGCTGTGACCATTTAAACCTCTTTTCTCCCGCGCTCCCTCTCTCTCCAAGCTCTCCTCCCTCAATTTAGTTCTCCGGCACACCAGCCGCCTTGTTCCCTCCCGCCGCCTCCCACTTGCGGAGCGCGTCGCGAACTTTGTCGGCGACCTCGTGCTCGGTTGTCGCCTTGCCGAACGCGTCGACGAACTGGCCTAGCGGGTCCATCAGGTAGAAGAAGATGCTGCGGGTTAGTGGTGTGATGGTGTCAGGTGCGTGAGACAAGTGAGGACATGTGAGGTGCAGTGGAGCGAACGCGCCCCGGCCGGCCTTCGTCTTAAGCGAACCAAAAGACGGCTATGAGAGCTGAATCAACGAGGGACGCCGCCGCTCAATCATGATAGCCTCCCACATTGGCCGCTCCAACCGTAGCCCCGGGACACACTCGCCTGCCTCCAAATGACTCTGCTCCACACTCACCTGTGGTCGACAAGGTAGTCGTCCGTCGGCTGGGCATCGGGCGGTGTCGAGAAGTAGACACGGTACGACTTGCACGCCTTCTTCACCGAGTCATAGTCGCCCGTGAGGCCGATGAGGCGCGGGTGGAACTCGGAGACATACTGCGCGACCTGGGGCACGCCGTCGCGCGCCGGGTCGACCGACACAAACACGGGTGTCACGATCGGCCCGCTCTCCTTGTCGATCATGTTGACGACAGCCGCCATCTTGTCCAGCTCCTCGGGGCAAATGTCCGGGCAGTTGGTGAAGCCAAAGTAGATCAAGCTCCACTTGCCCAGCAGGTCCTTGTCGGTAAACTCCTTGCCGTTCTGGTCGAGAAGGGTGAAGGGGCCACCGATCTGCGGGCGGCCGACCGACTTGTTCTCGAGCTCCTGGCCTGTGTGGGTGTTAGTCGCTGTGATAGAGCACCATCGGGAGGAGGAATGCTCTCAAGCGAGAGGAAAATTCGGGTACGGAGGATGGATATGAGTTAAACACCTGGGCCTTCTCTGTCCCGAGAACCGTACCAAGCAGCACGGGCGCGTCTAGCTCGGAGCTCGCTGTACCCATCTATAGATCTCCGTCCGCCCCCTTCACACCGACGCAAATACAACACCATCTCCCCCCTGCCCGAGATACTCACGACGACGCTCCAGGACCTTGGCCTTCTCGTTCGTAAAGTACCAGTAGAGACCCGCACCAGTGAGGACGAACAGGCCTGCCGTCTTCCAAGTAAACGCCTGCGCGGGTGTTAGTCATGCTCCATTTCCATGGACTATGGGCACCTCAACCCCGGAGGGTAGGGTCGCGCACAACTAGAGAAAAGTACAAAGGCCCCCCCTCATGAGCAATGAACAACTCACACCAACAGCCGCGCGGTCCTTGGCCCTGCTGCTGCCTTGGCTGTTCTCGTCCGAGGCGTAGGTCCGCGTGAAGCGCGGTGCGGCAGCGACCGCGAGGCGCGACGAGCTGGCGCGCGGGGCGGCGGTGAGCGCGCGCGTGGAGCGGAGAAGGGAAGTGCGGAGGGACATGGTTAGGGTGGTCTCTTCGTGATGTTTTCTTGTTTTAAAAGGAAAGAGCAGAGGCTCGGAATAGAAGGAGGTCGCGAGAGAAATGCGACACTGTAGGTATCGCTCATTGTCAGATCCGACCTCGGGGCAAGGACGATGAGAGATCATTCATTACGAATGAGACCCCTCTCTCTGCCTTGCTCGCTCATTTTTTGATCCCGTTCCTTCTCTCTTCCTCATTGAAACCCTCCACTTATTGCCATGCAAATGCCATGCAAATGCCATGCAAATGCCATGCACAAGCCATGAAGAGATGCCCATGCAGAAGCCATGCGCTTTACACGCAAAGACCTTTTAGACCCCCAGGAGTTATGTAGGTTATGACCTTGCTGTCCCCGCTGTTCCTGCGCACTTTTGCAAGACAGTTGACGCTAAACGTAATAAAAGTCTCCGGCTGTGCATGCACTTATACCCCGATAGCCCCCCCATCGCACAAGTTCGGTGTCGGACATGCCGAAATGCGGCGATGCGATGCGTACGGATGTTTCAACCTTCAATCTCTTAACCCGAACAAGAAGAATAAAGAGATGCATTGTGGACGTGTCAATTATGAGTGACGATGATGATGATGAACCCAGTCAAAGGAAAAAAAAAAAAACGCTATCTGTATTCATTTTCCCTCTCTCTCATCCATTCATTCGAACGCCACTGCTCCCCTCACCCCGCCCGTCTCGACCTCCGAACCCGACCCCCGATCCCTCTGGACATCATACGACATACAGTACGCCAATACGGACATACGACTCCCCGTTCTAATTGATCAGGCAGGTTAGGGGTCGGCAACTCGTCTCCACCCCGCGCTCGCTCGCTCTAGGATCACTAGATCTCTGGGTGTCACTCTTGTGTCGCAGTTGTTTTTCTTTCTCCATTTGTTTCCATCTCGCATTTTTTTTTTTTTTTTTACTGTTCTGTCTCTTGTTCGCTTTCTTGTCTCTTAGCATCGGCATATATTAATTTACGCCTCCACCGCCCTTAATCAGCTGCGCACGCACACGACGACGACACGTAGTGCCCAACTTGGCCCCACGCTTGCCCGACTCGCAGACTTGACTGGACTCGACCGTTTTAGCGGGGACGGCCACGACATCGACGATGCTCGACGTCGTCCTCCCCACACTCCTTCTAGCCCTCCTATTTGTGCTCCTCTCGAACGCACCCTCATGGCTTGTCAAGCAGCCGCTGCGGCGCGGCGCGCTGTCGACGTACCGCCTCGCGCCGCGGCGGCACTGGGTGGTCGAACGCGACGGGATCACACTCTCGGCGAGCACGACGGCGCTGAACTCGTTGCCGAAGAAGATCGTCGCGCGCCTCGAGTCGCTAGGGTACGCTGCGCGCGACAAGGCGAAGCGGTTCTACGATTTCGGGGTCGGCTTCGGCGTTGCGGGCGCGTCGATTGCGCTGAGCGGGGCGCTGTGGGCGTGGGCGCGCGCGTGGCTCGCCGTCTGGCATGAGGCGGAGGCACATGCACGCACGACATCGGGCACCGTCGCGCACGTCGTGAAGCGCGCGTTGGAAGTCGCGCAGGCACCATCTGTCCCGCGCGTGCATGCCAGCAGCGGCGGGCTGCAGCCCCTGGTACGTATGCGACAATAACAAAAAACAAAAACAAAAGCTACGGCCGCAGCCGAGATAAGATTACTGATGCTGACACTGATTAACCTAGATACCGGGCATTACAGCTCCGCTCGCGCATCTGCCGACACTGGTACTCGCGTTCTTGCTGTCTCAGCTGCTGCATGAGCTCGGGCACGCGGTGGCCGGCGCTCTCGAGGACCTCGCGCCGTCCAAGCTCGCATTCAGTGTCCACCTCATCCTGCCCTCGGCCTCGGTCGTGTTTCCTTCCAGTGTCGAGTACCTGCCGATGCGGGCGCGCGCGCGCATTGCAACCTCGGGCCCATGGCACAATCTCCTACTGTGGGCGGGACTTGTTGCCATCACGCCGTTTGGCCGCGGGCTGTTCTACACGAACCGCGCGAGCGAGGGGCGGATCGTGACGGAGGTGATGCCCGTGAGTTGCATCACACGAATCTTGCTGACCGGCAGGGCCCGCTCGCCGATCACTTTAGACCAGGCGACCTCATCACGCACCTCGACGACGTCTTCCTCGGCGGCCGCGACGACATTTGGACGCGGTACCTGACCGGCGCGCAGACCGAGGACACGGACCTGGGCTGGTGTATCTCCAAGTGGGAGTTTGGCGACGCACGTCTCGCGCCCTGCGAGGAAAAGCACCAGATTGGGTTCACGCACATTGGCGCCGAGGGTCACGCGGCGCTCCCCCGCTGCCTCGAGCCGCACACGATCATCACGCAGCCGATCGCGGCGTGCTCGTGCCCCGTGTCGCAGGTGTGCATCCGCCCCGCGGCGAGCGAGCACCTGCTCCGCATCCGCGTAAAGTCACGCGGGAAGCGCGAGACGGTTCTGTGGTCGGGCGACCGGGACGCCGTGCTCGAGCACGTGCGCGTCGACACGCGCTCCCCGCGCTTCTGGAGCGCGGGCACGCGCTGGGTCCAGCTCTTCCTCTCGTACGTTTCACAGTCATATCTAATCTAATCTAATCTACAGGTACCTCAAGATGGCCACATTGTCGCTCTACCTCTTCAACCTGCTGCCCCTGCCGCACACGGACGGCATCCAGCTGTTCTCGGCCCTGTCGGCCGCACGCCGGCGCACAGGTACAACCTCCGGACACCGCCCGCTGTCGTCGTCGCGCGGGAGCCAGCACCCCACGATCAATCCGTACCGGTATGACGGGTACGACTCTGACGACTCGGACGCGGGCGGCGTCGAGCCGTCGTGGGCGGCGGGGCACGGGCGGCGCGAGGAGATCTGGCAGCGCAGGCTGCGACGCGGGCTCGAGGGCGTGACTGCTGCGCTTGTTGTGGGGTGGGCGCTGGGGTGGGGCATGCTCGCGCTCCTGCGCTCGAGTTAGGAGTTTGGGGGGGAAGAAGTGGGCGTACGTGCGTTTCAAGCGCAGATTACGAGGACGAGGAGATTGCATTCCTTCTTCATTTGCATGGATTAATGATTTGGTAGTGGCGATCAGGTGGGAGATTGGACTGGACACCCTCTTGGACGAAAGGAGCTTTTGCGCAAAGGCGGAGACAGGCCGCGGCAGAGCAACAGGAGCAACCTGAACAGTAGAAACGAGAGCATCAGCAACAGTGGCACCAAGAGTAGCAGCAGCAGCAGGCTGAGACGCAGTGACGATTTTTTTTTTTTTCCCGTCTCATGCACGCGCCCCATCACCACGAGCACCACCTGCCCAGTACTGGTGTCGCGGATCGTTTTCTAGGCCAGTTGATAATAGTACATGCAGCTATCCAAGTATGTACAGTACAAAGTAGTGTGACACTCTGGGCGGCGTACTGGCGCCGCGCTTCACAGCGAGATGATGTCGTCGAGAGGCAGGGTAGCGAAGAGCGACTGCCAGTACTGCTCTTCGGCCATTTTCGATCCGACCAGCATACCCGTCATGCCGAGGAGCTCGGAAAGGTCGCCGAGGTCGGCAAGGCCGTCGGTCGGCTCCGCGGGTGCGGGGGCCAGTACGGGTGCGGGTGCGGATGCGGGGTGTATGTCCTGGTACAGGGGCTGCTGCTGCTGGAACTGGGGCATGTCTGGCGTCGTGGCCGTCGCGAGGCTGTCGGGCGTGGTGCCGCTGAGGTGTGTTATGTCCGATTGGCTGTGATGCTGCGAAGGAGGTGACTGATGCGGGTGCGCTTGGGCGTGCGGTTCGTGAACGTGGATATGCGTCTGTGATTCCGGTTGCGACTGAGACTGAGAATGGGAATGAGAGTGGGAAGCGGAGTGTCCTTGTTGAGAATGAGATGATTGAGGAGTCTGGGATTGTGTGTATGATGAGTATGGTGAATCGGAATCGGCCTGGGGCTGGGACATCGGCAGTGAGGGTATAGGTGGTGGCAGACACGTGACGGACGAGACGAGTACCGGGTGAGGCTGCTGCTGCTGCCGGGGATGCAGAGGTATAGAGTTGTTGGATGCCCGAGGCTGCTGCTGGACGGCATAGTTGGAAGATAGCTTTTGAGATTGCTCGTACTGCTGAGGCTGAGACCGGGGAGCTTGCCGCTCGGCCGACTGCGTCTGCGAGTGACGAGCTGGGTCCTCTATCGTGCTGAGCAGTCGCTCAGTGTACCGCGCCACAAACGCCATGGGGGCGATCGGGTCATTGTCCGCGACGTTGCAGCACAGGACGTGGATTTCCTTCATGACATTGAGCACGAGATGGCGCTGGCCAGGCGATGCGCGCCAGTAGAGCTGCGTAGTGTGTCAGCCATTTTGCCCAGTGTCTGTACCAGTCACCAGGAGAGCAACAGAAAAGACCTACCTCTTGCAAAGTCGCGCAAAACGGCGCCATCTTGGCACTTGCAATGTCCTGCTGATATCCCCAGCTGCCGAGATCGGCCACGACCCTCAACTTCTCGACATAGACGATGGCGCGGTCTACGCAGTCCGAGAGCACGAGCTCGACCTGGTTGGCAGGGATAAAGGAGAGTGTGGCATAGCGGAGGAGGAAGATGATGTGCTGGATGATATAGCTGACCATTGCCTTTTGCTTCTCGCTCATGCCACGGGGTATCCCTGGCTTGTCAGTGTCAGTGTTTGAAGTGCAGACTTGCCTGGACCGCGGTTGCACCACTTTGACTGTATCTGCTGCGCGCTTTCGCACAGTCGCTCGATCTGGAGGAGAGCATGTGTCCTGGACATTGTGCGGCACTCGGCGCGCCAGGCCGTGACCATGTCCATGAATATGAGCATTCTGAGAGTGTCAGCAGATGCACAAGCCATGCCGGACGCACTGGATACAGCAGCACAGGCGCAAGTCGTTGGAAATATCGAGATGGTCGTGGCCGTACACCCACTCCTCCATGTCTCCAAACTCGTGGGCGCGGATCGTGGCTGGGAGGTTGAACACGCCGGCATACGTCTTATCAAATGCTACGAGGCAGAACCATGTGCGCTGCGCATCCAGGCGTTCGCGGTACAGGAGGGGCTCCTCGGGATCCGGTGTCGACCATCCGTTGTGCCAACCGAGCTGGTATCCCATGCGGATAGCGAGGCCAATCTTCATCCACGCGCTCCTGTCATTGGGTTGTTTCCAGTACACAAGAATAAGCAGCGCCTGGATAATCGGAGCCGTGCACGCTCCTTGCTCGATGATACGGCTCACAAGTCGCTGCGAATGGCCCCACAGACTCGGGAACATTTCCTTGTTAAAGAACTTTGCACTCGCTCCGAGAATCGCCGACAGCAATATAGGCGACTTGCGCCGGACATACTGGAACGTGTGTACTTTTGGATGTTAGTTGCCGAAGAACCTACACAGGACGGTTGTTGCCCACAACTCACACTCTGCATCCAGCAGTGCGATTTCAGTGTTCAGGAACTCAAAGAACAGCTCAAACATGCGCTCGGCTTCATGCTCTGTGAGGTATCCCATCACCGCTGCAGGTGTCAGCTTTCATGGTGCAAAAGAGAACAAAAAGCGCAAGCAGGCAACAAAACAAAGGCAACGACGCCATGCCCCACTTCACGACTCGTCCACCTCGCTGGTTTTGTCTCTCGTCCAAGCGCTTTTAATACTCACTTGGGTCATCGAGCATGTTCCCTCGTGCACCGGCGCCATTAGCCTCCTGCCCGATCGCTGCGACTTTCTCGCCGGGGTTGACCACGATAGAGGCGCATCGCTCGATGTCCTCCCACCCGTCGCCGGGCGCGGCGGGACTCGTGACTTTGGCCGCGGCAGACGCCGGAGGATGGCCGGCGGGCACGGATATGTGAACTGGCGAGCGTTGCGAGCGGGGATGACTAGTCGCGGCCGATCGGGCACGAGCAGAGGATAGCGGTGGGGGAGCTGAAGCGCCGCCTCCGCCACTTGCGTTTGGATGTCTCAGTGAAGGGGTGTGGCTTGAAGGGTTCCCAGGGCCTGTAGGGTGGTGGACAGGGTAGTTGTTCTGAGATGAGAATGTGGATCTTTGCGGTCCTGGAACACTGGTGCGAGCCGGCGGGCGGTCAAACGACGATGAAGACGAGGAGGCGGAGACGGAGGACGAGCTGGTAGGGTCGGCGATAGTGGGCGTGGAACGGACGGCATTGCTACGGCTTGCGGGACCCTGAGGGGTAGCTGTCGGCGAGATGACACTGCCCGTCCTGGACGATCCTGCCGAGACATCTGGCCCATGGCCCGCTCCGGCCCCCATTCCTGGAACCGTCGTACCTGTACTGCCGCTGCCTGATCCTCCCGGCGATAATCTCTGCATCATCTGCGAGTGCGTTGACGTCGACGTCGTCGATGTCGATGTCGATGTCGATGTCGATGACTGCCGGTCCGAGCCAGCATAGTATCGCGTGTTCGCATGCAGCGTCGAAAAGGACATTGTCGCCGACGACGAGTCTCCGCCTGGAACGCAAAGCGCGGACGATATGTCGCGTGAAGAGGACACCGACGACGACATCCTGGATTCCCTGGGTCATGATCAATTTCTCGGCCCTCTTGACCTTTGTTTGTTTGGGCAATGGGCGCCGCGCCCGCGTATGGTATGTATGTACATCACGCGCCGTGCCGCGCCGCGCCGCGCCCCACCCCCACTCCCCATTTCCGTCGCAAGCAAGACACGCCAGTCGAGTTGCACGGCAAATGCAGGCGCGAATACAGGCAGAACCATGGTCGTCCAGCGGTAACTTACCTCTCGCTCGCCTTGAGCCGCCGCCGTTTTTTCGAGTATGCGCATGGTAGATCGAGGCGGTCTGCCGGGCCTGTCAGCACATGAACAATGAACACAAAGTTGTGCAGGAGCTGGAGTAGTTGGTCGCGACCAGCGAGGTACTCACGGCATCGTTGGCATGGTTGTGTGAGGTCTCCGTCGTTGATACACTGAATCTGCACCGGGGGTTAGCGTTGACGGCTGCGAGGTATGTAGCTGCGAGGTATGTACTCGCTCGCGATGCGGGCGGCGCGCTGTACATACCTTGATACCACGACAGAGAATACAGCTGTTATCGGTGGACATTGCTGTCGACTGAACAGGGGTGGAACAGCAATCGAGATATGAGGCGAGACGATTACGCGTGGAGGCAATGTTGATAATGATAGATAGATGAATAGACAGATAAATAGATCGATAGACGAACAGGCGATGATGATCAAGACGCAAGGATTCGATCGGACTAGACGCGCGGAGTAATAGTGTAATAATGGGTGTCCAATCCCGTCGTCAAGTCCTCAGGCCCGTCCACCCACGTAAAGGCTCTTGCGGACTCTGGGGTTACAAACCGAAAGAGAGCCGCGAGGGTGGGCCGAGAGCGATCCAGACCAGTGGGAACACGGAGGAAATTGTTCTGCTCGGTGGCCGGACAAGGTTAGAAATTGTAACAGACTCGATCGGATCGACGAAGGCATGAAGGCCCACGGCGACGTACCCCCGCAAAAGAGGTTGCGTAATAGAGTTTCAATGCTGGAATCTCCCCGCCCCCGGTGTTTGTTGGGATTTTCCGTTTTGATTGTCGCGGTACTGTAGAAACTATGCAATATTAACGAGATCTGCACAAAGCGGAGAAATGATGCGGGTGCGTGCGGCTGATGAGAACAAAGTGGGGGAGAGTGTGAGTGGTGACGTTAAGAGAGAGGAGAGATTGAGGAAAGACGGAAAACAGTAAAATGAGTTGCAAGTGGTGCATATTTTGTATCTTCATTGTTCTTGTGCTTGAGGGTCACGGAGAGACAAGCGAGAGAGACAGACAGTATGAGAATGGGTGACAGTGACAGAGTGCTGTGAGAGCCTGACGGCCTACAAGGGGCAATGAGACACAGACAGATCGCATTGCGCAAGCCTTACGAGAGAGGATTTGTGACTTCCGAGAAACAAAATTATTACAAAAATTCTTACAACAGAAACAGCGTCCACCCTCTTGCTCTAAAAGGCCTCATTGCAGCAACGAGTGGCCTTCGACGAGTTCTCGACTTTGAGTTTGATGGGACGTAGAGGCAGTCACCCGTCCGGCCGTACAAGGGCATCCAAGAGTGGACGGAGGGCGCGCATCGGGAGTGCACAACGCAATGCGAAGGTCAAAGCACAAGGGTCTGGGGTAGCTCATTAAATTGATTGGACGCCTCATATGGGAGCGAGAACAGGACACGCAGCACCAGAGATCGCCGTGGCTTGAGAAGTTGTGCAAGAGGCCAGAGATAGGCTGTACACTAGGAAGGAATGTCCATCACGAAGGGAAGGGAGGGCGCGAGGCTAAAGAGCTAAAGAGAGCGGCCTCTGCATGACGGGGTGGTGGCGTTGTGGCGCAGGCGTAGCAGGTCGGAATGAAGGTATTACCCTGTGTGCTCTGTTATTGCCATTCATCTGCTTGTCCGTGTGCCTCTTTTCCCTTTTTCTATTCCCCACCTCAACTGAGGCAAGAAAAAGTGGGAGCAGGTTCCAGGTTGTCATGCCTCCTTGTTTCGCTGCCACGGCTGGCTCGCACCTGAGACCTGGGAATTGGGAATCATGCACACCTCGAACCTGGAACGGAACGTTGGAACCTGGACTCTGCTTTCATTTCTTCGTTTGCCCTGGGCATTCCAGCATCATGAACCGTTCTTGTCTACTTGGTCAATATTGGCTCTTTTCTGTTCATGATCCAGCCCTTTGGGGACGGGACTTAAGATATGTTTGACTCTCACAAGAGCAAGTGAGTGGCCCTGCGTTTGATATGTGGTATTTCAGCGTAGAACCACTGGGATCCGTTCCACCGCTTCCTGTGCTCGAGTTATCTGTGTCGCGCGGGCCGAGCACACAAGCGTCCACCACGGCCAACATCCAAACCACCCTAACCGCTCTGCAGTCTATAGCCTGTCCTGCCCTTCAGTAAGGCCCCATAAGACCCTGGGTGGCGCCCGCCAGGTCAAGATTTTCTTTTTTCGCTGTCCTGAGAAGCGCTGACCTCGCTAGCTGTCAATCAGTTTTCACGAGTGGTGCAGTTGTGCAAACGACGAACATAACGCAACTGTGCCTGTACGCTCGCTATCTGGTGTCAGTCGCAGGGTGGGTGGGTGGACGTCGCCTTTGTCCACTAGCTGAGAAGCATAGGAGACAGGGGAGATTGTACCTTTAGGCGTCAAGGTGTCGCCAACACTGAAGCAATCACGGAGTCGGGCTAACCAAGTGCAGTTAAGGTAAGGTAAGAGGTGGCTGTCGGGCAAAGCGCCTTAAGCCGCCAGGACCGACCAAAAGCCCTCCAAGGGAACACCCCAGCACTCCTCCCTCGATCCCTCAGCGGTTTGTTTGTCCGTGTGTAGGTCCGACGACGCCACCTGACGGTGGTTCCTCTCGGCTCGCTAAATCAAGAAACAAAATTAACACAAAGTTTTGCAACTGATAATCACGTTATCACAATTCTGGGGCCAGACCGGCCTGACCAACTCTGCTCCACCTCGCACATGTTTATTATAGCAATGTATGGCAATTGTGGCAGTACCCATATTGATTCAATATTGCTACAAGATGGCATGCCTTGCCGGGGCTCATACAGTAATTACTGACCCCCATGATCCACACAACATGTCTCGCCCTTACATACACTTCGGCTTGCTCCGGGTAGGGTCCATCTTCAGTCCGCGTCGTCAGGAGTGGGGTTCCCGCGCCTGCCTCTTCTTGGCACTGCGCCGTGGCTAAAGATACAAGATATGGCACGAGGGGTAAAGATGGGACTGACTCCGGGGGCAGGGGAAGGAACCACCGTAACTAAAGTCAGGGCCAAACTGAATGACCCACCAAAGGTCGAGGTGCCAAGTTTAATCAACCTGCCTGGGTAACACATTGTATTGTACTCTAGTGTCTGACCATTGTCTTACTGTCGTCTTGCCACTGCTCCACTTCCGCGCCGCTCTCCGGCCCTTCTGAACGGTAGACGCGTAGCTCTACCTCATGCCTCAGTAACCCCCCAGTAGCCCCACTCCGTCCACACCGGCCACTATTCCACACTATTTGTGACCCTGTTCTTTTCACGACCTGTTCTTATTCTCCCTCCCTCTTCAGAAGATCTTCAATAGGATTACTGGAGCATCCTCGCACTCGGCAGTCGACCACTCTGCATTCCGAAGACCACCCCGCCCAACCCACTCCTTCCTTTCCACGGCTTCTCCTATCGCTTTCGACGCTCCTGGGGTCCTGGCTCCTGGGCACCCGGATGCCCTAGTGGACGGATCCGGACGGACGAAGCCAATCGGTCGAGACGAGTGGCGCAGTGGACGCGTGGACGTCGTCTAGTCGTCCAGTCGTCCGTGGCGCATGGAAACATTGACGGCGCGCATGAGGAAGGATGGCTGAAAGAACTTCTCGCCGGAACATAATTCAATTGAGAACGAGACGAAGCAATCCACAGAGACATGGCAGCAGATAGATATTTTTACACCCATCATATCACATCTTGCTCGCTGCCAACCAACTGAAAACTTTGGTAGAGCCTCATCTTGCGGTGGTTGGTGATCACTCCCGACGTGTGAGCGACTCGCTGTCTAACCCGTCGACGACTTCACTTTCGACGTTATCATTATCCCATCCTACACCACGCTTGGAGCCCCGCGGAGAGGGTGACGCACCAGCGAGAGCAAGAAACGAATCGACTCCGGCTTGTCGTCATATATCGGCAGACTCAAGAGATAATCGGCAGGCGCGCGCACAATGCCGTCAGTCTATGGAGGTCTGCGCACAAACTCGGATCCATCGTGAGTCGGGGCAACGCGCTATAGGGGTGGCTTGGCTGCAAGCACTGGGCGGCATTGGCTGACGCTATCCAGATGGTGGAAGGATCCGAGTCTGCGCATGAACCTCGTCTGGATCACCGTTTGCGCCATCACGCACGTCGTGTCCGGGTACGATGCATCGCTCTTTGGGTCGCTGCTGGCTGTCCCGAGCGTGAGTCGCGGGACAAGAACTAGAGCCTCGAACCCCAGCTTGCCTCGGCTTCGTCTAACACCTGCAGTTCTTCAGAACGTTTCCCCGTCTGGCAAGAGACACGAACATTCTCGGCGTGACCGGCGCACTACTCTTTCTTCCGGGCCTCGTGGTTCCGTTCTTTTCTGCCTGGGTGAGTTGCCGGCTCCAGGCATAGGTGCAGGGGAGGGGCAGGGGAGGGGAGGGGAGGGGAGGGGGAGGGGGAGGGGGGGAGACAGACTTGTCCGTGAAATCGGCACTAGTTGCTGCACCTTCGCTGGGCGCCTTTGGGTCCCCGGGTCTCCGGCCCCACCGTCTCGGGATCTCCGGGTCTCCAGGGTTCGTGTACCGGACGGACAGCCGATGATTGAACAGAGGCTAGCTAGGCCGGGCAGCCTGATTCGTAATTTGTGATTTCCACCGCGAGTCGAGTCCGCTGACACGGAAGCTGTCGGACAAGGTCGGGCGCAAGGTCCCCATTATTACGGGCACGGTCGGCATGATTGTCGCAGTGATTATTCAGGCTACTACCCCGCAAGGCAACCTTGCGCAGTTCATGATCGGCCGGTTCCTGCTGGGCATGTCGTCGGCGACGTCGGGTCTCGCGGGCCTCGCGCTCTGTGCAGAGCTGTCGCAGTGAGTTTCAGAATGTTTGCGCTCGCAATCGTGTGACGTCAAACGGAGTGGAGGGGAGTGGAGAGGAGTCTTGAGTGACCTTGGGTCATAACGTGTCCCTATCGGTGACATTCTGTTGTTGTTCACGGGGGGACCTAGGAACACTGAGAGACAAGTGAAAGTGCGTGGTCAGGACTCGACTAACCCCGAAAGTCCCCGGTATCGCGCACAGGCCACGTCGATGCAGGTGGCAGTGTATTATGTGCGTTTCAAACCTTGATCCAAGCTCCGTGCGCCTCACGGAATGCTGGTGGCCACAGCGATGTGTTTTTGAGTATCTGCTAACACAACATTCAGATCGGTGCGATCCTTTGCGCATGGGCGACGTACGGCAGTGTGCTGCACCATGCGGCATCAACATGGTCCTGGCGCATCCCCGTTCTTTTGCAGGCTGCGATCCCTGTTCTCATTCTGCCCCTCTTGATTGTCATGCCCCAGTCGCCGCGGTGGCTTGTCTCCAAGGGGCGGGTGGATGAGGCACGCAAAATTTTCGCGGACCAGCATGCGAATGGAGACCTGGATGATCCGCTCGTGCAGCTTGAGCTCGAGGAGGTGATCACGGCACTAGTGGCTGAGCGCGACCGCGCTTCGTGGTGGGGCATGGTGTCGACGCGGGGGAACAGGTGGCGCATGTTGATCGTGATACACACTGCGTGTGGTGCCCAGCTCAACGGCGTGGGTATCATCTCGTACTATCTCGTTCCGGTCCTAAGGACGCTCGGGATTGCGAGCTACCTCGAGCAATGCCTCATTAACGGCGGTCTGTCAATATCCAACTTTGTATGGGCAACGTTGGCATCGCTGCTCGTTGAGCGCGTCGGGCGCCGTTTCCTCTGGCTTTTTTCAACCGGAATGATGCTCGTCGCGCTCATTGTCATCACGGCGCTCTCGTCCCAGTTTGTGAAAACGGGCAACAACGCAGTGGCGCGCACGGTCATTGCGTTCCTGTACATCTTCTACGCGGGGTACGACTTTGCGTGGTCGCCCTTGAACTCGGCGTATACTGTCGAAGTGCTCTCGTACCACATGCGCGCAAAGGGACTGGCAGTGTGGACGTTTGCGACGTACCTCTCACTCTCGTTCAACACGTGGGTCAACCCCATTGCGCTCGAGCACATTGCGTGGAAGTACTATATCGTGTACACTGCAGTCCTGTGCTACCTCCTCGTCGTCATCTTCTTTGCGTACCCCGAGACCCGTGGCCGAACGCTCGAGGAAGTCGCAAACGTGTTCGACAGGGACACGCCGGTACCCATTACTGCCGTCCGCGACGCCGAGCTGGGCAAGTGCTCCGAGGAAAAAACATCCCATTCGGTGTGAGGCCGAGTGGACTAAAGTGCGCACGCAGGAGGTGTGCTCAGGACGTCGGTTAGAATAGTAGCATTCGTTTCTCTCGGCGTGGATACATCTAGATTGGTCTGTGTTGTTTCTTCTTGGTCCTGGGGATAGGAGGTCATCTCTAGTAGTTCGATAGCTTAGGACGTGATGATGACATGGTGTGTGGTAAACCACAGACCGAGAACCCCGAGAGAGGGGGGGTGGTGGGAGGGAAAGAAAGCCCAACTGGTCGAAATGTTTCTGCTGGGGTCTGAAAGCTGTAGAAATGAACCGATCGTGGGGCGGGTCTGGCCGTGACGAGGATGCATATAGACCGGTCTACCCGAACCGAGGAGCAGTAGTGCAACCAAACCCCCCATCAAGCACTTTCAGCACATCTGGCAGCCGTCAGCGACGCATGCCCCGATGTTATCGCTGTGCCGGTGAACGCCGTCGAAACCTGAATTCACCGAGGAATTCCCGCATCAAAAGACCGACAAGGGAGCAGAAATAGAAACGAATGCCACGAAACATGCCGAGGCAGCGTGCGGGGGGCCGGGGGGCGCGCGGGGCCCATGTGTGCGAATGCGTGCGGGATGCACGGGGCCCATTCCACCTCCCCATGTTCCCGTGATCGACAAGATGGGTTCTTGGTATGCGTGCGTATCTGGTGTCCGGAGCCGAGAAGCGATCGGGGCTCAGAGGACAAGGGCGGGGGGCGGGGGGCGAACGAGATGTTGAGTCAACCCAACGCCGCCGACGGCTGGAAATGGCCCGATTCACGGCTGGCATTTGAACGCCGGGGAATGTGGGGTGGCCTCAGAGATAGGGGAGCGGCAGCGTGCATACAGTGCATACATAGAAGCTACGTATACAGATATATACTCGACCCGGGCAGCAGCCGGGCAGCCACCCAAATCCTCAACTGCAACTGAAGTTTTTACTCTGCACTTTTTTGCTTTCCGTAATGACCAAGCCCCAGTTTCTCATCGACCTCGAGCGCGACGGGTATGTCGTCGTGCCCGGTGTCGTGCCCGCTGCAGAGTGCGCTGCGTTCCGCGACGAGGCGCTCGCATGGCTCGAAAAGTTTCCGTTCGGGTTCAAGCGCGATGATCGCGCGACGTGGACCGAGGAGCATCTGCCAAGCAGCGCGACGTGAGTGCCAGCCAGTGTGGGCAAGAGGGGGGGGTTAAAGGGTTGCTGAGCCCTGCCACTTCCGTACTTTGTACTCTGCTTACGGACAGGGGAGGCTTGTATAACAGATATTCGGTCAGCCATGAAGACTTTGTGTGGAAGATCCGTGCGTGAGTACAGCTTTATACAGACGCCGGTCGTATCGGGACCCGCGACACTGACTCGAGATACCACACGGGGCTGCAAGGCACTTTCACGCTGACATTCGCAGGCAGGCGGGTATCCTCGACGTCTTCTCGCAGGTGTGGGGCACCGACGACCTCATCGCCTCGTTTGACGGCATGAACGTCACGATGCCAATCAACGCGGCGACGGGCCGCACGGACATTGAGCCCACGAAGCCGTGGCCGCGTACGTCCCAACTGACCGTTGCCGTTGTAGAGCGCACTGACACGGCGCAGACATTGACCAGAACCCGCGGCGTATCGACCGGCTCGAGCTGTATCAGGGCATCGCCAACCTGGCGCCCAACGGGCCCGACGACGGCGGGCTGTGTGTCATGAAGGGCTCGCACCTCAAGCACGCCGAGTTCTACGCCGATATTGGCGGGTTCCGCCTGGACAAGGACGCGGGCCCCGAGCAGAACGGGTACGGGTACACTGCGGACGATCTCGAGTGGTACAAGGCGCGCGGGTGCGAGGTCGTCAAGGTCTGCGCGGGCGAGGGCGACCTAATCCGTACGTGCACACCAAGAGTGTTGGTGCTTACGAATCTAACTAGTGTGGGACTCGCGCACGATCCACTGGAACGCGTCACCGGTCGGTACGCAGACGCGCTTCGCCACGTATGTGTGCTACTGCCCGCGCAGAATGGCGAGCGCGACGGATCTCGCTACCAAGCTCGAGGTCTTCAGGGCCCGCAAGGGCACGACGCACTGGCCCAACATGAACATTGTGTTCACGGACCAGGACGATGACTATGCGGTGCCCAAGCGCCCTGACGGGTCCGTCTGCCCTGCCAACCGCACGCAGCCGTTTGTACAGCCTGTCGAGACCCCCATGGTGATGCGTCTTGTGGGCGTGAGGGCGTGAGCGGGCATGGGAGCTGGAATAGGTACGGTGGTGGACGGCGTTGTTTCTCGTCGGCGTTAAATAGTTTGTAACGTGGAGGCTGGGGATAGAATATGCTACGCGTTGGTCACCCACAATGAAAAGGGGCAGGAGACATGGTGTGATACAGACCAGATATTAGAACAGTGCAGAATGTCCAGTGTCTGGAGGCCCAAAAGAATGGAAAAACAAGGGGTGCACCGGCAATCAACAGTAGCATTGTAAGCCAGGCATCTGCTGCTGATCCCCACCAAAAAATAAACAAGAGGGAAGACACATACGGACACACTGATCTGCCTGCCACAATGCCTGTGATCTGCCACTGCCACATATCCATGCCACCACACCACTGTGGCACCACCTCGAATACTCGAGTACATCATCTCCGATGCTTTCTTCACGATCAAAAAGGTTGTCGCGACCGTCTCCGATCGCTCTGACGCTTGACAGGATCGAACTGCCGACCTCATGCGCATTACATAAGCACAAATGTAAAGCATGCGCTCTAACCAACTGAGCTAAAGTGCCGTCGACGATTTTTGAAGATCTTCCCCGACTGTGACCGCCAAGCATTGTACCAGCTGTCTCTGGACATATCTCTTTCACCAGCGCGTCAAGAGGTTGTCGAAGAGGTGTGTGGACATGGGAGACTGCGTGCGTGTTGTGTATGCGTCTAACCCAATTTTCGTGTCTTCCTACGAACTGCCAATCAGAATGTGCGGATCCCGATTGGTAGATCCAGCTGTGAACAATGAATGACGTCGGAGTCGTCCGGAAAGGATAGATTACCGAGATACCTGATAGATCGCTCTGCTTTCACTCCACACTCCTCTTCAAAATGCTCACGACCGCGCGGCTGTCCAGCACACCATTGCGCCATGCGCGCGTCCTCGTTCCGCGGGCCTTTTCAACATGTTCCCGCATGCAGGGCAGCCTGCCCGCAAGCTTCTACCGTGGCGGCACGTCCAAGGCGCTCATCTTCCAGCGGGACCACCTCCCGCGCAACCGGGCGCAGCAGGACGCCATCTTCCTCGCGGCCATGGGGTCGCCGGATTCCAACGGGCGGCAGCTGGACGGCATGGGCGGGGGATACTCTTCCGTATCAAAGGTGCTCATCATTGGGCGGAGCGCGCACCCCGACGCGGATGTGGATTACACTTTTGCGCAGGTGCTAGTGGACCAACCTTGTGCGTAAGCGAGAAGGAAGTAATGGGGAGATGAGGCAGAAGAAGGAGACAAGAGATGTCTACACCCTTGCTGACCTTCCCAGTGGTCGACTACGGGAGTAACTGCGGCAACATGCTTGCAGCCGTTGGGCCGTACGCTCTCGAGCATGGGCTCGTCGCGCCGTGTCCTGCAGGGGACGGGCAGAACCTCGTGCGGATCCACAACACCAACACCAAGAAAATCATCCACGCAACGTTCCCGGTCAAGTCTGCAACGGAGGCAGATCTCAGCGGCGGCTTCGCGATTGACGGCGTGTCGGGCACACATGCGCGGATCACGCTGGATTTCATGAATCCCGAGGGGTCGCGAACAGGCAAGCTGTTCCCCACGGGTAGCGTGCTGGAGGACCTGGACCTGGGCGACGGGACGCATATCCCCGCGACGCTAATGGACTGCGGGAACCCGTGCGTGTTTGTCCGTGCCGCCGATGTCGGTGTGGACCCGCACATTCTGCCGCCTGCGTTCGCGGAGCACGGCGGCGGGGCGACCCTGCACCGCCTCGACACGATCCGCAACGCCGCGGCGGTCCGTATGGGCCTCGTCGCGTCGCTCGAGGCAGCCGCAAAGGCCAAGTCGGTTCCGAAGGTGTGCATCATGTCGCCGAAAGCCGATAACGTCGTATTGTCAGGGCAAACGCTTGCTGCGGGTGACATTGACGTCGTGACGCGGTGTATCTCGAGCGGAGATCCGCACCGCGCGCTCCCTATCACTGCGTCCCTGTGCACGGCTGCAGCGGCGCAGATCGAGGGCACCATCGTGCATAGCTGTCTCTCCGGGCCGCGAGTGTCCCAGGGGGTCGTTATCGGGCATGCGTCGGGAACGATCGAGGTCGACGCCGACGTTTCGGGAACACCGGGCGACCTGCACGTCCCCAAGGCCCGGGTATTCCGTACCGCCAAGAAGCTGTTCGAGGGCAAGGTCTTCTTCTGATTGAGGGGGTATGTGATGATTCTGCACTCGGCCTAGAGATAATAGGTGCATGTATGATGACTATGTAACTGAAATACAGCCGGACTACAACTATCCATGAAAAGAGATACCGTTGCTGGCACTTGACAACGTCTACACTTCGCAGGAAACAACAACGTTGGAACCAGTGTTCGTCCATTTACGGCGCCGACTCGTTTAGCAACGAGACTAGATCAATGTCGATGCTACCGATCGGCAACGTGTTCTGCGAGAAGAGGGTTTGGATAAACTGATCAAGAGACTGGTCGCCGGACCAAGTAGCGGTATTGAACGTTGCCGATCTTGATCACACGTCAGCAAAAAAGTCCATCAGATAAACCATCAACTCACTCATCCGCCACGGGCAGAGGGTCCTGAGGGTGCATTGCAGGCAGGGTCTCATCGAGGGTGTCCGACTCGCCAGGCGCACCACCGGCATTTTGGTCCGCCTGCCGCGACGACCACGAGCTGCCCATGTCGCCCGCGATGCCCGTGATGTCCACAGACGCATGCGTATACTCGTTGAGCAGATCCTCGAGGATTATGGCCTTTTGGTGCCCGCTCTCCCATGTGCTCCCGATTTCATGCAGCATGCCGAGGCACGTGCGCACCTTGTCGAGCGACGCAGCAACCTGGGAGGGGAGCACGGCCTGTGCCGCCGCGAGCAGGAATGTGGTGGCTGCCGTATAGATGATCTGCGCCATGGTCGGCGGCGTGAACCGCAGACCGTGCTGCGCATGGTAGAGCGCCGCGAGCTGGTGGATCGTGAGTGCCGCCTGGTGGCATTGCTGAGCCGTGTCAGTGCACACGACGTGTCTGTCGTACTCACCGTCATGGCATAGACGCCAAAATCGGCATTCTCCTGCGCCCGTGGCGCCCGCGACGAGACCTGGCTGAACGGCTGGAAGAGGAGGATGAGGATCCACGCCCACCCCTGGTTCAGCATGATGATGTGCGGGAGCGCAGGGGCGGACGACGCCGGATCGAGGCGTATCTCCGGGGGCAGCTTGAGCCGCCAGTCATCGAGGGCGTCCCTGCACGTCAGATGAATGCTTCAAGGTGCACCAGGACTCACCGGAACCGCTGAACAGTGCCGTTCTCCACGAGGTCGGCCTTGTGGAACCCGCCCGAGTACCTTTGAGTGAGCGAGCATTCTGCCTCGAGTTCCTCTTACACTGTGTTTGTGATCTCGGTTGCAATCTGCATCAAGGTGACGGTATGGACGAACGTGAGGCTAAAGTAGGACGGCTGTGGGGGTGTTGACTCCATTGGCCCCGGCGGCCATGTCCACTTGGTGTTGTCCGTCACCGGGTCGGCGACAGGGAGCGGGCACCTTGGCGTCAGCCAAGGAAAGACAAAGATACGACACCTACCATGAATGCGAATCCATCAGCGGCATCAGTGGCGTTCTCCCAATGTAGATTGCCCACATTTCCTCCTGTGCAAACGTTGACCAGAACGTGACGTTTCGCTGTGCGTCAGATCAGATGACCGCAGCCACGGCCAACATACCTGCACCCAAGCCTCATGCGTTAGTTTACCCCTCGCAACGAGCGCGGACGTATCGACATTCAAACCAACTAGGACAGGGTTAGCTCCCATCTTTTCATCGTACACATACGCGCAAAACACATGCGCACAGCGAGGCCGCTGTTGATCCATCCCACAGAGTAGTCGCCGACCGTGGAGGGAAAGCTCGACCGCAGAGTGAGGGCCTGAACCGTCGCGATACATGGCGCGCTGAGTTCGCGCTCAAGGAGCTTGTTCGCCTGGTCATTGAACATGCGCCGCGTGGACACGGCGCGAAGGTGCTCTTCCTCGGCGTACCCTAGCCCCAGTGCGATGATGATGTTGTGCGTCAGGGGGCTGTAGTTTGGCGCCACGAGAGGCAGATCCGCCTCGTCCTCGATGCTCAGCGCGATTTCCATGTCGCGATAAAACAGGTGTGGCGTTGCGCGCTGGCCTGCGGAGAGTTAGAAACGAACAGCGGCTGGAGAGAGTACACGCACCAAAGGAGGCAAAGTATCGGAAGAACCGGTCCACGGCTGTATCGTGCTGCAGCTTGGTAAGGTAGACATCGGGCAGGAACCGCGCAAATCGCCTGGGGTCTGCGTCGTTTGCGAGTCGCCGCACGCTGCGGGGAATATGGGCTTTGCGTGCCGTGGAGGATTTGTTGCTGACGTGATGGAACGCACTGGTCGGGTTGTGCACAGCCAGGTATCCCCGGTCGTCTTGGACCTTGGCAAGTTAGCTTTTGCATACGCGAGGCCTCACCATCAGCTCCTCAACATCATCCTCATCTCGGACCACCGCTGCGGGGTTTGCGGGACCAATGTCGGGTATCCGCTGAGAATCGACGCCAAAGCACCGTTCAAAGTTTGGCGACACGTCAGAGTTTGAGGTGGGCCGCGGCGTCGCCAGTGATCTTGCCTGCGGCTGCGGATGGGGATGGCTTAGGGCCCAGGCTTGACTCGGGCGTGTTTCTGACCCCAGAGCATCAGCGAGCTTTTGCCGATACTCTTCCACCTCTCTTTCAAGGTCCTCGACCCGTGAGCGCAGCGCATTCGCTTCCGTTTTCGATAGTGGTTTGCGCCAGTCGTCCCTGCTCGACCAGACGCATTCGTCCTACACCATTCAGTCAGCATCGGTCACGAGTGTTGCAACCAGCAGGCTGCATTCCTGATGTCATAGTGCTGTCTGCGCCTTACTCGCCTTGTAGAAAACGCAAGTTGCGCACGGCTGCTCGCCATCGCATTTCTTCTTCCTGCAAAATGGTCAACTGTCCGTCAATCCTTTCCGCGTGGTGGCCGGCGGAACTCGAGCGGACGTGATGATCCGACGAGGGCCCCACTCACCGACTCCGACAGTTGTAACATGCCTGCGTGACGTTGCGCCGCGACCGGCCTGCTCGCGGGCGCGTGTCGTCTTCGACTGTGGATGTCGTCCCTCTCGTTGCGGGCATGGTGGTGTGCTAAAGGTCAATGATAGCAACTGTTGTAATGTGCCGGTCAGTTGACTTTTATCTTTGGGTCTCCACCATCGCCGAAACGGATCTGAATACTGGATGTAGCCGACGGCTATCTCCGCCACAGCAATTACATAATCCCCGCACCACTGTTCGTTGTCTTCTGCATAGAGAGTCAAGAACAATGTTCTGTCGCTTTCATCGCTGCATGCTTGTATTGCCAAGACTGAGTTCGGTCGATCGTTGATACTGGGGTGGGTCCAGACGGGTTTAGCCCACCATCTCTGCATCGCTTACTTTCTCGTACCCTGTGCAGTACGTCCGAGCCTGTTCTCGTCCAGGGGCCACAATATCGCCACCCACCAGCATGGTCCCGAGCTCAAACTTGTCTGCTTCTCTCTGTCTTGCCCAGCAAATGGGTACCAACCCCTAACTTGTGTTGAAACTGAAAATGGAAGGCCTACACAGTTGAGACACAGTCACTCCTGGTCCTTTACACAAATGGCATCCACAGTTGTACAACGAATGCCACAATAAACACGAAATCCAAAGAAACTAGAAAGGACGAAGCATGACAAACTCGTCTGCCACTCCGCCAAAGGGAGTAGCCGTCGATTTGGTCTGGACGTGGATAAAGTCGAGTTTCTCATAGAAGCGCATCTGCCAGGTCAGCCCTATGTACAGGTGTACTGCAACGTACCCGCGGGGCATACGTGGTGGGCACCCAGATACCACACCCCTGTTGTTCCGCCTTATCAATCGCAAACTGGATAAGCTGCGTGCCGAGGCCCTGTCCAGCTGCGGACGTCCGTGTTCCAATCAGGGAGATGTACCACGCCGAAGTCAGTTCCTGGTCGTACCCTGGACGCTGATATGTGACGGTCTCGGCGATGCGGGCACACCCCTCGTCGCCGAGTGTGCGGATGAACTCGTTCCAGTCTGCTGTAGCAGAGGGGCTGATGTGAGCTTCAGGACTTACTTCGGAGGTACGTACGCGTCAAACAGCGTCTTTCCAGGTGAGATGAGGGCGATAACGCTGTCGAGTACCCGCTCATGACCGTTACGTCGAATCCCCCAGACTTCGCCGAGCTCAAATGAAGCTCGCAGAAAGAATATGACCTTGGCACGCACGCGGGAGGTGTCGTTCCCGAGATACAGTTTCTTCCAGGTTGGCACTATTGTTGACATCAGCGGGTGTTTGTTCTTGCTGCCCAACGACATACTTACTGATGGAAAAACTGTCGATCATGGCATCGACCGCCTCCTCAAAGTCGCTGTCTGCCGTCAGCACATAGTCTGTGGGATGAGCTCACTATTGTCTCCATCGAGCTTGATGAGACTGGATTCCACCACCATTGTTGTCCTTGTGTTATGCTTGTTGTTATCCTAGGGAAATGAAAGGCGGAAAACTGAGCCATCACTCACTGTTTTTGAAACTCTCCAGTTCCGCCCAAGTTGCGATAACATTCGCCACCACACTATGCCCTGTCATATCTCTGCGCTCAACTTCCGAAATCTAGTCGCAGATATCCTGCCGTCGGCTCGCAGCCATCGGTTATGTGGGGGGCTATCTGCTGATCTCTGCCTGATTATTCTGAGACGGGTGGGCATGAAGATATATGTAAGAAAGGCCTTTGGGCGTTTGTCGAAGTGTTCCAAACGCCAACTGGGCCACTCCACTGCTACTGTACCACTATCACGATGACTTTCGAATCCGACACTGCCACTTCGCACATCGCCGTGGGCAAGACGCCAATCCAGCCCTCGACGACGTCGACTGCGGGACTGCAGAAGATTGCCGACGAGCACATCACGAAAGGTCTTGGACGTCTTCGCGACCATGTCTTTGTCAAGGGACAAGGTCTGAGGGTTACCACCTCTGTAGGTACAATACCTCCCTAGTTTGTGGCTTGGTTAACACTGGCAGGAGGGCAGGGAGCTCCTGGATTTCACATCCGGAATTGGAGTCACGTCTCTCGGTCACGCGCACGCGGACGTCACGGCCGCCATTGTCGAGCAAGCGCAGTCGATCATCCACGTGCAGTGCGCCATTGCGCTGTCGAAGCCCTATGTCCAGCTCGTCGAGTCGCTGCTCCCCCTCATGCCGCACCCGAGCCTGGACTCCTTCTTCTTCTGGAACTCGGGCAGCGAGGCTATTGAGGCCGCGATCAAGGTCTCGCGGGCGAGCACGGGCCGCAACAACATTATCGTCATGCAGGGCGGATACCACGGTCGCACGTCTGGCGCCGCGGCGTTGACGCGCTCCAAGACGTCTTTCTTCGCCAAGACTGGGCCACTGATGGTGAGATCACACTGCGTGTACAGCAGAAATTGACAGCAGCCATGCGTGTACACTACCCCGTTCCCCTACTGGCACGCCATGGGTCTTCCCAAGGACACCCCCGAGGAGCACCTGGTGGAGCTCGCCAACACGCAGATCGACAACCTCCTGCAGCAGCAGAGCGCGCCCGAAGACACGGCCGCCATCTTCATCGAGCCCGTGATCGGTGAGGGAGGCTACGTTCCTGCTCCGCCCGCCTTCCTCAAGCACCTCAGGAGCCTCTGCGACAAGCACGGCATTCTCCTTGTTGCCGACGAGATCCAGACCGGGTTCTACCGCACTGGCAAGGCATTCGCCATTGAGCACAGCGGCGTCACCCCAGACATTATGGTGTACGCCAAGGGATTCGCCAACGGCATGCCCATCAGCGGCATCGTGACCCGCAAGGACATTATGGCGGTCATGCCTCCCGGCTCGCTGGGCGGGACGTACTCTGGCAACGTGGTCGCGTGTGCCGCCGCGCTCGCGACAACACGCTACATGCGTACGCACGACATCGCGGCCCACGTCAACGCCCGCGCGGCGCAGATCGCTGCGGGCCTGCTCGCTATCCAGAAGGATGTCGACAACGGAGGTTGGATTATCGAAGAGGTCCGCGTAACTGGCGTGAGTACACAAATCTCAATTCTTGAGCTAACGGTTTATTAGCTCATGATTGCGATCGAGTTCAAGGACCCCAACTCCAAGCTCACGGGCAGCCACCAGTTTGGCTCCTTTGCTCTGCCGCCTTACCTCAACAAGCTTGTCCAGGACGCGTGCCTTGACCTTGGGCTACTCACTCTCACCACCAGCATCTACCCTATTCTGCGTATGATCCCCGCTCTTATCCTTACCGAGGAGGAGGCCGACGAAATGCTCTGGATCTTAGCCCTGGCTGTCAAAACTGTTGCAGACAAGGTCATTGCTCAGGCTAAGGCTTAAAATCGTTGTCATCCAAAAGTATCCTACTGTGAATATACGAATGCATTCTGCCTCTGCGCAAAGGCGCCCGAGTATCTTGCTACTGATCCCTTCTTGTTCCCCCATGTGATACCGAACATCACAGTCTCATAACATCTGCGTCTTAAGACCTAGGACCCTTCCATTTCTACGCTGCTCCAATTATTGCTATGTTGCCACACGGACCGCCACGCCCCCACGACTCCAAAGGGGGAAGCAGATCCCCGTGCCCTGCCTGTTGCTCGTTCTTCTCACGTCCCTCTAGTCATATCCATCTCGTGTCTCCCCTGCTAATACCCAAGTACAAAAAGCTTTGCACCTCTCTTACACGAGAAGCTGAGCTAGTCTCCCAACCCTGATTCGAACAAGGGACCTGCGGATGAAGAGAAAACACATTACAGTCCGACGCTCTACCAACTGAGCTATTGAGAGGAACGCGAGTGATCGCGAGCACGTGATCTCGCGGGAGGGTGGGCCCTTTGGAAGCATTTAGAAGGCTTTGATGTATGCTGCCGAGTATAGGTAAGTGATTATGTGGACTGTGGAGGATGGTGAGGTATGTCCTTCCCTTAAAGTCGTTCTGTATGAAATGAGGACGATTTCTGCACATTGCTTCCTGTCCTGCCCACTTCGTGCTCCTGTCTTCAGCTTTGACTCCATCGGTGGCAGCTATCGATATGTCCCTGACATCCACTTATTTCCATTCCAGGCAGAATGCAATCACTACAACCGTTTCCATTTCATCCTTTACAGCTCCAAATGTCTCGCTGCGAGCCCGATCCCCTCCCGTTCCCTCTTTCCCCTTATCTTCCCACCCCTTTCTTCCCTACCCCGCATGCTCAGAGTTCAAAGTGGAACCGCGGGTTCTCAAAGTCCGTCTGGTCCTGCCACTGGTCGAGGAGGTCCGTCGAGTCGCCATGCTGGCGGACGTGTTCCTCGAGTTGAAGCGCCTTCTTCTTGTTGAGGAGCACGCAATACTGGGAGAGCAAGGTCAGCATTTGTAATGCCCATTGTACAGGGCGACACCTACGAAGCGATACGTGGCAATGAGGACGATGGCGACACCATAGCACACAAGCATGGCGACGACGCCGCCAGTGTATTTCGGCGCGTCCTTGGCCTGGAAGGTCTGCGGCCCCACAATGTTGCCGACGCAGTAGCCCATGTACGCGATTGCGTAAACGATCATCTTCTTGGTGTAGCCCGCCGTGTTGGCATACACTGAGCCCATCATGACAATGTACGGCCCCCTGTGAGCTGTTAGCAAGACAGTACAGGCGCTGAGATGACGACGTACCAGTAAAAGTAGACCAGATACAGGGACGCAAGCGAGCCGCCAATGTTGGTGCGAGGAATCTTGTACAGCAGGATCGTCCCCATGAATGGAATGAGGCACGCTGCCATGGCCGAGTAGCATCGCTGACCAGTCTTGACTGCAAGGTAACCGAACAGCAGCGAGGAGATCCACGAAAAGACGCCTGTCCACGTCAGTAAGTGGTACAGCCAATGTTGCTCACCGGTTGGGATGCCCAGCAGCGCGGTCTGCTTGATGTCGAACCCGAGCGAGTTGACAATAATCGAGTTGAAGGTCACAAGACCGCCGTTGGGAATGTTGAGCACGACATTGATCAAGAAGTACAGCCAGGTCTTGGGGTCCAGAATGGCCTCGACAAACTGTTTGCCCTTGAAGGTCGTGTTGGCGATGCCGGTGCGCGTGACTGCCAGACGGCGCGTGGCGATCACGCGTTGGCGGAGGGTGAGCCACCATGCCGAGGTGGGGTTTGCGGGGAGCAACCAGAAGAGGACAAATGACCACGCGAGGGTGATCAAGCCAACAAGAAGGAAGAGGAGACGCCACTGGGCAATGGCTGACCCGGAATAGTAGGCACAGGCGGTAGCCAAAAGACCGTTCATGACGCTGGTTTGTCAATCTAGCGAGCCACATGAAAGAAACTCACGAAGACAGGGTAGAGAAGACAATGGCGGTGCGGAACGGCTGCTCTTCTTTAGTGTACCACATTGCAATCTGCTGTGAGCGGTGATCAGGCGAGATGCAGCTGCAATCCAATCTTTGAACTCACAATAAGACCAAAGCCACTGAAGATGACAGACTCGACCAGACCGAGCAGAATACGAGTACCCATCAAATCTGCAAAGTTCCTGCTGGCCGCCATGGTACAAGTGATAATGCCCCAGAGGAGGACGACGGTGGAGCTGCGAGGGCGTTGGCTGCTGTACTAACCTTCTGACTTACATGTACAGGTTGGTCGGCGTCTTTTGCATGATAATAAGGGACGGGATGATGGCCACAATGGCACCGAAGTAGATGATTGCCGAGGTCCAGGAGTATTCCTGGCCCACGAGGTGTGTATCGGTGCGCATACCCAGAACTGCGGCAGAGCCAATGCTGACCTTGTCGACCGAACCCATCATGAGCGCAAACTGCAGGAGGGTGACGACGATGGCGTCGACTTTACGGAGGAGCTTCTTGACTTCCTCCTTGGTGGGTTCCTGGAGCAGTTCATCGGCATCCTCGCGCTCCGAGATTCTGTGCCTGTTAGCTTTCGGGCTCACTACTGGTACAGAACAAGACGTACTGAGCAAGAAACGTGGCCGCAATGTCGTCGCGCTTCACGTCAATCTCGTGGACTTGGCGTTCGTCGCCCGTGTCCCTAGCTTCGTTTTTCTCTTCCTTGACCAAGTCGTCCGAGGTCAGGATAGTGGCTGTCATCGAAGACTCCTTGCGATCCATGGTTTGTACGTTGATGTTAGTCAGTGGGTGGCGGGAGAAAATAGAGTGTGAGTCTCGAAGTAACTCGGCAAATATATCTGTTATCCTGACAGTGATAAGTGACCTGCGAGGCAATATTCCCTGTCAGTTATCAGGTACGTGCCCTTGTTGACTCTGCCCGAACGTCCGATCAAGATCCGAGCGGTAAGATCAGTGGTGTTGTCGCCGTTGAAGAACATCTACGCTGGAAGCTGGAGGTTGTTGTGCCAACATCCCGCGGCAAGTTCTATCTCGAGGTCGTGCATACTCTCAAGAGCTCGTTGGGAAACATGTCCGCAGATGTGCTGCTGCATGCGGACGTCGGGATGCGAGTTCAAAGAACCCCTTGGCCGCAGGCCAATTCTGGTAGCACCCGAGATTGTGGCGTCGCCATGTGACAATGCAGACAGATATGTGGATGTGGGCAAGGGTGGGCGATCGCAACTTGTGCGGACCTGCGGAAGTTGATCGCAGCCCGATTGCCACCCAACTTGGAAAGCTGCAAGTACATGTTGATACCGGTTAGCATGAAAGAGGCGTTAGTGATGATGGCAACGATGCTTGGGGTGCTTTGGCAGTGCTTTGGCAATAAGATAAATGACGCAGAAGCCGTTTTCCTCAGCAACCGAGTTCCCCATCGGCGACTTTTGATTTCTCAGCAACCATGACAGCTTCCGACTTTTCCACCAAGTTCCCCAACCCACCCACTGTCCGCCCCGAGCTGTGAGTGTTGTCTCGGGGTACTTGTGGCTGACGGTAGCCTCCCCCAGCTGGCGGTGAAGCCATGGGTCACCCACGCCGAGGACAGCTTTGCACTGATCAACGCGACAGTGATCGACACCGTCAATGGTCGTCTCCTGGATGGTCCTCAGGCCATCACAGTCGAGCGCGGAGCGATCACCAAAGTTGAGCCCATGTCAAGCGCCACTCTGGGCAATGTAAAGCAGTACGACGCAGCCGGAAAGTTTGTGTGCCCCGGGCTGATCGATGCCCATGTCCATGTCACTGCCGTGCCCGGTGTGGAAGTGAGTCCCAGCAAACTATCAACAACCTCGTCGGCTCAGTCTAATCCACGTAGACAATGTCGGACATGGCCCGGCTCCCGGAACAAACCATCACACTTCGGTCGACGTACATTCTCAAGTCTATGCTGCAGCGCGGCTTTACCACTGTCCGGGATACGGGTGGTGCGACCAAGCTCCTCGCCACCGCCATCGAGGAAGGCCTCATTGAGGGTCCGAGGCTCTTCCAGTGTGGCAAGGCGCTATCGCAGACCGGTGGCCACGGTGACTTTGTGTCCCCGGGACTGTCGGGCGGCGATGGCGTTGGATGCTGCGGCGGCCATGCGGTGTCCCTGGGCCGCACGGCCGATGGTGTTCCGGCTGTGCTCAAGGCTGTGCGGGAGGAGCTCAAGCAGGGCGCCGACTTTATCAAGGTGATGCTGGGCGGTGGTGTCGCGAGCGAGTGCGATGCCATCGAAACTGTACAGTATACCGCCGAGGAGGTGCGCGCGATCACGGCTACCTGCCACCAAATGGGCAAGCGCCTCGTAAGTCAGGTTTGCTTGGCCTATACTGAGACGTGACACAGGTTACGGCGCACGCGTACACTGTCGAGGCGATCAAGCACGCCGTATCCAACGGAGTGCGAGGCATCGAGCACGGCAACCTCCTCGACGAAGCGACAGCAAAGATGATGGCGGAGAAGAACGTGTTCCTTACACCAACGCTCAGCTGCTACGGGATCATGGTCCGCCCTCCATTTGAAAAGTTCCTCAACGAGGAGGGACGCGACAAGAGCGCGCAGGTCATGCAGCAGGGCCTCAACGCCCTCAAGGTAAGTCATGAAGCTGACCCGTCAAAGGCAGCGCCCGAGGACTGTGTTAGCTAACAGGGTCAGATTGCCGAAGACGCGGGCGTGACGGTCTGCTATGGCTCCGACCTTCTCATCTCAATGCACGCCCTCCAGACTGGTAGGTCACTCTCGCCTGTTTCATTGCTGACAACAAAGAGGAGTTTACCGTCCGCTCAAAGGTCCTTCCGGCGGCCACGATCCTCAAGCATGCGACTGTCAACCCGGCGCGCATGCTCGGAAAACAAGGACGTCTTGGTGTGGTTGCCGATGGAGCAATTGCCGACCTCCTCATTCTCAATGCCAACCCTCTTGAGGATATTACTGTGCTGGATCGTCCCGAGAAGAATCTCGCTGCTGTTGTGAAGGATGGTCGAGTCGTTTCCGGGGCACTTTAGCAGTCTGACTGGAAGTGGTCCATAGAAATCGTTGGGGGCATTTGAATGAATAACGTGACCTAAACAAGAGTCAAGCGAATGGCGTGGACACTTAAATGTTCGGAAGAAGCTGCAGGGTGAACCCGCTATCATTGATGGCTGCCCTGGTCACTCTGAGTGAAATGAACTCTCCAACACGTTACTTCATGTTGTGACCTGCTACGGCAGTTTCCAGGACCGCGAGCTCCTAAGCCCCCACGGGTATGAGTGCAAGTCTACATCGCACCTCTCCATCGTTGGCGTCTCCTGACTCTGATTATTTCCCTAGTTGTCAACCTTGCCAAAGGGAAAGCCTAAAACACCTCGCTGTTCTATCCAAGCCTCCTCGTATGGGGCTCGAACCCTGATATCTGTATGGGGACTTCCCTGCCGACCCATGAAATCTCCCTCGGGCAACTTTCAGATCCGGCTCCCATACAAAATAGTGCATGTTTGGGCTTCATCTTGCCCGCGCTCGGGGTGCGCGGTAATGTGTGCTCAGGTGGCAAGGTCTGTAAAGATGACTCAACTATACACATCTTATTTATATGCATTACTCACTACCAAGAGCATCTATCTTACTACCAATGACCTATCTAGTCTCCTAACATGCACCCTCTACCGGCTGGGGGCCATTAGACCCTGCGCTCGTTGGGAAGTTGAAGTTGAAGATGGTTGCTGGCCTGCTGGTGGTTGAAGATGGGTGGGTGGGTGGTCTTGAGGGTGCTCAGAGGGTACTCAGAGGGTACTCCCTGAGTGCGGGCAAGATCAAGCCTGGCGTGGAGCCATTTTGTATGGGAGCCGGATCTGAAAGTTGCCCGAGGGAGATTTCATGGGTCGGCAGGGAAGTCCCCATCTGTCAAACACTGAGATAATGAGGCTGGACTGTATCGGGTGTCCGGCCGACGTTCGCGCGGGGTTGCGAGGAGTGGCAACACTAGCACTCCTTGGGCCTACGGACGACGATGATCTAGATGTTTGCGGCAGCGTCTGGAGAAGCAGGGATATCCTGTAGCTCCAGTTGGAGGCCTCAGATCAACGAGCTCGACTCACCAACATGAGGAGAGAGTAGGCGCACCAGCTGCCGATCATCTTCCGTGCATATCTAACCGCCCGGGTCATCCACAGAGATACAGAGATACTGGGGGCTATCTCCGCATGCATCTATGCGTCGGGTACATCTCTCTGGAATGTGCGTGTGGCCATGCCGGTAGACATCTGGCCATCTGCAAGGTAGCTTCGAAGCTTCGATGCAGACGACGCGTGGAGATAACCAGGGGGGCCGATCAACCAAACTTTCCGAGCGACTTCCACCATTTCCGCAAGACTTCCGATAAGTTCGGCGCCCCACCTGCTCGGATCCGACACCAGCTGTTTTACGTTCCCTGTTGACATGAGATGAATGTCGGCGTCTCGTTACCGTGCTGTTGCTCTAGATCAATTCGATACGAGCTGCGACAGCCCACCTTTGCTTGCGCGTCGTTGCAATCCACAAAAAAAAAGTTGAGAACATTGGTATATAATATCTCGTCTTATCATCGACAAAGCTCATCACAATCACAATCAGCAATCCACTGCCGCCCCCAGCCTCAGCGCTCATATACGCTCACACTTCTCACTTGACTCCCACACACAACTCTTCACCATGTCCCTCAAGAACTACAAGGCTCTTCTCTACGACTGCTACGGCGTATGTGCTTGATGTCGCTTCAGCAGCTGACGGCCAGACCCTCATCAACTGGGAGCAGGGCATGATCGACAACTGTCCCATGCTTTCTCGCCCCGGAGCGCCCTCCCGCGCCGACTTCTTCGCCGTGTTCGGCCCCCACGAGACGCGCATCCAGACCGAGACCCCCACGATGCTGTACCCCGAAGTGTATGTCCACTGCCATAACAGCTCTGTGGATCCAGCTGACGATCAGTCTCAAGCACGCATACCTCGCTACGGCCAAGGACCTCGGTCTCGAGGCAACTGAGGGTAGGTGTGAAAAGTGGGGGCTTGCGCGCTGACGATGGCAGAGGAGGCCACCACCTTTGGCAACAGCGTCGGCCTTTGGCCCGCCTTCCCTGACTCGGCGGACGCGCTGGAGAGGCTTAACAAGATGGGCCTCAAGCAGATTATCCTTTCTAACATTAACAACGCGAGCTTTGACTTGTGAGTTTCGATGAACGCTGGCTGCGAGGCAGGGCCGTCGGAGCTGGACACTGTGGGCAGATCAACCGCGGTGGCCACAATCTGCAACTGTGTGGCGAGGACACCGGATGGTGTCGTTCGAGGCACACAGCGGCTTCTCAGGATGATCGGAAAACCGCCACCTGTTCGCATGCTTCATGCTGACACGCAGGTCGAAGAAGAAGCTCGAACAGAACTTCAAGTTTGACGCAATCTACACCGCGGAGAACAGTGAGTCCACCACAACGACCTTACCAGCCGCTTACACTCCACAGTCGGTTCGTACAAGCCCTCGCTGCGCAACTTTGACTACGCCATCTCGCACATCAAGGAGGAGTTTGGTATCGACAAGGAGGACATTCTTATCGTTGCCAACTCGAAGCTGCATGACATTCAGCCGTGAGTGTAGAGAGCCCAGGGCCCAACGAGATGTCCAACATGACATGTACTGACCTTGCAGCGGCCACAAGAAGGGCCTCAAGGGCGCCTGGATCTCGCGCACGACCACCGAGCCCGTCATGGGCGTCTCGGCCTACGCGGACGTCAAGCCCGACTGGACCTTTGTGCTCATGAAGGACTTTGTGGACGAGCTGGAGAAGCAGCGCCAGTAAGAGCGGTGAGCTGGGGAGAACTGTGGTGACATGTGGAGAGGTATAGTCCCTGTGTGCTGCATTGGTATTTTATCAACCACAGCGAAAAACGTCCTGGTACAGCTTTCCTCAAGCGTACAATTACATACATACCGTACAAGACATGCATACTTCTTTTGGGAACGTGCCATCTGTGATGCATACCTTTTAGCTTCTGGAAGCAGTGGTTCGCCAGGAGCGACAGGCCCGCCGTGGTTTCATCAAGGATCATCGTAGCGTCACATTCCAGCCGCCATTGGAGCTTGTCAATAGATGGGCGATGTCCTTGGTGAACCCAACAATCCTAGAACCCCTAAGAAAGACTTTTAAACGGTTCTGGTTTTGGCTGTTAAGCATGCATGGGCCCGGAGGCCTGGGTAGTGACACATGTGCAATAGACACAACTGTGTGAGATGTCATATCACACAGCCCATAAAAAGGGTTGTCGTTGCCACTAGTCGTGGTACAGACTCTCCTTGTCGGCTGGTGGCAACTATTTTCTTGATGCTGTCCATCTGCTGTTCTGCACACGCAGACACGAAGCAAAGAGCGGTACTATATTATACAGTATGTTTTGACGCATTTCACCGCAATCGCTGTGCTGCAGACGCATAGCCGAGCCGGGAACAGCTGAATCTAGTTCCCGTGTCCCGTTTACTCAACCCCTGACCGAGCTTGCAGAGTGCTCTGCATCAGCGAGACCGAGCCGGGCCGCCGCGCCTCCCTTGACCCTTGGGGGTTAATGTTTGAGCGGGTCTGTTCCTGTGAAAAGAGGTATGTACACGTTCACGGTACAAGCGGCGCAGCGTGTGCGAGCCGTGTTTCAAGGTACGCAGTTCCGATGGATCTGAGCGTGTATTGTGCGGTGCTGTAAGCGCCGTAAACATGAAAATGGCCGGCAGGCCATCGACGTCCACTTTTCTCAGGCGGCGCATCGCCTCCTGTGTCCTTTCCGGTGTATTGACTTCCCGCGCATTGCATACCAAGCATGGAACAGGAAGACATGACATGACATGGTTTTATTCGATGTGTTGCTCTCTTGTCATTACCCACCTTCGCACACTTATTCATGATACCCACGGCCGCGATACTCGTCATCATCGCGGCCGCTAGCGCCCTCGGGGCGCCGCAGAAACTTGTCGCCCCAGTTCCCTCCCCCGCTCCCGACCCCGACCCCGGCTTCAATTCCGCTGCGGCACGCGCTTTGTCTTTTGATGGTGGGCCCGTGCACATCCCGATGTCGCGCAACGCCATGTCGCCCAACCTGCATGCGCGGGTGATGAAACGCATGGTGACGACTTTGGATCAGTACGACGCACGACGCCGGCGGCGAAAACGCGACGAAGACGACGACGACGACGACGACGATGACGATCATCAGGAAAAGAAGAGACAGCTGTTGCCAGTGCCGTCTACTACTATCCTCACGAGCCGCGCGCCCCTCCTTCCAGAGTCCTCGACCGCTACACCCGAGTTGCCGACAGCACAGGCGTCTTCGCTGAGCTGGGAATCTACTTCAGCAACTCCTGTCGTTGTTGCGTATCCCACTGGCGGGGATAGAACCGGCCAAGCCAACGACAGTGTCGGGGAGACAAATGCAAGTCTCACAAACTGGGCTAGGAGTATGGCGTATACCGTTGATGTAGACATTGGGTGAGTCTCGACTTCGACGTCATTCGGGCAAGAGCAACGGCCGAAGACAGTTCTGACTTGCACTTGCAGAACGCCACCACAAACATTCAGCCTCCTCGTCGACACTGGATCGCCGGACCTCTGGGCGTTCAGCTCCCGATGTAGTGGTGACTGTGCAGGAGCCGGCCTCAGCTTCAACTCGTCGGCGTCGAGCTCGTGGAGCACCGTCAACCAGCCTTTGAATCTCAAGTATCTCAAGGGCCAGGCGTCGGGCTTGTACGGGCGGGACATAGTGACCATGGCCAACCAGACGGTAAACGGGTTCGAGTTTGGCCTCGTCACGTCTGCGTCGGACATGGGGTTCAGTGACACCATGTCTGGGATCCTTGGTCTTGTGAGTCGATAGCGGAACACATCGTGATGGCTGACTCCTTCCAAGTCTCTCGTATTTCCACGAGCAGTGGACTCGAAAGGGCAGCAGATCTACCACTCGGCGCCGTTCTGGAGCGAGGTCGCGCAAACGTGGAAGGACAAGCAATTTGGCCTCTTTCTGGGCCGCGACAATACGACGCTGGACAGGCTGACGGCCAAACCCATCAAGCACGCTGGGCAGCTCACCTTTGGCGGTGTCGACGAGACAAAGTTCCAGGGCGCGATCAACTATATCAATGTTATGCCGACCACAACGTACCAGCTGCCGAGCGCCGGGAACAACGGTACGCAATCGGGTGTATCGGGAGGCAGTCGTGGCACGACGAAGCGCGCGGTGTTTTGGGCTGTGGGGCTCGACGGCATGTCGCTCAACGACCGGTCGATAGACCTGGGCTCTTACGAGCTGAACTCGATGGCGATCCTCGACTCGGGAACGACGGCGATATATGGGCCCCCTGCTGCTGTCAAATCGTTCTACTCCGGATTCGGGACAGCGTTTTACGCCGGGAGCAACCTGTGGGCATTCCGCTGCGACGAGGTGGAGAGCTACCGCATGACAATGTCGTTTGGTGGGGTGGCGTACACGCTTGAGCCGTCCGATCTCATCCTGGCGTCCGCCCAGGGCACGGGCAAGTACGAGGGGTACTGCTTTGGCTCGGTGATGCCGTTTGACCAGGCAAACAGCTACTGGCTTATCGGCGATGCGTTCCTTACAAACGTCTACACTGCGTACCGCCTCGATCCGCCCAGTGTCGGATTCGCACAACTGGCAGACGACGTGAATTGGAAGTATGGCGGCTCGTTTGGGTCTTCTAGTGGCGCCAGTGCCACAACGGTCTCAATGGTCACCGCCATAGTTGTTGTGTTTGCAGGTGTGTTTGCCACTTCGTTGTAGTGCTGGGACCTTCAGCATAACATATACAATGGGAGAGAACGGAGATGTTGTGTCCAGTTGTAATGTAACTAAGATCTGTCTGTCATTGGCGATTCACAGCGTGACACATTATGCCCTTCGCAGAGAAACAATCTCCGTCACTTGAGCAAACGAGTAGCTGGATGTTGTGGTCCGCACAGCCATGCAAAGGGCTGCTTCCACATAGTAACGTCTGTCTCAGCTTTAGGCCAGAGATTCAACCTTGTTACATCCCCAATAATGCATGACAACCTGTTGGTTATTGACTTTGTCTTTGGTCTCGATCTAGATTTTCTTCAATTACGTGCGGTACTGCTCTGTCAGTAATTGGCTTCCCCATTTTTGCTAGACATTGTAGATACCATACTCACGTCACCGTTGATGGTCACATACTCGTGGCTGAAGTCGCAGGTCCAGAAGGTGGCCTCCTCGGAGCCCTGTCCGAGGTCGACGTCAACGTTGAGGTCCTCCTCGGCGAGGAGGACAGACGCGCGGGCCTCGTCAATGGGAGACTCGGGCTCGCCGTTGACGAGGAGCTTGAGGGGCTCACCGCCAGTCTTGGCGTTGGGGAGGAACGAGACCGAGACCTTGGTGGGGTCGATGGATCCCTCGGGAACGTTCGTGTAGCCGCTGAAAGCCGTCAGTATAGCACAGTCGGGTATTGTATTGTGACACTTACACAGCACAGAGAATACGGCCCCAGTTGGCGTCCTCGCCGTACATGGCGCACTTGACGAGGGCCGAGTTGGAGATGCTGCGCGCGACGGCATCGGCAATCTGGAACGACTGGGCATTGCGAACGTGAACGGTGACAAACTTGGTCGCGCCCTCGCCGTCACGGACGACGAGCTGGGCGAGCTCAGCAGCGAAGGAGGCAAGCTCGTCACGGAAAACAGTCCACTCGGGGTGCGATTCGGTAATTTCGGGGAGGTCGGGAGTAGCAGCACCGTTGGCGAGGCAGAGGATCGTGTCGTTGGTGGACATGTCGCCGTCAACGGAGATGGAGTTGAACGAACGGTCAACAGCGTAGGTGAGAGCAGACTGGAGGGCGGCGGGGGCAATGGCGGCATCGGTAGCGATAACACCAAGAAGAGTGGCGTGGGGAGGCTGGGGAGGACCCATGTTGGGCGCAATCATGCCGGCACCCTTATCAATACCCGCGATGCGGACCTCGCGGCCACCAAGAGTGAACGTGCGGGCGCGAAGCTTGGGGAACGTGTCGGTGGTCATGAACGAGCGGGCGAGGTCGAGCCATGCAGCGGGCGTGGACTGGAGGTTGGCCGCCATGGAGGGCAGCGCGCCGGTGATCTTGTCGATGGGGAGGTGCTGGCCGATAACACCGGTGGACATGACCAGCGATCCAGCGCCCTCGGACGGCGACGCATCAGCAGGAAGGAGCGCAGTGAGCGTGTTGGACATGGCCCACGCGTTCTCGAGTCCCTTCTTGCCCGTCACAGCGTTGGCGCATCCCGAGTTGACGACAAATCCGCGCACACGGCCCTGGCCGCGTGCGAGCAGCTCAGTGGTGACCGTAACCGGGGCGGCCTTGAAGACGTTGCGGGTAAGGCACGCCGCGGCTGCGGTGGGGCGCTCCGACGTAGACGCCAAAATACCCAGGTCCAAGACGCCCGCCTTTTTCTTCACGCCCGCGTGCGTCGCAGCGACAGCGTAGCCCTTCGGGAACGCATCAGCCCCGTACGACAGGACGTGGTGGTCCTTGTTCGGCGTGGCCTTGTCGGAGGCAGCGGAAGTGGTCGAGAATGCGCGGCGCGCGAGCTGGGGAAGAGCCCGGGTCGGTGCCGGGGTGTGAGGGGGCATCGTTTTCTTTCTCGGGGTAACAGTTGTTGGAAGAGAAATGAGAAAGAGAAGGAAAGGCAAAAAAAAGTCGCTGTCGTTCGAATCACCACCTCGAGCAAGATTGGTGGCCGTTTTGGAGCCCGCTTATCGCGCCAAAAAGACTGAGAGGTCTCATCAACAATCACG
This sequence comes from Apiotrichum mycotoxinovorans, assembly GCA_013177335.1. Lineage (NCBI taxonomy): Eukaryota > Fungi > Basidiomycota > Tremellomycetes > Trichosporonales > Trichosporonaceae > Apiotrichum > Apiotrichum mycotoxinovorans. The sequence continues at coordinate 430,865 of CP053625.1, read as the reverse complement.
AGTCGGGAAATAACAGCGCCCGGTCACGTGATTTTGGCGAGCAACATGCCCATTCAACTTTCAATATCGACTTTCGGGGATGTCAATGGTTGGGTTCAGGATGTTCAGGACGCTTTATCTATTTGCGGTCGGCTAGAGGATTCGAGAGTCTCATGCATGTAAGCCATCCCGTAGTTTGAGTCAACATTGGCATCCATCACATTCGAAGTTACAGAACGAGGAGGATAACAACCCCACACCTTCATATCCTTCAGGCACCCCCTCTCCTAAAGGCCTAAAGGCTGCCTGCCAGTAACGGGAGATGCTGACCCAACTGCCTATCATTATGCTGACCAGGCGCACCAGGCTGATCGACTTGATTTGCTTCCGAGACCCACCATGCGTAACACACATGGGATCCACATGATCGTGACCAATCGATCGCCCGATGGTGGCTGACTGCAGCGCTGCAACCATCGCAGCCGCTACCGCCTTGCCGACGACTGGAATGCACATTCGCCCATCATCGAACACTGCTGCATCGCCTACCCTCTTGCCTCTATCACTTATCCATCATGCGTCACCGCAGCAGCACCTATGGGCTATCAGATCGATCTTTACAGCTTAGCGGTGAACATGACAATCGTTTCCATGATTGCATCTGGGCATGCTTCGACGGCTCAAAGGGTGTCGACGTCTTCCTGGTCTGCCTTTCTTTACACTTTGTCTGAATGTCTGAAGCTCATTGCTCCGAATGCCTTCCATGTGGCAAAACCTGGCGTCTAGGTAACAGACGTCGATACTGTCGATTTGGGTATTTGGATAGGCAGCTTGTGGGGGAGGGCATGTTCTAGGCCGCAACTCTCGAAGCTTTGTTCACATTGAGATCTGTTCTGTCTATGTGTGCGTTCTGGGAGTGCCTCAAGGTGAGTTGACATACCAGATGGGTGTGCTTTCTGCGTTTCACATCGTTCAAAACATAAACTCACGTTGGCACATCACATTCTCATGTTGGCTTCCATTCCTCCATTGCATCCGATCGCCAGTTGGCTGACAGCTCTCCCTATATACATAACTGAACATGACCGGGACATGTCCTTGCCACTTTACTCCTCGTCTTCTCATATCACACTCATTGCGCAGCTTGAAGCTGCGTCCATCAGCTGTCTGTTCGCCATCGACAAACACGTAGCTGGCTACATGACGCACTTACCCACCCGCATTTATTTATTCTCACCCAAGTTCTCGGCCCCAGGACCTTATTCATCGCATAACTTTTGCTCTGCTGTTGATGATCGCCCCCTTATTTGCGCTGCTGTTGGCCGGCTCAGCAGCGGCAATCACGCTCTCCGTCGGGGAGCCCACTAAACGATGCATGCTGACGAGTATTACCTTTAATAATGGAACGGCTCCGTACTCTCTGTGAGTCAACACAAAGTCCTGGCATTAAACACTGCTGACATGCTACTCAGATCAGTGATTCGCAGACTGCCAGACCGGGAAGAACTACTTCGCCAGCTATTCCAAAACAGCACTGAGACGAACGTGGTATGGACAGTCAACCTGCCCCCAGGCAATGTGACATTCAAGCTCGAGGACAGCGCAGGCGACGTGGTGTACTCTGACCCATGGCCCATTCTGCCAAGCGACCAAAAGTACAGTGACTGCATCCCCATCCTGACCTTTGAAGCGACTGCGACGTCCTACTACCCAATCGTAACCGTCACGAGCTCTGATCGGTCCGACTCGAATTCCAGTCCGGAACCGCGCACAGGAACACTGATCTGGACAGTGCTGGGTGTCATTGTCGGTCTCTTCGCGCTCTTCATTGTGCTTCTGCTGTTGTATCGCCGCCATAGGCGGAAACTGAAGCGCGAACGACTGCGTAAGGAGTTTGGAGACCCACCCTACGAGCACGAGACGATGGACTGCATTGTGCGGAATGGGACGGTGCGCCGCGTCGATCCGTTCGTGACTAGTCCCGCCTTCGTCATCGGCGAAGCCTCTCCGCATCCGGACCGCCTCGTTCCAGACGGTTCTCTGGCGGTGTCGACGTCCACGTTCGCGTCGACGGCTCACGTTCCGTCCAAGTTGATGCAGGAGCATTTGCTCGCGACGCCCGTGTCTCGCGTCGATGACGCACCCCCTTGGATTTTCCAAACTCTGCGACTGCCCCGAGGCCCGAGCCCCGCCCCGAGTGCAACGTCAGCCACCTCCCACAACAGTGGCATCTCCGTCGGCAGCGGGGCGGCCCGCCCATACCCCGTTCCGAGGATCAGTATCCCGCACACCCATGAACGAACCGCATCGCTTGTTTCCAGCTACTCTCACGAACTGCGGATATCCCCCATTGGGCCCAATACGCGTTCGCGGTCGGCTGTCGAGGCCCCGTCGCCGCTCCTCACACCAGTCGTGCATAGCCCCACGTCACCGCCACCCACCGTATCGGTCGACTGCTGCACCCCCTCTCTACGTCTGCATACTCCCATTCGACCATATTTCTCACAACGCCCCAACGACTTCGCCGACCCTCCCCCTTATGCCTCCGCGTCCCCCCTGCCTCCTCTCCCCGCCGTCATCTCTGTGCCCCCACAGACTCCCACATTGTCTTCTCCTAGATTCCGCCGTACCTCGGCACCCTGACGCGCTTCGCGCTTCCACGCCACCCGTTAACATTCAGTACGCCTTCGGCTACTGCTCGGCCAGCGAGATCGATCTCCAGCGCAGGGCCCCGACGCCAGGCAGTGCCACACTTCAAAGGGTTTCGCCTTGTCGCCGGCGGCCTCGTCAACCTCAAGCCGGTGTTGACGCACCGCTTCGCTCAGGAGGCAGCCATTGAGGCGTTCGAGCTCGTGGCCGACCCGAGCCAGTAAGCCAGGGGATCATCAGCGCCCCACACCACAACAAGGAAAGAACCCATAGATCAGACAGGACGGTGCACAGTTGTCAATAAGACAAATCACATGCTTGAAAACTACAAAGGAGAGAATGACAACTATGACAGACACAAAGAGGTGGGTGGCGCAAGCAATGGGTGACAATGAGACTGGTGGGGGGCGAAGCTAGTCCGAGGGACTAGACAATGGGAAGACCGAGACGGTCGTGCTTCTGCACGACCGCCTGCGTCTGGGACTGAGATGGATCGTTGAAGTGGAGCTGCTGGAGGACATTTGACATCTGGCTCTTGTCGAGTTGACGAAGTTGGTGCCGTGACGACTGAAGTCAGCAGCTACCTACAACAATACATACGGTAACTTCATTAAACCTCGTTTTGATAGGGGTAAGTGGCTGCCGGTTGGAATGCAAGTAGGGGTTGCGGGCCCTGCGTACTGTCAGTTATGGGCAGTTGAAAGGGCCACTCACCTTGCAGCTTCATTGTGGTCTATGGAGTCCACACGTGCAGTGATTGCCACAACCTGCTCCCTGAGCGAGTTGAACTGGTATCAGAGACGTGTGTCGACGCAGAGAGCATACCTCCGGAGTGGTATAATGTTTGACTGTCGTCAGCTGACTTGGTGAAAAAGCGCACGTACCGCCTGCGTGCTTGAGCTGATATAGACCCTCAAGAAGGGCGTCGCCGAACCCCTTCGACAGGCCGCGCGTGATCGCGAGGTCAATGGCAGCGCACAATCGAAGTACGTCTTCGGACGCTATGCGTCCATCTCGAGCGTAAGCGTTCAGGAGTGGAATGTTGAGACGTTTATCGTGGACGGCCTGTATGACAGGCGCAGGGAGTGGGTAGGAAAAGAACTGGGCCATGTTTGTATTGTACAGATCGGGATGACAAAAGGGTGGGTAGCACGAAGGACGGGCAAGGAAGACAATAAGACAACGGAGAATTAGAAGATGTTACCCGAAAGGACAAGCAAAGAGGAATGAGAATACAGTGTGTTTGCGGAGTTACGAAGAAGAGAAAAGGTAGAGGGACGTTGATGGAAAGGATGATGAAAAGAAGGAATGGAAGACCAGTCATCACATAACGCATTTAAATATGTGTGGCGGTTCAACCAGAATCGGTTGTCGTTTGTTTGTTTGTCGTTGGGCCCTAAACTGAAACAGGACAAATGAGCTTTACGCATTACGGAAATGGCTTTGCGTTAGTACGACGCGATAGCGATGCTTGAGTGTTCAATCGGGTGCATCGCGTGAATGGCAGGCAAGGGTCGGCACTGTTCGCGGCGAGGGAGACAGTGACTCACCAGCTCTCAATCCGAACGCACAGGCCAGAGCCGCCGGACTCCCACACTCGAGCACATGATCATCACGGATCACAGATCTTTGCCCACACACGCACGCGGAGGTGCAATATCAGTTGGATAACTTCCATGAGCTTGCACCCGACGACGCACGGTATGGTGCCTCCCGACGATGCCGAGTTCATCGAGTGCGCTCCCAAGGCGATTCTGTAAGACCTTTGGTGGCATGTGGCGGGAGGAGCAGCTTGCAGACCGACGCGGACAACTTTGACTATGCGCTAATGCGTCACTTTCCGCCCCAGTTGCGCACCCACGCGCCTGGTCAAGGAGATCCCTACGAGGATGCTAAGGCCGGCTGGCCGCTCCCCCTTTCACGTCTCTACTGTCGTCGCGGCGCGGGGCACCAAGATGCCCGACCTTGGACATCTATGACGCGCATAGCGACGCGCCGAATATTGGGACCACTCAGTCGTTCTCAATCGTTATGAGACGACTGACGGAATCCGAAGCCATGCAGCTCTGCGTTTGCGCCCCTTGCATGCAACGACCCAGACAGCATCGCCAAAAGGGACTTGCTGCACAGATGCTCTCTCTGAACTCGGCTTTTTCTTGTTATCGAACATGGTCAGGGGTAGCTGCATCAGAGCGGCACACTGGGTCCATCTGGACAGAACGTGCAAGGGGTCGAAGGGGTCGTCATCTGTGCATCTACCTTTATGTGCCAAACGACTGGCTATTCTCTCGGTGTCTGCTGACCACCTGACCTCGTAGTTATGGTCATTCGGACACATGTATCGGTTTTGATTGTCACATTGGAGTGACCAAAACTATGGTTTGCGGTGTCTGTCGTCAGATGTAGTGGTTTACGGAATGGAACTGTGGACGGAGATTTTGCCGGTGCTGTGGACTGGACTCGTGCGGACCGGATCTGGGTGTAGGTATGACAGCAGAGCAGGGGACGGACGGCTTTCGGCGGGATGAACTGGCTGGCAGAATCGAGATAATGCAGATACTGTCTTGAGTGTATCTATGACTGTCGCTGCCGGGCTGCTGGAGTATCAGGTTGGACGGTTACATGATGATAACATGGCGGGTAAGCCGCTGGGGCGAGGATGTGGTGGGTGGAATGCTGATTATGGACATGTTGATGGCTAGCGCCTTTGATCGCATACTTCAAGGATCGTCTTACAGTAGATCAAGCTGTGTAGATGGTATCCTGATCGTCCTGAGCCAGTGACAGGAGAGAGATTGTATGCACTGCCACACAATGTGGGCATCCGGTCTCCAAGTTGTCATACTCTCCGATACTCGAAACCTACAGCCGATAGCGGTGAGCGGGGCACACTCCGAGGGATGCATGGAGCGTGCACACCCCTCGGCAGTGCATTGTACGCTGTTCGGGAGATATGAAACGACGCGCCGGCCAGTGACCAAACGGCATTGTTGACTGCAGGGCCGAAAGCGTTTCAGCCTGAGGCAGTGGAACCCCAACAAGGGGCGATGCCCCCCCTCCGGCGCCGCCTGAATGTGATTCTGACGTTTGCATTGTTGCGTTTACTTGCAACAGCTGCACAACCATCCCAGCACCTGCATACCTGCTGGTGGCAACCGGAGGTATCAGGCGAAGCACTGGCTGCACCGGAACCCCGGGGGACAGGACAGCAAACGAACTGCTGTGAAATGCTCAAACGCGCCCAACCCCTGCTTTGGCCGCGTGGACACTGTGGAACGCTCGACCAGCCTATTCTTCCTAGTCTGTGACATCAGCATGGAGCACAGAACATGATCGATGGAGAGAGTATAATGCCAATAGTGACATTGCCGTTTGTTTGTTTTTCCCCAGACTTGGTTATTTCTTCGACTGTCTCTCACTTTCTCTCCAGCGTGGTCGTTGGTCGCTCGTCGTCGCCGTTGTCGCCGCCACCGAGGAGTTCTTCTTGGTCGTTTCCGAATTGTTCTAGTTTTGAGGATAACCGCCAGTCGCTCGTTATTCTTTGTTCACTCTTTCCCGTTCTCCCTCTTTAGTTTCTTGGAATCGCTGTCGACTGCTTGGCCCTGGTACTGGTACCAACCTCACCACGATCACTACTGTATCTTTCTTTAACCAGATTGCCTAACTTCTAGTCTTTCTCTCCAGATACTTAGCCCTCGCGACAGCACGATGGTCGCGTTCTACCTGCCACTCATTCTACTGACTGCTGGCGCAGCAGCGCAGCGCTCATCCGCAGCATCCGATGTTAACCTCGCTCTCGATATTAGCAAGTCCAGCGACAAGGTAACTCCCCTTCGTCCTGAGGCAGCTACGAGCACGACGCAGATCGCCAAGGTCGTTCCGACGACTACCTCCACAATGAGCAGCAGTACAACGACAGGCATCACGGACGCTACGCCCATCCCTTCTTCGACGTCTATCTCCACTCCTTCTCCGTCGGTCTCCACCTCCCCTGCCGCTCCCACCGCTACCGAAGTTCGAGAGGTCGTCTCGACCGCAACACCCACTTTCGGGACAGCTTCCCCGGATCCGACCATTGCCACGGATGATATGACAAAGATTCACGACGTCCAGACAGCAACCGTTACTACCACCGCGACTGCCACCGATACCGACACGTCCGCCACCACAACCTCCACTTCCTCAACCGACACTGCCATTCCCTCGCCTACCCCTCTCACTCTGAGCATCAGTGGACAGACGGGAACATGCGACAGCTTTGGCCTAACGATTACGGGGGGCCAAGCTCCGTTCGTTGTGTAAGTGTCTTGCAGCAGACATGCGCCTAACGGTTCCCAGAGGGGTATTCGACGGTAACGCCTCAACCGACGAGTGGGTGCCGCTTGAGACGCTTGTCAACGAGACGTCCTCCAGAAGCATCAACTGGACCGTCAACTATGGCCCCGGCAGGCAACTGAGGCTCGGCGTCGAGGACAAGGAGGGCACGTGCGCCTTCACCGACGCGCTGACTGTCGGCTCGAGCTCGGACCACAGCTGTCTTTCTACCAGCGAGAAGGAGGCCGCCAAAACCACAAAAACGAGAAGGCTCAGCCCGGCAGAGACAGTCGCCATTGTCCTATCGGCCGTTCTCGGCGTCATTGTCATCGCACTCGCGATCTGGGCTTTGATTCGCCACCGCAAGAAGAAGCAGGTCGCCGCCGTCATCTCCTTTGAGCCCCAGCCGAGCAACACGCGCTTCGAGATTGAGAGCGACATGGGAGATTCGGCCGACTACCACAACGTTGACCCCGAGCCCAGGGCAATGGGCGAGATTGCTCACGACCCTTTGACCTACGGCATGCCCTACCCGCCCGGGAACCCGTTCTCGCGCCCTTCGCAGCAGCCCTACTCTATCGCTTCCACGCTCGGCCCCTACGCTACGCCGTACAATCACGGCGCCGTCGTCACCGCTACGCGCGAATCGCCCCTCCCCCCGCTTCCTGTCGACACTCCCCTCTCTCCCGAAGCCGCACACACCAGCTACAGCGCTTTTGGCGCGCACACGTTTGGATGGGCGGCGGCTGCACAGGGATTCCCCACACCGGTGCGGAGCGCGTCCGTCCGCAGCGACACGTCGTTTACCACCCGCCGCTCCTCGGTCGACAAGCACAGCTCGACGGGTCTGTACACCGTTGACGAGGAGGCGTACCACCCGACCATGGCCCAGATCCCCGAGGACGAGACCCCTGCCATGCAGGAGCGCTTCCCGGCTGCCGCGCACACTGCCCAGTGGCGCACAAGAGACCACAAATACGAGCACGGCGTGTACGGCGGAGGCAACTGGGTGTAAACCTGTACTCTGTACAGCACAGACACGAGCGTGGTCGATAATGGAGACATGGCCATGTGTGGCGCGGGAAGGCCAGACGGGAGGCTGTTGTGCCGAGTGGCCGCAGGATGTGGCATTCCATTTTTACATGTAACAATCAAGCCCCATATGCATTATCAGACAGCACGTTACAAACAGACGCAGGCACATGCATCACATCAATGAAGTGTTTCGCACTGTTGGAAGTATAAAGATCTCTGTATCAGTTCCGTTCCAGACCACTTCGGCTTGGCATTGCTATGGCTGCGCATATGCGAGGGTGGGACCATGCCATCATGGGAATCGGAAGTTGAAGTCTGCATGGCGTGCGGGCACCAGTGTTTATTGATTGAGGTGACTTTGTGAGCACTGGAACACGAGGGCAAGGGGCAATGCAGCGGAACGGCGAATGTGGCTTGTAGTAGCTGCAGGAGACTGTTTCAGTCCATAGGTTCCAGACTGGCATGCATGCCGTGTGCTGTACGGCCTGTACTAACGGTGTGAGGCGCGGAGCATACGTGTCAATCCGCGACGTGCTGCGAGTGAGGTTTTGCACCGCTCTGGGCCAACCCCGCCACTGCGAAAATGATGATCGTGACATCGCCTCGGCGATATTGTCGGGTTTGCAGGCACAGGGCTCTGACAATAATTTGCCACTGCGACAAGGAGAATGCATCTCATTGCCATTTGTATAGCAGTGCATGCGACAGGATGCAGCCCGGTGCCCGACACGGACACACTCGTGTTGTTCGTGAGGGCTGTGCTGAGAAAGGCAGAGAAATGCACCGCGAGCGATGGTGATATAATTGACAGCGCCCGGACGACACCGAAAGACTTCCCCCTCTCTCATCTTTGAATATAGTTTGCCACCTAGCATGGTAGTTCGGCCAGCGGTAGGAGCAACGCTCCCAACGACGGGGGTGAATGCAAACGCCTCCCGCATAGCCAACGCCACCGAGACCACATCGGCCGCCGCCAAGTTCGAATCGGCGTCGCATATATCACAGGGTGCGCTAGCGGGCATCCTCCTTTTCGTTGCCCTCCTTTTTCTTGGTCTCTTCTTTGGTACTTCTTTCTGGCTGCATAAGCGAAGGACAGAGCGGTCGGAAGAGGCTCGCCTCATGCAGCCCCTTGGTGCTGAAAGCTCACACTCTCTATTGACGCCGAGTCGACCGCTCAGCTTCGCATCAACCCAGGCAACACGCGTAACTACCGAGTTGGATCGCACCCAGTCCCTATCGATAACGTCGCGTCTCTTGTCCGCATTTACTGCACCGGGGTTATCCCTTTTTATCCAAACTCCTCCGACAAGCAGCACTCCCAGTGGCCGCCCGGTCCTTCAGCTCGTCACACGCAGTGGATCCGCAGCAAGCCACATGTCCACCCAGGTTGTCGTCGAACACGCAGACGATGGCGGGCGATACGACACCAGCGTCCCGCTGCACCGCGAACCACGCGACCCCCGGCTCCTCCGAAAGCCCTCCGAGCGAAACTCTGAGGGGAGGCGGGTCGTGCATGAGATCATTCCACCCATATACAACCCTGGTTGGTCGGAGAGTGGGCATGGACATCAAGACGGGGACGGGGACGGGGATTGGGAGATGTGTCCGGAGTCTCAGCCCCTCCCCGCGGACGAGGGGTACAACGGAGGCAGCAACACACCCGACGACGACCCAAACAGTCCGAGCCGCAACTCAAACAGGCCGCGCCGGCTGAGCTCTGGCTCGGTGTACTCTGCAGACGGGTACGCTATGCCACAGTACCAAACAGATATCCCCAACATACCCCTTGCGACGATTTACTCCAATACCTCCACCCTGTCTCAGTTCGTGGACGAGCCCCAGGAGCTGCCGATGGCCGTCCGTTCTGGTGTTCCATGATACACTTTGTTTTAGTGCAGTTAGTCCGCGGTGCACATGGACAATGTCAGCAGCGACGTTGTACAGAGTATGAATCTAATCTTATCAGTGCGATCTTCCACCAGCTCAGGTTCTTGGTGGCGGGCAATCGCTATACCAGCACCATGGTCGTTCTATATAGCACCATTCTGTACCGTATCTCCACTGCCGAGTCGACATTTGAGAAACAGGGGAAACAGCGGACACGCCCATTTAAGTAAAGTGGGCATATCACCCAGTGAGTGAAACTGCCACTGACACCGATGGCGAACAACTACACCACACTACCAGGACGTTGGTTCGAGACAAGCCAGGCTTCGTGTGCTGACAGGGTACGCTCTCGCCAAGACCTTGATTACAGTTCCACAAGCTGTTGTCTCATGCCGTTAGACACGCCAAAAACGGCAACTCGGAAGCAGCTAGTTTCCCGGCCGGGGACTGAGAAGATGGTTACAACCTCACACCAGCACCACCAGGCGCTCTCAGCCCAGGCACATTCCTATCCTCTGCTTAAACTCTGTTCCCCAGGCAACCGACAGTCGACCGAGACGTTATAACGCTTTGCTGCAGCTCGTCGTCAAGAAAGCGATACCAGGGGGTGCAAAGTCCTAATGCTTAAGCTCATTTGGCTACGGACTGTTCGTCATGTGTTCTCATGGTCATTAAGGAACTTGTTTACTGGTACTGAGGCACACAGCCGCCCAGCAGTCGCTAGTTGACAAGCCTGGGTCCCTGTGGTAATGTTGAGAGGCTCCTTTTGCGAAGCCTCTCAAGAGAAGGGTGATGTGTTACAGCCCGCCCCAAAGGCCCCTCGCTAACAAAACAGTCATGATCCGCAGCCTGAAGGGTTTTCGGTCTGTGTATTTACAGCTCTCACCACGAACACGCCTGTTAACACTCGAGAGGCACCTTTGCCTAACAGCCTGTGTTTACTGTCGGCCATATTTTGGTGGGCTCGGAGGACGGCCGTCAAAGCAGTTCCTGGGGACGATCCCGGTCGTCCATGGCTCGTGTTTATCGGCATCCCGGTAGACCAGCACCAACCCCGGATTCCCAGACGGCCGCGACTTCAGGCTTCTTGCTCGCTTCTTGCTCAAACGCAGGCTACAGCAGTCGCAGGACTCACGAGCTGGAGAGCAGCAAAAGGGAGTTAGCGCGCTTGTCTGCGGAGTGGTTACTGACTTGCTGGCTGGCCTTTCCGCGACACAAGCTCGGAGATTGTACACTGCTGAGTGGAGCCAAGCGAGTTTGGTTTAGAGTACTTTTGCAATATTCACTGCCTTGTCACGGCAGCATGCCTCCAAAGCTTTACTGCTGTATCTGAGCGTGGTTGGTGGTAGTTTGCTACTCCGCTCTCTCTCGCGTAGTCACTGTCGGTGCTCGCTGTCTCCCCCGGCGGATAGACAGTGCGTTCAGGCTGGTATGATTTAGCATCTCCCCACATCCTTGTTATCATTTGGACACTTCTTCACTCCCGTTCTTTCGTCACGACCAAGAAAGCAAGCGCCCCGCAGAAGTAAAGGGCAACCGCTACAGCAACGATAACGATAACGAAAACAGGGCTCCTAGGGCTTCTCCCCAGCCATGGAGCCCATGAACAAGGACTTGGACTCACGGAGGTGCGTTCTAGCTTGCAGACAATGGAGTATGTGGTGACTGACGCGCGCCAGGCTGCGTGCACGCGACGGTCCCCGTGCTCGTCCCTCCGCCAACATGGACTACAGTCTCGGCCGGCGACAGACGAGGCAGACTCAATCGCCCTCGGCAGGAGCACCGGACAGCAGCACGCGTTTGCCCAGCACGCCTGCGCAGGGGCCTTCCACGAGCAGCACCACCCGTGCTTCCGCCTCCCTGTCACCAACCATGAAACCGACGGACCCACCGTCAGGACCTAGCTCGACTACGACTAGGACTTCTGCCAAAACCAGCAGCAGCAGCAGGAGCGACAACAACAATAATAACAATAACAACAGTAACAGTAACAACAACAACAACAACAGCAGCAACAACAATAACAACGGGAACGACAACGATACTTCCAGCAATGGCAACAACAATGACAACGGCAGCAGCAGTAGTAACACGGACAATGGAAACTCGAGTTCCAACAATAACAACAATAACAACTCCAACTCTAGCGGCAACAACAATAATAACAATAACAACAACAACAATAATAATAACAACGACAACAACGACTCTGGTACCACCAATAGCAACAACGACAGCACCAATCCGCCCACGAACGCGACCCCCACGACCGCGCAGACAAAGCAGACTCCCTCTGCCGACATTCCCACTAGCACTACAACCGTGTCGCATGCGGCGGTCGGCAACTCGAACGCGACCGCCAGCTCGGGTGCAGAAACATCCAGGGGCAGCGACGCACTGTCACCCGCTACCACCACGGGCGCAGGGGACGAAGGCACCGACATGGGTGGCCAAAGCACTGAGGAGGTGTGGGTCGAGACTGTACCCGGCACGAAACCGGGAGAGATGCTCACCCTGACCTTTACGGGCAATGTTGACGAGACGACACATGCAGCTGCTTCGGGCTCAGCCTCAGGTTCGGATAAGCTTTCTGCTGGGGCGATCGCGGGCATAGTGGTCGCGATCGTGGTAGTCGCGCTCATTGGCCTCGGACTCCTGGCGCGAATGTGCATCCGTCGACGGCGCCGTCGCCGCCTGGAGGACCTCGCCGCGACGTCGTTTGGCGGGTCCCACGGCGATATGCGCCACATGGACTTCCACGATACTCTGCCTGGCGCCGGCCTCGCGTCCACTTCGACCGACCTGTTCCGCCCACCGACGCACCGTGCCTACGACGATGACGGTGGATACCGCCCAATGACGCCCCCTGGGGCCCACGTTTACACCACTGCGATTGCACATGGTCCCGCGCAGGGGTACGCCGACAACCAGTTTACGCCTGCGTCTGGGAATCAGGCTCAGCAGGCCAATGTGCAGTGGGCACCCGAGGCGTATGTCGCTCACCTAGCGGCTAAGGATCCCCCGTTCACAAATCCGCAATACGTGGCCACGGATGACCGCCTCACTGTTACACCCACGGAGCCCAAGCGCTCAACAGATACGTTGCGCGATATCCGTCTGTCTGGGGAGAATGAACGCTGGGTCTCGGGCCCCTCGGCGTCAGACACCCGCCTGTCGCTCGCTCCGGTAGACTCCAGGCCCCCTTCACGCTTCAAGGAGAAGAACTTCAGCACACCGCGTCTCGTGACTGCTGGATTCGCCACGCCCCTCGCTCCCGCTACGCCCGAAACGCGAGCCACAACGCCAAACGGCGCGCTGCCCCCGCTCCCGCCCTTCCCTGCCCCGCCATTCCACACGCCGTCAACGGGCGCCTCGACGCCGACGGGCCTGCCTCCAGTGGGCGACAACGACAGCAAGACCGTCCTCCCATCCCCTGCCATCTCGACATCTCCGCGCTCATCCAACGAAAAGAGGTCGTCACCGACGTTGACCACCACCAGCACCATCGACAGCCGCACGGTGCCGACGCCCACCGCCCACTACCTGCCTGAACTCAACTTTGGCCACTCGGAGGAAGACGGGAGCATTATCAGCGAGGAGCTGCCGAAATACAACCCAGCGTGGGGCAAGCAGCGCGATCGGATCGTGTTGGAGAAGTTTGCCGCACTCTCACATGCCAGAAGGATCTGAACGGCCATTAGTGATTATATTCCATAGAGCAGTCAGCCAGCTGTCGTTACTTTCAGGAGGACACTGGACATTTGGTAGTAGTTAGTTCCCTTGTGTCATCTGGAAACTTTAGTTGTTAGCTATTAGTTGTAGTCGTACGGACAATGCAGCAGTGTCATTGATCTGGATCCACAATCTGCTTGGGGGGGGTTTATCATGACCAACATGAAGCAACAACATGAAACGGAGACATGACATGATTTGTATCAACATGAATCGATCGCTGCCCCTTGGCCATCAGGCATGTCCTGAATGATCTGTTCGAGGGTGTACAATAGTCGTCGTGGAGATCTTCGTCAGGACCACAATGTCTTCTGTGGCAACCCGCCTCGCATCATCCTGCTTCGTGCTTGGTCACAAGCGGCCAATACCACAGTGCCAGTTGGAATGCGGGGTATTGGGGTAAACTCCAGTGCTGGACCTCCCCTGGTATCTGCTCTTCTGGTCACGACCACCGCTGCGCTCGGCGGTGCATTTTAAGGCTAACCCACAACTCTATATACCAAACCGAACAAGACACGAGAGAACGAGTGCTGCAGGGCCGTCAATGCCGGCGTCGGTTTCCCATCACACTTCCCGGTGGCGGTAACCCTGCTCGGAGACATGCCGTGCTAGGTTTACACTGGACAGCTTGTCGCTCAGTGTGGGCTACCGCGTCTAGCATGCAGTTGCAAGGGATCTGGTGTTCTGAAAGGTGTTCATCACGCACAATACTGCATCTGCGCTCATTCCTAGACGTAGACGTGGGAGATAGAGGCACACAGTGAGGACAGTGTCGACGAAAAACGCCAAAGTTAAACTTCGACGGCCGGGTTAAAATACGGCTGGATCTGGTTATGGAGATGCAGTGCAAACACTACTCTTGATTCCCATGTCAACTGCCCAGTGGGGCCACCCTGGGGATCGAGGAATCTGAGAGTGGGTCCACCGCCGCGATCAATCGATCTTGAACGCTGCCAGGCGGTGGAACGCGTCGCCCAATCTCGACATCGTGCGTCTCGAAGACCGACACCAATGTTAACGGAGATATTTCCCAGGAAGCTCGCGCCGTCCCGGTGCCTATGACACGAAATCGTATAATGAGGTCTTGGGTTGCACTCGGCGCCGGCTGTGGCGCGTTGTCGAGCGTCGAAAATACTCAGCTTGCTATAGTGGTCTGCACAGCTCGTGCCCAGACTCTACGGAGTCTCTGAGAAGTTCTTCTCCTCGTCCTTGTCACAGCTTGTGCTACACAGCCGTCGAAGCCGGAATACGGAATAGCTCTGAATACATGCCAAGGAACGAGGGCAGCAGCAGGCTCCCAGAAGACCCGCAGAAGCCCACATCGCAGATGGAAGCCAAACCAAAAACCAACTGATCTTTCCGAATGCAACGGCGTTGAGCGAGGCTTCCTTGTCAAGGCCTTGTCAAGCAGCCTGGCAGTACGCTTTGGAATACTGCAGCGTTGGTCTTGGGGGTTAAACAGTCCGTGGTCACCACGACAGACCATTGGTAAATGAGCCTTCTGGGATGTTCGTTTTGTTCTCCATCTCTTGAGTGTCTTTCACCAGCTCTACCATACTCTTCAACGCCATTACTTTCACAAAGAAGTCGTTCAAGTCTCGCCAATCATCGTACTGTCAGCTCCGAGTCTATCATCATTCCCGCAGTAGAGCAACGGTCTGAATGAACCGCCTGCCCGTGGGCGCCGCCCGAGGCTGTTCCTTGTGCGTCGCTGCATAGTTGTATCTCAACTGACCAAGAATGTAGGCCCTATATAAACGGACTGGGAGCAAGCCGCCCACTGCAGGCTCGACAGATCGCGAGCGCAATGGCAACTGATCCAGCCAATGTGTTCCCGACATCAGCCACACCCGATGACCCTTCGTCAGCAGCGACGTCCTCGGCGCTTGGACCGGTGTTGCCGACGTCTGCGAGGCCCCCACCCGTTGTCATGTCAGACCCCCCGCCCATGGGATCGGGGCAGCTGGTGGATGTTACACCCGACGTGATTAGAATGGGGTCAACCCTGGATCTAGAACCAACAAGAACAGCGCCCACCGCACTCATTACACCAGACGAAACCGAGCTGGCGTCCACAGACGATGTTACCCTGGGCCGCCCAACGGATACGGACAACACACCTCATGTTACCCCGAACCCAACGATATGGGGACCGAGCGTCGCTCCTGTACGGGTTATCTCGCCGGAGACACCACCCAGTGTTGGACGGGAAACGCCCACTACCCTGGGATCATTTCCATTGGCACTCGACACCCCAACACCTACGCCCGCAATATCCTCACCTACGGTCCTGGACAGTAGTTTACCACAGCCAGCGCCCACTGCCTCAACACAGGAGGCATCGTCCCTTGCCTCGCCCAGCTTTCCCGTTGCGGTCACGTCGACTGACTCTGGGCTAAGCACTGATCGAGAGATGTTCACGCCGCCTCCTGCCACCGCCACTTTCGTTGAACCAACTACAACGGCTTTGATATCATACACTACCGCTCTGCGTAGCAAAACTGTTCTGCCTCCTGAGGTTCTGCGACCGCCTATCGAGACGCTGACTATTACGCCAAAAGCAGGGACCTCAACATCACCGGAACCCTCCGAGACACGCGCCGCAAAAGTCGCAGGAACAGCAGACAGCGTTACCCCAAACGAAGTGACCACGGGGAGAGGTACTGGTACCTCTCCTAGTGGTACAACAGGAGGCGGAGCCACGCCAACCCAAGTAGTTACGACAAGTACCCAACGAGGACTGCCATCGTCTTCATCAGACGTTCCCAGCGTACCGTCCAGCTCGACACTGGTCAACGGCCTCTCAGCGACAGCCAGCTTCGCGATCAAGACACGCCCTAGCGTCAATCGGCCAGAGAATGCCCAGATTCCCACAGAATTTGTTACCACAACAGCCGTGGTGACGAACGCAGTCGGTACATCAGAAAGGTCAGCGACTGGGGCCTTGTCGGCGGGAACCGTTGCCTCGATCGCTCTCGGATCAACCGCGGTGTTCCTCGTTCTCGTAGTCTTGGTGATCCTGTTGCTCGTCTGGCTCAAGCGACGGAAGCAGTTCGACATTTACACACGATACCCTGACAGAAGGTACTATGGGTGGGAGTCTCGAGAGCCGCTGCGTTCAATTGACGGTGGGCCGCGCAACATGTCGTCGACGGGGTTTGACATTGTGCCGTCGTTTCCCGTTGGGTTCATTGCACCACCGATTTCGGGCACGCCCTGGACGGGGTTCACGCACAAAAGCGGGTGGCACCCGCACGCGCACTCGGCGTCGAGCCGGTCGGCGGTGTATCCCGGTACATTGGAGGGGGGGTCCGCCTCGAACACGAGCAACGATAACTCCAACTCGGTACTCCTTACGCCGTACACGACGCCGATGCACTCGTGGTACGGCGAGCCACAGTTGACGCCGCCCCTCGTAACGCGCGACGTGACGCGCCAAGGCTCGCCTGCAAGCTCAATTGGAACTACTTACGTGGGCAGTGTGGCGCCCTCTTCTGGAAATGGCCACCCGCATACTCGGACACTGTCCTCGGGAAGCTATCATCACTCGAGGGTGCACTCATCGAGTACCGCTGGCTACCGGAACCCGAGGTCCAGCGGAGATGAGGCCAGCCCCGATCACGAGGAAGGGCTGCGCTCGGCGGTTCAGTCGAGTGAAGCCCTGGCGCCGATTCCTCTCCGCGCCACAATGTCCGCATACGATCCCGAGCCCGTCCGCGTCCCGGTTCCAACGTCGTCGTCGCTCAACCTCGCACACCTGTCGCGCCACGCCCACCCGACAATCGCGGACTTGACACCCGTCCCTCCTGTGGCGGTCACTCCCGAGTCGCGCCCGCGCGCAGCTACAACGGGCGCGGGAATGGTGTCCCAGCCGTGGATGACCAGGGGCATGGGCACGCATGGGTCAGGATCCCAGATGCACTTTCAATACAACGACTTCGAGCCGCCGCATGCGCCCACCTCACCGCGTAAGGGGCCCCGTATCCCGCCTCCGCCTCTGGGGGACGCCCGGCTGCCGCATAACAACTCGACGAGCACACTCACGCCGATCGTCGAGCACGACAGGGACGTTTGGCGTATGCGCGTCCTCCTCCCGCCAGTGTACGACCCCAGCTGGACGATGCAAGCCAGCGACGACGGTAGCATTCGGGGACGGGCATCGTTTGAGGGGCGCCGGTCGGGGATCATGGCGAGGATGATGGACTTCAGCGCCACGCCCGTTCCTCTTGTTCCTCCCATTCCGGCGCAGTACCGCCAGAACGGCCGCGGATCGCGGCAGGTCAACCCGGAAGAATACGAGCGCCAGGCCAATATCTTCAGCCACTACTTCCCATCTCAGATGAGCATTGGTGAGATCGAGGACAGGATGGCGCGGACATGGTAGAGGAAGGAGAGGTGGCTCATACAGGTGGTGACGAGGAGGAGTTTGTTGTTCATAGTACATTACTTCCATTTGCTTTCTCTCTCCTGTAGGCAGGACACTTTGGGTAGATTATGCAGCACGTAGACTAGCATACCACATGCCCGCTCTTACGACCACACAAAGTAGCATTATGGACAATACATACCTACCAACACTGTCTCTTATCCTGAGGATGAAGGCGTAATGGGACAAACATGCCATGAAGGCTTTGTTGAACCGTGGTTTAAAAGTATAGCACACCGCCCGGCTTTCCAAGTTCCTGAGAAGCTGCCAAACTCTGCATTAAGTAGGCGAGTATAGTAGGTAAAGAGCTGCCCCTTCCGCGGGCTGCAGTACCGACGACATGAGTTTTGATGACGCGCTGTCAAAACTCAACACCCCTTCGCTTGCTCTGGTGTGCTTATGACTTGGACACCGCTTCCCTGTCGGCGTTCACGTTTGACACAGAACAGTACAGGAATGTTCGCGAATCTGGCACTTCTGGATACTGGAGGCGGCTGGACCGCATCTGATTCTAATCCGTTATGTGCCTCACCGAATGGTGGCCAGTGGAAATGGCAGTCGAAACCACCACTGGCTCTTGGAGAAGGGGCAGGGGTACAAGTCTCAGTCTCCCCGCCTCCCGTACATTTGGCCGGAAACAAGGCGAGACAGGGCCGCTAAGCTGCACCGCAGTGCCGAGACTGACCTGACCGCCTTCAACTATACGTGCTGCACAGTGTAGACCTCATGCATCAGTGGTCCGCAATGCCGGCCAGCTGGCCAGCTGGCCAGGTAGCTATAGCTGCATTGCCCAGCTTTTGCACGTCGCACAGGTGCAGGCAGATATGCAGATCAGTAAGTGAACCACGTGTCATGTTTTTGACCGATATCGACTGATCCCGAAAGACGTCCACAGCTCCACAGCGCGTACAGCGCCACGGTCTTACAACCAGCCCGGAAAAGAGCCAAAAGGGGAAGAACACCGGTGCAGTCAAGCACTGCCCACACTTCGTGTGAGTGCATTCGCATCTACGAGACCTCCGATGTTCCATCCGAAGTCACAAAGTCACAAACGGAGACGGCTGATACACTGGGGTATACACTGCTGATGCCGAGTGTGAACGCCTCGACAGGGCGACGCGACGCGATCCTGTACGTGATCTTGGACGCGATCCCGTCGCGCCATGCCTGCTGTCGAGATATGGGCCGCGCTGGCTCCGTGAAGAGTAAAGTCACACTCACGAACGCGAACAGACATATAGATAACATATAGATATATGCTCCTTGGCCCTTCCATTTGTCTTGTGTATCCCACTACAGTACATTGAATAACGAAACAAAGCAAGAGCACGCCAGGCGTGATCGACTTCATCTCACTCCTTCACATCTCCCGTCCGCTGTGCCACAGCATAAGGCTGGCGGGTTTTTGATCCATACCTGGGATTTTGCCAGGCTAATCACCCATCATGACGCCCTCGCCTCTCGTTCGACTCGTTCTCGTGGCTTATCTGGCACTGTAGGCAACTCACAGCATAACAGCGTCTCACACCCACCAGGTTTATCGGGGCCCGGGCGCAACCTGTTGTCAAGCACGTCTACGTCCCTACGAACCGCGGTCTCGAGCTTCGACAGGAGCGCAAGTTTACGCCGCTTGCCGCTGTCGCTGCCACTGTCCCCGCTGGTGGCAACCAGGACACTGCCAAAGCTTCCAAGAGCGCTAAGACCAGTGGGCCAACGACAGTATCTACCTCTTCGACAGAGAACGGCCAGACGTCTAGTCACGGGGTGGTCGAGACAACGGTCCCGAAACCGGCCTCAAGCACTCTCAAGTCCTCGAGCGGAAAAGAGACGGCAGCTGCAGACGCGGCACCTGCGCAACCTACGGGGCTTTCCAGTGGCCAGATTGCCGGTATTGTCGTTGGCGCCCTCCTTGGTGCGGGTGTTATGGCTTCCATTGCCTTCATGTGCCTTGTGAACAGGTTCAAGCGCGGCCCACTCATCGTCTCGGACAAGTCTTTCTCTGATGCCTCGTCGACCATAACATGCGTAGGCGACCTCGAGGACGAGATTGCAAAGTGCCGCGCACAGCGCTCGACGACGCTCGAGTCTCTGCGGACTCTGCCTGGTCAACCGCTCCCCTCCGAGCCGAGCTTCTACTCGGGCTCACCGACAACCGCCCACTTCCGCCGCAACTCTGTCGACACGATCAAGGCTAGTATGTCTAACAACAACTCGAATTACAACAACTCGAATTACAACAACAACGGCAAGCCCATGGGATCGCCCGTGAGGCGTCTCATGGCTGCCATGGCGCTCTCGCCGCGCCCCCAGACTGCTCCTCACCGTCTTCAGATCCACTCGAACCGCACCACGCGAGCTGCACCGCAAGCTCAGCTGTCCGTCGCACAGGTTCTCGCACACCAGCCCGGCGAGCCGTCCCAACTGTCGCCTTACGGCGCCTCTCCCACTGGGCCCTCGACGGCTGCCACCTCGGCGGGGTCGACATGGCGCTTCAAGCAGTTCATTACGCTTACCCCGAAGACCAACACATCAGCCGCGAGCCCCGTGCTTTCTCCCTCCCCTACTGCTCCCATGCCCATCCCGATGACGCTCCCGATGGCCGCGCCCGTGACTCCCATCGGCACGCTCGCTGTCGCTGCGTCACCCATGGGTCCTCCCCATGCGGAGCCAGTCACCCCGATCGGACTTGCCATCGGTTCCCCTCTCCCTGACTACATGCCGAACGGGGCTGGACCTGCTCCCGTGCGCGTGCAGCGCGACATGTCCAACATTCCCATTATCGCGACCCCAACACCGCCAACCCGCCAGCCTACAAGAATCCACATTGCCGCCGCGATCGAGAGCCCCGAAACGCCGTCTCCCCTCTCCGCCACGTCGGCCATCACCCCGCGCATCCTCAATGCATTCCCCCGCTCCCCGCTCGACCCTGCCGCCGACGATGTCGACGTCCGCGCCCTCCCTAACACGACGCCCGACGGACACCTCGCGCCCTCCCACGCGCGAAACCGCTCCATCTCGTTCTCTGTCATTTCGGTGCACGATCCCCACGACTCGATCATTGACAGCTACACTGCCGTCGAGGAGGTACTCAACGACCAGTACCAGAGGCGCTGGTGATGAGAGTCGCGTAGTACTGATGACTTAACTTACTACTCATGAAGCTCACATGGTCCTAACCCCACGACTTTTTCATTCTCACCTACGACTTGCAGCATCCACACAGTACGTTACAACACGCCTTTCACGATTCAACGATATCATTCGCATGGACCCTTACGACCCTCACGCCTACGACTCCTTAGAACCAATCAAACAGCCTGGAACCTTATCCCCCGCATCCTCGCATCTCCCTAAGCTCCTGTAGCAGTACCCCCAGCTTGTAGCAGTAATGACACCTTGGTTTCTCCTTGCCCCCTGTAGTCTCCGTTAGCAGATGCGCAATGGGCTGAGCACACCAGTCCACCTCCCCGGAAAATCTTGCACACCGGTGCAGTGTGCAAGGGTGATGTCTGTCGGGAATGACAGCTGTGAATGTGAACTCCGAACACTGGTCCAGGGAGATGAAGCGGTGCACCACACATCGCCGCATGCCACACCTGTCTAGATCGTCCCTGATCTGCGTACTTTCCGTGGGGGCTGTTCCGAGAAGGTTGAGGAGCAAATCGTGACTGAACGCCGAGCACGGCACCAAGTTCCTGCGAAAACAGCTGAAACGGGATTTGCTGAAACTGCTCATGGAAAACCGACGAGTCGCCTGCCTTACTCGATCATAATAGAATAAGGAAGTGGTCATAGTGAGGGGCGGATGCCGACAAACCCTTGACACACGTAATCAGCCCTTCGGTCTGCTCTTGATCTGATAATTGAGAGGGATATTCGGCGTACGTTCACCGGAGAGGAGACCCTTCTGGTGGCATTCGTACTGGACAGTAATATGGCACAGTACGCTCACGCTCTCGCTGTGGGTCTAACAGTGCCAAGTCTCTCACCCTCGTTGACATACACAGTTACAAAACTATAAAGCGTTCCCGTAGTGTGGGCAAGATGGGGCAGGTATAAAGGACAGCCAGTGTACTTTGTCCGCCTGCGGAAATGAGGAAAATGACCGTGTTCTCAGTCTACACCCGGGGATGATTTGGCCTGGGCCGAGGCGGGGGTCGAAGGGGGCTGCTTGGGACGATTTCCAAGGAGTTCATGAGTGGTGAGCCGACAATGGTCGTGTGGTCCGAGCTTGAGGGCGGGCTGCCGGGAGAAAACGTGAGGTCTCCACCCGCCAACGAAGCAGAATATTGCCCCGACTCGGTGCGGTTGAACGGGTGAGAGGCAAGGGAGGGCGATAGGAGCGATGAGATGGAGCCCGAATTGGAGTGTGAGTGAGAGTGGTGCGAGAATGTTAATGTTGAGTGCGAGTGATCGACACTCATCCCCAGCTCGTCCCTCGTGGCGTGGTCACAGGAGCTGTCGAGATCGACGAAGAGCACGGACGGCTGGAATCCGGTGGTGGCGTCGGATCGTGGTGGGCGTGGTGGCGGGGGCGACGAAGGGAGGGAGGGCATCGACGGTTGGGAGGAGAGGCGCGGGCGACCAGAGTTTTGCGTGTATTCAAACTCGCCGCCGGTTGCGAATGATTTGAAAGTCGTTGTGGACTGGGTGCCGCGGGACGAGCGCGTCGTGTAGAATCCATACCTCTGATTGGCGTAATTCAAGCTGGGATTGGAATACGATGAGTATTGCCCAAACAGTTGTGAGCTGCGCGACAAGTGCGATGGTGAGCGGGACAAGAGGGGGGGCTGCGGTGATGTGGTTCCGCTCGGCAGTTCGGCGGCAGTGAGCAAGGATGGGATGGACGGGCTCGCGGGGAAGCTCGTACCGGGACAGGACCCACCCGCCGAGAAGCTCGACACTGTTCGTGAGAAGGATTTCTCGCTCAGGAGCGGAATCGGATTAGATATTGTGTTTGCCGTCTTCGCGTCGCCCTGTGAGCGCCGCCCGCGGCGCCAGACCCAGAACATGACCATGGTGACTACGGCCAGGAGGAACACGGAGCACACGATGGATATCAGCGCGATGATGCCGGCGGACATGCGGCGCTTCTTCTCGGTGCTGGAGACGTCCATCGCCTCCGAGACTTGAGAGTCTTGAGCGACCGCAAACCCTTCTAGCAGGAGCGCCATCAAGACCACCAATTCTGTCGCCATTGCTGCCTGGGTCGTCGATCTTTGGATTTTGTGTTTTGTGGTCGTCGCCGTCGCCTCGCCGACTTTTTTCGACGGTGGTACGATGCCAGCTCTAAGAGATGTGCCCAGCACAGGTGGTGCCCAAGGACTTTTGTAGTCGGAGCTGAAGAATAAAAGGAAAGCAAACAGGTAACAAAAGAACGTCGGGCCCTTCCCTGTATAGATATATTAAACAAGAGAACGATGAGATAGTCAATAATAGAGACAACAGTGGGTGCGGCTGCCGGATGCGGGCGTGGCGATGGACTAATGACTCCGCTGGATTGCCTATCATGAGCTCATGCCACCTTTGCCTTGGGACAATGAGACCCCGGCCCACCCAACAGGAAGAACCCCTAGTCAACATGTCCATCTCTACAGTAGATAACCTTGTCTTCATGGAGCGAGGTCTGGAATCGCGTCCCCCAAGCTTCCATCCAAGGACTGCCTCAGAAGCCAGAAAGAAAAATTAGAGTTTATGCTGTCTTTTGCGTTGCTCTTCATGCCGTTTCACCGTTACGAAAGACACCAGGACTTTCCTCTCTGCCAGAGCTGACTCTGAGAGACCCCACCGTTTACTCGCAACGCGTGCCGTTAGTTTGCTCCAAATAGTTGAGCTGCCCCTCGTGTTCGCCATGTCTGGACCCTTGCCTCTCACCCTTCCAACGTCGGCAGTCTCTCTGAGCGACAGACGTGACTGGAGACTGACGTTTAGCTCAGGCTCTACGCGTTAGCACTGCGAACAGCAGGATACAAATCGAGAAGCTGAGCAGATGTGTGGCGTGGATGGAATAGTTCTTCGTTCACGTCTGGATCATCTTTGAGGACGGCCACGGTGCTCAATTTGAAGTTAGAGTCAGACTCCTTGTGCCTGCAGAGGGCACGGAGAGGGGACATGTGCCTCTTGAACTCTAGCTGTTCGTTCCCAACTGCAACCCCAGCACTCCCGGCGCGACCGACGCACAGACAGCCCAGTAGCCAGTGGACCTTGTCTCCACGCAGTTGTACTGTACCTTCCTTTCTCGTACCCTGTGTTGCACCCTCAAACTTCAATGTGCCCACGTTGTCGTTTCATGATCTTACCTGCATCCGAGCATGCCGAGCATGCGAGCAATTCTAGGGCCCTGGACTTCCTCTTTGCCCCCACTTTTGTTAGTCCCAGTGCAGGTCCGGAAGTTTAACCAAGCATACAGAAACATCTAGACCTCAGCGCGTCAGAGCTAGTCTCCAGGGCCTGAATCCACGGAGATGTGGGCAGTCACGACACGACCACAAGTATTGTCAGAAGGCTACCACGGCAAGAACGCGAGATGGAGTTGCTGATGCCTCCGTGTGCCCTTCGGAGGTTTGGTCCGCATAAAGCGGAATCCTGCAAGCTGGCCGCTGTCCTCCATCTCAGCGCGAGGCCCTCATATTTGCTGGCTCACAGTGACTGAATGTACTGACGAGACCTCCCGAATGTATGTAACGCTCAATACCAAAAGTGAGGTGCAGCATGCCTAAAATGTACCTTGGATGTACAAAGGAGGCACTAGCAGGTCGGAACCAAAGTCCCGTCCACGCTAGCACCATAATTCAAATGAACAATCACTGATTGTGACGCGTCAGGTGATATACGGGCCGCACGCGACCGTGTGGACGCACACCAATGGTGGAATGATGGATCGTGGATGGGTGCTATCGTGGAGGCGCTTCAGGATGACATGGGCCTTCCGGTGGTGAGCCAATCTACCCGCGTTCCAGAGGATGCTGAACTAGGAGGGACCTCGTCTCATCTTGCTCCTTCGACAATCCGCATGTCCACATCGAGCCCCTGCACGTCTCCGTACTCTGGCCTGGACACATGGATTACCTCGACGCTGCATCAAGGCGTACTTGATCTTGATACTCAATGTCGCTCTTGTGGCACATAATTGGGCAGCTCGGGTCGTGCAACATCCTGCTGGATAACTGGACCAGTGCCCTGGTGCCCTCACCAGCAACGTCAGAAATCGGAGACCGCAATCGATCCGTTGTGATACTGACTCTCACGTTCGTACCCATTAGGACTTCTTACCCAGTGTGATAGATTGCGGCTAGCCTCACAACATAGGCACTGGACCCACGCATTGCGTCTTTCCAGATCTCCAGAGAAGCAAAGTCGAGCATTGCACGACGAACACGACTCATTCTCCACGGGTTGCCCAATCTGCCGATCCGACCCCCCAGGAGTATGTCAATATGGTCTTCGCTAGTATATCGGTTAGTATAATCGCCTCTCAAGAGAGAGCCTTCCAATTGGGAAGATCGCGATAGAGCAGGGTTCGACTCCCTGGCGGAGAAGCAGCACACGCTCGAGCGTGTATTCGTTTTTTTTTTTTTGAATGGTCATCTTCTTCTTGTCCAGAAACCAGCTGCTGACGTGGACTCGTTTTAGGGAGCCACTAAGAACCCGCCGCAGGTTGTCGCGTCTTGTCAGACCGATAGTCTCCGTACATGCAGTTTCAGCTCCTGCGCTGTCTATGTCTATGTTTGAACGGAGCAACCAACTGCGCCCGTCTTCCCATGGCCGGTCCTAGTGCCAACTCCACTTGTCAAGACATTTCCTGTGTGAGAATAGCCGGTCACAGCTGTTCTAGAGTTCACTACATCCCCGACCAGCCCTGTTCTCGTGTTGTTGCGTTTCACTCAAGGTCGGCTCGTACCAACGTCTAGCAGCTTCCGAGCTTTCAGGCCAGGTCTGCATAAGCGTATTGTTGAGGTGCATTGTTATGTTGATGTTCATATGCTGCCCCGTCGGGCCACGCGTGTGCGCTCCTCCCACGATGCCACCTTATTCTTCCGTGTTTGGTCCACGGTGACCACCTCGCACCCTAGCCCTGAACATGTCCTTTCATTCGCCCTAGATCGCGTGTCATTCGCATCTTACCGCCGCCAGCTGCCAGCTGTATAGGGGCTGGGCGTGACGCAGTCCAAACCCTGACCTCCCTCGCCCCATCGTAATGCCGCCAGAAACGCCGAGTGCAGAGGATTGTGGGCTGGCTGTCGCACCGCTGCTACCCAGTGGACACCCGCTGGCCGTGGGTATAAATACCCCTCGATGCACTTTGTTTAATCTCCAGTGACCAACTCTGTAGGTGAGTAGACTACTGCCAATAACGGGGAACAGTCCAGTGCTAGAGCTCGCCATCGCCCCGCGCTTCACAACCACCTCCTCCCCCTTCCTCACCGCCTTTTCCGCCCTTCCTCTCGACGACTCTCCACCCCTTACCACTCGTACCGCCGCCGCGAAACATGGCTAACCCTACCAGGATCTCTCTACAGTAAACGTCTCTTTCTCGCTAGTTCATACTAGCCACATTTTCCAAGTCGAGGTGATGATACAGTCCCCTCACGGCTCTTTCACAGAGCGTCATTGACCGGCCCGCTTGGGCTGGTCGGCGAAGAAGCTGGCAGCGAGGAACGAGCTTGACCCCCTGGGGAAGGGCGAGGACTCGCTGTGGGCGCGGGAGGGCTTTCTGATCGGCTCTCTTGTGGATTTTGTACTTTTTATTCTTGTTCATGAAAATTCTTGTTCCGAAAAATTTGCAATGCGCGAAAATCAGTCGCGTCCCGAGTTTGCCCTGATTGACTGTCGATCCTGACCACTGACACCTTGAGAGACTGACGCCCACTTCCAACATTCATGATGAATAAGGGCTGCGAGAGCTCTTTGTATTCACTACATTCTATTGTCTACCATAGATGAGGTTTACTGTTTCCTCAGAGCGTTCTTGACCTCCTCAGAGTCCTTGACGTCGATCCACCGCGGGCGTTCGAGCTCCATCATTTCAAGCGTGCGGCCGTACCTGACATGTCAGCAGTATACCCACGTGCGACCTACGTGATGCCGCCGAGACGCGAGACCGGGCGCAGCTGTTCGGGGAGGACCTTCATCTTGTCCTTGGGGTCAAAGATGAACTCTTTCTGCCGCCATTAGCTAGTCAGGCAACAGACGGATAGTTGAAGACCTCATGGTAAGAGACTCACGGCCTGGAAGCACTTGATGCGGCCCAGAATGACAGTGGCAGACAGGGCACCGTCGTCGTTGCGCAGGTCGTACCAGTGGATCAGCTCGCATTCCATTGTGAATGCCGACTCGGCGACGACGGGGGGCTTGACAGTTCTGAGGGTTAGTCTGGTCCACAGCCAATGGCCAATGCCGCATCAAAATGGAGATGACAGGAAAACACCATCGTTCGGTGTGAAGACTTACTTGGATGGCTTCTTGGTCAAGCCAGACAGTGCCCACTCATCCACCTCTGGCGGGCAGTCAACCGAAGTGTAGTTGGCTGCCTCGAGGAACGGCTCCGAGATGATGCTGACCGTGAACTCCTTGGTCCGCTTAATGTTGTGCGGAGTATCTGCGAGATCAGCAGAGGTATGGATTAATATCTCACCTTTGATACCATCCGGGGCGACACTGGCAGCCGAGGTGGAGATGGACACCATGATGGTAGGCGGGTCATGCGAGATGACGTTGAAGTAGGACATGGGTGCAAGCTGGTGTGAGCAGTTGTAGCAGAACGGTTGCGACATACGTTGGCGGCGCCGTTGACGTCGAGGGTCGAGACAAAAGCGATCGGGCGCGGTGTCTGCCATTTCAGCAAAGTGTTCTACACACCTGAGAACTCACAATCGCCGAGACGAGCATCTGGACGCGGTCAGGATCCCTTCCTACGTTCAGTCTTCGGGCTCACCTTGTACAGGTCCCCGCGGTTGCTATCGTTCGGCTCAATCGTACGCCATTCGGCATCGGGGGCAAAGTCTTTGGCATAGGGCTTTCGGTCAGAACTGGCGCTATTGCAACTCACGAGACTGTTCAAGCCGTCTCCGGGTTTCCACTGAGTGTCTGGCGTCTGGACGAAGACCGGGCCCTTAGAGGGGTCGAATTTGGGCCGCGCGGCCTCAACCTCTTGATCTTGTGAGTCTTTACTGTATCCTTTTACTCACCTTTGAACGGAGCACGTGCAGGCGCAGACATCGTTGTAGATGTTAAGCAGAGAGAGCAAAAATGTACGGAAGAACGAGATACGGGTGATGTCTAAAACGGATTGTGGAGGGTGCGAGGGCGCGGATGTTATCGATGACGATATTGTGGCTCCACACGATAGGATCTTTGAAATCAGTGGTGGCGTCTGCCTGCGGGAGAAAAGGCAAAATCCGACAGTCACACCTCCGCCATTCCTCAATATTTATACTGCAGTAAGTGTCTGGTTAGTCATCCTGCCCTGTGCGTTCCAGGACTGCAGAAGCAATGGAGATGAGTAAGAAACGTAAGAATAGAACCGACAAAGTGGGTATGGAACGGATTGGGGGCCATCACCTACACAGAAGCGTCGCCTATAAACACCAGAAGCTGAAAGTCACGTGACTGTAATGTCGGACCTCTCGGCGCGTTCGCGCCGCATGGGACAGACGCGTCCCGGAAGCAAAAACATTCTATATTACGTCGTCTTGTGGGAGTAAAGCCCACTGCGTACCACCCACCTTGAAAGCAACACTCTTCTCAATTACTCATCCTCATTCCCACACGCTCCATCACATCTCTAATTTCTCGCTTAACCGCTGTCTTTCCGCAGGACGTCGCCACCATCATACTGTCTCTCTCCGTTCTGCGCGGCACCACGTCCTTTTCCCGCGCCGCCTTCTCCACCATGCCTCCGCGTCGCGCCGCAGCCCGCGCCGCAGCCACCAAGGCCGCCCAGCCGAAACGCGAGCGTTCGTCGTCCCTTTCTGACGCGCCGTCCCCCGCTGCGCCCGCAAAGAAGCGCGCCACCAAGGCGAAGGGGCCCAAGTGGCCGCCAGCTGGTTTGGAACCCGAGTCGCACCCTCCGCGGTCTGGATTTCCGGCATTCAAGTTCGACAAGACGGTCGAGAACGGAAGTCTCAAGTACGATGCCGCGCTCCCGCTCTTTGTGGGCGCGCATGTCTCCATGGCTGGTGGGCCGGCGAGCGCGCTCCTTCGAGCATCTAAGGCTGGTGCCAATGGCGTTGCGCTCTTCGTTAAGGGCCACCGATCGTGGAAGTCCAAGGACCTCGAGCCCGAGGCAATTGAGATGTTCAAGAAGGTGATGAAGAGTAAAGACGAGGGAGGTAGGTTGTCGCGCTGACGGTGTTGGGGCCGGAGCTGACGAGGTTAGGAATGGGATACCCACCAGAATCGATTCTAGTGCATGGAAACTACCTCATCAATCTGGGTAATCCGGATCCGTGAGTTGCTAGAATGAGTTCGGAACTAACAAACAGGAAAAAGTGGGAGCAGGCGTACGAGTGTTTCCGCGATGATATCAACCGGTGTTACCAGCTCGGCATCAAACTGTACAATTGGCAGTGAGTCCCTCTTATCAATGCCAAGAGCTAACACTCCAGCCCCGGATCGACCGTCGGCGCTTGCGAAAAAGAAGAGTCGTTTGCACTCGTTGCAAAGGCCATCAACCAGGTCCACAAGGACGTGCCCGAGGTCATCACCGTCATTGAGAACATGGCCAACGCTGGATCCAACATTATCGGCACGACATTCAACGACCTCAAGTCCATGATCGACTTGGTGGAGGACAAGTCTCGTGTGCGCGTGTGCATCGATACCTGCCACCTCTTCGCGTCTGGCTACGACATGCGCACGGCGGAAGCGTACGCCGAGACAATGGCCAAGTTTGACGCCGAAGTGGGCAACAAGTACCTCGGCGGCATCCACCTGAACGACTCCAAGGTCGAGCTGGGCGCCAACCGCGACTTGCACGAGAACATTGGGCTGGGATGCATTGGTCTCACGGGTTTCCGCGCACTCATGCGCGATCCCGTCATGGTCGGTATCCCCATGGTCCTCGAGACACCCTCTGGGCCCGCGGGCGCCGTCGAGAATGGCGAGCTGGATATTTGGACCCGCGAGATCAAGCTCCTCTATGAGATCCAGGCGATTCCGGACGACGAATGGGAGGCGAAAAAGAGCACCATTGAGCAGCGGTGGAGGAAGGAGCGGGACGCGCTCAACCCCCCTAAAGAGAAGAAGGCGCCGGCGAAGAAAAAGGGAGGGGCGAAGAAGAAAAAGAACGACGACGATGATAGCGACAGTGGAAGCGAGTGCGACCACTAGTGTTTAGTGAGCTGTATTCTTACACATTTGTGTCATGTACATGTCCTCCTGCGGCAACGTTTTCCGTCAGATCCACAGAACTGGCCTGCATTGCGTCTGGTCTGTTGTCTGCCTTGGCTGCCCGACTGGAGGCACTGGACTGCATATTGCAAGAATCCGAGTGGAATCGAGTACCCGTCTAGACATCTGGCATGATATGAAGTGACATGAGTGGGTGGTATCGCTCCACACTCTAAATTACAACTGGCCCCAAGTACCACCAAGGCCAACCAGGCCCAGCAACGGCAACTGGCCATTCTAATACCCCTTTCAGCCTCGTATGTGTATCGTCTCGTTAAGAGTTCAGACTAGATTGGCTTGAGCCCAACAATCGCGCGCAGCTTCTCAAAGATGATGAGCGAAATGACAGTGTGCGGCCACAGACGGATCCAGCACCCGAAGAAGCCCTTGTAGAACGCAAAGGGGCCCTCGTACCGTAGCATCTGGAGCGCGCAGTCAAAGCTCGACTTGAACTTGCCGGCGCGGTCGTTCATGATGCGCACCTTGACCGTGTCTATCGGCGCAGATGTCACGGAACATGCGAAACCGGCAAATCCAGAGCAGAGAAAGTGTGTGAAGAAGCCCTCGGGGAACTGCTCGGGGTAGTGCGTGCGCACAAAGTGCTTGGCGACGTCGTATGAGCCCAGCTGGGACGAGGTGAGGATACCAGCTCTGCGGGGTTAGTGGTCAGCCCGGGGGTGGAGGGTATTGGAGCCTGAGGGAGTACTGGTCACCAGGAGTGGTGGAGGGTCTCAGATTGCCAGCCAGTGGTGACGCGATCTAGATCGTTCGGGAGCCTCCGTGCGAGCTGGAACACAGAACTCCCAGACATTCAATATTCCATCTCTCCACAAACCACCTCATCACTATACTCACCGGGCAATAGTAGGAACTACACCGCGGTAGAACCCCTTGATGCCGTCCTCCGCCATGATCCTCGCCGCATGGGCGCGCAGCCCCATCTGCGACCCTCCGACAGCCTGCAGGCGGACTTTAAGGACGTCTGCAGGGTTCGCGATCGCTGCGCCGAGACAGCCTGATCCCAGTCCGGCGCCGAGCTTGACCGCCACAGAATGCGGGTCGACCGACGGGAACACCGAGGTGATTGACGACTTGAACATGTCGTAGCAGCCCATGCGGATTCCCGAACTTCCCGTGAGTATAGTTTCGCAGTGGGCTTTGCGGCCGTAAGATAAGACCTACTAGGACATTTCGCGGAGAATGGACGCCTGTCGACGGGTTAGCATCAAGCCGAATGGAGGGTCAGAATCAACCGAGCCGCGACAATGGCCAGCTCGGCTGATCACATTGAAACTTACCGAAACACCATTATAAATGCTCAAAAACCCCTCAGTGCGCACCATGTCTACCAGCGTGCGGACAAAGCTTGGAGACATGCCCCCGCCCTGCTTGATGTACAGCTGCTGACGGACCTTCACCTGTGGTATGTTAGCTCACAGTCCTACGGGCCCAGATTCGGTGTGTTCATAGGTGCACTTGGATAGCTCTCACACCCCACGGGGCGGGGCCTCTTGTGGCGCTCAAAGCCGCAGAAGCACAAAGCTGCGCTTCGCTGTCGCTCGCGAGCCAAGGTGACATCCCCGTTCGTCTGGGCACGCATTTCCGTTCCCGAGTTGTCCAGCCCGTTGCACAGCCATCGCAAATCGACGCGTGCACTGGAGTTGTTGAGTATTGGGGGACTCATGGATGTCGAGCTCTGAAAGCTGCAACCAAAGCAGTGGTGGAGTCCTCTCGCACCGCCCCGTAACCTCCCCCTCCCCCCCCTCCCCTCCCTCTGGCTCTCTCTTTCTTCCTTCCCTTCTCCCATGTGTGCTTGGCGCGATGCACCTCGTACAGCATCCTTGTCTCCTCTGTTCGGCGAGAACTCGGAACAGCGGGACTCCAACAGTCAACGGCACTTACCAGATCAGCAGGGTTGGTGATGGTCGCACTGAGCGAGTTTCCGATACCTGTGGGACGCGAGGTTCAGTACAGTACGGGTAGTGAGTGCGCGAGCGAGCGAGCCACAGTGATAACGATGGGGGATGCGAGGTCGGTGCGAACACGATCGCGTGCACGGGAGGTACAAATTCGTCCATGGTACATGGTAGGTGCATGGACATAGCGGTACGAAAGAACGCATGGTCAGTGCATGAACGGACAACAAAAGAAAAGGAAACTGGCGACTCACCAGCTAACAACATCTTGAGCGCAAGCTCGTGCGCGGGATGGAGCTCATCCTCGATCGGGAGGGCAATGGCCGCCATGGTGTCGTGAGCGGCGGGTATCGGATGGAGAGGAGACGACAGAACACAGAGGGGTAGAAATGTAAAAAGTGGGGCCCGAGGTGGCTAAAGGACTGGAATGGGCATGGCTATTGACATGAACGGTGGGCTAGGTAGTGACCACTGGGGACCCCGTGTGGGGAATAAGCCTACTAGCTACTGGTCGGTTGTTGACAATACGGGAAATAACCGAGGCCCTGCGTGCCCAGCATGCCCAGCATGCCCAGGCTGGCTGAATGTGCGGACGGAGCAAGCCGACACGGACTGTTGCCGAGCCACCAACCTGGACGGCCGAGTTTCACAATGCACTCATTGTGCTTACTCAATACTGGAAGACGCCATCCAATATTCTATCCACTGATCCCACTCTGCCGTCGGTGCCGTTCATGTGTGCATGTGAGACTTGGTAATGAAGTATACAAGAGCATCAAGTGGCTCTATCAATCGCCCTATAGCCAAAGTAAACTAACTAGTGAATATCGTGCGTTGTCCATTCCTCCTCATCCTTCTCTCCCTCTCCCTCTATCCAAATTTTCCGTCGTGAGATTGTCGATTTTTGCGTTCTACAAGACAAAACAAGCACGTTGACTTGAGGTCGTGTTACACCGAGTGTGCAGTCGAGACCTGGAACTCGAAACGAGAGATAATGAGAGGTTTAAAAGTTCCTCCTGAGACGCTGCCAGAGCGACCGTTTACGGTCATCAAACTCTCCGGCCGCTACCTCCTTTGCAAAGTCGAGGTCCTTGCGGCGTCCAGACTGGAGGTCCATCTCGTCGGAACGCCAGAACTTTGTCTTGAAGACGAGCTTGTATCCGAACCAAATGATGGGGAAGAGCGGGAGGAGAATGTAGGCGTCCACAAAGTTGCCGGCGTCAAAAGGAACGAGGGTGGACCATCCTTGGACGAGGGCGAGGAAGATGTTGGCAGCGAGGCCAAAGTAGGCATTGTAAGGGTACAGGAATGACTTGAAGGGGAGTTCCTCGGGCGAGTGGCCCTGCTTCTTCCACGCGGTACGGAAGCGGATGTGGATAAAGGAAATGGCACCCCAGACGAGGAAAGTCGACACGCCGGAGAGGTTGACAATGTAGCTGTAGGCCTGTCCAGCACCCGTCGAAATGTTCATCATGGAGAGCGCGCCGCATGCGTTGGTGAGAATAATGGCGGGGATGGGCACACCGCGCCTGTCGGTCCAACCGAGGATCTTGGGCGCCTTGTCGTTCTGGCCCATGTACAGGAGCGTGCGGGAGCCAATGTAAATCGACGAATTGCACGCGGAGAGACAAGTGATGAAGATGAAAGCGTTGATGAGGTGCACGCCGGCCTCCCAGCCCGCATTCTGGATGGCAATGGTCATGGGCGACTTGAGAGCACGCGACGAACCGCTCACGAGACCCTCAGCGTCCCAGGGGCAGGTGATACCGAAGAACAGAGCCGAGCCCATGTAAATGAACACAATACGCCAAAAGACCTGACGGATAGCGAGGGGGACGGCTGTGCGGGGGTTCTTGGTCTCAGTGGCTGCATGGTTAGCGAGGAACATTTAGAGATGCTGCCACGGCGCAACTCACCAGCAACGGCAATGGACTCGACGCCCGAGTAAAAAGTCGAGCAGAAGACGAAGACAGTGGCCACACCGCGGAAGCCATTGGCGAAGGCACCTGGGTCATTCCAATACTTGAAGCCGAATGCAGGGGTACCCTTGACACCGCCCGAAACATAGCTATGAGGGTTAGCGTTGATGTACTCTTGAGTATGCTCGCCACTGGGAGAACTTACATGATAGAGAAGAGGAAGTAGGCGACAAGACCAATGAGCTTGATGAGCGCAAGCCAGAATTCAGCCTCCCCGAACGACTCAACACCAAGGAGCTGGAATCCAAGGAATGCAAACTGAGGCGTTAGTCGTGTCCAACACTGGCGCTTGAGCCAAACGCAATAGCACTCACCCAAAAGATTAAAAAGTAGCCCCAAAGAGGTACTTTGTCGCTCCAGAAGACAAAGATACTGCTGAGGACGTTGTACTCGTTAGACAGGACACAGAACCTGGAACATGTTAGCGTGAACTGTTTATCGCCCTGCGCCAAACTCATGACGGGTGGAGCTGCGTCGTTCATCACTCGAGACATGGGGACAGAGCCGAGGGATGCCCAGACGCTAAGCCCACTGGCACAGCGCGAAGAATGATACACCGTGCCGAAGGGCCGCCGAGCGCCTCTTAAGCGGCCTCGACATCTTCGGTAGTGCACGAGCAGCTGCGGCGCATCGACACAGCATCCCTCTTGCAATCTCGACACCCCCATTCCCATCAGCTGCACTCTGACTCGACCCCCTTTCCGGCTTCACCTCTGAACATCCGACGCACCAAATGATGAAGTAATTCCAACCGAGGGCCGCTCCGAAACCCTTGTCAACAAAGCGGTCGGCGAGGCCGGTGAAGGCGCCACCGGTTGGATACAGTGTTGTGAGCTCGCCGAGGGACTGCATGATGCTGAATGCGATGATACCGATAACGCCAAAGCCGATGATGAGCGAGGCGGGACCACCGTTGTGTAATGCTCCGCCGGCCCCGATGAGTCTGGGGGTTAGAATGAGCTCGAGGTGAGGGGAGGCGAGGCGAGGTGGAGGTGGAGGCTGCAGGGTGGAGGGAAGTGGAGGGGCGTAGGGTGGCACTTGCGAAAGGCCTTGCTCCACTCCCACCCCCCCTATGTTTGTGCAACTCATCGTCATAAGAAGCCCATAGCTCATCACCATTGCAACGCTCATCACCAACCCAACAACCTCACGAGATGTACTTACAGACCAGGTCCGATAATGCCCGCCAGAGCCATCATCGATAGATGTCTCGTCTTCAGACCGCGCTTCACGCCCGAGTCTGGGTCGATGTCATGTGAGTCGTAGTCGTTCGAGGTGGTAATGGAGTTTACGCGCTCCAAGGCGGCGGAGCCGCCCAGGCCCGTGTCGTTGTACCGGCTTCCGGCTTTTCTGGCCGAGTCCTTTTCGACATCATCGGCGTACAGGGCGTACTGGTCATGGCCGTGGGTGTCGTGAGAGCCATGCGAGTAGTGATCTTGCTGACTCCGATACAAGTCCGGTTCGTACTCTTGATGGGAGCGATGATGGTTGTCCGCCATTGTGGGGGATGGGTATGGTGGGGCGACAAAAAAATTCCAGGTGGGTGGAAAAATGTCGTTCGTGCTTGACAGTTGGGACCTTTTATTCTAGACCTTCCTGATCATTTTTGGAACTGTTCAGTTGGTACGGGTGGCTTGGTACACAGGCTAATATCAAACTGATTGTAAAACGCCTCCTGCCTGACCTTTGATATTTTGCCTTCAGGTTAGGCGGGTGATAGCCGTGGAGATCTCACCTTGCAACTCTGTTTGCACGCTGGGCCGAGGTCATTTTCAGGTCTCACTTTTCCAGGAGCCCAGGAAACTAGGGGCGGGAGGCCACCGAGTGCAGATGGGCCATGATGTGCATCTGTTCGACCAGGTGGAGCGCCGAGGAGTATGCAGTGCAGCGGCTCCGTAAAGCGCAGGAGAATACGAGGCTGGGCGTAAGGAGCTAGGAGAGAACAAGAACGAGGTTCAGACCGCTTCGACTTCATTTTGCATGTGACAAAAACACAAAAGTGGTCACGTCATATCGCGAACCTGTCCCCGACTAACCCAGCCTGGGACGATGCTACTGTATGCCGCCGGTGATACAGTGGGCCGCCTGCAGACGAAGGAGGCACAGGGCCTAAGAAACAGCAAACGGGGGGTGATACTTGGAAAGTTGAACCCGTCAGCCAGATAATCATGGGCGGCCAGCCAAAAGCCACCGCTCCGCCCTAGTCTTCCTGTCTTCCAGCGTCCTGTCTTCCTGTCTTCCTGAACATGCAGCAGAAAAAAGGAAGAAAAACTTTCTTAATCCGTGCCCCTGGTCCCTGGCCGCATCACTTTCATCTTCCATCTTCCATCCTTCTCTGATGCACTGCTGTTACAGTCTCACCGCGATTGAAGCATGCAATTATCACGAGGCCAATCATATCCAATGCTTACAGCAGCGCCGTCCCGCTGATGCCGCAGATCAACCAGTGACAACACCTTCCAGCAGTCGTCTCGACCTCAGGCCTCAGACCGGGGAACCTTGCCAACTGCATAGCCCCCAGATTAAGCCCCATAGCTACAGTTGGGGGTGTCTATGTTTGCACTCTGTTTTGCTGATTTCACAACCAAAACGCGATGAGCAACAGATACACCAGCACCCAAAACTTGTCATACCGCGCGGCTAGATCGCGGTAAAGCTTCGCCTCTTTATCTATCCCTGGAAAATAACCAAGGCACCAAAGGTGGTTTGTAAAGTGGCTTGCAATGGCGCACTTGTGAGACATTGAGATCATATCAGCAGTCAACCAAATCGGGACATCATGGATGATCGCTCATTGTGATTGTCGCCGACTCGGGGGCATTGCGCAGATCGGAGCCTCACGGTTGATCCAGTGGCCAGTGAAGGTGCGCTGTCGCCCAGGTGTGGAGGTTTCTTGAGGCTGCCACTTCGATACATCGATGCCCTCGTCTAGTCAGACGGCCTCATACACTATACATATCTTGACGCGATCCCGATTCCACCCCTCTGATTCCCATGTTCGTTCGCATCACATGAACAGTCCGTCTGCCATGACGGTTGGTACAGCTGATAGCCCACAATCGACGAGTTCCAGACTTTGGCGTGTCCAACTAATTGCTAGTGTCCTCTCATTCGGGAAGCAAAAAAAATTTCCCACAGAAGCCTGGCCCGCTCCAATATGTGTTCTCCCGACACTTTGGCGTTGAAGACGGAAGAGATGGATCAATGAGGAGAGAATGAAAACAATGTCGCTATCACGCGTATGTCGTGGCTGAAATGTCGACATTGTGGAAATGGAAATGACGGACACGTGGCGTCCCTTCCCGACCGCGCCGACCGCAGCCAGTGGCTAGCACCCTACCTTAGAATGGGACACAAACTAAGTCGAGCGACGAGTCAAGAGCTCCCATTCGTGTCGAAAGCACAGGGGTATGTGGCCATGTGGCGCTTACAGGTACACTGGTTGCGAATATGCGAGCTGGTGCTGACTACCGTACAGAGCACAAGAGTCGAAGTGGAGGTGGGGCTGCATTGCCTGGCGATACCTACTGAGGCAGTCAATGTGCTTGACTCAAGGACTCTCACTTCCTCCACGTTAATCGCACAGTTGGTTCTCAACTGCATACTTGATCCACTCTGTGTGCTGCGGCGACGGACAGTGTCGCCCACTCTGACGCCGTCATCATTCCACAGCAACTAACAATCTTGCCGCTGTAGCCGACTGATACGCGCGCAACCCGCAGACATTACGCGTGTTGACGCGCTTTAGCCGTGCCTTGAGAAGCCCGGTCGCCCAGCCCACCTAAATTCCCCATGTGCTGGACCGCCTCGGCTGACATGCACACTGACGACCAGGTCAAAGACAGAACGTAAATTTCTAGGGAGTGTGCGCTATTGTATCTCCGGTGCCGTTCAAGCTCTCTACTGCAGGGGCGGTCTCCATCGGGGATAGGCTATCATCCCGAGCTTATCGCCAGTGATGAGGTGGGCGGAATGCCAACGCTTGTTGACGTTCCCACATTGTAAAGCGTCATTCCCATCCACCCCCTCCCACGCTACACTGCCCACTCCTCATGCTCGTCACCGAGCATTAGCCTGATTTCGGTCATGTCAGCGGAACGCCGAGGCGCCAGGCGGCGGCTTCTCGTCGCTGACAGTGCCCCAACGCATTTTGTCGTATCACTCACACGCTTCTCTTCACATTCGCTCACTCCACTATACCGCTAGTCTCGTGATGCCTGCATTTCCCCAGCCATTCACATCGACCGTGTCTCACTGGCAAGCAACGGTACGCATGGTGGAGGTTGAGGCACGTGTTAACGTGACAGAACCGCGGCCCAACCTCGTTGTGGAACCATGGGCGGGAGGATGCCCTACCGTCAGAGGTGGTCGACTATGTGATCATCGGCGCGGGGATTACTGGTACGTATGAGAGGGCATACCACCACTGGAACACTGGCAACTGATCGAAAGGTGCGTCACTCGCATACCACCTAACCCGCCCTGGCGTCTCTGATGGAAAGCACATTGTCGTACTGGAAGCCAAGGACGTGGCTTCCGGGGCTTGTACGTCCCGACGCTCACATATTTGGGATTGACGCGTAGCGGGTAGGAACGGGGGCACATTGCGCCCCATGGGTTCCGATACATGGCTGACCTGTGCACGCGGCTCGAGGACGGTGGCGCAGGATTGACAGAGGACGATGCCCTCGATGTCCACTTTTGCGAACTTGATAACCTAGACTACATCGAGGGGCTGGTACGCAAGGAAGGACTCGATATCGACTTTTGGCGCGGGGACCGCATCGAAGTCATTACGTCCCATGAAGCCAAAGAGCATAATCACGCTGTGCTGGGGAGATGGCGCGCCCCTCTGCAAAAGTACGGGAACGCCAACTGTGGGCAGACATTCGAGGTTATTTCCGATCCAACGGAGGCCAAGAGGGTGAGTGCGTGTAGCCTCAGCATTGGAAGGCCTCCGACATGGTGGGTAGACGGCCCCGGAGGGCTTTCACGCATGGCTGTGTGCTAAGACCGTAGATAAGCCGCATCCCGGCCGCTATCGAAGTGAACAAATGGCTTGGCGGAAGCTGGCACCCGCATCGAGCCACAACTGCCCTGCTACGGCTCGCTCTATCGTCCACCATTGCGCAGTGCAGGCTCTACTCATGGACGTCAGTTCTCTCCTTTGAGCAGACGGATGGGCTCTGGAACGTCCACTGCGGGACGCGGGGCCGGGTGCGGGCACAGAGCGTTGTTCTTGCCACGAACGGATACACGAGGCACATGTTCCCCGACGACACAGACATCGGGTCACAGTAAGCTGCAAACAATGTCACACGAGCTCACAGCCAGCGTCCTTCCGTGGCGCCTCTCCGCTGGTCTCGTTACTACCCCGCTATCGTTCTCCGGCCCCGCAGCTCTCAAAACCACGATATCGGCTGAAGGGGGACCATACCTGAACAAGCCACACGTGGGTCTGGTCCTTGGTCCTTATGTGCCTACTATCCTGGAGCTGCTGGGCCGGACTCGATTCACAAAATGTTCGGGCCGCAGGTCGAGGACGACTCGTTCGTCTTCCCTCCCGTTCATGATTGTAAGTAGTAGGCTATGTGGGGACGATCTGATACTAATCCGCAAAAGGGATAGCAAACTACTGTAAAGACAACTTTGACACATGGGGCGCGGAGCAGGATGGAGAGGGTCTGTCGCGCGTATGGACGGGTATTCTGGGGTGGTCGGTTGACCATGTGCCGCTTGTCGGTGAGGTACCGGGCCGGTCCGGTCTATGGGTGGCTGCTGGGTACAACGGTGAGTGGCAGTGCATCTGTCTCTGTGCTGACGGCAGGAATGGGTATGGCGACGATTGTCAATATTATCCGCCACCTCGCACGAATCATGAACACAGGCGAGTGGGAAGGCATCCCGTCGTGTTTTAAGATCACAAGGGAACGCCTCGCGCGCGCGAAGAGCGCCAAGTCTATCGCGGAGCACTTTCAACCTCCGCCTCCAAAGACCAAAGCGAGGATGTAGATCTGGAGTCTAGAGCGGGAGACGGGGAAACCAGACGACCAACAGGAAAATGTTGGCATGAACAGGAGAAAAAGGTTGGCTTGGGAGGAAGCTAATCCTCTCTTGACGAGAGTGGGATTCGAACCCACGTCCGAAGACTGCGGAGGTTATTACACCTTAACACAGCGCCTTAGACCGCTCGGCCATCTCGCCGAGTACGATTTTTCGATCAGCGGGATCGACGGCTCCGGAATCTACACGGTTAGCGTGTTCTGTGATCTGTAGAATAGCTTGGGAGCGACCCTCGCTTGACCATCGACATGCACATCCATGGCGCCATTTAGCATGCTTCAGTGACGCAGGTGACGTCAGAAACAAGCCTCAACGCGACAACTAAGCCATGAGATAAGAAGGGGAGGTCCAATTGTTCTTGTTCTTGTTCTTGTTCTTGTTCTTGTTCTTGTTCTTGTTCTTGTTCTTGTTCTTGTTCTTGTTCTTGTTCTTGTTCTCCTTTCTTCTTCTGCTCACTATTGTCCCAATCGCACTACATCAACATGTCACAGCCGACTTGGAAGACCGTCCTGGAGATTGCCAAGGTACATGCCC
This sequence comes from Apiotrichum mycotoxinovorans, assembly GCA_013177335.1. NCBI lineage: Eukaryota > Fungi > Basidiomycota > Tremellomycetes > Trichosporonales > Trichosporonaceae > Apiotrichum > Apiotrichum mycotoxinovorans. The sequence goes on along the minus strand of CP053625.1, from coordinate 389,961 downwards.
CCTCCCCTTTTGGACTGCTTCAACTCTTCGCTCGCCTGGTCTTGTCCGAGTTCCTCTCTCTCGTCACGGTTCGCTAATGCACAGCTCCGCCGCTCCTACTACGCGCTCAAGCCCTCGTCCACGCTCTCGGACGCAGACCTCACCACGATCCTCAAGGAGGCCGTCAACAACAGCCCGACACCGTACAACAACCAGAGCACGCGTGCGGTCCTCGTCCTCGGGCAGAAGAACAAGGAGCTGTGGGAAGCACTTTGGGAGGCGCATCGGGGGTCGCTTTCTTCTCGTAGGTATGCGGGTGGGGACATGTGGGACCGGTGGAACCGGACTGGGGCGCAGTCGCGGCCGTGGGACAAGTGGGACGCCGAGAAGGACCGCGGTGGCATGGTGTGTGGTCAACGGGTAAACCAAGTGCACAGTTGGCTCGGCGTGTGGCGTTGATGACTGGGGATGGCTCGGGTGTGCGGCCATGTGGCGGATAAACCACACTGCCTCTGCGGAGATGGAATGGGCCAATGGTGATGCTGGGGCCCCGATTGTGCTGTCCTTGTCTCCTAGGATGTCAACTGTTCAAGAGGCTGCAAGCCGTGTCTACCCCAGCAGTGGCTTACCTGCCATTCCACGTTCTCCTTCTTGTGTAGTGGCCTCCTTACCCAGTCCTCATTGACTAACGACGTAGCCGAGCACGAAGCCGCCGCCCGCCAAAAGTTCGAATCGGCCTACATCCCCAGTTACGGCACGTACGTCTTCTTTGACGACCAAGACGTTGTCTCGCGCGTGCTGGCTGGCAAGCCCGGCATGGAGGGCGCGTTCACCGCCTGGGTCGGCAACGCAGCGGGCATGCTACAGTACGTTGTGTGGACTGCACTCGAGGCCGCGGGCATGGGAGCCTACCTCCAGCACCTGCCCCAAGTCTCGCCCGCCACGATCCCTGTTATCCAACAGCACCTCAAGACGCCTGCAAACTGGACAGTGTCGGCGCTGATTCCGTTCGGGGAGAAGGCGGCCGACGCCAAGGTTAGGGCTTATGAGGATATTGACACCAAGGTGCGCGTCGTTCAGTAGACGTAGAGGAATGTATCCAATGTGGAGCTGGTGCCACGTGTGGGCGGTTCAGATTAGAGAACCTTGTCTGTTTGGCTGATGACGGTGGAAAAATAGGTGAGTCTCGGAAAACGAGCCCCGTTACCATGTGTCTGAGTGTACCAAACGTGCTTCATGCCACGGTTGCCGACCGCGGAAAGGGTTACTTTGTGTTGCGTCTTCATCATTCTGCAACTCACTATCAAAAGGAATTACTGTATGACTGGTCGTCACGTCAGGCAATGGAGGCCCGTGTACAAGTAAGCTCTCATTGATGCGCAGAGCCATCCCTGCCCACTAACTATCAGGTCTGAGGTTCGCATTCCGAGTCGTCCACCAAGGTCAACCACACTATCCACCATTCGTCCCCCAAAATCTTCGAAAATCTCCAGAAGGCCCAACAGGGGCGTTCCGAGGTTGTAGCATCAGGAACCTCAGGTGAGCGCCTCTGGAGGGTCACCTCACGTGCAGGAGATATTGCATTCTCGATGCGTCCACTGGGCCACTCCATCTCGAGGGATGAAGTTTAGACCTCCAGGAATCGAGTCTAACGTTCTTTGCCCTGGACAAACTTGGAATGAGGGTTGTCACCGTGACTGTCATCGTAGTGCTAGTGGAGGCCGACGTCGACGTCCACACCATTCTGGGCAGGCTTGAAGCGCTCTCTCTATCAGAGGAGTGACTCTAATAATTGATATCAATGCTTCTTTCCCGATTGTTTTGTGTGAGAGATGCTTCGTGGCTCATGGTGCAAAGCTCGCCATCTGCCAATTGCTGCCAAGAACAGAAACAAGTGACGACAGTGGCGTTCTCCCGTTACCTGACAGACACTGCAGGGTCCCGTTTTCTTTTCATGTCACTGTTTATTTTAGTGTGGTGTCAGCTCATCATGTCAGGTGTCAGATCAACTTAGTGGGCTTTCGAAACATTCGGCCCAAGTCAATCGAGTGCTGCGGAGGCACAATACGGTATTATTTAGAACACACGACTGGTGATATGGGAATGACATTCAGTGTGTCGGGTCCGCTGGTGCTTCGGAGAGGATTATCGTGGGAAATGCTTTCCTTCCTTTTGGGGTCGCCAGCCAGGTGGCCCGCTCCGTATGCTTCTGGCGCCTTAACTAGCTGTCGTTTCCGGCGAATGCTGGATGGTCAGTTTTCAGTTTAGACGGCGCTGGTGCAGACAATGTAGGAACGAGGCAAGGTTGGTGAAAGGTTGCAGGAGGAGCTACAGGAGTGTAACTACGAAAGTGTAGCTAGTGTAGGACTGCAAGGGCATACGGACATTTGAACCTACTCGATTGCCCCTTCAGTCTTTACGCATCGGCTGACCTATGCACCCGTGGTCTGTGGCTCACGTGCCCCATTCATCGACCTGCGCGACCTGCAGCAGCCCATGCGCATGCCCTTCAGTCGCCGGAGCTTTTGATGCGCCAGTTCCACCTCGACGGCTCACTGACGAGGGTCTTCCAACCCGTGATTCAGCCGTAAAACCTCTTCTGCGGCGTTTCGTTGGCCATAGTGCGCTTCAAGACCCAGGGAATGGGGAAAGGATGACGGGTTAGATTGCGAACACACCAGGGGACCCACGCGCGCTATGCCGGCATTGTTCATGACCGAAGAGTGACATTCCATCCTCAGTCTTGAAGCCAGAAGTTCAGCACTTGCTTGGCCTGTGATCCTGTGAGTACTTCCCTTGAGTGTGGCCGCCTCCGTATGGGGTATGGGGTATGGGGTCCACTGTACCCTTCTTCTCCCTGCAGACTGTTGGAGCGCGCGGACGGGCATAAAACAGCGAGAAGCAAACGGACAGGGCATGTGCACTGGCGCACTGGCGCACTGGGTACTGCGGTACTGGGGCTCATATGTCCATGTGGTGCAACATCCATGCGTCAGAACCCTCCTTTTTGAAGCATCTCTTCTGTTCCAGGTTCAGTGACTGTCGGTCAGTTGCTGCGCTTCTCGTTGGTCTGAAACATCAACGGTTGGAGAATGAAGTGAACGAGCCTATTGAACTCTAACAGAAAAGCAGTCTTGGCCGTCCCATCTTGTCCTCCCTTCGTCCCCATTCAACATTGATTCGCGTCGCATTCTTGCTTTTTTTACTTGTAGCGTCTCGTCTGTTCGCATCGTCGTCCCGCGTTCTACTCTTTTGAAGGCCTCAAAGACATTGCAGTGTTCTAGCATCATCTGCCTCTTCTTCTTCGTCACATCTACCTGTATTGTCTTCACTTCTTCTATCTGGTAGAACCTATTGTGATAAATACCGCCACGACATACAATCAGCCCACACACACTTTATTTCTCTCTCGTGTCTCTTCACTTTAACCCTGCCGCCCTCCCACAACTCCAGCAACAATGTCGTTGGACGCCAAGACCTGCACCGCTTCGCACGACATTGCCAAGAGCTGCTGCTCGACGGTAAACGGCACCTGGTCCGAGAACATTGTGGCGTGCACCATTCCGATGATGGACAATGACACGTTCAAATACTGCGTCGGGAACGCAACCGGCGAGACCATTGCGTGCACGATCGACGGCACGTCCCCGAACGCGAGCACAGCGGCGGCGAACACTAACGCCACGAGCGCGGCGGCGTCGACACCTACGTCTGGGGTGCCCTGTCTGCGGATAGGACGTGCTGCCGCCTTGGCTGTCGCTGCAAGCGTTCTCGTCACTGCTCTTATGGGCACTACCGCTTGAGTGCGTGAATCTTGTATGGCCCACACTTGTTAGAGGGGGTTGCTCCGCCAGCCTGTCTCCGTTCCTTCGTGCCGAGCCCTGCCGGCGGGGATACTCAGCTCGTGCCTTGCCTGCATGCGCCCTCCGTTTGACCCATGGGACGCGCTGGCACGCATGGGTCGTCGAAACTGAAACCGTCGTAGAGTATGGCTGACTGACTGTAGGTGGCCCGTGAAGCGACATCACCACCGATCCCCGATGTGCCACCCCCCTTTGATTCTCTTTTCTCCGCAACGCATGCACAACGTGTGCGACTGTTGTCCTGCTTCACCCTCAATTCTTGGCAATTGGCAGCCCAGCGGCCGAGTGGCCGACAACCTGCCGAAACGCGATGCACGCTTGACACGCACATACTTCAAACACCACCTTTCAAACAATCTTCAAACACCACCGAGATCTGCAACCGAACCCGAACCGCAACTGAAGACAACGAGCCGAAGACGACCGATAGACCAAGACTTGCCGGCCCATTGATCTGATATTCCCTACCAACCCGAGCGCCTCTGTACCCCATCACCCCTTCTGATACCTTTCGCTAGAAAAGAGAAGCCGCTGCAGCGCTGCGGCTCTAACTCACACTCCTGCCACACACCCGGCCTGTTGCATATGGCAACCCCAGCTCAACTGTATAATGTGGATACACAGCAATAATCAATCAAGCCATCTTCGAAAGATCTACCCAATAGCGCTATGTACATACAATCAGGTTGCACTACAACACCACCTGTTGAGCTGGATAGCCACGCTCCTGAGTCGTCATTCACCGGTTGCTGTCCGCCTCCAACCTCGGCTCCAGACTGAGCACACGATAACACACTTACTCAGCTCCAGCAACCAGTAGATCTAATGATAAAGTGCTGCATGCTAAATACGATCCGAAAGTACAACCTAAAGAAAGCCCTGGTACCTTGCGCAGTTTACCCAAAGGCAACACGGGGCTCCTCCTCTGCGGGCTGTGTGGCGGGTGCAAGACCCAGGCGGTCGACCTCAGACTTGATGAGGCCACCAATGTCACCGATGGTCGGTGCCATGATGAACCCGGCATCAGCGAGGGCCTGGCGCTTGGCGGCAGTGGTCTCGTTAGCGTCCCACCAGACAGCGCCGGCGTGGCCGTAGACCTTCCCGCGCTCGGCGGCGGCACCGGCCACGAACCCAACGACCGGCTTGGGGTTGGGGTTATTTGCGCGGTAGGACGCGTAGTACGCTGCGGCCTCCTCCTCCATCTGGCCGCCGATCTCGCCTACCACACAGACAATCTTGGTGAGGGGGTCCTCGAGGAGTACCTTGAGGGCCTCCCATGAGCGGGTGCCAGGGAAGGGGTCGCCTCCGAGACCGAAGACTGCAGACTGTCCGAGTCCGAGCGTTGTTGTCTGCTGAGCGAGGTCGTACGAGATGGTTCCCGAACGCGAAATGAGACCGACGATTCCGGGCGAGTGTACGCGCAGAGGCTGGATACCGAGCTTGATGCGCTGGTGGGGGAAGATGGCACCTGGGCAGTTGGCGCCAATGACACGCGTCTTGCTCTGCGAGCGGAGGGCAGCCTGAACACGGAGCTGGTCAAACTGGGGAACGCCCTCGGCGTACGAAACGACGAGAGGGATCTCAGCCTCGATACACTCGATAATGCTGTCGGCAGCCGCGGATGGAGGCGCAAAGACCGAGGCGATACGGGGACGCAGAGCGTTCACGGCCTCCTGCACACCGCCGAACACTGGCTTGCCGAGGAACTCCTGGCCGCCCTTCTTGGGTGCGCTGGCGCCGACAATGTTGGTGCCGTAGTTGTACGCAACCGTAGAGTTGGACTGGGCGGCCTTGCCGAGGCCCACGACAAGGACGGGGTCGCCCTCGGTAACCTTGAGGTTGTCGATCGTCTGCTCGTACTGACCATCCCGAGAGAAGACGACGGGAGTGGTAGGCGGGAGCGCATCCTGCTTGGCTGCGGGGACCTTGCCCTTCTTGGCGGATGCGGCGTTGGCGAGCTCGACAGCACGAGCAGACGCCTTCTTCATGTCGGGAATGTACTCGATCTCCGGAACAGCGGCCTTCTCGAGCTACAGGTGTCAGGTATTGTACATGGTGATTTACCGTTCACTCACGATCTCACGAGCCTCCTCCTCGCCAGTACCGCGGAGACGCATGACGATGGGGGGAATCTTGCCTCCCTTGGCCTTGAGGTCGTTGATGTGCTTGACCGCCTCCTCAGCAATGAGGTCCATCTTCGTGAGACCGCCAAACGAGTTCACGAAAATGACGTCGGCGTCCTTGTCGGAAAGGACAATGTCCATGGCAGCGTGGACGTTGGCGATCGTGGCACCACCACCACCGTCGAGAAAGTTGGCGGGCTGCGAGAGGAAATCAGTCTATGCCCCGCCATTGCATGCATGTTGTGCTCTAGACTTACACGTCCGCCAGCAGCCGCAAGAGCATCCATGGTGCTCATGGCGATACCAGCACCGTAGCCGTAGCAGGCAATGTTGCCATCTGCCTTGTGGTAGAAGAGCTTGCCGGCCTCGGCCTTGTCTTCGAGAGGGTGGGCAGGCTTGCCGAGAGCCCGGATTTCGGGCCTACCGGGAAGTGTGAAGTCGTCAACGATCGTGACAAGGTCCGAGCTGCGTAAAGTGTCAGCCTCGTGTTTACTGTGGCGTCTGTATGCATAGCAGGTGACCGCCTGGGTGATATTTTTATCAATAGACGCCGAAAACCGACCCCCTATCACCCTCCACATCCCTGCATCGCATCTACACATCACATCTCCCATCTCGCAGAAACACTCACATGGACTTGCCGTCACCGCTCAGCGTACCCGTGACGCGAACGACGCCGTTCTCGCGCCATGCCTTCCAGATTCCCGCGAGAACCTGGCGGGCATTCTCGTGGGCAGAGGGCGCGACGCCGATCGACGAGAGCCACGGATCAACCTCAGCCGCGGGGGGAAGCGAGCCGTCGTTGACGTTAAGCTTGAGCACCTTGCCGTCCGACTCGATAGTAGGTGCGTGGTGCACGCGCGATGCGATAAGCTTGATAGGGACGCCTACAGATGTCGTCGCCTTGGTCGCGCCAGCGGGGAGGTACTGAGAATGAGTCACTGTTCGCTTGCTCGCTGCCCACCACCAGCGACATCTTGGACGCACCTTTGAGAGCAGCTCGGCCGCGCCTTGAGGCTGCAAATGAAGGTGTCGGCGCGCCTGGCGCTGCGCGACGCGCGATGTCCGCTGCAGTGTTCTGAGCCCGAGCATTGTGGGATCGATGTAAGGTCTAGTGAAGATATCAGGTCGATATCAATGTCAATGTCGAAAGTCCAAGTCCAAGATGTCGTTCAGGCGAATTGTTTTTGTATGAATATCGGGTAGTCGTGGTCTGATGACTGTTGGCCGCAGTGATAGCGGTATAGTACACAACTGTCCCCAAGTTGTGATTGTGCGGACTTGCCGAATGCCGCACTCCGAGGATAGTCATCACCGCCAAGGTACGCTAGGCCACGGCCGTCACATGGGCGCTATAGGACATGGCCGAACCGCACCGAGAGCCGTAATCGGGTGACGACCAAAAAAGGGCCTGGAATCAAGTTTCCGAACCCCGTACAGTGTGTTAACCTTGACTTTTAACCGCCAATTTCTCGGACTCGGAGTGCTCGGGACTGCCTCGGAGACTCTCGCACCTCCGATACATGCACCTCGCGACGACGATTTAAGAACGACTAGCTCGGCCGACTAATCTCTAATCTCCTGGCCGCCCGTCTCCGTCAATAATGCATCTCATCGGGAGATCGATCTTGGATCACCCAGCTGCGATATCCGTTGCAGCTGGAGCACGTGTCAGCCACACGGCATCGCGGCATCGCGGCATCGGACCGTGCCCCCGACGGCCGTGGGCCGTACCGATTTGCGGCACGCGGCCGGTACGGACAGCTGATATCTGATCCTACCTAACCCCATCTCGTCTTCTTAAACTTGTAAAGGATGTTCGGAATCTCCCTTCGATTCCAGTAGTGTCCCGATGTCCCCCATGGATGCGTGATGGGAACTGGAGACCGGAGAGACATTCGGGGGGTGGCAGGAAAAACAGATACCGGCAAGGAGGAAAACAACAACGCACAAGTGACTAGCATGGGCGGTGTGTCGTACTTACACAGCTTACCCTGCCACCGCTATTGAAAAGGCCAATAGGTAAACTTGGGCACATTTGCTTCCATCCCCACAATCTTGATCTCATTCTCATCGATTGTCTTGAGTGCTTGGTGGGTTTGCGGATGGCACCTTGAACAAGTCATCGGACACGAGGATTGAGGAGATGACGGTGAGCCCGGCATTCCGTCCGGCTCGTGTTCTTCATTGCACACCTACCACTGACACATGACGAGAAGGTGAAGTGTCACCTCTGTTCGTTTCCATTCTTCAGACGCAATACACGACCATCCTTCAGACGCAATACACGACCATCCTTCAGACGCAATACACGACCATCCTTCAGACGCAATACACCCATCACTGAACGCTTCTCGCCACATGCAACTGACGACTCTGCCATCAATTGTCGCAAGAAGGTTGGGAGCAACTGGCGCTTCACTGACATCGACACGCGTCGACTGCTTGGCAACCTTGCGGAGTGTAGGACACTACACCATGACACTGCCGCCGTTATCAGCCAACATCCGCGCGTCCATGTGAGGCGTGAGGCCATGTTCCTCAGAACACTCCCACTGTTATTGTTACCACCTGTTCACCACTTCATCATACCCCAATACTAAGCTATGAGACTTACTCACTGATAAGCTCTTGCGATTGCTTTTCAGCAGCCGTCGTTGGTTAAGGCTTGCCATGTCGGCGGCGGGGAGTAGATCTCGTTATACACAGTATTGAAGGCAGGCAATGTCGATTCGCAACGAGGATGTGGACGTTGGAGAGCAGACCCACAGTGGCGGGGGGTAGGGGAAGGGGTAGAGCCAGCTGCGTCGTGACCCGCAACTCATTCTCTCGGAGATACGTGCGCCGCAATCGTCAGAGTGTGACCCTCAGAATGCCACCCCGAATGGCACAAGTGTCGCCCAGCGTCGCGAACGTGTCACCCAGAATCGCAAAGCGTCACCCAACGTTGCGAGATTGTCACCGATGTTGTAGATCGCTCGTGCGTTCTTTGCCTCGTTCGCTCCCTCGATCGTTGGCTTCCACCACCAGCCCCCCTCAACCTTCAGTTTTGCAGGTAGTCTCCTTTATGCTCTACTCTATTCATTGAACGTCGTCTTTAACAACCCAAGATTGCAAAAGTGACATTCAAAGTCGCGCGCGTGTCACCCAATATTGTGCAAGTGGCACCTACGACCGCTCATCTGCCACTTCAACACGTTTCTCACCATGTCCACATCGACCTCCAAAGCGTTGAGTGGGAAGGATTTCCTTCCCGCATTTACATTCCAACATGTATCTGTATCTCACCAATACATTAACATATACAAATCCTTTTTGATATATGCAACTAGTGACATTACTCCTTTACCCTGATAGCGAAACAAGGAAGCGCATCTAGAGTTAAAGAAGTGCAGTGAGTTTCTCAACAATGTGGTGTGTTTTCGACATTCTGGGGCTACGGATCGTGCCGGAAAATGTAGCGAGCCACGGCGGTGATGACAGCAAGCAGGCTCGAGAGCCAGGATGACTCACACTTCTGAAATCCCGTGTGGATGTATCCGATGCTGTTGGATGGCGCCGGGCAGGTTCTGCATCTAGGCTTATCGGAAATCAGAGAAAATCCAGCGCTGGAGAGTCGGGTAGAGTATTGTAAAGTGGCATCCCTAATCGCTAAGTAGCACCGAAAATTTCCAAAGTAACACCGACAACGGCTGAAATGTCTGTGGGGATCTGTCAGCGTGGCGCCAGGCAGTTGCAGATCGCGTTGTGAAGCAAGAGGAGGACCTTACTGAGAGATCATGGTAGAGACCTTTTATCGATGTAGAATTGGTGGCAGAACTAGGTGACGGCAAACGGACAAAATATGTCTTCGCTAGTATATCGGTTAGTATAATCGCCTCTCAAGAGAGAGCCTTCCAATTGGGAAGATCGCGATAGAGCAGGGTTCGACTCCCTGGCGGAGAAGTAGCTCTAAGAAGCTATCTTTTTGAACTAGGACGCGATTGATACATGTAGTTCAAGACGACTTCTGAACCTGCAACTGATTTCTGTCTGCGCTGTGCAAGGTCGCAAGGTATGCAGGGCTGCGCAGATAGTAATTGATCGCCTCCCGCCCTGCCAAGGATCGTCGTCTGTTCCTGGCCACAGTGTATTCACGTAAGAACTTTACGTCTCCCAATTGGACGCCTACGTGATGTGGCAGCTTAGGGCTTGTTAGATGATAGGATAAGGGGCCTGGCCAAGGCACAGGATTGCCAAGTCTACACTCTCTTACCCTGTCAAAGGACTGGCACGGCTCCAACTGAGTTCGAAGACGATCAATCCGCGGCAGGATCGGCAGGAGCAGGCGTTTATCGATGCCTTCTTAGTTCAGTGGCTAGAATTTTCCACTAGTAGTGTCTCCCGAAGCGAAGAACTTGCTATGGAAAGGTCACCCGTTCGATTCGGGTAGAAGGCAGGGAGCGCCGACAGCAGTCCGCTCAATACTTTTTGCCCTCCTCTCCGAACTCCCAGCTTCGGCTTGCAGGTTGATCCTGGACAGACACAATGCTGCGTCGGCAAGCTCGGCACCCACTCGCGTTCGTCGCGTTCGGCGACCGACCTCTAACGAGACTACGGGCAGAACAATGGTTTCAGCTGGCTAGCGAAGCGCTGTTTCCGGAATGTTAGGAGGTGAGCCCGACGGCCGTGTTCTCAGCTGCATCTCGCTAATGGCCAAGGTGACCATCATCACGAAGTGAGGATTACGAGCAGCGGCGATAGGGAGGGCGAAAAGCGGCGCCACAGGTGACATACCCTTGCTGGTGTCCCATAATAGCTAAGCGATATCCATGAGTAGCTGGACCACATGTGCACAAAAGGAATGGTACGAGGTAACTTGGTTCATGACGATACAAGTTGACGGCCACTTACGACCGGTTCACCAGCGCTTGTCCTTGGACCTCACATGGCCTAACACACCACGGCGGTGCCCGTGCCAAGACAATCTCGTATCTCGGTGTCTAAGCGATTGGTGCACATCGGTGAATGCCTACTGCGGACCAGGGGGGTAATAGGACACACATCGTCCCGCGGATATCGCGGCCGAGAGCGCGTCCCTCCAGTTGCAGAGCATGCAACACCTGAGGCTATGTGACTTTGTCCAGCACTTGGTTGGTCAGCATCGCCAAGCTGCGGGCTCGGGCACCGGTGTCAGCGGCCGCCTGACTGCGTTCTGCACGCGATCTTCTCAGCTGTTGACTCCGAGTGTGTAAGTATATAACTGACCTGACAAGCTCGTCACGTTCGCCTCGCCCGTCAAGGTGAGTATTGTATTCTGCGACTACTGTGTTCCGGTACTCAGTTTTGGGAGCCTTTTAGGCGACGGAACCTGCACAATATATCAACTCGACGACATGACACCATACATCCCACCCACAATCATCGAGTTACACTACGCTGTTGACACGAGGCAGTTCAATGACATATGAAGCTGTGTTCCCAGTCCTCTCCTCCACACTAATCTCTTCCGTTGTAGCACCTTAACATAAACAGTGATCGTCGCCCTCGATGCTGCCCACCCGGCTCTGTATCACGTCTTCGTCGCGACGCATCCTCATTGCCCCAAGCTTTCAGATAGTCCACGTCGTCTCCATGGTGGCGCCCGTGGACTTGGTGGAGGGTAACCCCAAACCATTCATTGTTCTCACCATCATCAATGGCGAGCGACAGTGTAAATGGTGCCATATAATCAATCTTCACCGCGGTTGTACACGATTCGACCGTCCGGAATGATGTAACCGGAGGCGGTGAATGTGGCGGGTGGAGAACGTGGAGTCGGCATTCGGACTTGTGCCACTGACATTTTTCGCTTCCTTAACCCTTTGAGACTTTCGGCGAAAGCTGCCTCGCAATCCGAGACCAAAACAATGTAATTGATGATAGATTACAGTTACCCTTACCTCTGGGAACAGGACGCAGACCGCTGGCACAGTTCCGAGTCCTGAATCATCCATGGCTTGACAGGGCACGCAGCCTCTTACGCAATTACGCACAAGCAATGTGGTAGGGGCAGATCGAGCAAGGGACTCCGCGTCAAGATCGCGTCTATATCCAGTGACTGGGCATGGCTGTTGACCCAACTGGTGAGCTCGGTATGTGCAGGACCTGGAACAACGGAATTCTGGGCTCCAGCGGACTGAACGTGCAGCATTCCATCACCCCAACGTGATGTTGATAGCGGCATCCTCCACTCTCGATTCAACCAATCACGGCGTAGTGAATTGCCGCTGTGGCCCGCGTATACGTCGGAAGTGGTTTGCCCTTGCGGGTAAACCTCCACCGCGCGGGATGTGGAGCATTTCTAACAGAGTACATCCCCTGTTGCTGGGCAACTTCGCCCACAGTCGCATACGGTCGTCTAAAGTGTCCCTCAACGCCTTTACGCCGTCTGTCCCGCGGCATATTGGAGTTGGATATTGGTATTTGAGTTGGATATTGGTATTTGAGTTGGATATTGGGAAGTTTGTGTACGGTGAAACGTCAGCGTTTTGACAAACAGACACCCAACCTTTTCATGTGACGATGAACCAAACGGCGGAGGCTTTCGGTTTTCGTTACCCTTGCAACAAGCGTGGGCGGGTCGCTCAATTCATGAAGGGCGACGAAAACGATGGAGGAGGTGCGAGGGATGGTGCAGATAACTGCTATGTCGTCACATCGTTCCACGACTGAGACCTATACGCAGTCATACGAGGTCCTCGTCGTACTCAATGACAAGGTGGGTCTTGGCAGCCCACCTTCGCACTGCGCACTTAATTACTTAGCCAGAAGAACCAGGCGATAAGGCTTCGGTGACCGAAAGGGACACCCTGGCTCTTCTAATGGTGCCGATGGTATCTCACTTCTGCTTGGTTCTTCCATCCTGCACATTCGATCAACGACAGCAATGTCTCGGTTCCCCACATACTATCTTTCAGCCACACCCCACAAGACAAGAACGATCCTGAGAGGCCCCGCAGTTTCCGGAATCTCCACACGGAACTTGCGGTTGCCAAGACAATCTCCTCAGGGTTGAGGCGAGCACGCGACGGTGGATAGGCAGCGGTAAATGGTGGCTATGGGAATTATAGGCTTGGACAAGGGCACAAAGCCAGAGGAAAAGAAACAACACTGGCATAACGTCACAGTTACCCCTCAATGTCGGCATCCATGTTCAACACCGACTATTTGGAAAACAAGTGGCGGCGATCGCCACGTCTGGGCACAACATGTGAGGCTGACGAAGGCCCAGACTTCCGGTTATCGGTGCGCTTAGCTTTGTCTGCTCCAACATGCCTCTCAACACAGACCTCGCTTCGTGAACCCTTGCACGGTGCGCACGGTCTTGCCATTTGTGAAAGGAGTCTCAGTATGTGCTCGTCTCCACGAACAATAGCATCCCCACATACTGTACACTGGCCGGTCGTGGACGGGTCTGTGATAACCGTGAGGCAAGTGGTCCCCAGATGATACCCGATGTACTGCGGGATGGACAGCTGAAAGCAAGAGCCCAGCGCGGGTGGGCCGTGTCCGCCTTCCGTTCTCTTGCGGCTCTGCTTCCGCCGCACGAGCTATCAGATGTCGAGGGTTGCGGAAATCGGCAATCACAATCTCCGGGCGGTGTGCGCCCTCAATGTGGCGACCGACTGCCGCGGCCTCTAAACGACATCCTCTGGCGTTGTGCCTCGTTTACCCCACACTCCCAGAAGCCCACTCCTTTACAGTTTTTCTGTTCCCCGGATGCTGGTATGGGGAAATTCCTGAAATGGACCCGGGGCCCACGGCGGCCAAGCATCCGTAGTTCGGTAGATGGTCTCGTCTTCGTCGGGCAATACGCAACACGTACCACAACGGCATCGAAACATTGCTGCCGTGGGCGTTCGTCACAACAGGACTCCACTCCCGCTTTTCTGCTTTCTCCTGCTCCCCGAGCATAAATACTCTTCAATGTACTTCTTGAGAACCACCACGACCCACGAGCAGAGCTCACCGCCACCTTCTCCTTTGCAAGACCACTATGACCGACCGCACCCCCACACCAGACAGGGAGAAGCACGAGCTTCACCATGCTGAGAACTACGATCACAAGGCTCACGACGTCGAGGGCTTCCACCCTTCGCACGAGCACATGAAGAACATCGACTACGGCTTTGACCCGCACCACGTCAAGCGGATTGTCCGCAAGATCGACATTCGTCTAATCCCCATTCTTTCCGCCATGTACTGTATCTCCCTCATTGACCGTACGAACCTTTCGCTTGCCCGTGCTGCCAACCATGTCGCTATGGACCATACCCTCAAGCTTGACGTTGGGCAGCGCTACTCCATCGCCACCCTCATCTTCTTCATTCCTTACATCATCCTTGAGATTCCCGTGAGTCCTCGCCTGACCATTCGATCGCGACTGGGTTGTATTTTCTTCTGCTGACCCTCATAGTCCCAGATTGGTCTGCGCAAGTTCGGGGCCCGGTGGTGGCTCGGCACTAGTGTGCTGCTTTGGGGTGGCGTCATGATTGCCATGGGCTTCGTCAAGACCTGGAACCAGCTCGCCGCCGTCCGTGCGATTCTCGGAATGTTTGAGGCCACTCTGTTCCCTGGTGCCGCCTACCTGATTGCATGCTGGTACCCTCGCAAGCAGATGGCTACCCGCAACACCACCTTCTACGTCATTTCTATTGTCATTTCCGGTCTTTCTTCCACTCTCGCCTACGGTCTGGGCACGCTCCATGGACGCCGTGGCCTCCAAGGCGTGAGTTTCTTGGCAGGTTTACAACATCTAACAGTTTTCAGTGGCAGTGGATCTTCGTCATTGAGGGTGCCATCACCTGCTGCATCGGACTCCTCGGTTACGTCCTAATTACCGACTTCCCCGACAGGGCCAAGTTCCTCACTGAGGAGGAGCGCGAGATTGTGGTCACGCGTATCGACCGTGACCGCGGAGATGCCGAAGTCGACCCCATGACCTGGAAGAAGTTTGTCAACTACATTTCCCAGCCCCGCCTCTGGCTCTACGGCTACATGTTCGGATCCTCGACTCTCGGCTCCTACTCCCTTGCCTACTTCCTTCCTTCGATTCTGGCTACCATGGGCTTCACCAACATCCAGGCTCAGCTTCTCGTGGCCCCCCCTTACGTCTGGGCTGCCATCCCCGCTCTCTCTACGGCCTACCTCGCCGACCGCGTTAAGAACTTCCGTGCCGGCGCCATCACCTTCAACGCGCTCTGCCTGATCGTCGGCACTTGCATGTACTCGCAGCTCGACGTCCACAAGAAGGCTGCCCGCTACGCCGGCATTTTCCTCGCGATCGGCGGCTGCAACTCCAATGTGCCCCTCATCATCTCCTGGGCTCAGACTTCCATCCGTTCGCAGTCGAAGCGCGGTTTCACCTCGGCTCTCATCGTCGCCTGGGGCGGTATTGGTGGTATTTTGGCCAGTGTCGCGTTCCAGCAGAAGGAGCAGAAGAAGGGCTACCCTACCGGTGTCTACCTCACGCTCGCAATGAACGCCGTCGTCGTCATCTCCTGTTTCTGTCTCAACAGGTACTATGCCTGGCAGAACAAGAAGGCCGACCGCGGCGAGGTTGTCCTCGAGGGCGACGTGCACTTCCGCTACCAGGGTTAAGAGAGGGGTGTGTTTTGGGTATCTAGAGCGAGTGTACGAAGCGTTGTGATCAATAGGATAGGGTAGTACGGCAGCAGCATTAAACATGAAGTCCTCTTGTCAATTGTGTAATTGTGCGCCACGCGCCACATGGCGATCACACTGATCTCTTGAATAGGCATGCGAGCATGCGAAATAACGAAAAGGACACTTGAGTCACTGGGTGATAGGCATGATAGGAAGTGTAGGGAAAGGTAGGTATGCGAGCTTCAAGGGTTTGATGACGTCATATTGCTGGGTGTCTGCATGTACCACACGTGTTTATCTCGTGAGCACGGGAAATGCTTTGCGCTTTCTCGATGGCCTCAATTCCTGAGCTTCACCGATGGTGCTTACGTCACTTCCCTGCGTGAATTGATCGCAACGTCTTGCCCACAATTCTGGACTTGGAGTCACTTGACGGTCGACCAAACGGTCACCATGTCAGGTGCATGAAGACAGACGGAAGTTGCCCGCTGCCACTGCGGACCGATGGCCGGCCCGGCGACACAAACCTTGCGGCTCGGTCACTGGATCGCTGAGGACGTGGTGTTGCCCGTGTCCCTCCGGGGCCTAACCGCACAGACCTCGGTTGTGCCAGCTGTGCATATTGCGCTATTGCTGCTCACAAGCACGGGATACATGTGGCTATCTGTCGCTGCGTACGACCTCTGAACAGACACGTCGTGGCCTCTCGCGCATTGTCTCAACATGCTGGGTACGGGCGATCCTGCCGAGGACAGTTGGAAATAACTTGCTGAGAGATTGCCCAATTCACATGGATGGAAGGTAGGAGCTCCTGACTGCGTGGGTACATAATCGTCATGTGTCAAGGGACTCTGCTCTCTACGGTACTCGACGGCACTGTAAACATGTGACCAGTGACCCGCAGTTCGCGCAGTTGCCTTGGCGCTCCGTCGGGTCTCGGCGACGGGATGCCACCTCCGAAACCCGTTTCTCCGGCGATCAAGTTATTAACCTCAGGGGATTGGGACTTTGGAGCGCTGCTCAACACGTGGTTCGCGCGCTAGTCGTATAGCCGTATCCACGATGTGATACATCCTTGTTGATCATTGTTGAACAGCGGGGGGCAACACCGTCCGAAGATCTACCGAGGAAATAGTCGTTGGAGACGAGGACGCTGAATTGTCCACGTGCGTCGTCGTCCAACCAGGGCAAACGAGTACCCTTGACCGTGCGTCGGTTTTTCGAGTCCGATATTCAACGATACTGTCCTACAACATGACGGGGGACGGAGGAGGCTCGGCCTTTGCCTCGCAGACCGTGGACCGTTTGTTAGAAAGCGAACTGAGATATTGATGACGCATTGATGCTCAGAGCCAAGTTAGCCGTAGTCCACGAATCGCCGATTACCGTGTGCGCGGATAGCCACAGAAGCAACTGGTTCCCGCCTGCCCATCCTGCCAATCGAGTTTGTGGGCTAGGGGGTTAGTTGATCAGCGGTTCTTGGGAGCAGGAGTACAGCGTCGAGCGGTCACGAGGTCCCTTTACTCATCCATACGTTCTTGAATGGTGATGCCACCATGCTCTCTTTTAGCAGTGTGGTGACAGTTTTTGGCTGTCCTCTTGACATTGTCTGCCAACAAGAGCTTCGCTGTCAGTGTTGTTATCCTTGCACATACTAACCAAGCTAGACGCCCGAAACTGCCGAGGACGATGCCATTGCACTACACTATGTGCATACTGTTGCTGACCTTGTGCCAGATGTTACGCTCTTGGCCCCTGTGCCACATTCGCTATTTGATCGGCAATTTTTATACACTTTCTCTCTGCATCGTGCTTTCTCTCATCGCGACACGTCTATGGCGGTATATAGGTGTTGGTGCCTCGGGTTAGAGAGCAAACCAGTTTCAGGACACCCAACAGAGACGAGCAAGATCCATCGAGCGAGCTCAGTGCGTATCACAAACTGCTTGGCCACAACTCACGGCCCCGCGTCCTGGCGTTCTTGTCCGCCCCACCCGTTCCTGTCTGCCCCTCGGGTCGTATTTCAAGCTGTGCTTCGATATACAAGTTACCTCGAACCCCGGCTTATTTTGCGACTCCGACGTGGCTTCTGTCCTACTCCTATATATCAAGGAGATCGATCAAACAAAGAACGAAAAGTGTGGTTGCTGCCTAAAAATGGTCTGTGCCACACTCGACCCGGTGGATCGCCTAAGCCTCCGGATGTGATCGCTGATTTTTGCTATTGTGGCATGTGGCAATTGAAGAAGGGGTGCTGGGGTTACAACTGACCGGATGGGATCAGCTTCAACCCCCAGTCACACCTTTCCGGGCTTGGAAACAACAAAAAACGCCTTAAGAGACTGCTAAAGTTGTTACAAAAGGCCACGAGGGGGATCGAACCCGTGATCTCTTTAGTGTGGGCATGGGTTGGCACCCCAGCGGGCCCTTTTTTGGATATTAAAGGGGGCACGGGATAAATTTTACTCAATCGTAGTCACGTAGTCACGTAGTCAGACATTTGGCCACGCGACCGATCCTGCTTTCTTATTGTGGCACGTGATCGCGAGTGGCTGACGTTATTGTCTCTCAATGCGGTTGATGGTGTGCACAAGATTGTGAGCTGCTGTATGTACAGCTCGATCAATGTTGTGAAACTGGGAAGGTGATAGCCTGTGATAATTCTGCACCAGCACATCGATGGTGCAGTGGTCAGGTTGTGCGCTCTACTCGTGAAGTCGTGTCGCAAGATGAATTGCTGGATCGTCGTCGAAGAATCCCCGATGGACGCAATCATTGGCACACTGCGGCTAGAAGTTCAGTGCCCCAGTGGAAAAGACTCCGAACTGAAACTACCCGATTCGGTGATCGAGGCCCGGTTTGGTCGTTGAGGTACCATGGGAAGGGGCACGATGTCGTCACAGCAACCTTGAGTGGTGTCCCCCAGTTGCTGCTTCTGGCTGCTGGAGACGTCGAGCATTCGTAACATGGACCTTTTGAGTTGACCCCGAGCGGGCCAGCTGGAATCCGACGCTGTAATAATACGACGACGACGTGACAACGGACGGGTCTCCCGCATGGCTGGCAGCGCAGCCCGGCAGCGAAGGCTGATGGCCCTGGGCATCCGATGCCCCGTCGGTGTCTGCTGTCAAACGCAGTCCTATCGTTCCACTGCTGACTCGGAGCACTTACCAGGGACGGAGGCACGGCGTGACCATTTTTTTTTTCTTCTGCAGCTCCTTCTCGTGATTTTGGGATCTCGTCGTCGACCACCCAATTAGGCACCACTGACGTGCTCGCCGAAGGCGCATGGTCAAACCTTGTCTTTCGGGCTGGCTTTATCCAGTCCAATGTCGAGCGATGGGCATAGAAAGATGCTCGCTTACAACTTGACGTTGTCGATTCCCTATTGTCGTTGTTCATGTCTCTATAATTTACTAAAGTTCACTAAACCTGTGGCCGGTTCGTTGTCTTCCATCACCTCGTTAGTCGACAGTGCCGGCCGGTGTTATGGCGGATGAAGACGCTTCTTTCAACCTACCACAAAAGAAACTCGACACGTCTATCTTGATACACCTATAATGTGGCTCGGGTCAGTGCTCCTGGTCGCAGGAGTGGCGAGCGCCATCAAACCCTTTGTGATCGACCCCCCGACACTTGTCTCATGTCAGAAGACGCGTTTGACATGGTCTGGCGGTGAGGGTCCCTACCAAATGTGAGTCACTTCCCTGGAAATGCTATTTCATTTCAACAGTGTGTTTAATTTGTCTTACACCCTCACAGTACAGTGAGCCCACAGACGGCAAACAGCACACAGTCGACATATGTGCAGCGCATCACGACGACGAGCAAACTTAGCGTCGAGTGGACGGTGAACGTGCCGGCGGGCACGATCCTGACATTTTTTGGCATGTGCGGAGGCGAGACGAGCGTAGGGTACAACCGGCAGACGCGGCTAGACAGAGTCGAGGTGTTCCTGAACCCGGAGAGTAACGACACTTGCATCGATAAGCAGGCGCCGCGCGCCATTGTGCAGCCGCGGATTGTGCCTAGTCCCAAGCGGAAGACGGGTACCATTGTCGGGGCGACGGTCGGCAGTGTCTGCGGCGTCGTCATCATTGCCGGTGTGCTGCTGTGGTGGATGGGCTGCTGCCGACGGCGGGAGCGCAGGCTCGCGATTCGGAAAGCGGCCATCTCCAAGCCCCATGAGATCGATCAGCAGGAACTGGGCAGAGCGGGTGTGGTCCACCCGGCGACCCAGTTTCTGCACGTCGAAACGAGATCTGCTCCCTCGCCTCCCGTGTCCACGCCAGTTCTCACCCCGGCATCCTCGACCCATCTCACGACATCGCTCGCGCCTCCCCCGCTCCCGTCTCCCGTGGCCACCTCACCGATTAGCGTCCACTCTTCTGCATCACCAACCCACGACACCCATGACACACATGATCAGCCGCCAAGCTACTGCTCATCGGAGCAGCAGAAGCGGAACAGGTACTCTGTTCCTGACCGTCTATGGCTTCAAACAAATTCGCTGACCAACGTCACCCTCGCCAACCAGTCACTCGCCACGTTCTCGCAGCCCAACCTGAACATGAACCCCCACAGGCTCAGTGCGCAGACTCTCCCCGAGTCGCGGAGCGCAACGCGTTCCCCGCAGTCTGCAAACAGGAACGTCTTCCGCGACGACGACGACTGCGACGAGGACGACCACCTCAGCCCTTTCAGCACCAACTTCCTCCACGGGCCGCCGATCCTAGACGATGTAGCTGTCCCGACACTGAGCAAGCTCGCGCCGCCGAGTCCCAGCGCACAAATCTTCTCGAGTATCAGCACTCTACCTTCTCCGGACAACGTACCCAGTCCGACGAACGAGAGCCGCAAGTGGAAGAGACTGAGCGCTTTGAGCATGACGTCTGTCAAGAGCACTCGGGAGTAGATTAGATCCTCAACATATATAATACTAATGCGTGTACCACTAGATGGATCTTGTTTGTGGTTTTGTGGGTCGCAACGGAG
Organism: Apiotrichum mycotoxinovorans; assembly: GCA_013177335.1. Lineage (NCBI taxonomy): Eukaryota > Fungi > Basidiomycota > Tremellomycetes > Trichosporonales > Trichosporonaceae > Apiotrichum > Apiotrichum mycotoxinovorans. The sequence goes on along the minus strand of CP053625.1, from coordinate 369,374 downwards.
TCTGCTTACGTGCTCCACATGTATACATTTCGACCAACATGGAGATCAGCTACAGCTGTCGACAACCGTGGCTCGCCAGGAGAGCTACTGACCCCGCCCCTCTGGGCAGGATTATATTTGATCTCTATGACTCTCTTCTACTCATTTCTGGTCATTACAGACTTTCGTTTGGGGTTGATCCCCCCTCCTAATGATTATGCTCGTTACGCTCATTACGCTCATTAGCTTCGTTCACCGTGGCCGTATACCGTCGCTACCGGCTCCCCAAGGTCGAGGCGTCCGCGAACTGCTCCATAGGATGGAAGTTGTCCAACTCGTCGTCCCTTTCCTTGGTTGAGAACGTGTGGATTGTCATGCCACCTAGAGCGGCGTGTTTTTCCGGGGCTGGGGTCTGGCCCGTAGGATTGACGCAAGGCTGGGAGGGAATGCTGGCCATGGCCGAGGTCGAGTGTTGCATCACAGTCGGGAGGAATCCCTCAGCGCTCCCGACGGGTGTTGGAAAGGGCGTACTCGTCGCTGGCGCGGTGACACTGCGTGTACGGACGCCGAACTCCGTGACCGTGCGACTTCGCATATCCTCCATGTCGTTCACTACCCGCATGGCGCGCCCCGCTCCACCCACTGCTCGTTCGCGTTCTTCTTTCGTTTGCCCGACACCGATATCGAGTAGTGACTCGTCGAACACGAACACGCGGTCGAGAAGGACGCTGAAGTCTTGGTCCTCAAGGCCTAGATTCGCGCGATAGCCGTTGCTATCGACCGGAAATGACCCCACTGAGCGGTGGTTGAGCGAGCCAAAGTCTCCCGACGAGGACACGAATGAGCGAAGGCCGAACGTGTCGCTGGTATATTCGGACCCCAAAATTGAACGCGCCTCCATCTGCATAACGGCCGACAGGACACCCATCGTCTTATTTGAACCGTGTGTCCCGTGTGTACCGTGCGAAGAGAGTGTGTTGGTAGTGGTCACACGCCGATCAAGGTTAAAGGTGCTCGGCGTTGCCGGAGCGGGAGAGGGGGGAACACTGGATTCGAGAGTTGCGGTGCGAATGGAGGAAGTGTCGCCTGTCTCCGTCTCCGTCTCTGTGGCAGACTCGGTTTCGGTCTCTGTCGCCATCTCCGTCTGCGCAGCACCAGATGATGCCTTGGTGCGCTCGATCGGACCCCTTACGCCCTCGTCATCAGACCCAGGCTCGCTCGCTTCCGGAATGCGCCACGGGTATCGGGGGTGCGGGGGCATGCAGGGGGGCGGTACACGGGGGAAGTGTTCGGCAACAGGTGAAGTGAGTGACTCCTCGTCGGCTTCATATGCGTCGTCATAAGGCACATCTTGGAACGAAGGCGAATACCGCCCGTCAACGTCGTGCTCGCCCCCTTCGCCCCCTTCGCGATAGTCGAACCGGTCCTTGAGTTCGCGCAGAAGCTCGTCGTAGCGGAGTAGCTCGGCATGAAGATCAATGACGACCACCGCGTCGTCGTCAAACTTTAGGGACGTCGTTGGTGCCGGCACAGCGCCGCAGGTGCATGCGCAGGAGCAGTCTGAGGGTCAGTCCTGGCCATGCTGTTGGTCCTTCGCGAAATGAACAAGCATACCTTTGCGCCTCGGTTTGATGCGCTTTGAGAGCCCAGCGACGACTAATATCAGTCAGCTTTGGACCTGGACACTTCCCTTAAACCAATGTAACGCACTGTGATTCTTGGCAATCACTTCCGTGGCCCGATTACGCAAGTTGCGGGATCGTTTGCGATGGAGAAGGGCACCAAGGGGCGGAAGTGAGCTGAGGGACGACTGGCGGCGCGGATTAACAAGTCCTGCCGAGGGAGGCGGCGTCGGTGGCGGAGCGTGCCTCGACAAGGTCGTTGAAGGCTCCACGACGAGTTCTGTGGGCACTCGTGCCCACTGGCGGAGGAGACGTTCACGCATCGCCACCCATTCGAGGAGCATGGTGTTGCATTCGAGGACTGGAGTCAATCATCTACCAAAGGGTTGGGAAAGGGATAGACGCCGTAAGAGTCACTCGTCAGAAGGGTTAGCGCGAGGGGTAGTGTCGCAACACTCCAAATTTATAGTCCATACGACAGGACGTTTTCGTCCTACCCGCAATGAACGTGCTCATCGGGTTGGGTCTCCCTTCGTGCTCTGCCGGCATATCTCTCCTCTCTGGGACAGAATACTGTCATGTTTGGGGCACTAGTGTTCTCCGACTTCTCCGAAGTTTAGAAGAGCTTCACGGCTTAGAAGGGCATGTGATAGGTGTGTTTGTACCCTTGGGAATCGCGGACATGGGTTCCATAGTGCAGAAGGACACTCCGCAAACCCAGCCTCGGGGACGATGACGGCGACCATAACGGCGCTGTGGAGGATGGGGATCAACTCACCAAACTCGACGTCAATCTTATGCCGCTCCATCCTCTTGCGGATCGCCGGTCCCTCCGCGATGATCTCCGCGACCTCCTCCTCCGTCAGACGCGGCAGGTCAAAGGACATGTCCCGCTGAGACAGGTCGTCGAGAAACGTTCCTTCATGGTGGGTGGCCACTGGGGAGGGGAAGTAGCTCGCTGTGCTTTCTGTTCGCCGCCGATCCCAGTCCGCCATTGTTTGGTCTGGTTTGTTCGCCGTCGGATGTTGCGGCCCCCAATGCACCGTTTCGCTTTCGCTCTGGCTCTTCTCGTTTTTGGGCCTTAGCTTGTTGCCTGATCGCCGACTGCCACTGGCTTGCAGTTAATCCGTTACTCCGAGGTCGTTACTTTGTGTCGGAAACGGTGGGCGATCAATTGTAATATCAACTCTATCCTTGTTTTCAAGGTTGTGAAAGTGGATAGTGACAAAGGAATGGTGTTGCGCAGTGGTTGTTGTTTGGTTTGCATGGGATTGTGCCGCTCCCTCCGCGAATGGGTGCGCGGCGGCCTCGACGCCTCGTTGTGATGCCACTTGACGTGCCAAGGACAGCCAGACCTGTCAAATGTGGTAACGCAGTAAGAGGCGCTTGTCGTGTTTGTCCGTTCGTCGCTGACTATAAACAATAATGTCAAGAATGGTGCAAGATGGGTTATTGTTCAACATGACACTGTCCACCATTGTCAACTATTTTTTTTATTAATTTTTTTTCTTCTGCTTGATCCATTGTTTGCCTGGGATTCTTGACTCCCCCGCTACACCATTGCCGCATGGGCTCCTGTCAAGCGACTCCTCTCCGCTCCCCGCAGGTTATTCTCCAATGTCGAATCCGCAAGACCCTCGATCCATGAAGCCAAATGTCAAAACCCTAGTGTTTTCGGCCCTACTCACGCGTCTGCTTTTTCTTTTCGGGCGGGTCGGTGTCCTTTGCGTCACCAAATTTGCCACTTTAGGCATCCTTTAGGTCATTCCATTCAGGCCAACAGAAGCAACGGCAACTTTTTGGAGAGGTGGCGTTGGGCACGGTTCGCGATCCCACGCGAGGCTTGCACGAGCGCTCGAGGCTCTCGGGCCGGGGTCGACATGTTGCATGTTGTTGCTGTTTGCTTTGTCTGGCCGCGGGCCGTGTTCATGGGTTCCCAGGCAGATAGAAGTTTATGCCAGCCCGGCCAGGATAGAACGGTATGCCTCGACATATAAGCGAGTGTGGACAAGCGGCCGGCGCTTCGTGCTGAGGGCGGATCGGTTCTTTGAGAAGTGAGGCGGATCCAGACACTTGGAATCCAGGGAAGAGCTGCTCAATATCGCGCACACTCCAAAAGATAAGTGGGCAGTGGGGAACTGCAGGAGCGCGAGATACATTCATGCATGTCAGGGCGCAGCCGTGCGGGTGGGCCACGAGGGACATGCGTGGGTTTGCCGGGGTTGGTACCGGCCGGTTGGATGAGCACTGTGCAATGTGACGTGGTGTCAGCATGTCAGCATTCCGTATGCACTCATGCGCGAAGGATGATGCGCCGCGTTCGCCGTGTGTGAGCATGCCTGGTGGGTACCGTGAGCGCAGGTCTTGGATCCTCTGGGGTTAACAAAATGCCCAGTTAGCTTTGAATTCAGTCATGTGTCCTTGCCGAGGTGTGCTGTTTCTTGTGGTCTGCGTGCGTCGTGTACGTCGTGCGTTGGTGGTGGTTACACGAAAAAGAATGAAAAGGACAGGAAAAAAAATCAAACGCGGCGATCCATTTACAGCCAGCGCGTTTCAACCATTGTGCTGCTTGGGAGGTGGTGTGGCGCAAGAAAGTTACCGGCGCCAGACTCGTGTGACCTTGATCTTAGATATCATGGGACACGGTGAACAACTAGGCAGCTGGCAGCGTCGTGGACAGCGTGGCTGAGGCATGAGACACCACCAATGTACCAAACCAAATAGGTGGAGACAGTCATTGGAGTAGCTCGCACCGCTGCCCATGGGGCTGTTCAGGCTGTTACCAAATCGCATCATGCATCAAATCACCTCACAGCTCATGGGTCCCATCTGAAAAGTAAAAAGTTCCAATCGCCATACTCTCTGCCTTTCTACTTTTTTTTTTTTTTTTTCGCTGTTTCTGGGCTTAACCACAGCTTGTCCACATTGAACCCTGCACAACAGTCCCCTCACATTCCTCTTCCGAACTGTTGGTGCCCGGACCGCGAACGGTGGTTGGCTCCTTGCGGTCCTGTGCGAAGGGTCCGAAAATGTCGCCACTACCCCAATCGACGGATGGGGCATGTTCCACTGCGAGCGACAGGCCGTGCCGTGGCTGCACCTCGTCGCCACAACAAAAGTGCTGAAACCGCGCAACGGAGCATTTTCGCTGGCAACCCTTGGGCTGACAGAAAAAAAAAAGGTGCTGATAAGGATATACCTGCAGGGATTCAGTTTTCCTCACCTGTGGATTAAATGAGTGGACGCCCGAAAGGTGGCGTCGGTGGCGTCTGGCTTATTCGGCGAGGACTGGGTGGGTGTCGTGGACAGATCACGCAGCGACAGGTTGGGATTTCTTACTTCTGGTTTGCTGGTTCAGCGCTTGACCTAACCGCGACGGCGTTGCTGCCAGCCACGGCACGCGAGGGCGGCGTGCTCCGCGGACCCCATTATGGATGCGCCGAAGGGGTTGCCGCCTCCCCGTCAGCCACGGTGACGGCGGGCGGCAGCCACTGCGTGCCTTGCTGCCGGGAAGCGAATCACTATCGACAGCACAAAGATATCCGGATACAGTGTGCAAAAGGAATCTTGCAGCCGCCCGGTCGAAATGACCGCAAGGGTGCAGGTTTGTGGCAGGCTGCGCAGCACCCACTGTCCCATAATGTTCCGCAGTTTTCCCCATAATTTCCCGCTGTGTTCTGTCTCCGCAGTCATTATCCTCTCTTTCCCTTCTGCCATGCCAGACGACTGAACAGAGCCTGTAGCGCATCACCCCTCTAACCGGCGGACAATCACCGCCGCCGGCTCCCGCTTCCTCTGAGTGCCGACTGCGGCGTCAATTCAGAACGCCGCACACTACACCCTCGTGCAAATACTATAGAACGCCCGTGCCTGCTGTGGCCGGGAACAAGTAGGATGAACAGGGGGAAGCTCAAACTGGAGATCAACCCATGATCGCGTGACGTTGCCACACAACCCACAGCAACCTGTTCCACGGATTGATGGAGGTCGATTCGGTCCGGGAAGTAGGAGTGCTCGGCAGTTCGGGACGTTTACCTCCCGGCCGCTCGGAAACTCGCTGACACGTGTACCGGGAAACAAGCCGCAAGCGGGGACCGGATGTCCCATGCCCAGGCACTACCGAGTCAGTGAAAGCCCATCATCACTGGAGGCGAGAACGTTTGGCGGGTTCGAATGGCCAAGTCATTGGGGACTCTTTGGGTGCTATTGTTGGGCACATACAACGCTAGCGAGTTCAGCACTGTTCGAAGGCCGCCAACAAAAGAAGAGATGGGCACACGACCAAGGGCTGAACCCTGGTTACGTATTATGTTGGGTCATACAATGAGCCCCACACGACCCATTGCTCGTACGTACTCTTGTCCACCACGCGCGGCGCTTATCGGTACCGTTCCATTAACCCGGGTTGTGGATAGCAACTTTCCCACACTCTCTCACTACGATCACTACTTTGACAGCATGACCGTCTGTCAAAACTACCCTGTAAGCATGGGTCTCTTGCTTGGTCGTTGAACCCTGGAGTTACAGTTAGGGGTGCCCCAGATACAGGGACCCCCATACCATTAAATCACACTAACTTCTGGTCTCAGATGTCTCAGAAGCCCTGTGTCATGACCTGTAGCCAGTGAGCGCTTGCTGTGGTTGTGAACCCAGCGGACCGTTGTCGTTGTCGGCTGGACGAAAACAGGGGTGGTGGCGTTGTGGACAACGATGCCACAATGTTCGGTACGTGCCGTTATTCCGTCGCCACGGCCGCTCTCTGTGAACATGTACCCGGTACCATGCCCGTCCTGTGTTCGTCAACGTCATAATCCTTACTCGGCCTTGTTTTTCCTTCTTCATTTGGGTGTTACATACAGTGACGACATGAATGCGAGCGACATGGAGACGCAATATTAAGTGCATTGATGTCTTCCCGCACGTCCATCGGCGACATTGAGTCCATCTCCCACAATTGGCCCAACAAACCTTATCCTAATCTTTGCGTGCAGACTTGTCTGGCCCAGGCCAGTCAGATCCGGAAGGCGGGCCCCAGTTTGAGGGACAGCGACCTGCTCGCACCGTGCGGTGGCGTTTTTAGCCCTTCCGCCGCAGTACCATCAGGCTGTAACGAGAAGGTTAAAAAGACGACGAAGCAAAAAAAGGCACTGGCAGTCAGATTCGTCGCGTAGGGCGCTGCGTGGTTATGAGTGTCGGTGTATGAACGCATGAACCAACTCCAGGTGCCCGTTGGCGTCACACTCCTCGTAAGCTCGTGTACTCCTGTATTGCAGACACACATGGAAGTGACCCCAGCCCGAGTTCCGGCCCCACCGACGTCAACATCGGTCACAAGTTCATCTCCGTTTCGACCCCGATCAGACCTGATCCTGGATCATACCTGAACGTTGAACCCCATTCAAAATCCAGCTCCCAGTGTTCCTTCCCATGCCCGAATGCCCACAGCCATTGGAGGGTACCCTCATCACCAAAACCGGGCAGCCAACCGCAGCTCATGACGCCACCGAGATTATACCGAGTTTGGCATGCCGGCGGTGGCTCTCGTCTTTGTCCCCACAGGTATTGTAATGTCCTCCTCGAGTGCATGAACGCATGAACGTACTGTACGGCATCGGCTTTACGATCCACCAAAGTCCAGGTCGGAACTGCCGTCGTCGTACCTTTCCCCGCGTTCCTCGGCTGCTTTTTTCTTCTGTTTCCGTTACCTTTTCTTCTGTTCTTACAGCATACGGACCGTTTCAGAAGCCGGCACCTCGTGTGGTGTCAGCTATTAGCGGAGAGGCCCATATGGTTCACTGCTTTACAATTCAGCCTTAGAGTTAACAGAACGACGTATCACGCGTATCTGTTACATCCGATCGCGTCCCGTGGCGATACACTGTTGTATCTCTGCATGCCGGTAGCTGTCTCCATGTCTCTGTGCTTCGCGCAACGTGGTGTTCATGGCGGCTCATGGGCTCTGATCCGCCGGCGAGAGCACACCTCAAGCTGTCACAGGTTGTAGCGACGGATACAGGCACATTGTGACTTGGGAGAACTGCGAGCTCTCAGATTTTATTCTTCTACCCCAAGACTCAGACCACTTGCGCTAGCTCTAGGCCAACCTGCGACTTTAAAGTGCTGCGGACTGTTGGACCGGGGGCTTACCATGTCTTGTTCTTTTTTTTTTTTACTCTCTCTTTTGCTTTCTCTCAGATCTCAGACCTTGGCTTTGAACCCTGGCCCATATCTCTCACCAGTGGTCGACTTTGATTTCGGCCATTCAAACTTTTAGGCCTAGTGCGGTCTTTCGCTGTGGACTTGTGGACTCCATACTCTCACTCCAGGAGCTCCTGAGGCGGCTTATCCAGGGGCTTGTGCGTATTCCACTCCTGACAGAGGGTGGTGGCACACGAGACAGGGCCACAAGACGAGGGGCGCTTCGGGGCTGCGAGGGGGGTGGTGCCTTTGTGCTTTTATCCTTTTTTACCTTGGCGCCGCTCACTAGTGCGCATCTGGAACCTGAGTTTTGAACCGGGATAGCAACAAAAGTTAAAAAATCCAGTGCGTCCATGCCACACGCGAGAAGTTGAGAAGTTGAGGAAGTTGGGTAGCTGAGATCTCGAGAAGAAGAAACAGACAGACACTTGGAAGCTTGGGAAAACTTGGGGCAAGATCGCTTCATACCTCGTAGAGATCACTCTCTAGCGACCGTGCTTTGCGCATTGGTCTTCTTCCAACGCTCAACTCGCGCGTTGCGTTGGTCATCGTCGCCATCGGTTGCTTCTCGTCGTTACCGTCGGTTGTGCGATCGTTGCAGTGTCAAAGTGTCAAGTGTCGACCTCCTTCCAAAAACGCGTCTTCCCCATACCCCATACCCCCCCTTCCCCTGTCATCTAGTCGCTCTCTCGATTCCTCAATACTTGATGTTCTCGACATTATCTCACGTTCATCTCATCTCATGAGCGATCGTCGACCCACTTAGCCTATCTATTCACTTTCCTTCATCGCACACCCACCAAAAGTAGCAACAAAAGCCTAGCCGCACCACACTGGTCGTCGCGCATCGCACCACAAACGGTATCACACTCGTTCGAACTTGTACCCCACCCCAACCACAAGAAAAGCCGACACTCTCTACTAAAAGCCCCTACTCCCCCGGCATACCCTATTCACCATATACGTCAATCCAGCACTCTACGCTCCCGGTTCGCAGGCCGGTGTCCCAGGATACCGGGGCCCGCAGGCGGACCGGAAGAAGAAGGAAGACAAGGACAAGAAGAAGGACAACGACGGCGACGGCGACAAAGATGACGATGGCTCGAGCATCTCCACAACACAGCCGCCGCCCCCGGAGCCGAGCGCAAAGGTGGTGCCGCCGCCGACCGCGGCCAAGCACCGCATAGGTCTCCTGTCGGGACGTCGGCGGCGAAGCACGCTGACCGGTGCGGAAATCGACGAGGTCGCCAGCCGTATCCGTGACGGCAGCGATCTCGAGCGCCAGCTGAGCCCGGACTCGTCGTTGAACCAGACAGACTCACCGAGCACCTCGTTCCGTCGCGAATTGGATCACGAGCTTGATGACCCGCTGGACACAAACGACACTAGTGAGCACATATCTTTCGTATCCAGCAAGTCTCTGTGCTAATAACAGAACCTCGCGGCGGCAAGGGTCTGTTTGGCTTTATGCGCAAGACTGTCCGCGATTCAAGCCGCGATGCGAACCGGGAGTCGACCGGGTCGTCCAAGGAGTCCTCGACAAGGGACTCGAACCGGGACTCTAGGGACACGACGTCAACTGGCGCCCATGGACAACATGGCCATGGCTCTATCCACTCGGGTGGCATAGGCGGAGCGTCGATCCACTCTTCGCCGTCACAGGGGGACGAGGCGCAGTACCTTCCAGGTCCGTCGAGGTCCGCTGTGGGTCGCCAGTCGCGTGCCCCCAGCATCAAGAGTGGTAAGAGCGTCAAGCAAGAAAAGGCCAAGAAGGCCAAAGAACCCAAGCCGCCAAAGGCGCCCAAGCCCCCCAAGCCGCGCAAGCCCCCCAAGCCAGACTACATGTCGCTCGGGATGGGGATCGGCGGGGACGTTACATCAACTTGGAACGATGTTCCAATGCTTGGGATGGGTATTGGTGGAGACATCGCCGCTCACCGTATCCCAGTCGCCCAAAGTCCGTCGTTGAAGGCGGCGTCAAGGAAAAAGGGAATCTTGTCATCGTCCTCGGGCGGAAGCTCACCATCCCTTTCGAGTCTCCCGACTACGGCTGGGTCCACTTCAGCGGCTTCGTCTACTCGCGACCGGGGATTCTCTCTTCTCACAGTTGCATCGAGCACAGTTGCATCGAGCACGGACGTCAAGAGCTCAAATGCAAGCGCACACAACCACCCAACCGAGGCGACCTCCACACCCAGCGCACCTGTGCCTCCGCCAGTGGACGCATCGGGGTCTGGCGCAGCGGCCTCCAGCACCCGTACCATGAACGCATCGGGGTCAGGCGCAGCGGTCCCCAGCACCTGTACCATGTCGTACGGTTCCGACCTTATCAACAGCTTTGCAGCCGAGGCCCATTTCGGAATGTCAAACACAACGCTTGGTGACCCTAGTCAAGGCCCAGGGTCAGGATATGGTCAAGACAACAGCCCTGCCTCGCTTGCGCCGCTCTCCACCCTCAACACCCGCACGAGCTATGCCACGAGCCAAGCGACCAGCCACGACGATGGCAGTGCGCTCGGACTCAACGACTACGCCCATCTCACTTCGGAGGAACGCAAAAAGCAGGAGAAGAAAGATAAGAAGGAGCGAAAGGCGCAGGAGAAGAAGGCCAAGAAGGAGCGAGAGCTCGCTGAGCGTCGGGAACGGATAAGGATCCAGAACGAACAGGAAGCGGCTCTGCGGGCGGTCGTGGGTAACGGTATGGGCCTCACAGGCATGGCTAGCGTGGCGTCTGGTATGGCTGCGTGGTCGTTTGCTTTGCCACCCCCGAGCGGTTTCGTCTCCCAGACCCCACAGCAACGCAAGGAGCTACTCAAGAGGAAGCAGGAGGAAGAGGCCAAGCGGGAGACAGACAAGGCCAACCAGCCGGATGAGTCACACGACGCCCCTCCAGCTGAGTCTCCAGCTCCCGCACCCGCTCCCGCACCTGTTTCCGCACCTGTTTCCGCACCAGTCGCACCAGTACCGCAGGGTACCCCCGTGCCGACCACAAGCTCACCGAGGGCGGCAGCCGCCGAACTCCCTCGCGCACCTGTGGTCGAACGCACCGAGCGCACGTTCTCCTTTGTCCGTCGTCCGCGCCGGCGCCCCTCGCCAGGCGACGCGGCGCCCCAGGAGCATGACTTTGACGGTCCCATGGTCGTCATATCCGCCGAGCCACGTACCGAGACCGTGCCGGAGGAGCGCGAGGAGAGCGTTGAGCTCGAACGCCAGGGATCGTACATTGCCAAATTACGCACGCCCGTAGACGAGAACAGCCATCGCCGAAGATTTGAGCGCGGAAACAAGAGCGATAGGAGCGACACGGAGCCCGAGCTCTCCCCTGCCTTATCCACGCCGCCAGTATCGATGTCGCGCCGGCCCTCCAACGCGTCCGCCGCATCGCGGTATTCGCGGTTCTTCGACGACGACGTCCTCACATTCATGCACGTCCTCGAAGCGTCCGAGAGTCATACGGAGGATGTGGACGCGATCCTCTCTCGACACATGCCGCCGTCTCATACGATTCAGCCTGTGAACCGCCGCGAGTCTATCGTAATTGGCGACTCGTCTAGGCGCCGAGAGTCAGTCATACTCATCGAATCAGGCAAGCGCCGAGAGTCCATGGTGTCTCCCGAGTCAGTGATGGCGTTCCCAGCCCCGCCTACAACTCAGCCTCTGTCTATCGCGAGGCGGAGGCGCGATCTCGCCATGTCGCCCATGCGAGTCGAGATGCCGACATCCGGATTCCAGACGCCAGGCCCTGCTTCTGGTCCTACACCGGCCTCCACCTCGGCGCCTACGACACCAAATAACGAACAAAACTTCTACTCTCCCTCGTTGTACACACACAAGGGCCTGACGGACAACACGTCGCAGCCAGGCTCGCCTCATCTGCCGCAGAGGCAGGCACGCAGAAGCTCAGTCTACTCAAATACGTTGTCGTCGCCGCGCACTCCCCATTCCCCACAGCACGCAGGCCACACGAGCGGCCCTTCGCCGCGCTCAGTTTCGCGCTCGCACTCGTCCCATTCGGTCCATTCCCCGGCCCCAGTGCAGGGCTCGTACTTCCCCGCCTCGACTCATACCTCGTACCACGCCCCTCCAGGAGTCGGCTCCCTGTTTATTGCTACGGGCCAGACACTAGAAGACGCCCACTCCCGCTCGTCGTCGCACACGTCCGAGGCCGCATATGCCGTGGCACCGCTGTCTTCCGTTTCAGGAGAGGCGCCTGCTGCTCCGCCCGCAGCACCTCTCCCCCCACCCACCGCACCGCTTCCTCCCGTTCCTCCTCCTTCGGCGCCCCTGCCTCCTTTGCCGCCTCACGCGCGCCCGATCGGCCGTTCGCCCCGCTCCCCAGCCGTGGCAACTGCAGTGTCTACCCCCTCAGCCTCCGGATCTCCCCTGCGTCGCCCCTCAGCCGCCTCTGTTGCTCCATCGCGACCCTTGGACACCCCCGTGCCGCTTCCCGAGTCGCCTACTATCCCGTTGCACGACTACGAGCCTGAGCCGAGCATTGACTTTTCCCGCCCACCCGATGAGCAGATTGAGGTCTCTGATGTCGCTGATGACGAGTCGATCACCATCGCCGAGGACGAGTCCGGGCATGTGCATACGGTGCACGATGATGCCGAGGTCTGTGCACCTCAGCGGGCGCCGTTGCGCAACCGCCACAACGACCTGTATGTCATCTCGCGCTCGATCTCGCGTGATCCCCTCAACATGCATGGCAACGTGCACGAGCACGCAACGTCCCCTCAGGACCGTGCAAGTATGCACCTCAGCCGGCGGTTCTCGCGTCCTCTGTCCGATTGCTCGCCTACCCTGCCCCGCGACCGTCCACTTTCGGACATTTCGCCTACTCTCCCGTTCTCGCCCATGCTGCCTGGCCACGACCTCTCTTCCCTTGACGAGAACGAGGAGGGGGGTGAAGATGAGGAAGAAGACGGTGACAGCGACGACAATGACGATGATGACGAATCGACTGTATCAGAGGCATCGTCGTCAGAGGAGCTGTATGAAATTCCCCGGGGGATGCGCGAGGTGCTCGCGCTGTCGGACAAGTCTGGGTCGTCGACGCCTAGCACCCTTGGAGCTGAGGAGCCAACCCCTGTGGGCATGAGCCCCATGTCTGAGAGCACGGACACGTGTGAGGTGGTCACGCCTCCAACTGATGGCGACGGCTTCGAGTTCCCTGCCTTCGCTACGTTCCCTGTCAACTCTATCGTGGACTTGAACCCTCCCGTCTTGCCCAAGTCGGAACCCATTCCGGCCATCGATATCGACTCGGCGCTCTCAACCCCCTCGACCGTCATGTTCCCACACCACGACTCGGGACATTCGACCGATACGGCTGCCGCTGTTGAGACGACAGCCGCGTCCACGTCCCTGCGTCCTTCTACCCCCAAGGCCCCAACAGGCGCCCTGCCCCCGCCCCCATCCTCCGCCCCACTGACGCGTTCGCCGAGCCGGAGCATCCAGGACAAGGCGGTCTCTCTCGGCTTCGGCGCCAGGCCCGTTGGGTCGCAGACTCGCGCGGTCTCAAGCCTGCCCCCGCAGGCCCCGAAGCAAGATACCCCACCCGCCCCAGCCGCTCACAGGCTCGCGGGCCCTCTCCCACCCCATCGACGTCCACCCGCGACTCGAGCCCGAGCAGGTATACCCGCCGCTCGTCCAGCAGTACCCGCTCGCGCCGGTCCAGTGCCCGTGCGCCCTCGCCCGAACCGACCCTCGACGAGTTCATGGCCACGTTTCGTAATATGAAGAACCGTGGCGGAATGAGTATCCGTGAGGCTGTCCGGAGGGCAGAGGCCGGTACTGGGTTTGGTCATTAGTCATTAGTGGTAGGGAGGCCAGTAAATAAGTAGTAGATCAGATCACACCCAACCAACGCCCCACAACCACCCCACCAACCCTATTCCCCAACTGCCATTCTTTACCCCAAACGACATTTACGAGAGGAGAGGTTATAAAAAGAGTGAGATAGAAGAAGAAGAAGGAGAAAAGAAGAAGAAGTGGAAGAAGTGGTATGGTGAAGAATATCGGCGAGCAGATATCTATAATAGATAATGTTTTTGGAGGACTGTGAGAATGTAACATATTCTAGATCTAACAGTTCTTGGACTTCGAAAGTGCCTCGGAATTACGAAAGAAGTCAGGATAGTCAGAGTTGCTGGAACTGCTGAAAACGAACAGAACCGCGGTCGAGACCGAGACTGGACCCCGGATCACACAGCCCCAGCACTGTTGGTTCGCGGGCCGAGTCTGGCCCTGCTGTGGCCTTGGGCGCCGACCCAGGCCGCACTCATGTACAGAATCCCCCTGTCCCTGAGAGGTTGTCATATGGGTGGTGCATTGCATCCAAACACGGCAGGGAGACGTGCATTGGGAGGGAGCCCAGCGGAAATGCACATCGAAGAAAACGAAATGTTTGCACCGAGGCCGAGTAAGCTGTGAAGCGCGGAGAACCGTAATGTTCCGAACGGTCATTGCAGTCGGAGGCGTTAGCGTGTGTGAGTGAATGGTGGTTGTTCAAGTCAGTCAGTCACTGTTGGTCAGACATGAGGGAATGAGAGACGACGTGTCAGGTGCTCGCTCGTGCGCTCATCGCATACAGCGAGAGTTCGAGCGCGAGAGATCCCAATTGATCCAAGAGGTGGAGGGTGGTGGTGGTAGTCGATCTATACGTTCGGCGTTTATGTAATTCTTACCTGGTTTTTTTGAACTGGCGTGTTTCAGAACTAGAGTAGTCGGGGGCCTGTAACTTGAAGAAAAAAACTATCTTTCAGTATGCGGTGTCTTGTCTATGCATTGTGCGAACGGCCATCGGGTCGCGTCTCTCCCCCCTCCTCACTATCTCTTGTGCACACATTATTTTTCCTCTATCATTTCTCATCTTGTGGCCTGTGGGCAATGTTCCGTTTGAAGGATCGAAAGGACTCATTGTCGACGGGGCACCACATCGGAAAGCCTATTTCCTCTGCACGTTTTAGTTGGGTGCGATTGGGGGGAAGAACAGCTGAAGAGAGAGAGGGGGGTTGGGCTCCTGTGCATGTGTCGTGTCGCACCTCGTTTGCACATGGGAGTATAGTATGCAGATATGCAGATACTCAGTATGCACTATGCAAAGTAGAAAGAGTGGAAGATGTCTCACACTTTTAGTGTAAGCATATAGGAATCCATCCATCACCGCACCCCCATCACCTGGCCGAGAGTGCGTGCTGTTAACCCCCCTTCCAGTCCACCGCCATACACACATTTATTTCGTTTTACCCTTTTGTACCCCTTGTGCCATCCGGCATCCGTCATTCAATCAATCAATCGTCACACACATTTCGAGCATTGTGTCCTGGTCGCGTTGTCTGTCTCGTTCGCTCGAGCGCTCTCCATCTTTCTCTCTCGCTTTTCTCTTCTTCATTCATACTTCCCAACATTTTAATTGTTCCTCAGACTCTCTCGCTCTCTCTCGGTTGAGGTCGCCCATTTCTCATTCTGTATACCTTGCATCGCGCATCAGTCGACCTCGTCATCACTCGTTACCGTCCTCGTCATCCTTTTGAGACCGTTCACCCTCGAGCCGACACCTGCTCCTGACGCCCGCCTAGCCCTACCTACAGCACTAAAAAGTAACACTTCGACGTAGCACTCCCCCTCCACAGTACAGTCTCACGCTTGGGCCAGGAGGCCGAGCTACCTTACTCGCTCCCTCTCCAGTCTCCAGCCGCCAGCCTCCTTGACACGACGCAGCGAGGGCACATTCTCAGATCTCTTTCTCTCTCCGTTTAATTTCTCCCACTTTTCTTTTTTCTTTCACGCCGATGGCGACCGCGGTATCTATGGCGTCAATGGCGGCGCCGTCACCGCCCTCGGGCTCGTCTGCGCGGGTACCGACCCCGACACCAGTCAACGGGGGGTACGATGGCACGGCGGCGCCGGCGCCGCTCGTCGTGCGCGGCGTTTCTGATGACCTTGCCTCGCTCACAGATCAGACTGCCAGTGAGTGTCCACAATGATGGGAACTGGTACCAGGTGTCGGGAGCCCAATGCCGGAGTCGAATGAACCACCTGGAAGCATACACAGACTAACCCACAGGCGCTCTGACTGACGCGCTTGCGGAGCGCTACGACGCACATGAGGTGTACACGCACTGCGGTCTTCTCACTGTGAGTTGGCGAAACTCCTGCGCTGAGCTAACTCTCAGCTCGCTGTTAACCCGTACGCTCACGTGCCCGACCTCTGTACGTCACTCGCTTTGCAGGCCGCAGACGCACGTTTGCTGACTGCCCAGACGGATCCGCTACCCAACGCACTTTCTACGGCGTACCCAAGCACGCACAGCGTCCGCATGTGTACGCCGTTGCTGAGAACGCGTACCAGGCCCTCCTTACGAACAACACGGAGAACCAGACAATCGTCATTACGGGAGAATCGTGAGTGCGATGAATTTTGTGTGGCCGCATACACGGGCGATATCCACGCGTTGGACCACCTACACGCGTCAGGGCGACCCACGACCACGGCCACGGCCACGCCCTTGTACGGGCGGCCGCGGGCACACACGCAAACACAAGCACACATTGTCTGGATCAATGATCATGATGTTCTGACACACCGTAGGGGTTCCGGAAAGACTGTCTCATGTAACCACATTATCGAGTACCTTGCAGCTCGCGGCATGGCCGTCCACGCCCTGGGCGACAAGCTCGCGCAGGCCAGCGCGGTGCTGGAGGCATTCGGAAACGCACCTACCATCCACAATGCGAATTCGTCTCGATACGCAAAAGTCGTCAACGTGGGTGTACCATGAGCGATTCCTGTTGGTCTGACTTGAAGATTCACTTTGACGGGGCTCACGAGCTTGTGGGAGCTTCCATCTCGACCTTCCTACTGGAACGTGGACGTGTGACGGAGGAACGCCCATTCCACATCATCACACTTTTACGCGAGAAAGAAAAGACGGGCGTGACGCCACCAGCACTCGAGAACGTGTACAAAGGCCTTACCGAGCTGGGTATCACAGACCAGGAGGGCATGTGGTCGGTCCTCCGCGGCATCGACTACCTCATGGCGGGAGACATTGATCTTGCTGCCGACGCACTTGGTCTCGACTCGCAGGAACTCAGCAAAACGCTCAAGAAGCGGTCGTTCAAGGCCGGATCCGATAGCTTCGAGACGGCACGCAGCGGAGATGAGCTGCGCGCTGCCCAGTACGGTCTGGTCCGCTCCCTGTACTCTTGGGTCTTTGACGTGAGTTGAAACGCTGCTCCAGGCTGACATGCAGTGGCTTGTCGCCAAGATCAACGACGCACTTGACGCTCCTCGAGACGGTGGCCCCTGTATCTCTCTCGTTGATATCGTGAGTTGCTCTACCCTAGCAATGATCAACTGACAAACAGTTCGGCTTTGAGAGCTTCAAGACCAACGCGCTCGCCCAGTTCCTCATCAACTGGGCCAACGAGCAGCTTCAGCGGCAGCTGTCCAAGGATGTGCTCGAGGCGCAGGCGGAGGCGTTTGCAGCGGAGGGCATTGACTTTGGCGCGCCAGCTGTTCAGCCCTCGTGTCTCGACCTGCTCTCGAACAAGCCGGGAAAGCCCGGCCAGACTGGTGTCGCGTTCCTCCTCGACGACCAGACACGCCGACAGAGCCTGGGCCTCGGTGGCTCGGATGAAATGTTTGCTACCAGCATCGGCACCGAATGCCATGCCCTTTATGGCCTTGTCACCCGTCGCGCCAACGCCCACCCGCACGAGTTCACCGTCATCCACTACGGGCACGATGTTACGTATGACACGCGCGGGTTTCTTGAGGCCAACTCGGAGCGCGTCGACGACAACCTACGCAAGCTCCTCACACTCTCGACTACACCGTTTGTCTGTGAGCTTGTTGACCCCAAGTTCCAGGCCAAAGCACCGCCGGGCCGCAGCGCATTCACGTCTATCGTCTCGTCGTTCCGCCGCTCGCTCGAGAAGCTAAACACGTTACTGACGTCTACCAACGTGCATTACATTCATTGCATCAAGTCGAACCACCATGCGGCGCCCTGGCTTCTGGAACGCGAGTCGGTCGAGTTACAAGTCGAAGCGACCGGTATCACGCAAATTGCGCGTTTCGCCCGCGAATGCGGCCCATATCTCGTGAAACGCGACGCCATGAGCCCGTATCTCCTCGTGCTGGACAACTATGCAGACCTCAGCGATGCAGTCAAGCAGCTCGCGGCTATTGTGGGCGATGCGGACGGCAAGGCTGTCCAGCTGGGCCAGACGCACGTCTTCTTCCGCGCCGCAGCGCTGTCCAAGATCGAGGGCATGCTGTCTGCCAAGATCAAGATTGTCGTCGCGCTGCAGTCGTGCGCTCGTCGCTGGCTCTCCAAATCTCGGTTCGAGGTTGCCCTCGAGGAGGCGCGTCGGTTGGAGGAGGAGCGCAGGAGGGAAGAAGAACGCAAACGTGCCGAGGAAGAAGCCCGGAGGCGCGCCGAGCAGGAGCGGATACGCGCGGAACAGGAACGCTTGGAAGAAGAGCAGCGCCAGGAGGAGGAGCGGCGTCAAAAAGAAGAAGAACGGCGCCAAAAAGAGGAGGAACAGCGTAGGAAGGAGGAGGAGGCCCGGAAGGTGGCTGCTGCGCGGGCAGCTAAGAAGGTCGAGTCTCCGCTGTCGCCTACTAAGGGGCGTCGGGTCTCGGCCCGCCCATCCTTTGACGCGTCCTCACCTCGCGCCTCCCCTATCCGACCCTCCGTACCATGTGAGTTCCAAATGCTGCATCAACACTAACCAACACAGTGGCGCACCCTGGCGGCGCGTCTCCCACACCGCCGAGCCCCGCGGTCTCCACTCGCGCGGCTCTCTCCCCAACTGACATGCTTGCTCCCCCTGCACCACCGCCGCCATCCGGCAAGCTCTTGCTGAACGGAGCGTGGCGGTCCCCGGACCGCCGTGCCCGTACGCCTCTACCCCCCTTTCCGTCGTCGCCTGCCGGAGTGCGCACCCCCACATCCAAGGAGCTCAGCTCGGCGCCGCTCTACAACAAGGGCCTGATCAATGTTCTTGTCCACGACCTTGTGACGGCTGCGACAACCTACCAGAACGCATACACGGCAGGCTCGCTCCTCGCGCGTGCGGTATCGTGGTACCATGATGCTGACCTGCGTTATGTCCCGGAGATTCTCACTCCAGCACTACTCCAGACAGTGCGCAACGCGATCGGACAAACACCCTCGATCGCCCACTTATGGCTTTTGGGCATTCTCTCGCACGCATTCCGCCTCGACGCGGGTCACCGACCCGCACGCCAGCTTGGTACTGTCGAGAAGGAGCTGATCGACCTCATTCTCAAGAACGTGTACGCCCTCGCCAAGCAGATCGTGGATGTAGTGTTGCCCCCAAAGACTACTCCAGAGGGCGCCACTGCGCCCCCGCCCGTGGATGAGACGCTCGAGACTGTGTGGGCATCGCTCGAGGGCCTGCCTGATACCCTTCGAGAGACGACTGTCGAAGGCATCATTTCCCGTGTGCTCCAGTTTGTCGTCCAGAACATTCTTGTCCACCAAATCCACGAGGACAATGCTGTGGCGACACAGGCCAGCCTCCAGCCAGTATTTGGTAAGCTTACTGGCGTCTTCGGAAGCTAACGGCAGATTGGCGTGCAAAGGTCAACCTGCCTCCCTCGCCGCTCGAGATGGTCGTCTCCGCCATGATGTCAGTTCTGACTGGCGGGCCAGAGGTACGCTACTGGTGATGGTCTTCAGCTGACGACAGCCTACCCCGGGCTTTGCAGCACGGTTTGATACCCTGCTCGACCAAAAACACGCAAAGCACCCGACCAATACGACCAACGCGGCCCTCAAGGCGCTTACGGACCACCCGTGCGTCGACATCCAGGCCACGCTTGAGGACGCCCTCCGCTTTGATGACAACGAGTACTCGTGGAGCAGCGTCGAGGCCGGCGCGCTCCTCCTCTCCCAGACCCCGGCAATCACTGCGTTTGTCAACTGGATGCGCGTGTTTAGTCTCTCGGCGGCGTGAGACCGTGACGAGAGTCTGTGCCTGCGGTTGTGGGGCAAGCTCGCAGCGAGGCGAGACAGACTTGATGAGTCCATTCCACCCTCGTTGCCTTCCTACTCGCGACACTGCCGCACATCAAGAGAGATACCAAGTCGTGGAAAGTAAACTACCTACTCTGCCTCCTCCCCAATAGTACGTTTCGTTGTACATATAGACTAGAACGCTCACTAGGCACCTTCATTCATGCACTTTGTTTATGCATCTTATCAAACGTTAACAGTCGTGCTCATACGCTCTTGAGGGACAGAAAGGTTGATTTCATAACGCTGGGGGGTTCATATCCAGGCTCTCCCATCAGTGACACCCCCAGGATCCAAGCATTGGGTGGTGTCGTCATCCCATGCCCATTCTTGAGATGATGCCGATATCACCCACATGGTTATCTCAGCGTCGACCTATCGAGTCACCTTGCGTTCACCAACACCCCGAACATCGTCTATCGACCTCACGATGGTGGATGGCACCACAGCGGGCGCAACACGGTCTGTATGAGACGGGGAACGGATGACTTGTGGGCACTAGTGGTGGGTTGCGAGTCCGCTTTCTGCACTGTTACAGTACCCGAGTGCGCTGATCATTTGCAGATGAAGGACGCCGCAACAGGCGTATGGGCGTAGACGGGCGTAGTGCAAATGCCGGTCATTCTTCTCATACTAGGACTGTGTGGGGATGCGAGGGAAGGCGAATGCCAGGCTGCCAGGCTGATGCGGAATCAACGCTGCCTGGCTGAGAAAGTTATCGTCCCCACGCCCAGAGACCATCCGTTGAGAAGGTACAGTCAACCACAAATACAAAATACACACTGCACCCATACATATAGCATACACACGCACGGGGCAGTGTCGTTTCCTCGTCTTTTCACTTGTCTTCCCTCTCTCTTCTCACCCATTTCTCTTAATTCTCTTCCTCTCATCTTCTCTCCGTTTCTCTCTCCGTTTCTCTCCGTTTCTCTATTCCTTCCTTCTTTATTCATTCGCTCAGCTTCATTTCCTTCACTTTTCTTTACTTTCTCTTTGTCTCTTCTCTTCTTTTCTTTTCTTTTCTTTCTCTCCCATCTTACATTTGCTCGCTTGCCCCTTCAGCTCGCACTGTTCGGCAACGATGAGCAACGAGTAAGCACCGCGGGGACCTTCGTGACTGTGGTTGACTGACTCACACACAGCGTCGCTGCCGAGCTGGCGAAGAAGATCAGCGACAACAAGGAGGTTAGTCCTATGGGAAAGAGGGGAGGGAAGAACCTTTTACCGTCAACTGATGCTCATTTTCAAGGTCGCGCAGGACGTCTTCGGGCCCAGCATGCACCTTCTTCAGCGCAACAACAAGACTGCGGACGATACTAGGCAGGTCAAGCATTCACAGGCTACCAGGACCCAGTTGCCAAAGCGCAAGCTCGTTATTGGCGAGAAGCGCCATCCTCGCGAGCAGTCTCTTGAGTCTGACGAGTAAGTGCGAGTTGATGACGTCCACCTATGTGTACACAACTTTAGGTTTTTGACACGCACAGCAATGACTGCTACGTCGAGTGGCTCCGCGAAAAGTCCCGTGCAGTGCATGCGAATGAGGTGAGTGGACAGGACACGGAGGGAAGGTCTCTTGTGTGGAGCCATGTCAATCCGATTGCTGATTATAGAAGGCTTCCTCTTCGACCGCCACCAAGGACGAGGGCGCACTCCAGCTCCTTGCTGCTTCCCAGCCGTACAAGCCATCCTTTGCGTCATCGGCGGCTGTCCCCAAAACTCAGCTGTTCAACAATTCAGATCGCTCGACAAAGGAGGCCGCCCATGCCACCTCCTTTGTTGTCCCCCTTAGGAGTTCTTCGTCGTCCCCTGCATCTGCCAACCGTCGCGCTGCTCCTGCCCCTGGGTCGGAGACTAGCAAGCTCAGGGTTAAGCCTTGGGGTACTCCAAACTCTCGCCAGCCTCAATCGCGTTGGCCCACTCCTTATCCCGACGACGGCGAGCGTTCCGCGAGCAACGGCAGTGGGACTATCCGCGAGGACTCACCTGCTTCCTCTCCTGAGTCTTCCTCCAAGAAAGAGACAAAGGCCGCTGGCGTATTCAACCGCTCTGTGCCTCCCCTTGTCCCGTTCTCCGCGTCCTCCACGGCCACCACTAGCGGTCCCAACCCGGAAGCTGCGCCTTCCCCCTCCATCCAGGCCCTTTTTGATCAAATTCAGATTCTCAACGACAATATCCGCCCCGTCCTTTCACGCATCAAGGAGACAGAGGAGCTCAAGGAGGCGAACCAACTTCTCGAGGAAAGGAACCAGGAGCTTGAGCGCAAGGACGAGACCATCAAGACTTTGAACGAGCGCGTCTCTGACCTTGAGGCGGAGCTGAAGGAGGTCACCCGCCTCAAGGAGCTCCTCGAGGATCGGTTCGAGGACACGTCACGCGAGCTCGAGGAGACAGCGGAGGAACTCGAAGATGCTACCGCGCAGCTCGAGATCGAGGACGAGACCCGCTGCGATCTCGAAGCGTTCCACCAGGAGATTCTCGGTCTTAGGGAGGAGACCATCGAGCATCTCCAGAACCAGCTCGCAGCCAAGGACAGCCTTCTTTGCGCTACCGAAGTCCAGATGGACGACCTCTGGGCCAACAACATCGATCTCACGTCGTCCCTCCGGCACAGCAAACTCGATATTCTCAAGAAGGATATCAAGATCCAGCGCCTGAAATGGGAAAAGACCGAAGCCGTCAATAGCAAGAAGCTCGCCACCCGAAAGTCGCGCAAGTACCTCAAGATGGCAAAGCAAGGGTACAAGCGCGACCTTGTAAAGTCTAACTATCGCCGCGACAATCTCCAGAAGCTGGAGAGCATTCTTCAGCACATGCTGAAGGACGAGGGCCCAGCGCAGTCCGCTCGCAAGAGCATCGCCTCGTCTATTGAGGAAGGCACCCAGCGCGACCATGGCCCAGGGCAGTCCGCTCCCATGAATATCGTCCCATCCATCCAGGCAGACACTCAGAACGACGAGGAACAAGTTACCGCCCAGTCTGAGGTCGACCAACCCGACGGCCAGCCCTCGGTGACCCCTAGCAACAACCTCAACGACGAAGCTCTTACTCCCTCGCCCCCCACCAGCGACGCAGAATCTGACCAGCTCTTGGAGTCGGATTCTGAAGATGAGGGTGATTTCGCTGCTGATCTCGGCAGCGACGACGCCATGTGCAGCTGCTGTAGCGTCAAAGCGGACGAGTCGTACGACGACGGTACCGACCTCTTGTCCGAGGAGTACCACAGCGACGAGTATGCCAACGACTCGTCGGAGGAGGAATTGGTCACCCCCGGCCAGTCAAACGCTTCATTCGATGATGCCTCCAAGAGCCCCTCCTCCGAGGAGGACCAGGACGCCTCCTTCTCCGAGGCAGAGTCTGCTAACAAGGACGGCGGTGCCGACGAGAAGCTCGAAACCCCCAACCTGGCCGACTCGCAGTCTCGCAAGGGCTGTCCGTGCCCTATCTGCACGTCCGACCGCAAGTTTTTTTATGACGATGACGGCGACGACGATTCGGATGCCGATTCGGCACTCCGCAACGCCAATGGCAAACGCCCACTTGACGTTGCCTCGGACCCCGGCCCGAGCCACAAGCGTCGCACTGCTCCCACTAGTATGGTGTTTACCATGAGCAGCGACTTCGAGCACTCGGACTCGGAAACGCTCTACGACTGAGTAGTTTTCAATTCCATCCATGTCCAGGATGCCCCTCTCCCTTCCCTCCACTTGATGATGTACCTTCCTCCGTCTTTTTGTATCCATTTTTCCTCTTTCATTTTGTTCATGGCCTCTCTCCACAACCGCACGGTACGCCACCAAACCGTCACCACATCGCCATCCCCCAGTTCCCCTTGTACACCCACCCGCTTTTCATAAACAGGTTCAGCATGTATATGATCACCATGAAGGAGATGATGGGACGACAAGGACCTCCAACCTGTTGTGTGTCAGAGACGCTCAAACTTCGACACTGCGCAGCGTCTACTGTGGATTGAAAATGGCGGCCCGTTTCACCCCACAATGAAGTGTTGTTTTGCTGAGAAGAGGTTCTCGATTCTCAAACAGCTCAACAACACGGCCAGCGTTGCTTGCCCTGAGAGCATCAAACAATTCGTATTCATGACTGCCTACAATAAATAACAGGCGCACAATGGGACAGGGACAATGGTTAATTCTGATGAGCATTGCTGGTACAAAGGCGGGTTGGCCGGAGGCATGGAGACAGGTGGCAGGAGACAACGGGTGGGAACGGAAATAGACATGGAAAGCGGGAGACTGTGTGGAGTTCGGAGGGTTGAGCATTGTCGAGTGGTACTTTTGGTTGTGGCGGGGGAGGAAGATCACATCGTTATCGTATCGTATGGCATCGTGTCGTTTCGTGTCTTGAATCTTGAGAGGGCAGCAGACAATCCTGCGAGGCTCAACGCAGGGCACGGCCCGACAGCCCGTCAACGTGCACGAGCACGCGCCCCTTCCTGGCGCCGGGCGGAACGTGCCGCGCGCCAAGCACCGGCGCCGACTCGAGCGGCTCGAGCAGGGGGCTGGTGTCGAGGACGCGCTGCCCCATCGCGTGCGGGCTGCGGGGCTGCAGTTGGGAGTGGACTGCGGCGGCGGTCTTGTGCCCAAACGCGCCGATCGTGTCGTTCGTGCTTCCAACGGTAGCGGTGGAGTGGCTGAACGCGCTCTTCGAGGGGACGTACGCCGGCTCGCGGATAAGTGACAGACGGGCATGCTTGGCCTTGCGCTCGCGCTCGGCCTCGTGCTTGTCCATTGGTGTGGGGGTGGGGACCGCGTGGGGCGCGGTGACGTTTGTCGTGGTGATGAGACTCGGGGGGCGGCGGGTGGTGCTGTTACTGCGCACACGGTGCAGTGCACTCGCGCTGGCGGTCGGGGTCGGATGGGCGGCGCTGTTGCTCCGCGTGCGGTGCAGGGCTGTGCTCGGAGACGCGACGGCGGTACGCTTCGCCCTGTCCTTCTCCGTGTCCTTGTCCCCGTGCTCTTGCTCGCGCGCAGTGATGCTCGCGGGGGGCGCCTCGCCGCGCAGCGGCGCCGAGGTCTTCAGTCAGCACTGAGCCTGAGAACAAGAATACGTAGGGGTAGGCCCGCCGCGTACTCACCAGGCCTCGGAGGGGCACAATGGGACGCCCGGTACGCGTCCTGTTCGCTTTGCGCCTATCTGTGGTTGTCAGTCGCTGTCGCTGTCGCGCGTTTGTGTTTGTGTTTTGCGTCGGCGTTTTTGGGTGGGTGGCAAATTGCCAGCCAGGGGCCTGGCGGGGGGTGGGACGTACTTGCGCTGGCGTTCTCCATCGTAGACGTTGCGGGTAATCGGTATGGCTATGGATGAAAGTCAGCCGCGGGCTGTGCGTTGTGGTGCAATGACAAGACGAGTACTGAAGAGTTGAGAGACGTCAAGAACAAGAAAACAAGGATGGACGTGGAACTTCAAAAAAAAAAAAAAAGTTGTGGGTTTTGTTCAACTGGTGGGTTTCAGGGTCCGACGTCCGGTGGCGACTACAGTATGCAGACTCGAGTGGACGGACCTGACCGCCTTGGGGGTCAAGTGCACTGGGAAGCGCTATTCAGATATTCAGTCTGCTATCTGCTAGCTGCTAGTCTGAGACAAAGATCGAGACCCGTAATGACGCCTGGTCGACACGAGAAGGACACGTAAAAGGGTACAGGGGTAGCGGGGCCAGCCAGACGCGAACTTGAACGAAGTTGGAAGGCGCTGGTAAGGAGAGTGAGTAGTTGTGATTGAATGCCGTTTTCGTCTTGCTACAACGGGTCTACGATCTACGAGTTGGGCGATGCAGGCGACTGGTTATGAAGCAGCCGAGCGAATTGCCGATGGGGTCTGTGGACGAAGGGAAATCGTGATTGGTGGCAAACTAGAGCTGATGGTGACGACGAGAACAGAGGATAGGAATGAAAGACGAAGAATGAGAAAAAAAAAGCAGTAGGGGACAGAGACGAGCAGTATGGAACCAGCTAGACCAGGCGGTGATACATGAGCACTACGCGTTATGGAAAACATTTTGTGCAACTTTTGTCTTTCGTGAGCTTTGTGAGCGTATGACAGAGCGTTTTGCAATGTTTGGTTAAATGGCTGCAATGGCCAAATGAGGGGTACTGTATACTGTTACTGTACACAATACACGTGATACTTCCTCAGTGCCGTCTCGTCAGAGGCGCACAATAGTGAAAAAACGGTGTGAAAAAACAAGCAAGCTACTGAATGCATGGGGATGAATTGATTGTTGCGTTGCAAACTCGTCGCCTTCACACGGGTACGAGGACTCTTTTATATGCAGTCCATCTTGCAATGCTTAAAGAACGAGGTTGTCGTGCAGGGAGTGACTTGGAAAAGGCAAAAAGCCTGCGGCTCCAGTTTGCAAGGTGAAACCAAACAACGGATAAACCCAGGGTAAACCCGTCACGCGCCAAGATGAAAAAAAAAACAAACACCAAGGAAGCAAAAGAAAAGCAGTCACGCTCCACATTGCCCAGCGTTGCGCCTCGCCAGACCTCCAAAACGTTCAAACCCTCGTACCCTCGACGGTGGCCAGTGAAATGTGTCCCTGCGTCCCTGTGAGGTGAACGAGGGGGTTTGAGCCCAGATCGATGACCAAGCGAGCTAAGGCCGTGACGCGGTGCAAATGTAGTAACAAGCAATTGCAGCTGCTCGTGTCCATATCAGCTGATACTGAGCAACTGGGAGGCAACAGAAACAAAATGAAATGGACGGGAAAGTCTGCGTTCGAGCCCCTTTTCGAACGATCGTAAATAGTTCCCGAGTTTGTTCTAGTTCAAGGTTCACCTTCTGGAGTGAATCTCCCCATGCGCAGCACACCTGGATACTGGGTCGCGGAGACTCGGCTTCCCTCCCCTGTGACGAGAGCTTATGAACGAGGGCCTTTGTCCGACCAGCTGGACGATGGACGATCAGACAGTAACGATGGGAGAGAATGGAATAGAAGGCAGGGATCAAGGACAGAGCGCCGGAGGGTTTTTCTACCCCCCCCCCCCTGATTCTTGCCCTTGGACGCCTGGAAACGCGGAGTCATATCTGAGTTGGAGCATGGTTAATGCCATTCACCCAAGCCCTGCAAGCCCAAGGGCAACTCCATGTTTGGGCAGTGGACTTGACTTCAAAGCGAGCAGGTGACCTTGACACCGTACAGAAAGCACCGCTCATGCCCCGGCCGCAATATCGCCGCCTTGCTGTGGCTGTGTTCCGGTCTGCCTAGATGTCATCTGTCCCCAGCACACTCCAGACTCCAGGCATCGTGGTGGCTCAAGCAGATCCCTACTCACCACATGCACAGTATACCGATGTGCATGTGAAACACCGGAATGCGGGCCCGTACCCCTCGCACTAGCACTAGCACATGCACTCGTACTCCCTCACTAGCGTCGGCCGGATCAGGTGCAGTCTTTCGGACTGGATGCAACCCGCCCCTGGCAACTTACTGCCTATTCCCGATGCTGCCATTGAGCGTTTGGGCAAACTGGCAAGATGAGACGGTTTGAACCACTGCAACGTCACTGTTCAACTTGCTGGGTCGTTCCTTGCAGGCACGTACAGTACCTGCGCAGGTACTGCCTAGCGCGCACGGAGCATTTGTGGTTCTTCTGTCTTGTCCAGCAAGCGGTGCTGTGGTTGTGCAAGCCTTGCAAGTGTTGCACATGCTGACACTCGGAGCACAAGCAACGAACGTCGACACCTCCGAAGACACTGCCTGAAATAAACTCAAGTCTCCGATGAGATTGGGGTTGCGCTGGGCATCTGTATCCAACGACCTCGTGCCAGCCCACTTGTTGCTTGAACTCTGTCTGCGGGGTTCAATGGCGGGCAGCAGACCAAACGTGACATTCCACCAGGGTACAGGAACCACGCAGCTATTCAAGAACGTTACGCACCGGGAGAAATGAACACCGTGGGCGTGAAGCACCCGCTCCTGCCAAGGACACAGAGGCCTTCGATGCATGCACTGGGTGCTGTGTAGCGCAGCGATGGCAACAAGCAGCAACCGGGACGTGGTGTGCGTGACGCTCAAAAGCCGACTTTGCTCGTCGTGCTGCCCTATCTGTTGATCCAGCTGGCAAAGTTTGGTGTGGGTGCAAACCTTGTTGCTGACATCCAATGTGGAGAACGTCCGCTCCCTCGCCAACTCGCTCTTGCTGCTGAACGTTACGTGTTTCAGTGCCTGAACTTGGAAATGCACGCAGAGTGAATTGCAGTCGCGCCGGTGGCTTGCGTACGTACCAACATGCCAGGACCCTGTGGAGAGGCGTTACTACGAGCTGTGAGTTGAGAGCGATCTGCCGGCACCCGTATACCGTGCACAGGTGCCAACCCAGATGTCAGAGGCGAGACGGCGACGCCAACAACAATGCTGAGCATTCTGTGCAAGGTCGTTCGTGAGGGGGGCAGTATCTCTTGATGGTCACGCACAAGAGATGGACGAAAACAACACCTGCTGGAGTTCAACAAAGTTCATAACAATGACACTAGTCCATTCCCTAACTTGACTTTTTCTTCTTTGTTTAATCGTTTCGGACCGTTGCACTTTCACCTCTCTACACGCGACTAGCGTTCCGGTAAGCATTCCTGGTGGCGAGGAGGGCAGGTGGGAAAGTGACGGGGGACGACGCAGGCGGTTGTGGAGCAACGGTTAGCTGACAAGAAGACAAGCCCCGATTCTTGTGGTCGAACTGCGTGGTTCCAGTTTCCGACTGGCTGGTCGTGTTTCGCGGTTGATTTATTTCTCTTTGAGCATTTTTGGGGGAGGATTTTGATTGCGTTTTGGGCATCCGTCCTACGGGCAACCACCTTGTCATTTCTTCACTCCGTCCCACGCCATCCCTTCTCATTCCATCCATCCCTTCTCATTCCATCCTACCTTGGCGATTGTTCGGAGTCGGGATCATCAACGTGTCTCTCCAGCCTCCATACAGTGAATTGTTGCACGTCACTGCTGTCACTGCCGTTACGGGCGTCACGAGCACTGGGTGAGGAGCGCCACCGCCAACCACCAGCCCCGCGCGCTGGCTGCCTCAACGACTTCGTGGTCCCCTCACCCCGCGAATTGGTAACACATTCGAGAAACGCATCGGACGCTCCACAGAGGCAGTTCTGGGTTCGTCGCCGTGCGTCTAGTGGGGTAGGGTTTATATCAAGGCCAAGCATCGACGTCCGGTGTTGCACTCTTTTCTTTTCTTCGTTTTATTCAAACTCTCCCCGCCTGTGGAAACTAGACTCATCGCGCATTCCTCATCGCCGTCTTCATCATTGCTGCTCGTTTGGTCGTGTGGACGGAACAGGGGACGTATCGTCGGGAGCATCAGCAGTCGCAAACCTTTGATATTCGTACTCGCATTTGCATTCGCATCGGCGCCGCTGGTCGCTCGTCCGTCATCTTCCCCTTGAGTTGGACGCAAAACATAGACAAACAACACTCTACATTCTCAAAACATTTACCCCCTCCCCTTTCCGCTGAAGACATTACCTCGCTTCAAAATGGTACCCACAATTTTCACAAACCTTTCCAACCATTCTCTCCCCTCTCTCCATCTCGACAAGGGCGTCGCGACAGCGCGCTCGCATCTCCCCGACGTTCCCAGCCTCAAATTTCGCTCGCGGCCATTCTCGACATTTAGCTTTCGCAACTCGATGTCCTCGACCATGGCGCCACTGCCGTCGAGCCCCAGCAAGCCGCGTGACACATCCTCTAACAGCATCTCCTCACCGCGTCGGTCCCGCTGGAACCGGCGCAGCAGGCAGGCCCCACCACTGCCTTTCCCGCTGCCTCTGCCCAAGCCAAAGACCGGGAGCATTGGAAAGAACACGCTCACGAAGACGGATATCGAGCTGGGTGTGTGCATGATTGACGGTGATGACGGGTGGGCATTACTCGTTCACCCGAGCCCCAGCAGGCCGGCCTCCAAGAAGAGTCACCCCCCATTGGCCGAGCTCGGTCTGGAAAGCACCATTGGACCCCCGCTGGCTCCAGCCTGGTCGCCACGCGAACGTACGACCAGCTTTAACACGCCAACCCTCAACGTTCTCGAGGGCAAGCGCAACCCAACGCCCGTCGGCCTGAATTCGACAGCAAGTCTCCCAGGCCACAATCTGCACACTTTGGGCCACATGAATGGCGATGACACCATCACTCCACTGGATAACATGCCCACAAACGGGCTACACAGCGCCCCAGCGACGGTCAAGTCATTTGGGAACATGAGCGATCAAGCTATCCCTTCTCGCCGGCAGAGTCTCCCACCCGCTCCACCAAGCGCGTTTCTGCGTCCTCCCCCCGGACGTCCCGTCTCCGTCATGGCCGCCCCAGTCACCCAGCCCCCGATCGTATCGTGTCTGCACCGCCAGAGCCTCCCTCCTGCTTTTGACGGCCCGCGTCGTGAGTCTCCTGGGCTGCTGCTTGTTTACTCCTGTGTTTGGGTGCTGATCTGATCCACAGCGTCTATCAAGTTTGCAGACGATCCCCCACAGCCCGACCTCGCTGCGCGCGCAGCCACAGTGGCGAGTCTGAACGAGACACTCCGCCTACGCCGCGAGTACGCCGCCCTGCAGTCCCGCCATGCCAAGCTGTATGATGCGGCTTTGGATGCGCGGAACGAAATCGCCCGCCTTCGGGCCAAACTGGGCCACAGCCACGATGTCATGGAACACCTAATTGACTGGGGACTCGCCATGCAGACGGAGAATGAGATTCTGCGCGAGCAGATCCCTGACGTGAGCGTCGTGGGCCCTGTGACGGTCAAGACGGCCGAAGAGCTCCGCGCCCTGTTTGATGTCAACTTTGGGGAGTAGGGCTTGATGGCCTTGTGCCGGTCGCATCAGTGTGGCACCGTGTTGGCATTACTGCCCCCGCCGTCACTCGCCTAAGGTCGCCGTCACTCTCGGCCAAGGTCGCCGCCACTCGCTCTTGGCGGCCAGTACATTACCATCGCTGGCCAGGTTCATCACGCTCTGCGGGCAGAGCAAGCATATCATCCACACATGACTGTTTCCACTGTAAAATTGAAACTACCTATCTCTTTCCTCGGTCTCGTATTTTGCGTCAAGCCCCAAACTGGACTCTCTTCTTTACATTGTACTCGTCTCTTCACTTCATTGGTCCCACAATCATCATTCTATTTTATCCATCCATTTCGATTTCTATACAGTGCCATCTCCCCCTGTCTCACCCTCTTCACATCGTTCCGTGTCCATATATATTTATCAAGGACAGCCTCCATCCAGGCCGCCATCAATGAAGACAATAACAGAAGCCAAAGTATGTACCATACCCCTTCCTCCCTCCCCTCCCCCTCCCCCTCCGCCCTCCCTCTCCCACCCTCTTGCCCACCAGTCTCCCTCTGCATGTAAATCTACTGTAACGGTTTCGGCACAGCCTCAAGACTGTCGGGCCCTCTCGCGGGTTTTTGAATATTCTACGGCGATTGGTTTTGGTCGGCTACCTTGAAGCGAATACTCAACTGGCTTACTGATCTACTGACAAACACTGTTTGGCCATGAACAATAGGAAGTCCTGTAGAAGACAGAGGCGACAGAGCTACCCCAAGGCCCAACAGCTTGACTTGTAGTCAAGTTTCTAATTTCTCAGCCGAGTCTGCCTTCCGCAAAGCCGGCTCCGGGCCCCTGTCCCTCTAACTCCACCTTTTGGGATATCCTCCTGGCTGTGTCTGTGCTCTGTCGTCCTCTCTCACTTTCGTTCTTTCTGATCATGCCCTGTCTTGCTACTCGGGGCCTCTGGAGGGCCAAAAAGGTTGGGTTGGGAGGAAGCTAATCCTCTCTTGACGAGAGTGGGATTCGAACCCACGTCCGAAGACTGCGGAGGTTATTACACCTTAACACAGCGCCTTAGACCGCTCGGCCATCTCGCCGGTCACGTGAGCTTTTCTGGGGCGACATCGTGCGAGTGTGGACTGCTGTTCCTGCTCCTTCCTCTCCTTTGCAAGCGTTCCTTTCAAGGGCTGGCGGCGTGCAAGGCCCAAGCAGTACTGAAGCTCGTGGCTCAGCTCCCTTTTGGTTGGTGCAGTTGACGTTGTTGGGCGGGACCTGTGGCAGGGTATCTGTTGTTTGTGACAATAATGATGGCCGTAATGTGACGTGTCGTGCACATCTGGATGTTGGATGAACAATGGGGTGCGTTCAGGAGCGAGGAGGTGAGGACAGGCATACAGCAGCGGTGGTTGCGAAATGACGGCAGTGCAGGAGAGGAAAAGTTGCGTAGGAGTGGGAGCGGCAGAATAGGGAAGGGGGGCGGGGGGGTCCCGGGGGGGGGGGGGGGCGGGGGGCAGAGCCAAGGCCAAAACGGT
The DNA here is from genome assembly GCA_013177335.1 of Apiotrichum mycotoxinovorans. Classification (NCBI taxonomy): domain Eukaryota; kingdom Fungi; phylum Basidiomycota; class Tremellomycetes; order Trichosporonales; family Trichosporonaceae; genus Apiotrichum; species Apiotrichum mycotoxinovorans. Next base: position 337,199 of record CP053625.1, on the reverse strand, counting down.
GAGCATTTGGCTACCACAGCTCGCTGTTATTTGGCGCTTTGGCCATACAGGCATTACAGCCAATCTGAAGAGTCTGCTGGGTCGTGCAGCCAAAGATCAAGGAAATAACACTCTGAGCGTTCCTCTGCTCTCCCTCGCCGTCAGTGGCAAAGCAACGGACAAGCGATAATGAATAATGTAAAAGGGAATCCGCTTCACTCATTGTGCTAGTTCACAAAAACGCCAGGAAAGCGGGGGTAGTGGGGGTACACTGGATTCCTATTGGTAACAAAAAGAATGGTGTCGAATGTGTTCTGTGTGCTTTCCCACGGCTGTTCACAACACTGTCTTACTTCATCCCTCGATTTTGTTGACCAGAGTGAGACACACGGACAACATGAGGAAAGCAGGGGCGGTGAATGAACAGACGTAGGCGAAGATGAGAAATGACGAATCGTGTAGTGTTTGTGGCTGTCGCACGGAAGTCGGAAGGGTTGCGACGTTGGGCGAGGATGGATGTGGCACCCGCTTGTCCTCCATAGCGTGCGTGTTTTGCACCCCTTTTCAGTTCAGCTGGAGGTAATCAAATATGGAAAACGCAATACACAGCCCTGGGTTGCTCAAGGTCCAACAGTGGAGGTCCTGGGGGTTTATGGTTATGTTGGGTGTAGTGGCCACCTTCCCAGGCCGTACACCTGCAGGCCACCCCGCCGAAGAACCACTGCCTTTGTGGCTTGTGTGTGCACACAAGTTCATGTCACCAGTGGTCCCTTGTGCCCCGCTTCCCTCGGCCCTTCTTCCCATGCTCAGCTGGTTGAACGCAGAGAAATACAAGCAGCCCCGAGGGCGACGAGCGCTCGCTGGTCACCAAACATGTACGCGTTCATGTCGAGGGAGCAAACATGGAGACAGTACAGTCACCTTCGCCCTCAACAGTTTGTATGCTTGTTCTGTTGTCAACAAGCTTGTGTCGTCCGCCAACCCCCCACAACACCTATCTCGAACTAACATTCCTCATCTTCTACATCCACATATTTTGTCTTTATCAAAAGAACATTATCTCCGTCCTTATCCTTGATTTCTAGCCTTGTGTTTCTTGTAGGACTGCCATCCCTCGCCGCTGCGTCGCTCTCTTCCACGCTCGCTCTGGTCAATTCACTCTCGAAGTCGTCAACAAAACACACTTTGTTGCTCCTTCACCCTCAACGCCTGGCTCTTCCGTCTACGACACACCAAAAGCCAAGCATCAAACACCACATCCCACCGCACACGCGTCGAGCACCTCTGTAGCTATGCCCTCTCGGCCCTCCTTCCTGCGCAAGGAAGCGGCGCCGAAAGGGAAGCCTACCACGGACAAGTCCAAAATCTCTTTGCCAGTCTTGCGCGACCTGCAGGAGGAAAAGAGAAAGAGTCTCCCTTCGCTACCTACCCCGTCTGAGTCTGGAGCGCGTCCTCGTACATGGGAATGGCGCCCTGCCCCTCCGACCCCCACTACTTCCGACCGCTTTGCCTTTGAGGCTATCAAACTCGACGAAAATACGAACGCGACAACACCAAACAACCACAATCATATGGAGAAGCGCAGTATTGATGAGGACCCCATTACGTGCAACACCGTCCTGTCGCCTCGGCCACAGCTCTCCCCTCGCCATCACGCTCCTTCTTCCGCTCCCGCTCCCCCTGCGCGTACTGTCACCGAGTCGACAGCCAGCGACGCCCCCGCCGTTACCACGGCGCGGAACAACAAACTCATGCACGTAAAGAACAGGCCCCCACACCGTATCCACAAAAGGGGGCGCAACGTCTCTCCCTCCAAGCGCAATTCGCTCCTCGAGTCGCATGCAAAGGCACTTAAAGGTACCAGCGGCAACGCTCGCCCTCAAATGAAGAACTCGGAGTCGCCTGGCCCTACACACACGATCCAGAAGCAGTACACTTCCATCCTCCCCGAGCGGTTCCCCGCCACTCGCAAGGGAACCCCGTCGTCCATTTTCAGGCCGATTACGAGAAGAATGCCCCTTCGGTCGATGACCGCTCAGGGGTCCCACGTTCTGCTCCTGGTCGAGTGCCATAACACCAGTCGCCAAATTCCTCCCAAAGACTACGACCATTGTGAGTGTTTGCGCTCATGTGTTTTAATGAGTGATGAGTGATGATTGATGTAGGGTGGCAGACCAGTATTGTGGCGGTGGCCTTAGTGTGTGCGTGTGCGTGTTTATTGATCGCCGTTCAGACTTTTCGCTGCCACGCATGTATCCCGAACGGCGCTTTGAGCTCCTCGAGCGGTTTAATGGGATTCAGGATCTCAAAGCCATGACGTCTGCCGGTATTCACCAGTTCATCGGGCACATGTTCGCGAGCGCGGACACTGAGGAGGGCAAATCCGACGAGGAGGAGGACGGCGCCACTCTCGACGATACCACCGACCGGGCGCCATCCCCCATTCGCTCCGACCTCCAGCCTTCTCAAACCAAGCTCGACACGAACTCTAGAGAGGTGAATTCCTTCCATGAGCTTTTTGAAGATAGAATCGGCGCACCCCAAGCCTGGCAGGGATCACTCGACCTTCTCGAAGGCCGTCGCCCACCGCGCCCACCGCGCCCACCCCGGCTCTTCGAATACTCTACCGATATTGGGCAAGCCATGTTCACATTTGGCTCCTCGCCAGCATTCCAGCCAGACATTTGTGTGTTGAATCCTCGTCAGCGGTCGGTGCTCACCCATATAGATTTCACTGTGCGCGGCGTCGACCGGAACAGCACAGGAGGCGACGGCACCGATCCGTTTGAGTACGACTTGGCTTGGCCCGATTCTCCCTACGGCACTGGGGTGAGTGGTCAACCGGCCAGCAACTTGAGTCCCGCCAACAACGCTTCAGGAAGTCATGGCAACGATGACCAGGAAGGCGTCTCATTTTACGACACTTCGGTGGCGAATGAACTCTTTGGCAGCAACGAGGACGATGATGCCGGCTCGGAAGAAGCCCACGATCAGAGTCGCTTCTCCTCGGACTCCGATGTTCAGAGGCGGGTAGTCCCCTTCGGGGATCTCAGCGTTATTGAAGAGGGCAACGAAGACACAAGCGGCCACCTGTCCACTCGCACCTTCCAGAACCCACACCTGAGCCTCTCCAGCGTGTATTCTCAGGACAGCGTTGACGCGAACATCAGTCACGCGTCTGTGCTATGGCCCCCCATCGCCGAGAATGACCCAGCAACTAGCAATCTCCCCACCTCCACCGCACGCGTGCCCTCGTCGTCGCTTCCATCGATCCCCACGGGCGCGAACTCCAGGCTGAAGAAGGAGAACTATTCGGCGAGCAACAACAAGGACCAGAACTCCCCAGACAGCGCCCACTTGCCTCCCGTCATCGTCAAGTCGGTCCTCTCGGACATTTCCAACAGGCCGCTGCCTCTTCTCGTTGAAGGTGCCCGGGAGGAAAACAACATCGAAGTAACAAGCACTCCCCCACGTTCCAGCTCGGCCGGGCACACTCCATGGGCAACACCCGTCAAGAGCCCGAGGACGATCAGTCCACCTCTGCCCTCTCCTCCAGTTTGGGTTCAAACTCAGAAAGCAAACATTCCTCGTCCTCCGCTCCCTGATCCCTGGCTACGTGGTGACAACGCAGAGGTTGGCACTATCCCCCCGGCCTCCCCGTCAAAGGCGGCCACGGCGCCCGGCCCTTCGGCGCACATCGATGCGCCAACTCTGTCACCCACGTCTAAGGTCCTCAGCCCCCGGCGTCCCCTTCCTATTCCTCCCGTCCAGCAATCTTCCTCTATTGAGTCCTGCGACAACCTCTCGCCTACCACCTCAACCCCTATTTCCCAGCCACAGTCTATCACGAGCGTGAGCGATCTTCAGACTGAAAAGACCGAGGACACAGCCTCAAGTGCTCCATCAGGCGGCATTACCCCCAGCACCTCCGCAACATCAAGCCTCAGCGACGGGGGTGTCGCCTCCCCAGTGGAAACCAGCTCGAGCGCATCCCCAACTCTTGGCGCTTCCATGACAGTCGTACAAGCTACTGCCAATGCCTCCGGCGCGCCAGGGCAGCCTCAACGCCACAAGCCCAACAAGCCCACCCAGTACCAGTGGGGCCGCAACCAGCACATCTTTGACAAGCCAGAGAATATCGGCGGCCCTCGTGGCTGGCGTCCCACCCGTATCAGCGAGGAACGGTACGCCAAGGCCGAGGAGGACCAGAAGTACCGCGAGTTTAACGATGACGGAACGCCAAAGCACCCCGGATTTCCTTTCCTAAAGTGCCGGTTCCGCCACCGTGCATGTCGGTATGCCGATGAGAGTGCCTTGGAGGGCAACTTGATCCCTCTGCTGCAACTCTCGCGCTACTTTGTGGCAATCAGCGAGGAACACCTTCCGCCGTACATCGAGTTCCACTTCACAGCGGGGGACCCGGTCAACCTTGATCAAGGCTTCAAGAAGCTCTGGGCATACATGCACAACCTGCATGAGAACGGCCCCGACGCGGCGGCGAAGGAAGGATGGGCTCTCCAGCAAGAATTCGAGCGCACTCAGGCTGCCAAGGCGGCCGCGTGGGCCCAGTCCAGGGCTACTCAGTCTGCAGGGGCAAACTCCATGTCCCGTGCAACTGGTTCGACGACTCGTGACGCTATCTCGACGGTCTCGGAGGTTGCTGGCTCCGTTAGTAAGGCTGTGGGCGGACTTGTCGCCAGGCTCAAGAGGTGATCAGTGGATCCGACGGAGTGGAGCAAAATGAAAAATGACAATCAAACCAAACGTGTGAGACAGAAGCCATTGTATAGAACAAAGAGAGGCACACCGCACACAATATTTTATCAAGTTAGTTGTCAGTTAGCAGCATCTGTATGCATCTATAGCGATTTCTCAAAAAAATATGCTCAACTCAATTCTGTCCACATAGAGCTTGGTATTGTGACATTGTCTTACGGGCTCACAGAAACTCGTGAAATGAGGAAGTGTGTGCTCTTGCAGAGAGTGCAACCAGCCCATCAGACGCCTTCCAATTGGGAAAAATAGGAAGGGAAAGCTCACCACCACATCAGCGGCTGACTGTGAGTGAGAGAGGCACTGTCGTTTGTCTTTATTTTGACGGTCTCGGTCGGTAAGCACTAAAGTCCATTTCCCATATCGTCACACGGGCTTCCTGGGGTCATAAAATATTGTCGTCGATTCACATTCACCGACAGCATGGAATTTCCCGCGGGGATGATGCTTCTCCAAGTGGTGGCAAGCGATGACACAGAAAATGGAAAATGAGAAATGAACGAGGTAGAGCGGAGCGTGACAGGTATACACGGAAGCGACTTGCCTCTCGTTGATTGTGGAAGGTCCAGTCAGTTGAGAACCGTGAGCCCGTGCGTTCACGTTCGCCTTTGTGTTTGTGTATGTGGGTGTGGTTCTTTAAAGAAGTGTTTACTGCCACGGCCCAAAAGTGATCGAGTAGTGAAGGCATAGTAGCACTGGGTTGGGAATGAGTCATCACACCATCGAGGGTGGCGCAGACGAACTTTCTTGCGAACATACTTACCATCACCCACTCGCGTTTGAATGTTCGCTCACGCACATCCTTGTCGAAGCAAGAACTTGTTCACTTGTTCTTCTACTCGATATAAATCACATCACTGCTGCTGCACCGCTTACCTTCATCCACTTGCTCGCTCCTCTTGAGTCTTGTATTGTCAGAAAGACAGTCCTTCCCTCTCTTGCACCTCCGCACTTGTCCCCCTGTACACATTCCTTCACACCCACACTCATTGAAATCCCACTCTTGTCACTCTTTTATGATGTCTCGTGTCCAGCGTTCCGACCTCAGCTCCGGCACCCTCGCGAACAGCTCGTCCGGTGGTGGCACCGCTGAGGACGATGGCATCGTCCTTTCGATTCTTTTTAGAAACTACGACCTCATCAAGGCCGTCGTCAAGGGCATCGTTGAGCCGGGCTTTAAGGCCAACAACGAGAACGCGACCGGTCTCCGTGACTTGTATCGCGCGTCGGTGGTGGCCCAGAACCACCTGAGCCGCGACGTCCGCCTCCGCATCAAAGTCCTCGCCGGAATCGACACGTTTCCCACGATTCCAGCACTCTTTTGGTCCTCGTCAGATGCATACGGTCAGTGTGTCCTAAACTTGGCCCACTTTTATGGCTATTGTCCTGGTGACCCCGACTATGAGGACTTTGTCGTAGAGGTCTTTAGACAAACAGCCACAACCCGCGAATTGCTTCATGACCTTGGCGCCTTTGTTGGCTGGGTCGCCCTTGACTTTGGGGCCGACTTTGAGCTGGAAGACGACTCTGCAGAATGGTACCGCCAGTCGTGGTCTCACATGGGCGACACCGTCGCATTTGCTTGGGACCAGTGGAGCGACGAGCCACTCTTCTATGCTGAGGTGAGTGTGATATGTCATCAATGCTTTAGGGCTTAGCAATATCGTCAACCAAGCGACTGCCGCTAACACACAGAACGAGGAGGGCTACGAGAGCGACATCGAGTGCTTCCCCGACGTCGAAGTCGACGAGGTGGAGTACTGCACCGACGTCGATGTGGACGACGTCGAGGACTGCCCTGACGTCGACGCGGACGAGATCGAGCGTTGCCCCCACGTCGACTTGGAGGACGATGCCGGGGAGAGCGACGACCAGTCTGAGTCTGAGAATGAAGACGAGTGCTACGCCTCGGACGGTTCGTTCATCGACTACGTCCCCGACGGGGAGAATGGTTGGCGCGCAGTGCGCAAGCCTACGGGTGCCACCATCGGCCCCGACACCTTCCAATTGGCACCCTCGACGTACCCTCTCCAGGCTTTCCTCCGTATGGGCCGCGACGACCGCTTCCTTCGTCCTGCCAGCGATGCCCCGTATTAGCCTCTATTGTCGTGATCACACTCATTCACGCTGGTGAGTACAATTGTGGTTAGTTTACGTGAGATGGACTGACCAGAATCATTAGAACGAGGACGAGTGGCCCCACGAAGCCAACCCTCGTTCAGCAAAACAAACTTCCCACCACACTCCTTTCCTTCGGCCTCTTGGCCTCTTGTCCCCAGATTCGCTCTAACCCACCTTCTTTACCACCGAAATGTAGATCTCCGCAGGAGGGGCAGGTACCCCTCTGTTAGCGAATGCCCATGTATTCTCGGCGTGGTATGTGGACGACCATCTCACAGAGCCATGCGCTAGCCGCGATTACTTACCAGGAGGACCCTGCAGCCTTCATATTAGCGGTGGATACGATGTGTCGAGTATCAACTGATGTGGAGTTTGATATTGAGTGGGAGGTGGAGGGTCGTCATTGGACACATTTACACCTGCAGGACACAGCCGTGCTTTCCCAGGGTTGCCGGTTATGACGCCCATCCCCTCCACCGTTCGCGGGGTAAGCGGGGATCTCCATTCCTCGGACTGCAAGTGAGGCGCGCAGTTGAACTTCGGAAGCAAAGAAGGAATTGGTCTGTGAGTAAGAACATGAGCCGAATGGGAACGAGACTCAGCCACTGGCCACTGGACTAACTGCACAGTAAGGGGGCTTGACAAGATCAGAAACTCGGGCTGCGTAGACACCTTCGGGCAGCTTGGACGAGGGCTTGCCAGGTTTCCGGAGAAGAATCCTGAGATCTTGTTCGTATTCACACCCTGTGTGTCGCATTTCCCAATGCGCATATGATTTCAGCGAGAATGGGGGCCCAGAAATCTGGAGAGGTTCTATCAGTTGGCGCGCTGTGAGGAAAGTGCAAAGGGAGAGCAACCCCCCTAGTGCTTTACTGTACCTCCACAGATCTGATTCCACCGCAGCACTGACCCACACCGACCCACACTGACTCTCACCTGAGGCCCGTGCCTTACCAGATCTCGCGGCTGATTTCCTTTCTGCATCCTGTTAAAATTGCTGCAGATCTGACCGTGGGGACAGTCGGCGGCGTAGTCAAGGCGGCGGTGGAGGCGGCATCTGAGGCTAAGGCGCTACAAGCCCCATGTCACCATGTATGTCGCATCTTCCGACCAGCCCTTATTGCCAGCCTGATTGTTCACACAGATTACCGACCCAAGACAGAGAGGCCAGCATGGAGCACCGACTAAGCCTCGCATTGCTTCTCTGATATGGGACGCCACCACCCCAACTCGGCCTTCAGTCATAGCCAGGGACACTCTATGCCGCTGGCTGCACGAAGAACCATGGCAAGGACTCTATCGCTGATAATGAGGTGGGGCGGTAGAAACGCGCTTCATAAAGCAGGAAACAACCTCTGGATTTGACCCTAAACCAGAGCATGTCCTGCGGCCCAACTCTTCAGATATTACGCAAAGAGGTGGGTGGGTGTTTGACCGCCAAGGGTGAGCTTGATATCGAGGTCATCTTATCGTCGACTGCTATCTAAATTGATCGGTCAGCTTGTAGCATCGACTTGTGACTGGTGCTTGAGACTTCTCTTGTGTTTCTCTGCTCTTTGTCCTCTGTTTTATAACACTTCAACACTGATATAACAGAGGAGCCTCCTCCCATTTCAACACAAGAATGTCATCCCCAAAACACGGATGACACAAACACAGACACACACAGACACCGACACAGACATAGACAGAGACACAGACACAGAAGCACACACGCAAACAACCACCTCGATGGACAATACCAAAACGCGCTTCGTCAGCTCTGTTATCCGACTGCTGTCTGGTTTATATGAAGTCCCATCTTCACAATCGACCTCTTTCTCCTTTCCTCATCTTTGCAAAGATGCGGAACAACGGTCGTGCCCGGGTACAGCGTAAACGTGAACCCGTTGACCCTCAACGAATGGCGCTAATGCAGGCTGCCTTTCTTCGCTGTAAGTATAGCTTACGTCTACGACCAAACACTTGCGCTTATGAATGACTGATAAGCCCAGCCCAGGAGGCCATGGACAGTGTAGACGACGCGCTTTCAGTCTCTAGTTCCTTGCACCCCTCGTCATCCAGAACGGTCCCCGCGAACCTCACGCCTCCGCTCTCCCCACCCCTCTTTAGCGACCCTTTCTTCAACTCTAGCTCCGGTGGCCGTGGGACTCTTCTTCCGGCTCCAGTAATCCTCAGCGACGCCGAGTTCTTTCACCGGGGGGTCCAAGAGCAAGTTCAAAACGGGACGAAGAGCAGTTCAACTGTCGAAGAGAAAAGCGAACAGTCGAGCAAAGGCGAACCCTCCACTCTGGTCCCGATCAACAATCCCAACAACTACAAGACTTGTTTTCCGACCGACCTCACCAAGCAGCCCCACATCGGAACTCCTGACCATGACAGTCGATCGTTGAAGGACGCCGCTGCGGAGACGTCGCCGTCTCACCTCTTGGCCGGCCTCCACCTTGCCACGCCCCAGGTGGGCTTCACGACCTCTCGTTCCCCCTCGCCTCCCTGGTCCCCTGCTGTCGCTAATGTCAACACCTTCGACAACAGGACACCTTCAATGGGTGGTCCCCGCCTGGACAGGGGCAACCTGTAGGCAGCCTCAGCCAGCTTCTTCTGTCTCTGACTTAGGAGCTGTATTTACCTCTTGCGCTCAACTCGAACGAGAAAGAGCGCGCTGCAGCACGTCGTCGTTTTCGTTTGCTACCGCCTCCACTCGAATGTGTGTTCAACTCGGCCGTGGTCTCCCTGGCGGAGCCACGAGGGCAGTGCCGAGCTCCGACCTTGTGCATAACATCGATTAGATCGGTTTGGTGGTATCATTCTGTTTGCAGTCTTTGTATGTATTGCATGCAGCAAATAACAAAGTGACGAAAATGACTGTGTGTGTGTTTGGATGTTTGGGTATCCGCCGGTTGTTGGACGCCACTCTGACCCTTCGGATTGCACCACACACAGATACGCACACCTCCATGATTCGAGCCGCTATTGTATCCTCAAGTTTCTCATACCATCTGACCTCCATAGAGTTTCTCCAACACATTGTTACACCCTTCATGCTTCGCTTGGAGGCACTAGAACCAGATCCCTATGCTTCTCAGAGATCTCTGTTAGCGGTAGCGTCACCTCAACGCCACCAACAAAGATCCTGACTGCCCAGGCAAGCCGATTCGAAGGCTAGGAGGGGTCAGACGTTTCACCTCACAATCTTAGGCTGGAACTCCAGTATTTCGTAAGCACGTTTCCATAATCTTGACTCGCATTGTGACTGCCTCAACCACCTATTATATACTCTGACGCACTTCCTTGGGAATCACGCAGAATATACGCTTAGCAGAATGTATGGGGTGAAGGACCGGTGGATGAGGACAAGAGCGATGGGCCGTGGTGCTGTTTATGGATCGGCGTCCTGTTTGTCCTTGGCCTCCTGCGATTGCCACAGGGGATGGCCGTTGTGTAAGTCTGTGCATGGTAGATAATGACGCTTTGGCTTTCATTTTATGGTCCTTTGCACCTGCTTTAGGCACATCAAGGACTTGAGACCAGAACAGACACCCCACGACATGATCCCTTCCTAATAGAAAACGGCGTGCGTCGGACTTGATGTTAGTTATAACATGCTTCTGAGTGGCAGAGAGGCGCTGGAATGTGGCCCGTGTGGCCGGCTTCGCACAACCTTTCCCCAAGACTCACTGTTGCGACCCTTGTTGACATTCCTCCGAGCCCCACCGATGCCCCGTCACCCCGCGGCAGTGGCAACAGGGCTTGCCAATGAGTGCACGGGAACAGTGCAGCTGCACGGCTTGCGGCGTTGAGTGGTGTTGGAGCCGGTGATCAGGTTTATGTCATTGCTCCTCTCCAAGCCGTGGTTCCCTGGAGGTGATGCCTAAACTTCAGACTGTCCTTACATCACCAACAGGGAAAAGGGTTTCCAATACTTGCAGTCTCGCAATGTCACTGCCGGTTCTCCGCCGAAGACACGGAAGGCCCAGACAATACCGGACCATAACGGAGTTGTGGGAGCAAGAACGAACGCAATGGCTTGGGTGGAGGTGGCTTCGGTTTGACCAGCAGCAACCCAGCTGACCAAAGTGATGGTGGAGGTGAACGCCAAGATATTAGCTGAATGGCTCACAACTTTGCCCGTCTCGCCCAGGTGCGGCGCAGATCTGGCCACCTATGTGCATCCCTTGGCATCCATGTATCCGTTTGGACAGGTCGCTCCGGACTGGCGCAAGGTCTAATTGAGGGAGCACCGGTTTGCGGAGGGGGTGGCCGTCTGTGGCGCCGACGCCGCGGCTCCTCCCACCCTTCGGGATGTACTTGCAGCCATGAGGGCATAGCCATCCATTATATTTACACCCACTACCATTAGACTATCTCGGGTCTCAGCCTCACATCCAGAAACGATAAAGACGTGACATTGGACATACCATATACCATACCGTGTTTCACCCCCATGTGCCATGTCCCTATTCTTATCAGACAATCACAGCCTTGAGACTGGCAGTTATGCAGTTACAGAGCAGGCGCACGTGCTGGGCAAGAAGTTTACCAGCTATTCCCCAGTTTTGTCATCTTTCAATACCTCCCCCTATCAAGCCGCAGGCGTCATGCACGTCGTGCCCTCAGCCTGTTCTCCTGTCGTCTGCGGTCTGAGGTCAGGGGAGGGTGTAATTCACTCAACTGGCTGGTGATGAATGCAACAATTTGCTCTTCACTTACTAGGCGGGGGGCATTCACCCAACCGTCCTCCTCACGCTCCTCACAATCAAGGATTTAATGCACAATGCAACACCTGAAAGTCAATGTCTCGGATCGAATTGACGGCTGCTGGTCGGACGGGCACCACATTACACAGCTGGGATGTCCCGCTTCAGCCAGCCCATACAATTGAACGATGTGGGTTTGAAAGTTAGTTTGGGGGACTGTCCTGATTCAGATTCAGCCCATGTCGTCACCACGTGATTCCGGCCCAGTGGCACACCGGCGTCCATGGAAAGCTTCTAGACCATATATATGATCGAGCGCTGTCCCGCTATATCAGCGGGAGTGTCCTTCGTAATTTAAATGACAGTTTCGAATACCCTCGTCCTAAAACCTTGTGGAAGAATGGAGAGCTTCGCGACTAAACTATTCCCCTGCGCTAGTGCACGAACATGGTGCCCATAACTCAGGATGTGTTGCTCGTGGGTGTCAGGATTCAATTCAGCGAACCAACGGAAGCAGTTCGTGTCAGGTTCTGCGACAATGTGGCGTGCGTGTGGGTGTGGGAAGCATGGAAGCAATCAGCGCAACATGGCACTGTGCCAGCTCAACTGTAGAACTGAGCGCTGCTAGCCAGACACCAAGGTCAGCTGGGCCTGAGAGCTTGACCTCATGTCTCGAGAGTGAAACTGGGGCCCAACTTGGCAGTCTCAACAAGGGGCCCACTTGGTGGGAATTTCATGATGCGAAGAACGGTGCCGCACCAGGATGCGGCATTTCCCTGCGGCGCTCAAAGCCCAAGCTTGATGGGAGTTCAGTAGTCACTTGGAAGCACGACGACCGGGGTGACCGTCGACGTGTGTGATTTTTACACGGGCCATTCCTCAGCGGCGACCCCACACTAGCACGGTGTACTAGTACAGCGAATGTTGCTGTCTGCCAAAGTCAAAGGAAAGCGACGAATCATATATGGTACATCTGAGAGGACAGAAGCATGTAATAGTACAGTACAACTGTCGTTGCTATTGCAGAAGCTCCGAAGCAAGAGACGAGACCGAAAACCAAGAAGGGGGAGAACCAGAATCCAGATCCTTTGAGATAGGCTGAACGAGACCGAGATACTTTATAGACAATGAGATGTGATGGTATTGTGATATGCGTGTATGTGTGGATGGACGACGGCAGAGGGGCAGGGGGTTTAGAGGAAAACCGAATCAGCCGGCACCGGGCGCTGATGCGCGGACTTGATGGCGCGGCGAGTAGTAGCGGCAGCCTTGGTTGGGGTGGAGTGGGTGCTGCACGCCTTATGGGTGGCGAGCTCCCGTTGAAGCTGGCGAACCAGGCCCTCGAGATGGTTGATCCGACAAACGAGGGCGTTGCGGTCGAGCGACTTGGTGGGAGTGGTGCAAGTGGACGACGATGAAGCGCAGTCGAGCTGGGGTTGAGAGAAGGGCTTGCGCAAAGCGACGCGAGGGCCGTAGGCAGAGGAGGGCTTGAATGAAGGGCGCTTAGGAGCCCACGGAGTCACGACGATCTTGGAAATGGCCTTGCGCGGAGTGGTAACCACAACTCGGGGGTTGACGTCCATGCAGAAAGGGACGGGAGCCATACGCAGAGGCGAACCAAGAGAGTCGTTAGCCTCCAGTTCGTCAACAGGGTCGGACGAAGCCCCAGGAGCAGGGGGAATAACAAAAAGCACATTGCGCTTTGAAGGGAGCCTCGGGCACTCGTTCGAAGGCCCACGAGGGAGCGAAGGAGGAGGAGTGCATGGGGCAGCTCCAGCGCTGTTACGCATACTAGTGCTAGTTGAGGGAGTGGGTGCGGGGCGAGGACCAGGGAGGACGTCGTCGTCCTCGGGAGTGAGAGGAGGTGAGTGGAGGCTGGACCTGTTGGAAGGAGAACCCGATGGGAAGAGAAGCTTCGGCTGGGGGAGGGGAGTGGTCTGCTCTTCGCACACTGTTCTATCAGTTCGAGTTCAAACTCAAGCTCGCGAAAGTACTCACTACGCTTGAAGAGAAGACGAGCAGTGTCAAACTGCTTGGGGCGGCTGTACGGGGTGTGCGGGGCCTCGACGGCGGGCGTGGTGCGGTTGGGAGCCATGGCGATAATATATGAGTTGTGAAGACGGTTGCGTGCAAGAAGCAGTAGAAGATTGGTCGTGAAGCGGGCTTCCGGGAGGTTGGCGTTGTTCTATGTAGTATATATATCCAGTGACGGGACTACGGTTGATGAGGTGTCGATGATGGTTTATGACGTGTGAGGGGGCGATTCAAGAGATTCAAGGATGGTGAGAACGTTAAGTGTCCAGGGGTGCTTGCAAGAATCGGAGGAAAAGAGGCGAATAACAGGGCTCGCAAGGACTAGATAATGATGCCTTTGTCTTAAATGCTTTGGATTGGGGTTTGGGAAGAGACGTGGGGGTGGCTGGTCACAATGTCAGCGCACGGCTCTACAAAGCCATAATAGACTGGAAGAAGGTGCAAGGCATGTGGCAACTTTCCAAGGGAGCCACAAGGAGGACTGTGCATTCAGTGGAATGCAAGGACCCGTCAATAACGGATTGTTGCGAGCAGTGTTCAAAGGGAGTAACACCTTTGGTCGAAGTCCCGAAGTCTCTCATCTTGTCAAACGCCCAACCTGCTCCGAGGGGGTTGGGCTCGTGACTTCTAACGTGACAGAGGGAAAGGAAGCAGTACTCACTGAACAAAAGACGTCTAAGAAGTGGAAAACGAGGAAGCGTTGTTGCAGTCCAAGGGGAAGGCGTATAAGCACAAAAGAGTGTTGCGCTTCGGCTTCGGCGAGGATGCGTGTTCTACGAAATGAAGAGGGAGGATGGTTATATGTATGCAAGTTGTATGTGATAAGCTGTTCAACAACAACGATAGTGTTCGTGGAGATGAAGCGACAGGCGAAGCTGTGGAATGTGACTATGGAATTGTGGGCGAAACGAGGAGGATGGGGGGCTTTAGAGTTATTCCTACATGAGCTATGTATATGAGCTGAACTGGAACGCGCAATGTCTGACCGAGATTGCTGACTGGTTGGCAGCCGTTGGATTGTTTGGTTGTCTGGTGACCGTACCCTGGAAGACTCTCAGACCTGGGATTGCAGGGCATGGTCACAATACTCTGCCGCAAGTCCGCTGCGCCTCAGTTGGCGGTCCGAGTTGAGGTGAATTGGCAATTCGAAACCGCATTGCTTGGAAGTGAGTATGGGAGGTAAACCAGTCCGAACCATAGATGCCCTGGTCCATGGGTCTCCTGGAAGTGTCCGCGCGTTCCTTCGGTGGTATGCTCTGGGTATGATTTGAATCTCAATGTCTCCTCTCTTTGGTTCCCCACCCCATTGTCCTTGACCTACGACCGGGACCCTTTCCAAAGCCACGTGCGCCACAGTGGCGCTCAGGAATCGCTCAGGTCCTAGGATGTCGAGGCGGCTGCTTTTTCTTTTTTTCCTTGTCTTTTCCTCCCTGTTTTGTGTTCAAATGTTCCTTTGTCTGCCACGCCCAAGGACATTGAGGGAGGGTTCTTGAAAATCAGTCGCGTTCACGTTTGTGGTAAATACCATTAATTTTTCTGCCGGTGGCAGGCACCGCAGGTCCTACCCACAGATCGGCGGGCGGTCCGGAGGGTATCTAGCTCGGAATGTCGGTTCTCCCATTAGGTGGCCGGAGGCCCATGCGGCGCCACTTGAACCGTGTGTTTGCCTTGAAAACGACCAATGAGAGGCCAATGGAGGAATGAGAAAGCATGGTTAGTTAGTGAACGGCCAAACAGAGCGTCCCTTCGGACCTCGTGTACACGCCATCATCAGCAACAATGACCTTGACATGTGGGGGTGGCAGAATACCTGAAGACATCGCAGCGGGGCGCCAGCCCACACTGACAACAATGGAATGCATGAAGGAAAACGTGAGCAGACCCATTGATGACATCTGACTAGCGATCGCAAAGAGGGCAGACATTTGACGAGGACAACGGAACCTGCCAAGCGGTCATACCGCTGGCTGACGCAGACATCCATCGGCGATGGCCCCTCCGACACCAAATGAGTGCAACCATTCCGGGAGTTGCTGAAACCAACGTCGGGCTATACAATACTTACATGGGAAGGTGTCACGAAGGCGCTAAGCGCAACCTCAAAACACAGGGAGAAGCCTTACCTGGTGACTGAGCCAACGTCGGCCATGGGCATCCACTTGACTTTATCCCACGACATGACAGTTTCCAGCGTTACCCGGTTTAATGACAGCAGTGACAGGAAAACAGAGGATACGCAGCGCGCTAAACATGCACAGTCATCACGGTGGTCTGTGATTCGCCGAAGAATAGGTTTGTTTCGCCGGGGGAAGGGGGGCTGGTTTCGGACACCAGACATGTTTGTGAGGGCCGAGGGATAAACAACGGGTGACACGTAAAGACAAGAAAGAAATCAATCGCCTATCAACCAGACAAAAACGGGGAGAAAAGCCGCACCAGGGAGAAGAAAAAGAAACAACAGGCGGCGCATAGGGTTTATGAAAAAGTCACAGAAATCCTCCCTGTAAATTCCCAATTAACCACAAGGAGGCCAGGAATGTCATGGCGCAGTGGCAGGAGCATTCACGGGCAGTTGACAGTCATGTTGGCTTTATGCGCCACCTGCCCAGTACCGTGGCGTGCCCCACTGCAAGTGACCACTCACAGCGCTTGTTTGGTTGCATAACAGGCCAGCCAAACCTTAGTGGTGAGTCTGCTGGAGGTCTCCCTCATGTTGCGTCAAACCTTAATCCCATTCGTCTGATTCCAGCAGAAGACTATCATTTGAGTCAGTATTCGTCGCCCACCATGTCTCATTCACGTCCTCTTCACCGAGATTATACTACCATCGCCCCAAAGGTCTGTTCTTCCCATCTCGTTGGTACTGCATGGGCATCACATTGCCCTTGGCCAATCCTGGGTTTGAAAGCTGGCAGGAGAGCTGCGCTGGCTTAAACTGTCGCTCTCGGTTAGGCTGCCGAGGATTCCAGTAGCCAGCCGCCGGTCCCTTGTGGATTGACGAACATCACAAGCTGGGACACTGTGGTTGCCCTTGGTATGGTCACCGTCACTCTGCGATACCATTGGGGAATGGACACAAGAGGAATTGGTGCGACGACAACCGGTCACGAGCGTGGGCTCCAAGTTTGGTAATTGTTACGCGACTGAACTGCTCCGTGACGCGTCGCGACATTCACCCAAGTACCCCGTGCTCCGTCTCCAGGGTGTGAGTTAGCATGCGCTGTGGGCCAAGTAGGAATGACTACCTTCCGGATCGGATCTGGCGTGGTTCCCCTTTCGCTTGACGGTCCGGCGCCTCATGACCTATTGTGGAGGGTGTGTCCGGAATTGCGAAGCAACGACCTTGGCCAAAGGAACAACTTGATCTCCAGATCCCCAATCATGAGGAATCAAGAACAGACCGCCGAGGCGGGTGGCACCAGTCTAGAAGGGAGTAACGCAGGTGGCTTGGCACAACGAGGAGACATTACGGGACCGGCTCGGGCTCCGCACCGGCTGTCCGGGGCGGTGTGGCGCCACTAACAAGAAATCGCCGACCCCGTGGCGTAATGGTAGCGCGTGAGATTCCAAAGATGGGATACTTCTTCCTCAAGGTTGTCCGTTCGATTCGGGCCGGGGTCGCGAATTTCTATTTTTACTCCATGCATCTATACGATGTATAGATGAAAGTGAAGGTAGTCACCCGGGATGAGGGAATGGCAATGGTTATGGAGGCAAGTGGCGGTGTGGCGAGCAGATTTGGGCGGTGACAGTTACGTCAATCTCAGCTCTGATCGGCAGCGGATCCCGATTCGCGTCTGGCCCCATTAGTGAACATTAATGGTTGGTGAGACATCGCACGATTATCGTCGGCTTACCAGACTCAGCAGTTAGATGTCAGGTTCGCTCACGCTTGGCCGTCTCTTCCTACCCGAGGGAGTAGGACAGCCTTTCATCGGAGCAATTAACACATCTTTCTCTCCGAGCGATTAGCAAACGGCAGGCCGGCGCCGAGGGTGGCGCTGAGCAGCAAGGTAGAGCCGGCAACGTGGCGGAGTGGTTAACGCGGTTGACTCGAAATCAACTTCCTTCGGGAGCACATGTTCGAATCATGTCGTTGTCGGGCGATGTGAGAGGTCGCACTGCCTCCAGCAGCCAATCTCTTTTGCTTGCCGAGCCCGCTGGTCATCCGCATTTCGCTCCAGTTGATCAAGAACCAGTTCCTCCTGATCCCCTGAGAATTCCAGGTGGTTTGCAGATGACATCGAGGGCTCTTCATCTTTGAGTGAATCGACAGAGGAAATACCACCTCGCTCTAAGACATGATCATCTTCCCCGAGTCTTCCATTCATCCGTAACCCTGGCCGGGAAGAGAGGGGAAGGGAAGGGAAGAGCTTATCAGCCGGGCCCCACATTCAAATTTGACGACAACAGGCCAGAAGGCCATGTATACTTTACAAGGAAAGCCGAATATTCTTTTCGCTTCCTACCCCTGTGTTCAGCATGTTGAATGCTTGAAGAATGGAAGATGGAGACTGCAAACGGAGAATGAAATGGCCGCAGGGCGGTAAATCTGTTCTGTAGTACTTAGTCTGCGAATTTTGATTCCGGTTCACCAATTCTGAATTGCTCAGGAAATTCCACAAGTGCGTGAACGAAACCAGCCTAACGACTTCTTCTAGGGACGATGAACCTTATCACTAGCGCGACTCATGTCCGAGACATTGTTTCGATAACAGCCATGGTCCACCCGATGCTAACCGCCCGCGGCCCGCCGTTTTAACATGTAGACAGCAGTTGCCTCCGCTCCGCGCTCCGGATTCCCGATGACGGGTACCAGCATCCAACAGGGTCCTATTTCCAGCATTTGGATGAGAAAAAAGGGTAAAAATCGTGCTCGCACGCTGAGTCGAACAGCGGTTAGCTCGGAGCTGGAGCATCCACAACGAACTGTGATAACCACCTACACTATACGAGCGCTTGGGAGAACAGCCTGCCTGTTGCCCCTCTGCGATCGCCCTGCAACATTAGGAGCGTAGCCATTCTCCTGCATACAATAACATACACCTGCAAACAGGTTGCAGGCGGCGCGTTTACGTTATGCCCTACTTCGGTCAACGGTCTGCATCGCACTTCCCGACAACATTGTACGTGGTGGCCTGACTGAGGCAGTCAGTCATCGAAGAAGCGTTGTGAGGAGGTGGTCGCCACTGAATTGGCCCTGGGGCGGTTCGCGAAGGCGCGGCGTGGGGGCCTGTGCGTGAGAATCCGCTTCCGACAGCTAACATTAAGCTCCTTGAGCTCCAGATATACGTCACGCGTCACAACAGACCAAATGATGGCTGCAGAAGATAGAACACTTGTTGATTTGTCATGCACTGTGTCATGAGAAGCAGAAGCTCATCTCTGAGCGTTGCAGCTTCTTACGCTTCTCAGCTTCGCGGTGGACGACTCACGTGTACAGCGACCTGCTGCTGGGCAAGACTTCCTCGACATGACAACCGAAAAATGCCGATCGGCGCCCATAGACGGGGCGCTTGGGCCACAAGCCAGGTTCTGAAGGAGATGGCGAGATAGGGTAGGAGATTCCTCGGTTTAACATTGGAGGAATCATAGGCGTGGGCGTGGAGGGAGTCGTTGGAAGACAGCTTGCTGAGGGCGATGAGGGACTGGGCATGTGCATCTGCGAGGAGGGTTCCTGCGTAGGCGAAGGAGAAGGGCAAGGCGACGGAGTGTGGGCGATCTCGCGAGTTAGAAGATTCTTGCTGGGAGCCTCAAGAGGAGGGAGAGTCCACTCCAGAGCTTCTTCAATAAGTGGCGTTAATAGTGGCGATACTTCGAGCTGAAGTCGGGGAGGAGCGTCTCCCACAGCGTCTACAGCTACCACTGATGATGGTGGGGGTGAGGCCGCCGGGATGGACGGCAGTGGCCGGTTGCTCTTTCGAACCTTGTTGCTCTTGTTGACCTTGTTCACTAACATTTAGGACTTGACTTCGGCCTGAAACATTTCTACAACAAGGTCGCAGAAACCCTTATGCCGCACCCGACACCTCGAACCCCGATCTCGATTGCTTACCATTGTGGTAGTAGTTTGAGGCCACGATGGACATGACTGTGGCGTTGGAACGGACACGAATGGGGACGAGCGCAGTGTGAGGGTAGGGGGAACAAAAGGGAGAACTTACAATCACGCCCCGAGACGGCCGGGTCCGCGCGCGCGAACGGGTCTTCATCGTCACTCCCTGGATGGTCAGTTGGGATGAGTGGACGCAACCCACCCTCCATCAAGATGTGGCGTGATTCAGACGCTGAAGTTCTCGTTGACTTGTTGCTTTCTGTTTGGCCATGATCAAGTTGAGACACGACTGTCTCCATAGATCAAGGTCATCATCACTCACTGTTCTCGGGGCGTCGGAAAATGGACTCGACGCGTCTCCATACCTGGCGGAACGGCACTACGAGCCGGCTGTTGGCCTTGCTCCCCTTCGTCAGAGTTGGGCTAGCCTGCAGTGTCGGCATGGTACTGAGCAACAGCGCGAAGTCAAGTGAGAAGTCGAAGAATGACATCGCGGAATGACATTGAAAAGTGGCATCGTGGTCGTGCTGACTGTCGAGCGCACACATCTCATGTCACAAGATCCCATGATGAGCCGGGTGCCGCTATGAACGACGTCTCTCGCACCCAATTCCCAGGCTGGGAAGTTTGAGACAAACAGGGCTGTGTACTTTTGTGTCTTCAGGCCTCGTGTCTGACGGCGAGCACAGACAGGGAGTCGAGATCGACACCCCTCTGTTCCGCCGCTTTCCAAGTCTCAACCAGTTACGCGGAAATGGCCCGCCCTCACCATCAGGCCCTCAAAATGGCCCCACGTCTGCAGGCCCCAAGTCCGTCGACGGCGCATGTTCGAATTCATGTCCGCATCCGTTCTAAAAAGCTATTCTCCGCCAGGGAGTCGAACCCTGCTCTATCGCGATCTTCCCAATTGGAAGGCTCTCTTTTTGAGAGGCGATTATACTAACCGATATACTAGCGAAGACGTCACAACAGTTAGCCAGCAGGCAGTCTCACGAGTCGAACCCTCGGGGTTCGTCCACATCTGGCATACTACACAAAAAGTGTGGCATTTTCGGTGGTACTGCGAGGCATCGGCGTTGTATCCTTGAACTCCCAAGTACACGATCTGTGCTCCAAAGTTGGCAAGTAATCGTCCTGAGGCTAACCCCCGTGCAACCACAGAGCACTCGAATACGCTATGCATATGATCCCGAAAATACTGAAAGGATGATGGTGGAGATTCAACGAATGCCAAACACGAAGGTGAAACAATCCGTTTACGATAGTGGACGATAGGGTATGGTATGGTGATATGTATATAAAGGGCTAGACTTTTGATTTGTAGTACAGTTTACAAGGGATCTGTAATCTGTGCTCGGCATATGTTGGATGATGATTGAGAAAAAAAAGATGATGAGTGTGCTAAAGGAATTTTGAGTTGATAGACAGCTTCGCCTCCACGTTTCGCTAATGCTGTTTTGATCGCGCCCGCGCGACTGGCTTAGCAGGCGAAGGGGTGAGAGAAGGTTCCATTGCGGTAACCGTCGATAATAGACTGGATAGCCGAGTAGAGACCAAGAGGAGTGACAGCAATGGACACAAGAAGAGCCAGGATAGAGGCACAGAAGAAGAACTTCTTCTTGAGTCCCTTCATGTCACGCTCCTCTCCAGGCTTGGCGAACCAGGGGTGGACGTCGTAGAACCAGAGCATAGCAGGGCCACCGCAGATGAACCAGACGGAGAAGAGGGCCGAAATGATGGTGAGGATGGGGTTGAAGAAGGGAATAAGCTCGGAGAAGATGAAGCCGACAATCCAAACGAGAGCGACCATGCCAATCCAGGTGAACTGGGCCTTCCACGAGGTCGAAGTAAGGAGCTTCGAGCCACGGAGAGTAGTAACATAGATGTACTTGGCACCGACGTTGGCACCGAGGATACCCGAGACCATGATGGTGACAAGGGCAATGGAGTAGGCGGTGATGCGGACAGGGGTCGAAGTCATGGTGAGAGCAGGCGAGGTAGTGTACTGGCCGCCGAAAACGTAGATGACCGAGCCGACAATAATGTACGAGACAGTAGCAATGAGCTGCGAAAGACCGAACGACTTCTTGAAGTCGTTCGGCTTCCTCATCTCCGAGCAGAACGAGAAGACAGCCATGTTACCACCGTAGGCGAAAAGCACGTTGGTGAAGCCACCGATGACATCCATAAGCGAGGGGTCCTCGGGGAAGGCACGCCACTTGATGGGGCCACCCTTGGGGGTCTCGAGGACGGAAGGTGACTGCTGGCCAGTGGCGGCCATCGTGATGATCGAGGCAGCAAAAATGGCAGTGATGGAGACGAAGGACATCCACCAAAGCTTGTGCCACTCGCGGTTGTACGACATGATGATGGAAACGACGGTGATGATGAAGCCGTACCAGACGTTGCAGATGGCGTGAGACGAGATGTTGTTCAGGGCAGTCTGGCCAACGAGGACGTGCGATCCAGCAAGACCCATAGCCTGGTTTGTGAGCACTCTGCCCTGTTCTTCACTTGTCGAGCTGTGACTCACCTTGAGGACCATACCCCAACCGAAGATGCGCGAACCCCACTTGCCAAACATGACACCTCCGGCGTCACCGAAGTGCATGACACCCATGTGCCTGCACTTGAAGTCGACCATGATCCAGGCGGTGATGTAAGCCAGGGTGCCGAGACCGATGGTGGAGATGATACCACCGACGAGACCGAGACGGAGGAAGATGGAGGGGAACGACAGAATACCGAGAGCAATGTTCTGAACGGTCAGCAAAATTCCGAATCGGGCCCGAGCAAATTTGAAGGAAGAAAAATATTCACCTCGGCGGTAGCAACCAGACCAGCCTTGAACCAGCCCATCGAACGGAAGTCAACGTAGTCCTCCTCGTCGCGAACGGCAGTGAAGGCGTCGTGCTCGAACACCTCCTCGGCGAGGGTGCCCATGGGCACGAAGGCCTCGCCATGGACCTTTCCTCCGCCAGAGGTCATGGAGCCGACCTCAGAGTCGGTTGCAGCACCAGTTACATAGGTGCCGGCCACATCCTTCTCGTTCTTCTCGTTAGTGGAGCGGCGGAACATGGGACTGTGGGGCTGAGTTGATGCGTTGTCGTACGGTCGAAAGTGAGGTGTAAAGTCGAAAGAGAAGGAGTAAAAAGTTAGTACAGTATGGGACACCGAATGAGGGGGAAGAAGTGCGACGAAGAAAAGAAGGCCATTCTATAGTATACTCACCCTTCCCCTCTCAGCGGCTTACTCCCCCGTTTGTCCCCCGTCCACAACTGTCAAAAGATTTCCATCCCATAGGTGCGAGTCCAGGGTCCGATTCCAACTCAGTTCGACAACAGCTAAACGCCCAGCTGGCCCCACACGGGCCCACGCAGCTGCCGCTTGGCCTGCAGAGGCCGACGACTGCGGGGGCCGAAGGATTGGCCGTTTAACTGGTTGGCCTTCGGTATGCTGCCGGGTTTCTAGCCTATCAACTCGGATGGGTGCAACTGCACGACGCGACCCCTTGTCCGCACTTGTGATGTGTAAAACCCGCGGGCACAACGGCTTACTCTACCGTTGACATCTGCCAAACTGGGGAAGAGCCACTGGCAGCTCTAACCGAGTGCCTGACACAGTTTAGGTTGGGAGACTGGGGAGATTGTTCATTCGAAAACATGAGCCAGGGGTTCGGCGTCGGGGACTTCGGCCACCAAACCACCCCAACGTGGCGTAATCCAGGCAGATCGCCGGCGGCGTGGCTTGTTCAGCTGATACCACACGTGATACTACATACTCAAGGCCTCAAGGATTGACGACCATCGTGGTGTGCAGAACAAGTACTTCCTCGTCGGCGTCAAATGCATGCATGTATGCATTGGAAGATGTAGGCCTTGATGCAATCCTATACGCACCTCGTCCATGCATGGCTTCGATCCGTCTCGCTTGCTGAACTCTCAATGCCAGGGGATGGGGTCCTGTCAGCAACATTCAGGTTCGAAAAAAAAAAAAAAACAATAATAAAAAAGTTCAGGATCCGCCCCACAACCCTGCGATTGATCAATTGGTCGAGTAGGGGGCTTGGAAATTTTTTGATCAGGATGGCAAATTTATCCGTCGGTGTCTTCTCCGTCACGGACATAACCTGCTTGTGTCAGACTGGCAACATTCCACAATGCATAACAGTGTCCATGTTAGGCATTGAAGCTTTACATTCTCAAAGTCTCTACAATGATTTAAAGAGATGCGGATGGGAGAGTCGGCGACCAGGAGCCAGTTAGGATGCTGCCACTTCTGATTTTCTTGTGTTCGACGTGTTACGACACGCTTTGCATGAGACAAGGTTCTGGCTGATACACACAGCTGCATAATGCACAAGACTTCCTGGAGTGCCTCATCCGCAGTTTACTCAGAAGGAAGGTGGTTCAACTCGACGCAGCATTCACTCGGCCGGAGCTTGCACAGGATTCGGAGTCAGTTAGCACATCTGGAACCAGTTCGGATTTCCGCACTCAGAAACCCTAGATAATTGGGCACATCTCCCCAGGAGGCCTCGGAACGAGCACCAGCTGGACAGTTTATTGCATAAGTGGCCCTGATACGCGAACCTGATGCCTGATCCGACCTCGCTACGAGGTCTGCCCGAAATCGGCCACTGGTTGATTATACAGCCAAATCAGGTGAAGAGGCTCAACATCGAGAGGTCAGCGCCAAGGCAAAGAAATGGACCAACGAGATGGCACGCTTGGCATGGAGAAAAAATAGAATCCTGAGGCATGCCTGAAGCTGCGTCGACATGCAAGCACATGTCCAGAGCAACCGGAGTCGTACCGAGAATTCTCCACCACTGGGCCCTGGCAACGACCCTGCGCAGTCGACGACTTCGCGTGAACACCGTCCGCAAATGACGGCATGTTAACCACTCTCTCTCGTTACGCCTCGGCGAACACAACGGGACTCCGTTTCCCAACCCGGACTGCCGTAAGATTTGTCTGTCAGCAATGACCGCTCACTGTTTAGGTCTGGAAAGTTTGGGTCTGGGGTGGTAAGCTTGGTTATCTTTTGCGGCGTCGCCCGTTCTTGTTTGTCAGCCCCTGACACGGCCGAGCACAGGCTAATAACAAGACGTGGTAAACGATCGTGATCAGTTTTGGCGTCTCGGATACAGTTCGATACGTCCCCATCGCAGGAATCAATCAATCAAACCTTCCATCCTCCCATCCAAATCCAAACGGGAGAGGGCCCCCGCAGACCCATGGTCTCGCACCGACGAATTCCAATGGGGCCTGCGGGGCTCGTTGGGACCAGAGTTGGTGACATGGTTTAGGCAAGTGCGCCTGTGTTGCTCCGCGTTTTGCCGTTTTCTAGGCCGCTTTTTAGCGAAGGACTGCGTCGACGGATAGCAATGCTTGGTTATGCCTCTGGAACAACGAGACGCGTGCGTTGTCCTCTGACACTGGAGCTGGAAACAACGTAATGACGATCATTCTTTAGCTTTTTGGTTGTTGTCGGTATGAATGATGAAGCCAACCCGCCCTTCCAAGCAAGCGAAATGTGATTTATCGGCGGCTGAGAATATGAATTATCAACCCAGGCGGAGCTCCATCTTGCTCCGAGACGGAACTATTGGGGTTAACTCGGAGCCCACTTGTCTCCGTTGCCCCACAGAGTACCCAGACGTGTCTGTTGTCGTTTCAGCTGGGTTGAGAACTGCTGGTGGATATATGGTGGGCGCGAAGAACAGGCAGGTGGGAAGTTCAGAATCAGAGTGACCCTTTTGCACGCCGTTGCCGTGAGGTTTAGTGGCCCTTCATGTCGATGAGTCGAGCAGAGCCTATTGCTGTACAGCAGATCCAAGATTCAACATCTGTCCTCTTCCGCGCCATGCTGTCCATCACGAGCCTCACCTCCGTTCCCATTGCCATACTCATACGCCCCACCCTCGACTGCTTCCCATGACTGACGCCCCGTGATATCACTCAGGCCTCACCGTCCTCACCCACAGGACGTCCCCCGCTATTCCTACTGACGCCCCGCAGAACCCGAACGTCCGTTCTCTTGGCCAGTGCATTGAGCTGGACAAGACAGTTGCGAGGAAATAACAGGTCATTATGGGTGTCCACGCCGCCAACACCACTCGCCCCAAGAATGCAACCATCTAGGAGCTCCGTCTGTGGACAATGACAGAAACACTTGCTCCTCGCACAAGATCAACGAGGGCAATGCCCTAACAACGACTGTTGAGACAACTGGCGTCCAGCATCCTGAGTGCTTGGGGCATGGCGGCGCAGTTGTGAGGCGGCGTCGTGGTGATGTGTGTCCACTTGAGCAGCACACCAGGGTGAACCGAACACACGGCGCCCTCGTAAGGCGGCGTCTTACTGATGCGTGTCACTTGACCGACTCACAGGGGCGAACAGAGCACCAACTCTCGCACCCAGGAAGGGGTGGATCAGCTTTCTGCAACGGCTGCAAGAGAGCACACTTGCATGTCAGCTCTCGTTGAAGTATCTAAAAGCAGTGCTCAAGCCCAATGTTCAATGGTATATCATAAAGCCTGCCTGCCTGTTCCACACTTCCCATGTCACACTCCCAGTTCATTGTTACCCAAGATCACCGGGAACGAATCATGAGCGCCAACACCAGCAGCACCATCACCGGTTTTGAAGTGCCCGAATTCGAGCTCCCGCCTCTGCCTGTCATTGCGGACGGCCAGCTCGCCCGCCCCTCTGTTACCCACAGCAGCGCCCGCCCTGTGGACCGCGGAGGTAGTGCCAGCAATCCCAACGGACCTGTCTTCGAGGACTACGAGAAGCTTGCGCATGTCGGCGACAGCCTTCCTGGGTTGCAGTGACGCTCATGCCCACCGCTTGTTCCCCGACCTCAAGAAGGGAAACGCCACTGTAAGTATTGATACTGTGGGGTCCATCCCCACCGGCCTGAATGGTTGCTTCTGTCAATCTCGTACCGTGTTTTGTGGGGCAGAATGGCATTCCCTCCACAGTCATCTGTGAGCTTCATTTTCGCTAACATCGACAGTCTCTCAAGGCTCTTGTGGTCAACAACGACACAATCGCTCAGCTTGCACACCAGTACAAGCTACAGGACCAGCTGGTCGCGCACCCTTCTCAGCTGCCCACTCTCAGGACCAAGACCAAAAGTCTCGCAGCAATGTTCGAAGCCCGGGTCGCGGTTGTGTTTCTCGACTTTCTCACGAGCAATGTTCCCGGGGCGTACAAGAACGATTCCCACGATAATCTCGCCTCCCTATCCCCACTTGGGCAGCGCACCGATGGCGCCGCCATTGACTATCTTTCTCACTGGCTCACACCCCTCTTTGAGCCCATTATTCGCGACTTCCGTGTTAAGATGGACGCCAGCGCCGGCCTCGGAAAGGCAGCGGTTAACGACCAAGACGCAACCGGCTATGTCATGTACCTTAATCAGTACATGATTCAGCATACATCAAGGACTCCCCAGTACATCCACTCCCAGGGCATCGGCGGTTGGCTCTGCCGTTGTGTGGCGAATGTCGGAGGCAACGAATACACTGCTGAAGCTGTGCGTCCTACCAAGCAGGCGGCCCAGACAATTGCTGCGTACCTGGTCGCAAAGGACATCGGCCTCGACCCCAACATTCACTTTGGCAAGAAGCGCCGTTTCAACTTCCTTCCAACTCACTAAAGTGTGTTCGACGAGGCGCGAAGACCGTACCATAGTCACATAGTCAGCACACACATATATATCATTGCGTTGTTCCCTGGACGTGCCGTGTTGTAGATAGTGATAGAATCTCATGCCAGAAGAGTTCACGTATTCCGTCTTGTTTTTCCCTCCCAGTATGAGTCACTATCAGCCAAAGGGCGAGTAGCAACAAGGCTGGCAAAAGGGAAAGACAAGGAAAAGTAGAAAGAAAAAAAGGAGGATGTTAAAATAATGTCAAAAAGTTCTCCGCCAGGGAGTCGAACCCTGCCCAATCGCGTGAAAAGCGACTATACTAACCGATATACTAGCGAAGATCGGACAATTTTACGAATTTTTGGTTCATGATCAGTGGTCTAACCCATCCATGCCATACCTTCGCCGTCAATGGCCCCGGTCAATGGCCTTGTCCCTGCTTCGCCCGTGCGTAGCACAAGGGTCTGGACGGAATACCTTCTGTCGACTGCTACTCTGTACGCACCGTTCGGACAATTGTGATCTTCTGAAACCGTATGGACGTGGGAGCCGCAGTGAACTCGCTCTCAAATCTACACGCTGGTGTTGACATCTGAGACGGAGTGGTTCTTGGACCCTGCGCCTTCATGTGAGGGCTGCTGGCGGTATCAACCAACAGCCGCTCAGTTCTGAGTGCACGACTGGTGCCATGGTGCTAGAGGGATACTGCATTTGCTTCTCGCATCGATCCAGAATCTGTCACCACACAATAAGAGCGTATTGTTCACGCATGAGCTTGATGCGTCCAAATACTGTCGGCTGTCACTCCCAAAGAATTCACTGCAGAAAAGTCGAGAGCGTGCTTGCCTACATAAACAGCTGTCAGTTGTGTCCTACGACCGATCATCTACATTCTTGATGCTTCACCTTGATATCTCGTCATTCTCTGAAGTTCTTCACATCTCCTGCGTGGTCCCGTTCGGCAGTATTCGGAAAGAGCACTCAAGCTACTCAAGTCCCAACATCCTGCGCCGATGAAGTGCCCCATATGTACCTTCATCCTGCAGCAATTCCGGAAACCCAAGAAGACGGCATCGGGTCGGTCCTTCCCAAGCCTGCGCCGCTCGTCGAGGGGGCGTACACCATCGACGACGCTGACGCCGTGGTTGAGCCTGGGACGATGGTTCGACAGCCCGCTGGACATGACGGCTGACAATGCTTCTCAAATCGCCCGACCCGGGGCCCCTGAACCATCATCCGCTTGGTCTACCGAGGCGAACACGGAGGAGTGGATACGCCACCGCCGCCAGATTAATCGGGAGATGCACATGTTGCGTGAGCACCAAGGACCGGCAGACAGTTGACGTGCTGACGCTGTAGCGGTCCGTGGCAGTCTGTTTGCCTTTCTGCACGAGAACGGGTGGAACCTTCAGGACATGGAGAGCGACACGTACTCGGACCGACTACACAACGTTACGGTCAGCACTCGCTCAGCGGTCGCTCCGAGACGGCGGTGGCGAGTGAACGTTAGTCCGATGTCTACTCCCTTGTCCCTGTCTGACGTTCCAGAGAACCAGAGGTAGGTGCAACAAATGAACAGATTTGACTTTGTCTGACACAGTCAGCTCATGAGCGCCCTCCGTCGAAAGCGATGTGCCAAGCACCCATTTGGCTCCCTCGCAGCCGCCGCGACCCTTCGTCCGCTTTGAGGATAACCAAAACAGCCTTGAAGAGCTTATGGAAGAGAACGCACGGTTGAGGGCAAGGGTGGAGGATTTGGACGCGAGGCAGAGTGGGTTGGAGAACGCGCCATGTTCGTGTCTTCACCAATAGACGGTGAAACACTAAAGCTAGTGGTGTGTACTAGTCTGAGAGAGAGCGAGAGAGAGAGAGAGAGGCTCGTATTCCAATGTAGGACTGAGAGCCAATCAACTTGCGAAGCTGATGCTAGAGCACTGCTGCATCAGGTCTATGACACCAAATGGGTAAGCGGACACCGTCTGCAGAACATTGCCAGCATCAGCCCTTGTGTCCCAACCGTCCTGAAATACAGACCCATCACATTTAGTCTCTGTAACTTTTGCTGACTCTGATGGTCTCTGATCAAAGGTTATCTCCTCATATCTTCAATTGCCTCTCGTACATTAAGCAAAATATCTACAAGCGGAGAGATACTAAATCTGGATCTCTCTCGCGTTTATCAAGTCATTAATCATTCTCCTTCTGCTCCCTACAAGTTTCTTGTCCAATACTGATATCTATGAGAATCAGCATGGTTCCCAGGTGGTTGAGAGAAAGGTAGACTCACTATTCACAAAGTAATACGTACACACTTGGCTATTCAAGGCGATCGCCATAAAACACCGACACGAGCGACGAACAGGATAATCTACCTGTACTTGACACTTTCCCCGGGTGATACCGACAGGTCCATCTCTTCGAGACATCGATAGAGGGCCATGAGGCTCTCCTCAAGACTTGAGACGTACGTCTCAGCCGCCACCCAATCTTGTTCGTGCTTTGGGACCTTAAACTCTCCCCGAGCGGACGCAGAGGCCCGGCGAGACTGTGCACCAAGCCAGCTCTCGCGCGCAACGGCCAGGGGCGTGGATGGGATGGAGGGCCATGGCGAAGAAGGAACATCGACGGGTGTTGGGCATGAGGAGTCTCCGTACTCTTCCTCTCTTACATCAAGTCGGAAGGCCGAGGGCTCTGAGCTACAGGCGTCCGAGAGCTTGGAGAGCACCAGAGGAGGGGGGTCCAGGGGAGTATCCGAGTCGTCACCGTCGACCTCCATGCTGTCCAGTGCATCGCTGGGAGCTGCAGAGTCAATCATTGGAGTTTAAGAGTAGCGCTTACCATCGGGCTCTAACGACGGGGGTGGGGGACGTTGGCGCGGCGGTGTTGCCGGTGGGGTGGGGGGTGCGAACGGCGCCTGCTTTGTTGGGCTTGGTGGTGTCGGAGGGCGAAAGCAGAGACTGGGAACGTCTGTGTCTGCCATGATTTCCCGCTTCTAGTCACAAACGAAGTCGAAGTCACTAGAAAGCGTACTGTGAAGTATCAAGACAGTGTGCCAACGAGCGCAAATATGGGTCGTCCAGGCGAGAAAGAAGAAGTGATGTGCTCAGCGCAGACAGAGAGGCAAGGTGCTTGGTTGTGGATGGGACTCGTTGGGACCGTCAACGGCAGTGCTCATATGTACATATACCATTGCGTCTCTCGCTACCCCTTACGCTGATACTCTGATGATGGCCCAAGCGTCAATGAGGCAAGGTAAACCTCCCACCTGCAACCTGCAAGCCAGCTAATGGACATGTTAAAAGCCGTGTCGAGGCCTCCAGCGGGGTTGAACGGACCGATTCCATGGTCTGGATCCTGTTACAAGCGGACTGTGCACCCTCGGACCTCTGATCCTTTGGCTTTTTACAGAGTCTTACTGATCCCTCTGACCCCGACCTCCATGACTGTCGGACGTTTGGGGTCGAGGGTCCCTGGATGAGGGGTTCACTTGCTGTTCCACTTTCCGCCTTTCCTTTGGTGGGAGTAGAGTTCGCGGTGCCCCTCGTACATATATTCCGAGACTGTTGATTAAGAAACAATTCATATGTGGGCATGGCTTGAGAGTTAATTGCGAGAAAGAGAAATTAGAAAGAGAAAGCTGCCAGGTTGTTATGATTGCGGCTCCCGTTTGCTATTGTTGTAGATTGGGGTAAGTACAGTACAGTAGTTTGTTGTGTTCCTGCCCATAAGCCCTGTCTTATGGTGCGACCGCCACCGCAGACCAACCCTTTGACGAAACATCTGAGAGCCAACCACGGTCCGCGGACGAGCGTCCTGTCGTTCCAGCGAGGTCACGTTGCGTTATTCTTTATCCTGCGTCCACAAATCACCAGTATTCTTCGGATCTGTTGGGGTGGGGAAATGGATCGAGATGCCGAGACGCCCCCCGTGCCACTGTGGCTTGGAAAGTGTTGTACTTAGAAATTGACAAGTCCAAAGCACGAATCACGGCGATATTAGGGTGGTGGGAGCAGTGGAGAATCGAGGGTGCGGGTCATGCCGAACGATGCTCCGTGGAGCACTGGAGATCTGGAGAAAGAAGCCTGCCTCTACATCTGTCATGAATGCCCCTTGCATACTGATAACCAGAAAGCAACACGCTCAAACCTTTGCCAAGACCGCACGATAGTGAAGATGTGGTTCTGTGAAGTGAACAGGTTAACAGCGTAACAGGGCCCAAAGGCCCAAATCCCAAGGCCCAAGGCCCAAGGAGACATGGCTCACGTGCTTGTCGCTGGTGGGACCAGTGGACGCGTGGACGCGTTCACACGACGCGACGTTCGCGGCGAGCTGCGTAGCGGTCCGGCAACACCCGTAACATTACTCTGATAAGAATTACTCATCTCGGGCTCCCTGGACAGTGGCAACAAGAGAATGTCTACCATGCCCAAGTTTTAAAACGCCCAGCTCAAAATCAGCGTTGATAATTTCATCGACAGCGGAAGCGAACAGAACAGTGGACCAGGATGAAGAATGAAAAATGAGGCACATTGATGTGCGCCTACGACGCTTTTGGCCCACTCTGGCTTTTGTGCGAGGCGCCATTTGTGTGTATTCCCACACGAGCAAGCCACCACAGACAATGTCGACTCCGTTGCTATGCTTCGCGCCGCTGTGGGAAGCGTGGGTGCTCAGAGTAAACAAGCACACAGCATGCACCACCTTGTCCTCGCTCCCATTCCCACTCTCTGGCTAACCTAGGCTCTTCGTCTCTTTCATTGATCTCTATTCTCATCGATTTTGCTATCGATCCATTACTCAAATTACACCATGCCAACCTTACCAGCACCACGGAATCCGTTTCAGCGCCGGCGATGTACTCCCACGACAACAGACGCGTACGGTTCGTTTGTCGTTCTCTCGCAACATGGTAGCGAGTGTGGTTCAATCCGTTCGGGAACATCATCACTGTTCGAGCCCGCGGCGCCAGCACTAGAAGAACCAGTGTTTTCCGACTCCGACTCGGAGGTGTCCGGCACTCCCTCGTGGCTTGACAGCGAGGTCGGGGAACCCACGACGCACGAGGGGTTTGCCGAGTCCCATTCCAATTTTCGGCCAGGCGACCGCCGGGTGTTAAACTGGATCCATGGCGTCGGATACGGCCTTAACTTGGCCGCTACCACGTACTCTGATGAGGACGACGACAGTATCGACTCATGCAACACAGACTGCGGGTACTGCAAACACGCAGACGATTGTGTTTGCGGGTGTCGAGAGCTGAGAAGGCAGGTCACGTGCTGGGGCCTGAGCGTCATCTCCGAGGAGGACGAGGATGATGAGGAAGTGGCATATGCCCCGTCGGACGGGCAGGGATGGCTCGGCCAGCTGGATGCGACTCCGGAGGATGAGATGGTGGATGCGGACGACAACTTCGAATCAAGCGTGTGTCGCGGCACCTTGCACCTTCACGCAGGCAACGAGGCAAGTAACGTGCCCCTCTCGTCCGACAGCGGATACGCGACTGAAGCCTCGTCTACCCCTTCCGCTCAGGACCTCGGAGAGCGCAGCGACCGACACGACTTTCCCCGAGTATTCCACCCAGCCTCCAACGTTGCCGAACCACGCCTAGACTCGTTCGTCACATACTCGTCGTTCTCTTCCGCGCCCCCTTCCACAACGCGAATGGCGTTCCACGAAGACTTCGAAGCGGACGACGAGACCCTCGACGACACGCACACGACCGAGACAGGAACATCGCCCGAGACGCCCGACAGTCTTGCCTTTCGATGGGAGTCGCCCAACGAATATGCCCCTACTGCGCCTCCCCTGCCTGACACTCAGCCGGGCGTTCAGCGTCACGACGATTGCGAGGGTAGTGATGAGGGCCAGGTGTCAACTTCGCCTCCGCGGGAGGCCACGCTGCGACGCACGGTTGCCAGCATGCAACTTCGAAAGACGGCACTGGAGCAGCGTATTAGCCGTTCAGAGGGAACGACCCTTAGGACGTTGTAAAAAAAAAAAATAATAGGACACCCACCCCAACGTGCGCCGTAAAATTTGTTGTAAACAGAGTATACTCGCGGCATGCAGCTCGCCCCATGTTGACCTTGTGCAGAATCAAATGCCTACAATGCTTACAATGTCCTTCTATGTTTCTGGGTGCCCTCGAGCTCGACGGGTTTAGGCCTTGACAGCGCGGGCGGCAAGGATATCGGCGTGATGAATCTGGGCAACGTCGGGGTGGGCACGGAGTCGGGACTTGAGTGCGTTCTCGCCATACAGAGCGTGAATGGGGTTGTGCGCGTCGGTCGATACGCCATTTGCTTCGGCAGCCAGCTCGGGCGGCAGGCGGATAAAAGGAAGACGAGCATCCAGTGCAGGATTGAAGAAGAAGGGGATGGATATTCGTGAGCTCGACTTCTTAGGCGCGACCACGCGGTGTGTCGTTGCCCGAAGGTATCCTTGTGTTGCGTACTCGAGCATCTCGCCAATGTTGACCACAAAGGCTCCTGGAACAGGGGGCGCATCGATCCATTCTCCGTCCTTGCGCTGCACCTGGAGCCCCGTGGAGCCGACCTGGAGCTTGAGCAGCGTCAGGCAACCAGCATCCTTGTGGCTTCCGACGCCTTGCTGTGTCTTGTCCGTTCCGGGGTACTTGATAATCTTGAGAAGGGTGAACGGGTCCCCAAAGTTGTCGTCAAAGTACGTCTCGTCCTCGCCAAGGGCTGCGGCCCACGAGCGGAGCAGCTTGCGCGATACCTCTGTGAGGTGCTTTTCCCACTTGTTGACAACGGGACGGAGGGACGGGAGGGCGGACGGCCACTGGTTCGGGCCTTTCAAGCGGACAAAATCAGGCTGGTTGGCGAGCTCGGCAGCGGGGACAGCGGGTTCCTCCGGAGAGATATCGATCTGCTCGCGCCAGTCGACCTGTCCCAATGTCCGTTCTCCCCCGAGGCGAGTGTATCCTCGGAAGTGCGGCGAGTTGATGTTTTCAATCTCCAGCTTCTGCTCCTCGGGAAGATCAAAGAACGCCTCGGCAGCGGCGAACATCTCCGCCTCCAGCTCCGGCGATACCCCGGTGCCAATGAGGTAGAAGAACCCCAAGTCGTGAGTCGCTGCGCGCAGTTGGTCGCGGAACTTGGCGGCGGATTCCGGTCCAGCGTCCAAGAGCGACAGATCGAGGATGGGCAATGTTTCGAGGTCAGGCATCGTGGAGCGGCGACTGGAGAAGTAGGAAGGTTTGCGACAGTGCAAAAGATAGAAAGAAAATACGTGATTTTATAAGTATGCACGAACGATGAACAGTGGGATGACATCGAGTCGAATGCAGAGGCGGAGAACAAAAGGAGTGTTCGCAGGTGCAGTTGTCGAGATGGCGTGATAGAGTTTTGAGATGCGGAGGCCCCGCGCTTGTTGACCCGAGATTATCCTTGGCCAGTCGCGTACTGTGCAGCGTGCCATAGACTACTTGCTGGTAGTTGTGGCGTAAAACTCCAATACATGACCATATCATTGCTCTTCGCACTCCAAAGGGAATCAGCACTCTGCCTGCTGCTGCTCAAAAGGATCTGACATTCACACCACAGCAAGGATTTCTCTTCCCCACTGGCACCACTGGCACCAGCAAGATATACATGTCCACTTCAATGTCGCAAACTTCTGTAGACTTTCTCATTGTCCTTCATGGGCAGCGAAATACCGTTTTACTTGTACTGCTGAACTTAGCATACAGAGGCAACTTTGCCCAAGGTGCTGCGGATCTCCAAAGCCAATGACAAGCGCCAATGACAAGCGCCTGTCAACGCTGCAAGCTCGCTAGAAATATGCTGGACCTGAGGTGTCAAAAGAAGAGATGAGTTGGATCGCACCTTGTCACCTTGTATAGATACTCTTACCAGTCGACTGACCATGGCTGACCATCTCATCGTCACCGCCTTGCCCACTCTACTCGACATACGCCCATGGATTCGGCCGCGGATGGTGACCCAATATGCAGGCGAGCAACTTCGGTTGTGTGGGCGATAGCTTTCGGATTTGTCCGCCTCCGGTTATCGGAACCGGTATTCGGCCTCCAGCAGCCGGGGATATCCCCACCCCCACATGGCCGTTGACATCCGTGATCCATGCTGCATATGCTCATCAACAGCTCGATCAAGAAACTTGTCATTTCTTCATCTCATTCATCGAAACAATACTATGCTCCGCACAGCCCTCACCATGTCCGCCAAGTCCACTGCTGCCCTCTCAGCCGCTGCTCGCGTAACCACCACTGCGCGTCACCTCTCGACGACCGCTGCTGCGCCAAAACAGGTACAGCGCATGACGGTGTTCGGGGCTGGTCTGATGGGGAGTGGTATCGTCCAGGTCGCTGCGCAGGCTGGCATCCACGTCACGATGGTGGACACGAATGACAAGGCTCTCGAGTACGTTGTGTGCTCGCTGCCCTGAGATGTGGACGCTGATAGGCAGGAATGGTCTGAACATTATCTCCAAGTCTCTGCCCCGCGTCGCCAAGAAGCAGTCGCCCAACGATATTGAGGGCTTTGTTCAGCGCGCCAAGAGCTTCATTGAGACGACTACCGACCGGTGAGAAAAGTTAAGAGAGGTGGGGCTAATATTAGCGAGAAAGCCATCGAGGGGTCAGACCTCGTTGTCGAGGCTATCATTGAGAACCTGAAGCTCAAGCAGGACCTGTTTGCGTTCCTCGACAAGAAGGCGAGCCCCGACTGCATCTTTGCGTCCAACACCTCTTCGCTGCTTGTGCAGGACATCATGGCGACTTGTTCGGAGGAGAGGCAGAAGAGGTTTGGCGGTCTCCATTTCTTTAACCGTGAGTGTCACACCCAGTCTACCAGCTCACAATAGCCGTCCCTGTTATGAAGCTCGTCGAGGTCATCCGTACCCCCAAGACATCGGATGAAACATACGACACTCTCCTGGATCTTACCAAGCGCATGGGAAAGGTGTCGGTGAAAGCCAAGGATGTCCCTGGGTAGGTGTGTTCATGGGTCCGGCTAACATCAGATTTATCGTCAACCGCCTTCTCGTTCCTTACAAGCGTACGTCACAATGAAAGTTCCTAAAGGAGCTTACACCCCAGTCGAGGCTGTTCGCATGCTTGAGCGCGGGGATGCGTCTGCAGAGGACATTGATACCGCCATGAAGCTGGGTGCAGGGTACCCCATGGGAGTAAGTTCTCTCCCCTCCGCTCATTCTTGCTGCTGACACTGTCGTTCCAGCCCTTCGAGCTCTTTGACTACGTCGGCATTGATACAACTCAGTACATCTCCGAGGGATGGGTCGAGTACGCCAAACGCGGTCTTCTGCCGATGGACCTCATCAAGCCATCCCCGCTAATGACCAAGATGGTCCATGAGGACAAGACGCTCGGCCGCAAGACAGGCAAGGGATTCTTCGACGTAGGTTGCAGAGATAATTTAAAGCTGACATTGTCCAGTACTCCAACGAGAAGAAATAATGCCATTGCTTGACTTGAGAAATACCAGAGACTCTTCGGTAACAGGCAGGAGGGCTGACGTTCCTACCACGAACTGCCGGTTTGGGGTTGAGGATGTGCCGTGCCATTTCATCACTTCCCCGTGCCCTCGCCGAGTCCATGAGAATGCTCAGGAATCGACATGGCGGTACAACCGCGGCCTGACGTCAATCACTTACTCCGCATTGTTTACCTCATAGAAGCGGGCTATGCATAATAAACTGTGATTAGTTACCCGCTCCCATGCCCTTCAAGGCACAT
The DNA here is from genome assembly GCA_013177335.1 of Apiotrichum mycotoxinovorans. Taxonomy (NCBI): domain Eukaryota; kingdom Fungi; phylum Basidiomycota; class Tremellomycetes; order Trichosporonales; family Trichosporonaceae; genus Apiotrichum; species Apiotrichum mycotoxinovorans. The sequence continues at coordinate 300,142 of CP053625.1, read as the reverse complement.
CCTTGAACGAGGCAGTGTTCAAACTCTGAAGAACATTGCCCGTGGGCAGCTTGAAGATGTTTACTTATTTATGCACGGGACCCTTTCCGCGGTTTCCGACGCCAAGCAATGTCATGTGTGCTGGTGACATGGGCTTGGCGATGCGTTTCCAAGAGGATGAAGGATGGTGTTTGGAGCTTTCGATGGTATCGTGCATGACTTGGAACTGGCATGTAGTACGCCATGCTTTGAGTACAGATATTGCATAACGAAACTGGCCACCTATTTTTACATCACCGTACAGCCCATAACCTGAGACTTTTGACAGCCTGTTTCTCAATATTTTTGTATGAAACCTATCCAACTTTTTTGCATCAAATGAATACTAATGGGTACAAATATTCTCTACAACATCAAGAAGAGCACAATGCATAGAACTTGAAGTCACAGAAGGCAAAATGTCAAGACTGATTTCCAAAGTCTGCTGCCACAGTTGTGCCACTTGACATATCTCATCAGTAGAGCACAAAATTCGCATTTTTGAGCATTTTCACAATTCGAAGATGATTCAAACGCTTGTAGCACCTTCATATGTGATGCTATGCATGCATAGCTTTCTCAGATGAAGATCCCAGCTCTTAGGTCTAGATAGATATAAAAATCTGAGGTGGTTGGCATACATAAATTTTAAGAAATTTCTTGTTCAAAAAGGCTGTTTTTGGCCTGTACAGTGAGGTAAAAATAGGTGGCCAGTTTCGGTGCTCAATGTACTGTGCTGCATATAAAGAACGTGGAAGAGATGGGGTGGTCAATCAATGCCCCCATCCCATCCGTATTCCATTATGACCGCTGTCGCCCTCACTCTGCTCCTTGGGTTGGCAAACGCTGCCCCCGGTCCCGCTTCGAGCGTTCCCTCGCTCATGCGACGGGCGGACTCACAGACTCTTCCGTGAGTCCATTCCCACCTAACAGTTTGCTAATCGTAGTCTCACGTTCAATGGTGGTGTGCCGCAGGTGAACATTGCAGTTGGTACACCAGCCCAAGACATCCTTGTCGATTTCGACTACGCCTTCAACAGCTCGGCTTCAATTGGCATAAACTTCGACTGTACTGGCTCAACCAACTGTTTCGCTAAAGACAAGTCGTCCACATTCAAGGTCAACTCCGGTATCAACGGCGATGCTACAGACACCGTCACGCTAGGCGGGGTCACTGTCAATAACCAGTCCATCGGTATGTGGCACTAGAGACGACCGATGCTGACTGGATAGAGGCCTATCCCCGTGGAAACCGCCTGGTTATCCATCCTGCAGGGCCGCTCTTCAAGGCGCTCATTTCGTCCTGGTCCGAGCCCCGCGCTGGCCTCTTCATCGGAGGCGGACAATCCCCTACAGCCCAACTTACGCTAGGGTGAGTGGCAAGCGCTGCACCAAGTGATCGTCTGACCCACCGGTGCAGCGGCCTCGACTCTGACTTCTACACTGGCAACGTCACCTACGTTGACATGCTTGCTGCCAAAAATTCACCTGATGCCGTCGCTCTCCAGGGCTTGAAGATTGATGGCAAGTCCATCGATCTCACAACGACACCGACTACGCCTGAGGAGCAGCGGTTCAAGGGCGCCGGAGTCGACGCACTGATATTCACCACAAACTCGGACCTGATCGCCTTCCCGGGTCATTTGAGTGGCATGGTCAGCCAAATGCTGGCGCCAAGCGGTGCCAACTCGTCTTGGGAAATTGAGTACTCGGTTGCTTGCAACACCCAGTCAGTGGTTACATTCACCATTGGCGGGACCGACTTTGAATTACAGCTCAAAGATTGGGTTAAGAAGAGCGGAGACAGCTGCACGGTTCCGTTGGGCCCATACGGCAGCGAGTCTACGACTCCCGGGTAAGTTCTCTTTGTGTTGATCAACCTGACACGACTAGTGTTATCAACCCCATCGTCGCAGGACGAGTCTTCATGGCGTCCGTCTACACGGCATGGGACTTTGAGGCAAACAAGGTTGGCTTTGCCAAGGTAGCAGCCAATGCCAACGCCAACGCCAACAGCAACGGCAACGGCAACTCTTCAGCCCAGACGGGCGACAAGCCCCCAAATGGCGCCGGCCATGCCCGGTACGCGACTCCATCGATTATGTTCCTGGTTAGTCTTCATGGCAGCTGTCGGGGCAACCACCCTGCTGCGCGCTTTCTAGTAGGGGGAAGTTGGCCTGCGTTTCTTGTCAATGAGATTGTCAATAGTGAGAGTCACACAGTTGGTCAATGTAAGGACAATTATCTGCGAGGCGAGCACGTTAGTTAAGTTGTAATTGTTAGTGCAATCGCAGAGTCAGTTGCAAGGTGCGCTGGGTCTCCCACAATGGCATTCATCCATTCGCTGCCTAAATTTTCTCTTTGGCTGCACGCTTTACTCGGGCTTGCGGTAGCTGATGCCCGCAGACGCCTGTGCCGAGGGGTAGATAACTTGAATCATCAGTTTCCATGACACGCATCATGCGACTTACGCATCTGCGCAACCTGGACTTGGTCGGGACGCGAGGCAATCCACACAATCTCCTCGGCAATGTCCTGAGCGGTAACTGGAGCGTCAGATTTCTAAAGGAGCCCTAAACGCATCTGCGGCCACTGCACGCACGGGGAGTGAGACCCTTGTACTCGTTCTTAGCCCTGTCTTTGTCGCCAGAGTACCGAACGATGGAGAACTCGGTCTCGACCATGCCGGGCTGAATCTCGCAGACGCGAATGTCCGTGTTGACGAGCTCCTTCATGAGTGACGACGAGAAGGCCGCGACGGCGTGCTTCGTCGCGCAGTAGATTGAACCTGAGCGTCAGCGGGAGTGGGTATAGGCTGCGTACCGCCCGGATAGGCCTCGCGACCCGCGATGGAGCCGAGGTTGATAATGAGCTGGGGTCAGTAATGAAGCGCTGTAGCGTAGACGATCCGGAGTCAGGCATAACACTTACGCCAGAGTTCTGCTTCTTCATCTCGCGAACGAACAACTGCGTCAGTCGAATAAGGCCAAGGACTGGGGTCAGCACGTGCACCAGCTGGAAAATCTCACCGTTGACATCAAACATGGCGACCAGGTCCTCGTCCTTGATATCTGCCGTCAGTCCAGATTTCACAGGACGCATACCTCCAACATGGTCACGGCCGAGTGCGAGACCAGCGTTGTTGACGAGACTAGAATAAGCGTCTTCCCATGCAGATTACCACGGTGACTCACATGTCAATGCGCTTTCCGCCGAGCTTGCCAAGGAGACCATCGACGTCCTCCTTCTTGGCCATGTCCGCCTCAATGACAGTAACATCCTTGCTGCCGGCCTTCTCAGCTGCGGTCTTGACTTCAGCAAGACGGTCAGCACGACGCGCAACGAGCACGAGGTTAGCGCCGCACTCTGCGAAGAGGAGCGCCGTCGCTGCGCCAATACCGCTAGACGCGCCGGTAATGAACACTGGGTTTAGCCGTGACACGGGTGTAAGGCGGCGCACCGTTCTTGCCAGCGAGTCTACCTTCAGTAATGTGCAGTGTGGGTGGAACATACCTCGAGAATCCAAAGTCAGGCATTGTGAGCAATGGTGCAATGTTAATCGAACAAGCTGGAAAGATGTGCTGTCTATCTACATACTTATATCCTTCAAGGTGGGCGACCAGTTTCGTTTATGTGACGCCATCGACATTTGACTCAACAAGCCAGGGACATATGTCAGGCACGGCAGTATCTGTTATTTACTCGTCCTTCGGCGCTCTGCAAAGTCTGCATTTGAGTTCCACTGTAGAGATCATGTGCGCAATGCCTCAGCGGTACAGCTGTGCTGTACATAGGTCTGTAGCTCTGTCGACGTACTGAAAACTATGGGATCTAAGGCCTAGTTTAGTGTGTACAGGAAGAACAACAAAAAAGGTTGGCTTGGGAGGAAGCTAATCCTCTCTTGACGAGAGTGGGATTCGAACCCACGTCCGAAGACTGCGGAGGTTTATTACACCTTAACACAGCGCCTTAGACCGCTCGGCCATCTCGCCGATCACGATTTTTGCTCAGTCTCGATTGTCGGATCGCCACACGTGCACCAACCGTGAGCGCTGATCAGTGGACGTGCGCGATAACACGGCTCTTGCGCGCAAGGTTTTGCGTGTGGTAACATCTGACGGAGCACAGGCAATCTGCTATGGCAACAGTGAAACCCAATTATCATCACAGTATTTAAATACCTCACAACAGTCGCTTCCATCGAGATGCACACCCTATGCACCTCACAGAGTCTGCTGCTCCTTGGCCTGCAGAATATCATCGTCGGCATTGGCGTCCACTGGAGTAGTTTTGAACTTTCGCGCGGAGATGCGACGCTCAAACCTGATACCATCAGCGGCTGTTTCATGTTAAGGTGACAGTCACTCACAGCACATCCAGCTCGCGGAACGACCGGCCTTTCATCTCGGGAAGGCGGAAGTAGCACCAGACGAGGCCAAGAGCACATGTGCCTGCCCAGAAAAAGCCCGACTTGCCGCCCCAGTCTGAGGTGTCAGCACATGGCAGATTGAGAAAAGGCTCAGCCCTTGAACCCTAGACTCACTCCAGGCGGTGGCGTTGATCATGTACGGGTTCATGATGCCCGCGACGAGTGCGACGACGTTGTAGGTCAGACGCGCGAGGCCGATCGTCTTGTTGCGGAGGCGAGTCGACGAGGTCTCGCCAATGATGGTGAATGCCACTGGGCCGACGGAAACTGTGTACACGAGCACCCAAAGCTGACAGGCGTGAGTGACTTTTTGACAACGATGGTACTCACAAGTAAGCATGCCGCTTGAGCCCAGAGCGCGTTCTTGTAGCCATGGTCCGCAATGACAGAGCAAATACCAATCATGAGGAGGAGGAGAAGCATAGTGGTCATACCCCAGAGGTAGATGGTGCGGCGGCCAACGTAGGCAAGAAGGAACCACGCGACAACAGTACCCGTGAACGCAATTCCGCTCTGCCCCAGTCCGAGGCCGAACGCAGCCTTAGTCGTAATTCCAGCCTGTACAAAGAAAAAGACAGTGCTCCAGGACAGGACGCAGCCGCAGAGCATCTGCTGGGCGTAAGAGAGGCAGGCAATCTCGGTGCGGCGCAGGTCGGTGCCCTTGAAGCAGTCGGCGAACGACGCCCCAGTGGCGAGCTCAATCTCCAGGGCATTGGTGCGCACGATCATCGCCACTGTCTTGCGTGCGAGGCCGTCCCGGTCGTGCGCTTGAAGTCGCTTACACGCGCGTTCGGCTTCGTCAAGGCGTCCCTTGCGCACGAGCCACCAAGGCGACTCGGGGGCAAACAGAAGTCCAATGATCAGTGGTGCCGGCCAAATCCACTGGAGTGACCATGGGAGGATGTAGCCCTTGACTTCGTCCTGGTGGTAGACAACGTAACCATTCATAACGCCCGAGTTGATAAAGCCACCAATGATCTTCCATGTCAGAAATCTGCTGCGATGATCAATGGTACCCACCCAGCACATGTTGACGTAACTTGTAAGGTATCCGCGCAGCTGGATGGGGCACACTTCAGATGCATACGAAGTCGACATCATGCTCATGGCGCCCCAGATGATACCACAAAGGAACTCGCCGAGAAGGAGGACGATCCTGTTGGGGGAGAACACACACATGCCTGTTGTCAGCCATGCCTTCATATAGTCTTCACAGCACTTTGCTCACCAATGATGCCTGAAAGCGCAGCAAGGTTTGTAATCATGCTCCAGCGGTATCCCATGCGGTCTACTTGCCACGCCCCAGTGATGACTCCGACGATACAACCAACCGACACCGCCTGCGTGAGGCCCATCTGCCAGTCGGCTGTGATGACGTACTTGCCGAGCGCTTCGTCCCAGTCACCGTACTTCTTCAGGAAGGGCTGGAGAACAAAAAAGTTCCCGAGCAGAGAGTCGAAACCCTCCATAATGGTCACGGTAGAGGCGATAACGGACCAGATAACCGACTTCCAGTAGAATCTCAGGGCCTGTCGAGTGGTCATCTCGATCTGATGGGTCTCAGCCTCAGTGGCGCCCGCACGATCTTCGAAGCCTGTATTGCGGCTGCCCATGTCTTCCGCATGGGAGACGTCGCCCTTCTCGGGTTCGGTCATGTCGGTGTTGGTTCTAGGGTCCATCTTCGTTCGGGATGAGAATGTCGATCGTGTGGGGTCATGTGGGGACCCATGCGCAGCTGACAATGGACTTATATGTCAGGCGCGATCACGCTGATCCCCCTCGTTGGATACTATTGTACCAAGGGCAACAAGATTACGGAGACTGCGGGGCCCGTCGACGATACTTCTGTGAGTATAGCGAAGTCTCGAACTTCCAATGTAGTCGGGCTGGCCAGTCAAGAAGGTTTGTTGGGACGAGCGATAATCTATCTGCGGCGCGGACCTGCGCGGAGTGAAGCGTGACTTGACGGAGCTTCGGACGAGTATGGGAAACGCTACAGGGCACGGGGGCCGCCTTTCACCCGCCGCGGGGTACCCAGTAAGCCGCAGGACGTGGGGAGCGGGGTGATGGCATGGAATGGGAAGCGAGAGGATTGACATTTTTTCTGATCTCGACCAGATGGTAATCTCGGGCCGGTGTTGTACCTTCTATTCCAACCTTCCGAGGCGCCTATGCAGATGCCTGCGTGCCTATTCCAGAAATAGGCATGCTAAATGTCAGTTATTGGCCGACAGGGCCCCAGAGTTCCGTTATCGACTTCATGTCGATCGTGTCAAGACGCATTAATGAATTAATGCTGGGTGTCACTTCATAGCCCTCGCGTTCTGTCCTCCTTTATCCTTGCTGTCTCGTAAAGACCTGGCAATGCAACACCGACATCACAATGACCGGTTGTCAAAATTGCGCACGTGAACGCAGCGTGTGAACTCTCACACGGGCAATAATGTGAATATTCTTGTCAAAGCCCGGAGAAATGAGCCGAAATCACAGCGACTTGGCCCCTCAAAAGCGAGCGGGCCCCGCGTCTGGGATGCCGCGGGCCCCGCCGCCCGCTATCAACACTGGTTGTCGCCCCCCGTGAACGACGCCGACTTCCCGTCCGTCTGGTTGCCAGCACTCAAAGCGGGGACACAAAGCGGGTAAGACCAACCCCGCAGACCGCCTCGCACCCTGAATCTCGGCGCGACCACAGCGAGATCAACGCCGAGATGACGTTTCCCGCGTCGAATTTCAGCTATCATAAAGAGGACGGACCCATGGGCAACAGCAGTGTTCTCCACCACGTCTGTCCAGTATGACTGTTACAGAGTACTCTGTTTCGTACACTGAGGAGGCGCACCAGACTACGACTCTTTGGCGGGGTGCTCTTCCTCCCCGTGCATGGCACACCTCGGACGCTCCGACGCTCAGCCTCAACGGTGACTGGCGCTTCCGATACTCCCCAACCGCGGACGCGCCGACAGACTTCGCGGCGGCCGACTTTAGCGACGCCAAGTGGGACACACTTGCAGTACCGTCCCACTGGGTTCTCCACGGTTACGGAGCTCCCATCTACACCAACCTCCAGTATCCCTTCGCCGTCGACCCTCCCCGCGTTCCCACTGAGAACCCTACCGGCGACTACCGCAAGACATTCGAGATTCCTGCCGACTGGAAGGAGAATGGCAAGGTGAGCCCCTTGTGCCTGACTCTTCGACTGACATTAGATTGTCCTTCGCTTTGACGGTGTCGAGTCTTGGGCAAAGGTGTGGGTGAACGGTGTCGAGATTGGCACGTCGTCTGGCTCGCGCCTTCCCGTCGAGTTTGACATTTCCTCGGCCATCACCCGCTCTGGGCCCAACGTCCTCTCGGTGCGTGTTCACCAGTGGTCGGGAGGCTCGTACCTTGAAGACCAGGACCAGTGGTGGCTTCCCGGCATCTTCCGCGACGTTACTGTCCTGTACCGGCCACCCAAGGCTGTTGTGGACCACTTCGTGCACGCCTCTTACGACCATGTTTCTGGCAACGGAACCTTGATGATCGAGTGCAACCCTGGCGCCCGCATCACTGTCCCCGAGCTCGGCATCAACACAGTCTCGGGCACCGAGGTCACCGTTCCTGTTGAACCGTGGTCGGCTGAGGTCCCCCGCCTCTACGACGGTGTGCTTGACACCGGCGATGATGGCGAGCGTGTTCCTCTCCGTATTGGTTTCCGCACCATTGTCCTGGATGAGGTGATCAAGGTCAACGGTAAACGCATTCTCTTCAAGGGTGTCAATCGCCACGAGTTCCACCCCGAGCGCGGCCGTGCCCTTGACAAGGAGACGATGCTCAAGGATGTGCTTCTCATGAAGCAGCACAATATCAACGCCGTCAGGACCAGCCATTACCCTCCCCACCCGCACTTCCTGTCACTCTGCGACGAGCACGGTCTGTGGGTCATTGACGAGGGCGACTTCGAGGTGAGTTCAAAAGCGTTTTCCTTTAGCTGACACCAGACCCATGGCTTCGGACTGTGCGATTGGCGCGACAACCCGACCGACTCGGATGAGTGGACAGAGAATCTTATCCAGCGCACCCAGCGCTTCGTCGAGCGTGACAAGAACCACCCATCCATTGTCATCTGGTCTCTCGGTAACGAGTGCGGTGTCGGCAAAAACATTGGGCACATGGCCGAGTGGATCCGCACCCGCGACACCAGGCCCATTCACTACGAGGGCGACTGGACGTGTCGCTACATTGACATGTACACGCACATGTACACCTGGACCGAGCGTGTTGAGCAGATTGGCCAGGGTACCGAGGGATTCACAGAGTGTGCCTGGGCTCAGTTCAAGGCGGCCGACCTTCCGGATCGTGATGAGCTCGCCGCTCGTCGTGCCAAGATGCCGTTCATCCTTGTCGAGTACGCACACGCTATGGGTAACGGACCGGGCAGCCTGTCCGAGTACCAGGCACTGTTCGAGAAGTACCCCCGTCTTCAGGTGAGCCACGAGCAAGCCATAAAGCTGATGTGCAGGGCGGATTCGTCTGGGAATGGATCGACCACGGCATTCTGACCACCACACCGGACGGAAAGAAGTACTACGGCTACGGAGGAGACTTTGGCGAGGAGAAGGGTGTCCACGACAACCACTTTGTCTGTGATGGCCTTCTCTTCCCTGACCGCCGCCCCTCCCCTGGTCTTCTCGAGTACAAGAAGGTCATCGAGCCTCTCACTATTACCGATACTGGAAACGGTGCCATCGCGATTAAGAACAAGTTTGACTTTGCCGACCTCAAGCACCTCGCGTTTACTTGGCGTCTCGAGACGGATGGCAAGTTTGTTTCCGAGGGCAAGCTCGAGGTCCCCGATGTCGCTGCCGGCGAGACTGTCGAGGTCAAGCTCCCCGCACTGTCGCCTCCTGCTGGAGAGTCCATCGTGACCGTCACCGCCTCGCTTGCGCAGGACGCGTCGTGGGCCAAGGCCGGGCACGAGATCACGTTCGGCCAGATTCCGGTCACCGCTGCCACAAGCAGTGGCGCTCTGATTGGCAACCTTGTTGCGCCTGTCGTCGACGTTGAGGCTGGCACAATCACTCTCGGCCCCGCCACCTTCGAGGCCAAGTATGGCGCCCTCGTTCGTCTCGGAAACCTTCCCATCGAGGATGGCCGCCTGGACATCTGGCGTGCGCCTACCGACAACGACAGCGGACCCGAGCACTCGGAAAAGTTCCCAGACTACGCACCCATCGCAGCCGAGAAGTGGCGCGCTGCGGGTTTGTTCCGTATGCACCACCGCATCGACTCCGTCGCTGTCAAGGGAAACTCATTGGTCGTGACTACTCGAGTTGCATCCGCGATTCTTGACCGCGGTCTGAAGACCATCTACACGTGGACGTCTGATGGCGATGCAATTCACTGTGCCGTCGTCGTCGTCGCGGACGGTAATGGTAACTGGGACGACCTCACTCTCCCGCGCCTCGGTGTCCGCCTTGTGCTCCCTGAGGCTCTTGACAATGTCCACTGGTACGGCTGCGGACCAGGCGAAGCGTACCCCGACAGCCGGAAGCACGTCAAGGTGGGAGACTACACCATGACTGTGGACGAGATGCAGACGACCTACACGTACCCGCAGGAGAACGGAAGCAGGATCGACGTCCGCACCGCGACGATCACTGCACCTTCGGGCGAGGGAATCCGCATCGATGGTGACCCCCTCTTCGCTCTTACTGCCCGCCGCTGGACGAGCGACGACCTTGACGCTGCAAAGCACCCCTTCGACCTCAAGCCGCGTGACCGCCTCTACGTCAATATTGACTACAAGCACTCGGGCCTTGGAATTGCATCGTGTGGTCCCGGTGTGCTTCCGCAGTACAGGCTCATCCCCAAGGCTGACCAGCCTTTCGAGTTTGGCTTTTCCCTTCGCGCAGTGTAGATAGAACGTAGATGGAAGACGATCCAATTAAGGACGATAGAATGACTGAGAGTGAAATGCAATGCACGCAGTTCCAGCTATTGCTGTGAGGACCTATAGACTGAACAGCCAACGGAGTCACTACATCATTCTAAACCACACATGCATTCTGCCTTTATGGCGGTTCCAGGGTGACCAAGAGTTATGATCAGTATCGGATCGTTCCATCGCCGGGGGCCCATTGTTCCAAGTGGGACAGCATGCTGTGCCTGAGCATACCGCCGTTTTCACTTTCCGTTGGCCAGTGAGTCTCCGACGCCTCCATGCACGCAACCTAAGTCTTCGGAGACAGGTTCCATGCTCACTTGTGACCCATAGATATGAAACATGTACCAATCTGTGATAATTCTTTCGTGAACCTGATTCCAGCTCCAACTGCTGGGAATGTGGAACCACTATTGTGCGAAAGATCACCACGACAGCACCCCGTCTGGCACAATTGAGAGCGATTCCCGTTCGCGGTCTTGCCGTTCCGAACTGTACGGACGTAGCAAAGCAACCTAATCCATCACAATACTTTTCGTTTTCTACCATAACTTTCTCCTCCAGTGCTCAAGGTCGGCGCGGGAACGAAACCTTGCGACGAGCGCCTCTGCGGCGGTAAAAGTCGTCAGTCGTTGAGGCGGTCAAATCAGTCTGGCTTTCTCCAGTGAGAGTTTTCTCGGCTGCGTCGGTGGCCTTGCCGGAAGAGGCTGTCGCGGAGTCAGTCGCTTTTGGTAGCGAGATTGTGTCCACCCTTGTTGCCTTCGGTAGCGCGGTCAGCTTCGAGGAGGCAATGGGTTTTGTCGTGGGCTTGGGGACCGAAGAGGTGGTGCCGACAGACGTTCCTTTCGGGCTGTAGGTCGCCGAAGCGCTGGTCACCGAGTCGGTGGCGTTCACGGCAGTCGACGCACCTGCGGAGGTAGTAGGGGCACTGATAATTGGGGCTGAAGTGGCTCCGGTTATGCTAGTTCCATTAACGCACTCGGTAGTGCCAGTGCCAGTGGGCTCGGGCTCTGCTTGGGTATGTAGAGGCTCTGTGCCAGTTGGTTCAGCCTCGTTGCCGGTCGCTCCAGGTACAAGCTCCGTACCCGTCGCCTCAGGCTCGGCCTTCGTCCCAGTTGGTCCCGGTTCAGCCTCGGTTTCAGTTGGCTCGTTGTCAGACTCGGTGCCAGTCGGCTCCGACACACCCTCTGTGCAGTCAATTCTGGTTCAGGCGCAGTGGCTGTCGGCTCCGGCTCCGGCTCTGGCTCTGTGCCAGTCGGCTCGGGGGCCTGGGTTGCGCAGTACCCTGGTCGCCGTCATCCGAGGTATCGCCGTCGTCCGTATCGGTCTGCGTACTACCACTGGCTGTAATAGTGACAGTCACGGTAACAGTGGCCGTGCAGCCTTGCTCGGCGCCGCCAGTCGGGGTACTTGTGGGAGACGAACCCCGCTGCTGCTCGAGTCCCCTGTGTCCGAGTCGGAACCCTCAGAGGTGTCTGTGGTAGACGCAGGTGCAGTGGCGCCCGTTTCGGTCGGGAGACCTGTGGCACTGGATTCTTCCGTCTGTGTAGCGACCGGCTCTGAAGTTTCTGTCGGATTAGAGCCCTCATCCGAGCTATAGGCCGGTGTTTCGGTTGGCTCGCTGACAATGCCGGTCTCAGTATCCGTAGGGGCGGGGCCGCTGCTCTCGGACTCGGTGGGAATAGGAACGGGGACAACGCCGATGTTCTTTGCGGTAGCGGCGGTGCTCTCACCTCCACCGGCTTCGGTGGCGGCGGGGCCTTCGCCGTAGTCGGTAGGCGTTGGACCCTCCTCACTGCTGGTCTCCCCAGTCTCAGTGAGGATGGGAATGACACCTGTTTCCTCTACCGTCGCAGTGGCGGGATTCCCGTAAGTCTTCGAAGCGGTCGGCGGAGTAGTAGTTCCGGTAGGGTTCGTGCCGTTACCGGAATCCGTGCCGTTGATGTCAAAGGGTACTCCACCAATGATGGGGACTCGGGCGCAGTTGGCAATGAAGGCGTCAAGGGTGGCCTGGGACGAAAATACGCTGAGTGTGTCAGAGTCTCCTCTTATGGCTGTGGCGCTTACACTACGTTGTTGAGACTGAAGTCTTGGAGAGGGGCCACATTGCCGGTTCCGTTAGTCGCTCCGCCAGTGCTCCCATCTGAAGTGCCATTCTTGGTCGTGTCATTGAGGCTGCTGGGCGTGGTGATATACGTCGCGTTACCCCCGTTCCTGACCTCAAAGTGGAACGTGGAGGTCTCAGTCGAGTTGAGAAATACGGCATAGTTGTAAGAGGAGCATACGGCAGCTGTGGTGGCCGGTGTCGGAGAGCCAGTGGGATTCGGGGTGATCGGCGGGTTGTTGCCGAGACGTGGGGACAGTTCGAAGGCCGTGTATCCGCTCTGCGGGCCTCTGAGAACAACCTCGCCGCCAACCTTGCTCCGGCTAACGATGAAGCCCTTTACCGTGGCTAGCTGTTAGAATGCGAATGGAGAGTGGAGACAGCGAAACAAGACTCACAGTCGAAGGAAATTTGGAAGAATCCGGGCAGCTGCGTGCGCTTGCCTACTGTGCCGTTCTGGCAATCCTGAGCGGCACTCTCGGCCCAGCAGCCAGTGTAGGCCACCTGGGAGGTGAGGTTGACTCCAGCGGCCGTCGCATTGGGAGGCACTGTGACGGTCTGGATGTGGCTCGTGCTCGAGTTGACGAGAGTTTCCAGGTAATAGATGCACTCGAGGGTCGGACTCGTAGTGGGAGGGACAACCGTTGTCGTTTCTGAAGAAATCTCTTTGGTCGTGGCAGTGGCGCTGTCGCTCGCAGGGATGACTCCGGACGTGAATGTCTGCCCGCTCACGAGCGGCGACAGCGTGAGCACTAGAAGGGCTAGTCTGTGTATCATGTTACAGCAGTCCGTTTGGACTGGTTGAGTACGGGAGGATGTGATGCTATTTGAGGTTAGGAAACCGACTATATACATGTCCGGAATGCAGTGCCCGGAATGAACACAAGTGTGCGCGGTGAGGGTTTTAAGACAACATCTCCAACGAGCTCTCAGCGTGGGTCAGTTATCTTGCGAGCTTCCGAGTTACCTCGGAGACAGCGCCAGCGCAGCTTTGTGCAGTCACCCCTTGTTTCTTCCCCCCCCCTGCCCAAGAAGGCATAGTTTATGATGCCAACGGAGCCATGACGACGGACGAAAGCATAAGCTACAATTCCCTTCCCACTCATGATGGGCAAGTTGGACCGGGAGAAGTGAAGCACGGATGTGTGAAGACTCAAAAGCAAAGAGTTAAAAGTGATGTCCACTTAACGCGCAGCACTGCAACTACGGGCAGTTCAGTAGTGAAGGATCTCGAGGTGATCCCGCGGGACTGCGGAGAACAAAATCCAAAATCCCATCAGACGGAGCAGAAAGATTAAATATTGAAGAGACCGAGTGAGGCGACAGGTAAATGACGAAACAAGGAATCGATATCTGAATAAGCTCTGATGGGAAGGGCTCAATAATTGTCTGGGGCCAGGTACCATGGCCAAGCTTGGGGACAAGAGGTCTGACTGGGTACCGCACCATGGGGACCGCCGCCGCTTGTTGATTTCCCATCGGAGACTTCCTCTGCACCGCACAGCTGACAGAGTAGCACTCACTCGCGCGCTGCCGACGAAGGTGATGTCTTGCGTGTTCTCACGCTCTCTCGACAGCCGCTTCACCCCAAAAGCCAATCAGGTTGTCTGCGAAATCCAGACTCTCTGGTGAACACCGAACACTACAACCGTAACTGTGCTTGTTGGTGTTTTTCTCACTTGCCTTGCCGTTAATCACATGTTGTCGTTGAAGACGTCTACATTCCGCCGCGGTGGTGGGGTGCCTCAGGTTGTCCACGTTTCTGTGGCGGTGCACTATTCTTGCACGATCTTTCAGTGCACTGCACTTACGGAACAAGCGTTCCAAAATTAGTAGACGCGGCAATGCCAAAGGAACAATGTTGTGTGCGCGTATTAGAAGGCGTTCAACGCTGTTCATTGGGGATCCCGGATCTGGGTTCCCAATAATACATTGGCCTCGGGTATTTGGGTTGGCTGGGAAACATCAGTAATGCAGGGTTATGATGGCATGGAATGTCGTGTAGTGCGCAGTGCGCAACATGACACTGAATGACACTTGTTTCACGGTTTAAGATTGCTTGCGACTCCGAAGGAAATTGTCAGTTGTCATGGCGGGAAAGCTATAACAATGATGGCACAGTGGACTTGGCTTCTTGTAACCATCCACATATTTTCATTTGTTGACGTTTTTACACAAGGGGATGCCAGTGCTATCACTTCTACGGTTTGACGGTAGGCAAGCGGCCGTGCCACGAGGTAGACGATGTACTGTATCCGCAGGGCATAGAGTATTGGTCCAGACGCGAGGATTTGCCTTCGCCCATATGGATCATTGGCACGGGGTGAGCGTCCTGGTGCTGGGCCACGATCGAGTTGGGATCAAACGTCTCGGTCCGAGCCCGCTTGGAGCGGGAGAGGATGGTGGGTACATTGCTTGCGTACCGCGGCTGTGGGGCGTAGAGTGGGGTCGGGGACCAGGATGGTGCGGATGACGTCGGCGTCGTGGGTGATGTCGAAGATGAAGTGGCGGTGGAGGGGGAAGTGGAGGTCGATGACAAAACACCACGACCACGAGCCTGGAGCACCGGAGGGCAAGGGTGTAGGTGGATTGGGGAGCCGAGGGGCGGGTAAATAGGCGGGTTAGACAGACTAGACCGCGTATATGGCACCCCGCGGACTGGCTTGGGCCGAGGCTGGTAGCTTGGTGAGGCGTTGGGCATGCTAGCGAAGAAGCGCGAATGGCAAGGAGGAGTTATAAGAATGTCGTTTGCTGGGGTACCGTTCCTCGTCACGGCTTGGAGTTCTATTATGAGTTTCAGGTGTGGGAGGAGGAGGAGGATTGCTCACCCTGTGAAAGACGGAGGCACTCGGTGAGGTCGTGGAGTTGGAAGCGAGAGGCGCGAGAAGTTCGTCGTACACGGCGTTGCCTGGGTCTTGGAGACATGAGAGGATGGTGTAGTGGGGATGAAATGGGACCGAGTTGAATGCTTCATTGCATTTATATCCTTGAAACTTGAAGACATAGATGCATGCATGCGTCTCTCCATGCATGGTGTCCCCCATCTGGCCAGAACGATTCGGCGCCAACGATGTTCCCCTTCGGAGCGGGGAACGCATGCTTTTGCTCGATTTCACTATCAGACTCTGCTCCCAGAGTGGTGATTTCATGTGGGAATGCGTTGACACGGCGAGCGTGGCTGCTGGCGTCGGCCACGAACACCGAGAGTGGCATCAAATCCAGACAAAGGACACGCCAACACTCCAACTCGAGCAGTGCGCAATGGGCGTTCCTGACGTCGTGGCGAGCTACTGGAAAGCAGCGAGCGGTGATACATACGGATTTGGATCAGTGGAGCAAGGCGTTTTGCTGCTCTTGTCGACTGGAGGTTGTCAGTAAGGTTGGGCAACTTTGCTGATAAGAGCAGGGGATAATGAAGGCCGCCGAGTGATTTCCACATGTATGCCTGTACCAGGATGGGTTCGAGGCCGAGACTCGGTCGCGACCTGGGAGCCGGTGTTAGCTGATAGGCGGTCAGTTTCCCATGCCGAGAGAACGATGGCTGGAGTGCCTAATGAATTTCAGACGCACCTTTCGGGAGGGTACGATCCGCAGAGCTAGCGATCGTGTTGAAGCTTCAACTGCTCGGACCCACTTGGGGATGCAGCTGACTGTCCTGCAGCTGGCTTTGTCCATCGCTACCTTTTCTAGCAGCTCGAGGCCAGAAGTGAGGCTTACCCTCCACATCGTCTAAGAGGAGCCCGATGGCCGTCCGTGGCTTCGTTTCTCATCACGATGGTCCAGTGTCATTTAGAGCACCCCTCCTTACGTTGCGGTTTTCCTTCGCTCATGTACACATTCCGGCCCTCCCACCTTGGTCCACAATTAACAGGCAACGAAGAGACCCAAGGGCGTCTCAATAGCCACGGGAGGATCGATTCTGTCGGCATAGGCAGTCGTAATCAGGATTTGATGCCCTCGTTAGTTTCGAATTTGGCTCTCCCGCCCCTTCTCCTCCCCCTTCCCCCGCCTGGTCCAACTTCGTTTTTGACTAGGTCTTGTGCGCTTTTGTGCATAGCTCACTACGGAACCACGGATAAGAAGAATGGCAAGCCGACAGTGCGGTGATCATTGTAGGCCCAGCAATCGGTGGAGGTGGAGGATGGAGGCTGGAGTGCCTGACGATTAAAGTTTCATGGCAGGTCCGTACCTTCAGATATTCTGATGGCTTGTTTATCGTCTGCCTCCTTACGTTCATCTCAAGCCTCCCCATATCAATGATCGTGGGGAGCATGCAACCTTGCAGGTGTGTGATGCCCACCTCTCTATTCCTATCTGGCCACCTGACTGATCGGTTCTACTGGCCGCACAAAACTACACTCTCATAGATAGAAGTCCTCCAGATTAAAACGATCACTCTCTCGCGCCACCCTCCACTTTTCTCGTCCTCGCTATCTCCAGTCCCATTCCTCTACTTCTCTCTTGCCTCTCCCACGCTCCCCCATTGTCGCCAATCTTTCCAAAAAGGAGACGCTCCGAGAAGCCTTGACCACTGACAGGATCGAACTGCCGACCTCCGCATGAACTGATACGCTCCTCGAACATAGTGGTCCGAGAGGCTGCGTATTAGTACGATGCTCTAACCAGCTGAGCTAAGCGGCCATGTTGACATAAAACAACGGCTAAAGTTTTGTGGCAATTACGCTCGCCAACATCGAAGGTCTCAACGATAGCGCGGGACGACGTGGTAGGCCACCCCGCGAACCTTAGGAGCAGCAGAAATCGACCGTGAGTATAGTTGCGACGCGTGTCACACCCCCATGCGAACGACAAAGTCGTGCCCGCCTAATCTATCAATATGTCCGTGCCCTCACAAGCTGCGGGCTTGAGCTCGGATGTGTTCTTGTCGGTTCGGAGTTGAAAGCTTGGAGGAACAGCTCGAGACAAGCCCGTCGCGTCTGCCACAAATGGCGAACTGTTTCGACTTGATCAAAACACAAAACAGCCGCACTCCAAACGTTGCCGGCTCTGTCACACAAAAACCGGAGGCTCTGCAGGTGCCTGGCACTCGCTGTTGCCCTCGACTTCGACCCCGGCCCGAATCGAACGGACAACCTTGAGGAAACGTCGACGAGACAGGAGGTCGAGCTCGTCGTCGATGGAGTTCCAGTTGGAATCTCACGCGCTACCATTACGCCACGGGGTCTGTTTGGCCTCGCTTTTTGGAGAGAAATCGGGGAGTCATAGTCTTGTTCTCGGTCATTTGTTAACCGTCCTTAGCATTCAGTGACGGCATGCGGTGAGTACGCTACCCCACAAATGGTAATGTTCACTTTGTCGTGGATACAACTCGCACCTGTTAGTAGTGTCGTCATTGGGGACAGAAGTCCGACACTCTATAACTTTCATGCTATTGACAATGTAAGGGTATGACTTGATGATGGTTAATGGATGGTCTACAGTACAACGTAATGTCGTCAGCTGCCCGTGTCTCAGCCCAACAATGTATGCCGCAACAACTTTCTCAACGCCTGTGGTCACCAGTGGCCAGTGGCCACCCAGTTATCCACGCCTGCGGCATCACCGACGGGACTGAACTGCCTCCCTTCCTCTTGATGATAGTAATCGGCTGACTCGCGGTCTTCCATCGTGCCAATGTGCGTGTCGCCGAGACGCACGGCAATGGCCCAAGTGTGCGGGTCTTTCTGTGGGAGTATCAGGCGATGCGTCTTTGTCAAGTGCCGTTGGTTCACTTACACACTCAGCGGGGTCTTCTCCTGGAGCCTCAAGCGTGTCCTGGCCACGCGGCGTCGTCACTGCGCAGCAATCGCAGGGGGCCACCTCACTCCAGTGCGGAGTGAGGACATTTAACGCGGTGAGCGAGGCAAGGGCAGCTTTACACCCCGCCACGGCATCGTTAAACTTGGCTTGGCAGTCGCACGCCAGTAGAAAAGTCGTGCCTACATTCCCTAGCTCGATCGTGTTGGGCTTGACGGGCATCTCGGCAACTTTGCGGAGCATATTACGTGCCTTATACCAGTAGCTGCCCCTGTTGGCGAGGCAGTCGCCCGAGTGCAGGAGGGGACGGTGCGAGTAGTGTCCCTGTGGGTGGTGATCGCACATTTCTTCGCACGAGAAGATGCGGAGGTGCTCGCACGCAAAGTTTGGCGGATTAGACGTGTGCGTAAAGTCGAAATCGTGCAGGGTGATCGTTGTTGGTTTCCAGTAGCGCACCAGGTCCTCGATGAACCGCTGCTCCTTGTGCCGCTGCATCATGCCCAGATAATGTCTCCGGAGCTGGATCCGGCCCCAGAATGTGACTTCAAAATCGCTGGGTTCCTGGTGGTTGTTGAAATCTGAGAGATTGATCCACGGCCGTAGCGCCTCAAAGTCGAAACTCTCAATCCAGTCGTCACGATCCTCCCACTTGGGGTACGCGACGCAGACAGACGTCGGGGCCGCGTTGGAGCGGATAAACTCGAAGAACGGGTGAGGGGGGACGGCGTCCTCGCCATCAGGTGTGGTGGCCTTCATGATCGCGTACCGTGCAACACACATTGCAAAGTTGTCCCTGATGGCGACCGTCTTGGCAAGGCGGAACAGTCGTGTCTCCTGCTCGGCCTGACCGGGGAACAGCTGGATCATGCGTGTCGATGTCGTGGCACGCGGAAGACCATCGAGGACGAGGTGGCGAACAAGACCCAACATGCGCGTCTTGCGTGCGTGGCTCGCGTCGTTTGGCCACGAGCCCTTGACCGCCTTCAGCTTGAGCCCGCGGACGACATTGTCAAAGTTGCTGTTCTTGATCACGAGAGTACGGTACAGCGCGCGGCCGGCCAGGTCGTGCATGGCATAGCTGAGCCCCATCATTCTCGCGAGGGTCGCGCGTGCCGGCACCTCCCAGATGTGGGCGCGGATTTCGTCCCCCAGATGATCGCAAATACGTGAGAGCACGTCAAGCGGGAGCACCGCGCTGTCGGCGGACGCTGTCAACGTCTGCAATCAGCATTGAGCCGTGACTCGTACCTTTACTCACTCGCTTCCCATCGCCGTTGCCTTCTAAACTCGTAGACGACTTGCGCTTTGATGACATGAGATCCTTTGGAGAGAGGGAGAGAGGGTTGTGGGAAAGAGTGACAGGTCAAAAGACATGCAAATTTATGTCAAAAGACAGCGTGTGTAGAATGTTTGAATCGCAGAATGTGGTCGATAGTGTTTGTTTGAAGTCGAAGCGAAGCACACGCACGAGCTCACGTGATGTGTCCTTCGAAGATGCTTCGGAGAAGCACATTTGTTCCACCACCACGGCCTCGTGGCTACTGTTCTGTCTAAAACATTGCAGTGTCCGCGATCAAGAATGTAGGAGACAGTGCTAGAATGGATGATATGGAGGATGATGGGAACTGAGATTGAGGGCAGTAGGAGATAAACTAAAGGACAGACCCCGCCATCCAAAACATGTTGACATGTTGACAACCACAGACGTGAGTTCATGCTGAGCAGGCTGAGTGCATGCTGAGCATGCTGAGTGAGGCATGAGATAGGCACCGACGTCATCGTTTATCTTCGACCACGCGATAATGTCACGTGACTCCATGAGATGACCAATTATCGACACGATCTCACTGTACCTCTGTGTGTGATCTCTTTCAGTTGACGACTGTCTTGTCCTCTCCGATCCTCTCATAGCTCGTAGCGTCTTTGACCTCCTAACAGTTTTGTTGTACAACATTGCAACCAAGCACTGACTTGCCTTTCCTCCTCTTCTTGCTTACGGCAGCTCTGTTATGATCTGTTACTCTGATCACTCACGCGAGCTTGAGGTATCGCGACAGATTTGACCTCGATGGTAGGAGCAGACCACCTTTCTGTCCGCCTCCGCTGTTGAGCTTGACTGACTGTAACTGACTGCTCGGAGTTTAACCATACACAAGGGTATGTATCTCAGCGACCTATTATTGAAGGACTCACGGGCCACAATGACAGTCTTCATTTCGGCTGGCCCTGTCTTGATGACCGTTGGAGCCGGGTACTCCTCGGACTGAGGCGAAAAGAGGTGGAACCCTCGTGGCCCTCCACGGAATGACCGTTTGTTAGAGGTCATCACCAGTCACCTCAAGGTGGCAAGCGTTGACTTGGTCTACCACGGAAACCTCATACCAGCAGCTTTAGTTGGAGTTGGAGAAGATTAATCGTGCTATCTTCGAGTTGAGGCATACCGCCAGCTGACTTAAAGCGATGGATTTCGACTTGCGCTCATGGGGTCCACGTGTTATCATGTGGCATGGCTGTACGGGATGGTATGCCCAGGACATCGACACGGTCCTGTCCACATACTTCCTCTGTCCCTCTGACAATCTTAAGTGAACGCCATCTGCCGTGTAAATGGGAGCCAGAGCTGTTTCCCGAACACCATGCAGTATGTCATATATTTGCCCTATGTGCGTGGAGTTGCCGCCGTTCTTGCCCGAGCTGGTAGGGACTCGGACATGGGCGCTTGCGCGTCTGCGACGGCTCCACAATTCCCATTGACGGGGTCGCCGTTAACGGAACACCGGGAAATCAAGGAGAAGTAGATCACAGTTCACGAGCAAAGCCATGAGACTATCCGAACATGAGGTCATCAAGTTCTGTGACTACCACGCCAATGTTCGAGGACTATCCACTACAGTATTCGGCAGTCGCCGAGATCCGGCATTCATGAACATGGTAGTCAACTGATAACGGAGAAGGCAGGGAACTGACGGATGATACCGGCGGCTGGTCGCGAGATTATGGTCCCTGCTGGATGGATGAACCTAATTAGCCAACCATGTAGTCAAGCCAATTTTCGCCGACTTTCGACATACCTGGTTGCTTATTGTTCGTAAAATTATTGTTCTTCTCATCTCATTGTTCATAGTGGATCCACGACCTCGTCCTTTGCTCGCCCACGATCATTGTCTGACTCCCGACGGAGCCGCGGCGTCCGAGACCACTGCCGCATGGATGAGGACTGAGTGATTTATTCTCGGTTGTGATTGCCGTATAGCATCGGGTGGCGGGAGCCCGTTACTCGATTTCATCCACGGAGCCATGTTCGATACGACTGTCTTTTGCTGGACTTTGGAGCTTTAATGACAGGTCTTTCTCCACGTTGACGGGAACCAGTAAATGCCATGCACTGTATGTATCTCTACCTACGGGGAAGAAATGAGAGCACATGTCATGCATGGTTATGAACACTGTGGAGAACAATAGGAAATCTTGGACGAGTCATTGGTGATGTCTCACCATGCCAAAATCAATTTGCTTCCACCAATCCCCCGTCTGCAACAGAATCGCACTAAAGCGCGCGTGTCCCTCGGTTCTCATGTCTCAGCCCGTCGGACAGCGGACAGCGGACAAGCGCAGTCCGACCTGGCGGTGGCGGAGTGGCGCACTTATCCTTATGGCGTTACTGTCTGGCCGTCTGGGTTAAATCCAATGCTTTGGCCACCCAGGCCACCCAGGCGCTCTTCCAGTGTTCAGCTAGCTCACAGGGCCAAAATAGGCGACTGCCCATGCGACCCTGCTGCCCAAAGGGAAGTCCGACGCGTTGCGTGCCGGTCCGTGCGACCACTTGGGCTCACTCGTGCTCACTCGTGCTTTCGTGGTAGGCTGGTGGACATTTCGAAACGTGGATAATCTAGGACAAACGAGAAACGAGAAATCGCGAGACATCAGCCTTTGGATACAGTGCACGCCAAGCATGACAAGAGGACCCAAAAGAGACACAGACGTGCAAGACGACTGACGGCCTACACTCATGCACCACGAAACAATGGGACGACCTCGTATTCCTCTCCAAATAATTCCTTGCCCTGCTCTCTCCGATCTCCCATACACTTGCAGATACGCTTATCATTGACCAGCGAGCAACGCTCTCCACTCAGTGAGTACAGTACACAGTAATATTAACAGTATACACCGTTAACACTATACTATGGCACTTTTACCACTGTCCACGATATTATTGAGTCATTTTCCTTTCACTATTATCAGTCTCTCAGTGTATCATTCTTCTTTTTTTCCGTTTTGTGTGTGTGTCTGTGTAGACTGTGTGTTGCCTCCGTCCAAACACACAATATATACAAAAGCTGAGCGCAGAGAACACTGACACTTCCAGCACCACCATTCGCAATCCCCCACCTCCCCCCTCCCCTTGCTTCTCTCGTCGTTATCCTCTGAGAAGTACGTACCACCCAATCATCCTCCCCCTCCTCGCTGGCTCTTTCTTGTTCACCATCATCACCACATTATCCCCACATCACCACCCCTACCCCCATTCTTCCGTTGGCTGTCCCAAGCTGCTCCAGCGCTTATCAGCAGCACCACCCAATCAGAAAAGCACCACCATATTCCCACAACGCGTCCTTATAATCAACGCGTCGTCATAGCATGAACACCACCACAAAGGTGGACCACGCACCTCGTAAGCGTGGGCGCCCCGCCGCAGAGGCTGGTCCTCGTAAGCGTAAGCAGGCCCCCTCCGCCGCTGAGGCCGGCCTCCTCGCCACCGCAAGCGAGGATCCCAATGTGGACAGCGACGCCGCTGGCTCCGTGCATGCTGGCCTTGCCCATATTCCTATAGGCCTCGGCATCACCCATGCGGTCCAGCACGAGCAAGGTCTCCCCATCAATGCTGGCCCGCCCCCGACTCCTCAGTCTGTATACCTTCAGCAGGCTCAGACACTGGCTCCCAACGCCCAGCCATACATGACCACGTTTGCCTCCGAGCCCACCATGGGCAACACGTGAGTCGTTGCTCAATCACTTGTACCGCAGGCAGCTAATGTTGCAGACCGCTCTTCAGGACCAATGTCCTCTTCCCGTACGAGTACACTCAGATGTACAGCAACTATGCAGCCGAACTTGACAATGGGAGCGAGAGGTAAGTGTTGCTTCGCCCGTCTCGCAAATCTTTTACGCAATCTCAATTTCGTTAACAGGAACAGTAATGACGGTGCCTCGAGCGGTAGCCCAACTAGCGTCCCTACACCGTTTGCACTGCAGACTCAGTCGCCCATGGTCTCGCATGTTCCGGCTCCTCACCCGGCTCAGCATCATCAACCTCAGCCTCATCACCTGGCTCAACAGCCTCAACAGCTGTCCCCAGCGCCATACGTAACGGCTTACAATCCATACCTCGGCAGCATTCCAGACTATGAGGCTGGAGTTGCTGTGAGGGCACAGATCGGAGCCGGGGCGATGATGACCATGCCTCAGCACCAGCACCAGCAACGTCATAGTCTGGGTATTCGGTCCCCTGCGGGCTCCTTCTACGACCCAACGAGTGGACAGGTGTTTAGCCACCCGATGGACGGGCACATCGATGCTCAGTTCGTTGCCCAGCACTCGCAACACCATGTGGCAACCAGCGCAATGCTCCAGCATGCTCCAACCACCACGCCAGCTGCTCATCCCCAGGCGGAACCCACCCCTCGTGTGGCTCCGGCAACAGTCGCTGCCAACAAGCAGGTCAATGCGATTACGCGAGTCGGTGCTGTGTCGCTTAATCGTCCTCAAGTCGCGCCTACTCCTCGGCTTGACAACGTTGTTCTGCCCCAGGGCACACCTCGTCGTATGACGGCCTCAATGCCCAATGTTGGGGCGACACCCATCAGCGCCCCGACTCCCAGTCATGTGCCTTCCTCTCCTCCTCAATCTTCAGTGATTGCTCAGACACCTCGTCTTCAATCGGCTACTCTTGCGCCTACTCCTCAGCGTGGACCCGCAGCTACTCCTCAGCGTGGACCCGCAACTACCCCTCACTTGTCCCCCATGCCACTTCAGGCCGCAACGCCTGCACCCCTTCTTGCTCCTACTCCAATGACCTGCGTGTCTTCCCCAAGTGTTGTTCCAGCTACGCCTCCGCCACCTGCCAACACGCCTCTTCACCCCCCCACCCCCAGGCTGAGCGCGCCGAACGCTCCCACCCCGTTCGCCTCATCAGCTTCGTCTGATCTGTCAAGTGTTCCCCCAGACTCGCCCATGGTGACTCGAGAGCAGCTTCCAAACTCGTGAGTTCTCCTCGTCGACGGCCGTTTGCTGACATTTAGACGCTCCACCCCTCTCGTGCGCAGCACTTCTCTTGTGTCTGTGTCTCAGAGGCATCCCCAGGCTTCTTCCGCAGATCATTCGGCGTGTATCCCCATTGCGACTCATACGGCGATTCAGAGCCAGCTCAACTCGTACAAGAACAGCTTCCAGCTCCTCCGCACGCAGCTGTCGAAACTAGCGCCAGCGGACCGTGCTCCCTCCGATGACATTGTTATGGCCATCGCTAAGCGCATCATGGAATGCGAGGGACGAGCCAATGCCTTGTCTAACAATGAAGCAATGCTGCGTGTCGAGCTCGATAAGCTTGCCACAGTCAAAGGCGAAACGGAGGCGCACGCTCTCCGGCTGGAGAGGGAACT
This sequence comes from Apiotrichum mycotoxinovorans, assembly GCA_013177335.1. Classification (NCBI taxonomy): domain Eukaryota; kingdom Fungi; phylum Basidiomycota; class Tremellomycetes; order Trichosporonales; family Trichosporonaceae; genus Apiotrichum; species Apiotrichum mycotoxinovorans. The sequence continues at coordinate 275,252 of CP053625.1, read as the reverse complement.
GGCCGTGGTTCGTCAGCAAGCGGCGCAGGCAAACGCGTTGGCTGTTCGCTTCCGGGAAGAATGTGCGACACACGAACAGCGCAGCTCTGGTCAAGAGTCTAATAACGCCTACCTCTATCAGCAGATTGATGTGCGCGACAAGGAGATTGCAGCGCTGCGTGCCGAGTTGAGCGGAGCTCACAATACGCTGGCTCGTCTGGTGGCCGTTTCAGGCATTACAATGGCCCAAGTCCAGCCTGCCTCTCCTTCGCACCTCTCTCCGCCCCTCGAGAGGTCGCGCTCGCACTCGTTCCCCCTTACACCGATCTACACTCCCTCTCAGGCTCTGCCGACCGAGTCGCTGCCTCCTTCCCAGAGCGTCCTATTCTCGCCCGACTTCATCCAGGCGGACAAGGAGGCGGGACAGGACCAGCACACCAACAACACCTCCAAGACATCCGATGCGTCCGAGACTTCAACAAGCTCAGCAGTGGAATGTTCACCCACAATGCCAACCACGCCCGTCCGGAGCAACTCGCTTCCTATACAGTCCTCGACTCCCTCTGCGGCCAAGTTCACGCCCCGCCTATGTCTCACTCCTGGCGATAAGGACTCCAGCCTCGCCACCGGCTTTGCGGCTACTGATGTTGAGTCGCCGTGGAAGTCGTGGCTCCAGCTTGACAACCTATCTTCAAAGAACTAGCACAAAGCTCCGGCCACAATCCAAGAGCAACAACATAACTCTACGATTTGAGAACGTTACAAGAGCAACTCTACACGACGTGTAATGCGCACGCAAAACCGGTTTGCGCGACACCCACCTCTGTCACCCATCTCTGTTACAACCTGTGCAACATTGTGCTCCTTTCTTTCTTGGTCCTTATTTGAACTTGATGACTCCCTTTCTTCTGTTCCCCCCAAAGCTGTTCGTACCTGCCTGCCTACTACATTCATACACATCATATTCACGTCGACAACATTTCATTTCATTCATTCCATCCCACTCTAGTTGTAACATATCGCATATTTTCATCGCACCTTCCTAAACTATACATTATACGTCGTTGTATCGAGTGGCACTGGCATGCATGCATGCTCTACGATGGTATTGCTCACCCGAGTTGAAGTTTCGTCCTACATGATCTGAACAATCGGATGGCACGGAAGAACGGGACCATGTTTCTTGCCGCTGTCCGGCCCCAGCTGCCCGGCTGCCCAGGTGCTCAGCACTTTAGCCCTTCAAGTCACGTGGTTTGATGGGCACGATCGCCGCGAACTGATTTTTGTGAAGCCTTCTTAGTTCAGTGGCTAGAATTTTCCACTAGTAGTGTCTCTTGAAGAACTTGCTATGGAAAGGTCACCCGTTCGATTCGGGTAGAAGGCATTTCGCAACTTTTTGTTGCAGGCTATTGTAGCCTTACGGTCATGTCTTTTGCAGTAACGCGACGAGTGTTCTATAGACGCAAAAAGTCAATATCCGTAGGCTGTCACTTGTGGGTTGGATACCAGCGCGTCAGCAATGTCGAAGCCCGTGTCCTTCTCTCGCGCGGTGCCACAAAACTGGCCCGCTGTGGTCCCTGCTCGTGCTTCGTGACCTTTGTCTCGAGGGCTCCCTGCCTGGAGTTGTGTCCGGTGGAGCCTCACGATTGGACCTGAGCGTCCCCATTCCAGGCCAGAGAGTAACGACTGGCTCCGCATCTTGTGTGAGAGGGTGTACGTTCAAGTTGGCCCACCTGAGTGAGATTGGATTCCTGATAATGGCATGTATCAAAATTTTTGTTTAAGCACGACCGCACATTGACAGTGCTCGCCCATGCTGTCGTGCTCTGTCTATCGACTACGCCATCGCTCTCCTAATCATCTGGTAATTCGAAAGTTTTGAAAGCTTCAATTTTACCAGTCTCCCCCCCTATTGCAGCACCGCCCGTCTCCTGGCGCCACTTGCCCCCTCGCCCCCCTCCTCTCACCCCCCTCCACGCCCGCTCCCACCGCGCCCGCCTCTCCGGCCATCTGCAAATTACCCGACTTGTGGGTCAACATCATCATCGCTTGCAACTTCATTGCCTGTATTGCCGGCAGGTTCTGGTGTGAAACCAGATATGTGCGCCTCCAGAACGAGCGCAGTAGGGTGTTGGGGGCGATCCAGTGTGGGATGAATACGGGCATTAGCGCGCGGGCAGCCACGGTCGTGGCGATGAGTGGGTGAGTAGGCGGCCAGTGAGGAGAATCGAATATCGAGGTTTAGAGGGCAGGGAGAGGAGCCGGACAAGGCGAGGTGACGGACGGAGGGATCCGATGGTATCCAGCCCCAAACATGCCATCGTCTTGGAAAGCCTCAACCCAAACCCCAGAGCTCGCTCCTGTGCCCGCTTGAGAATGGCTAACGCCCAGAGGTGAGAGCGGCCACCACAAGGCCCCTTCTGGGGGATCGTTCTCGGGGACCTTCCCGTGGAGAAGCATGGAGTGCGGGAGGGTGTCCCACGTATAGCCAACCAGTGTCGGCTCCTCAGGTACACGATCTCATGTCACAACCATACGACGCTGAGCGTCGCCGACGAGGCGCAGCGCACGACCTCCGATACTACCTCCAAAACCTGATTCTGTACCAGACTCGCACGCTGTATACCACCTGGCCACTGGCCTTATAATTTTGCGCAAGCTGCAACAATGCACGCCAAGCGGTCCCGGGACCTCAACTATGGTACAGGATGCGCTTGGTCCCTATGTGGAGAGAGCTTTGACCGGCCTAGTCCTACAGGACAATCCGGAGTAAGCCCAGCGTCACCGTCAGTCAAGTAAGATCGGTGTTCAGCATCGTCAATGCAAGTCAATGGTCAGGCAGCATCAACAATACCGTCCACCGCGTACATTGTTGAAAATACAAACTCGTGAATCGTTACTACTCTGCGGCGCCTAGACTCGGGTGCGGGGCTGGCCTTCTCCATGTTGCTAGATTCATCAGCGTCGACCGTAGATGAAACTCCTTACCACTTCGATGCAGTCGGCCCCGGGCCTTAGCGACGGCCCTCGACGGTCTTCTGGTAGTTCTCGACCATACGCTGGTGCGCCTCGAGCTGGCGCTGATGCTCAAGGAGACCCTTCTCGTAGTCGGACATGCCGGCGGTGTTGCTGTTGCCGTTGTTGTTGTTGTTGTTGTTGTTGTTGTTACAGTTGTTGTTGTTTCCGTTGTTGTTGTTGTTACAGTGGTTGTTGCCGTTGTTACCGTTGTTGTTCCAGTTATTGTTGTTGTTGTTGCCGTTGTTGTTGTTGTTGCAGCCGCTGTTGTTGTTGTTGTTGTTGTTGTTCCATTGCTGCTGTTGCTGCTGCTGCTGCTGCTGCTGGTCGTGCTTGTCGTGGTGCTTCTTGATGGCGTAACCCGCGCCTCCGATCGCGGCGGCCGCGGCAATACCGGCGCCAGCGACGGCGGCCATCTTGCCCTTTGACCAGGCCTCGTCGTCCTGGCCCTGGTTCGCGCCTTGATTCTGGTTGAACTGCTGCTGGTTGCCGTAGCCCTGCTGCTGCTGGCCGTAGCTCTGGTTGTAACCCGGCGGCTGGCTGTACTGCCCGCCCTGCTGGTATCCCTGGTTGTAGCCTTGGTTGTAGCCCTGGTTGTAACCCAGTTGCTGGTTGTACTTCTTCTCGTCCTCCGACTCTTTGTGTTTCTTGTACTGGTGCGCAGCGATGCCGGCTACCGCCAGACCGCCAGCGACGGCAGCGACCTTCTTGCCCGTGCTCCAGCCCTCGCCGGACCCACCGCGCTCTGAGTGTTAGGACGTGTCCAGTGTTCGTGCTGTGGACTTTACCCGCGGAACCCAACCAGGCAGTCGAATGAGGACGAAAAGATACTCACCAGTCTGGCCGCCCTGCGGCTGGTTCTCCTTGCCGTCGTTGAACATTGTGGAGAGGTGGGAAGATCGCAGTGGTGGGAGCACGAGTAAGAGAAAAGTTTGAGATGGCTTAGAGATGAAGAGTGTCGCGTAACAGCGAGTTAGGGATAAGTTGTCGAGTCCCGTCAGAGAGTCAGTCGGTTTATATCGCAGCAGACGTGGAATGACGCTCTGCAACAACACCCCGCCGGAGGCTCTTGGCAAGCGCACAGGCGTCACGGTCTGCTGATCGTCTGCCCCTGTGGCAAGAAACAAAATAGGGCTTTCAAGGGGTCATGGACGGAGAGCGGACAGGGGCGGAGAGCGAAGGTGAGGAGCAAAGCAGTGAACTGTGACTGTTACCTTGCCAGAGGCACGAGGCTACAGGGAAAACGGGTACCGCCATACTGTTTATTTCACTGTGAGTCTTAAAGCTTGCATGCTCCGACCATCTGGAATGGAGGCTCGTTGAATGATGGTCGAGCAAAACTCGCTCGCAGGGCAGTTCAGGAAGGATGATCGTCGGTTGGGTCGTGTGGCTGTGGCCAGGCGGTGGGCGGCGGTGGGGGTCCAAATTGAATATCCGCACCTTGAGGCTGAGCGGGAGCTCGGCAGCAAGTCGGTCGTGGAATCTTGGCAACGGCGGCTTGAAGGCCGGAAGGAGATGGGGTATGGACGCACAATGGGACAGGCGATGGGCGGAAGGCGAAGAAGGGGGGTGGAAGCCCGATATGTATGCGCAGCACGTTTCTGCATGGGTTTCTACACATAGATGAGACTGATTGGTGCAGGTCAGTGAACCCAGCCGTGGGAGCTCCAGAGGCCTCAATCAAGGCGTCGGGTTGGCCGCTGTCAGATCCGCGCTGAAGAAACTCTCTGACCGTAGACGCGCTGGCGTTTCAGCATGCGTTCACTTCGGACGCGTCGTTACTGCCGCCTATTGCTTTGTGACAAAGTAAGGCAGTTCAAACAAGCTCCAACTTCAGACGACGCGTCCGCGTGCTCGTACTGCTTCTGCGCGACTGTTGTGGCTATTAACCACTGTGAACGTCGGAGGTCAATTGTCCCCGAGCAGCTCTATCCAAATTCACTGCACTGCAGTGCACTCCATTGTGACTGTGACTTGACATGGTCAATGGGCGAGTTCGTGTCAACAGGTCAGGTCAGGAAACGCAGCGCCTCTGAGTGAATAGAGGATGGAGGAGCAAGGGTAGACGAGATGATGCAGTGCAGTGCTGGACGATACTGAAATGAAGGGACAACGCCCCGCCCCCCCCATCTCCCGGCCCAGCACCCAGGAGAGTAAGGAAGAGGGACCCAGCAGAAAGAGAAGGGCAGAGAGAGGCCGAGAGAGCGAAAGACATGGAGGAGGAGGAGTAAACGTTACAAGACAACAAACTGGATAAAGCAGTGCAGATTGAAACAAAACGTGTCCAACGGGTTGGGAAGATGGGGAGAGGGGAGCCAGCCAGGCGGGGGCATTTGATGGCGGACCATCCTGTGTGAGGTGGGCCCATGACGTCATGACTGCTGCCGAGTTTCAAGAACTAGGGTGCTTACTGCAAGTACTGTAGATGCTCGACATGATCGAGGTGGTTTGGATGTTTTTGACAGTTCTCTCTTTCTCTTTAGTACCTTCTCGATTCATCACTCTGTTGTCCTTTCTTCCGTAATTCGAATTTGGGAACTCGGCAGCGCAAACATGATCCACCTTCTTCATTACCGCTCGGTGCATGTCCAGGTTTATGAGCTTTCATTCAGTCACTTGAGGCCCACGAGTCCTTCCGAGCTCCTAGTGCAGGAGACGTTTCTCCTGGGTGCAGAGCGATGGAAAGTTGTGTGAGAAGGCTCGCTCAGATGGCGCATCGTCCCACCAGGTTGAGCGTGATTGGGTGTCCCCGTGGCACGGTACCACGGCCTGTTCTACACAAGTCTCCGACGTCATGTAATGAAGTTCGGAATGGAGGGATGGTTTTGTGAACAGAATGGCGAGCAGCCACAGTGGGACAAAGGGGAGGAGGCACAGTTCCGCGACTAGAGGTACCACGCTTGAAGCGCCCGCCGACCTCACATAACTGCGCATGCTCAGAGTCCTGATTCGGTGCGGCAGCAAGCTTGTAGTGGAAATCAGAGCTTAGCTTAGTGAGGAGCTTGAGGCCAGGACAGACCATGTACTGGAAATCTATGACAGGTACGCAGTCTCACCATTCCATTCGGCTAGCGCCATTGGAAGAACGGAGCTTCTCACAGCCCAACATTGATCGTCAGACTGCAGCCAGATCTAGGGGACGTAAATACTAAGCAGCAGCTTCAGCAGAAACACTTTGCCACGTGTTGAACAGCGACGTTGTACGTTGGCCTGTTAGCATCTCCTTGCGGCTTTCAGATCTCGAATATTCGGAGCGGCGCCTCGGCCCCTTCTTCTCCGTTCCTGTTATCAAGCTTCATGCAGCGCACTCAGGGGACACGGACGTCTGTGCATCTCACCCGACGGCGACGAAGACTTCCCCTTCCCGTTGCATACGCCCTATGGGCTCAACAGGGGAGGAAGAAGAATAAGCATTTAAGCTGTTTTCACGCGCGACCGTACCGGATGGCGGTGTGGCTGGGCGAAGGGGATCCCGGGGGATTGGGAGGGGAGAAGGAGGTGAGGAATCACTGGTGCGACCTAGGCAGACAAGAAGATCCATTCGTTTCGCTGCTTGACGGCAGCTAACGTAGAAGAAAAGAACATGCACTGAGCTCAAAAGTAAACCGCGCTGCAGAGTTACGGAGCTCTCGAGGATTTTTGATGTGTATTTGCGGACGCGTTTCATGGTGCAAGTGCCAAGACGCCGAGTTTGGCAACGGTTTTCCGTGTAAGATGTGCTGTACAGTAAATGCCAGATGTCGCAAGCGCGGTCGCCGACACCACAAATTCTAATGCGACGATTCACCCGTGTCGGTAACGTTCCTAGCACCCTCAAACCTGCGCACAGGATGGCTTTGGCAGAGTGATGGCCGTAGTGCCCCGCGATGAGGGATGGTCCGGGAATGGAGGGGTGCATTCAGTTGAGGGCACCCATCCGCAAAGCGTTGGTAGCGGTCAGGACGTCAGCAGTCACCCCGAGCGTTTTGTGAATAATGCGAGGATGGGGAGGTAGCGAGCTGACCAGTTGCGTTGCCCAGTTTTGGAGGTGTCGGATGTCAGGTGGCATCCATTGATCCAGTTCGGCAGTTGCGGACGGACAGGGTGTTCCAGAAGCCTATTCATCTGCAGCCATTGTCATCGAGCGACAAGGCTGGTCTGAAAATGGTCGTGGTCTCGGCCCCGTTCTGTGGAAGAAGCATTTACAGTGTATAGGTAGGACCAACTGAGCCGAAAACACGTTTACGTACAGTCATCTGTGAAGGGGTGAAACACATTGACAGGATGAAACAAGAAACGAGCTGTGCGGATGATGGAGAGAGAAGCTGGAGAGGGACTATGTGCGTTTCGAAGATTCGGTGCAGAAGAGAGCCAGATCTACTTTGAGGGTGCGGTGCTGCTTCTCGCCCACATCCATTCGGATTGAGCCTACTGCCTCCATGTTCTCTTGTTCATCTCAACGGCGGGCACCTCCAAAGGTACAGGGCTGTATGTTCTTTTGGAACCACTGCGAGGTAGGTGGGCCCAGAGTCCATCCGTCGATGCTAGCGTGCGTGGTGTATTGCTTCCTGTGTGCAGGCTTTACCGTCGAGTCTCTCCCTCCACGCATGCTGACCGCAGGGAGGCAGCCCGAGAGGCAGGGAGCAGTCATTGCCCGAGACACTGCATGACATGCAAGTAATTCTCCGTGTGATGCGCAGTGGGCTTTGTTCTGGCGGGTCTGGGTGGTATTGGCACTGCATGCATCCCAAACGGCGTACAGCCTATGAGGCCTGCATGCTACCAGCGGTGGTTCATTGCCTCGATGCATCCAGAAGCTTGGACGGGAATGTAACCTTGGGACCAGGTACTAAGCCCCCGCGATACATGTGCCCCCCACTATACCACTAAGGGGATGCGGCGGCCACAGTGTCAGAGATGCAAGGCGCAATGCTGTCGGGTGCGAGTGCAATGGAACACAGTTGTTGCTGTACAGCATTTAGCATCCTCCGACAAATCTCCCCTGGTGTGACGGCGTGCCACCCACGGCCACACTGAAACACAGAGCCAGAGGTACACGGACCGGACGCGTACACTGCACACAGAGCTACTGCAGAGCATGCAGGAGAGCAGTACATAACTGAACAATCACGCTTTGGCGCACGCAGACATCTTTGGAAACGCACACCGCAGCTAAAACTCCGTGTGGCAGGCAATGCAGTGTGCGCACAGTATGCACGGCCGGTGTACACTCTAGATCGCACCTTGTCACCTCCCTACCTCGGCATAACGCGTCTGCGTCTTCTCACCATCTCTGCGTGTCTCCGCACTCACCTTTGCTCTCACGCCTCTGCCGTGTGCGTCTGATTATGCTTGTGCATCCATGTGCAGGACTTTAGCCCTAAGCCTCGGCCTCGGTACTCCGACGCTCTACAGAGGCTGCACAAGATACTTAAGTACACGACGTCTTGGCATCTTTCTCCATTGTCGGGTTTTTACGTTCATTCATTCAGTCCTTCTTGCTTGTGTTGTGCATTGAACCACGCCTATCACTGGCTCGCTAGCACATACCCTAACACTCGTTCACGTTTTCTTTCTCTCAATCCAAAAAAAAAAACGACATGCTGGTCAACATTGTCTCGGTTCTCCTCGCTGCCACCACCGTGGCCGCCCATTGGCCCCCGACATTCGTTGCGTGCACTTCTGGCCCGCCCTCTGACGCCACCTCGACGAATTCCAAGACGCTGGAGGCCTGTGTCGTGAGTGCAGCAAGGACGAGGAACGACATAGACTAACCAGTACTGATAACTTCTTCTAGGCCGACTGCTCCTCCCAGAGCCTCAAGTACAGCTACTTTGACTCGACGAGGGAGGCGTGCTCTTGCAGCGCCACGATCGACCACTCGGCAGCAACGACGGCGGACCCCAAGGGCACCTGCTCCAGCGGGTTGACGGTAACGCAGACGAGCGCAGAGTACGCGTACGATACGTGTGGCGACACGTTGAGCCAGGAACCCGAGTTTGTCGATGTCGAGGACACAGCAAAGTGCTTTGAGGACTGCAATGGCGCCGGCAAGGGCGTTGCCATTGTCTCGCCCACCCCGGCCGGCGACGACCCCGCCAAGTGCTGGAAGTGCGCCTGCGTCGACGACGCGTCTCCGTCGGAACCCCCCACAGAGTGCACCGGGTCAAGCTACTACATCTTCAAGCGCTCCGTCGAATCGGCCGATACACCACTGTCGAGTACGACCGAGCCGGTGCCCCCATCGGCGTCAGACGCAGCGCGGAAGCGACGGCGTGCAGCCAAGACCGCCAAGCTCCAAGCGAGGCAGAACACGTCTCTTTGCTCTCCCGGCCAGCGCGCGTGCAAGCTCCCGGATTCGGACGACTACGAGTGTGCCGACGTGCGGCAGGACCTCGACTCGTGCGGCGGCTGCCCATACGGCGACTACGAGAAGGGCGGCGCTAAAAGCGGCGTCGACTGCACCCGCCTCCCGAACATTGTCATTCGTTCCGGCAAGCCATTCGTCGGGTGCGACGCGGGGGTGTGCAGGGTCCACCAGTGCGCACCGGGGTTCGTCCCCTCGCTCGACAAGACAGAGTGCGGGCCCCAGAACGCAAAGTCGCGCCGGTCATGAACGGCGCCAGTGCAGCGGTGAGCGTTGCCGAGGGGCACTAAGGCATTGGTGATGTCACCGCCTGACTGCCCTTCGTTTGCTTTCCGGACAACTTGTGACTCGCGTCACACCCGAGACCATCTCTTGCTTGGTTTCCCTTACTGTATCTACTAGAAGCCCCCAGCCCCCCTTGACGAACCCCACGACATCACGGACGGATTTTGGTACATTGCATACACCTCTAGACTCCCCATTCCGTAGAATTAGAGCATGTACACTACACTTTCACTGTGACGTCCCGCCTGCAACCCCGAGCAAGCTTTAGAGCGGCCGAGTCATCGAAACACTGAAAAATCCAATGACATGGTCAGAACAATGCAATGCATGCATCTTCGGGGGTTGTACCTGGCCCAGAAAGCTCGCCCGCGCAACCCACAACGAAACATCGCCGCTGTGAACCAGTGAAACAACCGGGGACGTGAAAGCGGAACACGAAACCAAACACCGCCGCGGAGAGGGAGAGGCTCTGCCACCCCCTTTCACCTTTTGCTGATTCACGTCGGAGCACCGGGGTACTGCAATCCACCCTCTGATCACTAGATATCTAGATCCGTGCGCCACATGTTGCCGGCACGAAAGGAGGAAGTCGTGAAGGCATATATGGCGTGTATCGGAGGAAATAGTACTGCATGAACACAGGTGAGAGTATCAAGATACAATGAGGCAAAAGTGTTTTATATGTAAAAGTTTCCGGAGACGCTTATTTTTTCCCTTTCGTTAAAACGTTTCACACAAACCCACGGTGTCTACAGAGAGTTGGAGGCACACGAGAACGGCTTGCGCACGTCGCCCGAGTAGTCGAGGATAATGGCCTCGATGGACGTGTACAGGCCCGGGCCGAGCATGAAGAGTCCAAATAGGAAGGTGACAATGTTGAGGAGGGTCATTGCCGTTCGGCCAACGCCGTCAAACAGACGGCCCTTGTTCAGGCGGTAGTACGCGACAGCCCAGAAGATGAAGCCGAAGAACGAGTCGAAGGCAGCACTGTGAGGAGTGTCAGCAACATAAAACTCCCTGCGCTCAAGAGGCCACACAGCACGTGGGAGCCCAAATGGCGGGTTCCAGTTCGGAAGTCGGCATTTGAGCTCAACAGGTCTGCAGGCTCCACGAGCATTTCGCCCATGGGCAATTTTGCGACGTACGACATGATGGACAGGAAGTCTCCCATGCTGGGGATGACGCTGCATTGTTAGCAAAAGTTCTGAGCAGTTTTGTGGTTCGGACGTCTGCAGAGCTGACAGGCGCCAGGAAGACGCGTAGGAAGACGGCATTGTTGTACTCACTTGCCGAAGATGAAACCGAGGCCCCAGACGACGACGACGGTGCCGACCCAGACACCCCATCCAAGGACAGTGTTCGAGTGGGCATGGCGGGACTTGCCGAGGAGACGCTTGTAGAGGAACTTTGACGTGACGTTGGAGTAGATTGCGCCAATGATAATCGTCGGGACGATGACAAAGGCAAACGAGCTCTTGCGCTGCCAGGGTTCAAGGAACGAGGCGATCATGGGCGCCTGGGCGTACTGGCCAAGGTAGTAGTAGCCGACGACCGAGACGACCAGGAAGAGACACATCTCGAGGACGGTGAGCGCCGCGAGGGCCTTGGGGAACTCGTGGGGGTTGCGCATCTCGGCGATAAAGGACGGGTAGAGAATCTGGCCGATCCACAGGAAGGTAATGTTGAGCACGGCGTTGAAGCCGTCGACAAAGCCCAGGTTAGGGTCGGGGAAGCCGCCGTGCGTCTTGACCTCGCCAAGGCCAGGGTACGTGCCCTTGAGGCCGTAGCCCTTGCCCGGGTGCGCCTCGATACCGCAGTAGATCAGAGCGAGAAGAATTGCAATGCCCATGCAGATGGCGCTGAAGATCGACATGAACGAGACGTGCTTGAGGGTACGGGGCAGAGAAAAGACGATGCCCATGATCATCGCAATCGCCTGGAAGCCGACCGTGCACACCGAGTCGTCCGAAAGGGTGTTGAGGACTGGGATGGTGTCAGCTAGAACCGGAACCGAACCCGAATACAAAAACTCGAAACGAGAGACGGTGTACTCACTCTTGGCACCAGTGAAAATGTGGAAACCGATCAAAAGAATGTTGTTTAGCAGCAGCATGATGGCGGTGCCCTCGTACGCGAGGCGCGACCACTTGGGGAATAGACTTGCTGCAATGTCGCAAATGTCGCGCGCGTCGGGGTACTTCATGCACCACTGCCAAAGAACGTACGAGGTGTCTGCAGGTGATGTCAGTCACTGGTGTTGTGGTATTTTCGGCTGGCCCCACTTGAATCCACTCGGACCGCCGCCGTCGCCACGACAACTGAAACTCACACCAGGTCAAGAGACCCATAAAGATCTGTACACAGAGACCACATGCCCAGCCGAGCACCGAGTAGCTCCACGGCAGGGCGAGGATGGCGAGACAGACGTATTCGCCAAACAGCAGCAGAGTGGCTTTTTGCCAGGTAAGCGTGCGGAACTTGATGTCGTGGTTGGCCTCCTCGGCAGCAAGAGCGGCGAAGACGTCGGACGAAGTGTCCGACTCCACCGCTTTCTTTGCTGCGACCTCCTCGTCGCGGAGAATGACCGTGTCTGCTTTTGTCTGTCATGTAATGTCAGCATCCGGAAAGAAAACATCTGTCGAGATGAATATTGTGATCGTTGCTCGCAAAGTGCCATCCACTTTATCCAAGCTGCAGCTCACATGAGCCAGATACCAAAGGCTTGGGTGGTGCCAGAAATGGCTTGGATTGTCTTGGCGGAGGGGGTGGCGCGGACGCTGGGCCCGCGGAACGCCGGGATTACAAGAACACCGGGAACAATCTCGACGATCTCGACGGGCGTCCAGAACAGGGGCGCAGAACACCATGCACACCCGACAGACGATCTGAAAAGGACTCACCATGATGGGATTATAGTGTGGTTGAAAGGAAAATTGTTCATCGAGCGCTTTTATCTTGTCTGACTTTTCAATCCACTTGTGCAAGCCGCAGTCCATAGGTCAGCCAAAAATCTCCACTCTGTGCTCGACCTTCACAGATGGACGAGGTCATTGTTGTTTTTCTTTTTTTTGCTCTGCTCTTCTACCTGTTGGATGATGGTTATGGGTGGGATCTACGTACAGCACCAGTGCAGCTCTTGACCGGCCTGGGGAGTGGGGCCAGTTGCTCAGGTGTACTGGGTGTATCGTGGAAAGTGGACTCGTGAGACCCAAGACCCAAAAGACCAACCGGGTGGTCCGGCACTGGTTGCGATGCAGCACGTCATGGGTTGCACACCGGGGTAGTTACACGCCACCTTCGCAGATACGCAGAGGTTTGGGTATGACCATCCTCGAGTGCGGAGTGCAGGTCTCGGTCTTGGTGGAAACAATCAGGGGTCACCCAACAATCAGGGTTGGCGAAATCAGACATGCAAATGGCTATATCGGGAGGCTTGGGAGGAAGGACGAGGGAGGAGGTCGAGTTGCTGCCCAGATTTGATAGTTCCTGACCGAGTTTAAAAAAGGTCGATGGAGCTGGGGTGATCCGCTTTTGGAGGCGGGGTATGAGGCCGGCGGTCTCGCCGCACTATAGTGTTTGCAGTGCTGGGGATACCCCCGGGCCTTGTGCTCCTGCAGCTCGGAATGGCAGGCACTGTGCGGCCATCCGCGGCCACGAGTGGAGTGGTACTGCGCAGTGGGGGCGTGCCACGAGAGACGCATGGCAATATCTCGGCATCCTATGACGTGCGTCGAGTTGCAGTTTTGAGGGTCCCGCAGAGGTGAGGCCCAAGAGCTGCCTCAGGAGCCCCCACTGCCCTTACCTTGCCATTTCACCATCTGCCTCTCAGGTCTCAGGCAACAGAGCGCACATGTCGCCGCATGGCGGGGGTGGGGATAGGGCTACAGGGACGTAATGTCCATGGACATGCGGTTTGGCGACTTCAGCGAACATTCCCATCAGCTTCCGCGATTAGGCGCCTTCGGCGCTGAAGGCTTTTTCAGCCATGGATCGATCACTTAGAGCCCACATTACAGGGGCGGTTAGACGCGGTCTTGCCTGTCAAAACACCAGAGGCCAGAGGTCGTCGTCCTCGTCGTCGTACTGCCGTCGTGGTCGTCGTAATATTGAAAGCCAAACTGGGCGAAAATCTTCTTAGGCACTGGTGTACCAGTTTCTAATTTCTGGTTTGAGGTGAGATGAGATGGCGAAGTCGTTCGCCCACTGCAAGCATTCCAGATTCTCGAAACCCAGAGCCATCCACGAAAAGAATGCATCGTGTTTGTGGTCGTTATCATTATCGTGATTGCTAATTAATTTCCTTGCATTTTCAACTTGCCACCTCGTGACCTCGCTAACGTAGCGAGAAACGCACAGACGCTCCCATTTAGTTCCCCCCCTCGTGGCTGCCGTGGCTGAGGACCAGCACCTAGCACCTGCTTTGTGTGCCATACCATCCAGGATACGTCTGCCGCAATAACAAACATGTCCCATGCCATGCATACCCCATGAGGTAGACACGCAATTTATTCATCAAACCGCAACAGTCTGCCTCCCTCCCCAACCCCCTCCTCCAGCAGCAAGGACCTGATGGTCGGAATGCGCCACCGCCCTCGTTCAAAAGACAATGCACAGTGTTTCAAGCACGACAGATTGCGATCTGCACGGATGTTTTTAGCTATCGTGGTTATCGCGGCGGAGGCAACCGTCGCCGATCCTGCCAGATTGTAAATGACCTAAGCGAAGCGCCCATCACAATGAACCAAACATGCATACCAACTAGCTTCCGACACACTGAGTTTTGAGTCTACTTGGGCTCCAGGAGGTACACCTCGCCGCCGGACGTCGGCTTGCCCTCGCGGACCGTCGCGCGGCGGTTCCTGAGGTCCATGACGATCGAGAAGAGCGTCGCCGAGCCGCCCGTGCTCTTTGCGTCGCGGTTGATGCTGCCGGGGAAGCCGCACTCGTCCGAGAGCCACGCGGTGATCTCGTCAGCGGTCACCTGCCCCTCGTCCGAACGGAGCAGCTCCTCGATGCGAGCCAGGCGCTGTGGGCTGTCGGCCAAAAAGTTGGTGCTGAGCTTGACGCCCGGGTGGTCCACGACGTAGTGGTTCGAGTGCAGGATGGCGTTGCCGCCGCGCACATTCTGGACCTTGGGAATGGAGATGACGTCAATGTACGACACCTCGAGCCCGAACGCCTGCGTGCTGTCCGCAAGCAGAATGTGAGCCGCGGACGCGACGCCGCGCTCCGCCAGCCGCGCAGCGATACCCGCCGCGTCGAGCTCGCCGCTCCAGTCGAGCGCGGCGCGCAGCGCAAGGTGCACGGGCAGCTTGTCGTGCGCGACGCCCAGGGCCGCAATGGCATTCAGGCACACGCCGACGCCCGCGGACGACAAGCCAATCTTGCCGATGATGCCAGCCTCAGTGATGATGGAGATGCCGGGACGCCCGGGGATGGAAATGTTCAGGTTGATGAGGTTGGCGGCCTGGGCGACTTTCCAGTCCCAGTTCTGAGCGAGCAGGCCCGCGGACGCCGAGTGGAAGGCGCACGACGTGCAGCCGTCGCTGTACATTCCAAAGGCGACCTCGGTGCGCACGTTCAAGGCGACAATCGAGGCGAGAGGGAGCTCAGTTGCGTCCGCGATGCCTATTGTTAGAGACTGCGCCCATTTGTACACGGGAATTTGCTGGTGTCGTGTCCTACACAGAGGAGATTCTGAGCTTTCCTTGTCGCAGAGCGACACCGTGGACTTCTATCATGCAGGCTCCCACAGACACGCCAGTGGCAAACCCAACCACAAACTCACCCTGCATCTCCTCCACATACTGCGGGTACTCCTTCTCGAGGAACGGGAGCCACTTGGACGCCTCGGCGCATACGGGCTCCCACTGCATCTTGGCCGTAGCCATAAAGTAATCCTTGTAGAACGCCATCGTGCCGTGCACCTGCTCGCGCGCCTGCGTGCCGTGCTGCTTGCCGACCTGGGGAGTCAGTATGCGCCAAGCCATATTGTGGGACCACCGGGAGAGTATCCTCCTTCCTTCACGTCGCCTGGCTCCCACGCTCAGCCGGCGCACTCACCTCATACGGCGTTCCCGAACATGTTACAGTGATCATTGCGAGTCGTCTCCGTTTGGAAGATGAGAAAAACAACAAAGTACTAGAGTCCAACGAACAAGAAGTCGTCGACTGCGGACCAGAAACTATTTAATGCATCTTCCACGGCTGGTGGGCAGTCACTCGTCGGAGGATGCCGAAAGTCAAGTGACTGATACGGTGGAGATGAGGCTGATTTCCCACCCATCTTTTCCACCATCATCGGGAGGTATGTTGCTTCCTCATTGTTGCTTCTCCCGTTCACACTGCATTGCTGTTCTTATAGCTTCTGCCGAGACCTCGCACAGTGCATACTTGTGAATGGATACGCGCCGCTTCGGTGGTGAACGTTTATGAAAGCCCTGTGTGCTGGCGTTGGTGGGCGTTGGCGGCGGGCGCCGCCAGGTTTACATCACAGTTACCAGACCATTGGGCTCGCCCGTGGCTGATCGCTGATCTTGTCGTGGGCCACACCTTCCTCGCGCACGAACAGTTACAAACCATCCCACCAGATAAGAGAGAAAGATCTTTTCATTCGTCATCGATTCTCAAAGCTCAGAGATACGATAACACCATTGTCTTACAGCAAAAAGAGGGGTCGACCTAGGAGAGAGCGATTCGAACTAACGAGCATCCACAGGAGCAGAATACAGGGCTAGAACGGTGCAACACATGTGCACACACGACTGCGCTAGGACATTTAGTAGGGTCATTGTGCATCTCGTTGCTGGGTCGCAAACTCGGAATCAACGATCCTTTTAAGGCAGTCGGTGTGCGCATACTGTACTTTCCCTTCCATTGTACCTCCCCAGCACGACCGCCACTCCCCATCCAGCAGAATAGAAAGAGAGAGACTGGTTCATATCAACCGTTACAGATGCTAGATTTGTTGGGAGCTTCCGTCGAGAAATCGCGTTCGCACTTTGGCGGTGTACCGACGCAGACAGCTACGTACAGGCAGCTGACTCCGACCCCTCCCTCCCGAACCACTTAGTCCTCGTTCTTGGCCTCGTCGAAGCAGATACACAGGGCGGCCATGAGCGAAATGTCGACGCCGGGGCAGACCGAGACAAAGTACTGTGTGGTGGGTGTCAGCGGCAAGTTCGGTGTGAACATCAGGCTCGAGGTCAGGATCATGGTGGGAATCAGGATCAGACAGTGAGTCGCTTGTGGAGAGACGTGTGGGGTGGGGGGGGTGCGGGTACGCCACCACGTCATTGTCTCGCGCCGCCATGTCTGCACCCTCCACTCGATCTCCGTTTCGTCTTCTGCATCCTCGACACTTGAAACTCACAGTCTGCTTGTCGACAAAGATCTCGCCGGCGTTGACGACGCCGCGGTGGACGTTCGCGAGCAGTGTTCCGTCGGCAGCGAGCTTGACGTGGGCGCTGCCGCCCCAGAAGTCGCCCGTGAGCTCAATCTCGCGGTCCTGGCCGCTCTGCACAAACGTGGCGGTGAGCTTTGATCCGACTGCGAAACTGTTAGCCAAGCAGAACAAAAGTGGAGGAGACGAAGATGAGGACATGAGCCCGTCGTCCGTCCCTCCCGCGCGCAATGGTACCCACTCGCGTGGTGCTTCTTGACGCGGAGCACCTCCTTGCCGTTCTCGTCCTCGGCGACAAATGTCTTGTGCAGCGAGATGAGCTTCTCGCCCATGTTGAAGAGGACCTTGCCGCTCGGGTCGACGAGCTCTGTGGGGGGCTGTTAGTTGTGCAGAAGCAAAGAGGCGTTAGACGGGAACTCTTAACGCCTTGGGATCAAGGGTCCTACTCACTCTTGCGGTCGTGGATGGACAGAGCCTTGCCGTCGCACCGGAGCAGGTCCTCGCCCGTGATGCTGTCCTTGATGCTGAACGAGTCCTGCGAGTCAGAAAGCATAACGGTGGCGGTGGCTGACAGACTTACACCGCTGAGGGAGATCTCCTTGAGGATCATGACCGTCGGCTTGGAGCGGCAGAAGTTTGTGTACACGCCCACAGGGGGGTTGACGGGCGAGAGCTCGCCGGCGGCAGCGTGGATGACGTCCATGGTTGTTGTGGCGGGTTAGTAGTGAGAGTGTAGATTTAGATGGATTGGGGGCTGTTATGGCTGTTATGCACGTTATCAGCCCACGTTCGCTCGCTTGTGCGTTATATACAGTCCATGAGAAACGTCCTGGGCGCGTGCAACACGGGATGTACCTGCCTACCATATTACCATGGGCCTGGCCTCGCTTTCCGTTCACGTGCATGGTGGAAGGGGCCCTGGTGGGAGGTTGAGTACCATGACGACACCAATGATCTCCGCGCTAGACGGTTCCATCGTTCCGCCAGAGCCATGTTGTATGTTGGGGAATATCCGGCACCGGGTTGTCAAGGTAGTGGTCCGTATTGAGGCTAGGCCTAGGAGCTTTTCGGTGGGTGCTCGGTCACAGGGTCGGTCACAGCTTGCTGTTCTGTCAGCGGGAAGACCGCCCAATGCAATTGTAGTATGTGCATGGTTGGCACGAGTACGTGTGTTCAATTGATTCTAGAGAGTCCATGCCATGCCATGAGCAGCCATCCCAGTGAACCGCCACACATTACGTGGTGGAAACACAAGCATCTGACTTACAGTACCTGTCGTGCTCAGCCTCGGAATCGCTCGACAAGGACCCACTGTCTGCGTCCGCCCGTGCATACATATAAAAGGCTAAATGGACATGCACTGCCTGTATGTGCCGGCACATCCCGCTCAGCTTCGGATGTGGATGATCAGGAACCAGGCGGCCTCAATTATGTGTGATCGTCCTCGTCGTGGGCCGTGGTGTGGTGCTGAACGGATATCACAATTGCCTCAGTCCAAAACCCCTCGATGTCGGTAGGTAGCGCAGTGGTGGTGGAGGTTGCGGGGCACCAGTGAACTTGCAGGACGTGTCCTGGGGCAGCAGCATGGGGGCATTGGCTGCTCGCGCTGCTCGGCGGCACCCAGGCGATGGTTGCAAAGTCGTGGAGATGGGGTCGAGACGAGAGGGAGAGGGGGGATACTGACACCGGACGCGTCGCTGGAACCCTGCTGTCTAGTCACTTCTCTGGGCCGCCATAGACCTCCGTTCTCAGAACCCCATACCGCGGTCACTCACCACCGCTCGGAGTGTGATGGCTGTCAGTTGCTTTGCCTTGGACCTTGGCCATTGGAGGATGTCTTTGAGGAGCAGCACGGTATCTAAATATTGTGACGTTCACTTTTACACCTCCACTTCTTTCGCGCTTACCCGCGCATATCCTACGCATCATCGCTGAGCATCCGATCTTGGAGCTGTACAATACAGCATTGGATGCCCAGACCTAGCATACTTGTATGTGGGTCTGTGATCGACAACTGTGTATGGATGGGTGGACGGTGAGTCTGATACTAGCTTCTGGCTGCTGGCTGCTGGCTGGACCACGGCTACCATGGAAAACGAACGACCGGCGCAACATGTCTGATAATCTGGAGAACGTGGCGAGCGCGGACTTGTTGCCGGCTCTCTCTACACCACACATCCGGCGCCAGTACGTGTCAGAGCGTGTGCGTAAGCATGACAAACTGGCAGCTAGCTAGCAGCAAACCGGGGCAGCAGACTCCATACTGAGAGACATTGGGTGGAACGCGGAATTCGGGAACCAGATAATGACCCCATCTCCATATAAACGTTGAATGCCGACCCGGGCCCCAGATCCCCCCAGCCCTGGAGGAGCCCTGGAGTGTGGAGATGGCCGACTGTTCACATGACCCACCCTGGAAACCTAGTACCCAGCACTAGTAGTACTGCGCATGCTCAACTCCGTGGTCTGTTACATGGCCTGGACACTACACCATCGTGCATGTGGTGTCCTGCAGCAACCAGCCAAAGGCTTGAAAGCTTGGCAGTCCACTATGGCCAGGTACATACCGTCGGTGTTCTCCGGCCCACTCTCCAGCTGTGTGCGCGTCGAATGCTGCTGCGCTCGTCGCTGACGGCAATACAAAGAGCGCAACTGTGCAACTTGCTCGTCGTTGACTTTACACCCCACACACACCACACCACATCATGGCCGCCGTATCCGCTCCAGCAAAGAAGCTGTCCATTGCCGAGTGTGAGCACCCTTGAGTTGGTCTGTGCGAGCTGACACCCTCCCAGGCGACAGGCTCATCTGCCAGCCCGGGACACTGTTCGAGCTCGAGGAGATTGAGATCGAGGGCCTCAAGCAGCGGTCATGGAAGAATGTGCGTCAAGCCACCTGGGGATTGCAGCTGCACTGTGCTTGGCTGACCTCGTAGCAATACCCCCACTACCGCGCCATGCTCCTAGAGGCATACGAAAAGTACGCCGATCGCGAGTTTGTGAATGCGCCCGCGCAGTTTGGCGCGCACGACGACCGCGAGAGCATCACGTACGCCGAGGCGTTCCGGCAGGCATTCGGCCTGGCCAGCTGGATGCGCATGCGCGGCATCGGGCTGGGCGACCGTGTTGGTCTCGTTGCGTTCAACTGTCTCCGGTGAGTGATTGATGGAATGGAGTTGGGGGGCCGGGGAGGAGACGAATGGTGCAAAGAGACGTGGCGGCATGTCATGTCGTCCCGTCGTTCCCCTCCCCCTTTCCCTCATCCTTTGTCTAGACTGCTGCTGACAAGACCAAGCTGGCCGGTCATCTTCATCGCTACCCACCTCATCGGCGCCGTGCCCGTCATGGTCAACTCTGCGCTGCAGCCCGACAGCATGATCCACTGCATCAAGATCTCCGAGCCCAAGATTCTGTTCGCCGACGCCGTGTCCGCGGGAAACCTGTACGACAGCCGCGAGGCGCTTGAAAAGCTGGGCCGCAACAATGTCTGGTCGTTCCAGGACGTGTCCCGTCTCCCCATGGGCCACAAGATCAACGTGAGTGGTCGGACAATGATGATCCTACTTGCTGACCAGCTGCAGAGCATCGACCTCGTCACTCTCCGTGTGCCCTCTGATGTCCTCGAGGGCGTGATTGCCGGCACTGAGCTCGACGAGCTCGGCCCAGACTCTGACGCGACCATCTTCTTCACGTCGGGCACCACGGGATACCCCAAGGCCGTGCTCGCGTCCCAGCGCGCAAACATGCACAACCTCGTTTCGGCCTACATCCGTAAGTGCCAGCCCTCCCATGTACTCGTGCTACTGCTCGAGCTGACACAGACTCTACAGCGCCGATCCGGAGCGCGATGCGACAGGGCCTGCCGCTCAAGGACATTCTCGAGCTCGCGCTCGCGCCCAAGACGGAGCAGAACTGCCAACTGCTCGCCGTGCCCTTCTTCCACGGTACGGGTTGCGTCTCGGTGCTCGTCCGCGGCATGCAGGACGGCACCAAGCTCGTGCTCATGCGCCGCTGGAACGTCAAGGACGCCGTCAAGCTCATGATCGACCACAAGGTCAACACGCTCGGCGGCGTGCCTGCCATCACGGCCGCGATCATCCAGTCGGGCCTCCTCCCCAAGAACCACCAGCTCCGCGTGGCCGGTTACGGCGGCGCGGCGCCCTCGGAGCGCCTCGTGCGCGACGTCAAGGACCAGTGGCCCGACTGTGTCCCGTGAGTACCAAACCCCGATAACAATAAAATTGACGGAGGGTTACAGGTCGCACGGATGGGGCATGACCGAGCTCACGGTGCTGCACTGCGCCAATGTCGGGCAGGACTATGTCGACAAGCCAAAGTCGTGCGGTCCCCCCGTTCCCGTGTGCGATATCAAGATTGTCGACCAGGAGACGCGCAAGGAGGTCCCGAAGGGCACTGTCGGCACCATCCTCGCGCGCGGCCCGAACATTATGAAGCGCTATGTCGGAAACGAGAGTGAGTCATCCCATAAAGCGGGAGGGGACATTGAGGGGGAAAACCTGTGGCGAATAAATCGGCAAGTCACTCACACACACATCAGAGGCCACGCGCGAGACCCTCGACAAGGACGGCTGGCTCGACACCGGCGACGCAGGATACCTCGACGACGAGGGCTTCTTGTACATTGCCGACAGGAGTGAGTGCACGCCCCATGGCACTACTACCTTCCACAGTCTTCACTCACACTCCCCGCAGTCAAAGACATTATCATCCGCGGCGGCGAGAACATTCCCTCCGAGGAGGTCGAGAACGCAATCTACCTCGACAACAGGGTTGCCGAGGCGGCGTCCGTGCCCGTCCCGCACGATGTGCTCGGCGAGCTCGTCGCTGTGGCGGTGAGCCTTGCGCCCGGTGCCAAGGCCACGCCGCAGGAGATTATCGAGGCGGCCACCCCGCGCCTCAGGAGGGATGCGCGGCCCGTGTTTGTCTGGATCTCGGATGAGCTGCTTCGTGAGTATTGATAGTGTACGGTTGTGGGGGATGTGTTCGCGAGCACTTGGGGCGCGGCCTGCTGCCGCTCCACCCCACCCCACCCCACCCCTCAAGCTCTGCTCCTGTTCATAACTGACGAGGACAGCGCGCAACATTAACGGCAAACTCGTCAAGGCGGACATCAAGAAGACCGTGCAGGAAAAGTACAAGCAGAGCCTTGCGCGCCAGTCCAAGCTCTAAGGACCTGGGGGCGTGCCGGTATAGGCTACAAGCTACAGGGTTCTCTTGGGTCTCTCGTGAAGCATCAGAAGTATGTACATGACATTTGTGGATAGACAAATGGGATATGCAGGAATGATTGCCCCGTCGACTCTGGTGGCACTAGGTCTACAGTGCGGATCTACTGCAAGAAAGCAAGATTTTGCCCGCAGATTGCCTTAGCAGCAGACAAACGGGAAGGCTGTGTGCCTGTACACATGAGGACATTCAACACGAACTAGGAAATCACCGGTGTGGCGGCGGAGGAGGAAGTTCGAGGACCAGGCGAGGTGAGAGCGGCTTGTAAATTCCAAAAGCCAAGTATCACTTTGTCTTACAGAGCTTTGTGTCTTGACAGGGTTGTTCACCCCAATGCTGGTACTGAATGGCACTGCTGAGGGAGTCGGAAGTGTTGCGATGGAACGGTGTTGAGAGGCGGAAGGTGGCCAAGAATGGAGTGAACGGGACGGCGTGTGCGATGCTGTAGTGATGCACTCTTTGTTCTGTGATCTGTCGCACACAACACATGTCAATCAACAGCGTCAAATACAGGTCTGTAAGACAACGTGATGAGATGGACCACAGGACGAACCATGTCATAATCAGCTCAAGAACACAGTGCTGTTCCAGAACGTCACCTCGCCCACGCACAATAGAAAACTCCATAACCGAGACCGAGACGAGATGGAACAGACCGGTGATGCACACGTGTACACGTTTTGTTTGAGATTGCCAAGATTGGCGTCGCCGTGGTCGATATCTTGTGTTGGTGGCCGTGCTAGCCGCGGATGCGGCTATGGCCATGATGAAATGGCCGTGCCGTGTCATCATGGCCGTGGCAGGAAGATCAGGCACCACCACCAGCCTCGCTGGCCATTGTGCCACTTGGCACAAACCTCGACCCCTCTCGTCGCCGCGGCGAGCTCCACATCTTGTCGGTTCTCCATGCATCGCCATCATCTCACAAGCGGACATTGCACACCCCGACATGCACATTGCCAACATGCTCCATTGGGGATGTAGTTGTCAACTGTGTGGGAAGTAGGAGATGCGCTGTTGCATGCTGCGCTGCACTGCGCTCATACCAATGGAGCCAAAACTCGGATTTGAGGTCATGTGCCACTTTCACATGTTGTAGTCATCCGCAGACCAGACGGATATCTTCCGTTGACAGCACGGAAATTTCATGCCCCACAGCATGGGTGTATGCCATGCATAGGCAGGAGAGGCAAGAGATGTGGGCGAGGATGCATGATCAGGTGGTGTATTGGCGCAGTGCAATCGGCGATTGTGCAACAGGTTGAGTTGTCTAAGGGTTGTCGCCAATCTCGGCGGCGAACGCGGACTAGCTGGACCAGTGCTCCGAGCTGATTATTTCATGTCCACAATCGCGTCTGCGCGCTCCCCACCTCGACGGACGTCTACACCGATTGGAAGCAATTGGCGATTTTGAGACATGCATGTGCATGCGAAGGATGTTCTCGTGACATGTATGTTTGCACATCCGCATCGAGCGGGTCGTAAGCCGTTGCCGCGGCAAGTGACAAGCAGAAGGAGGAGAGACAAAGGAGTCGGGCGACGGGGCGAGGACAGATGAAAAGAGATTGTGCGCTCGAGCAGCAGACACACGAGTGACGCCGAGGTGACAATAACCGCGGTCGCAGTCCGTCTGTCAGATAGGCAAAAAGTGGATTGAGACCGAGAGCACAGACGTTGCACAGGTATCAGATTGCACATCCGCATTTCTAATGATCAAGAGTAGAGTAGTTACACAATCGAGTGACTCCGCCTTCTTGTGCACTACACGCACCACACGCACCCACCCACACACACACATTCCCTCCCTCGCCTTCTTCCTTTCTTCTTCTTCTTCTGCTCCTTTCTTCTTCTCTTCTCTCTGTATTCCACTCATCCTTTTGATAAGATATAAAAAGGAGAGCAAGAAAGCGGCCCGGAAATGTCTTTCCTCTTCACTACACACTCGATATCCCTCGTACTCTCCCACTCCAGACCCAGGTCAAGAAGATAAACAGAAAACAAAAACAAGGGATTTGGCGCCAAAGCGTTGTCGTAGCTCCCCATCGTCGTCGCCGCCCAGTCCACAAACACCACACACCATCTTCTCTGTCCTCGACCCGTCCCTTTCTGTTAGCCTTCTCTGCCTCCAGCACCGAGACCAAAGGACCAACACACACGCACACGCAGGCCTCCACTCTTCACCACCACCACCACCGCCACTACCACCACCACCACTAAAATCATCCACAGCCCACACAATGGCAAAGCCCATCAAGTACCGCGTCGTCCTCTCGGTTCTGACACAAAACGAATGGGTGCTTATCCGGCAGGCGGGCTCGCACCAGACGTGGCAGGACGGCAAGGGCACAAATTTCACAATCTTCACGCGCGACGGGGACGTGCAGCCCGCGCAGATTGCCGAGCTGAAGCGGCGGCTGCATCAGGTGCCGGAGACGTGGTAGCCGTGAGTCCAGACGACGACTAGTAGCTGGAGCAGGTTTTAGATTCTTACAGCTTTTACATCACAGTGTATCCTGCGGCTGCGGTCCTTTCGGCTCGCGACTCGCACTCGCGAAAACAAACCCGTTGTCGCAAGAATTCGAAGAACCACCCCGCACGCGCACGGCACGACGACCCGGAACCCATGACGTCGGCGCCGAACAATGCAACAATGACTTTCTTCCCTCGCTTTGAGCGCCTGCAGCCTCCACTCGAGTTCCCTCCACTCGAATAGGACTCACCTCCACTCTTGGCTTGGTCTCCACCTGCGTATAGTGCCGTGTCCGAATCTATCGTCCACTGTCCGTATCACTGTCGCGTCCGCACTGGCGTCTGTTGTGTATCCCTCCCGTCTGGACCGGTTCTTTTCCTCCCCGGTATGCTCTGCTCTTATCTCCGGAGCAATACGTGCCCTGCGCGGCATGTATTCTAATAGCCGTGTTTCTACGTTCCACAGTGTTGTATGTGCTGGAGGGCACGTGATCTGATAAATGGGGTCATGTAAATCCGTATTTCCGGAGACACCGAAAATGAAAGTTGAGAACCGATATGCAATGTCATGACTCGCGGAACGTTTTCCGGTTGGAGCCTGTACAGGTTTGCTTTTGATAACGAAACACTGAACATCCATCTACACTCCTCGTCTACTTATCTATCTCTAAGTTGTTCGACATAATGAAGGTCCTCGTGCTGGATGGCGGCATGGTACGTCCTTCTCTCTTTGTTCTCTGGCTTTTTTTTTGTTCTACCACATTCTGCGCTCCTCACCGTCGGCACGCGGGCTTCGACCGCGACTCCACCTCCTCGTCTCGTACATCCAGCCCTCTCTTATTCTCTTACTCTCTCGCCCTGCGCGCTCTGTGCAACTTGTGCTGACAGCAGGGCACGACGCTCGAGGCGCAGGGGCACGACGTCTCGTCCCCGATGTGGGGGTGCGAGCTCGTGCACGCGGACCCGGGCGCGATCAAGGCCGTGCACGAGGGATATGTGCGCGCTGGCGCCGACCTGGTGTCTACCGCTACGTGAGTAACCAGCACTACAGGATGGTGCGTCGTGGATGGCAGCGTAATGGTGAGAGGAGGATCGGGATCGGGCAGTTGACTATGAAGCCCATATGTGTTGTGTTTCTTACTTACGGCGGCAGCAGCTGACTTTTCCCACCAGGTACCAGCTCACCCTCCCCGCGCTGCAGGAAGCAGGCCACAGCGCTGAGGCCGGGATGCGCATCATGCGTTCGGCCGTCGCCCTCGCCGCGTCGTCGTCCCCCGCCGGGGTCGGCGTCGTCCTCTCTCTGGGACCGTACGGCGCGACGCTGCGCCCAGGGCAGGAGTACGCCGGCCTGTATCCCGAGCCGTACGGCCCGGGCACGAACACAAACTACGCGCCCGAGGCCCAGGCCGAGGCGTACGTCTCCGCGCTGGCCGAGTTCCACCTGGCCCGGCTGCGCATCTACGCGACTGACGCGCCGACATGGGCCACGATCAAGTGGATCGCGTTCGAGACGGTCCCGACAGTCAGCGAGATCCGGGGCATCCGGCGCGCAATGGCGCAGCTGCTGGCTGACGGCACGGTGGAGCCGAAACCCTTCTGGATCACGAGCGCGTTCCCCGGCGGCAAGCACGGGCAGGTCGACGCGGACGGAGCGAGCGTGTCTGTGCGCTGCATCGCCGAGGCACTGCTTACTGGGCAGGGGGAGGGGGCGCGCCCGGCCGGCGTCGGGATGAACTGCACGAACCCGGGGTACTTGCCCACACTCACTGCCGAGCTGTCCGCCGCAATTGAGAGCCTGCAGCTCCCCGCGGACAGCAGGCCGTGGCTCGTGGTGTACCCCGACGGCGGGGCGGTGTACGACGTCGTGTCGCGCACGTGGACGGAGACGAGCGACGCGCCCGAGGAGTGGGCGGACACGCTGCTCGGTGTTGCGCGCGCGCACGAGGGCGTGTGGGCCGGCTGCGTGCTTGGTGGATGCTGCAAGAGCTCGTTTGAGGAGATTGGCGCCCTGCGGCGGGCGGTTGACCGCGGTGTGCATGCCACTGCCGCTTAAGTCCCGCGCTGGGTTGTGTTCGTCGTTAACGTCGCCTATGCCACTGTTCATCCATACGAGAAATGCAGCACGGCTCCCCGAGTAGCCGCAGTCGGGACCCTCACGGGCGCTCCCTTTGACTCGATTGAATGAGAGCATGAGTGGATGCAGAGCCACGTGCAGTGTAGAGAGGTGTCGTGCGGACACTGTCAAGTATCGTGAGGACACTGTCCGCTCGGACCGCAATGCATGCCCAAGCTCTGGGCGTACATCTCCATCGAGCACCACTTCTAAGCTTTACTGCTGCAGCCACGGGCACCATTTTTGGAGTCGGCACCAAAGTCTCTCGGTCTCAGCTGCGAATCATGTTTTGTCTTAACACCTCATTGAACAGCAGCGGCAACCAACACAAAGTCCTTTCAGATTGAGGAGACATTGTAGGTATGTCGACAAGCACCGTCCCGGCGTGCTGCACCTGTCATGGCGTGCACGCTCAGGACGCACCATTAGGCATAGCTAGGGACCTCCGTTATAAAGAGGGCGTAACGCAGCGATGTGACTACCTTTGATTTCAACAAGTCTTCGCTAGTATATCGGTTAGTATAATCGCCTCTCAAGAGAGAGCCTTCCAATTGGGAAGATCGCGATAGAGCAGGGTTCGACTCCCTGGCGGAGAACATTTTTTTCTTTTCGGTCCAGCCTGTCAGGGACCACAGGCTGGGCAGGAGGGCATGCTGTGGTGGTTGGAGATAGTGTTGCGACTGCGGTACGCCTTCTGGGGGGTAGAAGACAAGGGTGCTCAAGACCGCGGATCGGGAATGGCCATCTCCATCTGTTGTGAGAGGATTCCAAAGGCGTACAACGAGTAGGGGTTCAGGTTGATGAGAGGCTTGGAGCTGCTCGCAAAGCTCGGCGCTCAGTTGACGTTTACGCTTCTGTTTCTGCCCAGCTTCACCGTCTTCGAGGGCGTCACGTTTGTAAGAACGACAGTCTAACGTAACGCAGTGCACCGAAGTACTGGCGCCGGGGTCGTCGCAAGCCCATGTGTTCAGCACGCGGTGCCTCCGCGCGGCCAGCAGCCCCTGTTGGTAAGCGCGAGTCCGGCGCAGGCAGACACACCCGCCAGGCCATTCTTGTGTAGGCAGTCTACTTGTGTCTCCGTGTTGCGCCGCACTGCGAGATTGTGGTATCCGTCTAGCTCACCGAGTCTTCTGGGTCGCCGGAAAGCAAGAGCACAACCTTTGGGTTTCAGGCACAAATGCACGCCCGTCCAACTGGTACCTGTACGTCAATGCCAACGTTAAAAGGCACACTTTGTTATGCAGGTCAGTCCATGCCGGCCCGACGCCGATTGCTGCTTTCGGACGTTGGACGGGAGGGTGCGGCGTGAGACATCTGCGATGGGGTGCCGGGTGTGGGATGGTACGGTATCAGTGGTGTGTGCACGGAGACTAATTGGAAAGGAAAACGCGTGATACAGCATTCCGGTAATTCCCTTGGGCGGCTGTCCTTCACTGGGTGTCCCTCTTTGGTCGTGTACAGCATGGGTCGTGAGCAGGTCCCACGAGTGCTTTGCCGTTCTGAATTCTGTCTTGACTCGGACGGCAAACTGGGACTCTTCCTCTCTCTGTAGCGCGCGCGTGGTATCGTTGCTATTGCACTCTTCTGACGTGCAGCCAAGTTCTTCCCCCGAGCGTTTCAGCCTCCACAGGAAATGGAAACCGCCCGCATGCACGATTCAGCAGCGCACCACTTCCCTGTGTTTCTTTTCTGGTAGGTGTTGACAATGAACACGTCTCACTGAACATTTGCGGGCCGCGTCGCAGCCCTCGTATCGTTGGAGTGACGCGGGCAGGATGTCGGGCAGTGAGGGGACGTGCGGTGGCGCTCGTCTGGCGCTTCCGTTTTCGTTCCGGGCAATTGGCGTGTCTTGCTTCCAAACATGGTATCTCGTGGCAGGGAGATGCAGGAGCGCGTGTATAATACGCCGCTCCGAGTCCTTGTTATCGCTACTTGGATCCGCACGGAGTATCGATCAGGCAAGACAAGGAGCAGGACACCAATGCGACTCGCACGCAAATCGTTCGGCCCGCGGGCCCTTATCCTCCTTCCGCCGCGCGTCACGCATCGCGCAAGGCGCACCGCCGTCAACGCAACGCGGCCCGCCACGGTACCCGTATACCCATGTACCCGTCCCAACAGCAGCTCCGGGGGTCATGCACTAAGGAGGCTTGTCACCGTCGAAAGAGAGATTAGAACTGGGTAAAGAGCCTGCCGAAACCTCAAC
The DNA here is from genome assembly GCA_013177335.1 of Apiotrichum mycotoxinovorans. Classification (NCBI taxonomy): domain Eukaryota; kingdom Fungi; phylum Basidiomycota; class Tremellomycetes; order Trichosporonales; family Trichosporonaceae; genus Apiotrichum; species Apiotrichum mycotoxinovorans. Next base: position 246,191 of record CP053625.1, on the reverse strand, counting down.
CCTCAGGCAAGCAAACGCACCCGTTTCAGCCACGCGGGCTTGTATCGCGGAGCGAGCGGGTTATGGTGCCCAGGCGCGCCCGGGGAGCAGTGGCCATGTTTCTGCTGTTGCTCTCAATCCCAGGCGTCCTGTACGTCGTACAGGTTACCTCCACGCGGTGGCTCACTGCCCACATGCTCGCACGGGGTCTCACGTGTCACAGTTCTGGAGGTCTCACGTCCCACGCGCCGTCATCCACACACTGTCTCACAGTCAGTCGCGCTCATCACACAGTGCAAAGCTGCAAACCCAGAAAACTATTCCACCCACCCTGTCTGAAAGCAGCAGAGGGGTGGTTCGCCATTAGGCTCGGGGTCACGCCTTGCGCTCGGACTCGGGCTTTGCCCAGCGTCTGTGGTCGGCACAAGGGAGGGAATCAGGGGAGGGACGGGGTGAGGGAGCGAGTGAGCGAGGGCGAAAGGGAGACCGAGGGCGAAGGGAAAGAGGGTCTTTGGGTGGTCATGGAATGCACGGAATGGGTAGGGAGGGCACGGTGTTCAGACGCACGGCCCGCTGAGTGTCGATAGACATGGAATGTAAACTTGAGACACGACTGCGGCTGGGACTGCGGCTCTGGCTGCCAATGGGACCCCAGGACCGAGAATGTGGTCAGACAGGAGAGTCAAGTCTAAACCTACACAAGCTACAGTACACTGCATGTCCACGGCCCGGTCGACGGACATGCCCGCGCCATACGTACCTACAGTGGATACTTTACCAATGCCGTGCGCTGTCCTGCAGCGTTGCAGCGCATGAGTACCCTTTGTGCATGCATGCACCAGCTCCTAAGGATCCTAGGGATGGTAGTCTGCATGCATTCCCTCGCACACAAGGCGCGATTACTTGGCTCGACGCAGTGCCAGTACCGAGGTCAGAGCTGCTCTCAATGGGCTGGTGATGGTGGCGCAGGAGCAGTTTTACATGGCGCTGCGCCGCACGAGTCAAACAACGGTGGGAAGCACAAAGGTTGCAAGGGCTTCTCGCAGAGCTATTCTTGTCTCCGTGGCTGGGGACGCTCGTGAGTGATCGAATGTGGCGAGGCGCGAGGGGTGTCGATGACGCGCGCGTGTGGAAATGAGACATGAGACACGAGACCTGTGACTGAGCATGTGTGGAATGAAGGTTAATGAGACAATGAATGCGAGCGAGACAATGAGTACGAAATGCGTGTGAGCATGGTCATGTACATCAGAGAATGGAAATAGAAATTAGCGAGTGCACAATGGTTGTCTGGTTCCGTTACGCTACCTTCTGCTCACCGCACCAAAGGTTCTTGAGGTTCAGATACATCGACACATCGACACTTGTATGCATGCACCTACAGTATGCCAACTGATGGAACACGGGGCGTCGGACTTGGACGTGGACGCGTGAAATGCCAAAGATAGCGGGACAGGGCCCAGGGACAGCCAAGGACGCGCAAGGCGCAAGGCACCAACCCACGCAAACTCAAAGCCCAAGGTTTTGGGTACGCGGGTGTACAGTAGGTAACTGGGTATCGCGGGGTACGCAGCAATTTTATTCTCAAACTCTACTGTTTTACCCTCCGAAGGCTTCCACTTATTCGATATGAACAAGAACGCAACATGCAAGGCACGAGGAGGCACCGATGAGGCACAGCTGCGACTCCGAGATGAGATGAGATTCAATATGACTTTGCCTCTGCAATCAGTTTGGCGTGACCGGCGGCGGTGCGTAGATCGTGAATCCGAGGTCCGACTCTGAGCATACTGAGCGTCGCGTCGCGTCGCGTCGCGGAGACACGCGGCTCAGCCCGTGAGCGTATCCGAGACCGATGCATCGAAACTACCACAGTGAGACACGGCCAGAACGAGCTGGACTGACGCGAGCTACAGTAGACGCCCAAAGCGAATCACAGCGCCACAGCAACCACACCACACTGCCAGTCACGTCTTCCAAAAGAGTCACGCTTGGCACGGAGATTTCATGGGATGGACCTCTCTCCATCTTGGTCATTACTCCCAAGTTCTATGCATTGGGATTCGAGAGGCTGAAGCAGGAGGCGCAGGAGGCGCAGGAGGCAGGCAGGCTGGAAGGCGGAGCGGGCAGGGCGAGTTCGGGCCGGAGGAGCAGGACACACACTGCACAATAGCGTTTCATGGTGATCTCTCTCTCTCTCTCTCTCTCTCTTGGATTTGTTCCAGTGGCTGGACCACGAACAAGACTATCGGGAGCTATGGAATCCAGAACACTCGAGGACTGGAACCACCAGTGTCGCTCGACGATTATTCTGGGCTGGCTGCACACCCTCGAATCCTCATCGACTCTGATCTAATCCGCGACCTATTGAGACAGCGGGAATGGTCAGCGACAGCAGCGATGGTGTCCCGGCGTCCCGGCACAGCGGATGTGTCGTGGATTTTTTGTATCTCCGTAGTCTCCTTTAGAGCTCCAACTGTAATTAAACAACCAAAACTTGTCTCACTTTGGTCGAAAACGATTGCTTTTGGCGGGGAGGAGGAGGACAAGCAGGAGGGAGACAGCGAGGACACTGATTTTGTTACCCACCAGACCATCTGGTGTAAGTGTACTGGTGTCCATCTTTGGCTTGGGGGGGGGGGAAGCGCGTACAGTACAGTTACAGTCTTTTCATCTCTTGTCTTCCTCGTCGTGTCTTTTCCCCCAAGGATTCCCTAATTAATTCCCTCCTTCTTCCCGTTATATAGATCTCTCTTTTTCGGTCCTTTAGAAACTATGGGGCGAAAAATGAATAAATAAAACGCGCTTTTTCCCGAATCCTCTGGGATTGTGCCTGATGTTTCTATTTACCACCCGTTCCATTCTCTCTTTCATCTTTTTCTTTCGTATACAGTTGTTGTGTACTGATTGAAAAGTTCTGCAACCAACTTGTGTTGTGCAGTACACTATTGTTCAGTTACTATAGCCACTCAATCGCTCAATATGCATGCTTGATACCCTCGCTCTCGCTCTCTCTCTACCTCATGCACTCTTCCGACTTCTTTTTTTTTCTCTTTTTTCACGTTTGCTCTTCATTTAAATTGAAAAATGTAATTTTGCATGCCTGGGTTCGCGGCGCGTCTGCCCCTGCCCTGAAAGATGTCAGTTTCCCTTTTCCCTAGATCCCTGTATTTTGTGTTATTTCCCTGAATAGCTTCAATCCACACAAGGTCTGTACAGTGTTTTTTCGCCCCTTTTGCACAATGGCCGCCTACACGCTCAGTTTTCCTTTTCCCCTCCCCTTGTCCTCTGCTATTGTGCCATCCCCCCACCCCCCTGGGCTGGCTTTTTCTGTCTTCCCTGCCTTCCTTCCCCTTACCTTCCTCCCTTTTAGCATATTCGCGTTTATTAGTCTATAATACCCTCCTTAATACGCACACATAGAGCCAAGAAAAGGGCCCAAGGTGCACGCTATACTTTTCTCAGTGTCCCTTTCCCTCCTTTCCTTCCCTCTCCCTCCCTCCCTCCAGTTCTGGCGTGTTATCCCCCATCCCAATTCCTCGTTCGCCCTTCCTTTCTCTCCCTTCCCCCCACCTCCCCTCTCGCCCACGTCCCCATTTTCATTATATATTCCCCATTCACTCCGTCTACTCTTTTCCCCTCTCCATCCGTCATCTTCTCCATCCTCTCCATCTTTCATCTCCCTCTCTCTCATTCTCTCTCAAACGCACTCGAGCAGGTCTCGAATCCGTTCATCCGCCATCCGCCATCCCTCGCTGTCGTCGTCGCGCCTCTGACCGTCTCTCGTTCTCGCGCAACCCTCTGACTCCACTTACACAAGACACGTCTACAACGCCCTCCCCCTCGTCGCTGTCGCTGTCGCTGTCTGTCGTTCACTCTTTCAATCTCCAACCTCTCTCCCTCCCTCGACCAACACACCACCTGCACCTGCATCCACCTGCTGCATTGTAACACTGCGTGTTCAATACTCCTCATAAATACTTGCAAGTGAGTTTGATCATTTTCTTTTGGTGGATGGATGCGCACACTGTGGTGCGTGTATTCGCGAGCCTTAATGGCGTACTCCTTTTTTTGGGATACAATATGTGCGCGCGCGTCGACGTGCCTTCCCTCGCACCCCCTTGCATATGTGTCGAAAATATCCATCAACATAATAAGATTAACACGCGCAGCGCTACAACAACAAACTCGAAAACACAATGATGTTCGGCTCTGCTCTTGTCGCCGCGGCTCTGCTCGCGTTTGCCCCCCAGCGCGCCGTCGCCCACATGGAAATGTCTTCGCCCGCTCCCCTCGGCTCGACCTACAACAAGTTTTCCACCAGCGACGTTTACGACTATGACATGAAGTCGCCTCTTGCGGCCGACGGCTCCAACTACCCCTGCCGCGGCCACCTCAACCTGCTCAACACTGCGGCCGGCGCCTCGGTCGCCACCTGGACCCCCGGCTCGACCCAGTCGCTCACCATTGTCGGTTCCGCGTACCACAACGGCGGCTCGTGCCAGGCCATGCTCTCGTACGACTCGGGCTCGACCTGGACTGTCATCAAGTCGTGGATTGGCAACTGCCCTCTGTCCACTGGCGGTGACTTTTCCTTTGTCGTTCCCTCGGACGCGCCCTCTGGCGCCGCTGTCTTTGCTTGGTCCTGGTTCAACCACTCCGGTAACCGCGAAATGTACATGAACTGCGCTTCGATCACCATTGGCGCGGGCTCAGCATCGCGCAAGCGTGCCGACACCCCCTTCAGCTCGCGTCCCGCCCCCTTCCTCGCCAACATTGGTAACGGCTGTGCCACCATTGAGGGCGGCGACGTTGTCTTCCCCAACCCTGGTCCTGATGTCGAGAACACGTCCACCAGCCCCAACCAGCCCTCGGGCAACTGTGGCACCACCGCCAGCGGCGGCGGCAACCTCATTGTCAACCCCACTTCGGGCGCCTTCTCCTCGACCGCTGCGGGCACCTCGACTGATGTCCCGGCTGGCACCTCGACTGATGTCCCGGCTGGAACCTCGACTGACGTCCCCGCTGGTACTTCGACCCAGGCCACTGCCCCCTCGACCACCACTTCTGGCGGCACCAAGCAGTGCAAGAAGTACCGCAAGCGCAACCACCCCCGCCGCGCGTTCCGCCACTAAAGCGCGTCGTGGAGCGGTCATGCGCCGCAGACGCAAAGCTCCCTATGGGAATCCTGGTGATATCATAGGATCAGCCTAGCAACGACTACGACAACTACACCCACCCACACCCCACACCCGCACCCGCACCAACACTCCCCCTCTACTGTTGTTTTTTATCTGGTTATCTTGTTGCAGTCACTTCGTCTCCACTTGACCTGCCAGGGGCTGTGCCCCGTCCTTTTGTGTCGAGTGCATATGCATTGATTGAACAAGTTTTGAGTATATTATACTGCTTTCCGGGTGGAGGCCATTGTGACCATACTGCAGCACTATGTGGGATCTCGCGACACGGCATCTCCCATCAGGGGCGTAAGCGTTACAGGAAGAGACAAATGCTAGACGCTAGTTGGGCGACCTTCATGAACCTTCATTGATCTTTGGACCCAGAACGCCAGGACAAATATGAGGGGAGACATGAAAAAGTACTTGCGCCTCCATAAAAAGTCTGCTTGACAAGTGTAATATTAATAATAATTTATGAACATGAGCAGAAGAAATAGAGTTAGAAAATGTCAAGGCACAGAACGCGTTCCCCCCCCCCCTCCCACAAGATGTTGTCCCCAGAGCTTTGGAGAGTTGGGAGCGGTGAAAAGTGCAGGGGGTGGAATTTCCGGTACGGTTCATGGCATTCATGGAATGTGATTGTGGCGTCCTTAATATTGCTGGCTTCCCTTTTTTTATTTGTTCAGCCTTCATTTACCTTCCCTGGTCTCGAGTCGTCATCCATCCATGCATTCCATCCATCCTCTGGCTCCATGCATGCAGGCGTGCTCGGCAATTACTGCAGGTGTTCCAAGCCCGCCCACCGAGTGGCGCGCAAATGTGTACGCGCCGAGCAGCCAATCCTGCCACTTGCCAGCATGCCAGTTTTGCTAGCTGGCGGCTTATTCTTTTTTTTTGTCGATCGGGATTTCGGCGAGCGCCATCCCGATGATCCGGCGCAGGCCGAGCGTGCTCGTCACTACGGTTCCGGAAGCTGGGAATTGGGAAGAAGAGGGATGCAGCGAGCGAGGATATAGGATAATGAATGGACTGGAAACGATGTACCACAAGCACAGCACCTGCTTGGGCGGGAAACGGAATTAGAAGCGAGAGCGAGAGGGAGAAGTGAGGATGCGCGACAGTCTCGAGCATTTCCAGAGCAGAAGACGTGCCGCGTGCCAGAACTCTCGGGCGGTGGGTGTACGAGACGGACGAGACCTTAAAGTACGCTTGAACAAGGTGGTGAAGAACGAGGGATGCACCTCACGAGTACCTGGTGGGTCCTACGTTTGCCCACTGACGTTGCCATAAAACTTGACAGCTGACTTGACCGCACATGTGTGCTTTTTTTCTTGCTTGCTGTCTTTCGTCCTTTCATGCTAACGGTCGCCATGACATGCATGGCAGGTGATATCCAGTATATACTCGAGTCCTAACATCCTAGCATCCTAGACTGTACCTGTGGGCGCTCTGTGTCCAACTGTCGTGATCGACCTTTACAAGTTTGCCCCGAATCTGTGCTGGGAACAGTGTCAAATTTCGCCAATCTGCCCATAGCTGCACTCAGATTCCGGACATTTTGTTGTATAGAAGCTGCCACTTAGCCGCCACTCACAGAGCGAAGAATGGTCGAGTTACGACTGATTTACTTTCTGCGTGCCGCATGCACAGCCTGCATTGCCCAGCTCGACTAGGCGCATGGAAGCGTCTCTTTGGTCTCGTGGTCTTTCCTCACTTCGGAATCCCGCGAATGTGAATGCGAGAGTGCTTCCCGCCTCGCGTCGCTGTTTCCCGGCTGTTGCACCTCTCCGAGGAATCGGCCGAGGTAGGCATAGCACACCGTCTGCCCAGCCTTCGGTGCTATTGCGTGCCGCAGTACAGCATACGTATTGACTCCCCAGTGCCAGGCATTCAGTACCTCCGCTCACAAAATCACATTCTCACGTGTACACTGCGAGGCAAGGCTAATCTCACCGTGAGTCTCCGCTCGGTGTTCGAACCCAAGCTAGATGCTTCGCGTCCGGTAACTTCACAGATTCGTAGCTGTGCGTATTCACGACCAATGACAGTACCGAGGGAACAATAGTGGTAGTCGAATGTGATCTGGAAAGCAGGACCCCCCCTCTCCCCCCCTCTGCCCCCCTCTGGAAGGGGGATCGGTTCCGTCTGCCTCCGAGTTTACGGAACAGTGCAGCACACACACACAGCAGCTCCTTCAGCTCCTTCTCATACCGGAGGGAGATGCTCCACACCTGGGCATCAGAAGTCGGATACACGATTGCCTAACTCGGGTTCTGGGACGCGCTTGGCTGCTCTATCCTGACCTCGAGTATAAAACCGCTCGCTCGCTCGAATGTGTACTTTTTTATACACCTTCATCTCAGAACAAACTCTAGCTAACCAGAAGGTTACGAGAGAACGTCACAGGACCGGGACGCGCGCGATGCATGCCTCGGAGGCAGATAGTCGGTGCCTCCTTGGGAGCCGACCGCTGTCTGACAGAATATTCTACTGCTGCTGCTGACCACAGTCGTGTCTAGGGACCGGGCCAGCAGACCGAAACGTCCGTCCTGGACGACAATATCATACGGGCCATGGAAAGGACGACAGCCTCTCGATCAGGTAACCTCCACCACCGGTCAGTGACATAGGAGAAATAGAACTCCAGGAGTCAAACATCATCACTCATTCATCGACGACAGACGACAACTACTGCTGCACTGAATCATCATAATACAACATGACGAGGGCAGAACGCGCAGAACAAAAGGCGCGCTTAAACGACGTGGCGGTCCTTGTTGCCCGGGGTGACTGCGTGGGGTTAGCAGGCGCAAGGCGATCCGATCGCGGTCGCGGGATAGGACTCACGCTTGTCGGCAATCTTCTGGGTGGTGCTCTTCTCCGACTGGGGCTGGGCGTGGCTCGCGAGCTGGTCGGCCTGGCCGCGCATCTCCTGGCCGGCCTCCTTGGCGTACGACTTGGTCGAGTCCGGCTGGACCTTGGCCTTGATCTGTGTCGTCAGTGGGATTCTCATCAAGCGGAGTGGGGTTGAAGGGCAAAGACTCACCTTGTCCGAAATGTCGAGACGTCCGTGGTCGCTCATGATGTGGAGGTGGCTTGGTGTGGGTGTTCAAAGGAGTAAAGCGTAAGAGTGATAGACAGTGAAGGACTGTGAGTGCGGGAAAGAGGTGCTGGTGAGACGCCAGAAGGTGAGCAGGGGGGCTCCTTATATGCACATCCGGACCAGGTTGCCACAGGCCAGGCCAACTTGGATACCAACGTCGCCAGCAGTGCCCAGCAGTGCCAACGATTCGGATCGCTCTCCATGGTGGAACAGCACGAAAGTAAACATTACATCATACAACACGTCACAGTCATCGGTCGCTGCTGCACCGTACCCTTGTTCGTCCGACAGAACTCTGACAGTATGGCAGCACCCAAATGAGGACCAGTCCACCTGCATGTTTGCAGCTTGCCAGGCGACGGAGTCGGAGACGGAGTGGGAGGCATGGGAAAGCGGCGGTCAGTCACCGATGTCGTCATTGGCCACGTGAGGTTTCGGACGCCACTGTCGTCGTTTCGATCCCTCACGAACCCTCCTCTACGCTCCATGCTGCGCACGCGGTCCCCCTGGGATCGACCTCGACGTGATGAGGTCATAGAAACGCAGCGAGCATGCTGTACATAACTGGGTAACGTTGTCCGGTGCGGAGAACGGATCAAGCAACAGTTGCCCAGTTAGTTGTTTGGAGTTGCGTTTTCAGCCAGGGAGATCGCAGCAGAGTGGCTCCACTCCATGACGAAATCCAGCGAAATCAAAAGCCCACAAACAGACGTCTAAGGATTGATTATATGAAGTGACGACGGTGGCGTCTGTTATGACGAACACGTTTCAACATCTGTAACAGTACAGACGACCAGCATGCTATGCTCATTATATCATGATAGTTTTGGCCCCCCGGCGCATCGGTGCACCCTGATAAGAAAAGTCGCAAGAGTCGATTGCTTGCGCACAGCTCACGTGAGGACGTCAGGGTGGACGCGCGGACACGAGCGTAGAGCGTAGAAGAATGGTGTCGTCTGCGTGGCCCCCGCAGACAAGGACGTCAGACAACGGATCAACTGCGACTGCGCGAACGTGAGAAGCAGGCCCAAGAGGTGTGGTGAGTGCGGATACGTTTATTCAGGACCCATGACCTAGCTCTGTGGGTATGGGTAGGAGGGAGCACCGGATGGAGGTCGGGACGAGCGTAGCGGATCCTCAATGGGCTTTGAGGAGCGGGGCGAATGGCGGACGAAATGTGACTCTACAGTTACTAACGAAGTGTGACACACAGGATCACAGGATGGGGTGGCAAGCATGGCAAGTGCGCAAGTGTGCTAACTATTTAGCTACAACGAGGACCGCCACGCGCCACCGGGCGATGTCGTGAGGGCGCTGAGACGGCAATGTGCGAGTATAATACGCATTCCCAGAGTTAGTTATTTGCCACCCCGGGGCCACCCGACTACTGTACTACTGTACTGCTGTACTACTTCAAATCAGTCAACTCGTGCGACTCGACTCAGGCCATGTATACGCTATGATATGTACGCTTGTGTATTACGTATGTATATACCATCTGCCGGACACAGACACCTGTACTGTACTGTTTCACCTTCATGTTTTAACCTATTCTGGTTGTTTGCCCATGTTTTGGTACTATCAATTGCTGCGCTAGTTTGAACACCTACCATGTCCGGCTCGCTCCACCCATGAAAAGTTCAACACTGATCAACAGCTGAGCGTCAAAAGAGCCAGAGTGCTCTTCCATACATTTCAAAACCCCTCACTCGGCCCACTGACTTCCAATTGTCGAGTGCTGCCAAGCCCAGATTCTCGTACACAATGACGGCGTAAGTGTATAATTGTGGTCGATCCTTACCGCTCCGCAGGGAGTCTTCAAGCGAACGGGGAAGCTACTTTACAGTTGACGATGTGCACGATGCCAGCGATTACATTATCGACCTCTCGACTAACAGTCCCCTCACGTACGTTCTCCGTCGTTCCGATAACGACAACCTGACCATGTTAGGTTTCCCCCCGATATCCAGGCGTACCTCGAGTGTGTTAGCCGCTGGGCGGCCGGAAGATCGAACGGCATCATGGCGAAGAGGGAACTACGGACTGCTGACCGCTACGTCCCCAACGTGGCCGCGGTCCAAGAGGGCTTCAACATTCTTCTCAAGGAGAAGCTGCGCGGGCGGCGTGGCCACTTTATCACAGGGTTCTCGACCCGTGCCCTTCAGACTGCGCGTCACTACCCTTGGATCGTCGACATGCCTGAGGACGAGAGGCAGCAGTGGATTGATGAGACCACTGCACCCGTGGATGGAAAGTCCGTCGGATACAACATGTTGTTCATTGTACGTCACAGGGGCTGCCTGTGCAGTGTGGAAACTCCGTATGGATGATACTGACTGTATTCGCGTCTCCGATACAAATATATTCATGTCTCTCTCTCTCTCTCTGGCCCTGTAGAGCAACATCCGCCTCCCGCTTCCCAAGGGCCTTGTGCCTCCCGACCGCAACCCCGAATGGGTCGCCCTAATCGGCCAGCTGTACGGCACCCAGCACCCCGTCATCATGTTTGAAGACTACCCATGGCTTACGGACAACGAGATGGACCTGCTTCTCGGCTACGAAGTCGCGCACCTCGGCGGCGGAAGCCTGCCGTATCCCGACATCAGCCAGGGCCCGGATGAGCACCTGTTTACCATCTCGTAATCTGTAGTCATGCCAGTCTGAATCGATCGTTATCAAGGTTCATATGAATATCTATCTATCTGTGCATGACCATGGACACACCGAAACGCGATGTCCAAAGTGAAGCGAGGGGTGCAAGTAGTGTACCTGTCAGATATTACGCTCTCAGGCAAACTCCAAAATCCTGCTTTTGGAAAGCGCAATTCCGACATTCGTATGAGGCACCATACATACGTACCGTAAAATGCACTCTCCACAAGTCGTGTACTCCACTCTGCATTCTCATTCATTCCGACAGCACCATATCGTGAGCTGCGATCCTAGCACAATAGGCGAGATGCCGCCTGATTTTCATTGGCCTCTGTCGTTAGCCCTGCTTGACAATATTCTTACATGCGGTGTATCCCGTCTGAGAGCACTCAAGCACGACATGACGCTGCAGGCACTGCTTTGAGAGAGTATCAGAATAAACGGAGACCGAGTAACACCACGGGTTTGTAAATAGCGAGATAGACGAGAAGAAGTAAATCACAATTAGAAGCGCAATGAATTCGGAGCTTTGCTTTCTGCCGCCAGTGAGCTTTGATCGCATCGCGACAAGTTCTGAGTCTCTGGAGCAGGGCACCAAAGGTCAAGGCTCAACGCGGACCTATTGTGTCAGCCATAAAGGTCACATCGCAGTGTGGTCGAGTTATCGCGACAAGACGCCGTACAGTGGCGTTCGGGGCGATGGGTCTCCGTGGGTGCTATCTCTGGACACTGCATGGCCATCTGTTGCCATACCCACCGCGTCACTGCCGAGGCTGTGTCCAAGGCGCAGAGATGAGTGAGTGAAAGGGAATCAGGCCTTTGTGTGGCAGATGCAATCTACCGCGTTTGGCCCGCAGCGGATGCCGCTTGGATGGTCCGTAAGCAGCTCAGATTCCTGCACCAGCACAACTGGTCCGAATCCGGTCGATCCGGGGGAATCCGGCGACATGTGCTGCGTGACTTTGACTTTGCACATCACTCGCGAGTGCGGCCCATGGCCCATGGCCCACGGCCCACGGCCTTGCCGGCCTTGGGTCGGGATCGCCGCAGGACGCAGGGCGCTTTCTTGGGAATGTGCCAAGCCTGCGCCGGTGGAGGCGACCTGGAATGTCAGCTCGAGCCCTTATCTCCCTCCACTCCGATGGAGCTGTGTTGCGGGACTCGGATGGTCGCAAATTGTGATGGGGCATGCTTCTATCTGAGATTTGTGGAGCAATGAGCATCTAGAGACGACGACATGACTCGTCGAGGAGCAAGAATGAACACTTCTGACATCACCTCGAGCACCTCCACATATAGACACGTGTGTATACGCGTATACGGGTATACAACGTTCGGGCAAGCGCGCTGCAGTCGGTAAACCGGCAAAGCCGCATTTTGCGGACTGACATCCGCAAAGTTTGTCCTCACTGCGGAATATTTTTGAATTGCACCGGTGCACCCGTGCGCATTAACTGAGCGGTCAAACTTTTTGAGCTGGGGCTGCCTACGAAAAAATGCTTCCGGCATCTCTCACAATTCCCACATTTGACCTCCGTTGATTGCCTCGAGTTGCCCTCGGCATGATAACAAGAGAGCCGCGCTGCAAACCCCCGCATTTATGCCGATCGCTCGTGGGGCAACCGCTTGGCGATTCCTCGGCTTGCGGGGCACTCCGCAGTCGCGCAGGGGGTCCCCACAATTATCCGGATGGACAAGCGGACATGTCCTGCATGCTCCTGCATGATCCTGCATCAGCTGCATGTCCAGTCCCCCACATGTCCACCATCAACATAAAAGTAGACCAACCGAGCTGATCGCTTTCCCCACTTCTCCCAACTTTGTCTCTCACATTCACTAGATCACGACAAATATGGTTGCTGTTAGCGCCGCCGGAGGCCCCGCTGTTTCCAACGACCTGGCCACGATCCTTGCGGGTCGCGACATCCGCTGGTACAAGGGCCACTACCTCAAGCTCACCTTTGCTCTGGTACGTGTGGACGCAAAGACCCTGCTGACGCCACACAGCTACTTGTCCTTATCACGTCGGCGACCAACGGCTACGATGGATCAATGATGAACGGTCTGCAGTGAGTATACCCAGCCACATATGTGCCTGCTTGGCTGACATGCAGGGCGCTGGACACATGGCAGAATTACTTCAACCACCCCACGGGCGGAACTCTTGGTCTCTTCAACGCCATCCAGAACATTGGCTCGATTGTCGGCTTTCCCTTTGCGCCATTTGTCTCCGACCGGTTTGGTCGCCGTATTGCCATCGTCTTTGGCTGCGTGATCATGCTCATCGCCACAGCCTTGCAGGGTGCTGCACAGAACGTGGGCATGTTCATTGCTGCGCGTGGCCTGATTGGTTTCGGCCTTTCATTCGCCGGTCTCGCCTCCCCCGTCCTCATTACCGAGCTTGCATTCCCGACTCACCGTGCTCCGCTCACGTCTCTCTACAACTCGTCGTGGTACCTGGGCTCCATTGTTGCGGGTTAGTAGCACCTAGCGGGGGCATCGCTGACTTTTACAGCTTGGACGACTTATGGCACCTTCCGCATGTCCACGACCTGGGGATGGCGCATTCCTTCGATCATCCAAGGCTTCCCTTCCGTTCTTCAGCTCCTTCTCATTTGGTTCATTCCCGAGTCTCCGCGTTGGCTCATCGACCACGGCAGGGAGGAGGAGGCGATTGCCGTTCTGACAAAGTGGCACTGCAACGGTGACTCCCAGGACCCCCTTATCATGTTCGAGTACGCCGAGATCAAGGAGACTATCCGACTCGAGAAGGAGGCCGCGTCCAAGCTTAGCTGGAAGGACCTCTTCACCGACAAGGGCAACCTCCGTCGTCTTCGTATCATCATCGCCATTGCCTTCTTCTCTCAGTGGAGCGGTAACGGTCTCGTCTCGTACTATCTCACTTTGATCCTCAACGGCATTGGCATCACTGCTGCTGGCGACCAGACCCTCATCAACGGTATTCTCCAGGTCTACAACTACTTCTGGGCTATTTTCGGCGCGCTTACGGTCGACCGCTTTGGCCGTCGCTTCCTCTTCCTCACCTCGACTATCGGTATGTGCGCGTCGTTTGTCTGCTGGACGATTTGCTCGGCAGTCTACAAGCAGTCCTCCAACCATTACGACCCTGCATGCCTTGCAGCGAACGATGGCGCCATCGGCGACTGTGTTCCCATCAACACCAACAAGAACGCCGGCCACGCCGTTATCGCCTTCATCTTCATCTTCTACGGCTTCTACGACATTGCCATGAGCCCTCTGCTCGTGTCGTACACTGTCGAAATTGTGAGTAATAATTGGGTTATCCAATTTTTTTCTGTGGCTGACACACAATGCAGCTGCCGTTCAATGTCCGCTCCAAGGGTCTGGCCGTTATGAACCTCACCGTGTCCGCCGCCCTCGTCTTCAACCAATACGTCAACCCCATTGCGCTCGACGCCATCAACTGGAAGTACTACATTGTCTTCTGCGTCTTCCTCGCGTTTGAGGTCGTGTACATCTACTTCTTCTGCATCGAGACCCGCGGTCCCAACGGCCCGCTCCCCCTCGAGGAGATCGCGGCGCTCTTTGAGGGCAAGGGCTACTACGGCTTCCAGAAGCGTCCCGCGTTCAACCCCCCTCTCGACGAGGAGTACCAGGGTGAGAAGGCCGGCGAGCACGTGCAGGTCGAAAAGGTGGACTCTGTGTAATCTCGCCAAGTCTCGTTTCCGTTGTCCATAATTTACGTATACAAACAAGTTTTCCCCGAGGAGGTCTCGCTTTAACGAATTCATAGTGCTTGATGAACGCCAGGTATTGCTCCCTGTTCCATCCTCAATTGCCATGCACGCTCATCGGATGAATCCACGTGAGTTAGGACGAATAAACATTCCAGCGGAACAGCCTCCGCAGGGCTGTCTCCGTAGGCACGCCGCCGCTGGCGTCGGAGTGAGATCTGAGATCTGAAACAGTTTAACAATATGTGATGTCGGGACAAAGGCTCGGGAGATATCTAGGAGCCATCGGCGGATTGGCACTCCATTCCGTGCCAAGCAACTAAGGCCGACATGTAAAGAAAGCCCTTCGGCCTTCATCGCTCTGATGCCATTGAGCATTGGAATGCCACTCCGTGATCAGCACCCAAGCCAGCTCGGGGCGCACAGGGTGAAATTGACGTCTTGTGGGACACTCGGACATGCGCATGCAATCCTTTCCAACAATGGCATGACATCATTTAGTGTAGCACGGAGCACATAGAGTAATGGCTGGCCAAGTATATGATTGCCACGACACCACACACAAGAGCGCCATGTCTAGGATTCCCGGGGGGTAAGGCCGCAGTGCCCGCGAGGGGCGGTTACAGGTGAGGGGCGGACGGGGGACGGGGTAAAGAGCAGGAAAGAGAGGAACGGAACGCGGGGCAGACGGTTGCATGGCCGCCAAGAGAACACTTGTCTCCGTTGCGCAAGAGGTGAGAACGGATCCCACGGACAAGGTGGTGGCTGCCTTCTGCCCCTGCTCCCCCCTTTCTGTGAGTCTCTTAGACGCAGCCCTGGGGCGAACAGCGTCGCCAGCAGGGGGGACTCGGGCTGCGGCATACCCTCTGTGTGTGCTACCTTACTGATGACTTGGGGCTGTTTCTTTCGGCCAGCCGTACGTCACGCCAGAGCCACCACCAAGACATGTCAGAGGTGGCAGGCAGGATAGTCAGAGATCCAGAAATACATAACTGTGTGGCATACTGTTGCTGCAGATACAAACACACTCTACGGCTTCTGAGGAATGATCCTGCCCTCTGCGTCGTACTCAATCTCGCGCATCTTGACGCTGCGCAGGTGGTCTACGCCCTTGCTAAGCTCGCAGTCGTGGTAGAACAGATACGTCTTGCCCTCAAAGTCGACGATCGAGTGGTGCGTCGTCCAGCCGAGCACGGGCTCGAGAATCGTGCCCTGGTACGTGAACGGCCCGTAGGGTGTGGGGCCAGTGGCGTACGCAAGGAGGTGCGTGTCGCCCGTCGAGTACGAAAAGTAGTACGTGTCTCCGCGCTTGTGCAGCCAGCTTGCTTCAAAGAAGCGGCGCTCGTGGTCGTCGGCTGCAATAGGCTTGCCTTCGGCATCGAGGATCACGAGCTCGCGCACAGGCTCGGCAAACTCGAGCATGTCGGGCGTGAGCTTGGCCACGCGCGGCCCAAGCGCGCGGACCCCAGCGCCGCTCGGCTCCTCGGGCAGGCTGCCGTCGTACTGGGTGCCGTCGGCATTGTAAAACTGCAGCTGCCCGCCCCACAGCCCGCCAAAGTACATGTACGCGCTGCCGTCGTCGTCCACAAACGTTGCCGGGTCGATTGAAAACGAGCCCTTGATCGGTTCGGGCTGCGCGACAAACGGGCCCTCGGGCTTGTCGCCGACCGCGACTCCGATGCGGAAGATGCCTGCTGTGTTAGTAAGGACTTGGGCGCTTTGGGGTTTGGTTTGCCACCATCAAGCTCGCTCACCGTCATGTGCGCGTGCGGGAAAGTAGAGGTAATAGCGTCCATCGGGGCCCTTGGCGGCATCCGGCGCCCACATCTGCTTGGCGGCCCATGGCACGTCTTCAACCGTGAGAGCAACCCCGTGGTCGGTCACCGGCGCGCCTGGACGGTCGAGAGACAGAACGTGGTAATCGACCATGTCGTACTGGTCACCCTTGTCGTTGAACGCAATGTCGGTCTCGCGGTCGTGCGACGGGTACACGTACAGCCGGCCGTCGAAGACGTGCGCCGACGGGTCGGCCGTGTAGATGTTGGTCACTAGTGGAGCGGGCATGTTGGGTGGGTATGATGATGAGAAGGGACGTCAGAGTGGGTCAGAGTGGGTGATATATACTTTGCGGCTACGGGCCGTACTTGCCGGCATGGTATGCGGAGTGGTTGCCGTAGTTGCCGTGATTGCCGTGGTTGCCGGTTTCCCGTTGCTGGGGCTGATCGTCATGCGCTTGACCCGAGAATGCGCCGGGATTGCGGCGGATTCCTCGGTACTGCTCTTGCAACCACACAGAACAGAAACGACCGCAAATGCGATCCGATTAGCATTGCGTATGGACTGCGTGACGACTCGTTTCTACACAGTGGGCATCTCTGCAGCGGTCTAGCGAGCGACACACCCACTGCTCCGGGCAAGAGTCCGAATACACTGCGCCGTTGCTGTGTTATTTCCACTGTTTGCCGCTGGTTTGCCGCAACGCGCGCTAACAGCTGTAAACACCAACTCAATGAACCTTTAGATGCGCCTTTCGCCAGAGGCCCCTGCGCCAAGTGGGCAAGGTCCAACTGGCGTCTCTTCACCATCGTGACAATGTTGGCGAGTCGAGCGAGCACTTGAGAGCTCACTCTGGCACCACGAGTCGCCTGATCCATTCATTTTTCCAACTCAAAACGACGATTCATAACAACTGGAACCAGCCAGGAGCGACAGTGTCGGATGTTGATATAGTTTTAAAAGACCATGCGGCGCTTGGGGTGGGGGTTGCTGCGTTCCACGGTCCCAGTACCTATGATATCGCGGGAAGAGTCGTCCGAATAGATGGACCCGACCCCACCAATATAGTCGTCTGTATACGTCCCCACAGTGTCGAATGTGAAAGGAGGAGGCGCCGGCCCCTGCAGGCCAACGTTCTGATCGCCAGTCGGCAGCTTGTCACGTCTGCCAAGTTAGCTCGGGCTGACCGTCATCTTGTATCAGTACTCACCGCACATCTCGCTGGTCGGCAGGAATCACAGATGGAGGGATAACTGTTGGAGGAGTGATGACCTTTTTACCAGACGAAGGGCCGACACTTGGCTGCCCAGTCCCGATAAACTTGTACACGGTGAGGGCGGATGGTCCGCCGCAGTACCCCTTGGCATACTTCACGCCCGGACATGCCATGCTGCAAGTCGCTTGATCGATGAGGGTCAAAGTGGCACCGTTGGAGAACGCGTTGCCGCAGTAACATTCTTCAAAATTTAGCACTCACGCGCTACGATGGTTGAAAACATACCAGTCGAGTACTCAATCCCAGCCAGAGAGTACCCTCCCGCCGCACAAAAGGCAATACACTTTTCGGGCGTCATGTTGGCGTCAACAGTGCTGGAGGCGGTGAGCGCACGGCCACTCTTGCCCTCGGCGATGCAGCCAATGCGGTTCCAGTTGTTTGGAACCGCGGGTGTGACACTGATAATCTTCTTGTCCTCCACATAACCAGCAACGGGCACGCGAGGAACGTTTGCGCCAAAGAGGGGGTTGTTGCCCGGGAGAGCCTCGAGTGGCGCCCCGTCCCCGTCACCAATGTCCTCATCGACAATAAAGGTGTCTGGTGTACAGGCGGAGCCGTTCTGAGTTGCATACGGAGCGAGGGGAGGGCACTTTTCCAGTTGGAACCCATTGGAACAATCGGCACCGTGGGCAAAGATCTGCAGGAATAGGCCTGATGTCAGAGGAAGGGACAACCTAGATACTGTACTCACCCAGCGGCCAACCGTTGGTAAAGTCGCCGTGCATGCCGTAGCCAGTGTCGTCTCCCGATGCCCAGACCCGTGCTCCCGGCACGTATGGATAGTCATCCTTGAAGATGAACTCGAAGAAGAGGCCAATGATGCGCTTTGGGTGCGAATCGGGGCATTTGCCACCTTGGTCAAACTGTCCCTCTCCGTACGACACGTGCTTACTTCCAGGAAGCCAGAGGTTCACACCGTCCCAACAGTGCGGAAAGTACACTTCGGCGCGGAGACCGTCGGGGCAGTTGTACGTGGGGAAGCCGTTTGTCTCGGGCGTCGCTGGACCATTGTAGTTGAGGCAAGTGCTGCGAAAGGTCAGCCATCGTTACTCACAACCTTGTGCACTCACTAGCGCACTGCGTCCTGGTTTGGATCGCTTTTGTTGAACGTGGAGCGGAAAGGGTCACCAGCGAGCATTCGGAAGCCAGGAGGAAACTCGTAGACATCTTCGGTGCCGGTGCGGCGGACCTGATAGTACGTGTTGGCGTACTGCAGGGGAGCGATTGTGAGCCCCCCGTCTGGACCCTTGCGGTACAGCTGAGGAACCCAGTAGTTGCTCTTGTCGATAGCCACATTGGCAGTGGTGCATCTCATCGTCAGTATTGTAAGTGTGGCGTCATCAGACCCCACCTTGCGCTGACCGAGTTCGCGTAGGTGTACACAGGTTTGAAACTCGAGGCGCCCACAATTGCATGCACTAGGGTCAGCGCCATCTCGCAGCAGCTACTCACTGTGGCCTCCCACAGTGCCCGGGTTGACGATGGGATCGAGACGGGTTGTCATCAGAGGTGCATGCGAGACGACCCAAAAGCTAGAGTCAGCCGGCACATTTCGTTGCAACTCACGCGTCATACTGTCCGGCATACACTGCCGGTACGGCGAAGAGGGCACCGAGAACCCGAACAAAGGCAGCAACCATTGCTAACGCCAAATGATAGATTGGCAAGGAAGCGAGAGCGTAGTCGTGGACGGTGGACGGTGAGGCCTAGGCTTCTTTGCTCAGCGCTGCGCAGCTTATGTACTCTTCGCAAGGGTATTCATCCCCTGTTGCTCTTCATGAGGCTCCGGTGCACACGTTCCAATCCCGGTGCACAGCAGCGGCCCGCTCACACGCGTGCGGACGGAGTCCGTGCAAGGTGTGGCGTTTCGTGCACTGTCAGTCGCCGCCGGGTACTGCGCCCCAACAGCAGCAGGTGCCGCGTGTTTCATCCACAGTGCATGTTGGGAATACGGCACAGGCATGAAGGTACAGTATCCTGTACGTTGGTCTGTACCCCGTGAGCCACATAGGGAGTGATTGCTCGCAAACGATACGCCACTCGAGGTTACTGAGGGCGACCTACGGATACACGGTCCGCGACGATATTCCTACAATACCTTTTACCCCTTGGCGCGTTTGAGATTTGTGTGAATGCAACCCTCTTGGTGGTAATTCAAGGTCGTCAGGGCTGGTGTTTCTGACATCACCATGGCAGAACCCCTTACCATTCCCGACCACGTTGAAGCTGGCAAGGCTTGCAAGTATTTAAACCCCCTTGTCCGGCCAAACGAGGATGGATCGCGAGGATACCGGCCCGCTGAGCATCCTTCATGGTATGTCTTGAATCCCCTTGTTGTGCTATTGGCCCGGGGCCCGCTTGCCATTCCCTTTGTGTTCAGTAGCTCAATGACTAACATTCCCCCCGTCACCGTCACCGCGCACCTCGGCGGCATTCTTCTACAGCTAAGCCCAAGTTTGCACGCCGCCCATTGGCAGCACAGCTCTTGGATGAACCTGCGGAGTGGGGCAACGGTCATCTGTGACTAGATCTCCAACGACTGGCGATGAGCAAGCTTAGTGAGTGCTTACTGATCACAGGTGTACAGGCTTCATGTAAGCAGCCTTGACAGTGGGCTCGTCCCCGGAGCTTCTCGGACCGAGTGGCCCGAGTTAAGTCGTCTCAGCCCCAGGACGCAAACAGTGGACCTCAGCTGACAATGCCACCTCTGTTAGTGGCTGCGAGGCCCTCGTTCACCTAGCATATGCCACGGATGTGTTGTAACGTCTAGAGTAACATCATTGCTCGAGGTCGCAATGGCGTAGTACAGTTGGGCAAGACAGATGAACATGAGAATCTTACCAGTATGTCACATGTGAGAGCTATGCAGCACCCAATACAACGTCATCAGTGACTCCCCAATCAAACGAACCTTTAGACCCTGGAGAGAGCTGCTCTGCTTCACTTCGACTGGGAGACCGGGGGACCACAGTTGAATTCTAAAGCGGTCAACAGAGAGCACGAGCGCGTGCGCTTATCAACATCGAACAACAGATCTCATTTTGGTCTGTTCAGAATGGTGAGAACCAACAACAACATACATTCTTAAAGCCAGGATCAGAACCAGCCCTCATACTGGCCGTTCATCTTGAGCCATCGCTTCAGACAAGCGCCGTCCGAGTTCTCCTTGAAATCGTGCGTCTGATGGCAGTAGCAGTTGTTCTTCTTGTACGACGCTCCCTGGGGACAGTGTGCCCACGGTTCGTGGCGGTACCCAATGTCCTCAAAGAAGTGGATCTTGTCCTTGGGGAGGAACAAGCTCGCGGCAATCGAATGCACTGGTGCGTCGCCCCATCGTTCGTAGTAGAACCCGCCTTTTTGCTCCAAAAAGTCGAAATACTCGGTGTACACTTTGGAGCGCCAGAAGCGCAGGTCTCCGATTTCAAAGTTGGACCAGACTGAGGATCTATTAGCTACGAACTGACTGCTCGGCTTTTCCTTACAGTGACACAAGTTGTATTCGCCTCCCCGGTTGTCCGAAATAAAGTCGAGTGCGTTATTCTGAGCGACATAGGTTGGGTGAAGTTTGGTGAATTCTTAACGTCAGCGCCCACCTCGACCGACGCACAGACGCACCCATTGTAGCGTCCCACAACGTTTCAACAGTCTCACGAAAGTCGTACAGCGCAATGTTGAATCCGTACATCTTTCCGTGCTGCTCCATGTACAGGAACGGGTCGTATGTGAGGTCGCAGTAAAAGGTAACGCCAGGCTCGACGCGCCAATAAAAGTCATACTTTTGAACCAACGGGTGGCGGAAAAAGAACTGAAGCAATCAGGAAACGCTCGATCCGGGGGGGGAGCGTACAACTCACGCCAGAGTTGAAGCGACACATGTTTCGGTACGGCACAGAGTCGGCCCACGGGATGCCCTTATTTGCCATCTCTTCCCGCAGTTTCGTGGCCTTGCCTTCATCGATTCTAAACATTAGCACACCCGTCCAACCACAGCGTACTTGCGAATCGGGCTGCACCCAGTGCTGCTTTGGAATTGTGCCGTGAGCACAGCCGGCGCTGGCCATCGCGCATGTCATCTCTTTGAACTCGGAGGTAAACTCTTCGTCGTTGAGGAAAACCCAATCGTACTTTGCCCAGTGGTTAAATCTGTCTTCCAGCTGCCGCATAGAGGACAACATCTGGCTGAGCTCGCCGTTCCGCACTACGCGTCGGTCAGGAAAATGACAGTTCGCGCGCGCACTTACCAAGAACAACAAAGGCGGCATTGGCTCTCGTTCGGTTCTTCAGCATGCCCTCATGCTCCGCAAACTGGAGCATGGCCCCGCTCGGCAACTGCGGCACGCTCCCGATTGGTGGGCCCGCGCTGGCCCATTTTGGTTCGACGGCGTGTGAATGGGGCCACACAGTGTACAGTGTGAGACAGGCAATCTACAGTAAGCACGCCGTTTACTGGGGGCTGGCTCACTATTGCCCCTCCGATCAAAAGGAGAGACGATGTGTTGAGACGTGCCATCGTGGATGATGGAGATGTATTGTGAGTAGTGAGTGAGTGAGCGATATGATAAGTGGGAGGTTTTTTTTTTTTCTGGTACGACGTGTTGGCGGGATCGAGACATTGCGGCTGGGCGATCTGCAGTGCAGGGTCCAGCAAACCCTTTAGAGCGCCGCACGTCCTCTGTATACGAGATGATCTGCGCATATCTTAGCTGCTGTACTGTAGTTAAGGCACGGGCACCACGTGCGTTCTCCTGAAATTTGTAACAGGAAAAAGTCGCCACCTCGACCGCCCGCAGTATCGCAGCGCTAAAGGAGCTACTGCAACTGCAGTACGCAGCTGATAGCTGCTTTATATACAGTATAGCTTAAAGAAGAGCAGCTGAAAGAAAGAGCAAAAGAATGAACTAGAAGTGCAGAGCGCAGAGTAAGTACTTTGGATTCAGCTTGACCGTGCACTCGATGATCAGGGAGGGGATTCCAAACACATCCATCCGGCGCCATGCGGTAGCGGGGTACTGTATGATAGGTGTCCCGCAGGGCGTTTGGACATATGAGATCGTGAGACCAGAACAGGAGAGGCCAGAGGGCAGATTCTACTGTAGGTGCCCTAAGGGCTCGGCTGCGGCATGCCGTCAAAGTTTCCCTGGATCATGGACGGAGGAGATGAAGATTGAGGGGCAGGGAGGGGAGACGGTTCGGAGTCAACTGCAAATGATATTTGGGGTGCAGCCCTCGGCACAGCTTGGCGACAATGCTGTTGACTCCGCATCCTCGACACTCATTGTGCCTACATACTCGGCGATATCTCGTCATTGCAGGCCTATCAGCATCCTCTACCATATACCGCCCCCCCCGCCCCTCTCCTCTTTAAACCAATAAAAGTCTCAGATCTTGGCCTTGCTTGTTGGTCCCGCACTTGCCCTTTCGTTTCATGTCCGCCCCAGACAGCCTACGGCCGTTGCTGCACATTGTAAATACACATTAACAGTGTTATACTTTACCGCGGACACCTATTCTGACGCCTTATTCGACCTGATGACCATGTACTAGGACCACACATCGTCAGGAGGCTGATGAGGCCCAAGAAATGAACCCAGTTACCCAGTGTTAAGCAATTGCTATCACCAGCTCTGTTATTTATCATGGGGGCACACCTAGAAAAAGCTGTTGCCGCGCTCTCCGCCACAGGCACGTCGCAGTCAGATATCTCTGACCCCCCTGGCCATTGCCGTGTACGCCCGTATGGGCCTGAAGGCAGCTTTTGCGATGTAGTCGATGTCATAATGGGAGGAGGCGGCATGTCATGCTTCACTGACTTTAATGAGGATGGACGACCTGACGGCATGTGGGGTCCAGTTCGCGACGCGCTGGATGTCTTGACTGCCTCATATGCTCACGTCGACGGGTCATCTTCAGACTGCGTCAAGCCACGCGCGTCAGGCGCGTCGGGTGCCACAGGGTACCGGGGTACTGCTCAGGAGCTCAGGAATGTGGACATGGGGCACAACTGAAGATAATTGATGAGTGCTGTGGAAGCTGGCCAAGCTGGCCAGCTGGTCAGCGCGCTTCAGTGACGATTGACCTGTCTGTGGCCTTCGGCCTCCGGCAACGCCTGCAACGACTGACATGTGACACATGTCCGTGACTCCAACTAGTGCGGTGCGATAAGTGAAAGATGAGATGTGGGTCAGTCATGGAATTTTTCACAACAGTCAGCCTGAAGGCGTCAAGGGCTGGATGCGGGGCCCTCCCGTCAACACTTATGCGATGCCACGGGCTACAGGGACCAGACGTCCGCCGATACCACGTCGAAGACGGACCAGAGCTTCAGGAATTATCATGAGACTGACAGCTACTTCAGACGGGCGTACGGACTGTCGACTGTCCTACGGCTACATAGTTGTCCATGTGGTGCACGGGGCACGTAGCCTAAGCACTGTTCTACAACTCGAAGGCGTCCTTGCCTGGCAACGCCTTGAGTTTCTCGAGGAGCGCGGGGTCCATACTGTCCAGCCACGGTCCCTCGTCGCCAGGGTTGGGCATGACGCGGCCATACTCGACAATGTCACTGGCGTCGATGTTGGTGATGTAAACCCACACAGCTTCAAGCTTGACTCCAGTGAGGGCGGAGATGTCTTTCGCGAGACCCATTGCGAGGCTGGAACGGAGAGGCGTGTCACGTCCACTGCGAATATCGGCGCGCACCCAAATGTGTCCAGAATCGACGCGGGCACCTCCGACGTATCGTTCCGAGGTCGGGAACACCACTTGGGCGAAATACGCTGGGGCGCCCGTCTCTGCGCTGTGCCGCTTCCCTATGGCTTTGGCCAGAGCCGCTTTGGTTTCGGGTGAAAGGGGTGGTGCGTACACGACGTAGGTTGGCATGGTGATGCGGTCGGTCGATCAATGTCGTTTGTTGTGAGTATCGCATTGCACCCAACTTATAAGTCTTGATGTTGCATGGCAATGGTGGAGGCCAGTACGCCAGTTAGTCAGCAGCTCGGCAGCTCGCTTGGCAACAGATACCCGGGTGAGTGATGCAACCGACCAACCTCCCCCCAAGCCACCTCCACTCGGAGAGTGCGCTTAATCAGGTAGAGACGTTCTGTCCTGGCGGCGTACTGACACTCCAACACCTTACGACCACGTCGAGTCGAGGCTTGTATGCTTCCCGTCTGGTGTCCAGTGGTGGCCGAGTCGAGACGCGAGATGGGTGAGGTAGGACAACGCGACAGCTTTGAAGCCAAGCTCCAGTATTGAATGTAGGGCGACAATTATTCAACTCTATACGTTGGCTGTGGGCCCAAAACGGCCATGGGTAGGGACTGAGGATACCACATATGTATGCCTCATGGGCGAGGTGGTGGTTGTGCCGCGAGGCAGTTGCCATCATAGCCCGCAAGCACTGTGAGATTGTGTTTGGGACGGGGGGCTGTAGACTGCCCCTGTGTGGTCCCCTCCCGCTGCTGCTCCTCATCAAGCTATGCAAGCCGTGAGATAATCAGAGTGGTGTTCCAATGAATCTTGAGGAGGACATACCTGCTGTACTGCTGTAATGTACGTTTAGAGGGAAAGCACCACTAAGAAACTTTACTCGATTCAGGGCAACAGCTAAACCTCTACCTGGGTTGCTATACACTGGGCGGACGTTGTTGCATTGCCAGACCTTGAGACTGCCGACTTCACTGGGTATCATTTCGGTGATGCGAAGCTGATCGAGCTGATGTAGTGTGCCTTTGCGCTCCTGAGCTCCTGATCTCCTGTCTCGTTGACACATGGGATGCGTTTCCAAACCTTCCTCTGCCTTCAGACTAAGACTCAGACTGCCGCTTCCGTCGTTAGTGAACGAGGACGACGGAGATTCCGAGCTCAACATACCTCCCAAAGCTGGCGACCATGAGTTACATCTAAGAACATTCGGTATCCGAGGCATACCGACCTATTATTTCTGCCATTGCAACAGAGTGAAATCGAGGTTCATCTGATCGTCGATCAAGCCGCTATACTCCGATCTATTGCGGACATGGCACAAAAGGCCTTGGTGTCGCTCTGCGCGACTACTCCGCTATTACTCAGCACAACTCGTCATTCCCCTTGACCGTCTGACGAATTGCACCAGTGAGACAAGCCTGGAGCTATCGACACTACTGGCTGATCACGTGACTCATGATCACGTTCCCCGAACCCGCAACCCCCCGAGGTTCATCCAGGGGCCCGCGTCGCGGCCTCCGCACCTCAAAACAGGAAAACACCGCACGCTGTTTATCAGATATCCTGTTTTCACTCTGTTTCTCATCGCTCCATCCACAAAAAAAGTTGTACAAACAGTACAAATCATGGGACAACCGCAGCGACCCCCGAATGTGCCGCCACCGTATGTATCGGGTTAGTCTCACCTGCTGACACTTCTCAGCAAGATATCCTGTCTCGCTTGTCGGGCGGCAAAGGTATGGGCATGAGCCACGCGTGGCTGTGCTGACCCCTCAGCGTCGATGTGACACTCCCAATGTGCACACCATTTGTCGTCGTTGCAAGTCACAGGACATTCTATGCGAGTACAAAAAACACTGCAGAGGTATTAAGCGCAAGCGTGTCGAAGACGCGCAGTCGACCAACAGCGGGCCGCCATCTGCGTTCCGTGCAGACACTATCACGCCAACGTCGCACACACCCGAAGTACCTGCGAACGGGCAAGGCACGCCCATACGGGCGACATTCACGGCAACAGTAGCCCCCATGTCCATGATTCGCCCCGACGCCCCTATGAGTATCGACCCATTGTTCACCCAAGCCGAGATTGACGAGATCTTTGCCTAGTTGGTCGCAACTCCGTGCCTATGCTAACTGGCAGCTACTTTGCACACATCAACAAGGCCATCTGTGTGCTCGACCCAGTGCTTCACACGCCCGCAAACTGTGCTGCATTGTCGCCACTATTGTATGCGACCGTGCTTGCAGTGACCTGCAAGGCGATGCGCCCGTGCGACTACGCCGACTGCCTTCGCCGTGCCAACAGTCTACTCGGACAAGCAATGGAGACAGGCCTCCTCGCCATTGAAGTGGTCCAGGCGATTGTTCTTCTAGCCCTCTGGCGCAAAGCCGATGATCAGTCCACGTATCGCCGCATTGGCTATGCTGTACGCATGGCGTACGAGCTTCGCATTGACGTTCGTGGTCCACGACCGCTGCCGACCGAAGAGACGGCGGCAAGGAAGGCGCTCAACTCGGAGCGCACATGGCAGAGTGGGTTGTAGCCTCTACTGTTCGCTGACGCTTAGGTCTCATGATTGCCGACTACAAGTATGTGACCAAAAGTGACCAAACTAACCCAAGCGTTTCCATTCACCAGTCTCTTCCGCGCATGGTGGCCGACAATGGCAAAGACGATGATGCAACCGAGTGGGACCTGGGCAACTCACCGTTCGCCTGCCCTGGGCAGTCCACCCTTGTTCCGTGGCTGGCATTCACGCGGCTTACAGCTCTGTACAAGGAGCTGCTCATGGGTGTCACAGACAACCAACCCGTGTACGAATGGATGGAATCGCAGTGGAGGCGGTGGCGCAACAAATGGCTAGTACGAGCGGGTACGTATATGGGTTGGATACGACAGACTAATGTTACAGACGAACATGGTTTCGAAACAGGTCAAGTGTCGATGATCAAACTGTTTGACGCGCTATTCTGCTTCCATTTGAGCGAGTATCGCGTCTTTTACGCGCTTCGTCACATTAGCAGCCCGGAAAGCACCGACGCTAATCAGCTACCGGTTGCTTTTGCGCAGTGCGTCGAGGCCGCACTGGCAATCCCAGACGTATTCCAGAATGACTTTGTGCAGCAGGGTCATCTGTCGTACTCTTTTGACCTCCTGTGGATTGCCTTGGCCATTAGCATGGTGTGGGCTGTGCGAGTGAGTCTGGAATCTCTGAACCCCATCTGACCTTTAGAACTTGAATGCAATGACACCAAACCACCGTCAGCGTGTGCATTCTGCCCTTTCCGCGATCCAGGTCGCCACAAAACAAGCTGCACACTCGCAAGACGACATGGCGGCGTACGTCTACCGTCTGGCGAAGCATGTTCAGGATGGCGCTGGCAACGCCATGTTCAATGACACCACCGTTGTGGACCCGGCTGGCCTCGCCCCAGAGTGGTGCGTCTCGAGCACGTCTCAGATCATCCACGAGCAGCTATACGCCCCGTTGCCGCCGCCGACATACATCAGCTCTGCGGTCCCACCACTGCAAGAGGCTCCACCCCTCGAGGCCCTCTTCCCAGCACCTGATGATGACATTTGGTGAGTCCGGGGCCTGGCCGAGCTGACACCACAGGCGTTTGTTGATTCCGGACACCGGCCTCTTCCCGTCGTTGTAACCATGCAGCAATCGGCGGCATCGCCCATGTCCCTTGGCCGACCACGTGTCAGCCCTTATCTTCTTTTTTCTTGTAGCTCATGCAAAGTGTTGCTCTGGTACCTCGCGGAAGTAGCACGTTACACCCTTATCTCGATATCGTGATAATAGTCCATCGTGGTTGATCACCTGGGGTTGGTCAGCTCGGCCGACGCATATAATAATGCCGACTCGAGCCCGAACGACATTCGTGGCTCTTAGCGGTCACCGCACTATTTGCGGTCTCTCGTCTTGCGGTCGCCGCAACGGTCACCGCACTTGTTAGAAGCATCACCGACATGTAGTTTTTACCGCAGTCCGATTCGTATGTATATATAAGTATGCATGGATGATGATGTTCAGACGATCACTACCCTTCTCCTCGCCATCTCTCTCCTCATCGTCTCCGGCACGAGCAAGTGGGGTCGTTCTTGGCTACGCGAACAACCGCCACATGATGAAGTCCGACACGCCTGTGGGGGCAGAGTCCTCGACGGGCTCAGATTACGACGTTACGCGCCTCAACACCCCGGACCCATTCGAACACTCCTCCAAGACAGGAGCCACATCCGAGACCGATGCTGAGAAGGGTTCCGACTCTGCTGGTTTCCCTGTGCCCGAAACAGGCTTCCACCAGGTCGGTGTGGCGTTTGAGGGTTTGACAGTCTACGGTTCCGGATCCAGCCATCGAGGCGTGGAAAGCTTTGAGATTGCCGCGCTGAGGATGTGGGATATTGTCTCTCTGCTAAAGCGCTTTGCTGGCATCAAGTCTGGCCCGAAGCGTCCCATTATCAGTAAGTATCACAATTCGATCAAAGTTGACATCTAGGCGAGTTCTACGGCTTGTGCCGCCCTGGGGAGAGCATGCTTGTGCTGGGCCGCCCCGGCTCAGGCTGCTCCACCTTACGTGAGTTCATACGATTGCCGTTGCGGTGATTGACACCAGTCCGAACTGTGGCAAACGACACTGTCACTTTTTCAGGAACCGATGGCCACATTCAGTGGGGCAACATTCACGGACAGGAAGCCAAGGAGTTTTCGGGTGACTTTGTCTTCAACAACGAAGAAGACATTCACATTCCCATTCTCACTGTTGGCAAAACGCTTGACACCGATCTGTCCCTTAAAAGGGCACCGCACATGAAGACGGGTAGTGGCTACAACAGCGACCGCATTGACAAGCTCCTCAGCGCACTGGGCATGATCCACACCAAGGACACCCTCGTGGGTGACAGCTTCATCCGCGGTGTTTCCGGTGGGGAGCGCAAGCGTGTCTCTCTGCTCGAGATGCTCACTACCAACGCGGCTCTCATCTCATGGGATAATTGTGTTCGTGGCCTCGACTCGTCGGTGGCTCTCCATTTCCTGCGTCTCATCAAGCGACTCGGTCAGGAGACGGGCATCACCAACATTGTCTCCATTGTGAGTTACGAGGCACTCTCCAAATACGTACTGACGTCAGTATCAAACCTCTCAGGACATGTACGACCAGTGCTTTGACCGTGTCGTCGTCATCTATGAGGGCCGCATGGTCTTCTCCGGACGCACCACCGATGCGGAACCGTTCTTTCTCAACCAGGGCTGGTACAAGAAGCCTCACCAGACGACCGCGGACTTTCTCACTGCTTGCACCAGCCCGAGCGAGCGCAAGGCCACCCGTGCCGGCATGCCTCACACCCCAGACGAGATGGCTGCTTACTTCCGCGCCAGCCCAGAGTTTGCCAAGCTCCAAGCTGAGATTGCTGAATACAAGGCCGAGTCGGCAGCGTCCCAAGACTCGGACATGTTCCGTGTTGCCGTCAAGGAGAGCCGGGCCCCCTTGAGCGGAAAGGGAGCGTACAAGCGCAACTTTTTGCAGCAGGTCGCATCGCTGTGTGTCCGCCAGACTCGTCTCACGATCGCCGACCGCGCGACATTCCTCGTCCGCGTGCTGTCCAACACTCTGAACGCTACATGTGTCGGCGCCATTGCGTACAACTCTCCCAAAAACGCCGCTGGTTCGTTCACCGTCGCTGGCGCCATCTTTTTCACAATCCTCTACTTTGTTATTTTCGGCTTCGGCGAGGTTGCCGCCACGGTCCAATCCCGCCCTCTTCAGATCAAGCATCGCAAGCTTGGCTTTTACCATCCCGGTGCCGTCGTCATTGCTCAAATGATTGTCGACGTCCCCCTTTATGCTGCCCAGACTCTCATTTTCTCCTCAATCTACTACTTCCTGTGAGTCTGCTCCAGCTACGAACGACCTTTCTAATATCAGTGTCGGACTGAACGCCGGTGCTCGCTACTTTTTCACGTTTTGGTTTGTCACCTTCACCGTCTACATGGCCGTGTCCAACATGTACCGCGCTGTCGGCTCCTGGTCCCCTAACGTAGGTTCAAGCGTAGGCCACGCTGACCAAAGCTCTCGGTCGCTGTGCGATACGGTGGTTTAGCGCTAGGTGTTGTTCTTGCTGCAGCCGGATATCTCCTTCCCCTTCCTTACCAGCGTAAGTCCCTTTGTGATGTCTGTTCCATGCTGATCATACAGTGCGCTGGATCTCGTGGCTTGGTCGAGCTAGTGAGTTGCCATGTGAGATAGTTATACTGACAACAGCTCCCAGCGCGTATGCTCTCGAAGCGTTACTCGCAAACGAGTTCCGTGTCCGCACTTTGGTCTGCGCTGAGACGGACATGGTTCCCAACGGAGCAGAATACACCAATCCTGCCTACCAGACGTGCTCAATTACGGGTAGTACCCCTGGCTCCACCACTGTCTCCGGCCTCGACTATATTCTTGCAAAGTACAACTTTTCGGACGTCCACATTTGGCGCAATATTGGCATCATCTGGGCGTGAGTCCAAAGTACGAAAAACTCTTCTTCTCACACTACAGCATGTACGCGATTTACGCCATGTTGGTGATTTGGGGTGCTTCGCTCCTCGTTACCGATGCTGGCGCGTCGGCTACCAAGATTTTCAAACGAGGTGCCAAGGTGGAGGCGGCTCCAGAGAAGACCGAAAAGGAGCCTTTGGAACTGGTTCAATATCGCTCGCACGAGGTTGCGGAAAATGCTCTGGTGCGGGACAACCTTACGAGGCACAGCACCCGCGTTGCCCATGGCGCCCCAACTGGACAGATCTTCACCTTTAAGGACGTGTCGTACACCGTCAAGGTACCCTCTGGTGACAAACGGCTGCTCAACAAGGTCAGCGGCAAGGTCATGCCATGCCAGCTTACTGCGCTGATGGGTGCGTCGGGTGCCGGAAAGACAACCCTTCTCGATGTCATTTCGCAGCGCAAGACCAGTGGCACTATTGAAGGCCAGTTCTCCCTTGGCGGTGCTCCTCTCGACTCTACGTTTGGACGCAGGGCAGGCTTCTGTATGCAGGCGGACCTCCACGACCCCTTTGCCACCGTTCGCGAGTGTCTCGAGTTTTCAGCTCTTATGCGCCAGGATGCCAGCTTTTCGCGCGAGGAGAAGCTTGCATACGTCGACGAAGTCATTGATCTCCTGGAACTTGGAACGATTCAGGACGCGCTCATTGGGAGCCCCGACATTGGCGGTCTCGGCATCGAAGAGCGCAAACGTGTAACCATTGGTGTGGAGCTCGCGGCCCGTCCCGAGTCCCTTCTGTTCCTTGATGAGCCCACATCCGGTCTCGACTCCCAGGCCGCCTATGAGATTGTCACCTTTCTTCGCAAGATTGCCAAGGCGGCGGGACTGTCTGTCCTTTGCACAATTCACCAGCCGTCTGGTGACTTGTTCGACATGTTCGACTCGGTTGTTCTTCTCGCCCCTGGTGGTAGCACCGTCTACGCAGGCGAGACTGGTCCCAATGCCAAGACTGTGTGCGACTACTTTGGGCGTCTTGGTGCCCCGTGCCCTCCCAAGGCCAATCCTGCGGAGCATATCCTGGCGACCGTGGCCCCCGTGGGTGGTTCCAAGGTCGACTGGCCCCTATTGTGGCGAGAATCGCCTGAAGCGCAACAGCTTCAGCTTGATATTGACGCTGTGGCTGGCAATGGTGCTGGTACAGTTGTAGTGGCGGACGAATCCGCTACTGTCTTTGCCGCTCCCTACCTGGAGCAGTGCCGGGAGCTCCTTCGCCGTCACTTCAGGTGGCAATGGCGCAACGGCTCGTACCTTGTTTCGCGCTTTGCAACTGCAATTTTCTTTGGCTTGTTCCTCGGATTCTACTTCTACAAGCTCGACCCTACTGCTGTGGGCATTCAGGCACTTTCGATTTCCCAGATTGTCATCATGCAGTCTGCTCCGCCTCTTATGATCGATATCGCTCTTTTCTACCAGGCTCAATTCGACCTCTTTATTGCCCGTGAGAGAAACGGCATCTACAGCTGGGAGGCACTGGTGACCTCGATTCTCATTGTTGAGCTTCCGGCTACTCTGGCCTCTGGCATCGCCACCTTCTTCTGCTACTTTTGGACTGTCGGTCTCGACACATCCCCTCAGGTCGCCGGCCTCACCTTGTAAGTCTCCAACCTCAGTCTATTGCTAACTGTTTCTAGCCTGACCTGGTTCTCGTGGGGCTTCTTCGTCTCTACATGTGGTGTGGTACGTGTCCTGGTGCATTCTTTCTCCATGAGTCTCTGACACCTGCAGCTTCTTGGTTCCGTCTGTCCCAACCCATTCAGCATTGCCTACATTCTCAGCTACTTTTGGAACATCTACATGGGTCTTTCAAACGCCTTTTTCAGCTACTACCTCATGCCCAGCCCGTTCCACTACTTTTTCAACTGGCTTAGCCCCCTTCGCTACTACTTTTCTGCCATGTTGTCCAATGTCTCGACCTTGCCCGTAAAGTGTCTCGACAAGGAGCTCGTTCGCTTTGAGATTCCCGATGGTCAGACATGCGGCACATGTGAGTGGCACCGCCAGTGATATTGTAGCACTGCTGACCATTTAGACGCGGCATCGTTCCTCACTACCGCGGCAGGTTACTTGGCGAATCCGGACGCCACCTCCAACTGCGGCTACTGCTCTTTCACTACCGGTGAAGACTACATGGACGGCACTGGTTACCACTTTGACCAGCGCTGGCGTGACTGGGGTCTTGGCCTCCTGTTCATTGTGTCCAATATCGCACTCGCCTTTGGCATGACCTATCTAGTGCGCATCCGACCTCTTTACAAGTGACGCACATTCAAGAATACAACGCGGATTTGCCCTCTTTATCCCAGGAAGAGCAATACGCAAACAAGAATCATAGACTCGCAAAGTAGATATAGACGTCTGAATGGAAGCTATTCTTCAAATCTCCAGCCTGGTGCGAGAGGGCCAGTAGGACGTGTCAGTTCTGGGAACACCCAATGAAAATGATGATGCTACATGCTGCGTCTCCCAGCAAGGGTTGCAGCCCTCGTTGCTGAGGGAGAATGTGTCGAACCCACCACCAACGTGTGCATCGCACTTCAGAATTCACATGGCCCAGATACAGCGCCGCTGCGGACTCACCTGCTTTGGACTCGAGTCTACTTCTTGTCAATCTTGTCATCGCTTCGCTGGGTGCCCTTATTCATCGATGCATCTCTAGCTGTGTAGAATTACCATTGACATTGTCCCTTGGGAGCCTCCTACAACTGGTACCTGTAATTGGCCTCCATTTGCACGATGCTGGGGCCATTGGGTCCAGTGTCCTCTCCGCGGTCTAGCTTGCGGTTCTGAGCCGCAAAGTAGACACGTGACAGGAGGGTGACGACAATCAGCATCACACTCGAGGCAAGCATGACACCAAACGCTGCTGTGTACCGCGGAGGGGCAAAGTACAGGTACGGGCACCAGATACTCGTCGTGGAGCCAAATGCGTTGACAAGGGCGAACACGATTGCACGCTTAATGTGAGGGCCGGTAATGTTGACGCCGATCCATGCGTAGGCGATCGTACTGGCGCTGTAAAAGCTCGCAGGCATCAGACACATTGCCACGTAGCGAGCAGCCACATTTGTCGTGGCCACGGCGATAGTGTTGGCTGCAATTGTGATGAGGAAAGGACCGGCAATGTGGAAGGTGCGCTCGCGCGTCTTGTCGCTGTGCCAGCCGTTGATCGTCATCGCTACGACTGCAATAATGTAGGGCGGTGCAGTAATGGCAAGAGTGGTCGTGCGGTCAAATCCGAGCGTTCCTACAACGATGGGGAAGAAGAGCGTGACGCTGGCGGCGATGAAAGTAAACTGGTTGATCGCAGTCAAGAGCCATGTTTTGGGGTCGGTCACGGCCAACTTGAAGGCTTCCCAGTTGGAAATCTCATCCGTTCCGTCGAGCGTGCCGCGGTCCATCTCTAACCGATAGAGCAGACGCGCACGCTCAATGTCCGTAAGCCATCGTACACTTTCCGGCCGGTTCGGAATATAGGTCATGCAAATGGCAGCGACACCGAATGTAAGAGCACCCTCGACGATAAACAACCAGCGCCAGCCTTCGAGGCCGTGGCGACCGTCGAGAGTAAGAATCGGCACGGCGATGAGGCCACTGAAAGCGTTGCCCAGCTGAGAACCGGCCCACAAAATGGCACTCCTTAGGGCAAGCTGCCGTTTCGTATAAAAGATGCTGAGAAGAAGCAAAGCTCCGGGGTAAAAGGCCGATTCGACAATTCCGAGAACCACGCGGCATGCAGCCAGACCACCATAGCTCTGCGTGGCACCGTGGCAAGCAGCGATGATACCCCAGGCGGCGCAGCAGCTGCAAATGTACAGGCCTGGCCGCTTGATCTTGGAAGCTCAGCAAATAAACACCACTGCCACACTCACTCTCGACGCAAGCATGTTGCTCGGGATTTGAAAGCTCACGTAGCCCGCGTACATGACGGAAACACACGTCGCATATTGGTTCGTTGTGAGGTTCAACGACGTCGCCACACCCGCAATTTTTGCAACGGCAATGTCTGGAGCTTAGCACAACCGGATGCGGCTACTCACTCGAGCGGTCAATGTAGTTCAACAAGAAGAGAAGGACCAGCGCAGGCATGAGCAGAATATCAATCTTGCGACAAGTGCTGCGATCCAGCGCTGTGATTTCGGTGTCGTCGAGTCCCACGAGAATATCGGGGATCTGAACCGCAAGGTGCCGGTCCACACCATCAAAGTCCTCCTTTACGTCCGTGAGGCTGCGAGCATCACTAGGGTCGATGTGTTGAGCAGTGCCCTTTTCGTTATCTACGTCGTGACCGGTCATGATGGATACCGTTGATGTGAAGAACTTTCAACAGCGTAATAATGCCTGAGGAAAGTTGTGCCGAAGAACAGGTCTTTCTAAATTCTAAACTGCCTTTAATATCAACAGTTCGCCCTCGATCGCGAAATGCTGCGCGTCCGTGCTGTCGGATTCTGGCATTCACGAGTCCGGGGCACAGCGGGGTCATAACGGGTGCCCCGACATGGTGTGGAGGCACCCAGTCAGCATCAATATCTGTCCGATCCGGTATTATCGGCAAAGTTTCGGGAAACAACAAGGAACAGGGACTCTGAGCACATCGAGGAACAAGGGGGTTGGCAGAGGGTGAGGTTTTGATCGCCGTTGAGCAGAGTTTGGAAACTCAGATTCCGTCAAATCCGACGGATCAACTGCGGCTGCAGGAGGGCGTGATAAACGAAAAGACTCACTCGTCCTTCTCTGTCCCTCTAGGAGCCCGAATGTGGTTTCTGTTTGTTCTAACTCGTGGCTAGATCCCTTAGAGTCAGCCTCAAGTGAAAGCCACATCAGATGAGATGAGATGAGATAACGAGTGTAGCGAGGCACGCGGCCAGGGTCGTGACATCAGCCGACCTTGCCGACCAATGACCAAACTTGATATGGAAGCGGCATCCACCGTTCCCTGACTGTGGTGGGCAGAGAATTGTGGGCTCCACACCCTGATGTGGGGCCACGCGGTGTTCGGCAACAGAAATGCCGTTATCGCCAACCAACCCTCGGCGATTTAATGCAACCCAGAGAACCTTGCACGTACTGCTGAGAGATCATGAGAGACCTTGACCTGGCATGCCTTCATGAGGTGGTGAGACCGTAGCTTGGACTGGAAAGGATCACGTTAGTCTTCACAAAGCTTCCCATTCACACGTTCTACTGAGGCACGAAGACGCAAACACACGGAGGGCACATTAGCTCCGAAGCTGACAGCGGCATATTGCCACATCAGAAGAACGAAGCCTGGGAGCCTCACGTTACACCCATCACGCTCAATGTTAGGATGTCACAGTGCATCGAGAGGCAATTGGGAGCAGCCGAGAGGAAAGAATTGCTATGGATTTGCAGTTAGAACATCGGCTTCGCATCTCGTCCCCGTCGAATGCGTCCCTCGCCGAAGCCGCAAACTTCGCATTTCGTAGTCCGTGCCGTTTGGAAAAAGTCGAACATCTGAACACGTTTCTGGTGTTCACGCACGGCGTCCTCCTCCTCGGGATCAGATCCACCATCGCCATGGCGATTACCGTTTCGCTGATATTCACGCCCACGAGCACGAGACGGGTTTACGATAACCTCGCGCGATGCAGCAAAGTTGCGCTTGACGACCTTGACGAACTTTTGCTCCACCCGACGAACTTGATCCTCCGTCAGGCCCGTGTAGACCATGTTACGTCGACGAGGCTTATCGCCGCCCTCGGTCAAATCTTCAAGGGTGGGAGCCGCGATGGTATACACGTCCTCGGCAAGACTCTGCAGTAGTGCGTCGTCCGCTGCGGGGTTGCCGCTGTCACTCTGTGAGTCAGTGTCGCTCGATGTGTCACTCGGGGCAATGTGACTGTCATCGTCGTCGCTATCGCTTTCTTTGTGCTGCGCGAGACCCTGCAGCAGTATGTTGGTGGGTGCGGGGGTGTCGCTCCCACTCTCGGAATCCGTGTCGCTCGATGTGTCGCTCAGGCCCATGTCACTGTCCGCGTCATCTCCATCGCTTCCTTCGTCGTCGGCATGGAGATCGTCACCCGTATCGCTAGCCTGGCCCACACCTGCACTCTCCACATGGTGATCCTCGCCTTTGGGACTGTCCTCTTCTCGCTCACCGTTCTCTTCACACTTTCCACGCTCCTCTCGTTTAGCACAACTAGAGTCCTCGTAACCCTTGCAAGGCGTTTCTCCGTCCTTGCTGGTGTCGCCGCCGCGAGACTCGGGGGATACCGTGATAAAGTGTCGCCAGTGAAATCCCATTTCCGTCCAAGGGGCCAACTTGGTCTGGGGGAATGTCGAGTGCGTGTTGGTCCCGAAACAAGGTCCAAAGGTATCATGGTCGAGCAGAGCGCGTACTAGGTCGTGCGTTACTTGTTCACATAGGCCCGAGGGGAAATCGTCAAGGTCCCAGCAGAACGATGGCGGGATAGACAGACGAAACAGGTTACGGAAGAGTGTGATACCGGGAAAGTGGCATGGACGGGAGTGGTCCCACGCGTCCCAAGTATCGACCCATTGGCTCGTCGGGAAACGATGGTCCGGGTCGTTGCAAGGGAGAATATGGTCGTTTGCGATCCGCTTTAGGAACTCGGGGATGAATCCCTTGCCGAGGGCAATGCTGCGAACACGCGGAAAGACACAAAATCGAAAGTCTTTTAGCTTGCCGGTTGAAGGGCGTTCTACCCATACCTTACGTCTGGGGTATTCCCCTCCACCACGAGGATTGATAGATGACAGCTCTGGCACAAAATGCAGCCAGACGTAACGCGTGTGGAGCAAGTGAGAGAGCTTTCGCGTCACGTTTACACGGCCCACCTTGCCGTTCGGTTTCGCGGCGGGCACTTCTGTAACAGTGGGGCACGGGAGGGCCTTTCGATCGCGGCCCTTCTTGAGAGAGAGGCCGCGGAGGAGCCCAGCAAGTTGACGATCGCTGTAGAAATGAATGTGCGAATAGAGCACGGGGATGGCGAGACGATGGCTGGCGCGCGAACACCTCGCTAGCCGCGCGAGTGTCTGGCCGTCGTGCTCGGGATCCAAGCACTCTATGACCTTGTCGAGGAGCTCAACGGGGATGGGAGTGCCAGACGGGCCGACAGGAGAGGCCATGGCGGGTGGGAAAAAGAGGCCAAAGAGGTAAGCGATGAATGCGCGGATATGTAAGCAAATGCTTATTAAATGCACACTCGAGCTGGTGCAAGGCATGTAAAAGTGCCCGAGGCCCCTTGAAACTGGGAAGTCTGGAGGCTGGGAGCTGGTCGAGCTGGAATGCATGCAATGCATGCCAAGTAGCAATTGTAAAGGGTCATAGTACCATTGTGTAATGGTGAAAGACATGCAACATGCAACAAAGTGAACAGTGGGTGGGAATCATGGCCACAAGTGCAGTCACCGTGGTATGACGCAAATTTTACCGTGGGAGTCCACCCCACGTGTATTTCACGCCTAGACCATGCCGCCCTAACGGCAAACGGCAAACGACAAGCGGGCCAAGCCGGCAAACGCCCTACCGCCAAGCGGAGGATCGGAGGGACGTATGCTGGGCTCAGCCCCCTCGATCACTCGATCATGCATCAGCCCATCAGCACATCAGCCTCCTAGCTTGTACGCCTTGCCCATGTTGCCCCATCCTCCAAGCACTGGCTGGCACTGGCCACTAACCGGTCAACGGGTACATTCCATACTTCTTCTTCTGCATGCAGGGACATAGATTACAACCTGGCCTCGTCGGCTTCATCCTTGGCGGCAAGCGCTCGCTGGCCATAGAAATTGAATCC
This sequence comes from Apiotrichum mycotoxinovorans, assembly GCA_013177335.1. NCBI lineage: Eukaryota > Fungi > Basidiomycota > Tremellomycetes > Trichosporonales > Trichosporonaceae > Apiotrichum > Apiotrichum mycotoxinovorans. The sequence goes on along the minus strand of CP053625.1, from coordinate 207,476 downwards.
TATGCGGGTCGTTTTCGCACTTGCGCTGGAGGCTTGGCCGAGGGCCGCACGGGCGGCGATGCCCTGGTAGATGATCGCCAGACGGAAGAACATCCACGAGCGTACCCACGGCAAGTTTGGGATAGGGAATTGCCACGGGGCACGGTCGCCATCAGGCATTGCGCGATACCCGTCGTTCATGCCCGCGACCCACCACTGCTCAAGCTCTGAGCAGACAGGAATGCCGGTCACGCTCGACGGCAGACCGCGCAGCCCAAGGGGCGCACTCCCAGAGCCACCAAGCTGAGCGGCCTCAGTCGCGGAAACCGGTGGGGTGTTGAACGGGTTGGTCATATTGGCCAAGTCTGCCAGAGCCGATCCCACAGTGCACAGCTCCCAGTCGAGGATACCAATCACGCGCGGCTCGGTTGGATGGAAAATCTGCCGGTGTCAGCTCACACACTTGCGCAGTGAACAAACCATGTTGTCGAGCTTGTAGTCGCCATGGACGACACTGGGCCCGTGTGTTGCGTCGGCGGCTGCCACGCGGTTGGCTCCTTGTTCATAGTACGGCACTAGCTCCTTGGCGGTGTCAATGTCGCCCAGCACACCAGAGGGGAATTCGTGGTTGTTCTTGACTGGCGTCTTTGCTTGCGAAGCGCTAACACGCAGCATGGAGCGGACTTGGCGGGGGAAGTAGGGCTTGTCTTTCATGTCGGGTGCAAACGACGATGGCAGTTCGAGCTCATGGACGGGGACGGTTGCGAGAAGAGTGAGGGCGTGCACTGCGCCTTTCCAGCTGACTGTCAATATGTACTGTAGAAGTTTGCTACTCACATGGCTGCGCGCTCTTCACGTGTTGGCACTTCGGGCATCTGGACGTTCGTAAAGATGCGGCCCTTGAGGTACTCCATGACGTAGAAGGGTGCTCCGGCGACAGCCGTGTCGGTGCAGAGACAGTACACATTGGGTACTGGGACTCGTCGATCCTGCTTGTGCGCTGGGAGACGCGAGTTCCATGCATTTATGCGCTCGATAATGAGGTACTCGCGATCGACGCGGTGGGCAGTGGCAGACAAGAGACGGCCAAGCGGGGCACGACGGAGCACATAGTTTCGCGAAGGCGTCTGCAGTAGATACGTCGGGTTGGACTGGCCAAACTGCCGTCAGTGATGATGCATTGTGGACGCGACTCACTCCAAACTGCTTCACAGTGAGAGGCCCAGCGTAACCGAGCACATTGGCCTCGAGGTACGGAATGAGCTTGGTGGTGTCGAGTGGTGTCCGAACGTCACCGAACCCAGTGCCGTCCTTGGGAACTGCTGTCATCGTCAAGAAGAACTTGATGGTTGAACAAAGTCAACCATGGGTAGCTTAAGACTGACCCAGAATGACGACCTGCGGTGGGCACTTTGCCCATTGCCGGTGTCGGACATTTCCGATGAGCCATTTCGGTCTCAATTGTATCCGGACAAAACCGCCAAAGTGGAGTTGCAGGCGGTGGCGATTGTGGACATCTCCACTGGCCAATGTCGTGTGACTCTGCTCGTAGACTGGTTGTATACAGTGGCGCCGAATATGGACTACCTAGGCTATGGGGGCTTCGGAATCGTGACTCCGGATTAGCCCCGATACATAAATGTGAGTGTCTCGAAACTCACTCGTCCAGGACAGGGCGTGGAAAACATGAAATCTGGATTGCATGAACGCCCGCTCGGGGCAGTGTCACAAGTCTATCTGCATCTATGTCATCTACGTAGGTGTTGATGGCGCCGCTTCTTCGGGATACAGCAGAGGTGTTAGGTCGACTACCGGCGGGGGCACTGTGTCCCCAGGCCCTGGAGCGTATCGTTTTCGATCGACGGCTACTTGACCGGCGATCAAGTCGTCCATCTCCGCTGGAGTAACAGGGACATACGAGGCCACCCACGCCAGTGTTTGTTCCATGACTTCCAGATCAATGCGTTGGTCGCGTCCGAGGCGGACTGATCCATGTTCGCCAGAAGCGATGCTCAGCGTCTCATCCTCTAGATTACCAGGATGCACGTCGTCAAGGTCCTCAATATCGTGAGGGTAGTCCCACTGTCTGGAGCCATACGTGCTGGCAACGCTCGAAGCATCCAAGTCGTCGCCCTCATCTGTCAGGGCCTCACTTTCGATGGAGGTGCCGTCATCTGTTGAGTCCTCACTTTCGGTAGGAGTGGGCGCGCTGTACCGTTCGTATTGAGGGACTTCCCGTTTAGCCCATCGATACCCGTTGTCCTCTGGGAAATGGTCGTGACCCCGCGACATTCGAACCACGCGCTCGGCGATCTCGGGCGGCAGCTTGACACAGAGGAGCTGGAGAACTGCGCTGCTAGAGTTGTCTTGAAGCGGCGTTGGCAGACGGTCCGACGCGGACGATCGCCGAAGGGAGCCCAGGCGAAGCGTACATGCGGCCATAAAGTCGACATATTTCTGCCAAGCAGGGGTGTTTATGCGGTTAAATCGAGGTCGGAGAATCGGTAGTCTCCACGTTTTGGCTTCCTGTTCTGTGGCAAAGTCGTCGTCCGATTCGTCAGATTCCGTATCTGTATCGCTTGTATCTTCACAGCTTGTATCTTCAGAGCTTGTATCTTCAGAGCTTGTACCTTCAGAGTAGTCCACTTGAGGGTTCTCCAGCCCCAACACGACAGTCCAGTCGTCGCCGTCGCCGCCCTCGTAAGGACAGTCGTAAAAGTCGCCGTCGTCAACAATATGCCACCGAAGAATCCCTTCTCTAGAGACGTGCCCCGGTGGTTGAAATAGCCACTGGTAGCGAACGTGCCATTCAGCCTTGTGTTTACTGTACTGTCTGGCAATGAGGGAGTCCCGCTCATCGGCACATATCGCCCACGGAAGACGCTGAAAGATCCCATCCCTCTCGTCGAAAAGTGCGGTATAAGATACCGGAGTGCGGCTGTGTGGAGAAACATTTTTGTCGATACCCAACAGCGTGATGGTTTCGGGAGTGAACTCGACCGCAACGCGGTCCGACGCCAATACGTAGAAACGAGCAAATCGGTTGACGAGCATGACCGAGCCGTACACTGAGCCGCATGTTTCGTGAAGCGTCAGAAGCTGGGCCATCGCTTTGGCAAACGCCTGCCAAAAGCTGACCTTGAGGTCATTGACCGCCGAGGGGTAGGGCGCACACGTGGTGTGAACGTAGATGGAATGCTCACAGCGCCCCTCAGCGTCGATATGCTCTTTTCCGCTGTCGTCCTTGGTGCGCGCCACAAGCATCCACGCTGGACGCCGAGGACCCTTTCGGACGCCATGTGACGGGTTCCCGCTCAATTTCAACAGATGCGAGTACGTTTGGAAGACAGCCGTATCCGTATAGGGCACCTCGGAGGTAAGTCGGGCAAACGTATATCTGGTCCGCAGGAGGAGGGAGCTTGGGCGGCGTCGCTGCCTCTCGATCCAGGAATCTAGATTTTCGCGATGGCTGTACTCATCCTCTGCACGCACATCCCAGTCTTTGAGAAGGAACTGGGTCAAGTGGGCCGCTAGAGCCGAGCGCAGTTCATAGGGTAATGAACAGCGTGTGTTCATATGCCATCGCAGGCTGCCCTCGGCAAAGTTGAACGGATGGGCGAAAGCATATTCAGCTACCATTAGCTGGCTGCGTTCATTTCGTGCCAGGAGCGAGTTGCGCGGTGGATCTAGTGGCCAAGTGATGGCCTCGGACGAAGAGGGGGGGTTTACTAGCACGTCACCCGGCACGTCGGATGCCTGCGAAGAGTGCTCGGACGGAGAGTCCGTGACAGGAGCTGCCGGAGTGTGCGGGGGAACGCATGTGAGTGTTGGATCTGGCTCCATTCTAGTTGCGTAGATTGTGTGGTTGGAGATGTGATCTGTGTTGCATGAACAAGGTCGTCGCTACATGTCATCGATCATCATCTGCGATCCAATATCTGGCTCTCAATGATCAACGCTGCAAAATGCGATGAATCATGAAACAAATAATGCCGCAAGGGTGGTTCCCGTTTGCGGGTAACAGACGAAACACAAGGGTCGCGCCGCGTTTGGTAGCAACCGAACTGCACAATAGGCACAGTACTGTACAGGAAGTCGCACAGTCAGTTGGTGCCACGTTGACACGACGGATTAACAGTTTACGCGATCCGAAGGCCAGGAGGGCGGAGGATCAAAGATGAGAAACGCGCCATTAATTGATGCTTGGACATGGCACATCACGTGAGTCTACGAAATTGCCTAGTCAGCCGTGTGGCAACAGTCTCGATGGGACATGGCAAACTGTTGTTCTGTGAATGTAATGTATAACGGTCGCTCGCGAACGGACTGCATAATACGGGTGACGTAGCACGCCATTAATCATCGGTCTTCATCTTGGCAGACTTCACTGGCTCATCAACACCGGCCTTCGGCGGATATCCAGGCATCTTTAGGATTGTCAGCAAAGTGAACATGTGGACCGCGTGAGGTAGTCATTGGTATCAATCTGTCCTCAAGAATCTACTGGCGAGCGTTCTAGTCCTCTTCTGCTCCTCAGTCCCTACATCAAAGATGCTCATCCTGAAAACTGGACATTGTGGTCGACAGGCCTCAGCGTTGGCAGGAATAGCACAAGAATTTACAGAGTCGTTATCCGGCCCACGACTGCCAATTTCTAGGGAGAGATATCCATTTCGGTCACCTTCCGCTATATTGGGACGGCCTGGTTCCTCTCCGGCTCCATCACACACGCGATCACAATCTCTCTTATCCTGTTTTGAGCCTTATCTTTCAAGCCGTTCTGGCTGAGCGCAGCCGCAGCGGCTCAACGCTGATATGGGGAGAAAACATAATCAATTTTTGTTATCATAGGCTTTTTTAGGTGGCTAAGAACAACATTCCCGCTGACCCTCGTGGCAGGGATCGATATGATGTATCGCGATAGCGGTAGGCGCCAGGAATAGGTCCGGCCGCGGGACGATCGTTCCCAAAGTGATCACCCTCACGGTGTGCGAGATCCGAAGCGTTCAGAGAATGCCCAAGGCACAACGTTACCGAAAGAACTGCAACGTCGTTCACCTTCAGCTTTCAGGCTGCTGTTGTCCGTTACGCGAGCTGCACGCCTTAACCTACCAAGCCGCATATCCGTGCAGGCACCAAGGAAGCATCATTGACGCTTTGAACGTGTCAGATCTGAACTGGATCATCGGCATTGCTGCTCCGGCTCTGGGATGGAATGAATCGAACCTTGTTACCGCACTAGTGGAGCTTGGACCACACTGGGTTCGGTCGCGGCCCGCGCCATTCCATTCTTTCAGCTCTGGATGCGCTTTCACGACCATGGGGAGCACACTGAACAACGGGGGCCGCCGCCTCACAGTGGCAACGTCATCCCTCGGCGCCTCTCCACTTCGGCAATACAGGCAAAATGTGTAACCCACTTTGGAAGATCGGAGATGTGGAGAGCGGCCCACAACGGCGGCATCCAGCAAATGAATATCCGCCGGCACTCGTGACGAGTCGCAGTTTCGCGCAATCCATGCACAGATTATGTGCTCTTGCTTCGAAAGACTGCTCCCCTGGTGTGATCATGAGACATGCGGTGCATGTGAAATGTCGTGCACGTAAATAATACGGATACATTCGTCCTTGTTGCGGACAAGGGAAGCGGTATCCAGACCCAGTCCCACAGCAGCTCGGACTCGAGTCAGGACTGTGCTGCGGGGCTTGAGGATGATCTGCAGATGGAGAGATGTCGAAATAGCCGATGTGGAACCAGACTGGACCGGTGAATCTCCCCGCAGCCTGCTTCGGACAGGGAGCGGGGGGGGCGATTTCCTTTTGTATCCTGTCGGACCGCATGGCACCTTCTGGACACCCTGACCGCTGGCCGCTGCGCGCACAGTTGAACAATCACGGACGAAAGATTACGTGACGAGCGTTGTTGTTTTTCCATATCTCCACAGGATCCTCAGACAACAATGCTGAGTCCCTGGTCCATGATAAACGGTGGTCCAACCATGGCTGTGGATAATGGTTGCATTCGGCAATTGCCAAGCCAGTCAGGTTTCGGCGCAGCTTCATCGCATTTCCGTACGCGACGCAAATGCGGCGGTGACTCGGTACTGCGGGCCCAGTACTTTGGGCGGCCATGGCGACTCAGTTCATTAAACTGCGGCCTTTGTTTGTTATCGCATCCGGCTTCGATGGCGGAATGTCTGAGCCCATAGTCGGTGGTATGCAGGAGAAAAGTTGCCACAGCAGGTGACCCGTGCAGATGTCTACCCATACCTCTGCTGTTGGCCGCGCCGTGTGGTGATTCCAAACGCCATCAGAGCATGTGGAGCTCGCGCTAAAAGGCAATAACCTGCGAAGGTGTTGCACTATGCGCTCTCGGAGAAAATGCAACTCAGTTTGCGAGAGTGATACCGTGGGTTCCATTGCCGACATTGTCGGATGTCAAGGCACCGCACAATGCGCGTTCATTCGTGATGGACATTGACGGTTAAAGTTGATAGACCGAGTGACGGGCCCCAATGTGACAAATTTAGACGCCGGGCTGCACATGGTTCATTTGAGACGCCATTTGAACCACATGACGGCGTTGGGACCCACCGATGTATATTTCGGGCTAGTGCCTTACGTTGACGGCACCATGTGGTCCTCAGGATCCCACTGTGGCACCCTGGGCTCCGGGGCTTGTAGATCTCCATTCTGCTTGGCTCACCGGAATAGCCCGCCAAGAAGTACGCGCTTGTGGCGTCTGGCACCACATGGTGCCGTACCTTCAGAGTCATCGGTGTAGCAAGACGCTCCACAAATGGGAGCAAGAACCACACGATAAAGTAAAGTCTAAAAGGCGGGGTCCCGGAAGGACCATACGGTAGCATGCGGGGCCACCATGACGGACCAACTGGAATCGCCGGAAGTGGGTGCCCACCATCAGATCAACGCGCTGGAAGCGCTATCGGGAGAGGCACACGGGAAGGAGGCGTGATTATGGATCAGAACGCTGTTAGCTCGAGTCGGTGGCACGCTCCTTCCAACTCCGGCGGAGGGGCCACTGGCGAAAACAAGATATGAAGACCCATGGACCGTGCCAATTCTCGATTTCTTTTCCCCCAAATCCAACTTGAACAGTCTACGGACGACAACTAACATGTCCGCCAACTACACGACCCACGGGGTCGAGGACGTTCACGGTGTCCACACCGTTGCCGACGCGTACACCGAGAAGACGGACAAGGATGTCGACGAGGTCCACGCCACCGTCGCTCCGGCCGCTCACCACGGCATTGACGAAAAGGTCGCTGCCCAGTACGTGTTGCCGCTGACGGATGAAGATGTATGCTGACGGGAAGCGATCTCGAGCTCACTGGCTACGAGCTTGAGGAGTTTGAGGGCAAGATCCAGTCCATGTCGACCGAGCGTACCAAGCACGTGAGTGGCAAACAGTGCATGGGGTGAAACTAATGTCAGATTATCTCCCAGCTGTATCAGATCCACGAGAATGACCAGAACTTCCCTCGTGTCACGCTTGATCGCATGAAGGAGTTCCTCGACCGTCCTGACCACTTTGACCACACGCTGGGCGAGCAGGACACCAAGTATGGGGAGGACGAACTCACCAAAGAAATGAAACTGGAGGCCGTTTTGGCCACCGAGAACTCGCCCTACCTCGAAGTCCGTGCCAACGTCGACCCCACCGACGACCCATCGCTGCCATCGCTCACTTTCCGTGTGCTGGTTCTGGGCACCATCGCCTCGGGTCTGGGATCCTTTGTTGATACTCTTTTCGCCAACCGTAACCCTGCCATTCTGATTGGCGCCAACGTTGCCCAGCTGCTTGCCTACCCTTGTGGCAAGTTTATGGCGACTGTGCTGCCCCGCAAAACGTTCCGCACGTTCGGCCGCGAGTGGTCGCTCAACCCCGGTCCCTTCAACCAGAAGGAGCACATGCTCATCACTATTGTAAGGTGAATTGTGGATTCAGGCGGCTGACGCGTGCAGATGGCCAACGTCTCGTTCTCGTCGGGCTACACCAACTCGATCATCCCCACCCAGGCGATGCCCTTCTTCTTCGACATGCCGTTTGCCCGCAAGTTTGGCTACCAGCTGCTGAACACGATGGGTTTCACCTTTGTCGGTTACGGTCTGGCCGGTCTCACCCGTCGCTTCCTCGTCTACCCTAGTGTTGCTGTCTGGCCCTCGTGTCTCGCCATGATCGCCCTGAACAAGTCCTTCCACACCACCACGAACGAGCCTGTTCGCGGTCCGTTCGGACGGATGTTCACCATGTCGCGTGAAAAGTTCTTCCTCTTGAGCTTCCTGGCCATGTTTGTGTGAGTATCGTTGTTATTCTCTGCCGCTGACATTAGCTACTTCTGGTTCCCTGGTATGATCTGGCAGAGTCTCGCCACTTTCAGCTGGATGACCTGGATTGCCCCGAACAACATTCATCTGTCTGCGGTTACTGGTATGACTGGCGGTATGGGCCTCAACCCGTGGCCCACGTTTGACTGGAACATTATCAACGCCAACGGTACTGTTCCTCTCACCCTCCCGTCCTTTACCATCGTCAACCAGTTCATTGGTGTTCTCGCCGCTGCCCTCATGTAAGCGCCTGAAAGGAGTACAAAAAAACTAACCCGCAGTTCCATTGCCATCTACTACCGCAACAACTGGAACACGGGCTACCTTCCCATCAACAGCAACAAGGTCTGGGCCAACGACGGCACCCGCTTCAACGTGACCAAGATTCTCGACGCCGACAGCAACCTCGACCCGGCAAAGTACCAGCAGTACTCTGAGCCGTGGATGGGCGCGGCCTACATTGTCTGCTTCATCTTCTACTTTGCCATGTACAGTGCTAGTAAGTCATGATGTTCTTGACTCGCGCTCACCCCCAAGCCCTCATGTACGTCATCCTCTACCACCGCCACGACCTCAAGCTCGGCTTCCGGAGCTTCAGCAGGGTTCTCCGCAAGCAGTTCCGCCGCGGACACGCCGTGGAGGAAGACGAGGACCTCCTCGCCGAAGATGTCCACGCGCGTCTCATGGCAAACTACAAGGAAGTGCCCGAGTGGCAGTACCTCATCGTCCTTCTTATCGCAATGGTCTTGGGCATGGTCGGCGTCGGTATCTACCCGACCCACGTCACCCCCGCCGTCGTCATCTTCGGCATCATCATGCCCCTGATCGTCATGATCCCCTGCGGCCTCGTCCAGGCCATCACGGGAATGCCCATCCCCCTCAACGTCCTCGCAGAGTTCATCGGAGGCGCAATCGTCCCCGGAAACGCAAACTCGCTCATCTACTTTAAGACCTATGGTTACATTGGTGAGCACGCGTCGGAGGATGGCGAGCAGGCGCCGAGAGGTAGCGCCGAAGCATCCGCAGTCGATTTACTGACGTTGTAGCAACATACCAGGCCCTCGCGTTCAGCAGTGACCTTAAACTCGCGCACTACCTGAAAATCAAGCCCCGCCACACTTTTGCCATGCAAATTTGGGCGACCCTGATCTACTGTTTCGTCTGCGCTGGCCTGCAGAACTACATTCTTGGGTTCAAGAATGTCTGCACGTCCGCCGCCAAGTTTGGCATGAGCTGCCCGGGCGCCAACACTTTCTTCACTTCGGCCGTCTTCTGGGGAACGCTTGGCCCTACCAGGCTGTTCGGCCCTGGCAAGCGCTACAACCTCATGCTTCTTGGCTTCCCCGCTGGTATTATCCTTGTCCTCAGTAAGTCGACGACGCATTTCCCTTCACATTCACTCTTCTGACTCTCCTCAGTGGTTTGGGGTCTGCGCAAGGCCTTCCCTCGCTCCGAGTGGATCCGTCAGCTTCACCCTGTCATGTGGTTCGCTGGTGCCGCCTACTGGGGCCCTCCCTACAACATGTCCTACTTCATCGGCAACGTCTACGTTACCCTCCTCTCGTTCGGCTGGGTTCGTAAGAGGTGGCCCGCGTTCTGGGCAAAGTACAACTATGTCCTGGCAGCGAGTTTCCCTGCCGGTATCGCCATTGCGGCCATTGTCATCTTCTTTGGCACGGCTATTCCCCGCGACGGTACCATCTTCGTCTCCTGGTGGGGCAACAACGTTCTCGCCGAGGGATGCGAGGGTTCGGGAGGCTGCCCAAGGCTCACCCTTGCCGATGGCCAGGTCTTCGGTCCTCCCGTTGGCAGCGGCAAGTTCACTTAATTATCTTTTTTCTTCATTGTCCATGTTTACTGGGGTGAGGCGCCGGGGTGTGTAGTTGTGAGTGGTAGTAAATGAACGCTTAGTAGCAGAAGCGATCCCTAGTTAGTTGAGTAATGGATTTATGCTGTCTTGCGGTGGTCACAGTGAGCACGTTGAGCGAGCCATGCCTAGGAAAATGGCGAGCCATACCTAGGAAAATGGAGTATAGAAAGAAAGGGGGGGAGGAATGAGGAATGAGGATTGAGGATTAACGAACAACAGTGCAAAGACAACAACTGGCCGCGTTGCACAAGTAGGGATGGATTCGATTCCGTCACAGATTCTTCTACGCCCTCACAATCTGAGCAGGCAGGATCAGCCGCGAGTGCTACTATTGTAGTTGAGTATGGCTATGGCTGGCCCTTTTAAGGAATGTCGCAACGGACCACTGTACGACTGGCACTGCAACAGTCATGACCGTGGCTACAGTATCTTGGCCATTTCAAGTTTTGCGCAAAGAGTCACGGCGAATGAACGTTGCCCATTTGTGACCTGAAGCCACAGAACAGGGCCCATCATTCTAGAACATGGGGAGATCATGGCGGAAGAAAAGGAATGGCTATCCCTCGCTCGACGATATCTCTGCCAAGCATATTTTTTGGATCTAGACCATGGAGATGTACTATCCTGAGGAGGCCGTGTCGCCACACATTCAGTGCGAACGATGTTCCGAACAACATTCCGGTGACAGCCCTGTGGTCATGCTATTCAGTGGCGGCCGCCTCTTCGGTATCCACAAAATGAAACCTGCCGTGGGCAAAGATTTTCTGACTTGCTCTGTCGCGCTCGACCAAAATGCCGATGCCCACAGCATTTTGTCATTCTGATACCCCAGCGCAAACTGTAGATATGTAGACATGTAGGCCTGCTCCATTCAACCGCCAACAACACTTCCCAAACCACTGCGCCGCGATTGAAACGACAGAAATGCCTAGCGTTCCCCACGATGCCAGTGTTCTAGCGGTCATCGCGCTCGCAGTCGTCACAAGAGCAACGGCTCAAGCGGTATTTGTTGGCTGTATAAGTGCGGATGGCCTGCCCGATACCGATGGATACGTCTTCGGCCCTATGTCGAGTCAAGATTGCGACGTGAGTATCGAGATACTAGTTGCAGGTCACCGGCAGCGAGCTTGTGGTCACCACGGCCTCTATGGGGTTCTAGGGGGGGGGGGGGGGTCTGTTTTCCACCCTCATGGTTGACATCAGAATCTCTGTGGCCGTAACTACCCAGACACGGACATTTACTTGGGCCCTTGGGAATACTATCTCGATTGGAACGACGGAGATCCAGAGGGCGGAGTCTGCTTCTGCTTTGAGACGCTACCGGATACTAGCAAGATCGTTGCTGGTGCGGACTCGACTGGGGACTGCCAGACTGACCCATACACTTCCTCCATAACAGTGAGTGTCATTGCGATCGGTACTCCGTGCCTATGTACCACCGCCAAAGGTCACCTGTCGGTTAACCGCAGCTCCGTTACGCGAGTCCTACGAATGCTTGGGCATTTGGCGCCTGTGCAACCACTGTCTCGCCAGCGCCCACTACCACCGCCGCTTCGCCGGAAGTATGCTGGGCGTCTTGCGCCTCCGACTATGTATTTGCCCGTCCTGAGGGGGATGGATCCTGGACATGTGGCTGCTCTGACACGCTGAGTTGGAATCCTGGCGTGTGCTCTGCGGACACCTTTGACGTGTGGGCCCGTTCGGATGTGGCGCTCCCAAACCCTAGCGGCGTGAGCCGCCGCTCCGCCCGGTTTCGCCCGCCAGCTCTGTCGCTCCCGTGCCCATACCCTCTGAGCGCGTGCCTTGTCGGCACCGGAATCGATTATGAGTGCATTGATACGAATGTGGAACTTGGTGGGTTTCTGATCATCTGAATTGGTGCATGGCTGACTGCAGAATCATGCGGCGGATGCGTGAATGGGGCGCTGCGGCCAACATCGCTCCCGGTTGGGCTCGAAAACCCAAAATACCACCGAATCGGTTACGACGCCAAGGACAGCGGCCAGGAGTAAGTAAATAGATTTTGGCTGGAGCAAGGGTTGGAAAAGTGGCTCACCAGACACAGCTGCACGGCCCTCCCGGGTGTAGATCGACGTAGAGTGGCCTGTGAGCAGGGAGCCTGTCTGGTTCAGGCTTGCCGCTCAGGCTGGGTGCTCTCTGGCGGTCAATGCGTCCGTACACAATAAAGACCGTTAGAATCGTTAGAAGCTGTGAATCCATATCTCGTTTCGAGCTCCTTGATTCTGGACAGCAGGACACTGTCGTCTGAAATAGTTATGAACGATTTGGTTTAGTGTCCCAGAACAGTACAGGCCAGTGATAGCGTGATATGCGGGGGCCAGGGGAGAACGTGCGCAGACGAAAAGGGGCAGTATGAGAAAACAGACGACACCCGCAAGGCACTTTGCCAACAATGCCATTGACGCTTCAGAAAGCTTGGGCGGGGAGACGCGGTTAGTGACACCTTGGTCAGTAGTGTATTTACAACAGATGCACATGCAGAGGGAAAATTAGGGGTACAGAAATGCCTCGTTGTAAAGATGAACGGTGGACCACAAAATCCACGCAAACGCCACCCAGCGGACGGCCATGAAAGGGTGGCCGTCATCGCCTCGCGGGTACAACATGTCAAAGCGCACCTTGCACACCGACCAGCAGTCTGCGTTTCGTCTAGCCCTTGAACTGGCGCCGGCGGGCCTTGCTGATATCAGCGAGAGGGCAAAGGACATGTGTCTACTCACCAGTTCTTCGTGGGCGTCGTCTGGGCCACAGTGGAGACCAAGGCGGAAGCAGAAGGCTGCTGCGTCTGGGCAGCCTGCTGCTCAGAGATGAAGATCGGCTTGGCGGCCTCCCAGTACTTGCGGCGGTCGTCGTTATCATCGGTGCCGACGCACTCGGTGATGTACTGGGTGTACCCGGCCTCGATGTCCGATTCGATGAGTGACTTGATCTCGTCCGAACACTGAGTGGCCCAGTACCACGCGCCAGAGGCAAAGTTGTACTTGTCGTCCGTGACGGCGTTCATCAGGGCGTCGACGTCGGTGTCGCCGACCGAGGCCAGCTCGGGAATCGTCTTGAGGTACTTCTGGTTGAAGCCGACCATCTGCATGTTGACAGTGCCCTGTCCCGGCCGGCCGGGATACTTGTTCCTCTTGTAGGCAAACTCTACACTCTCAAACGCAACGAGCGAGATAATCGCCGCCTGGGCGTTGGGGCTCGTGACGTTCCACTTTTCGAAACCGGCGTCGAGGGCCGGCGCAACGACATCGGCGGTGCGGCATTCGGTATTATTTCCAGCGCACTGGGCCGAGTTGGGAGCAATGGTGAGAAGCTGCTCGGCGGTAAGAGCAGTGGCAATAGGTGCGGCCAGCGCGAGGAGGGGGAGGTAGGCAAGCATGGTCGGTTTGGAGAGTGGGGTGGGAGACGGGAAGGGCAAGAGGGCAGGGCGATGGCGGACGCGGGTGGGCGTGAAGGTGTGGGTGAAGGAGTGAAGGAGTGAACGAGTGGTGAAGAAAAGTCTCGAGCAATGACAGTCACACCTTTATATACTGTCGAGGTGGCATTCAGTGTGTTCGACGCACGATACATGAACGCGAAAGCGCGAGAGTGAATACACACAATGAGTTAACATGACAGCGGGTGCTCATCCACATAAGACAATAGAGTAAGGTTCAAAATGAGACAATATCTTTCCGAACATAACACCTACCATACAACATGTGCGTTCCGACAGCAAAAAGGCGGTGCGACTTGATTGTCCTGTTCGATGTGCTTCTTTGTGCGCTTGTCTGAACATCGACTTGTGTTGGTCTTTCGCGTCCATGAGACAATGCGCCTTTCGTTCTGTGTCATTTAGCCGCCAACTGAAGTTGTCGATGAGCACACAGATATGAACGAGGGTAGGACGGCGAGGACCAGACAATAAAGCGATGAAACCTATACGGCGGTTGCCTCGTGGGTCAGGTTAAAGCGTTTAAAGGCACCTTCGGTCAACGTCAAGCGTTATTCAAGCTGTCGAGCCTTGTGCACGGCCCGCGGCCCGCGGAGAGTTTCCCAATTCCCAAAATGTTGTTTCATGTGTGCGGCAGTGGTTATTCAGAGCGGTTCTCGCCTCTTGTACCCGTCTCGATCGGGTGGCGCTCTGAGAACTGTCAAAGCTGTTGTAGTGAACGCTTGCTGTGCACCAAGTAGCCTTGTCGATGTGGTGCGGGCCGTTGTCGGAATGCAGAATGGAGGATCGATCAGTCACACCGCACCACACAACCACAAGCAGTGTATGTGTGTTTGTTTTGAGGTCACATCTGGCACGCAGGGCACCGGCTCACCGGACTGATCGGGGCCTCGGGGTTGGAGCATTCTGCCCGCAAACAAACCCCTTCGTCACCATTACGCCATCAATGCGCTGCATATATGTATGAGGCGCTTGGGCACTGCCGAGGACCGAGGGCTGCGGGCCGATGCATGAGAAGTGTAGGGATTGAAGAAGGGCTTATCCTTTCACGCCAGTCGAATAGCACAATAAGGGGTGCTAGTCCAGCACGTGATTCGTGACATAGCGCGCGAGCGCGTCAGTGTTGTTCGTGCGCGCATTAGTGCTTGAGCTACATAGGAGTTGCTCAACACCCACGTGCACAAATGCACCACCTGTACCACCTTTCCAACAGTGTCGGACTTCTTGGACTGAATGCATTACACGTTTTAGCAGCTCGCGACTCCTATCCCAGAGACTCGCAGTGACTTTTGGCAATGTGCAGCGGGGCCAAGAGGCTGGATGATGCATGGATGCTGCCGTACACCGATGTGTTATCCGCTGACAGACATGGCGGCCACAAACGTCTTGAGAGGTTGCAGCATTTAGCAGCTTCACTCTACCCAGGTCAGAGGACCGTATCACAAGCGATCTTGGGACTGCCACAACTCTCTTACGTCTATCAAAGAGGAGGTGGGGGTTGAGGCACAATTCTATCGCCAAGGTCGTTCTCGCTGTCATTTGAGAAGTGTGTTGCAGGCGCCATGCCCAGTGCCAAGCCCTCTCGCACCACTTATACTTCCCTGTCTGCCACCTCAACACGTAAAACAGAAAGAACTGCATCATGGAGCCAGCTCCAGACTATAAGTGAAAAAGGATAGTCGGTCGTCGCTACTGGCTTAGACCGGGTTGCCGATGTTCTCGGCGTAAATGCGGCTGGTCTCGGCGTCGCTGTACGAGTAGACGTTTCCGGGAGCCCTGTAGCGGCAGATGAGGTAGCTGCCGCCCCAGGGGAGTCCTTGGATAGAGGGGCAAGACTGCAGGGCGCAGCCAATCTCGGTGGTGCCCTTCCAGACGATCTGAGTCCAGTGACCGATCATAACCTGCTCCACGGTGGGCGTGGGTCCCGGGTTGGCAAAGTTGTAGTACTGGGACTCGTCGGCCCAGCCGCCAAACATTCCCGCGGGGTCGTTCTGGGTCGAGGCGGCGAGGTTCTCGCCGAGGCCCTGCTCTCCCGAGTGCTGCCAGATGCACCTGGAGGCGTATGCGGCCGCACCGTCCGCAATCTCTTGGTTCCAAGTGACGGGACCAGCACCGTACGCGGCGCGCTCGGTGTTGTGCATGTCAACCATGATCTGGGCGAGCGAGCCCGACTCGCTGGCCGAAGAATCCTGCCTCGGAGGGTTGGCGACGACAGGGGCGGAGGTGACTGCCGAAGTCGCCGCAGGGTTGGGAGCCACCTCGGAGGGAGTGTCCGAAGAACCGTCGTTGGAAGGGGCGACGCTGGCCGTGGCGTCACTGGCCGGGGCACCAGACGGGTTGGTGCACTTGCGTGGCAGCGCCGTGGCGGGAGCGACCAGGGCGGCCAGAACGGTGGCGTAGAGAGTGAAACGCATAGTATAAATGTGCTCGAAGTCTGAACGGGTGAAGAGGTTTACAAATGGCCTACAGATCTGCTATCAATTGTGGGCGTAAAGGTAAAGAGCGTGGGCCTATGAACTCACAGAGTCGTCAGGCAGGAGAGAATACAAGTGAAGTTGAATGGAGATGGAGATGAAGGACGGGTGATCCCAGCCTCTTCTACTGCCAGCTTTTAAGCTGTTCAACTGGGTCGACTGCTAGTTGTCTCGTCTCCTATCCATACCTTGGAGTTGCAACACATGTGTGTACTGCAGAGCCCTCAAAGAACTCTCGGACCGCCAGAAGAAACAGGGGTTGATACTTGACAAGAAGCGTCTGGAAACAGAATCTCGTCAAGTCGAAGGATGAGCTGCAGGGAACAGCGTCTACTCCTTTTTGGCAATTCTTACGTTACCCGCGAGGAGTTTGGTCCGGGTTTGGGGTTTCAACCATGTCGCCGTCCGGGCCAGGCCTCTGACCACTCCGACATGGAGCGCATCAGAACGACATAGACCCTATCCAGCTGAGATAGATCCCTTACTCCTTGGCACACTACTTACTCCTTGGCACACTAAGAGTGGACCTTAGTGACCTGTATGACGAGTGCTGAGAGCTTTCCGTTGCGTCACTATGGAAGGGAGGGGGCCGTTGGGAAGAGGAAGAGGGAGGAGGAATAAAGGAGGTCGGCCCGATGCATGCAGAAATCGAATGTTTCAGAATGGTTTGTTCGGCTTGGCTCCACTTGTAAACGACAAAACGCCTGTAGAATCGTCGGATCGGGGCATCGACCAGGGTGGACCCCGTTTCCATCCGTCGTCACAACTCCACTAATTCACTAGTTTCCTCCAGAGCAACTGACTGCGCAATGTCTTTTGCTTTGATCTTTGTGTTTGTTGAGCTAAATCGTTAGGGCCGAAGTTTGCTTTGGCACTTATGGTCCGAGCTTAATAATAAATGTCTTGAAGCTTCAGAGCCTCACGCTTTATGGTTTCCAGAACGCTTTGATGGTAGGCCCCTTGGGGGAAAAAGCTAAAACGAACCGGCAAACTCTGTGTTGCTGCTTGGACCGCACCTTACTGTACGTCGGTCACCACCGCAGCCTCATACGGGCCCCACAAAGCCCAGACCACTTTTTTGCATTATCGCGATCCTGTAATTGTAAGGAGTTGAAACTCCGATGGCTGTTTGCAACAGGAGACGGCATGCGTTTGAGGGATCCGCAGACTTTCCTGAAGTCTCCTTACCGACTTACCGAGAGCCGTTCCTTGCAGCATTCACAGGAGGACGCTGTGTCCTTCAACGTAAAGCGAGACTGAGACGGCCCGATGGAGTTACCACACCCAAGGTCACAGGAAGATTGTTGGCAACGGTTTGCCACTTTGGAGACTGCAGGAGTACATGTTACCACCCATTCAGTTAAGAAATCACGAGCGGAAGGCCACATGTACTTGTCAATCTCAAGCCTCGTTTTCCACTTTAACCACAATCCCCTCCGCATCGCATTATTCCCCGGTCTTGGCGTTGCTCATCCCCCTGCGCAACTGCTCGTAACAGAATCGCTCCGTGCTGATGACTCCTTACAGACAGTGGATTCCGGCAATGTCAATGCGACGTCTCTGTGACCGACACCACGTCTTTGGTTGGTCGGATGCGGGACAAAGTCCTCATCAGTTCACTCTCAAAAGTCAACAGCGACCACGGAACAGGCTATGGGTATTTCCGAGTCAAGTACAGGTATCCATCATAATGTTCTACGTAGGACTCGCTAAATGGGAGGGTGTCGGAGCACCCTGCCAGTCGGGATTGTACATTGGCGGCAGCAGCGGAACGATACGTCCCACGTCGGTATCGTGTGATGGTGCTTGCCCAGCGGGAGTATCGGAGGCAGGACCTCGCGCGGAAAAGCTGCTAGGATGGCTGAAACGGTTGAACGACCAAGCCATGGGATGTGGTGGGGGGCCTGGTTTTGACGTGAGAGTGGTCTCTTGCAGATCGTCGTATCCGTGGACGTTGTCGAATCGCGGCATTTTCGCGTATCCAGTGAGTGCTTCAACGCCAGACATTGACCGAGTAGGTGTGGAATCGAATGTAAATGGTTCCAGAGCTGTATCGCCGTATCCCCTGCTCCGGTCTGTGTAGTCTTCAAAGAGGCTACGGTCGCTCAGGTCGAACTTTTCTCGAGAAATGATGGTTTTGGTACGGCGGCGTCGCATCAGGAACCATACAATGGCCACAAGGACTAGGAAGACGAAGATCGCAGCGGCAATGCCACCAATGGCCCCCGCACCGATGCCATGGGTCGAAGAGCCAGCGGCATTGGCAGCTGTCGAGTCGGATGTGGTCGTCACTGGGAGTTGACTCGTGGGGGTGCCTTCATCCCTAGTGATGCTCTCAGTTGTGACAGCGCTGTCGCCACCGGTAGCACTGTGTCCACTGGCTGTGCTACGATAACTGGACGCAAGAGAATCGCTGATGGTGGTAGGACCGCCAGCAGGTAGGACGGCATTGCTCCCGTTGATGGACGCGGCGCCTGTGGTGACAGTGGAAAGGGTGGAGACGCTAACCATGCTGCTGGATTCTGCGACGAGGGAGGTTGCGCTGCTAGCGTCGCTCACAATCGCAGGTATCGGATTGCTGGTGGGACCAGGTGTGCTGTCGCTGGCGCTAGTTGGAGTGTTTCCAGCAGTGTTTGCGAGTGGCTCGTCGGAAGTGCTCGTCGTTGGCTCCGGACTTGGTGGTGGGGTTGTCGTTGGATTATCCGAAGAGCTTGGAGATGTCTCTGCAGACTTCATGTCACTTGTGCACTGCTTTACCGAAAACGTGCAGTTCGCTTTCTCACCCCACACGCTTTGGAGTGAGAAGAAGACAACGTCCTCCCTGCTCCACTGCATTTGATTGGGATGGAACGTATAGCTCGTCTCAGTATATCTCTCCTGGTGCATGTACACGTGAGGAGAGGGAACGTCTGAACTCATTTGGCTGCAGTCAGCCACCGAGTGCGCTTGATCTATCTTACATAGTATAGCTCGTGGGCTGCATTCCGAACAACCACGAAATCGTGGCGTCCGTTTGGCAGTCGGTTATCTCGACCGGACACTCTTGAAGGTAGAGGTTTTCGACCTTTGCCGCTGGACCTGTGGGCTCAAATACTTGCGAGAATGAACTCGGCAAGAAACTCGCAACGACGACCAGAGACAGGACGTTCGGGGACATGGCGTCCCCAACCGAAGTTCGTCCGAGACGCATGTTGGAAGGTGGTACAGCAGCCTCGGACTCGCCGGCGACCGTGAAAGGCAGGATGAGGCTATTAATGAGGAAAAGTACAATGCCGAACGGATGTTGGCAGCCGCGATGTGGTAGTGAGTTGCGGCAACTGGAATGCTCATTGGGCGTCAGAAAGAGAGCGACACAGCATGTGCGCTTCATATTACTTGATATTACTTCCCATGTCGTTTGACTTGCTCAAAGTGCCTGACCCCTCTCGCACCAAACTGTACGGCCTGTCCACTTCGAGAACTGCACAACCTAACGCTGAGCTTTGTTGTTGAGACCTTGGTAGCAAAAAGTTTATTCATATGAGCAAGATATACGTCTTGGAAGCGCCTTAAGCCAGCCGAGTCCGATGAACCAAAGATGGTAGGTACAGGACAGGCCCCCTGTTACAGGTGTAGAGTGTGAAGTGGTTTTCTCGGCATGACGTTATGGCAGTGCCATGCCCTGACTCGTGAAACTCACTATGCACCTCAAGAGGGCCGTTGCTTTGTTCTGCTTGACACCCCCTCCCCCCCCCCCACCCCACCCCCGTCAGTTGTTGGAAGTCCGACGCGTTTACGTTATGCCCACCCGGATGTCGTCTTTGCTGTACACTCTCCAAATCCAAAGAAAAGACGACCGTTGCAGAGTATGAACGTATTATGCAGTATGCCATGTCCCCATGCCTAGCAGCTTCTACATGGAGTACCTAGGGTTGCCCACTCGTCGTGGGCGACGTGCGTTGCCATTCAGGGTTGTACATTGGTGGCAGGAGTGGTACAATCCGTCCCAGATCGACATGTGAGCGGCAAGAGGTTCGTCGGTGCTTGGGCTCTCCGTCGTTTCAATTACCGTCGTGAGCCGAGGGGAAGCGAGGCGGCTCCGAGTACTGGACTTCTGACGGAGCCCTCGGGTTCTCCCTCGGTGTCGCTGCCTTGAACCTGCAATCCGTTCTCCGGCTGGGAAGACGACACAGCGGAGGCACGTGTTTCGAATGGCACCGCAGTGCCACCATCATACCCTGGCGCTTGGCTGGTCGCCTATCTCGTCCTTTTCACGATCCTGAGCAAACCTGGCCCTTCGTTCTCGATGCCGAAGAACGAACCACGGGACAGCAGCGAGAACCAACAGCGCTACAACGGTGACAACGATTCCGGCAATGGCAGTATCGCCGATGCCTTTCGATCTCGTTCCGCCAATGAGAGTCGTCGGCTCGTTTACCCTGCTGGTACTGGGTGTGATGGACCCAGTGGTAAGCAAGGCCACATGTTCGGTGGCAATCGCAGCAAAGGTGGAGTGACTACTGGTGCTGTGGCTGGTGGAGCACCGCACGACTGGAATTGTGTAGTTCTTCGAATCGCCAAAGGCATCGGCAACGTCGAACTGAAGGGTTCCGCCCACAATGAGTTGCAGCTCGATCGCGTTGACGGTGAGGGACACATTTTTGTAGTTCCCCTTTACAATGTACATCTTCGTAGAGGGAATGAAGGTATATACAGTTTACTGTCATCAGCAAGATGTTGGTCGAGAGATAACCATACAGAGAGTACGGCGCTGCGCCATATGTCCGATTGATTTTTGCATCGATTTGGCAGGTGTCGATGCTGACCGGACAATCGAAAAGGAATAGCGTTTCAACAGCCACAGCGAAGGTCGTCCTCGCTGCAGCGGCGCTTGTCTTTGAAGTTGGAGGGCGGGGGGTTGGGGAGCTCGGACTTCTGAGGCTCGTAGAGATCGTCTGCTGCGACCACGTAATTGGGAAAAAGAATGTCCACAGCAACGCCAACATGGTCGTAGCACACAGATTGCCTGTTTGTCGCATCGCACGAGGTTGGTGAGGTTGACTTGTCACAAGTCGCGTCGGTGTTTATGAAGTTTTCCTTCCCCACTACCATCCACCTCTTTATCGGCATGGCCTTTGGTCTCGCGTCCTGGGTAGGCATCGCATGGGTGCAGCAGGTGCTCGTTGTTCGTGCCACAGTTGCGGGGATGCATCGTCATCGCGAGGAACACTTGCACCCTCCCTTATATCGACTCTGATCAAGTGGCTGGTTCAATGCCGCTAAGCGACTGTACGATTTGGATTGTTGCTCTTTGGAACAGGTCTCGTATTTTCAGGCCTCTGTCTCGGGATCATGCCCCCAACAGAGCACATACCCTATGTCCCGCGCTACGGCGCCGGCGGAGCAAACTACTTTATCGCCGCGACCCTTCACGATAACGAGTCTCTTCTCCCACATTGGTCGAAACAACTGCTGCACCTCGTACACCATTGTGAGCCGACCTAGCCTCACCTGACTCTGAGTGGAGTACTCACCAAACAGTGGGAACGTCGCACACGTTCGTTTCCATTACCGAATCGAACTCTGCGGATTCAACCCCGACGCTGCTGTCCAAGCTCAGTGACGACCTCAGTGGAAACGGCTTCAGACACGGCATGGTCAGCGAAAAAGAGCTCGTCCCCCATGTGGGGGTACCCATCCAGTCCAGTGCGCATCAAGTATTTGTCCGAGGCTCGCACCAGGGCCATGGAACCACTGCAGAGTAGCAACTCGTCTGTGCGACTTGCAAACTATGACAAGTTTACAAAGGTCGTCTTCCTAGGCGACGTGATCTTCTCGTGGCAGTCTGTTGTACGTCTTTTGGCGACCAGGCTCGACCATAACCACCATCTGGGCGAGAGTGGAAACTATGACCTCGCGTGTGGAATGGACTTTACTTCCACCGGTGGGTATGGTTCCGTGCTGCATATGCTGACTGGTAGGCTTGTACGACACCTGGACGGCGCGCGATGTGTGTGGAACTCCGATGCGAAACTCGTGGCCCTATGTCAAAAACTGCAATAGTGCGCAACGGCTACGGGAAGGCAAAACGATCCCCGTTTCTGCATGTTGAAACGGAATGGTGGCTTTTCCCGCCGCACTGTCCATTATCAGGCAAGCTCCAGAAAACGAGGTTGGAAGATGATCGACAATGGTGAGAGCTTCAGTTCAGGGTTGTAGTCTGACCCATTAGCAACGTACAACGAGGAAGACTCCGCGTCGTCACCGCCTCTTACAGCACCAATCATGTTTCGAACATCCGGTGTCGACGCACGCCTGCGACCATTCGGAGCGATTTCTCTTCTCGTATGACATTCACAGGCTGCACAGCAACCGCTCCCGCCCCGCTCGCATTGTGATGAATTCAGACGTGCCCACAGCGTACGATTGGCGATGGTACGCGTGGGAAAACTACGTTCTCCGCATTCCAGTTGTCGACTGGTGGCGATGTGTGTGACACTAATGGAATGACACTGACGGACAGACTACTGGAGCCACGGATGGCCCAATCTCGTGGTCGACTGGATTTGGGAGTTACTGGAACGTCGGCGAGATTACTGCACATGGTCTGCGCTCGTGACCAATGCTCCCGAGCGTTGCCCTCCATTGCCAGCCGCCATCAATCGGAAGTGGAACTCGTAGTTAAACATGTATACTGTCAACTCTTTAGAGGTAGGCGGCAGGCTGGATCACTGACACCCCTGTGCAGATTTACGGCGAATGGCACATGAAAAAGCACTGTGGGCTGGACGTCACCTCCATCTCTCAGATAACCAACATGAAACAGAGGGTGGCATTGTTCTCTACCCATGATATCCCTAGTAGTCACCGTCGTCGGTGGCAACACACTTGCCCCGAATACAGGCGATTCCGCCATCGCTGAGGGTGGTGCAGTCGACACCACCCTGACCAGCACATCCACCACAGTGCTCCAAGTCCGACGTTGTATCAGCGCAACGGTCACCACAA
Source organism: Apiotrichum mycotoxinovorans (assembly GCA_013177335.1). Classification (NCBI taxonomy): domain Eukaryota; kingdom Fungi; phylum Basidiomycota; class Tremellomycetes; order Trichosporonales; family Trichosporonaceae; genus Apiotrichum; species Apiotrichum mycotoxinovorans. The sequence continues at coordinate 184,363 of CP053625.1, read as the reverse complement.
ACAAGCCAGCCACGAGGACAGGCAGGTGCGGGCTCGCGGCGACGTGTGCCCGGGCGGTGCTGGCTGCGACGCGAAATGGTTCCAGAAGGAATGGGGGCGGGAGCGAGGACATCGGTGCCGCTGCATGTTCCAACCGACGTAGAGTACAGCGTGTCTGCCAATGTCAGGTGTGACTATATCCTATAACTTACTGTCACCGTGGTTGTCACGGTAAAGGGAACCGTCGGCGCGAGTAAGCTGGACAGTAAAGCCCTCAAGACCGATGGCCTCCATGTCCTCGATGAAGATGTTGTACAGGTTGTAATAGTCGTCACGGGGTCCACGGTAGGTGCCGCGAATGAGCTTGTCGCCAGACGAAGTGCGGAGGAAGAACTCGACCTTGTCGGCAGCATTGTAAGGAGCAAGGACAACAGCGGTGAGGTTGAGACCAGTCTTGGTAGAGTCTGCCGTGTACTTGCACGAATACAGGCTACCATAATCGATCATGACTGTGTCTTGGAAAGGTTGGAGAGCGTCTTCCTCAATCTCAAAAACGGAACCGTCGTTCATTGTAAGGGTGACGAAGATGCCTCCAAGACTGCGCTGTTAATCAAGACCAAAACACCACCTGCCAAAACCTACCCAGTGGAAGGAGGGACACTCTGGCCGTTGAAATTGAAGCTCTTAACTTCAAGGGGTACACCGATGTCCTTGGTAACGAGGGATCCAACTGTGAAGATGCTCATGTCTGTGCCAACGGAACCATCGCGGTTGTAGTAGCCGACGTCGAAAGATGACCACTCGCCCTGCATGTTGTAGACACGCGCGTTACCCAGATTGAACGTGATAACACCGTTACGCATGTAGCTGCGGAACGATGTGGCGACCTTGAACGGCTCAAGGGGTCCCTGGAGAGTAACAGATGAGGGAACGGCTGGCTTATTAGCCATAGTCTTCCCCAGAGACTCACCTTTGTTGAACATCTTAGAGAATGCCGCCGAACAACCGCTCATAAAGGCATCATTGGACGCAGCATAGCTGTTAATAGTAACGTTTCCGTCCGCCGCAAACACACGAGCGTCACTGCTGGACCCCAGATTACTGGCGTTGTAGGGCTGGCCGAGAGGGTTGACCCGAGTGTCATTCACGTGCCCGATAGCAATGTGGTTGTCGTACACGGCATAGGTGTCGTCAAACTTGTGGTACGCGGACTGGGCGATTGTCGGGTTGTTGGCAGAGTGAACGCCGCCGAGCGTGTGGCCACATGCGACAAGGGAGATCATGTCCTCGGTTGTAAAGCCCATCCTGGCAAACTTTTCGATGTGGGACTCGGTCGTCTCGTCGGCTTCGGGAACCTGACCCTCAGTTCCCGCCATCGTCGTATCTGTGCGGCCCCAGTAAAACGGAATGATGGGACCGCCGCACGACTGTCGGGGTGGTGTCAGTCACGGATAGCCACTAGCTTCAGTGATTACAGCTACGTACGCGAACAGAATCGATGGCTCCCAGAACAACAATGTCGGCAAACGACACACCCTCACCCCTAAAGCCTTGGTACTGAGTCACCACAGAGGCAATCTGGATACCACGGTTCTCATTGCTGGTACGGTCAGTGCTGGCGTTGCACAGGTACTCACAATCCGGTTTCCCACTGGATTGAGCCATCAATTCCTCCAGTACCTGCCGCGGCATTGTGCGAGGCGGCGTCGTGGAACGAAGCTCGCAGCCACTCGGCTGCATTGTCGCGGTTCGTACCACCAATGGTGCAAGGGCTACAAAGTGGTCAACTTCATGAAACAGAGCCACAAAACGCACTTGATAATTGTGAACAGACGGTTGTCCGTCATCAGACGACGTAAGTATGGCAGGCCCTCTGCAGTGGTGGCAGAAACGCTGGTGGCCGTCGCCAGGCAGGCGACAACGTTCCACAGAAGCATGGTGGGACAGGAGAGGAATAAGAGATGAAGAAGAGACAGTCAAGACAGTGTTTCTATCTTTTAACCTGCTCTTCGACTGTCCAGGGCTCTGACTTTCTCTGATCTTGTTAAAAATGATTTCTCTCGATGCACTTCGCCACGCTGATCCGAATAGGAAAACTTCATTTCCACCGGACATCTATTCTCGCAGGGTATTCGAACTTTCGGATCGCAGGGCCCGAAGACGAAAGACGCCTCCATTCCTGTTGTTCGGAAGGCGCAAAGGGCCCAGCCGACGTCGTTCCTTGTTCGCGTTGTCAGTGTGCACACAGATTGGACAACCACACGACTACGGAAGGTTGGTGGCCTGCCAAGCATTGAGGGATACTGCGAGAGGCAAAAATACATACGCCGAATGCACCTGTGATTCCTGTGGGGCCATTGCTGACTGGTCAGAAGGAAAAAGCGGCCTATCTGATATGCCTACCCTGTATTTTTGGTCAGGGAATATGACACCAACCCGGACGGGAACCTTGAGGCGGCCTGGAAACTCGTCACCCATCCGGCCTGGCAGCGACAGGACGTTTGCTGGTGGCCTGGTGGATTGTGGGATTGTGGGTAAGCATGGCCTCAGGCTTCTTCTTGGGAAACAATGGTTCGTGGAGCACCAACTGCAAAAATGCCACACGCCAAGCCTCCAGAAGGCATGGAACCACGATTCGCCTATGGGCTCAGGTAGTCGTGTACCCTGGACTCTGGACCACGTTTGCTCCTCTGGAATGACTGGCGGATCCTCCACTGCCCATATCCAGACTCCAAGTACCAGAACCAAGTCACATACTCAACTCGCCTACGTTTCTTACGGTGGAGCTGCGAGGTGACCCTGCACTTCCTTGTCTCCGAGAAGCAACTGATGGTGTCGTAATTGACCGTGCGCCTCAATGGACAAGTCGGATTGGTTTTGGGTGTTAGTTGATCTCCCGAAACTAAGCTGTTGGAAGATCCAGGCTTTTGAGGGTCCGTGGATCCACGGAGATCACGTGCGCTTGGAATAGTCGCTTGGAATAGTCCATGCGGAGAAGAAGGGAGTGGCTGTGTCTTGCTCCGAAGGATGACTGACTCAAACGACCCTATGCCACTTTGTGAATGACGAGTTTCTTCTCCTCTACTTGCACCCTTGTCAAATCCAAGGCCCTTTTTCTGATTGACGGTGGGTTCTTGTTTCCCCGTCGACTTCGGTGTTTACTGCGTCACAACAGCCACTATTAGCGAGAGTGGCCAGATGCAATGCATGTGGTGTCTACGCAGGGTAGAGGTTGGGGAGATGGCGGGAAATGATAAGCTGCTGGATCTGGGACGTGCCCTCGTCTGTCGTCAGCGTCGATATTCAACGAGCACACGACTCACAGAGTTCGAAAATCTTTGCGTCGCGGTAGAGCTTCTCCATTGGCGTCTCGGTGTTGAAGCCAATACCGCCAAAGACCTGGATACCGAGGTTGGTGTTGGTGACGGCGGCCCTGCTGGCCTGGAGCTTTGCAAGCGAGGCCATGTAGGCTGCTGTCAGGGTAACTCACACGAAGGGACCTACTGTTACGCTCGCCCTGGTCGCGAATCCATGCACTGCGCCAGACAAGACCGCGAGCCGACTCGGCATTGATCGCCATGTCAGCGAGCATGAATCCGACACCCTGGTGGTTGATAATCTTCTTGCCCATGGTCTTGCGCTCCTGAGCGTACTTTGTGGCTTCTTCGAGGGCCCGCTGAGCGACACCGAGAGCTCCAGCTGCCACAACGGGACGACTGACGTCAAAGACGCCCATGGCGACTGTAGATCAGCACGCCATTTGGCACGACTACATACTCTTAAAGCCATCACCCGGGGCACCGACAATGTTCTCGGGTTTGACGACGACGTCCTCAAACGTGATCATGCGCGTGTCGGCACAACGCTGACCTGACGTAAGCATTTACTCCAGAGACATTCCTTTTACCCATGTTAATCTCCTTCCTGCCAATTGTTACTCCAGCCTGATCGGCCTCGACAACAAACCCGGTCATGCGTTGATTGACAGGAGCTTCGGGGTCTGTGACAGCGAGAACAAAAATCCAGTTGGCGTGGCCAGAGTTGGTGCTGATGTCAGCGACGACTACTCTCAAATAATACTTACATCCACATCTTGGTGCCGTTAATGATCCAGTCATCGCCCTTCTTCTCTGCACGCGTCTTGATGGCGGCAACATCTGAGCCAGTGCTGGGCTCAGTCTTGGGTTAGTTGAGTCGGGTAACAGCTTACTCACCACGCCGTACGAAGCGACCATTGGCTCCTCAATCATGCGGCCAAGGTACTTCTTCTTTAGAGGCTCCGACGCAGCAAGGATCAGTGGTGCCTGTGCCAGACCGTTGGCTAAGGTTAGAGCAATCCCTGTATTTCGGCTCACCAGCAAGTGCATTTCCGAAGCCCGAGCATCCATAGTTGAGCGACTCTGCAATGAGAACCTCGTCCAGTACGCCGAGACCAGGTCCGCCGCACTTGGGTCAGGGCACATATAGTAGCGTAATGCGACTCACCGACTCGGGGACGTGCGTGTTCATGAGACCAAGCTCGTGCACCTCCTTGATCAGGGGCCATGGGTACTCCTGTGGATGAGCACAGCCGCTGCAGATACACGCACCATAGTCCGATCATACTCGGCAGCGACGGGGACGACTTTTTCACGCGCAAACGACTGCGCGAGATCTGCTGGTCAGGAAGAGCCAATCACGTTCACGATTACCGTAGATTGCGTTCTGCTCGTCGCTCAGACCAAAGCTGATGCCCGCAGAGCCGGCGGGAGTCGAGTATGAGCGCGCAGCACGCTGGACGAGACGGGCGGCGCTGGACCTAGCAAGCATGACGGGCATGGTGTAGCGATCAGTGAATCAAACAAAGTTGAGTCGGACAAGATCGTGAAGTGCATTACGGCAGCTCCGAAATATATGAGCCCTGATTTAGGCAGAACCGCCGCAGATAATGATGTGGGCCCGACGGGATGGGTGAACAACGTCTCGATCCGCAGAGTGTTGGACTTTTGCCCAGCAATTCGAGAGCCAGGCAGCAGCATGTGGGCAAGAAGCATACGCCACAATGTGTCGTATGTTGGCTGCCAATCGCCGAGACATGTTCGGTTTCCATCGACGCGTCTGGTGCTGGGGTACTGGTGCGGAATCGTAAACATGTAAACGACAAGCATACTGGCCCATGAGCGACCGGGGTCGCGGGGTCCGGGGTTGCGCGGGTGGCCATTCGATGAGCACGCGCATGTAGCGTGGCATGCCAGGCGGCCGCCCTGTCTTCTGTCTTTGGATGCTCCAAAGGCCAAAGAAGCCGGAGATCCGGAGACCCCCTTCAGATTTTGAAAAAATTGATTCCGTTGGTGGTGCTACAAATGACCTGCTCACGGTGCTCACTTGTCTGATTCGAGCAACAGTGCAGAGCACTGGATTCGTGCTTTGTTGTCAGTCGTTCCCTCGTTCGATCCATCGCCCACAACCTCACTGTACCCACCCACATCGCCAAGAAAGACACAGACAATGCCGTGATCTACACTTTGCGCGACAGTGTACGTATGCTGCCTTCTCTATACTATGTCCAGCGCGCTAATTGCTCCAGAACTAGCATGGCGGACACACCGGACCCCTCGTGGGCGCGTGCGCACGCGCCCGATCTGCCCCTTGCCGCCATGTCCGATTTCGAGTTTGACCAGTACCACTTTAAACGAACGCGAGAACTGCAGGCCGAGGCGGCTGCCGAAGAGCAGGCAATGTTGCGACAGCTCGCGCTTCTTCGACAGCGGCTGAGCAAGCGGATTACGGATCAGCTGCGACAGCTGAGCGACGACCGCCAGGCACAAACTGCGGAGCTCCGGAAACGATACGCCGAGGCACGAGAAAGGCAGATCGAGGATCGTGAGCTCGACGAGTTGGAAGGGCGAGGGTACGGATATGGTATCGAGGACACCGAGGAGGAGACGCAGGAAGATATCGAAGCCAGAGAACAGGAGAAGGCACGTGCGGAGGAGGAGAAGGCTCGACTCGTTGCCAAAGAAGAGGAACGACGGCGAGCGGCGGTAGCTGCAGCAGAAGCTGAGGCGCGTAGACGACGCGAGGAGGCAGAAGCTGCCCAGGCCGAAGCTCGGCGCCGCGTCATGGAAATGGCCGCACGACGGAAGCGCGAGGAAGAGGAGGCCAGGCGCACCAAGATGCGCGAACGACGTGCGCGCGAGGACCAGGCGGGATGGCGGATGCGTGCGATCAATCTCGAGGTTGCGAACAACATTCGATACATTGATGTCCCGTGGCCAGTCAGCAGCGGAGGCTCGTCATCGACCTCTATCACATCCCCGGCCGCCATCAACGCCCACCTATCGCACATCACCCCCGAGGCGGTCCGTTCATTCCTCCTGGGCGTTGCGGAAATTGACCTCGAGCTGCAAGACCGTAAAGACGCTACCCTGTTTCCCGATGGAGACAGTAGCTTGGCCGGCAGCACAAGCTCCAAGATTGACCGAGACGAGACGGCCGACCGAGTCGAAAATGCTCGCCGACGAGCTGTACGCGACGCCATCCGCATATTCCACCCCGACAAGTTTTACCATCGCGTCCTCCCACGCGTCCGCCAGGCAGAGCGAGGGAAGGTCCGCGAAGGTGTGGAGAGGACAAGCAGGGTGCTTAACGACTTGTTGGCAACTTTTGGTTAAATTGACATGGTTTTTTATCTGTTGTATGCATTGAAACCCTAGTTCCGAACTCTCAACTCGATCCAGAGCTCCAAATACGCAACGGGTACTCTCGTGGGGAATGTCGGCTACCTCGGCTAATCAAGCAATCGGAACATGACACCATCTTTTTTTCGAGTCAAGGACGACGAAATCCGCAGTCGCGGTGAATAAATAGATGTTTGAACCAGAGATCCCATCTCCTTTACATTCATCATTCACAGTCACCATGGAAGTCGATACTACCCCCAGAGAGGACCCAGCTCGCCCCGCGGAATTGGAGGAATTCAAGCTTCCACCGCTGCCGTCCCTCGTCATTGTTCTGTTCGCGAATGTTTTGCTTCAGGTATGTCGCCCCGCTTCGTCCTCCTTTTGATAAGCCTATCTAACCTGCAGCTCACCTTTTTCATCATTGTCTCTTCGTCGAACGAATATGCGCAACACCTCGGAGGAACGGCGACGTTTTCGGGTCTTGTCATTGGTATCCCGACCGCCATCTCAGCCATGATGCTGTATCCCCTGTCCCGCATTGATCAGAGTACGTCACTAGCAGCACATACTTCTCGCTGACACTTTAGCCGTCTATTGGCGCCCACTCAACATTGCATGCGCCTGCATGGTCCTTGGGAACATCCTGTACAGCCTTGCGTATCGCGCGAACTGGCTCTACCTTATTCTCATTGGACGCATTGTGTGTGGTGGAGGCTTCACCTTTTGGATGTACGCCAAGCGATACTGCTCCGACCCGCGTATCGTCGGCCTCCGTCGCAGGACAACTCTCGCGGGATGGCAAGTGCTCGGTCAGGGCATTGGCTTCAGCTTGGGGCCATTTGCAGGCGGCTTCCTGTCAGTTTCTTCTTGCTGTGGGCGTGTGCTTACAACCAGGTCAAAAATCAACTTTAACAATTCCGTGTTCAATGGGTTCACCGCTCCCGGATGGATTATGGCCGCCTTCTGGGTCGGGTTCTGGATCTGCGTGAGAGTATGGTTCCAAGACGCCCCCCGCCTTCAACCCAAACCTATCGAGCTGCGGACTCCGGACTCGCCTGCTTCGGAGCTGCCGCCACCGCCGACAATTTCCAAGGCCCAGTGGGGTGTCGGAATCACCATGTGCTGGTTCGCCATGACCTGCTTCTTCATCCTCGGTGCGTGGGAGTCGAACATCCCCGTCTTCACCTCCTCGGACGCACCAGCGAACCCTTTCGATTACTCTCCGTTCGCGGCCGGCAACATGATCGCTCTTGGCGGTGCCTGTACCATTCCATTCCTGCTTGTCAACCTGTGGTATGCCCGCAGAGTGCAAGACCGTCACACGCTGGCAGTGGGCGTTGCCATCGGACTGTCTGGGCTTTTGGTTGCGATGGGTATCCTGGCGTCGCGCAAGGTCAACTTTGGGTCCTTCTTCATGGCCTGGTTCCTCGTTGCGCTTGGCTTCAACATTGCGACCACCGCGACTCTCTCTCTTCTCTCCAAGCAGCTGCCTGGAGAGTGGAACGGTCGCATCAGCCTCTGTATCCAATGCAGCAACTACACGGGTCGTGTGACGGGTGCGGTCTGGGGCGGAGCCGGAGTCAAAGTCGGCATGCTGTCGTACGTTGGGTGCCAGATTGCATTTGTCGGCATCGGAGGCGTCATGTTCTTGACTCTGTGGCGCAGCTTGAAGGCCAAGACGGGATAAGACGTTCTTGTTCAGTTTGTAACATCGCATCGGTTTGTTCAGCATGCATACCGCCCCAACGTCCCAGATGGGGCGTCTGCCTCCTAAGTTAGTATCCACTCAGCGATGTCATTTAGATGACCTCCACCAGGACGAAGCTTCCGCATTTCGAGTAGAGAGCAGACTCACTTTCTGACTCGTTCACTGAATATACACATATCCACTCACGTGTGCACACGTGCCCTCGTTCACCCATGTTCTCTGCTAAGCGTCAGTACAGACGTGGAGCAGGTCCCTATGTTGGTACGTCACACGTTGTGTAGAGACCGATTACAATGTCACATTTAACACGGACGAGGGGTCTATTGACTGAGAAAGCACTGTTAAGGCCATGGAGGTCTACCGGCCACACCGGACCGGTGGCGGGGAAGAAACGACCTTCGTGTTTCAAGCCGCGCTATATCGAATCTCTCAGAACCACATACTGTAGTGCGTCCTGCCGCCGTAGCCCCACTGTATGTGCTCACAAGGCTGGGGACCCCAAATTGCGCACCTGGATAGGGAAGCACGACATTCGCTTGACACGCGCCTGCCAAGACATCCTAAACTGTGGGGTATTTATCCGGGGAGGGGGACCGCGTGCACGCATCGGCATCGTACCGAAGCCCAGCCATTGTCATTGGCAGCCCTATCACTTCCCTGACTAGCCGGCGGCAGGGGCCGGCATGTGGTCCCAGCCATTTCCGAAGATCCGCCGATGTCCGAGAAAGGAGTGAAAGCGGCAGCCACCGCCGTGAAAGAGGCTACCCATTGTCGGCCACTTTTGATGACGACGGTGATTATAACCTCTACCTTTGGTTGCCGATTACTTCATCTCGGAGCGGTTAGGGATCAGGGAGAAACAACGGGACTGGGGGTTGAGTGGTGCGGCAACTGACGGCTAACGGGCTGCTGTCACTTTTGCGTCTCTACAAATCAAAGTCTTGTAAGTCACATGTGGCACTAATCAGCACCTCTCTGTGCATTGGGTTCGTTTGTTGATTCTTCAGGCCGAGACTCTTTGGAAGGTGGAGCTGTGCTAGCAAGTGCCCGCCAGGAACGGAACTGAGGGAGTCGCTGTTGTCCAGTGTGAGCATTGCTGGCATTGTCCGCTTCATTGGTTGTCCGCTTCATTGGTTGTCCGCTTCACGGTTGCCAAGCCCCAGCATGGCGCGAAAATAGCTTGCAGTGGCCGTGGAATGTTGACTTGTGGCATTTTCGAATTTTTGTGATGCACAGTGGCCAATTTAGCTCCTGGTTGAGGGCTTACGATCGCTTGACGAACCCGCACTCGTGCTCATCTGCGCTTAGGAAGAGGAGGAGAGGCAGATAAGGGGCTGATCCAGTGGAGTTATAGGGTATACTGCTTGTTGCAGAACCACCGTTCCTAGCGCGCTTGTTGACAATTGATTATCACCACTACGTCCGTAGTGTTACTTTAACTCTGAACAGTCCTCCCAAGCGATCATCTCGTCGACTGCTATTGGTGCATCCCCCACTCTGTCTTCCCCACTTTTGGATCTTTAGCTCTCAACAACACGAACGTCGTCCCTGCCGAGCCCCCCGGCGCTCCGCTGACCCCTCCTGTTTGCTGCGTTGGAGAACGTGGCTGGTGATCAGTGGATATCACAGGATCTCAAGACCGCTACCTCCGATGCCAAGACATTGCATCTGCATTGCGGCGGTTAACGAGTGCGCTCCATACACCGATTGGTATTGTCTTCAGATTTGGTGCTCCGCGACATTTTCCGGGACTCCACGACGACGACCATGTGTCCGTGGGGACCTTTAGAGCTTTGGAGTCTTGGCAGTGCGGGGCATTCATGGTCCGCTTTCAACAATCTGGACCCCGCAAGGCAAAAGGCGAGGGGGGTTGACATCGGCAGCTCATCGAGGTGTACTGATCATTGTTGCTCACATCACTGAGGTCATCGTGGCGGCCACCCCACACTGAACCGTCTCTGAATCCCGTATACCGATAGACCTTTTTTGAAGACATAAAAGGACGACTTCTTGATGTCGGATTCAGCCTTTTCCTCACTTCCGTTCATCCTTCCCATTGTTCAAGTACAATCATGGCTGGTGGTGTCAAGAAACCGATCAACATTTTCCGCCTCGGCAAGCTCGGCGAGCCCAAGGGAGTCTTCAACTGGCGACTGTGGTTCACTGTCATTTCTTTTGGTCTCCTCGGCGCCGCTCGTGGCATCGACGAAGGTCTCATCTCAGGTGCCTTCCGCTCCAAACACTTTCAAAACCTGATCCACTACGAAAAGTACTCTGAGGTTGAAAAGGCCAACATCAAGGGCAACGTCTCGTCCATGGTCCTCATTGGGTCTGTCGCGGGTTCACTCTTGTGAGTGTAATCTGTCCTTCACATCGTCTTCCATGGTTTACTCACTCTGTTTCTTAGCGCCTTCTTCGTTTGTGACCGCATTGGTCGTCTTTGGGCTACTCGCCAGCTCACCATCTGGTGGGCTGTCGGAATCGCAATTTTCATGGCCAACAACGGCAACCTTGGCGCCGTCTACGCGGGCCGTTTTATTGCTGGTTTTGGTATCGGTCAGACTCCCGTCGTCGGCCCTGTCTACCTCGCTGAGATTGCCCCGGCTTCGGTTCGTGGCCTCTGCACCTGCGTGTTCACCGGTATGGTATACCTTGGTATCAATCTGGCCTACTGGACCAACTACGGCACCGAGAGGGGAATGGGCAGCAACGTCCCAGCGCGTTGGATGGTTCCTACCAGCCTCCACCTTATCTTTGCCACCATCATCTTCACCCTCAGCTGGTTCCAGCTCGAGTCGCCGCGTTTCCTCGTCAAGAAGGGCAGGATCGACAAGGCAACCGAGAACATGTGCAAAATTCGCCACCTCCCTCCGGACCACCCGTACATCAAGAACGAGATTGCCGGTATCGTTGCTGCTCACGACGCAGAGGTCGAGGCAACCCGAGGCATGACCTTCTTGCAGTCCATCAAGGAGGTTCTCTCCAACCGCACCAACGTCTTCCGTCTCTATCTCACGACTAGCGTGCAGTTCCTCTCCCAGTGGTCTGGTGCTGGTTCCATTACCATCTACGCTCCTGACCTGTTTGAGCTTCTTGGTGTCAAGGGTTCCGAACAGGGCCTCCTCGTGTCCGCCGTTTTTGGTCTCGTCAAGCTCGCGGCGGCCATCACTTGTGCACTCTTCCTCGTCGATGTCATTGGTCGCAAGCGCTCCTTGCTTATCGGCATCACTCTCCAGATTATCGCCATGATCTACGTTGCATCCTTCCTCACCGCCCACCCCCTTCTCGGAACTGAGGGGTACCACCTTCCTCACGAGCACCTCGGCGTTTCCAAAGGTGCCATCGCAATGATTTACATCTCGGGTGCAGGCTGGGCGCTAGGCGTGAGTATTTGTGGCTTGGAGGGCCACTAGGCAGATCAAGCAATCCAGAGCGGAGTAGTGCTGATATTCTTCAGTGGAACTCTATGCAATACCTTCTCACGGCAGAGCTCTTCCCTCTGAACATCCGTGCTGTCGCGACCTCGTGGGCCATGGCGCTTCACTTCGTCAACCAGTACGCCAACGCCCGCGCGGTCCCCAACCTTCTTCTCCCGGTAAAACAGGGCGGCATTACTCCGGCGGGCACATTCTGGTCGTTTGCAGCCATCACGCTGATCGGTGGTCTCTGGGTGTGGTTCTTCGTCCCCGAGACTGCTGGTCGCTCGCTTGAGGAGATGGACAAGCTGTTCGACCTCCCTTGGTACAAGATTGGTCGGTACGGCAACGCCTTTGCGGCCGAGGAGGAAGCGAACCAAGAACAGCATGCCGAGGACGACAAGTACTCCGAGGCCCACATGGAGTTTACCGACAAGGAGTCTCAGCACCAACCTCAGCAGCAGCGCCAGAACATTGCCTAAGCTAAAAAGAGTGGCACAGTGGCACCGCGACCCAGTTCTTCTGTCGCCCGGGTATTTTTCTCTTGAAGTTAGTTGTCTTTAAGTGCACTGGACACATACCTTTCGTTGGAATTGGACCAGGAGATGCATTGCAGTTGTTCATGATGCGACGAGTAACATAGAGAAAGTACATATACCAAAGATGAACCTTCAAAGGGCGCGGTCAGCACACAGCACACAGCACACCAATGACACTTCCAACGTGTCAGGGCATTGATGATTGACGGTGATCGAACGGCCCACGAATTCAGCAGTGACAGGCCGGATAACCACTCGGATTTCTTGCACCGGTTGTCACCGTGCTGTACTCTTCCCCGGAGTTTTTGGCCGACTCGTCCTGCTTAAAGGCCCCGGATGTCTGTTGCTTAACCGCATTGCTGACAATATCATAACTCCGAATGTAGATGGTCCCAGTGCCTCCTGCGGGAACAAACTCTTTTACCCAGGCAAAACAGGCCATTGTAAAATTTGCATACAAATAGAAGACTGAGATATGGCGGCATCGCGCCTAGCTACGCCTTTGATGTTCCCTCTGTGCTCTCCGCCTGCACATCAGGGGCCTTTTCCTCGGCCCGGACTTCCTCGGTTGCCTCGGAACGCACCTCCTCCTTGCCCTCTTTCCTCCGCTTCCACCATTCAGACAGAAGGATGGAGTTGGTGATCACCCCGCTAAGCGCATAGATACACCCGACCCACACAGCACCGTACGTGAACCGGTTGTTGCCGGCCTGGATGAGCGCGCTGGTAATGACGGGCCCGACGAGGGACGGGACCGCGAGCACGGTGATCAGCATGCCAAAACGCATTCCTGCCTCGTGCACGGGCGATATCGCCGCCGTAGCCGCTGGCACCAGGGTGAACCACGATCCCGAGATGACACCATAAGTCACCAAACCAATAATCGTTATGGCCTCGGCGCCCGCCCCGCCATGCATCGGCGGCAACCAGAATGCAAACAGGATCACAGCGGCTGTGAACCCCACTGTGGCGTATACGTGCCACACGCCGAAACGATCCGCCAACAGACCGTACGCGATGCGCCCGACGATTGACCCCGACATGGTGATCGTCACAGCATACTTTGCAATGTGTGCCGGAACCCCGTTCTGCGTCGCATAGTTGATCGCCGTGAAGAACGGCGAGAGGATGCTGAAGCGTGTCAGAGGGGCGGTTGTGTGTGGCGGCAAACTCACTTCATACCGGAGAGGACAGAGCCGATGACGTGTATAACATACTTTGGCTCGTGCCAGGGCCGGAGCATGTCCTTCCATGGTGGTGGCTGGCGGGGTGGAAGGCGCGTCTTCATCCAAAACACACCCGGTGCCATGAGCACAAAGTTCATGGCGCCAACAGCCAGCATCGTATTGCGGTAGGCTAAACATCAGATTTTCATCCAGAAGAGTCCACGACTTACATGTCCTGTTGAAGAGTTGTTCAAGCATGATGGGATAGATGAGACCCCCGACACTGCTTCCACACACGACGATGCCCACGGCAATACCCCGCTTCTTGGAGAACCAGTGGGAAATGATTGCCCCACTCGGCGCGTACGTCAGGGTTCCTGCGACGCCAAAAAGGAAGAACGAGAGGAAAAACTGGTAGAATTCGTATGAGACTTTCTCGTTAGATACACATGCAGGCTGTCTCAAAACGATACTCACACGCCATGCCAATCGTCGCAACAAATCCCAGCACGGTCGCACCACTGACCAGTAGCAACGGCCCGTGGACGTCGAGGTAGCGTCCGGCCAGTAGCGCAAACGCAAACTCCACAAAGGACTGAACCGAACCGATCCACCTGAAATGTCAGCCACCATACTGTCCGAGCGCAGAAGAAAGTGCCGAGCGCGCACATCGCTTGTGTGCGTGTACGCAATAGCGCTTGGGCGCCCCGACTCACGCAACAGTTGGCTTGCTATAGTTCTTCAGCTGATGATTGAGATAGTATGCCTGGAGGTTGGCATTCGCGTTGACTTGTAGGGTCAGCTTAAGCGTCACATGGCGTTCGCAAGTACTTACTCATACCGAAGATGCAAAACTGTTGCAGAAACCCAGCAAGAACAGTCAGCCACGCCTGCCGCCCACCGTCAGGAGGCGGGCCGATTTCGTCTTCTATCCGGGCGGCCTCCTGTACCGCTGCGATCGAGCTCGCTCGTCGCTCCCGCGCCGACTCTCGAGAGCGAGTGGGACATATGGCGACGGCCGACTCGATCACTCCATTCCCAATTGGAACCGGCGACGCGTATGGTTCCTCCTCGATGCGTTGAATGTGCGCTGCCTCCTCGGCTGGAGAATGATGCGTCGAGTGCTCGTGGGGGGTGGTCTGCAGGTGGCCATGCTGCTGTTCGTCTGGCGGTCTGGGCTTCATTGGGAACAAGCGATAGTGTGAGGTAGCCAAATGGATGCCGAGACGATGAACTGAAGAGCATATCAGCAACCAGGGTCACCATGGGGGGCTTATATGCCGACCCACCAAATTAGGACGGGCGCCTTTTAGACCCCCCTCCCACACAAAATAGCAGGCTTGCCTTGCCCGCATTCAAGTTGCCCGCATTCAAAGGTCTCCTCAAGACCCAGCTTCAACCACGAAGAGGTTTCGAAGAGGTTGATTTTGAGCTTCAATTTCTCAACAAGCGCAGCCTTTGATGATCCCCTTGCAGAGGATGACTGTGAAGAGGCTGTATAGGTCATTGGTAGTAAAATAGATGCTTCTAGTAGTGAGCAATGCATGAATAATGAGGTGTATAGTTGAGTCATTTTCAAACCTTGCCACTAAGGGTACATGCGGACACCTTGAGGGCGGGCAAGATCAAGCCCAACGTTGCACTGTGTTGTTGTATGGCAAACGGGAGCTAAAAGGTGCCCGTCCTAATTTGGTGGGTTGACTATCTTACGACTTGCGATGGCGAAGCGGGCAATTGTTGTGTTGGATCCACCTTTGGACGATGCTTGCTCCAAAAGTCGGCCTCCACATGTCCGCGCTCCGCCCAGTCACGTCACGCTTCGGACATCGCCGTAGAATGGATCATGCTTTCATTCGTCGCGGCACGGGTGGGCAGCAAGGGAGGGTTGGTGCGTACCTGTGATCTTGGAGTCCTGTATTTTGTTTATCTAAGCACCCGTCGGCAGCGTCGTCGCTGGATTTGTGGTTGACTGTTGTTGATGTCAACAGTCTGTTGACGGCGGATGGCGCCACACGTTCATGGTTGAAATGAAACGCCTGCTCAACAGCCTGGATATGGTTGCATAAGACTCGCTCGAAGCACTCCCTCTTGGGCGGCTACAAACGGCCGTCTTGCACTGACGACCCAGTCCCAATACCCACGTCCCTGCCGACAGAGTCTCACACGGCAGTGGCGGAGAGACAGGTTAGAGGCGACGCTGACTACAGTCTACGCCAATGAGAAATACTTACAGGACCTGGTTGATTTACACAAGGAGCTTTGAATAAAAATGGGTCAGCGGGTGTCGCCGCATATTGTATGTGTAAGGTAGCTCGCCCCCAATTGTATGATTCGCTTGCTTGATGGCCAAGGGCTATGAATCACTACAGGCCGCCCGCTACAAGCTTCGTGAGCCGGTACACCTTCTCGCCAGTTTGCAACATGGTGACAATAACGAAAGGGAGAAGGGTAATCGGTGTGTTGAATTGCCCGCGTCTCGTCTTATCTAGGCTGTTCCCTATCGGGATATTCCCTAACTTGGTACCGGGCCAGCTTATCATCGATGGCAGAGTGCTTCGAGAGCAGGGCTCCTTTGCAGTCAGCATAAAAGGCATGTGGCAAAGGGCCAACGAAAGGTCGGGTGGCTCAGATGGCCCGAAACAGCTACGTAGGCGAACGGCGAACCCTGTAATTCCGACGACTCAGTGAGACGGCTAACATAACATGCACTCAGTGGTACTACTGCACTGGATTCGGGGGTCAGGAGATCATCCTGTGTGTGATGCCAATGTCAAGGGGAATCTCATCTTGAGGTTGATCTGTGATCGGAGACTGTCCCGTCGTCATTCTGCAAATTGTAGAAGACCGCATCATTACCCCAGGGATTGACTAACGTGCAACAGCCCGAAGTTTCCGAATGTTCAGTACTCCCGAGAAACAAAGCTTTCGGTCGCGACGTCGAACAACGCGTTCGTGAATCATGTCTTTGTGTTAGGTCTCTGCTCGGAACTTGAATGTGCTGCCATACCATCCACACACAACACAGGATCATGTTTATTTAGGGGTCGGTTGACGAGTGACGGCTTTGGGCGCCCGGCCAATGGCATCCATGAGGTTCGAGGGTCAGGTGATCGTGTTCTCTGATCGAGCCGCATGGGTGCATTTGTCGACTTGGAAACAGCACTGTACTACTGTCCTGTACTTCTCGAACGATGATCGAGACGATGCCTGTCACTCAACAGCTGGGGATAATTTCAGCCGAGTGACCACAAAGAATAATACGGGGAGGGCAGTGAAGGCAGCATGTTCGGGCAGCCCCCTCTCTGTCTATTTTATGCTCCTCTCCTGCAACGTTCGGGAATCCCGAAGGTCAGACATGTCCTCGCTGACCGTGAAGGACATCAGCCACAAGGGTGTGCTGGAGCGCTGGAGTATCCCGTGTCGCGTGAGGCAGTCACGCTACTGGGCCGAGGATACAGAAACATGTGGTATCTATGACACACTAACCTTCATTCCGCACCAGATGCTTCAAGGTCTCAGGTCTTCGGGTACCCACCCGTTCGTTGAAGCCCTGTTTATCATTGGACATCTGAGACGTTTGGCATGGCATAAAAACGAACTGATGGGAGACATTGTGGGGCGGTCCCCACTATCCTCACGTCACTTTGGTCTGCACCATGCGACCGTGCAACCTATTCTTCACCGCCGTCGTCTACGTCTTGTTGGCTGTCACTGCGGCGGGGGCAGGCGACACATACCTTCTCGGTGCGGGTAAAGGCGACATTACCGGACCCGTGGTCGAATTGCCGTTTTCGGGGTACGGCTCGCTGAACCAAAAGGGTACGGGTCTCCGGCAACGCGCGTACGCGCGCGCATTTATCATTGGCGACGAGGCGGGCAATGACAGGTTTGTGTACCTCATCATTGACGCCGCGTTTGGCGACACTGCGATCCGGCGAGGAATCATTGAGGGCGTGCAGGAGCTCGGACCGGCCTACTCTGTTTACACCAACACCAATGTAGCCGTGGTGGGCACGCACTCGCACTCTGGTCCTGGGGGATGGAACAACTATGTCCTCCCACTCATTCCAACTCTGGGGTTCAACAAGCAGAGCTATAACGCGATCGTGACTGGAGCTGTGTTGGCGGTCAAGCGCGCGCACGAATCGCTTGCCAAGGGTACGCTCGATGTCGCGACTGCGGATGTCGTTGACGGGAACATCAACCGGTCTTTGTGGGCATACCTCCAGAACCCCCAATCGGAGCGTGATCAATATGGATCCTCCACCGACACGACCATGACGCTACTCCGCATGAAGCGCGCGGACGGCAAGATTGCGGGTATCATTACCTGGTATGCGGCCCATCCGACCAGCATGTACAACAACAACACCCTCGTCACTGGAGACAACAAAGGTAGGTGAAAGGCTGCGCCGCTCCTCATCTCACACTTTAGGCGTCGCAGCCTATCTTTTCGAGAAGGAATTCGCCTCCGACTCGCGAGCCGCGCCTGGCTTTGTGGCAGGATTCTCCAACGCAAATGTCGGCGACACATCGCCCAACGTTCTCGGCGCGTGGTGCGAGGACGGCTCGGGGGTGCAGTGCAACGAAAAGGACAGCACGTGTCCGGACGGCACATCGTTCAAATGCCAAGGTCGTGGCCCGTTTTTCACAGCCAATGACTTTGGTGCTTCGAGCTGCTACGAAATGGCGCGCAGGCAGTATGCCACTGCAAAGAGCATCTATGTAAGGAGCACAGCCTACAGTGACACAGGCTGACAGGGCATCAGAACTCCATCGACTCTTCAAACACGGCCATTGTCGGTCCCACTGTTAAGGCATTCCACTACTTCCAGGACATGCGTTGGCTCAAGTTCCCTGGTCCGGATGGGCAGATTGTGCAGACGTGCCCTGCCGCACTGGGATACTCATTCGGGGCGGGTGCAACCGACGGTCCCGGGGAAAAGTCGTTCGTGCAGGGCGATACCGGTACACCTGATGCCAATCCGTTCTGGCAGTTTGTCTCGGCAGCGCTGAAGACACCAACCCCTGAGCAAAAAGCATGCCAGGGCGTCAAGCCAATCCTACTAGACATCGGCGAAATCGACTGGCCGTACGCATGGGGACCCAACATTCTCGACGTGCAAATGTTCCGTGTTGGCCAACTTATCATCATCGTCGCGCCCACTGAAGCCACCACCATGGCTGGACGCCGGTGGAGGAACGCAGTAGCCGCCGCTGCAAAGACCATCATTGACACGACACCCATTGTCGTGCTTGGTGGTCCGGCCAACACATACACGCATTACACTACGACCCCGGAAGAGTACGACGTGCAGCGATACGAGGGAGCTTCGACACTGTATGGAAAGTGGACACTCTATGCGCATATCAACCTCACCACCTCGGCCATCCAGTACCTCGCCCCTGGCTCCACGACACAGCCTCCCTCTGGGCCCTCTCCCCCAGACACCCGCAGTCAAGGAGTAACTTTTCTGACTGACGTGGTGCTCGACGCGACGCCGATCGGAAAGAGTTTTGGGCAGTGTATCACGCAGCCCGCGCAATCGTACCAGGCAGGGGCAGTGGCCAGCGCCACATTCCAGGGCGCCAACCCGCGCAACAATTTGCGTCTCGAGGGCACCTTTGCAGCGGTAGAAAAGCAGCAGTCGGACGGGTCGTGGGTTCAGATCCGCGATGACAAGGATTGGTTCCTCGTGTACGACTGGAAACGTACCGATCTCATTCTGGGCTACTCGACTGTCACACTGACCTGGGAGACTGAGAAGGACGGTGTGGAGCCTGGAACATATCGCTTCAAATACTATGGAGACAAGAAGGTCTTCGGTATCGTGTCTGCTTTCACGGGCGTCTCTAATTCCTTCACAATTGTAGCTTAATTGTTGTCAGTTGGCACGTTAGGATATGTATAATGTTTTCAGTGACCATCATTAGTGGGCAGGCCTCGAGGATAGGTCATATCTCACATGATGTCTGGGTATACACATGGGGTCGTAAACTGTACAATTTACACTCTGCTGGCCAAAACGTCAACTGCGTTTCTTGCTCAGCGTGTTTGGTTCTGCCGATCATGGATCACACATCCTGGATGTCGATGTGGACAAGGAGTGACGTCTTGGTCTTGTGTCCTCCGAGGTCAATCATGCGAATAATGTTCCAGCCAGGAACGGCGTAGAGGAGACGAACAGCCGCAGCCGTAAGAACAGGGTTCCGCGCCATTCGCTCGTCGCTCTTGAGGAGGATACGAAGGAATACGAGGTCGCTATCCTCATATTCCCACTCAAGTGTCTCGTCCCACATGGGGTCAATGTTCTCCTTGCGGTCCTTGCCGGTCTTGCGTTTTGGTGGGTCTCCGCTGAGGTCATCGGGATGAACAAGAACACACGAGACATATGGCGCCGTAGCGGGAGGCGCATCGGTGGCGCCAACGACACGGAGGCGAAGGCGACGCTTGCCCGCCGGCACGTCTGGAAGCGGGGAGCCACGGAGGTAGGCGGGTTTGAGCACGTAGCCGTCTGTGCCGGAGAACATGGCATGGTTGAGTTGAATGCTGGCGCCAAAACGCTGCCAGTTGAGGGCGCAAACTTGTGCGCCAACGCCCCAGAACGGTACAGGTGGCAGATTGCTAGACCGGATACGGGTTCCGCGAGGATACACACGCATGAGATGATGGGCGTTATGATGGGCAATCATCCGTGCTTTGGGGGGCAGATGAGCGCCCAGGCCCGACTCGGAGATGTTGATGAGATGGTGGTGAGGTGCGTTTTCGAGCTTGGACTCGAACCAAGAGTCGTTGGGAGGCTTTACGCTTTGGGCGTAGACGCCAATGTCGGCCAGCTCAGGGATGATTGCCTTGGCCTTTTCCTGAGCTAACTTCTTCTCGGCCTCGTACTTTTTATTGGCTTGGGCGTCGTTGGCCTTGTCCGCCTTGCTTCCCTCTTCATCGCTCTCGTCCGAGCTGTTCTCTTCGTTCGACTTGGCGTGGTCCGAGTCATTCTTTTCGTTTTCAAAGTGGTACTCGACCATGACGCAGATCTTGGATCCGAGCTCGTCGAGGTGCACGTGAACCGTGTCGTCGATCTCCTCCTGGTGACCCTTGGAACGAATAGCCTCAGACAGCAGGCGGTCGCCCCAAACTTCCTTCATGATGGTGACAAGACGTTGTTGGCCGTAGGCACCGCAGTGGTTTTCAAGAGACAGGAATATGGGTGCAGGACCGTAACGACTAACTGGACTGCGCTCGTGCTCCGCCTTTTCCCAATCTACGACATCGCGAAGAGTCTCGCAGACAGCGCGGAACGGAATGTGCGACACCAGAGTATAGCCATGGGTGACCTTTGGCTCCTCCTTGTCGTCGGCATTGTCCCACGCATCGATCTCTACACAACGCGCGCCGTTCTTGAGAGCCATCTCGTAGCCACTCGGACAAGACGTGCCGTACAGCTGGTGTGCAAGGAGGTACGTGTTGTGGCTGGACGAGATGAAGTAATCGGTGAGACGGTGCGAGCGGTCGGTCAATTCGGGAGGAACCTGAATGTGGGGACGACTGACGAACGCTTGCAGAGCGGGAGGAACGTCGGTTGTGTCGACGCCAGCATCTTCAGGTGAGAGGACGCCATTGTCCGCAAGGAACTTGCGCAGAGGCTGGCTCACGCGCAGATCGTCATGCTTGTCGCCTTGACCATGCCCTCCTCCGGCGACCGATGAGACGTCAAGCACTTCGCCCTTGTCGTCTCCGTGCTCCTTGTGTCCGAAAGGAGAGAGGGCGGCCAGTTTCTGAGTGATACCCATCTTGGATGGATGGATGCGTTGCGTGGATGTGTCGCTGTGTGGATGGATGGGTGGATGGGCGGTTGGGTGGATGGGTGACCAGTCAGGATGGTAATGGCAAAAGAAACAAAGGAGATCGAGAGGCAATGGAAAACAGAAAGAGAGAGAGAAAGCAAAACGGACGATTGAGACCAGAGTTGAGCATTGGGAGGATGTAATCGGCGCACCGCAACTCGGCGCCAGGCATGCTGCATACACACTGCACCGCCGAGAGCCATGCACTGCTACCCTTTTCCTCGACCCCGCTTCCCGGTCTCGCGCTTGAAACGCCAAGGAATTTAGGAAAATATCCGACACAGTCTCCGCAGCCTTCCTCAAGGCCCCCTCGGGCTGCCTGAAAACGACGG
Organism: Apiotrichum mycotoxinovorans; assembly: GCA_013177335.1. Lineage (NCBI taxonomy): Eukaryota > Fungi > Basidiomycota > Tremellomycetes > Trichosporonales > Trichosporonaceae > Apiotrichum > Apiotrichum mycotoxinovorans. Next base: position 162,716 of record CP053625.1, on the reverse strand, counting down.
TGCGACGGCGACAACCCAAAAGACAACAACAACAACAATAATAAATGATGTCATGGTATGTGGTCATCGGCATTATTTTTGATATTGGTCTGATATTGGTCGGAGCTGCTCTCCCAGCCTGCCTCGATTGAACTATCTGAAAGAAACAAGGCATTCGCTATATCACACACGGCGCACTTGGCAAACTTTGCAAGCATGCCGGGAACAGTGGGCAAGCAGAACTCGCAAACACGGTACACTGTCTGTCAACACGAAAAAGCAACAGGAACAAGCGGTGGTGAGATGTTCCAAGCCACGCCAAGAGCATTAACCACAGGTGCGTTTGGAAAGGTTCTATTGAGTGACAAGCGCTAAGCTGAGGCTAGACGTTGCCGAAACTAGGGAAGGGGCACTCGAGTCGCCGGTATCGATCGCGAGGAGCAAGACGATGCGGTTCCATCGCATAGCGGCCAGTACGTAAGATTCTGATTTCTGGTGGCTCCCCGGACGCCAAGATGAAGCACTCGTTCTTGTAATCTGGGTTGGATTCCCAGTGGGTCCTAGCATCTCCGCTGATGAAAAGAGGGGATCGTCCCCATTTCTTTTAAGGGATAGGTTATGCTGGCATACGGAAGCGCTGTGGGACGAACGTGAGTGCCAAAAAAAAAACACTTCTTACATGAGTCCTATGCTTCTTGCGAACACTAACTACTGCCCCCTCCCACCCCAAATCATCAGGCTAGTAGACCATGTATCCGCCGTCAACGTTCCAGGTCGTGCCGTTGACAAAGCTCGCCTCTTCGGTGCACAAGAAGACGACGACGTCGGCAATCTCCTCGGGGATACCGCCGCGAGCCATCGGCGTGCGGTCGGGGCGCGTACCCCAGTCGAAGATGGGCTGCGCACGCTCGCTAGACGTCATCTATGCGTTAGCCCTAGATTCTGGGCCGCGAGGTAGAAGCACGGTGAGACACTTACGTTCGTGGCAATCCAGCCGGGAGCGACACAGTTGCTGGGGGGTCAGTAGTGATACTTTCAGTGATGGAATGGGCGTACAATTCTTTAGACGGAGACCTTGACAGTCTACCAATGGCCCATGCAGGCGGTCCATGGCAAACACCAGAACCTCCACCATCACCATCGAGCACCATTCTTCTCAGTGTACTCACATGCGGACTCCCTTGCCTCCAAACTCAAGTGCCGCGCTCTTGGCCAGACCAATAACAGCGTGCTTCGAGGCAATATAGGGGGCCGACATAGGAATGGCAGCTTGACCGCAGATGGAGGCAATGTTGACAATCGCACCACGCTGCTTTCGGAGCTCGTGCTTTGCCCTGTGGTGTCAGAAGAATTTCAATTGAAGGGTGAAGGGAGGGAGGGAGGGAGAGAAACATTGAAGGGGGGTAGCACTGAGGGTGCAGTGGAGACTCCAGGATTTGGCATTGCGGCAAGCGGCGAAGCTGCTAATCCCCCGGTGGGGAAGAGAGGGTTGCAGCAGAGTCTAAAAGCCCGTTCCCATCGCTCAGCAGTCCTCAATCCCCATCCCGGAGCTGTGAGATACACAGAATTCCGAAATCGTACTCACGGGGCAAAGTCCTGGTTAGCCATGACCTTGAGCTCCTCTCGCATGCATAGATACACTCCGCGCTCGTTGACGCCGGTGGTCTTGTCCCAGATGGCCGATTCGAGCTCCTCCCACGGTGCGCCATCGGGCACTCCCGCGCAGTTGACGGCATAGTCCAGACGGCCAAACTTGTCGACGGCCGTCTTGATGAGATTCTTGACTTGTTCTTCGTCGGCCACGTTGCACTTGATACCAACGACTTCGGCGCCCGCAAAGTCCTTCTGCAGAGACGCGACGACGCCTTCGAGAGGTACGACGTCGCCGATAACAACCTTGCGCACACCCTTGCCCAGGAATGCGCGCACCGTTGCGTTACCGATCTAGTGACACGGTCAGCAGGCACCCTGTCTTATCCCAAATCAAGGTCAGATGACGACGTACACCAGAAGAACCGCCAGTGACAAGGGCAACGCCGTCCATGATGGTAATGGTTTGATTGATGAATGAATAGGTAGGTGAGTACGGTCGTTTGACGTGGAAGACAAAACAGCTGGAAGAGGCTCTATTCATAGCCACACCCTCGGTTCTTATGGCAATGTCAGGCGCGTGAGCCGGGACGATGTTGACGACCATGGACCCGGTAATGACGGCCAAGACCGACTGATCCGGTCAGGTGACATTCATCGCACTTCGGCTTTCGAACGACTCCGTCGCGCATGGACGCACTGTAGCATCATGTGCGCTTACACGTCGGCCGGGCGGCCGCCGACCGTACCGATCCTTCATGCGCGCTACGGAGATGGTGGGTCAAGGCACCCAAATGCAATGGCAGAGATAATTCGAGCTGTTGGATCGTCTCGTGGGCACCGGCAAGTACGACAACCTGACATGCACGCGTTGTTGCTACCTCATTCCGAAGTCGCCCCTGATCAATGCCTAATAGCATTAATAGTTTTCTGAAAATTGCAAAGCTCTCAATAGCTCAGTTGGTAGAGCGTCGGACTGTAATGGTTTCCTCTCATCCGCAGGTCCCCTGTTCGAATCAGGGTTGGGAGATATTTTTTGCTTTTGCGTCGGGCAGTTGTTTCTCCTCCACCAAGGAGCATCGCGGAGTACCAAACGAGGTCAACCAGCGTAGACGTCGGCGCGAGGATGGGCTATACCCTTGTTAAACTGTTGCAAAAGGTATCGTCGAGGTAGTTGGGGGTGATATCGTCACGTGGGAGCGGTTAGCCATATCACATAGTCTTAGTTTTGGAAGCCTATTGGCCCAGTCGGTATATTACCATGAACACAGTTAAAGAACATCCGCTTCTGTCTCTCGACTTCTTCAGATCACTAGCGAGACAGGTTTGTTTGGCTGACTGAAAGCCAAGACTCTCGACGGAGTGGCAAGCGCCGACTCAATGAAATCAACTCCACTTGAGCCCCGTGTTTCCCGAGCTACCAACCGAATGGCGCGAATGGAAAGCAAGTGAAGCATAACCTGTTCCTAGTGCCCGCAAGGGGCAAGTGTTTTAATTTGCCCTCAGGGAATGCAGACATGACTGCAGCAGACTCAAGAAGCCCAGGCTGCACTCAGTCAGTCAGCTCATGTTCGGTTCGGTATATCAGGCACAAGCTTGCAACAGTGGCGCGATTGGTGTCTCCAGTGTGGCCGAAAGAGATTTTGTGAATCGCGGCCTCAGACGCGGACTGCATTGGGCCAGAATTCCAGTGGCCGGTGGAACACCGGATCACTGGAATGAGTTTGTCGATGTACCGCGTCTGCGTCGAACTCCCTGGCTCAGCGTGTGCCTGCCCCGCGTTTTCCAAAGCCTCTGGTCCACTGCCATGCCCTGCGGATCGCTATCCCGCTTTCCGGGAGCCACTCCCCGAATGGCACTTGTTGGCCGATGCCAAGCATTCGTTTTAGTGAGACCCCTCGCGTCTTCTTGGGTTTTGTGCCCTCTGCCGAAGAGCTGGGAAAGCGTTGAGTGTGCGTTAGAGCCTGGAACGAAGAGCGCGGAAGGAACCCCGAGGAATCGTGAACGGACGAAAGAGGGCGCCACAAGCAGCAGTGTGGAGCGACGAACGCGACCTTAAGACTTGGATATAGTTCTACAGCGGCTGTTCTTGACACCGCGTGTCCTGTTTTCCTTCTTCTCCTCCCATTTCTTTGCATTCCGGCAGATCAATCTCACCATGATTCGCCCGTATACGGTCCTCGCACTCGCCATCATGCTTCTTTCCGTGGCTGGCCCAGCGGCGGCAGCCGCCGTGCCCTCCGTCCTTGGGGAACGCGACTCTACCGCGCTACACATTGTCAACTTTGTTGCACGCGCCGATGAGGAGAAGAAGGGCGGAATCTCGAAGACTGTCAAAATCATTCTCATCGCCGCCGGCGCACTTGTTGGCATTATCATCCTTTCGGTTCTTGCTGTAAGTATCTTGGAGCAAGACAGAGACAGAACCACGAGGTGAAGACATGGCTCCTCAGAGCAATGGGGAGATTGGCTTAAGATCGGTTGAGGGATAGTGAAGCAACTAACCATGACAGCGATTCTTCAGAAAATGGGCTGGTCTACCAGAGAAGTCGGCGTCGCCCGGTAACACGGGTACCTACAACATGGGGACCGCTGGTGATTACCAGAATCAGGCAGCTATGCACCACCAGCAACAGATGGACTGGGACCGCCAGCAGCAGCAAAACAACCAGTGGTTCCAGGAGAATTATGGCCGATAAACGTGCTCGGCAGGCGATGTTGGGACAGCTCATGAACAGTTTTACTCTTAAGGATATGTAACGATGATTCTTTCTTGGAGATATGACTCGCGTTCTCTCGCTGCGGCTCGTCGACTGACTGGTCAGTCACCATGACGTTAACAGATTCTCTCACGTTGTACGGCGTCAGTGGCAGGGCGAAGGTAGGGGTATGTGAACTCTGCAAAACTGCTCTTGTGCACACCGAAGAGATGGCGTTCGACGAGTGCTCAATCTCGAACTGTCGGCTACAGCTTGCCAATTGCTGTCGACCTTCTGGACGAACGACGGAGCCACTCAGTCACTTTTGTTTCAAGTTCCTCGAAGCAATTAGACGGCCAAAAAAGGGGCTGATTTCTAGTCGGACAAGAACCTAGGCGTGTGCGTCACAACAACAGCGAGCAAGGAGGGGCTAATTCCATCACCGTAGGAAGAAGAAGATTACACAGCTGTTGGAGGCTCTCTCGTAAGAGGCGATTTAACCAATTTAATAATATACTAGCGAAGACTGGATGTCTATGCGCCCCGACGCATCTCCGCGCACGCTACGGATCTACAGATGAACGCTCTCCTCGAAGTATCAAGTATCCGTCCGAATGGTCAAGTAAGAGCGCGAAGCTGATTAGACCCCAACGACTGCGTGATCGCATGAATTTCAATACACAACGCTCCATCTCATCTAAGCACTGCCAGCCCCGACCGCCTCACACGTTGTTTCACGGATCTATTCGTGTCGATCTCGGCAGCGGTAATACCCGACGTGTTGACCTCCACCACTACGTCAGCATCAAATCGCGGGCCCGCCCACGAACCCTCACGACGCGCTATTGAGTCCTCCGTCGGCTTCCCAAGCGCTAGAAATCTCGTAGGCGAGAATGTACATGTCGTCGGCGCCGAGGCTTGAGATGGGGTTGCCCTGGAGGAATGTCTCCAGGACCTGCTGGTTTACCGGCGGCAGACCAGCGGCAAAACTGATGAGCGTGTGCTGAAAGACCTCACGGGGGATTTGGGCAGCGGCTGTCGGTCCGAGCGAGGCGATCCAGCGGAGGTTGGCGAGTGCGGTCGCTGCGTCTGAAGGGGCGACCTGGAGCTCATTGCCCATTTCCTGTGCTGAAGCGATGAGCCCGGGCGTTGGACCTCCGAGCACATTGCTAGGATAGAGCTGTCCCTTCGAGTCCACGTCCATGTGGTTGGTGCGCCGGGGGCGCGGGGGTGTGTGCTGAATTTGTGTCAGCAACACTGCAGGTGAAAAGACCATGTCTGGACGTACGTGACTGCCGCTAAGGTGTCGGCGGGAGCGGAGGTGTTGCGCCATTGGACCGGGGCTGCGGGGCAGCGACATGGGTTCAAACGTAGGTGGTGGACTACTGGCATTCGGCGCGCCCGGAATGGAAATGTTCGGTAATGACATGCGACGTCGTGTGCGGTCACGATCCCGGTCGCCGTCATCATCTTCAGGGCGCGGACGTTTTGTGTACGGGAGCTCCTCGAGTTCTCTGTTAGGTGTGTATGAAATGTTCATTGCGGGAACGGCCAGAACGGAAAGCGAGGCAAGAGAGTTGATGATGAGGCTGTGGTCGATGGAGGCGTGAACAAGGTCTTGGGAGGATAACGTCAAAGAGAAGCAGATTATGAACAAGATGTTTGCGAAGACGATTGAGAAAATGGGTAAAGAGGTTTTTACAATGATAGGAAAGTGTGTGAAGCAGTGTACAGTGTGTTACTTGTTGTGTCCGTGAGCCGTGGGGAAGTGTGCCGGGTGCTTGACGTGGAGGTGTGTGTGTGTGGGGGGGGGGGGATATTCTGAAGCAGATCTGGGAGTATGTATCTTCGCACTCAAAAGAAGCAGTGCAGGGAGATATGACTTTTTGGATTACGCGGTTGAGCAAAGGCGCATGCATGGATAACACGGATACTGAATCACAGCTATTGAAGAGCCAGTCAGGCTCGTTGCACTCGCAACGAAGGGCGATGAGAACAGGACAAAGGATGCTCCCAAAGTCTCAAATGCTGCCCTGCACACCGACGTCAGCGGCGCTTGAGGGAGGGCAAACAATCCAACAGGCATAGACTTTGGGCGTCTCGACAATTGCTGCACTTCATGATCTCTAAACTGCAACCATGCATACACAGCGGTTCCTTTAGTTTTGCTGCTATGTCTCCTATAACCTGTACAGATAAAGCGTTCGCGACGAACATCTTTTGCCTCTCCGACTTGCAGATGCGGTGTCAAGCTTAGAGCTTAGCCTTGGAAGCCTTGTTGGAGAAGTTTGCCGAGATCTGGACGCGAGCCTGAGCCGAGTTCTCGGGGAAGGTGCGGCGGTTGTCCCACTTGACGACCTCGTCCCAGCGGTTGAAGAGCTGGTCGGGGGTAGCAGGCTGGTCGTTGGGGAAGACGGTGCCGTAAGAGCGCTCCCAGCCGTAGACGGCAGCGAGACCACCAAAGGCCTTGACGATGAGCGAGGTGTCGTGGCACTTCTCCGAGGCGAGGTAGGCGGTGATGGGGGCAACGTAGTCGGGCTTGAAGGTGTCAAGGAGCTCCTGGGTCCAGATGGTGGCAGTCATGGCGGTACCGGCCGAGGGGCAGAGGGCGTTGACGTAGATGTTGTTCTTCTTGCCCTCGATAGCGAGCGCCTTGGTGAAGCCAATGATAGCGGCCTTGGCGGTACCGTAGTTGGCCTGACCGTGGGCACCAACGATACCGTTGGGCGAGGCAGTGTTGACGATACGGCCGTAGTTCTGGGCGTGCATGATGGGCCAGACAGCCTTGGCCATCTTCCACGAGCCACGGACGTGGATGTCGAGGACAGAGTTGAAGAGCTCGGGGGTCATGTTGACAAAGGCCTTGTCGCGGAGGATACCGGCGTTGTTGATGAGGGCGTGGACACCGCCGAAAGTGTCAACGGCGACCTTGACAATCTTGTCAGCGTCCTCGACCGAACCAATGGCAGCGACACCCTTGCCGCCGAGCTGGTTGACCTCCTGGACAACCTTCTGGGCAGCGTCCGCGGAAATGTCGTTGACGACAACGTTGGCGCCGAACTTGGCAAAGTAGCGAGCGTACGAGGCACCAAGACCGTTACCGGCACCGGTGATGATGACGGTGTAGCCCTTGAACGAGTCCGGAGGAGGGGGACCCTGGGGGTTGGGCTTGAGCGAGGGCTGGAGCTTGACAACGTCCATCATGCGGCCAGAGTCACCCTGCGAAGGCGAAGAAGCGCCCTTGGTGAAGTCCTTAACCTTGGGCCACATGAGGTCGACAGCCGAGGGGGTGAACGAGTCGTCGGCCTTCCAAATGTAACCCTCCGACTGGCGGGCACGGGTCTCGGCGTAGTAGCCGGCACCGACCTCGAAGAGGCGGCCACCGACAGCGGGTCCATTGCGGGCGGTGAGAACACCGACGAGAGGAGCAACGTGGTTGGGGTCAAGGTGCGAGAGAACCTCAGGCGACATGACAGTCTCGGTCATGGCCGAGGCGGCGAGCTGATCGCGGGTCAGCATCTGCTTCGCGGCCAGTAGAATAAAATACTCACAGGAGCAATGGTGTTAGCCTTGATGTTGTACTTGACACCCTCCTTGTCGAGGACCTGGGCAAAGACGACAAGACCCATCTTGGCACCGGAGTAGTTGGTCTGGCCACCGTTGCCGTAAACACCAGCAGGCGACGAGGTGTTGACGATGCGGCCCCACTTCTGCTGGCGGAAGATAGGCCAAACGGCCTTGGTAATGTTGTAGGCGCCCTTGATGTGAATGTCGTAGACGTCGTTGAACTCCTTCTCGGTCATCTTGCGGAACGACTTGTCGCGCAGAACACCGGCGTTGTTGATCAGAACGTGAACAGTGCCAAAGGCCTTGACGGCAGTGTCGACAATAGCCTGGCCGTCCATGACCGAGCCGACAGCGGCGACAGCCTGGCCACCAACTGGACTTGTTAGCACGCAAACAATTCAGGCGGCTCGACGCATAGCATATACTCACGAGCACGAACCTCGCCAACAACCTTCTCCGCGTTGGCGGCCGAAACATCGTTGATGACGACCTTGGCGCCGCCCTTGCCGTACATGTGCGCGTAGGCACGGCCGAGACCGCCTCCACCGCCGGTGATGATAACGACGAGGTCCTTAAAGTCGAGCTTGCCAGCCATTGTGAACGTTTGAGTAATGGAGGTATAGACAGAGATGGAGAGAAAGGTCGAGAGAACGACGTCCGTGATGGTATACAAGTACTCTTTCTGCTAACGCCAATTACGCGCCAGTTGCTATGGACCTCGGCCTCGTGATGGTGCATACCCCACTAAACGCTAGTATTCCGGCAACAGCAGTGTGCGATGAACCGAACCACGACGGTCAAGCCGAAATCCGTCCCTGGATCGTGCAAATGAACGGCCTTCGGTCATAGCCGTTAGACCCATGCCCACCAACTGGCCGCGGCCCCGAGGACATTGTGATTCGGCGAGCACCGCAGTCCCCCAAACCAGACCACGCGATTCTTCCAGTTGTCGCCACGCAGTGCACACTGTATTGGATCAGCCGCAACGGTCGCGCTGGAGATTGTGGATATGTGACCGAGGACTCTTGGCCCTCGTTGTACTGGATAGCTGTCACAAGTCTTTTTGAGCAGCTGATTCTCCAGCGACTGGTACCACAGAGCCAACGCGGCTATACCCCCCCCCCCCCAGCGGCCTGGATGTGGAGATACGCATTTCCTGTCACAGATCAGATAGGAAAAAGAATGGTCTGCGCCGGAAACTGACCATGATCCATGGGCCATCACCACGCGCTGCAGTAGTCATGTCAGCCATCCGTCAGTCTCCACAAAGCTGTAAAGCTTCCGGGTGTCGCCATTATGAACCTCGTCCTCACTGCCATCATTATGGTCGCCGCTAAACCATCAACTGTCTCGTTTGATGACTGTTATTTTCTTCGACAGTTGCGATGATGTGGGTCTCATGTTGACTGCAACCACAACCGATCACAGGGCAACGGTCCGGTTACTGCCGATCCTACCACAAGACCGCCAGAGATCCCTCCACCGCACTTCGGGTTCAACCGGATTGATACGAGTGCATGGTACAGTACCCGGCAATGCTACTGGCTAAAGAAGGACAGAAGGGGGGGAACAACTATTTACAACGACAGGCTGGAGTGAACGGGGCGCGGACATGGTCGCTGCTTGCTGCACTAAGATTCTAGAAACTCAATGGGTGGAAACTTGGACATGGTTACTCGGCATGGTAGTGCGTTTCGAGCTGGTCTGCGAAGCGTACACGCTTCTTGGGTCCATGGCGGCAGCGGACTGGCGGGGTGTGGAGCTCCAAGAAGACTGGGGGCGTAACGGGGTAGTGAGGGGTCTGAGCATTAGTGCGAGTGCGAGTCTTCGGACGCCAGCGCGAGTGCGAGAAAGCTCACCAGTGGCGACGCCTTGGGACTGGAATCATCCTCATCCTCTTCGTCAACGACAATAAGGTATCGCGCCTTCTTGCGCCCCGCCAACGTCATGTTCATGCTGCCGAGTGCCGTAGGCGCCTTGCGTTTCAGCGACAGGCGCGAGAGAAGATCGGGGAGTCTTGCAATCTGGTCGTCTGTCAGTGGAGTCTTTAAGTAAGAAGTCTGGACAAATGTGAACAACTTGCCTCCTCCTCCAGTGTTGGGACGCGGGTCAAGTCTAATGCGGCTGGGAGGTTGGGGACGAACCCTCCCTTCCCTCCGCCTCCGAGAGCAGGGGCACGCTTGTGCTGTCGCCGAGCAGCGAGCGACGGGCCCCCAGTCGGGAGAATGAAGCTCGAAATGGCCGCAGATGCCGAGTTGGAAGCAGAGCTGGAGCCAGACGTCGACGCCGAGGATGCCAGCAAAGTCGTTGGTGAAGTGGGATATGACGCAGTGAAGAGGGCGAGGGATGCTGGTGCGATTGCCCGCCGACTCAGTGGCGTTACACCAGCTCCACGGGATCCTGAACCGAGACCTGTTGTCGATGAACTCGCCGCCGAAGACGAGGAGAGGGACAGCATCGTCCCCGCCCACTCCGATACAGAATGCGGAGTCGATCCCACTGCTGTCATCGCTGGCGTTGATGCAGCAATAGTGGTGGAGAAAAGGTAGGACGAGTAAACGGAAAGAGGGTGAGTTGCAAATGTACGTGCAGGATAGACTGTGACGGGGCGGGGTGGCGTTGGGTGGCGCTCAATGCCCACGTCAGATGGAGATGGCTTAAGAGAGAGGTTCGTCGTGGTATCGACAAACAGCAAAGCTGCGAGAAGAAGTGAGATTTCAAGAGAGATTGCCATGCCCCAGGAGCGGCTGCTGAGACTCGCAAGCTCACGCAGATCGATGCCTCACAGCTGCTTGTCTCCCGCTTCCCATATTCTTGCGCAAAACTTGTCGGAGCAGGATGGTTCCTTTGTCAAATGGACTCTGCCCTCTTCGTCCTGTGGGTTGAAGCGAGGCGCAGGACTGTGCGCGCTCGGACGGCGTCTCAGCTACTGTGTGGGGGTCATTTCATGGTGGAGAGACAGGGATCCGTGGGACCTTGAACGGGCAGCGGCGCCATCATGGTAAACATGTCAGTGTGTCAGCATGGGAGATGTGCATGCTGTCGCAGTGGCTTATTGTTAGTGATTCAACCGCGTCGAGGTATCTGGTAGCAGTGGGCTGGGTTATCCACTATGCGTGTCAGCAGCGTTTTTGTGAGATGATCATGAGAACAATAGAACAGACGAAATGTTAGGCCAGCGGTGGTCCTTGTGCGTATCGCGCGAGTCTGAATCGAATCCTGTGTTGGAGAGAGGACAAACTGGTGAACATCCGGGGTGCAGCGGGGTCACTTTGGGTGCCAGAGGGAGTGGAACAGTGACCCTCAGTTTGAGCCACTGTTTCATTCTCCTGGCAACCTCCGATGGACAAAAGACCCATGAGCAAGGGCGAGCCTGGGGCTATGCAAATGCGAAACAGAGTTGCAGAAGCTGTCCCGAAGGGGTGAATGTCAAATGCAGCGTGACTCATAACGGCAGAGGGACTGGCAGCGGGGAGGTCGTTTAGCGAGGAGAGGCACGAAAAAAATGGTATGCCATGCCACTTGGATGCATGTGTGCTTGGAGTGAGTGACGATCGTGCGGAGTGAGTACCCGGCCTCCACTTGACCCTCCACCTCAAGTGCAACAGCCAGTCATGTTACTCCCAATTCCATTTCCGACACCACCAAAAGACAAAGTTGGTCGCTGTCACTCCCACCGCTTCATCATTCACCCTCATCAACTTGTTGACACTCACAATCCTCTGCGTATATTGTGATTGCTTTTCTTGGTTCTTTGCTTCCAGTGAGTCTGCCTGGTTTATGTTGAGAATAGTTGCGTATGATCTAGGCCTGATGCTGACCGCTTGTTAGCTCCATTTCCATTTCGTTGCCATTGATTCGGAGTCGAACTACATGGCATTGTAAGTTCGCCATCCTATCCATCTCTACAAGCGTGGAGTCTGCTTGCATTGCACTTGCATTCGTACTGACTGCAGCTCGTCTCGCGGTCCTCGAGGAATCGGCCGGTGTCCCCTTCGTTTCGAGGACTACACAGTGTTTCCCAACTCTCAGGTACTCCGGTCCTCTGACTCGCGATATGTGCGATATCCATTGGAGCGACTCGCCAAGGTGTGCCCTTTCTTTGAAGGGCTCATGAACGTGCCTCAGCCACCAGCGCAGCATCCGCCGCGAGCGGCGATCGAGGAGGGACGAAGCTGCCCGTATGCGAATGGAGCGCCAGCTGCGCTCACCAGGCTGTCATCGCCTTCGTCCCCAACAAACGAAACGCCCCCAGTAGAACCGGCACCAACATCGCCTGAGACCGAGTCCTCATCACCAACACCAGCAGATATAGACGAGAGCAGTGTCATCGATCTACCCGTTACGTGGGGCGGACTGCGACTCTGTCTCGAGCTCGTCGACGCCCACCTCACCTGCCCGGCATTAGGTGGGACACGCCCGTCGACGCCGAGCATGCTGCTGCACGCAGGGGTGGATGAGCACATCAACGCAATGGTGGAGACGGCGCATGCGTTTGGGCTCACGTTTGTGGGCAATCACGTCTTCAATGCGTTTGCCGGCCAGCCGGTCCCTGCGCACGGCGGCGTATCGGACCCGTTGTGGATTTTTGCAGTAGTTGCATCCACTGGCTCCACCGACGTCCTCATCCCCGCCGCATGGAACACGCTCCGCCCCGACTTTGACATTTTCCAGGCGTCTCTTCAAGGCAAACGGCTCTTGCTCAAATTCGCGCGCGACGAGCTGCGAGAGCTCTACGTCCTCCACCACGCCTGGCACTATGCGATGCAGGTGTACGAAGATCGCATGGTCCAGTTCTCCGAGTGGGGTACTGCTGTGGATCCGGCAGACGACTGGGAGCGGCTGTACGCGCATGCTGGGTGTCCGCACGCCAAGCTGGTGACCGTTGCGGCCGACGCGTCAAAACGTGTAAAGGCGTATCTATATTCACACCCGGTGCGCACCGAACAGAGCCTCGAAGAAATCATCGACAAGATCGCCGACCCCGTCGCTCTGACCGACGTCATCGTGCCGGCTATGGGAGAATGTTACGTCTGCATGTACACAGACGGAGGTCTACTCGACACGTTTGTTCGTGTCGTGAAGGAGTCGTTTGTCCATGTCCTCAAGGCAGAGCTCGAAGGGCTCCGGTACCTCGGCCCAAAGTAGAGTTTTATAATGTAAGTTAGAAAGACCTGGTCATTGATTCTGTAGTGTAACACATGTGATGTTGTGCATAGTATAATGCGATCGGCTAGGTGTATTAACTACTAATGGATGAGTTCAGAAAGCATGGATATCTTGAACTTGGCGAGGCCATTGACTATTGGCCATGACCACGAGCACCAAGTATTATTAATCCATACAGCTTTGAGCTTCGAGCGTTCAGGGAGAACACATCAACAGGAGTGGAGTATAGGTGGAGGCGAAGTGTGCATGGAATAAATGAAAGTGGGCGGATAGAGCCTCCATTGTGATCGACCGATCGTCCGGTGACCAACCTAGGCAGGCACTGAGTATCACCATGCACAACTAGCCAGCTAGCCGTCTGCAGCCAGGTGGAGATCGTGGAGCAAGGCTGAAGAGTAGTTCGTGGTAGGGTGAGAGCCTAGCACCACTTGTTTAACACGCGAGAACAGCATGGCACAAGGTTCGTTTCGGCCAAGGTCAGTTAACCGGCGGCCGTCGACTGGTGCCTTGCCGAAATATCCACAGCAAAGGGCTGGATCTAATTTTTCGCCTGGCTGGGCAACAGGTGCTGAGGCGCGAGGCATGCGAGGCACACCGTGAGCCACATGACTCCACAAACCCCACCCGGTATGGGGCTTGGTTGTAGCGATGCATTCAGGACGGCCGCTTCGGTCCCGCGAACCAGGACGGTCGCTGCCGCTGCGGCGATGCAAATGGCTGGGGCTGAGGGTCCTGAGTGTGGGGTCCGCCCGTGGCCCTTGGCCAACCGGAAATCGGAGACGACCGAGCAGATGCTGCCTTGTCTGGATTGACGGGTCCACCAGGAAGACGAGAAAAAAAGCAAAGCAAAAGCGCCAGCCAGTTAACCGACGCAGGCCCATGCCCGGTTATCTAACCTGTACAGTGCCGTGTGGAACAACAAAGCGAGGGTGGGCAGCAGCTGGTGTCTGAGAGTACTTAATATTATATCATCAGGTGACGGTAACGGTTGTCTGCATCGCTCTCACTCTTTTCACCAAAACCCCCCTACCACTACCACCACCACCGCATCATCACAATGGCCACTGCTATCAACTCGGGTGACCGCGTCTCGCGCTACCTTGCCAAGAACGCCGACGATGGTGAGCAGAAGACGAAAACGACTAGTCAGAACTAACCCGCAGTCGTCGTCACTTGCGCTCTCCGCACTCCCCTCTGCAAGGCCAAGAAGGGTGCCTTCAAGGATGCCACCTACGACGAGCTCCTCTACGCTACCATGGTCGCCGCCAAGCAGAACATTGGCATTGACCCCGCCCTTATCGGCGACATTTGCGTCGGTACCGTCACTACTCCCAACGGCCCCAACACTGCGCGTATCGCTGCCCTTACCGCCGGCTTCCCCGCTACCGTCCCCGTCCAGACCATCAACCGCTTCTGCTCTTCGGGTCTGATGGCCTGCTCGACCATTGCCAACCAGATCCGCAACGGCGAGATTGACATTGGTCTTGCTGTCGGCTACGACAACCTTACCTACTCTGGCGGCAACCCCGCCCCCTTCGCCCCCGAGCTCCTCAAGAACCAGGAGTCTGCCGACTGCCTCCAGCCCATGGGCTGGACCGCCGAGAACGTTGCCGGCGACTTTGGCATCTCGCGCGCCCAGATGGACGCTTGGGCCGCCAAGTCGCACCAGGCTGCTGCCAAGGCCGACGCCAGCGGCATCTTCAAGGGTGAGATCGCTCCCGTCGCCGTTCCCCAGAAGCAGGCCGACGGCTCCAAGAAGACCGTCATTGTCGACCGCGACGACGGCATCCGCCCCGGCACCACCTTCGAGTCGCTCTCCAAGGTCCGCCCGGCCTTCCCTCAGTGGGCTCCCGCCCAGACCACCGGCGGCAACGCTTCGCAGATCACCGACGGTGGTGCCTTTGTTCTCATGATGACCCGTCGCAAGGCCCAGGAGCTCGGCCTCCCCATCCTCGCCAAGCACGTCGCTACCGTCGTTGCCGGTCTTGAGCCCCGCATCATGGGCATCGGACCCTCGATCGCCATCCCCAAGCTCTACCAGCGCACCGGCCTCACCAAGGAGGACGTTGACATGTTTGAGATCAACGAGGCCTTCGCCTCGATGATGGTTTACTGCGTTGACAAGCTCGGCCTCGACTGGAACAAGGTCAACGTCAACGGTGGTGCCATCGCCCTCGGACACCCCTTCGGCTGCACCGGTGCCCGCCAGGTCGCTACCGGCCTCAACGCCATGCGCCACACCAAGGGCAAGACCCTCGTTACCTCGTGAGTACAATTGAACAGAAGGAGGGGAAGGCAAGTGTGCCACAGAAGTCGAGTGTGGCACAACACCACAAATGTTCCTCTACATCCCTCCTTCTGTTCTACATCGTTTTTCCACGTAAAATCTTCATCTAACGCGCGCAGAATGTGCATAGGAAGTGGACAGGGCGCAGCTGCGCTCTGGATCAACGAGCAGAACTAAGCAGAAGGCTTCAGGAGCGTTCTGATCGAGTTCTGTGGGTGTAGGAAGAGGTAGACCACTCTGGGGTTTTGATAGCGTTTCAGCAGTGCCTGGGCATACAAAAATGCATCCGTTGTTTCATTTTCTTCTCTCTAGCAGTGGGGCGGGACTCCTGGAGGTCAGAAGAGCGGCGAAGAGCGGCGGCGGGCTGTTTGGAAGAAGAGGGAAGTCCGTCGGCATCCGGGATCGTCTGTGGTGGAGGTGCCACATTGGCCTCCCACGTGGGCTTGGATAGAAGTGATCGTCCTTGGCCGCATGCATGCAGCAGTGAAATATAGTTCTCTGATACGGTGTCCATGTATCCATCAGGTAGGCCAACGTGTTTATCAAGTTGTAGGATAGAAGAAAAGACGTGATAGTCGGTAATTGTCATGTTTTTAAAGGTCTAGTCGTTTGTGGCTTTGTCGGCGTTGTGGCGATCCCCATGTGTACGCAGGTCTGAAATTGCCCGAACATGTTTTTGTGTATGTGCATTGTTCCCAACGAAGAAATCGCACCAATCCCCGGGCCAATGGGACGGAAAGCACCACCGCGACGGCTTCGGGGACGCTGAATCTAGTGGCCATTGACCGTTGGCGCCGCTTCGGGGACGGCCATTGTACTGCCAGTGCCCAACGCGGAGATCTTCCGATCGCCACACACGCTGGAAATTCTGGGGCCAGCTGGCTATCGGCCCGGGGATGCAAGCCAACAAGAACAATCGGCTAAACCATCTTATTCTTGGTAATGGACTTTTCCCCACAATCCTCTCTATCAATCGCAGCGATACACCTTGTGATGACCTGTCACAAACATAGTCCGTGCGTATGCATCCATTCAAAGTCATTATTACAAGTATGTAATATCAATGTCAAGTCTGTGGTTGGTGCTAACCACAGCCACTTCTGGCGCGTGTCAGGTCGCTTCGGCGTGGACCGAGAGGTGACAGTCTTAGATGCAGCCAGACCGCTAGAGTCACATGAAACTTGATCAAGTTGCCGGATGCCGACTACAGTACTGTGGTATGGTTAGGTTAATTACCGGCTAGTGCATAAAACTTAATAAGGAGACCATCACTGCAGCTTGGAGAGGTCTCCCATCCCCGATTCCTACCACTTCCACTTCAGCGAACCGCAGAGCACTCAAGATGGCCCTTCCACCGCGAACCGGACCGGTTCCTAGCATGCCAGAATGTGAGGATACCTGTCCATCATGACGACGCTGCTGACGCGAAGGCCATGCAATCCTCACCGCCCCCGGGATGCCATGGGAGGTTGAGGAGAAGGTACTCAAGGGGCACAAGCTTGGTGTTTGGAAGCATGTGAGCATTGATACCACGAGTTTGTGTGCTGACGCGTTGATAGTCTCCCCCGTCCTTCCGTGTCTACCTCGAGGAAATGTTCAAGCAGTGGGGCGACCGTGATTTTGTCTCCTCCCCTGTCCCTGAGCCAGCCGACTTTGACGCCCGCGAGACATTTACCTACAAGCAAGTCTATGACCGCGCAGTGCAGCTTGCGGCCTTTCTTCGCGGCCAGGGCGTAAAGGTGCACGACCGCGTAGCTATCGGTGGCGCGAACAGTGCGGGGTGCGTACTTGAAGGCTGCAGAGTACGCTGACGCTCCTTTAGGTGGCTTATCGCATTCGTGGCAACCCATCTCATTGGTACCGTCCCGGTCATGCTCAACAATGCTCTGTGAGTGCTTTACTACGTCCATCTACGTGTTTCTAAGCGCTAACGCCTCTAAAGGCAGGACGAGTCGCAGATCCACTGCTTGACAGTGAGCAACCCGGCCGCCGTGCTCGTCGACGAGCAGATGGCCAAAGATGTTGCCAGGATCGCGTCCGCTGTCAGGGCGAAAGGCGTTGGACCTGTAGGTCATTTGGAGGTAAACAATAGCACTGACCCCAGATCTTCGCTTGGTCCAGCATTGCGCACCACTCGGCCGACGTCCGTGCCGCAGTGAAGGAGCTTCCAACGGCGCCGCAGCCAGAGAAGTTGGTCAACGAGGTGGTTGATGGCGTGGGCCTCGAGACGCTCAACGCGGAGAGCCCCGGAACCATTTTCTTCACATCTGGGTGAGTTCGACAACTTGTACTGACGTATTGTTCATCCATTCTAATGGTCCAGCACCACGTCTCTTCCCAAGGCTGTGCTCTCAACTCAACGGCAGACGCTCCACAACGTCCAAACTGGTTCCTTCAGTACGTGCCCAACCGAGGTCCTGCAAGTTGACCACCAGTCGCTGCTCGAGCGGCACTCCGCGCGGGCCTCTCGCTGCAAGATCTCGCTGCCTTGCAGGCCCAGATGGCCGAAGGCCCGCAGACCTCTATGCTCGTTCCTGTTCCCCTCTTCCACGCCACGGGCTGCTCGGCGATGCTTATGCGGTGCATCGCTGTCGGAGGCAAAATTGTCTTCCTCCGTCGATGGAGCGTGCCAAATGCCGTCAAGGTCATTGTCCAGGAGGGCGTAAACTTCCTGGGAGGGTGAGTTTTCACTGCCACGGTCCTTGTATCTCACTCTAGCGTTCCGGCTATTGCCACGGCAATCGTCCAATCGCCTCTCCTGCCTAAAGACTACCAATTCTCGACCATCTCGTACGGTGGCGCACCGCCGGCGAAGCGTCTCGAATACGACCTCAACAGGCGCTTCCCCGCTGCCATGCTGTGAGTCACGCCAACCTCCTTAGCGAACAACAAGCTGATTGCCAGGGCCCATGGGTGGGGCATGACGGAGACCAACGCTCCAGCTACCCAATTCATGGGTCAAGATTACGCTGAGCGCCCTACGAGCTGGTATGTGAATAATGTCGAGTTGTGGCTGATCACGATCCAGCGGTTACACGTTGCCTATCTGTGACCTTCGTGTCGTTGACCCTGAGACTCGCAAGGACCTGCCAGCTGGGGAGTCGGGTCTGGTGCTCGTGCGGGGATCCAACGTCATGGACTGCTACTACAACAATCCGAGTATGCGTCGCTGCGTTCATGAGATACATATTTCTGACGCTTCTCAGAGGCTACGGAGGAGGCGTTCGACAAGGACAGGTGGCTCGATACGGACGACATCGGCTATCTCGACGCCGATGGGTTCCTCCACCTGTCGGACCGTGCCAAGGACATTATCATCCGCGGCGGCGAGAACGTGAGAACAAAGGCCCAGCCTGCCTGTGGTACTAAACCTGACACCTTCCACAGATCCCCTCGGCTGAGGTCGAGAACGTCATCACCGATGATGAACGCATTGCGGAGGCAGCAGCTGTGGCGGTCCCTGACGATGTTCTCGGCGAGCTAGTCGCTGTCGCCATCAGCTTTGCACCCAACGCAAGTGCGACAGAGGAGGAACTCCTCGCCCGGGCACACTCCAAGTTGCGATACCCCGCGCGTCCCGTCATGATCGTCATATACGATGAGCTCCGTGAGTTTCAAGGTACCTGTGTTCGTGCTGACAACGTCTAGCGCGTAACGCCAACGGAAAGATCGTGAAGGCAGACATCAAGAAACACTTGAAGGGTCTCTGGCTCGCGCGCCAGGAGAAGAAGAAGGCACCGGCCAGGGCCAAGCTTTAGAGCGCTGGGTTGCGTATAGGCAGTCGTATGTATGGGCATTCCTTGAATACATAGGTCGATGTGCCGTGGGTATGGGCAGCTGTGAACACGAAGGAAAGCTCACGGTGGGCGTATATATGTAGTTAATTGCGTTTGGTCGTCACCCTTGCGCGACTCGACTCCCGGTACCCGACACTTCGACGCTCAATGTTATGCGTTTGTACATAATATCTTTGCGGTAGCTCTAGCTATATCCAGTACTTGAATAGGTGTTGTGCTTGATCTGGTCCGCCACGTCGCTGAGACCCTTTCGCTCTTCGGCGAGCTCATCGCGGATTTTCTTGGCCTCTGTCATGCTATAAGGACAGCCGACATCGTCGTATATGATGTCCGCGATCTCGGGGGGCAGCTTGGCATCAACTAGTGAGTTAGTCCAGTGCCTCTGCTGAGGTGGGACGCGGGCCGTGGACGCGATCGGCGTCTTGGGGTCGACGAGAAAGAAGGCGAGAATCTTGCGATGCCCAGGCCGGGATTTGTCGGCAAGCTGGAATGGAGCAATGCGGTGCTCAAAAACGTTTGGAAACGCCACAAGACGACCTTGCCGCGCCAATATACTGCCCAGGTTGATCATGATGGGGCCGCCATACCCGGCTGCAAAGTCGAATGCTGCTCAAAACTCTGGGTCGCTGCAGATATCGTAATTATAGTGGGTCAAGCTCTCGGCGTTGGCAAAAGTCCGGAACTCGAGGCGGGACTCGGAAATGTTGTCGCAGTCATAGTAGTACAGGGCCGTGGCGCAGAGCCTTTCGTTCAACACCCCTTCCACATGCCAGGGCCCACCGGGGTACGCTGGGCGCTCAGGGGTGAGCTCAATGTTGGCTATCTTGACAATGACCTGCAGCCGCCGCGGCGTACCGGCTTGTCCGGGAACGTTATGAACCGAAAGGCCGTCGCCCGCGGAGTAAGTTTCATAGGCTCGTGGTTCAGGCTGTCGCGGTGGGTGTGTCCGCTCAAACCAGTCGGTTGCCTCGTTGTACATAGAAGAGGGAGGGGGGAGTTGAGGATGGACCTTCTCTTGATCCTTTCTTCGCATAGCCTTTGCCAGCATAGCCTTGATGGTTCGTGAATTTTTCTTGGCCTGGCGGAGCTGCTCAGCCCTCCGTGCCCGATCAAGATTTTCCTTTCGACATTCGGCGCCCTGGCATATATCGGGAGCTAAGCAGTAGCTGCTGGGTTGGCACGGTATTCTGGTCGGGCGAAGTAGCTCGTTGCGCTTCTGCTTGTCGGCGCTAGAGTGGCGCGGATGCCACTTCGAGCCCCACGCCATGACTCGGTTCTAGACCGCGTCCAGAAGAGGAAGCGCAATGGTGAGGACACGTTCAATGATGCCGTACATTGCGGCATGGCGGACAGGGTGGAGGTTGTTGATGTAGCTAACAATCTGGGCCTTGCCATCGTGCGTAACATCCACCTCGCATGGGAGCCACTGAAATTTGGTCGACAGCAGCCGTGAATCATCTGGTCGCCACCGTCGATCGTCGAGGGCCTTTGCTGATCTCTCGGACACGGGTGCTACCACGCCGCCACCCGAAGCTTGCAAGCAGTTGCCGACAGTCAAGGTCCGATCATAGAGAACACGGGTTTTGCCGTACACAAGTGGCCAGAGACTAGGATTGACCAGGTCGCGGGTCACACCGTCGGGGCGCCAGTCCTGCTCATCTTCGGGAACGTCTTCAAGTACGGAGACAGCAACGCACAACTCATGATGAAGTGTTTTGTCCACAGCATTGTCGCTCTTGTACACTGCTCCCGCGCCGTCAAGCACGGCCACGATTCCTGTGGCGTCGAATATCTTGGCTTTGTGCCTCAGCTCGCGGATACAGTAGTCAAACATGGCGTCGCTGAATCCTCGGCAGAGGGCTGAAAGTGTCATGCGTCCAATGTGGTGGGCGTTCCGCATTACATGCCGTCTACGTCGCCACGCGGACCAGTACCGATCGATTGCTCGATCGTCCTCGTCATCGCCCTCGGCAAATTCCCTCCCTTCCTCTTCCAAAGCAGCAAGGGCTGCTGCATTCGCCTCTTCCTGTCGCCGCCTTGCCGGTTCCTCCAACTTGTACGCTTCGCGGTGTGCCCGCACTTGCTCTGCGAGCTCCTCCTTCCATTGGACCACCACCGCGTCGTTAAACACATCAGCCGACCAGCGAGGTTTGTCGGTCACCGCGTTCATAAACCACAACATTCCCCGCTCCCGCGTCGTGATGGTGTTGGACCGCCATGGACTGTCGATCATGACCAACGAGGACGGAAAAATGCTACCTTGACCGGTAACATACAACGAGATCGAGACGTCCAAGCCCGGGACGCATGGCTGCTGTTGTTCGTCGCTGGCCGTCATGCTGGTTTTCAGTTTGTCAGTTGATGGTGTGTTGTTGAATGGGCGATAATGAGACCTACTCAACATCCATTCTTGATATAAAGACTTGCTGTCATGGGTGAGGTTGACACACATTGACACTGCTTGCACTGCCTTGTACCACTGGAATGCACTGACTGTTGGTTCGGGAACGCCAAACTGCTAGCTGTTTTTGTTGCTGTGCCCCTCCCCGCTCTCTCCGCCCTCTCAGCCTTCTCCCTTCCGCCTGTTGTGTTTCAGATTCCACGGAGCGGAGCACACTCAAACATCAAAGTGTAAGTGGCACCCCATTTGGCGCTGTCAATGACCCAGCAATTGTCTTAGAGCTCATATTAACACAGCAGCAGGCCGCTTTTGGCGTATGCGTTATCTGCATTCCCTTCGCAAGGTACAGTCTATGACAACTCCCCGTTGTGAAACCTGCAGATCCTCCCAAATAAGAGGGGCGTCGCAACGTCTGCGCCAACCGCCAGGGTCCATCTCAACGCCTACGGGACTGGCGACTAGTTCCGCATGCCGGGGCGCGGGAAAAGTCGAGAGCACATCGAGCAAAGGGATGCGCCGAGCCACGAGTGGTATACGGGGGTACAAAGGCCTGGAGTTAGCTATAGGCTCGAGTGGTAGAGGGAGATACCATTTGCGACGGCCGCATTGGGGCACACGGGAAGCGGGGTCGTGACGGTAGCCATTGAAGGTTGCTGCCAAGCTTGGGACGTCGAACAGGTTATGCGTTTGAAGGGATTCGTTCACTTGGGTGTTGGGTTGGGCGCTATGCCAGCGACGCGCAACAGCGGTATTTATGCTCGCCATGGGTGGCGGTGCGAAGGTACGACGAGAGAAATGTGTGAGGTATCGCATCTCTGAACGTGTGGCTCATGGTGTGTCTCAGGAAGCCTTGTACTTTGCACCAGGTGTCCCTTTGTTTCTGTCTAACATGTGTCTAACATGTCTATCGGAAGGCGAGGGCGAATGCATCAACAGGGAGGAGGTCCACGGGGACGCCAAAAGGGAGGCTTTGGAGGCGACGGAACATGAGGGATCTTTCGCAATGTGCTTTCAGACGCTTTTTACTGCAGCGCTTGGTGGAGACAGTGGACTGCAGGGGCGGAGAGCATTGTAAGACGGAAAGGTTATTATGGTGGCGTTCAATGCGAGGATCAAACAGGTGGTCATCGCCTTGTGTGGCGCGACGCTGCACCATAGCGGGGCCGCCAAGAATCTCTAACGTACTCTTTGCTGTGGGCAAGCTGCGAGGCCGATAAGCCACGTGAATGTACAGTACAGGACTGGACCACGATCCATTGCGATATGCACGAATTGCCCAAACCCACCCTCGGCACCAAATGTGCGAGCTGCGTCGGCGCGAGGGTTATGGTGTCATTCGGCCATCCCCGATCTCTCCTGGCCCTTTCCACATGTTTCTGTTTCACATATAGGTGCATTGGAGCCGGCTACGCCGAGACCATGCCGCGTCCGCGGTCATAGTGGAAATGCACAGGGCTCCGGCATCCGGCCCGTGGGGTTGTGGGGTATCCCATGGGACCCTTGGCATGGTAATCTACATGGGAGCAGTTGCCGACTCTGGCTGGCTCGGACTGTGCATGTCAGATAGATACCGTTGCCGCTATACCGAAATCCGGAACGTGCCCACCACTACCACAGTGATGGAGGCGTCTTAAAAGGACCGATGGCCGTACTACAGCGGTGTTTTTCGAGCACGATCGATACCACACATCTCAGCTCACGATCATGAAGCGACTCAGCACCGAAGAATGTACGTACGGGCTGGACTCGTGGCAGGCTCGCGCCGACGACAGCCCGCGTTGTTCAACGACTGGTCCACGACCCGTCCTACTCAGCTGACACATCCAGGTGACAAACTCCTCACTGCCCCCGGCATGCCGTGGGAGACAGTCGAGGTTAACATTCGTGGCCAGAAGCACCTAACCTGGAAGAATGTGAGTGTGTGGACAATCGAATTGAACCTCAACGGTGCGGGGTCGCCTCTTCGCCCCGCTCTCGGCATCGCCCTCTACCACCCCCCACCTCATGCCCTTGAGGATCCTGGCTCTTCGCTCCCCAGGGCTGGCCGCCTCGGTTCATCACCCCACAGGCTCCCTCGCCTGCCCATGACTAACTCGCAGGTGCCCAAACACTTTCGCCAGCTAGTGCTGGAAAAGATGACCGAGCATGCAGATGTTGAATTCTTCAGCTCACCCATCCTCGAGAGCGACGATGTGCGTGCGCGCGAGTCGTTCACGCACGCACAGGTACTCGACATGGCGACGCGCCGCGCTGCGTGGCTGGTGGAGAAGGGGTGCCGGGCGGGTTCGCGCGTCGCTGTTGTGGGCGCTAACTGCACGCAGTGAGTTTTGACTCGTGAGAAGAGGCAGAGGGGGGAGACATGGCGGCACTTCTTCGTCAGGCTCGCAGTTGTGAGCCAGTGTGTGGAAGGACTCTAGGGAGTACAGAACCTTGAGAGTGGAAGCAAATGAGGATAGAAAGGTGTCGAGAGACACCTGGGGATTTTAGAGCCCGTGGACCGACCCTCGGGAGGAAGAGCTCCAACCTCCAGCATCTAACGCTCTCAGATGGATCGTATCTTACACTGCCTGCCACATCCTCGGCGCCGTTCCGGTGTTGGTGAACAGCACGCTCGTTACCGAATCGATCATCCACTGTCTGGCCATCACAAACCCGGTGGTCACACTCGTTGACTATGAGATAGCAAAGGTACTTGGTCCTCTGCGCTCGCTTCTGCGGTCCAAGAAGGTCGGCGACGTGTATGCGTGGTCGCCCTCTTGGGCAACCGACAAGCTCCCAGCAAACATTCGCGCCGGTCTTTCGTCGATTGACGATGCTGCGCCGAGTGCACAGGCCATGCGTTCTGTTATCGACGGTGTTGGTCTTGGCATTGAGAACCTGGATCATGACTCGGATGGCACCATCTTCTTCACCTCGGGCACCACTGGCTACCCGAAGGCTGTTCTTTCTGATCAGCGTGCGGCCCTCCACAACACTATTGCCGGCGGCGTCAGCGCTGCCCGCAACGTACTGCGCACGGGCGGGTCAGTCAAGGACATTGTCACCTTCCCTCCCAAACAGCCTGTGGTTCTCCTTGCCGTGCCTTTGTTCCACGTGACTGGCTGCATGTCGTGGCTCACTCGCGCCTGGACGCAGCGCTACAAGTTTGTCATTACGCGTCGCTGGAACATTCCCGAGGTTATCGACCTGATCAAGGAGCACAACATTTCGGTTATTGGAGGCGTGCCCGCCGTCGTTATGGGCATCCTGCAGTCCCCACTTCTGCCAAAGGACAAGTTCTTTGACGCCATCAGCTACGGTGGTGCTCCCTCGCCTGACCGTCTCGCCCAGGACCTCAACGACCGCTTCCCCAGTGCGAAACTGTAAGTTTTCAAGCTGCGTCCATCGGCTTTGGCGTGCCTGATTACTTCCCCGTTCTGCTTGGTAATGATCGCTGACACTATATTAGCCAGCACGGCTGGGGAATGACGGAGACCAACGGCGTGCACTGCGCGATTGGTGGCATCGACTACCAGGAGCGCCCGGCCTCGACTGGACCCGCGTTGCCGGTTTGTCAGATCAAGATTGTGAACCCCACTACTGGCGAGCAATGCGCGCCATACGAGATGGGCATCATCTGGACGCGTGGACCAAACGTCATGGTCGAGTACATTGGCAATCCGACGGCCACTGCCAAGGCCCTCACTCCCGACCAGTGGCTCGACACCGGAGACATGGGATACGTCGACGACGAAAACTTCCTGTACATTGCAGACCGTGCCAAGGACATTATCATCCGTGGTGGCGAGAACATTGCGTCCGCAGAGGTTGAGAATGCGATCGCGCGCGACGACCGTATCGCAGAGGTCGCTGCTGTGCCGGTACCGTGTCCCCAGATGGGAGAGCGCGTCGCGGTCCACGTTTCACTCGCGCCTGGGCATAGTTCAGCCACTGTCTCTCCGGAGAGTGTAATGGACAACGCCCGCGATAAACTTCGGTACGCAGCCCGTCCCGCACTGATCGTTATCAGCGATGAGCCTCTACGTGAGTTACGAGATCAACGAAGGTGTCAGACCGAGTGCTTAGCTTTAACCTTGCTAATGTGCATCAGCCCGAAACGCGAACGGCAAGATTATCAAGTCCGAGTGTAAGAAGATTGTTGGAGCTGTGTGGGAATCCATCCAGCGCGCACCCAAGGCGAGGTTGTAGACTACAGTATATATGCCTTTAGAGGACGATGCAAAAGAATTACACTGTCCTTGGATACGTCAATCACGAAGCCTTGTACCAGCGGGATTGGTGGCATACTGTATTCGGTGTGCGGTGTGGGTACGATGGCGCAACAGTGGCAGGGAAACGCTTTCGAGGCATGCACAGATTGGTACACTAAATTCTACAATGATAGGATGATGAGAAAGAAGAGAAAAACTACCACCAGGGGTATCCGTCCGGCTCGCTTCGTGTCGTATCATCGATGATCGGCACCTCCTGTTCGAGGTGGAGGGACTGGTCGGAGATATCTGGCTCCTGATCGTCAACATTTGGTCCCGCCTCTGCTTCCACTGAAACGGTGCTGGTACTGGCCGACAGGGACGATATGTCACCAGAGCTGCTGTGGACAAGCGTCGTAGTGACCATCTTGACTTTGAGAATCGCTTGGGACTTCGGGTCGACGGACATTGACGTGCGTTTACAGTGCTGACTGCTAAATCCCGTCTTGACAACGATCAGGTCGCCGCCGCCGCCCTTGTTGTCATTGCCATTGTTGTTGTTGCCTTTGCCATCTGAAGTGTCCGTTGTGGTGAGGCTGTCGCCGTCGCACTCACAGTCGCAGATCACGATGCTTCGCTGGTGGGATTGGTGAATGTTGTCGGACGCTTTGAGGGACGTGAGAACAGGGGAGGCGGGGGTGATGAGATCCTGACGTTCTAGCTCGAGCGGAGCCTGGAGCTCATTGACATCTGCAACGAAGGGCTTGTCCTCAGTTGGCTTATCGACTTTCATTGGCTCGGGTTCAACAGGGTCGCCCATCTTGCTGTCTGCCGGAATATTGAGGAGCTGGCTACACTCCTCAATGTCGCTGATGATGAGATCCTCTGTTTCGTCATCTGAAGATTCATCATCGTCGTTCCTCTTGAACCGGTTGAGGCTGACACCGCAGTCAGTCTCGCCCATATGAATGCTCGCTGGACGAGGGGCGAGAGTGGCCCTGTCGGTGGAAGCCACACGCGAGACGCGGCGAGGCGGCGGGAGGATTGTCAGCCGACCGGGTCCTTCGTCATCCCTCGACGTAAAGTCCCTCGGTGTCGTGGGCTGGGGTTGCATCGACCAGCGTGTTCTGGTGGGAACAACGTCTCCTCTATCGATAATAGGTGCCGAAATGCCGGAGCATGTGGTGCACAGCGATCCGCAACCTGTACAAACGGGTGCCGTTCCGCTGCTTGTCGACGCATTGGACAGGTCGCTGTCGGGGCTGGACGGAGGAGTGAAGCGCGATCGGACGTTCATGATCTCGGCGACGCGCGCCATGTTCTGCATGGCAGACTGCACGCGTTTCAGCTGCGCCTCGAGCTCCGCTCTCTGTCCTTTCAAGCCACGGATCTCGGAATGCATCCGTTTGTTGACCTCGAGCAGGCCCTTGGCTTTGATTGCCAAGCGAGGGACCATATCTGTGTGCGGAAAGGTAGACTCAGGAGGAGCGCGTGACAGCTTGCGCTCCCTCTCCTCGAGATAGTCCAGCACACCATGAGCATCAGGAATACCAAGCACCTCAGCGATGCATCCAGCGATGATAGCAGGAGGCGCGTTGGGAGGAATCGGTGCGGGCCGCAGACGACGGATGGTATTATTTCCTTCGGAGGATGAGACTGAAGGCGGCCCTGGTCGAGTCGCTGCTGCAGGGGATGGGCCGGGAAAAGGATGTGGTCGGACGGGAGGGACAGGAATGGTGGACGCACGAATGCGCGGTTGAGGCGGTGGCGCGACTGGTGTGGTGCTTGTTGTCCTCACAGGCAGGTTGTCTGCGGGAATACTACTAGAAGACACGATAGAACGCGGCCGAGCTTTGAGAACATGCATTCGTTCATCAATGCGAGGAGAAAAGTATGTGTCTGGCATGTCAGAGATTGGTGACCCGAGTGAAAATGGAAACATTGCCAAGGAGGGGGAAGAAAGAAATGGGACGCACCACTGAAGGACGGAGCGCCTTTGAGGTACGGATTGTCTGGCTTGTCAGGAGTGCGAGACCGAGGAGCCGCTTTAATGTCCTCCCGCGAGGTGCTCACGCGGGAAGAGACAGTCGGTAACTTGAAAGAACCAGGTGGGAGCGGCGTACTTGTCGTCGAGGTGACAGTGGAGCGGCTAACCAGGACATGGAGCTGCCCATCAATGGGCTTTGGGGTCACTTTTGGGCCATGTTGACCACTTTCTTCTGGTTTTCCGTCAGCGACAAGCCGATAAAACATCCAAGTCGTTCGAGCGTACCAGAGGGTATGAGACGGTCGAGCTTTTCGCCCTTGCGACCGAGAATGCGAAGTATGTCCATGACGCTGGTGGCCGTCGCTGATATCTTGTCTCCTTGCTTAGTCTGTAGATACTGGTCACTCCAGCAAGTGGGCGTGTGGTACAAAGACAACAAGAAGAACCCTGGGTGTGGGGGGTAGTAGCTGTCTTATGTAGACGAGGGCCAGTTTGAGGGACAGGTTACTGTCACTTCACTGGGGGACGGCTGGTGGGTAGTATCCTCCGACCTCTAGGCCACTCACTCGTGAGTGGGCTCTTCATCGCGGTCTGGGGATGGAGAGTGTGGGTTAAGGGGACGACCAAGGCAGAGAGGAGGAAAGCACAATCTCTGCCTGGGAGACCCAATGCCAGTGTTACGTTCGGACCTCCATGAGAAGGCCCATGCATTGGCGTCTGCGTTAGATGAGATCCGAGTCGACTCTCTCGGAAGTGGCCATCGGAAGAAGGAAACTGGGCGAGTAGACACAAACAAGAGGGTGCCTGGCTGGGGGCAAAGGCGACAGCCTTTCTGGCAAGCGATAGGCAGCGACCCATGCACCTGACACCCCCTGTCCACCGGTCACTGGTTGCTGCACCAGTGTCTCCAAGCCACCAATGCTGCGGACGAGTGTTGGAGTGCGCGACGGACCTCCTTGGGCGGTGGCGTAGATGTTGATGCCCCTAGATGGACTGGCCCCACAGGGTAAAAGTGCCTCCATGGACCTTGTCCTGTTCAACGGCCCCGATGAGGTCGGTTGCTTGCACAGTGGGTAGGAACGTCAACTTGACGAAAAGGCGTCACGTACAGTCTTGTTCGGTCTGCTCTAGCGACGTAGTCTGTCAACAACCGACATGAGGTTTCAACATTGCCTCTCGTCATCACAGCACTACGATTCGCAAACTGCTGGGCACGACAACCAATGTCGCGTGGGAACGGATGTCGTAACTGCAGAGTCTGCGTGGAGTTTTTGTAGTGGGGATGGTGTTAGATGTGTTGTAGGGGTTATCCTTGGAGGCAGTCTCAGCCACCGCGAAGCCACTCGGTTCTATGAATTGAAAGACACGAATCACCAAGTGTCAAAGAGTCTACAAGTCTTGACAGCTTGAGACTCTCCGTTTGCCTTCGGCACAGCAGGCTCGGTGGAGATCGCCGGATGAGTCCACCCCAATCACGCAACTCGAGTTTGAGCTCTAGCTCGACGTCGTACAGGGCTGATAACGAGGAAAATACTGGGCATGCATCAACCCCTACTGCGTAGCCACTCTCGTTGGGCTGCAACACAGCACAACCAGAGTGGCTTGCTTCCATCGAAGAATGACGCCACAGCTTCGAAAAACTCCGTGCCGAGTTGACCCTGCCGTTCATTTCCTTCATTACATGGCTCCCTGTTGCGAGGGTCTTGGGAGACAATAAGCATGAGCAGAAAAGGCGTACGCAAACCCCTGCGACTGGTGTCGTAGGGTTGACTGGTGCGAGAGGGCTGATACTGTAGCAGACTGCACATTTCCCGGGTGTGTCGGACACTTCGGAACAGGAACGAGTCGCTGAATTGCGTCTACCTTCACAATATTACAAACGTCGTTGACCAGTCTGAAGCTCAAAAAGTGGCCAGTGCACATTCCATGGTCGTTGACACAAACAGTAAACATGGTGACTCCAAACATTCAAGTTAGGTTCAACCTCAGCAATTGCCCCAATTGCCGGAGCTTCCTGGGTTTTACGAAATGCAACTTTACTCTGGCACCCAAGATTTACCGTGAACGTGAAACACACAGCTGAAACTACAGTAATGCCCAGACGTTCAGCTCCTCTGTAAAGCAGACACCGACACCGGTTCTGACGGTTATCCTCACAACTCTCCATGACGTTGGCTCAACACGAAGTCTACCATGCCAACTGTCTTCGGCAATTCTGATCGGGCTCGATTCTGACATTGTTTGCTTCAGGGGCTGCTCTCATGGTTGAGCACTTGCAAGAGGCGTTGGGCAGGAACTATGCCCCAGGTAAATGCCAACACTTCTTCCACGCAGGAGAACCCAGCAGGGGCCCAAGCTCCAGCCCCCCATGGATGGGGTTCGCATGGGATGCAACTTTGGTCCACCGGTCCACAGGAGACAAAAGCGAAACCGTCAAGACAAACAGGGACGCAAGGAGCAGACCATCTCCTTCTACAGTAGCTACTGAGCTCATATTGCGATCGACGAGCTGCTCGTGGTGGCGTGAAAAAGGGACCATGTGACTGTGCAAAGGCTTCAGTTACAGCGGGTTACTGAGCGTTCAGCCCAGAATACAGACTATAGAAGCCCGCTCACAGAAGCCGGCCCAACAAAAGGACCAGAGGGATATGGGTATGACAGTCCCCTCCACAGCTTTCGCACACGCGTCTCAACAAGCATGGAAATAAACTATCATCACCTATATTTCGACATCCGGGGGAAATGTATTGCTTTTCATAGTTTTACCAGGACCTTCTAAAAACAACCACGAGGAAAGGGACAGACAGTTGGGGCATGGGATTGCGGCACGCCTCCGGTGCTTGCGGAAGACTGCGAGGCGAGGGAAAGCTCTATCAAAGCCTCATTTTGCGGAACAGGCGGCGCATCCAGTTCTTGTGCTGGTCGTGGCCGTCAGGGCTCTGGCTGCTGCCCTTGGGCAGATCGGGAAGTTCGGCAGGGGAGCCTCCACAGCACGAGGGTCCTTTGCTGTTGTCTTGTCCTTCGACTGGACGTATGGCTCGTGTTCAGAAGGGTTCATATCGTCCTTGGGTTCCTGCCCAGTCTCGTCGCGGGCCGAATTGGTCATCTCATGAGGGGAGGAAGTGAGCTCCCCTTTGTGAACCTCACACGAGGCGGGGCAGCTTTCAAAGCAGGGAGGGACCGTGGCGGGTGGGTCGCGTAACGCACGGTTTTCGGATAGCGACGACGAACGCGGAGGCAAGTCTGCCAAATCTTTTAGGTCGCTGTCGATGGACAAGATGTTGACAGCGAGATCGGACTTTGTCTTGGTTTTGGGTGGAAGAGCTGGGGCCACGCTGGCTCCTTCAGCGGTCGTGCCTAATGAAATCCAGAATATGCTTCTGCCGTCGTCTGTACCACGGGTTCAATGCTCGCCCTGGAGATAGCCAGGAGGGCGGTGGTAGCGTCGTGGCCAGCTGGTGTAACAATACTATAGAGTCGAATTAGTTATACCCTCTTACGTTGCTTACAGATTGGCCTCCAGGCCTCGCACAGGTGTAGCTGGACCGGTCGTTGAAGCCGATGGGGCAGGAGGACCCGGTACATAAATTGAGGAAGCAATAGACTGTGAAGTCTGAATGTCGTCCAGGTCTCGGATCGCCGCCTGGCTGTCCTCGAGGGAGAGGTCGGTATCTGCTGGATGGTCCGAAGGAGAGCCTGTGGGACTCTCCTGGTTGCTTGAAGTGAGAGAGGACGGTATGACTTGCTGTACGAGCTCTGCCAAGCGGCCAGCGTCTTCTTGTTATCCTTCTGCTATCCCATTCCCTTTACTCACCTATATCAGTCGACGTGGATGCTGCAGAAACAGGGCAGGAATGTTCCCTGTCGTTGGCCATGATGAGTATGGTGAAGCGCAGACAGATACGCAAGCAAACGAAGGGAGAGGATTTAAATATTTATTCTCGGAGTTGACTGGTCTGCACTGAATTGCAACGGACAAGAGGGCACAATAACAAGAAGAAGCTGCAGTGCAGCTGGATATGGTTTTGTGGTAACGGTGCTCTTGTAGGCTGATGGGAAGCGGGCGAACACAAAGGAGGAGCAGTGGAAACACTCTGTGTGTGTTGCTTCTGGGGCGCGGTTCTTGCGAACAATGATGTAAATCATGAGCATAGGTTGGTGTCCATCCATCACACCACAAGCAGAGGGGTAACAATAGCAGTGACGAGCTCCTCGGGGGACGTTTGGTGGTGGCAAGGACGAAGAAGGAAGCATTCTGAACGGCTTTTCAAATGGTAGATCTTTTCTTTTGTTTTGCTGTTGTCAGGCATGCCACCCAAACGCCACATTTCCGGCCACGTGTATGTTGCGTTGCAGCCATGCAGCCCCATGCAGCCGCGCGCCGCGCAGCTACTTGGCGAACCGTGCATGCCGTGCAGATGGAATGGAGGTCCAGCAACATGGTCCTGCCGATACCTTCGCTAGGAACTGAGGGTGCACTTGGGGTCGACGCCTCATCGGACGATGACTGGCGATGCGTTGTGGGTTCTACACACCTTGAAGAGTGGAGGTAGGGACAAGGATGGACGTTGTCAACACAAAATGCTAGCAACGTGCCGAACGAGAGTACAACAGTGCTTCGCCCGAACTGCTTTACGCTTCCAACCTGAAACTACAGCTACCATCTGGGAGGAGACCCCGAAGGGAGTCGTTATCAAACATGTATGATGTTGGTGCCACATCAGAATGTGTTACACGAATGACCTCGGATCAGTCTCAAGTATGGCCGGCATATCGCTCGTTGACGGAATGTTGAAAGCCGAGGCATGGCTGAGGCAGGGTGTGAACGGATCGGACGGACATAACCGAGATAGCGCGTCATGTGACCTCATAGCGCCCCCTTGGAACGACGACATAAAAGCTCGAGTGGACTACCCATTTATCGTTCTATCCCATCACAATTTCAATCATGGCATCCAACCCGGAAATCAAGACGCTTGCGACCGGCCTGACGTTCACCGAGTGCCCGCGGTGGCACGAGGGACGGTGGTGGTTTTCCGATTTCTACACACACGCAGTGTACAGCATGGACGGCAGCGGTGGCGACCTCCGCGTCGAGGTGCCCGTTCCAGCGCAGCCGTCGGGCCTCGGGTGGCTGCCGGACGGACGCCTGCTGATCGTGTCGATGAAGGACCGTCGGGTACTGCGGCGCGAAGCGGACGGCTCAATAGTCGTGCATGCCGATGTGTCGCCATATGTCGGTGGGCACCCAAACGACATGGTCGTCGACGGGCAAGGCCGCGCCTGGCTAGGCAACTTTGGCTTCGACCTAATGGGCGGCGGACCTGCAGCGACAGCCAATCTCCTCCGCATTGATCCTGACGGCACCGTTACTGTCGTCGCGGAGGGTCTCCACTTCCCCAACGGCAGCGTCGTGCACGGGGACACGCTCATCGTCGACGAGTCCTTTGCCAACCGGACCAGTGCATTCGATATCCGCGCCGACGGCAGCCTTGGACCGCGTCGCGACTGGGCCGTTTTCGGCCCGCTCCCCACGGCCTCTACCACCACGGAGATGAAGGAACGCGGCGAGATCCACTTTATTCCGGACGGGTGCACCCTTGACGCAGAGGGCTGCATGTGGATCGCGGATGCGGGCAACGGCCGCGTGTGCCGCGTCGCTCCTGGTGGCGAGATTCTTGCGACAATCCGCCCAGGCATGGGCGTGTTTGCGTGCATGCTTGGCGGCTCCGACGGACGCGATCTCATCATGTGCTGCGCGCCCGACTTTCTCGAAAGCTCCCGCTCCAAAGTCAAGGAGGCCGAGCTGTGCGTCGCCCGCGTTGCGGTGCCCCACGCCGGATATCCTTAGGAGAGCGGAACGCAAGCAAGGGAGGTCATTTGTAGTGGTGGTAATGTATTGTCTGAGGTCGTGTTGTTTCAGCGGCAGGTGCGAGTCCGCGGTAATGAACACCTCGGGGAACGTGGTCCTGTTACTGCAAAACCTATGGTTTGGTTGGTGGAGGAGGCATCATGTCGTCCAACTCCGATCTTGCCACATCGCCAGCTTCAACGGAAACAAACGCGACGACTATTATTCCACAAAACGTCCTTACAACACCATTCCTGCCATGGCCATTATGCCGTCCATTTCTGACCGCAATCAGCCTTCCAAGGTCATCAGCGCCAACACGCCAAAAAAGGGGGCTTGGGAAGAAGCTAATCCTCTCTTGACGAGAGTGGGATTCGAACCCACGTCCGAAGACTGCGGAGGTTGCTACACCTGAACACAGCGCCTTAGACCACTCGGCCATCTCGCCGACAACAAAGGGCTGTGACAACAGCGATCGCGGGCGTTGAGGGACGGTGGACGCGCGGGAGATGGTGTGGAAGGCGGACGAGGGAGTGGGAGCTCCCCGGTGGGACAGAGACAGAGCCGCGCTTGGGACTACGATGAGCTTCCAGAAGCTGAATCGATATTGTTTGCAGCCTTAGCCGACGGAGGTGTGGGAACTTGAGTGTGGGAGTCGGTCGATGACGCCAATGCGCTCTTTATCCCCGGGGAATATGTAGTGAGCCGATATTGTGAAGGGTATGAGAGTGCAGCTGAATACAACTAGATCTGGGCATCCTGCTCTTAGTGCTACTACTGTGTCCCAACTACCCCTATGATTATTCTGCCGGAGGTCGTAACGCATACCTACAACCCTTGTCTCGACTCTTCAGAATACCTTGCAAACTCATTGTGCTCAAGTTGCGGAGTGTGCTTGAGCTCATCGTCGTGGTTATCTTGCGGTACGGAAGGCTTCGCGTCGAATGTCGAGTTTCCGGCTGCCATCTCGTCGTGGATGTGCATCTTGGTAAACTTGCGCGCGGGGACGCCGTTGGCGACGAGGATCTCGAGCTCGGCAAAGGAGAAGCCACCAGTCTCAGGCATGCGGAAATATGCCCAGAGAGTGACGAGGCCCGCAATACCAAAGTAGAAAAAGCCTGCCTTGGCGCCCCAGCCCCATGCGCCTGACGTGCCCTTCGGGTTGACCATGCGCGGCGTGAGCTGTCCGGTAGCGACACCGTTGGCAACATACCAGCCACGACCGAGGGCAACGCAGCGCTGACGAAGTCGTGAAGCGGGGATTTCGGCCGCAACAGTGTAGGCTGACGGAATTAGTTACACCCCGAAGGAAGAAGAGGACGGTGGGGGTTGACTCACTGACGGGTCCGATGGTCATGTGGTAGATGAGATTGATCATGATGAGGAAAGCGGCGAGAGCCTGAAGGGCATTGGTGTTTGTATGCACACATCCTAGGATGCCGATGAGGAGGAGGAGGACCATGTGACACACCATACCCCAGAGGATGAGTGGACGACGACCGAACCGGTTGATGACTGTGAACTCAAGAGCGCATCCGACCAGGTTCATGGCAGTGATGATCATGTTGAGGTTGAAGGCAGCGACGGTTCCCCAGCCGGCAGTCTTCAGGAAGACGATGGCGTATCCAGTAAGAGACAGCCCAGCCCACTGTTGGAGTGTCCAGACGCAGAGCATGATCTCAGTACGGCGGAGATTGGTGCCCTTAAACATTTCGAGGAACGATCCCTTGGTTGCCTCCGCGCGCTCAAGGTCGTCGGTGTGGCGGATAAATGCAATGTAGGCGTCAATGTTGTGCTTGTCCCAGTAACCGGGGGAGCAAATCCGGGTAAGGCACTTTTTAGCCTTGTCAATCTTTCCGGTGCGCACAAGCCAGTAGGGGCTCTCAGGCGCGCACAGCGCAACAAAGAAGAGAGGGACAGGCCAGAGCTACTGCAGGCAGTACGGAAGACGCCAGGACCAGTCTCCCTTGATATTGAGCGATCCACGATTCACGCCAGCGGCGATGAACCCTCCCGTGCCCCATGCAAACGAGATGAACGAAGCGGCAATGCCACGGAGACGGATGGGGCAGATCTCAACGGCGTAGGCGGCAGTGAGCGTGTCTGATAGTCAGTCACGTGCATACGCTGTCTGGGCTTTCACTCACGGAACAGACCCCAGCAAAAGCCGACGAGGAGCTGTGCGACTAGGAGCATTTGTATGCTCTGGAGAAAGACGAACATGAAGATAATGCCAGTGAGGAGCAACATGCCACTGGCGTAAACGGGGCGCATTCCCCAACGCTGGGTAGCAGCCCCGACAACCCAGAACGCCAGAAAGTTGCCAGGGATAAGAATGTTGGCGATGGCGGTTTGGTAGTTGGCGTCAATGACTTTGACATGCTTCTTCTCGTTCCAGACGCCGAAACGATCTAAGAAGGCAGGAAGGCCGTAGAATGCCGTGGTCACCGAGCCATCGTAACCTGCCAGTCAGCATGACGAATACTGATGTGACTCACCATCCATGACCAGGGCAAGGGAGAGGGTCACACTCCAGAGGATTGCACGCCAATGGTACTTGAAGGCCTCGACCACTGTCTCATTCTTCTCATGGCGAATAATCTCGAGTCCCTCGGCCAGAAGAACGGGGTCGACATCCGAGCCAGCCTCTACAAGGTCAGCAGTAAGGCCAATCGAGTTGTCCTCTTCGGACATGTCCCTTGACAGGAGTCCAAGTGTCGGCGCAAGTCCCGTGTAAATGAAGCCGTGTAAATGGAGGTGGTAAAGTAATGCTGAGAATGGGGTTGATATACCCCGCTGAGCCCCACCCACTCATGCTTTCGTCGCAGCTTGTCGGTCTATCAGATGGTGTTGAAAGTAAGAGCTCGCGATAAGCGCCGAAGTACAAGCTGGGTTATTTCGGGCTACTAGAACCAGCTGGGATGTTGACGACTGGGGCAGTATGCAGGGTACTGTCCTAGGTATCCTCCATGTTTCTTTCATAAAGTTGTGGAAATCTGGAGCCGGTCCCTGTCACGGGAACTGGCAGCACATGGTCGTATGGCAAGTACGAATTGTAGGGAACTTTCTCACAATCCATGCATGGCTGCATGCTCTCTACATAGCTACATATCTATACCCAACACAACCTAGCCTACCGCTGATATATGTGCTCGACGATGCTCAGTACACGTCGATGACGCATTTTGACACTCTATTTTATGAACTAAGGAGTGGAAGCGGCGAAGCAGCCGAATGGGAGGCCACTAAAACGAAACATGCCTCCTCGTGGGTCATGCCACGGCTGTTGTTGCCTTGTTTATCCATCAACGCAAACAGCATTGATTCACATTCTACTTTTCTGCATGTAGCCATCGACTCTAAGGCTGCGACCATGATACCGTGCTTGTCTCTGTCAGTGGACTTGTCCGCCCATCGCAACAACAAAGGCAGTAGCGTCGACGGCACCGCGGTGGGCGAGGGTCTTGCGCGTGGAGAGACGTTTGCCGCGACGCACCTTCCGACTGGTGTGTGGAGGCACGACGGGATCGAGTTTGACCTTCCCGAATGGACATCAGCCGAGAACGATAACGTGAAATGCGATGGGCAGACCATCAATATCGGAGACGAAGTGCTTTCAATTCACCTCCTCGCTGCTGGTGACGACCCTCGCGGAGGGATACACAAGGAGAACAAAGTGTCCATCACGTTCACCTACGACGACGGGACCGGGGACGTCCTCCCGCTCGAGATCCGCAACTGGTGGGCACCCAATGGCCAGCACAAAGGCGCGATATGCACCCCCTTTCACTGGATGGGGAAAGACAACAAGTTCAAGGAGCGGACAGTCATCTTCCACATGCCTGTGCATGTACCATACGGCCGCGGCTTGGCTGGGAGGAAACTGGAGTCGATTACCTTGCCGACTGCAGGAAAGCATAACTCGCTGCATCTTTTTGCGCTATCTTACATTCCGGCTGCCAATACCGGGGGCGACACACCTACTCTTGAGGAAAAGGTCAAGCCTCTCAGAGTGTTCGCGAGCCGCCGCTGGGAGGACTTGGAAAACGGAACAAAGGCCCAGATCGTCGAGGTATCCGTTCTCAATCCCCTTTCCCTCACCAGTCTTGATAATCCCAACGCATGGACCGAGGGCATCGTTCTGTCTTTGAATGGCTCGTCATTTCAAACTGTGCGGCCGGCAACAATATCCCGGCTGATGCCTGCCGACCGAGTCCTAGTCGAAGTTCCCGCTGTTCCAACCGCGTCCTCGTCCACGTTCGACGACGCCACACTTCAAGTTGTCTCGGGGGACAAGACGGTCTCCTTCCCTGTGCACGTTGAGGGATCGCTACTAGTTCATGACTTCGCACGGTGGTCTGTCGACGAGGCCGAGGAGCACACTGCGCCAAAGTGGTTTACTGATGCCAAATTTGGCATCTTCATCCATTGGGGCCTCTACTCCGTCCCCGCCTGGGCTGATGGGGGCAAGTATGCAGAATGGTACTGGCACTGGCAGCACACCGCCGACCAGAACGGACCGGGAACGCACGAGCACCATTTGAAGACCTACGGTGAGGACTTTGTTTACGACGACTTCATCCCCATGTTCACGGGCGAAAAGTTCAATGCCCGCGAATGGGTCGACTTGTTTGCCGAGGCAGGGGCAAAATACTTTGTCTTCACGACCAAGCACCACGATGGGTATGCGCTGTTCGAAGCCAAAAGGACCACAAACCGCACGTCGCTTGTTCTTGGGCCAAAAAGGGACTTCGCGCAAGAGCTCATGGACGCGGCAGACAAGTATCATCCGTCGCTCAAAAAGGGGGCATATTACTCCATGCCTGAGTGGTACAACCCCCTGTACGTGCCGTATGGACGGGACGATGGGCCGCTGTCGTTTTGGGGCGGACCTGCAAGGAACGCGTACAATGGCAAGATCGAAGAGTATACTGGACACATCGATGTCGGCGACTACATCGAGGGACTGCAGGTCCCTCACCTCGAGATCCTCGCAAACGACTATGGTGTTGACCTCATCTGGGGTGATATCGGCATGGCCAACAACTTGGCACCGTTCGTGACCAAGAGGTACGCCGACGCCGCGGCGTCTGGCAGGCAAGTGGCGATCAACAACCGCCTTGGGATCGCGGGCAATTACATTACCCCGGAGATGGAGAAGTTTTCGACCGTTCAGCCGCTTTGGGAGGCGTGCATGTCCGTTGATCCTCATTCGTTTGGGTACAACAGAGAAACAAAGGACGAACAGTACCGCACCCCCATCGACCTCTTGCACACCCTCATTGACATTGTCGCCAAGGGAGGCAACTTTCTTCTCAACATTGGGCCCGGCGCTGACGGGACAATTCCTGACCCTGTCGTTTCCGTCCTGAAGGCCATTGGTGGCTGGCTCGGTGTCAATGGACGCGCATTGTATGGCACGCGTCCGTACGCCCTAGTGCCCCAGGTGGAAGGCCCGGGTGTCAATGTGCGCCTTACGCGATCTTCCAGCGCCCTGTACATCATTTCTCTCGACCTCCCACCCAAGGGACCATACTTTATCCGTGCGCTGCTTCCTATCCTTGCGGACGACAAGGTGTCGCTTCTTACTGCCACGAGTGGCGATGTTCCCATCCGGGCAGCCTATGCTGCGGGAGAACTAACACTTGATCTCTCGGATGTAGACGTCGATCCGAATGGGATTGCATGGGTTTTTGAGGTCAAATACTCTGACTAGCTTACATGATGCATTCCTGCATGCGACAATTCCGAATGCCCTCGTTGCACACTGGTGTCATGTGCCTGTCAACTCTTCGTACCTAAACCACATTGAGAAAACTCCAACCGCAATGTTCTGGCTGTAACAATGTGGCCTTTCAATAACACTATGGTGTTTCTGGACAAAGCAAGGACGAACTGAACAAGATGGTCACCTGGTAGCCACCCGGTGGGAGAACTGGGTAAGAAAACTGGTGGATACAGTGCATATGGATGTGTGGCTACAATGACGCTCCTGGACCTGCCAAAGGAGACCTGTTTAAGCGCCACCACCCTGGATCTGCGCGTAGATGGCAGCCGACGACGCCGGTTCGTGCAGCTGCCAAAACATGACGGATCCCGGCCAGCCGAGACCCTTGCCCTGCTCAACGCACTTGGCGATGCTTGCGGCGTTCATGAATCCACTGCCGCCGTCGGCCTCCTCCATGGTCTTGCCGAGGACGAGCTTCTCCCACGGGACACCAGCGCCCTCGTGAAGCTCGGAAAGCGACGAGCCCGGGAACGACTTGGACTTGACAAGCATATCGTCGCAAGTAACGTAGTTGTCAGCGCCCTGGTTGTAGTACTGGATGTTGTAGAAGTCAATGTTGTTACCGGCCTCCTTGATAATGTCCTGGTAAGCGTACTGGCCCTCGACAAAGTGGGGACCCTGAGGAGCGTGGGTGATGAAGTAGTCGTCACCCAGCTCCTTGCGAACGGCGTTGGTGAACTTGATAGCCCAAGCGCCTCCAGCGCCGCCGGCCTCAAGGCCGTGCTCGAGGTCAACGTCGACACCGTCAAGGCCGTTGTCCTTGACGAGCTTGGCGACAGTGGCAGCCATGGCCTCGGGGTCCTGGGTGGTAGGGTCGTCGGTGGCACCGAACAGCGAGAGGATAACGACCTTGCCAGCCTTGTGGTACGCGTCCAAAACCTGCTGGCGGTCCTGGCGGGCGAGGAACGCCTGGGCCTGGGTGTCCACAGAGGTGCTGGTCCAGAAGGCAAGGGTGACGACGTTGATGGGGCCGAGGGCCGAGGGGTCAGCCGGAAGATCGGTCAACATGCTGTAGGCAACGTTGTAAGGAGCCTTCACATAGCTCTTGGGTCCAGCCCCGGAGCTCTGGGAAGTGCCCTGGTCGGCCGAGTCAGTCGTCGCGCGCTGAGAGGCGCCAGTGGCGGAGGGGGCCGAAGCGCCAGTCGGCGCGGGCTGACTGGCGCCAATGGGCTGACCCTGATACGGCACAGTGGCCTGCGAAGCGTCGGAAGAGTCTGTGGAGTCCTGGTCCTGGTCAGAAGTGTTCTGGTTCTGGGGCTCTGGCTCCTGAGTCCCGTACCCCTCCTGCTGTGTTTGGGATTTGGGCTTGGAGATTCCCTTGGTCTGGGACTTGGAGCTGCCCATAGACTGGGACTCGGAGCTTCCCTGGGACAGGGGCTTGGGCAGTGGCTGCGAGTTTCCCTTGGAGTTGGTGCTCACTGAAGCGACCAGGCCAGTGTCAGTCGGCTGCGAAGAGGGTGCCTGAGGGGCGGTCGAGTCGCCTGTGGGCGGGTTTGCAGCGGGGTCTTGAGTCGGGTTGCTGGGGGTGTTGTTCGCCTCGGGAGCCGCGCCGCCAGCGACGCAGCCGGTGTATCCCGAAGTCGAGCAAGTCTGGCTCGTGGCGGCGCAGTCCTGGACGACCGAGAGCGAGCCGTTGTCACAGATGGAGAGCTTGGTGCCGTCGCAGCTCCACGCGCCATGCTGGCAGTCACCGCGGGCCTGGAGGCCACGAGCCTGAGGGAAGCTACGCGCCACCGCCATGCGGTTGTACACGGTGCCGACGCCGGCAACCTCACGGCGAGCGTAAGAAAGGTCCGTGTGGCTGTTTGCAGGAGCCGCAACTGCTGACGCGGCGAGAGCCGAAAGCAGACCAAAGAGGATAGAGTTGGAGACCATTTTGAAAGTGTAAAAGTGGCGTTGGATAGAGGAAAAGAAAGGAGTGAGGGTTGAAAGAGTGTGATGGGTAGCCTGCGTCAAGCCTGCCTACCTGGTTTGAAAGAACAAGGAAACGAGTATGTGAAGTAGTGCCTACCAGAGGACACTTGTGAGAACGGGAAACAGAAGAAGTAGATGATGGGGAGCAAGACGTTCACACGCCTCTGACCTTTTATACCAAGAGGGAGGGCAGTCGAGTCCCCATTCTCCGGTCTCGGACACACTCTACCACACCGCAAAGCCGAGCTTGTGGAAGAGGTAGAGGCATGCAATGTCCTTACCGGGGGCCAACCAGGTGAGAATGTTCCTATCGAGGTGCGGGTGAGATCTGAGAATGTCCGAGAGTGAGAACATTTTTCTTTGATCTCGAAGACCTCACGCGTGTCCACAACACAGTACACGCGGGGGTGTATAGTACGATGCCCGCGATCGCCCGTCGCGATGCACTGTGAGATGAGGTATGTGTATAATGGCAAAATGATCTGGCATGAGTGACCGCGTGCTCACAAACGGAAAGTTTAAAGAACGTGTTGGCACATGTGGGCGTGCCTCGATATATGACATGCACGACATGCACGACAGAGGCACTGCCGCGTGCCATCTAGATTTTTTCGTTACAACCGCGGGCACCGTTCCTGTTGGTCTCGAAGCGCCCGAAGCTGCCTTGGCAGGTTCTATTACGAGGATTCCCAGGCGATGCACCAGAAATGCACATCGACATGCTCAGTGCCCCTCGTGTTTCTTCTTCGGTGCGTCTGTGTCCTGTGTGTTTCACCTTTGGTCGCTACGGATCCACAGGACGATAACAGGGATGCGTGCATCGATCTGGACTTTTATGTCGTGCCGAACGGGGCGAAAGCACCCTGGCGGTGACTGATGCTGCCGTCATCTCAGTGTCTTACCGACTTGCATCACAGCCAGGAAAGTGACGGGGACCATGGCAATAAAGGTTTACGCGTATTTACGTCCTTGTACAGCACAGTGTAAAAAGGCCTAAGCATATTACGCCTGGCGATCCTTCATGGTATGTATCCTTCATTCCAGTGATCCAGTGATCCAGGATATCCACAACAATCTGCATCGCGATCCGACATGCGCAGGCTCCACCCGCACTACATCGGCCGGGTTATCAGCGTGGCATGTGGCAGACAATCAGTTTGTTTTGTATAGTGTCCTGTGATCCTGGGACGCAAAGTGAATGGGGGTACTGCCATACACATGGTCATTTGGCACTAATCCAACAGACATGCGTCTGTTGAGATCGGTGTAGATTGGGTCTTTCACAGCAGTGGGGGTCAGTTGTGT
This sequence comes from Apiotrichum mycotoxinovorans, assembly GCA_013177335.1. NCBI lineage: Eukaryota > Fungi > Basidiomycota > Tremellomycetes > Trichosporonales > Trichosporonaceae > Apiotrichum > Apiotrichum mycotoxinovorans. The sequence continues at coordinate 120,192 of CP053625.1, read as the reverse complement.
GATGCCCCATCAGTTCGTTGCCGCATCTGAATCGCCTGGAGGATGGTCAACGTGTACTTATGTTCCACAACGCACACAAGTGCAATCTTTGACATGATGTGAATTTCGAGGCCCCACTCATCAGGCTGTGACTGTATGAGTGTGGTGGCACCGCAAAGACTACCCGAGAGCTGGTGACCCGTCATAAGCGCCCCACTATGTTTAGCAATGACGGGGTCGGGAATGCTCAGTGCTGCTGTCGCATCCGTTTACTTCCTTGTCGATGGCACGAAACAAGCGACTCAAGCGATGGCTGCAGTTCCCCGAGTAATGGCGATCGCATGAGCCTGTAGAACAAAGACATGTGGCAAGACCGATTGCAGCAACTGCAGTGCGCAGTATGCAGTACTTGGTAGTTCAGAGAGATCGATGTCATCGATCATGCTTGCGATCTCAATATCTCATGATCATGTATCGCATGGACAACGGCATATATGTAACGACGTAACTAACTCCCATGGCTGCATCTGGTCGCAATGTATGCATGGAGGGATGTAGATCGTTTAGCTGCTTAGCCTGCATAGGTGTTCGCATAGCTATAGCTCACAGATCACAGACGGTGTCGACCTGTGGGGCAGAACGGTGGCGCGGTGGCAGGCCCAGTACAACGTGCATACCACCTACATGATCACGTAAACCACCAAAGACGTCACGTGATTGTTTGCTATAGTGTATAATGTAGGAGCAGAGCAGTGAGATGGGCAACTGGCTCCTAGCTAGCTATAGCTAGGCTACAGTAGGCCCTCCCGGGCTCGTGCCATTCCTTTTTTGCCCACATTTTTTGTTGTCGTGTCAAAGACCTGAAACGGCTGGCAGGCCTTCTTCTTCTGTACTGTAGATATATCACATGCATGGATTCAATGAGTCAGATTTATTGTTGACTCGCGCACTCGCGTGCCTCCTCACGCATGTGATATGATGATGAGTATATAGAGTAATGTAAAAGAGAATGACTGGTGTCTACCGATAAGCGCACGGAACCAGTACCGCACAGTCCCCCCCAATTCAGGAGCCTCCACCAGGCCATCCATGGTGCGTCGACCAGCCACACAAAACCACAAAGACTGATCCGCATGGTCATTGTCGGAGATGGGCGACCCAAGCCTTCTCTCATTTGTCGATTGACAGACGATGACGCACCACTCCACATGCCCTTGCGCGGCCATCCCATCGTATATCTTGAGTCAATCTCCATCCTCTTCACGACTTTGCGTTCAGCTTCTCATCCCACTCACAATCTTGCCCCATGCGCTCCCTCACGCTCCTCGCATCGCTGACAGCGGTGACAGCATTCCGTGTTCCTCTACCAGACGACTACTCGGCTCTGCTGGGTAACGTTCAGCTTCCGCAGCTGGCGTGGACCAACCCGTCGGCCGCGGTGCCTGCACATGACATTCTGACCCCGGCGTCGGACATCAAGCTGTCGTCGATCCGCAGCGACGAGTATGCCGTCCTCACGTCGCCGCTCCACCCCAAGCACAAGGTGCGCATCAAGTCGACCGATGGATGGTGTGACCCCAATGCAAAGTCGTATACTGGGTAAGCAGTTGTGCCTAATAGAGCAGGACGAGTAGATTTATTTCTGACGATCCAGATACATTGATGCGGGCAACGGCAAGGAGCTCTTCTTTTACTTTTTCGAGTCGAGGGACAAGCCCGACGAGGACCCCGTCGTGATGTGGATCAATGGTGAGTGGCCGAATGCAGGGTGGTGATTTAACCCCCTGGTGGTGAAGAGTGTCATGCTCACTGGTAGGCGGACCTGGCTGCTCCTCGGAGATGGGTCTCTTTATGGAGCTTGGCCCATGCACGATCAACGACAAACCCAAGAGCGTTAACGATACCACTCCCAACCCGCACTCGTGGAACAACCACGCCAACATCTTCTTCCTGGACGAACCTGTTGGTGTCGGATACTCGCACGCCAACCATGGCCAGGAAGTGTCGACTGCCGAGGAGGCCGCGCAGGACGTTGCGGCCTTTGTGCACATCTTCTTTGAAACTTTCAAGGAGTTTGAAGGCCGTGCCTTCCACATGTCGGGCGAGAGCTACGGTGTAAGTTGGTCGGACGGGGGGATGTAGAGAATAAATTATTGACTACCGACTCACAGGGCCGTTATCTTCCCGTATTTGCCAGTGCCGTCTACGACAACAATGCCGTTCTCAAGCAGGCCGGTCGCGAGCCCATCAACCTCCAAAGCGTCCTTATCGGTAACGGTATCACCGACTTGTACGCTACTACCGAGTCCTACTTCCCCTTCGTGCGTACCTACTGAAAGTGTCTTTTAATATTATTTCGATGCTCACCCGCCCCAGCTGTGCCAGCGCCACCCCGACCTCAACTACAGCGTTCTCCCAATCGACGCTTGTGTCGCGCTGGCCGAGGCCGCCCCCAAGTGCCACGAACTGACTCAGAAGTTCTGTATCGAGACCAAGGACTATACTCAGTGTTCTATTGCCTCGGAATACTGTGCGTCAACTCTTGGTTTGTCCTTCCTCTGGGCCGGTTTCAACCCTTATGACGTCTCCCAAAAGTGCACGCCTCAGGAGCTCGCCGACACCCTCTGCTACCCTGGTACCGTTAAGCTCGGCGACTACCTCAACCTCGCCGAGGTTCGGGGCTTCCTGGGCATCAACGACAAGAAGGTCGGCAAGTGGGAGAGCTGCAACTGGCAGGTCAATCGGGCTTTCCACTCTAAGCTGGACAACCAGGAGCAGACTTGGCTCTACGTCGCGCAACTCCTTGAGCGTGGGATCCGTGTGCTTAACGTGAGTAGATAAGAACAATAACAACCCATGACCGACCTCGCTAACCTCGTCGGAAGTACGTCGGCACCCTTGACTACATTTGCAACTACATTGGCAACGAAAACTGGATGGAGCGACTGCAGTGGACGGGCCAGTCGGCGTACAATTCCGCCCCGAAGCGCGACTGGCACGTCGATGGAAAGGTCGCCGGCTGGACCAAAGGCGCCGGTGACCTCACTTTCTTGACCGTCTTCGGTGCCGGGCACATGGTACCCATGGACCAGCCCGCGCGTGCCGAGGCAATGTTCAACGCCTGGATCCAGGGCGAGGAAGTCCCTAAGTAAAGGCAAACGCCATTTAGCAGTGAAATTCACGCACGACAGGAAGGCAAATTCAAAAATGCATCTTTCCTTTGATTGCTATCGTATTTCGGGGTTGGTCAGCGACCTGGGACTTTGATGGCGAGGACTTTTGTGTTGACCCTATCAAGCTCGGCAAGGTATAGGCTCGGCCTGCAATCCCGGCATCGAGTCAACCCCCCTTCTAGAGGGTGTGCGTTCGGGGATGTCCCCGAAGGTGCGCATGGGGCATATCAGATAAACAACCATCGAGTCAGCTTACTTCATGTTTGTGCACTTTTTTTCTAATGGGCAGGATCCGAACATGTGGTGCACTGGGTCATATCTGATAACCCATGGCGTTTGTCCCTGACGAATGGCGGGCATCGATCAGTGCCCGTGCATGTTTACCCTCCGGATCGCCCCTTTCTGCCACCATCGGTATCTATTTCCGTACCTTTTTGTGACCTTGCCGAGATCGGCATCGGCAGCTCGGCACCGGCGGGCGGGGTCCGCGGCCGAAAGTCGTGCTCTGTATGGCTGTGAAACTCATGGCGCAGCGAGAGCGCGATGAAACGATTATGGTTTGCTTATTCACACTACGCAGCTAGCCCCGCGGGGAACCGGGCGTAAGTCGCCGCAGCACGACTTCAAAAAGGACAGCATCCGAGTGGGGTGCAGAACTTCTTGGCAAGAGTCCCGCGCTCCAAATTTCATCTCATACTCCAGCGCCTCCCATCTCCTCCGTCACTTGTCGCTTCACAGTATACTACAACAACGGTCGAGCAACATGCCGGGATCGGTGAGCACTCAGTCGACAGACCGCACCACACCAACCATGGCAACGGCGGCGACGGCCGCAGCGACGCCTGATAATGAGAAAAGCCTGGGCGGCCTGGGCGGCGGGCCAACCACGCAACAAGAAGCTGAAGCTGGAGGTCTCGCGACACCACCAGCCACCGACGACCCACCCGACGGTGGCCTGCAGGCCTGGATGACTGTTGTCGGAGCGTTCCTCGTCATGTTTGTACAGTTCGGTCTTAGTGAGTACTTGCTATTCCATCCTTCAGGGAGTTATCTGCGCCACTTCTATCCACGATCTGTATGGCTGACCATCCGCAGCAAACAGCTTTGGCGTCTTCCAAGGATACTACGAGGACAACTACCTTTCGGAATACACGTCGAGCGATATTGCATGGATCGGAGGTCTCCAGCAGTTCCTGCTGTTCTTTGGAGTAAGTACTGAAGATCACAGGTAGTCACCCACCCGATCTCATTGCTTCCGTCCCAGGGATCATTTTACTGACCGACCTAGGGTCTTCCCGTTGGACGTTGGTTTGACGCGCACGGTGCCGCCATCCTCCTCTGGCCTGGAGTAATCGCCATTACGCTCAGCTTGATGTTAACTTCCCGTGAGTACCCCTCATTTGTGTGTCATCGCATGTGCACGCTAACCCGCAGTATGCAAGGAGTACTACCAATTTGCTCTCACTCAGGGCATTCTCTTCGGCATCGGCTCCGCCCTCGTCTTCTACCCTGTCGTCGCCATCCCGGGTCAGTGGTTCAAGCGCCACCGAGCACTCGCCATGGGCATCGTCGGAAGCAGTTCGGGACTGGGTGGCACGCTGTGGCCTATTGCCATCGACCGCATGATTCGGCAAATTGGTACGTATGGTGCAGAACCACAGGCAGGGGCATAGTGCGCGTGCTAACAACACAGGCTTCCCATGGGCTCTCCGTGCCCTAGGGTTCATCTCCCTCTTCATCATGGTGGTAGGCACCGTCATGGTTCGCACTCGGCTCCCCCGAAAGCGTGCGACACCGTGGCGCGAGAGTTTCTCGCACATCAAGGAGCTCCCTTATGCCCTGGTCACCCTCTGTGTGTGCTTTGTGTTCTGGGGGTGAGTAACTAGTGTCGTGCACAAGTGCACGGCCACATTCATTGTTGTGGCGGCTTCCCACCAGTTCAAGCACTGACTTTTATCAGTTTGTACACGCCCTTCTTCTACGTGTCGACCAACGCCCTGCGAATGGGCGCAACGAGCTCTCTGGCCTTCTACTGTGTCTGTTTTATCAACGCCGGGTCAACGATCGGCCGTCTCGCCGCGGCGGCAGGCGATCACTGGGGCACGTTCAACGTGCTCATCGCCTCTGCCGTCGGCATTGCCCTGATGCTGCTCGCGTTCTGGATCCCGCTCTCGACCGTGTCGGCCCTTATCGGCTGTGCAGTAATGTACGGTTTCTTCGTGGGCTCGTTCATCGCCATCATTCCCGCATGCGTCGCACACACGGGCCCGCCTTCCGAGATTGGCATCCGCGTCGGCCTGCTCTGGACCTTTGTCGCCGTCTTTGCGCTCACTGGCCCGCCCATCTCGGGAGCACTCCTGTCACACGGCGGCGGCGTAAATTCCGACAAGGGTTACAAGTATGCGGGCGCGTTTAGCGGCGCTGTATGCGCTGTCGGAGCCGCGTTTGCGATCTGGAGCAAGAAGGCCATCGGTGGTCGATTCGGAGGTCTGGCGTAGAATCAGTTTCCTGATTCGTCATACAATACAATACAGCATATAAATTAGAAGGACCACTACTCGAATAGAATCTCACAATCTCACAACGCATGCAACAAAGGGAAGAGTACAAATAATATAATACGCATTCCAGCGACCACTTTGGGGTAATGGGTCGTGGCGTAGCATGCTCTGCAGGGTGGACAGAATGTTGAATGCTTGAAGTGGGAATGGCGAACGGCACGGTCATGTCCGTCGCCGGATAGGTCGGTTGGGTAGCCTACCGGGCTGCCCACCTGATCGGCTGAGCGGTGACCCACAATATCCACCAACAAAGTGTGTTCTTAAGTTCTCATGCATAGTGTGCTTTTCAGCGACGAATGCCAGCCACCCCCAACTTTGTGTCTTGCTTCTCACTCTCTCACTAACGTACGCATCACCCACAATGCCCGCCCTCACCACCGAAGATTGCTTCGCGCACGCTTCCCGCTTTGATGAGCGTGTCGTCCTCATTACTGGCGCGGGAAGCGGTTTCGGTCGCGCGACCGCCGTCGAGTTTGTCAAGCACGGCGCATTCGTCGTGCTCGGCGATGTTAACGAGGAGGCGCTCGCCGAGACGTCTGCGATGGTGCAGAGTGTTGCTGGCTTGTAAGTTGTTGCACAGCCTACTGGGTGTTGTTCACGGGGCTTGTGCTGCGGTCAAAGGTACCACTTCGTCGGGCTTCGGGAGTTTCTGTTGTGCCCCACACACGCATAGGGTTCTTTGCCCCACATACCCCACGTCCCTGCATGTCACACTCACTGACACGCCCAGCGTCGGCGTCTCGGTCTCTCGGCGCTGCGATGTGACCAAGTGGGAGGACCAGGTCGCGCTCTTCGAGCTCGGTATCAAGACTTTCGGCCGCATCGACATTGTGCTCCCGAACGCCGGCGTCAGCGAGATCGGCAACTTTGACCCGCGCAAGGAGGCCGACCCCACAAAGCTCACGCCCCCCAACCTCGTTACGCTCGACATTGATCTCACGGGCGTGCTGTACACCACTCGCATTGCTCTCTTCCACTGGACAAATGACAAGCGCCCCGCCTCGGAAATCGGCCTCCGCGCCATCGTGTTCACAGGATCCATGAGCACGTTCTACGGCTCCCACGGTGTCATGTACGGTGCGGCCAAGGCTGCCATTCTTGGTATCCAGAAGGGCATCGAGGCGGTCTGCACCGAGATCGGCGTGCGCGTCGGTACCGTCTGCCCCTACTTTGCCAGTACGTAATAGTCAACAAACATTTACAAGTCGCAATACACAGCTGACAGGAACTCGTGAAGAGACCAACATTCTCGCCTCGGACTTTGTGCACCCCAACCCCAGGATGGGTTTCGCCGCCGTCGAGGACGTTGTCTCTGCCTTTGTCACGGCCATCACCGACCCGAACCCCAAGACAAACTTTGGCTGCTACCTCATCCCCGACAAGCACGGCGTCTGGCGCATGGATGCCACCGGCCAGTTTATCGGCGCTGACTCGGCGCGCAGGATGAAGCCCAAGGCCGCCAAGCTCTGAGTAAAACGGAGAAGACCAAGCAGAAGCAGCCGAAGGATACATGTTAAAGGATATGCGAGCACGAAGTGACTTGTTGTGGGATGTATAAGAAGTGAATCAATGCAACCCACCTCGAGATGGCGACCGCCGCCTTTACTCAGGCCACCATGACGTTCAACAATCACTAACGTTACCGTCTCTCGAGCAGTGATATGTAGCTGAGACCAAATCAGCATCATACCCACAAGACCAGAGCAGGGGGGGCACCACATTGTAGTCGTTTTGGGCAGTATTCTGTTTTCTGAACGCGGTCGCCACCCGTGGGCACCAGCGTGAAGCGGTGGTCATTGGAATGTGATCGTAACAAGGACGTGCGGTGCATCCATGTGTCGTAAAAACAACAAGTCACGTCCAAGCATCATTTGCATCATTCTTAGAGATTGGAGGCTGCGCACAGTTCAGTCGAGTGGGGCGTCATTCAGAGTTCCCAGTGACACGAGCACGCTTCCGCCGTGGCTGCCATGGATGGGTTCTCCTCCGCTTCGGCTCCGCCTTTCCCGTTCCTCCGCCTCCCCGGGCGCTTTACAGCTTTTGCGGGCATAGCCTTTGGTGCGCCAGAGAACTTCACTTTGTTGGGCTTTTGACATTATTACGTTGCCTTACATTCTACTTCCCGCCCACCTGTTCGTGCCTTTGTTGCTCCTCTCCAATTGCCCGGCCACAGTAGCAGAGCCCAGCAATCACAAGACATTGTTGCTTCATTATGGAAGAACATGCATATGAGCCAAAGCAAACTGACATCCTTTCCTTAACCCTAATGACCTCACTTGGCTGGCAATGGGACGTAACAAGGTTCAACATGCGACACAGCAACACCGTTGGCGTTCCTGACTTGGCCACATTGCACGACGCCCAAGGAAGGAGGCACAGGATGGCTGCACCGATGAGCACCGAACGAGACGTGTTTGTTGTGTGGATGGACGGAAACGATTGGGATCTCGGCTGTACATTAAAAGTAGCAAATGGAAGGAGCTTGATCTCGGTCTTTTATACCTTGCTTTGTTTTTCTTCTGCCCACTTGTCCATCTTCATGACACGGTTGGTCGCGGCACCATGTCGACAGCAATACCACCACGATTGTCTCTCAAACTTTTGTTCGCGGCGGCGATGGCCCGGGCGGCTACGACGTCCACTACAACGGCAACAGGGATCAAGTTCAACATTACGCTGACACCCCTGGATGCCGCGTTCGACCCCAACCCGACCGGGGTTGACCACTCGCCATGGTCATTCAGCGCGGCGAGCAGCAATACCTCTAGCGCCAACGCATCAGGCAAGCCAGTCAACAGCGCGGCAGCGTATGCGTCTGCAACGAGCGATTCGCCGCCCCAGGTCGGCATCTCGTTCCAGGGGGAGAGCTACTACCTCTATGGCCGAGCCCCAGACGGCGCGAGTGCGAGCGATATCCGCCTCGTTGTGGACGGGGCGGAGATGAACACCACTGCGCCAGCAGGGTCTCTCCTCGCATCGGCCTTAGACCTTAATTGGAAGACGCACGAGGCCATCTTTTCGCCGCTGACTGGCGACTGGAGAGTGGACAGGGCCGTCCTCACGACCGGGATGGTGACTCAGGCGTAAGCGCGCACAATGGTGAAGAATCTGACGCCTCCAGGCCTACATTCGAGGACTTGACGGTCACCGGTGTTCCCTTCGGAGTGGATGGCGAGCTGAATATGTGGTTCAACTGGACGGGCAACTGGACAACTCTGGACGCGTTGCCAGGGGCCGGTGAGTCATCATCTCGGCTTATTCCGTCGGACTGGAGTGTCCACAATGTCCAAGGCCAGTTTCTGACCTCCAGATACGCAGTCTTCATACCTTCACGCGATCGGCAATGCCGGCGCTCAAGTGACATTTGCCATTCCCGCCAATACGTCCTTTCTTGTTATCAACGGGACTACGGGCCCCGAGCACGGTCCGGTAACGATCACGCTGTCGCCGCAGCTGGATCGGAATGGGTACTCGTTCGAGAACACTGTCAATTCCAGCCGGCCGTTCCGGTCCTCTGGCCGCCTGGCATTTGTGCAGCTCAACGCCGAGGAGCTGTACACTGCCAGGATCGCGACGGGGAACGGACGCGGAAACACTCGAACAGGCCTGCGCGATGTCACATTCTACTCTGCCTTTTCGTGAGTGCAGCAACGGAAAACAAATGTGGGCTGACGGAACCACAGGAATGTCCAACGCGAAGACAAGCCGCCATCTGGTGGCGTCAGCAAAAACATGATCATTGGCGCCTCGGTCGGTGGCGGTGTTGGGCTGCTCCTCGTCCTTGCGCTCCTCCTCTTCTTCTGTTTCCGTAAACGGCGTTCATCGTCCCCGGATCGCAAACCTGGTTCGCCCGACACGACGCCGGGTACATCGGAGGAACAGTATGCGACTGAGCAACTAGGTACGTGACCCCGCCCGGCATGACAAACAAGCCACTAACGCGTGCTGACGTTTGTATAGAGCCTCATTCGCCCCAGTGGTACGCGGACAAGTACGCACCGTTCCTGCCGCCACCGCACCACTCTCCGCCGTTTGCGCCGCGGCTGTCCATAGAGGACCCGGCACTGCACCAGCGCCCGCTGATGATGGACAGCCTGCACGGATTTGAGACACAGCCGCTGATGGGCACTGAGATGCTGGCGCACGGGGCCAATTCTGCGCCCGCCGCGACAGCGCCACATGCGTCCATATCGACCATCAGCCTCGACCCTGCGCACCCTGCGTTCCCGCCGCAGGGCCACCAAAGCCTGCTTTACGCTCCGCCCCCGCACGTCTTTGACAGAGCCCACGCCAGCCCCTCCCCCTCGGGCACCGTGCGCGACGGCCTCCCACACGCATACGCGACGCACCTGTCCATCACCAATCCTGACCCCTCACCGCGCCCGTCCATTGATACACCTAGGCCTGCTATGCAGGGGTACTCTGACAGCCTTCTCATGGGTGCTAGGAACACACCGACCCCGATCTCCGCACAGGCACCCGTTGCGACGAGCATGTACGCACCGCCACCGTCGTCCATGAGGACGAGTCTGCCCGCACCAATGCAGCAGACGGGAACGTACACTATGGCCACGCCTGAGGTACCGCACGTTCCGCACCGCACCGAGTCTCCCACGACGCTCGGTTCCAACGCTGGGCTGAACCCACAGCACATGCGTCTGCCCCCCGCCATGTTTGGACTCCCGCTCACCCCCGAGGAGGAGCAAAACATTGGGCGGGCTGTCTGAGGTTTAATGAGTTTCCGGTATCTGAGCTTGACTCTCTGTAGTAATCACATGTACACGAATGTATGACATATCCGTTACTTTAATAATAATGTTTTTACAGAGGCTTGGTTGCGCGGATGAAGCAGCTCATTGCGGCACCGTCGATGGCCTTGAGTTGCTCCTCGGCGTCGGCGGACTCGGTAGCGGACACAATCTCCTTTGCGTCCTCGGACGAGTAGACCCTTGTGGCCTCGATGTCGATGTCGGTGAATCCCGCCTTTGCAAGTTTTGCCTCATAGTCGTCCTTGACGAGCGCGCCGGCAATGCAGCCGGCCCAGAGCTCGAGATTGCGCTGCGTCTCGGCGGGGAGGGCGCGCGAGAGAACGATATCGGAAACGGCAAAGCGGCCTCCGGGGCGCAGGACGCGGAATGCCTCGGCGAGGGTGGCGTCCTTGTTGGGCGAGAGGTTGATGACGCAGTTGGAGATGATCACGTCGATAGAGTTGTCGGGCAATGGGATGTTCTCAATGTGGCCCTTGAGGAACTCGACATTCTCAATCTTGGCAGTGGCGGCATTGCGGCGCGCAAGCTCCAGCATCTCGTCGGTCATGTCCAGTCCGTATGCCTTGCCCGTTGCACCCACACGCTTGGCCGAGAGGATGACGTCAATTCCGCCGCCAGAGCCGAGGTCGAGAACCACCTGGCCAGGGGTGAGCTGGGCGAGGGCCGTGGGGTTGCCACAGCCAAAGGAGGCGAGGAGGGCATCGGCGGGAACCTCAGCAGCCTCCTCGGCAGAGTACAGGTTCTTGGTGATGGGGTCGACTCCAGTGAGCACAGTCGACTTGGCACCACAGCATGACGACTTGGTCGCGCCCGACGCGTCGCCAAGGACGGCTGAGATGGCCGAGCCGTACATATCCCGCACAGTGTTGCGGGTAGAGTCGTCGGCGACGGCCGGGGCGCAAGTTTTGGAGTTGGGTCCGCAGCAGCCAGCAATATTAGTCAAAGCAACAGCAGCGAGGCGAGCAACTCACTCATTGTGATTTTAAGTTGTGTAGTGAGGTGGACGATGTGTCGCGAGGGTGATGGTATGCATAAGACAGCTCAGTGGACACGAGGTTTTATATGATTGATTTCGAACATCAAATTCATGTTATCATGATCAAATTTCTATTCCATGATGTCAGCCAGCCCCGTTAATCAAATTCGGACCCTGGCATTCTGATTTTGATTTTTCTTCTTCTTCACCTCCTTCACAAGCTTCGCCACGATATCACCGCCTGACTTCGATTTTAGGGGCGTCGTTGTTGGAGTCATGAGACAGGGAGCAGTAGCAGCTTAGGATCTATCAAGGCGTCGTGGCTATTGGCGTGGGGTCTCGCATGTGCCATGCCCAAAGCGGTTGTGAACGAATCCCCGCGCGAGTTCCGTTCGCCCCGGTCCACAGCAGCTGTCCCCGTGATCATTCACGTCATTTACGAGCGCTCTACAGCCGTGTTGAATATGATTTTTGATCAAATATCTCCTGCACGAGATCACGAGACGGACGGTGCCATGTCCCTCTGCGTTCTTGGCCGCAACAACCATTGGTTTGGTAGACGACGAGAATTTGCCCGCGTCAATCACCTTCAATCGTACCATGGCTCAAATGGAGGGCTGTGGAACTTTGGGGGTTGGGAGCCGATTGCTTGGCGTGCTTCCATAGGCCCCATGGAAACTTTCTGCTCGATCAGCGTGTCAAAATCAAAATCAAAATCAACGCCACAAGCGGTTTGCGGTCAACAGAAACCGGTGAGTGGCCAGTTGTGTCTTAAAACGAAAAGAATGAGCGTCCATCGGGAGTGTGAGCTTGAGGTGCTCCAGAAGGGGTACACGGGCACCGTGTGCAAAGCTGACAAAGCTGATTCAATTACTACACCAGCTCGTACGCGATCCCATGTTTATTATACCCAAACACGCTAGGCAAGCTTCGGGTCGAAGGAGCCTGTGCACGAGTAACAGCGGCTTTCGGCAAGCAGCCATCCGCACCGATCATTGTTGGATATCGGCGACATCCGACTACCAAATGGTTATCACACTTACAACCGCCGTCAAATCGCTTCTAATTAGAATAGTCAGTCTACTGTACTCTCGATGGCCGTGCTTGCCCTTGAGCTGGGTGTCTCAGGTGCAGCCTATTCCATGTGGGAACAAAGCAAGTCAAATGGGTGGCTCGGATATGACTGACTCCTGGGGGCACCAGATGCCATGCGGCCTGACGTGATCACTATTATCACAAGCGAGCCTCCACCAAGTGACCCCCATCCTCCAAAATAATAGCCGAGCCGGAAACCAATATTCCACTCTCCAGCTGGCCATCCTAGTGCCGCATCGCATGTAGCCGGCGCGGTCGATTAGAGTGGTGTGCTGAGTAATAACAGTGGGATCTAGTGGGAAGGCTGGACATGTCGTCAGTACACTTTGCATTTGCTTTTGTTGTCACAATATATATCAACAACGCTCTCGGCATCTTACTCCCTTCCTTCCCTAACTATCTCCCTTCAACATGCCCCGCGAGATTATCGTGCAGAAGGTCGACGGCAAGCCGGGCCAAGTGTACTACCCGTGAGTAGAGTGACTGGGGATGTCACCTCTAACATTCCGTAGGCTCAAGATCCGCGAGGTGCCCATCCCGAAGCCCGGTGCCGGGGAGGTTCTCGTGCGCCTCAAGGCCGCCGCGCTCAACCACCGCGACCTCTTCATCCGCCAGAGCCTGTACCCCGGTGTCTCGTTTGAGAATGCGATTCTCGCTGACGGCTGCGGCGTCGTCGTCGAGGTTGGCCCCGGCGTGAAGCGCAGCGACCTCCTGAACCGTGATGTCATCCTCGCCCCCATGCGCGGGTGGGAGAACGACCCGCTCGGCCCCGCCCCCGGCGAGAAGTTCCACGTCGCGGGAGGCGTGACCCTTTCGGACTCGGGTACCGCGCGTGACTACATTGTCGTGCCCGAGGGCGAGGTCGAGCTCGCCCCAAGCCACCTCACCCCCGGCGAGGCGGCCGCCATCTCCCTCGGTGGTCTGACCGGCTGGCGTGCGCTCGTCACCAAGTCTGGCGCCGCGGACAAGGGCAAGAACATTCTCGTGACTGGTATCGGCGGCGGTGTGGCCATCACCGTTCTCCAGTTTGCCGTTGCGCTCGGCGCCAACGTGTACGTTACGTCGGGCACGCCCGACAAGATTGAAAAGGCCAAGGAGCTCGGCGCCAAGGGCGGCGTGAGCTACAAGTCGGCGACGTGGGACAAGGACCTCAAGGCCCTGCTCCCCAAGGACCGCCCGTACCTCGACGCCATTGTCGACGGCGCCGGCGGAGACATTGTCTCGCGCGGAGTCAAGCTCCTCCGCCCCGGAGGCGTCATCTCGCAGTACGGCATGACCGTCGGCCCCAAGATGGACTGGCTCATGCAGGCCGTGCTTGCCAACGTTGACCTCCGTGGATCGACCATGGGCTCGCACCAGGAGTTCCGTGACATGCTGGCGTTCGTCGACAAGCACAAGATCCGCCCCGTCATCTCGGCCACCTCCAAGGGTCTCGACAACCTCGAGGGCCTCAACGGTCTCTTTGAGATCATGCGCGAGGGCCGCAACTTTGGTAAACTCGTCGTCGAGATTGACAGCGGTGCCGGGTCGCCCTCCAAGCTCTAGAGCGGTGTGGGTCTTAGGTTGTATGCAGTCGTGAGCAGGTTTTCGTGCGGGAATGCCAGTGAGACGTAAGAGGACGGTACCGAGACTCACTCACAGCAATGAACTTCCTTACTGGATTAACTGCTGCAGGTCAACGCGTTAATGGGGCTGAGATGCGTAACAGTCTCATACTCACTGCCACCACCGGCGGCTACTCGTCGGGCATGATCGAGCCCGTGGCTTCGGCCGGCCACTTTCCGTCAAACTCGACATGACAGACTATTGCAGGACTCGTCATTTGGCGGTGATGTGCTTGTCTTTAGCGCCTGCTTTCTTCCTACCTTCCGCACTGCGTGTCCTTGTTCCCCTTAGCCTGTCAGCAACTAATCTCCCGAGCTGTGGACGTCCGACCCTCAACTATATACATGTGAAAATCAGACTAACTCGTCGTTCAATTCTTGCTGCCCATATCCATCCTCGCAGTCTGGTGAAATCGTATGCCGTGTGCCTCTTCTCGAATTGTATCTCGCTCTTCCTTTCACTCGAATCGCATCGCGGACGTCCTTCTCGAATATTATCGCGCTTCCTTTTATCAAATTGTATTTCTGCGCTGTCGATCTGGCCCACGGCCATGTCATTGCCTTTGTCCTGTCCTTCAAATATTATCAAGCGTGTCTCTTCTGTAATCAGCGTTTATCACTTCTTCCCTGGCGGTACTCACTTGGTCTCAGCAGCTGCATCACCTGCAGGCCTATTTCGTCCAGTCTCACGACCCGTCGGATTTATTGCCCTTGTCTGCACGAGGCGAGCACAGCGTTTCGGCCATGCCGGCTTGTTTGACCCGGTGGCCAGGGGGATGATCTCGTTGTACGTGTATCCGTGGCCATGCTTCTCACGAGCAACATCAACAGCGACCCAAGAAAGGTCCTGGCACCAGTGTTGGGTAGCGTAGCGGGCGGGGTCGCGCTGAACAGCTTCGTAGTAGTCGTTCCCGCACGCGATGATAAAGCTTCGGCAACCCACAAAGGCGTGTTCCGAAACTTGTAGGCATTCAAAGAGATCCTCGCGGTCGAGGCTGTAAAGTGCGTAACTCAGGTGAGTTTGCTACTCCGTAAGCTGGGCAGGAGTGTAGGTTTCGATGATCGAGCGAAGGACGGGCACCATCTTGTTGATAGGAATGCTCCTTGCCACATTATGACGCTCATTGGTCTTTTCCGCTGCGAGGCGACCCCTTGCGCCCGTATCCGCCTTGCCGATGCCTGACCAAGCAGTATTGAACGACTCCCAGAAGAGGGCGGGCGTGATGGGAGTCGGACCGTCGATCTTAGCCCTGTGGACGGCGGTGCGGGCAAGGTGGTACTTGGTGTCCTCATCGTCAGACGTGTCAGTGCCGCGAGCCTCGTCGGAGTAGCCTAACGATCTGCGCAGGACGCTTAGAGGCCTGTTTGAGAATCCAGGCTTCGTGCGCAGGATGACCCTTCCGAGACTGGGCAATTGGCTGCAAGTCAAGAATGTCCCATATGTCTTTGGGCTCCCACAGACAGCCACGTTGCCACCAAGGACCTTGTAGACAGCCTTAGTGTCGAGCTTGTAGAGGGCGTTTGACATCAGTTTGTCCCACTGAATAAGCTGTTCAGGAGTACAGTTTTCGAGGAGTTGGCGGAGGTGTGAAAGCATAGTGGCCACGTCCATATCGACGAAAGGAACATCGCGGCTGGCCCTCTTCGCCTCGGGAATTGTGGAAACGAGGTCCAGACGAGTCATGTTTCCGGTGCCGCCCATCATAAGCCAAGACACCTCGAACAACGTCCAGAAATCGTCCGTAGTCAAGGTTTTGTTTGGTGGAATGCTGTACGAAGTGGTTGGAGTGTCGTCCTTCTTGGCCTTCTTTGCAATCGGCTGTTCATTCTCTGGTACGGGACGCTTGTCTCCACCAAGCGTATCCGAGGCGTCTGTCTGCGGATCGACCTCAGCCTGTGTTCCGATCAGCTAGTCTTCCCTGGGGTCGTTGCTCACCATGTTGATGTTGACAACACAAGAGTAAAGTGTGATGGAACCGTAAGGCCTACGTTGCGGCCAGACAAGGTGCAGGCAATGGTCGATGATGGGAGGTCCGGTGCGGACACTGTTTGCGTCGATGTGCAAGGAAGGCGATGGGGATTTGGTGGCTACAGTAACTGCCAAGCTGGAGGTGGTGGACCTGGCGGCGAGACCAAAGGAGGTGGGTAGGAGGGGTGCCAAGGAGGAGAGAAGAAGAAGAGGGAAGATGAAGGAGAAAGACAGGCGAAAGTGGATGATGGATGGCGAATGAGAAGATGGGATAAAGCAAAGAAGAAGAGAAGATGTAAAGAAGAGAAAGAAAGAGAGAACGACGAGCACACAGAAAAAGATGATGTGTATGGCTCTGTAGTGGGTGTGTGTGTGTCTGTGTCCCGAGGCGCACACCATTTCTCTGACCTGCCTGCCAATCCTTTCATGAGAGTCTGTGGCAGCCTTCCTCGGACCAATTTGACCACACCCTGGCACGCTTGCCGTGGGAGGTCATGAACAGTAAACACTATACAATGCATTGACCCCATCTAACATGTCACTTCCTGATATTTCCCCTTCATCAGGCCAACACGGAGGCGCTTGAGGTGCGGGACCACAGATGGGTCCTGGGCGACAACTTCGGGGCGCATTTCTGTCGTTTGAGTGGGGGTGAATGCGTGTGGCGTTGTGTGAGTGTGTGTTTGCTTCTTCAGCAATCGTCAGCAATCGTCATAGAATGGAGAGTGCACACGCACATAGCTTTTCCCTCATGCCTCACGGCCGTCACCACGTCGCCGCTCGCCACCGTTCAACGTTCAGCGTCGGCGGTCGTATCGACGTTCAGCTTCGGGATTCACGAATTCAAGGGGACGCATCCGCCTCGCGTCCAGGCGACGCTCCATGCGATCCGCGGTATTCATCGTCCTCGCTCCCCGCAGTCCCCAGTACCGGCTTGCCCTCCCTTGTCCAGAATCGCCCCGACCGGTCAATGCGCGCAAGGTACGTCCTGTCGTACTCGGTCATAT
Organism: Apiotrichum mycotoxinovorans; assembly: GCA_013177335.1. Lineage (NCBI taxonomy): Eukaryota > Fungi > Basidiomycota > Tremellomycetes > Trichosporonales > Trichosporonaceae > Apiotrichum > Apiotrichum mycotoxinovorans. Next base: position 103,059 of record CP053625.1, on the reverse strand, counting down.
TCTGGAAACTCTCGCGGGACAGACAACCCGTGGTCGATGGGAGGAAGGTGCCAAACTTGGCATAGTACACCTCGGCGGCAAGGTACGTAATCTTCATGCACTCGGTTTCGACAGGTGCCCCATACAGCTGCGGCCAAAGGATAACCAGCTCGTAATAGTGCTCGCCGAGTGCGATGACCATGCCACGCCGAGCGAGGAAAGCGTCAGATCCGCCCTTTAACAGGCGGTGTACGCGCTCCGTGTCGAGAGCGGCGAGCAAGCGCTCGCAGTGCGCGTCCCACTGAACGAGCTGCGATCGGGTGTATGATTGGAGGATGTGGCGAAGGCGCGAGATCATCGGGTATGGCGAGAGTGTGCGTATGGTGCAAAGCCTTGTGAGGGTAAAGGCACGTGTGCGTCTGGGTAAAGAGTCGGAGCGTCTGGCGCCATGTCGCGTCTGGGACCATGCGCGCTCTATTGAGAGCCAGAAGTCCGTTTCCGTAACAACATCGGGGTCTCTTGGGGCCGTGATTGCCATGCTGTGGTCAATGGGACTAGAGGACAAGTCGAAGGGGGAGAAGAGTCAAATGGCGAGTAAGAAAGGAAGAGAATGGTGTGGGAGTGTCAAAGTTATCCCCAGAAGACAGAGAGGGAAGGCAGCATGGGTGCACTTAGTAGGGGGCCAACAGGACTCACACGGAGTTTGACAACATGAGTTACAACGGCCCTGTGCGACCAGATTGCGACCAGAGGCCAGAGGAAATCTCGATAGCTCGATACGCGACAGCGAGCAACTGCCAGGTCAGTCTTGGGGGATGTCTCCCCCACTGCTGCTGCTGCATGATTATGCTGCCCAAGGAATGGGTCGACGAGCGCTATCGTATCCATTCATCCTCGACGTAGCAGCAATTAATCAATTATCGTATGTATGTACAGCCTCCAACTTCTTCTCGATGCTCACGCGCATTACGTCGGTTCTGGTCACCATCAGCAAAAGCATTTAAAAGGATCCCTGATATAAGACAAAGACGCACACTTAGTTCTCACCCCATCCGGCCTTGTTGGAGCAGGTCTCGCGGGAAATGTCCGACTTGGGGACCCACTCGCCAAAGCGGTCCTGGTGGACATGCGCAGCAAAGTAGCACATTTCCTCGCACTCGGCGTCCATGACCCCATACTTGGCCGGGTCCCTGTTCACGGCGTCATAGTATGCGCGGCCACACGCAACGACAAAGCCGCGGCAGTACAGGAACCCGTCGTCGCTGCCGTCCAGCGCCTCGTGCACGTCCTCGCGGTCAATATCGTACAGCGCGCGCTCGCAGTATGCGTCCCAGACAGCGAGCTTGCGGGCCGGGTAGGCGTTGAGGATCTCGCGCAGGGCAGCAAGCATTGCGCTCAGGTGCGGGTCGAGCTCGGCGACGATGGCGTACCGCACCTCTTCGTCCTGGCCCGCAGAGGTGAGCAGGCGCGCGCGGGCGCCCTTGTCGTCGATGCCAGACCAGGCTTGCTCGATGGTCGCCCAAAACTCGTCGTTGGAGAGGACCTGGCCGACCATTGGTGCTATTTCGACGGACTGGGTGAGAGGTGTGCGAGAGACGGGGACTATAAGGATTTGGTGGGAAGTAACGCGTCAGTGATGACGAGAGGATGAGAAGATGAGAGAATGAGAAAAGGGGGATGGGGAATGGGGCGGTATGCACGTTTATGTAGTCGTTGTCTGCATCTGGGATACTGGTGGTTGGTGTTGATGACGGACGAATGTTTGATGTGGACGCCAAGAAAAAAGAGGACAACGGGAACGCGCCCCGAGGTGGAGGGGGGTGACTGGACTCGGCTGTGTCAATCGGGACATCTCCGAGAACCCCCCAGGACTGATAGTGCTGGTCCATGGTCCATCTTGGTCCAGAACGTGTCTCGTGGCGTCCATCTGCAGTGGGGTGCATACCTGCTTGAGTCGTTGCTGCAGAGGAGAATGAACGCAAGTTGGATGCACAATTGCACAACTTATGGTACGTTTCCATGTTGTACATTGTGTGGTATATCCAACGTGGCTAGGCTCAACGACGCCTTACAGTGACAACAACCTGTTACCGAGGCGTTTCCTTCTCCACCGGCCACTTGTCCAGCCCACCTAAAGCACCTCCAGCTTTCCTTCTCCGGTACGCCACGCCTGCCCGACCAGCCATGCCCTGCCGTCGCGGTACGCACAGCGCATGCCGCCTCCACGCGGGCTGAGCTGGCGTGCGTCCAGGATTGCCGCAGACACGTCGGTGCCAGCGGGCAAAAGTGCAGCCGTCGACTCGCGTCCCCCACCCGTCGGAGAGAGGTAGTACCCTGTCAACACTGAGTGGGCTGATCCCGTCTGTAGGTGTTAGCACTAGCAGCGGGAGAGCCGAGTAGTGCACGAGGCTCGCAACAGGGATTCTGGAGGCGCCAGAATCTCGGTAGCCCAAAGGCGGAGCAAAATCACAGCTCGGAGACTGAGATTGAGATTCAGAACGAGCTGGTATCTAGTCCCAGGCCTAATGCAGGTCCATATAGAGTTAGAAAGGCCTAAGCTCCAGCTCCAGCGTCGTACTCATTCGGCCATCTGCTCGCACGTACCGAGGTATCCTCATCGAGACCAATGACGGGGATGAACACCCTCGAGTTGACCTTGACCGCCTCATCGTCCGCGAGGCCTGCTAGCTGCGTGATGATCGTGACTGCGTTGTGCTCTCCCTACGGAATGTCAGCTTAACCAATGCTTCATTGTTCTCACTGACAAGAAGCTTCGGGACAACCTTGAGCGCCTTGAGATCCACCTCGGCACGGATCTGGACCACGGCACTGCGCGAGCCATACTCGTACTTTGCGAACGTGAGTATATCCTCCCGTTTGAGCCCCGTAGCCTCCGTTATGGCAGCGGTTAGCTCGGCCTTGAGCGTGTCGTCGACCGTCGCAGGGCTAATCGGCAGACTGAACCCGATGCGCGCGCCCTGGCCCCTCGGGCCCTCGAGCACGGCACCGAGCTCGCCACGCACGGGATGCACAAACGTCACTTGTGTAGCCGCCGGCTGGAGCACGTTGACGACAACCCAGCTGGCCGCGAGCGTGCCGTGTCCGCATAATGGCAGCTCCTGCAGCCGGTCGCGTCAGCTGCCACCCAAGACTTTAGACTTTGTAAACTCACGCCCTGGCCAGTATACCACCTGATAGTGTACTTGTCCCCAGGGAGAGGAGTGAGGAACACTGTGGCCGGGAGGTTGAAGTCGCGCGAGACGTTGACCTTGTACACCTCGTCCGATGCCCGCGGATCGTCCGCCGCGAGCAGGACCACGGCGGCTTGGCTGCCTGCGTGCGGCGTGGACGTGAAGACGTTCACGAGGTGGTAAGGGAGTTGTGGGAGTGACATTGCAGATTACGGCTTTGAACAATGATGGATAGTGAAACACTAGGACGACGGACGACGGACGATCATGGCATGTCATGCGAAAGGGTTTGGTGGTGGGCAGATTTCGTTAGCATCGGTGACATCATCGCCGCAAGTTGCCGTTGATAGCGGACTGGGCGGGGGCCGGGGGACAGTGATTTCAGAGCATGGAGGAGATCGAGGAGACAGTGACGACGATGTAATGGATGGCAAGGAGGTACCAGCGCCTACGAGCATCTACACGGGCTGCTCTGTTCACTCTCCTTGTATTGTGTATGTAAAGTCGGAGCTGAACGAGAATCGAAAACCTCGCCCTCCACCCCATCGGCGACTAAAAGAATCCAAGGTAACAGCCGGGGTGACAGCCGAGTTGAGGGGTAATATCCGGGCCGGCGGCTGTTGACAAGTGAACAGTGCCGGGGGTAGTCTGCTGCCCCCTATAAAACTACCCAACCTGTTGTTCCACGTCCCCACCTGTTCAGTTCTGCTTCATTCTTGCCGCACTAGCTACTATGCCTATCACTATCGACTACACCGGCAAGCTTGTCGTCATCACCGGCGGCGGACGTGGGATCGGACTGGCTATCACGACCGCGCTGGCAAAGGGCGGTGCCGACGTTGCGATTACGTACACTTCGACGGACGCAACCGAGGTCGCTGCCAAGCTCAGTGCCGAGCATGGTGTCACTGTGCGCGCGTACAAGTGCGAGGTCACGAGCTCGGCCGAGGTAGACGCGATGCTTGCCGCTGTGGAGAAGGACTTTGGGAAGAAGGCAGATATCGGTGTTGCCAATGCTGGTGAGTACAATTGCTTAGCTGCCGTGAAGGTGATGCTGACAGGTGTAGGCATCACCCTGTGGAAGGACGCACACGACAATGGCGACGACGAGTTCAAGCACATCTTTGACGTCAACACCTTTGGTCCCTTCTACTTTGCCCGCGGCCTCGTGCGCTCGTGGCTCGGCCTCCCGATCCCCGTGTCTGGGCCCTCAAACCTCGACGTCCCGTCCACCAAGCTCAACCTCGGCAAGCAGATTCTCTTTGTGTCGTCCATCTCCGGTCTTGTCGCCATGACCCCGCAGCGCCAGACGGCATACAACGCATCAAAGGGCGCGCTCACCATGATGTCCAAGTCGCTCGCGGGCGAGTGGTCCCACCTGGGCATCTACGTCAACTCCATCTCGCCAGGATACGTCCTCACGGACATGATCGCCAACCCGCCGGATGAGACTGCCGCATCGTGGGCGTCCGACTGGCAGCGCCGCACCCCGGTCGGCAAGTTTGCGACCCCGGACCAGATTGGCGAGTTTGTCGCGCTCCTGCTGAGTGACAAGCAGGGCGGCATGGGTTTCATGGCGGGCTCGGATGTCGTGCTCGATGGCGGATACACTGTCTACTAGAGGCAGTATGCAGTAACAAATATATGTTGGTATGCAGGTTTTTCAATGCGTTTCATAAAAGTACATCCGCGAGGACAGTTGTGGCAACATCGTGCAAAGTGCCATATTACTATCACCGTCGCAGCTTGCCATCCATCGTCTCTGTTGGCTAATTGTCCAAGCGTACACACTCCCTCTACGCAGCCATGATCTCGTCAATGCGCTCCATGAGGTACTGGATGATGCCGTCGGGGCCAACCTTGACCTGCAGGCCAGTGGGGATCGCGTGCGTCTTGATCCCCGGAATCGTCTCGCGCGCAATACGCTGGATCTCCTCCTGCTGCTCGGGCGTCCACATCGATGCGCAGAACTGGGTGGTCAGTGGGACAGCTTATGGGTCGAGATGTTGCTTGGGAAGAGCGGGCATGTTGGTTCAAGACACAATCTCAGAAATGGTAGCCCCACCTGGACCCTGCCTGGACGGTGCCTCTCTGTCTTTCTTTATCTGCCTTATTCCTTCTCTTCCCATCGCTTTCTTGACACTGGTGTACTCACCAGAATACCAGGAGGAGGCTGCACGCTCTCAAGCAGCGGACGGACACCCTCGATCGTGGTCGAGTTGCCGGCGTGCACGATGGTGTACCGGTCCTTGACGTTCTCGATGACGGTGCCAATTACCTTCTTGGCGCGGTCGGGCGCAGTGTTGACCGAGACGAGGTTGACAGGGGTGGTGTTAGGCATTGTGGTGAGTCGAGGCGGGTAGTGATTGTTTCGTCAAGTGGACAAGTTTGAGAAGTGCAAGCAAGAGTCGGGAGAATAAATAAGACAAGCGGGAAATTGTCCAGTAAAATACAACTTGGATCACCGAAGCGGACTTGTGAATCTCGGCTGGCTCGGCTCACTATTCTTTATCTAACGCCATCCATATGCGTGTTGGTGCCACTGCGCACTGCGCCGGCGACGGAAATGTCACCGCCGCAACCGCATTCACAGCCATGTGCGGCGACTAACCTACAATTATATGCCGTACCTGACCGCACCGGACCGGCCACCGGACCGCGGAGAGGTTCCCCGCGGGGTATCTGAATTCCCCGCATGACCCATAATGTCCCCGGGGTGGTGGGCAAATCAAGTCCGTCCATCTCTCCCGTTACGTCCGACACGCCGGCCACCAGGCCGCCGCAGCCGCTGCTGCTACAGTAGCTGCTCGACAACACACTGACTGCGCTAACCGATGTCACGTTAGGATTCCTTGATTTTGTATTTAACCCCAAAACCTCGTTCGACCCCGCCAACGCGAGGTTACGCCTTTTCCATGCTCCCAACAGCACTGCGCGCAATGACTTCGTACGCCCGCCTCATCCGTTTCGTGCCGCCCTCCGGAGGCGCCCCCCTCATCGGCGAGCCCGTCGACGCTGCTGTCGATGTCGGACTCGCCTCGTATGCCGGTGACAAGATTGAGGTCGACGTGTTCTCCGGCCAGAGCATCCTCGCTCCCGGCGAGCGCACGGGCAAGAAGGAGGTCGTGGGCAAGATCCTCTCCCCGCTTGCCATCAACGAGGTCGGCACCGTGCGGTGTATCGGACTGAACGTGAGTGGAGAGATGAACCAGTGGGCGGGCGGGTAGAGGGGGGGAAGCGACTCCGATGCCGAACGACGTCCTCCGCGACCTACGCACCGATGAAGAGTCGTTGCTGACATCCAGTACGCTTCGCACGCCAACGAGGTCGGCATGGAGATCCCCACCGTCCCGACCGTGTTCATGAAGCCTGCCCAGACCATCGCCGACCCTTACCCGGCGCCCACCGTCATCCCCAAGGCGTTCGTCAAGGACAATGCGGCCGACTACGAGGCCGAGCTCGCACTCGTCATTGGCAAGGACGCCAAGAACGTCAGCGAGGAGAATGCCCTCGAGTACCTTCTTGGGTAAGTGACTTGAGCGGTCCGAGACAAGGACGCCACTCGGCGTGCGTGCATGCTGCTCGAGATATGCCTGGAGACCAAGTTGTGCCCGCGCACGACTTGCCTCTTTCCGCACTTCGCACACTTTGCACGTGAAATGATCACTTCCTCGAACTAAGCTGACAATCCCCAGCTACACCGCGTGCAACGACGTCTCCTCGCGCGTGCAGCAGTTCGCCACGTCCCAGTGGTCCTTCTCCAAGTCGTTTGATGGTGCGTGCCCCATCGGCCCGGCATTCGTGCACCGCGACGCCATCAAGGACATCAACGCCGTCTCCATCGAGGGTGTTCTCAACGGCAAGACCGTGCAGAAGAGCACGATGGAGTGAGTACAACTAAACCCAAACATTTCTGCAGGCCACAGATCTAACGTTCTCAGCGACCTCATCTTCTCCATCCCGCGCATCATCTCGCACCTCTCGCAGGGCTCGACTCTGCCGGCCGGCACGGTTATTATCACCGGCACCCCCGCCGGCGTCGGATGGGTCACCAAGCCCCGCGTGCTCCTCAACGACGGCGACGAGTTCCGCGTCGCCATCTCCCACGGTGTCGGCACCCTCATCAACAAGATTGTTGCTGAGAAATAATGTTGCAAGTTTAAATAGATAGCTGGGGTATGTATGGATCTGACTTCTCCAAAACTTTGGTGGGAACGTTTTGGTCTCGGCTGTTCGTGATTCTTGATAAGCTAGCATGTCTCTCGTACTCGTGTTGGCTAAAGTACCACGTCCTCAGGTCGAGGGCTCCATCCACATTAACACATTCCACAGTTCCGCACAACGTGAGGCGAACGTCCCGAAGACATGTTTCTGGATCGCATGTCTCCGAAGACTCCGAACACTGATAAGCCCCACCCAATGACAACAACAAAAATGACGTATCTCTCACACACCCACCTTTCAGTCCTCGAATTGCGTTTTTAGCATCCATTTAGTCGACTCGCCACTACCACGACCCCCTACTGCATCTATCCTTCTCAACATCATCATCTCTCTCAACGACGCAGCATGCGGCATGACACTCGAAATTCTACTGCTGCACATCCTCTCCCTGGCGCTCGCCATCGCGTCGCTCATCCTCGCACCCTTGCTGGTCCTCCTCCGCGCGGCTTGGTGCCTCCTGGCGACCACCGCCAGCTTCGTATCGCGCATGTACCGCTTCGCCTGGCTCCTTTGGCGCCGCGTGCTCAGCCTCGCCACACGTGCATATGCTAGTATACCCCGCGTCACGCCGAGGATATTCATCTCGATGGCGATACTCCCCGGCCACATGGATACGCGGGCCGAGCAGCGAGATGGGGGCAAGGGCAAGGGCAAAGGCAAGGCGATACTGGGGGAAAGGAGGGAAGAGGACTTGAGGAATGAGGGAGATAAAGAGCTTGGGGAGAAGGGAGACAACAGCGAGGAGACGACGACACACACCCAGACGCAGACGGAAATGACGGAGAAGGCGCACCTCGGCGCACTCGCTCGCAGGCTGCGCGCCGAGCTGGAGACCGCGGACCGCGAGGGATGGTCCGTCCTGCGGCGCGTAGCGCGAGCCATGCTCGTTATGCTGGAGAACGAGCAGCGGGAGCTAGAGACCCAGCCAGCACGATAGTACGATATCCGCACATCCGGCCTGGTATGTGGACGAAGCCTTGCCGTACAACGCACTTCTTGGAGGCCGTTTGCAACGCGAGTGGTGGCCGACAGGGTACGATACAACAAGGAGGCCTTGAGGATGCCGGCAATATTAGATGCAACTGTAATGTATATGATCTTGCTGTGCCGTATAGCAAGACCGAGAGACTGAAGGCGCATACACCCTACCACTCATGTTTCTATACATCCGCCTCGGTATATATTTGCCGCAGCGGCCGTAGTAGGTATGTGTTAACAGAAGGATGCCAAATCTGGGACCCGCGGCCCCTGCGGTGCTGTTCCGCCATCCGCAATATGTGGAGAGTGTGGTCGGGCTGGGACACATGCCTCGTCGGAATTGTTCCATCCGTACATTCTGCGTAATAGATGGCAGTGCATACCAGATCATCGCAGAGTCTGGCCGGCCGCGGCTCACTAGTTTTTGAACCTTCCATCTACCTGCCGCTGTTGTCAACATCTGCGTTAACGACAGCTGAAGCCCGCCTGTGCCGGCGAGTACTGGCATCATGAGCGCCAGACTCGAGCATGCATGATAAGACCTTCATTCATCCCGGATCCAGGATCCCGTTCCGTGAGAATCATGGGGAACAGAAGAAGAATGGAAGCCACCCACCGACGGAAGCGGGGAACCGCCAGTTGAGGACATGCAACACCCAGGCCCTCTTGGCAGGATAGCTTGAACGCTAATGTGGCACGTTTCACACGCGCATTGAACCTGTTACTGTTCAACAAGTCTACTCCCTCGTTGAATTTGAGGGTACGTGTGGGGTTCTTTCCGCCGGGATTAGTGAAGCGGTCAACAGACTGCGCACGACTCCCGGAAATGATGGCGTGGAGCTCATAGAGTGGAGTATCTTGGACCTTGAGAGCTTGGGCGGCGGATCAACGAGTGTGGCTGTTTTGCGGTGCAACATCACACCTGCGCTTCTGGTCCTCTTCGGCTCCAGTCCACAAATGGCTCGTGTCTTAGGCTAAGTGAGACAGCCGTGACTTGCGGCGTCTCTGTTTCCAAATCCATCGACGCCACGTCAGTACTCGATGGATCGTTGCATCGCATTCCGACTCCCCCAATTGATGGACGCAAGCCATTTCTGCGGTGATGGACGGGTGGCGTCGGTATGGAGTGTGTAAGTAACTCTACAGTGAGTGTGGGTCTGGCGGCCACATGCATACGCACATGCAATTCAATGGACACCAGTCAGGTGCTCTTGTCTCCACACCGCGAATGCGCCTCCCACTTGACATCCACTCTGCATCCCGTTATCAGCTGTGCACTAAGCGATAGGAGAATGAGATTTTGATTGAGCGCCCAGGTGCAGTGTACAGCAATTCAGCAATCAGCAGTCTCTTCTGTACAGCTGCACTATATCATATTATTACAGCACACAGGCTAGCAAGCTGACAGCGTACCGCAGTGCGTGCCAGAATAGACGTCTAACTATATTATACGCACGTTGCTTGCTGCGGTTTCGTGCCAGTCGTGTCATTCGTGTCGAACGGGACGTCCGCGCACCGCGTCCAAACCCAAACCCAACACAACGTAAACCCGCAAGGCCTGCATAGGCCTGGAGCAAAAAAAAGGTTAACGTTTTTAAAATGGCTTCCGCACCGCCTTTCTGCCAACAGACACATGGACATGAGTTCATGGAGGCGTTCCGTACGTTCCGTGGACCCCCTGGCCGTGGTACGGTGGTTCGCTCCTTGGCACTTGGTCTTGGCCCCATCAAGACTTCCTTTAATCAGGCCCGTCCGGAACCATGTCGTTTACCCTCTCACCCATGGTCCGGACGTCAAGCTTACTTGAAACGCAGGCAATACCAACGGAAACGGGGGTCGGGCGTGGGTGCATTTACGTATTTGAACCCTTTGCTCCCCATGTCCTGGATTCCCCTGGCGGCACAAGTGTGTTTCGACCAGGCTGCCCGAGTGAGAACGCAGACAGAGAAGGACAAGAGCACAACAAGTTGTAGCCGATAGGACCCAGGATGTATGGAGGCTTTCCGCTCGTTATGAGTTTATACTCCCCAATCTAAGGCAGATTTGGCGATGCGCTAGGGTGCAGGTTAAGAGAGGTCCCACCTCCCAGTCTCCTGTCCGTTTCCCGGAGGGCACGGCTGTCCACTCTCTCGTGTCTGATGGGCGCGGGGAAGCGCAGGGGGCGGTCAGGCTCTAAAGTTTGCAGCCACGACGCGGCAGATAACCTGAATGCAGCCCATTTTAACTCTTCGGTCTCGCGGCCCCCAGGGTCATATTGCTCAGGCTGCCATGCATAAGTCTAAAAGCCTGAGCCACGATGATTAAGTGGCGATACCCCCAAGCCACATACCGATCAAGGCTGGCAGAGGCAGAGCGGCGGAGCAAGGTGGAGCGACATTTAGAGCGGTGCAGCCTTCACATCTGATGCTTTTCCAGCGCTCCAGCAAGAGCGGTGCAACAAGTCTCACACACATTTGAGAGCGCCCCCTTGCGGACGCCCCCTGGGGAGAACAAGCTGTGAGACATGCTCCACTTCGGAAGAGCCATTTTATCAAAAGAGAAACATGGAAACATGACAGGCTCTCCGGGGAAGGGAGGGCCAGCTTTAAGGCAGTGAGCTGTACAGGAGATTTAAGAAAACTAAATACACCCCCGTCAAGGGGCAATGAGAAGAGGCTCGAGAAACAGGGGATTAGGGAGACAGGAGGATGCAGCAGAGTGAGGGAGGATTACCAGAGCACGAGCCCAGAGACCGTCGATGCACAGATGCATGGCAGGATCCTGTGCAGAGCAGAGCATGAGCTGCGAGATCGATCCAACACGCAAGCAAGAAGAGGAGAGAGAGGAAGAGAGAGCGAGAGGCAGAGAAAGAAAGAGACTCTAGAGAGACGGAAGGGGGAGACAACAGGGGATGGAAACGGAGTTCCGCGCTATCTACACTGCCTCGCTGTTTTTATTATAGCTGACCCGAAGTGTCGTGGAACTGCATTTTCTTGTGTTAGACCACCGTCTACCGTCTAGGACGTACAGGTGTATATATCTGCGAGAGATCCCTCCTCGTATGTGTTTTTTTCCAGTCTTCGCTCTTCGTTTTCCCAACTCAAGATCATTCTTCTTCTCACACTCTTCTCTTCACTTCAATCTACCACCACCACCCAACCAGCAACAATGGCCGAGAAGCAGCAGAGTGAGTGACCACATCCACCATCAACCACGGACCTGGCGCTAACCCTCCCCCCAGACTGGAACCCTCAGGCTACCGCCAACGGCAACCTCGGCACCTACGCCCCCCAGGCCGGCATGACCACCGCCGTCGCTGGTGGCTACCCCACGGCCACCTTCTGCCCCGCCTCTGGCGGTGCCCACGAGCCCCAGGAGAGCACTGGTCTCATGGGCATCCTTATCGGTATCTTCTTCTGCCCTTGCGGTCTTATTGCGTGAGTGTTCCAGCCGGCGGGGAGGGGCCTAGCAGGGAGTGGGGCGTGTCGTGAGGGTGAGGCGGTGTGGTGGCCGTCGAAATGACGACCGACAACGCCCCATCCCTGCATGTCTCCACATTACCACGCCTATCACTCCCGTTGCCACCACGCCTGCAGTCGTCATCAGAGACTCGCTAACGCCCCCAGTTGCTGCATGGACAAGAAAGTGACGTGCCGTAACTGCAAATATGTCATGAAGGAGTCGTGGGGCGGTCTCTAAGAGCCCCACTGATCACATGCGCGACGCTGAACGCGACCTCGACCACCTCCACCCTTCGTTGTATATCTTTTTTTCGCTTGACGTTTGCCCTCCGTCTGCCACACGATACCGAGATGATACCACCCGCCACCCCCGAACTCGTGCCCAATCGTTTTCCACTCCTAATTCCATTCCACTGTGCCGCCTCCCAGCCCCCATACACATTTGTATGTCCGCGCCGCAGGCCATGGACGCATGTATCCCCCGTGATAGTTTGTGCTTTGAGGTTAGGATAGGGACACGGCGCGCGGAGCACTGACCCGCCTGCCACTGAGCCACGCCTGGACTCGTTTGATGTTCCACTGATTTCCACTCCGCTGATCCCTTTTGATCTCCTCCTCCTCGGTTCCCGGGTACCTTGAAAGTCACCCCCTTTGGTATGAGCGGATCGTACTCCAGATTCGGATGCGGACACACGAGAACACGACGCTCTGCGAGCTTGGTCCTCCTCCACGGGCCGTCGGCCAAGTGGTTGCGCCATCCCCGGGCGGCGGTGCTGTTCCAGACAGGTTGTGTCCGGCTATGCACTCTGTCCTCCTAAATGGCTTTTCAACCTGGCAGACTGCATGAGGTAATGGCGCGTCGCCCATTTCTTGGCAGATGTCCGCCAGAGACGGGTAAGGCTCCTCCGAATGTGACGCACCGTAGGTGGACACCCCAACCTAGTTGGACATATAACCTTTGTCCGTTGCTTGTGATCTTTGATCCCTTACGAATTCTTGGAGCAAGACCTGCAACGGCTCCGAAGGGCGATCGCACGTCGTTCTCCAGATTGAAACTGTCCGCCTCAACCTGCTCAACAGCTCAGCAGGCGTTAGCTCCACGTACCACTAGCATTGTAAGCGGGTTCTTGTCAACGGTAAATGTGACCAAAAGCGCCCGGGAGCGGAGCACTAAAGCTCAGTGCTAATGCGACCTGAATGTGCAAGGGGGTACCGGTATGGTATACGATGAGAGAGCAGGACGATTAGGGATGGACGACCTATGAGCCGTGCCAGACATCAGCTGTACACATCTGCACGGGGCTACACCCGAGCGTGACCTCAGCTGGCCAGCGAGGTGCCCAAGCAATGAGCCCCGATGGACTACCTCCTCGATGCGAACGGGGAAAAAGAACAGAGAGCGTCAGCGGATCCAACGTGCCCTTTTGAGTGAGGACGTGTTTTGGCACTCTATGGTCGCCCCTATGAGATGAACAAAGTCGCGTTCTCGTTCTGGAAGCTAGACATGGTATAGAGGAGGCTCTTTCCGTGCATGGTGACACATGCACATCTGCACATGTGGAAGATGCACAACGCGCTTGACGCGGACAGCGGGGACGTTATCAACCAGACTGCCCCGCCAACACCACTGAGCCAGAGGCTTTACGGTCCTGGGGGGCGCAATATACCAAACGGAGGAAAATATCACGTGATCACACGGCCTGTAAGTCTGTAAATCCGCGGTGCGTGGAATTCACGTGATTCCCACGCGCCCTCGGTCTGTAACCTGTGATCAGCGCGATCAGCTGAGCGCATGATCGCGCATGAGCTGCATGAGCTGGGCGCGTCATCATGCATATCAACCCGCGAGCATAAAAGGTCGAGAGCATCGTCGACGACGTTCGTGAGCCAGCGACGAGATGCGCATGTCGCTCCAACCTCCTCTACTGCTTTTTCTCCTCCACTCTCGTTCGGATTAAATCTCATCCCACCACGGTCCTACTCATTTGCCTCCCCGAATGTCCAAAAATCTCTCTTACCTCGTGATCAGCGGCGGCACGGGCGCCAACTCGTTTGCGTCGGCGTTCGGCCCCTCTCCCGCGTTCGTCCTTCCCGTCTCGGACGACGGGGGCAGCAGTGCCGAAATTCTGCGTTGCTTTGGGGGACCGAGCATTGGTGATATCAGTGAGTGGCGCTAGAGGTGCTGTCGGGAACTCGACAGCTAGCCCTACCAGTCACTCCAACTCGCACTCTCACTAACACTCCTGCAGGATCCCGCCTAATCCGTCTGATCCCGACGCCGCCAAGCACGGACAACACCCCCGAGGCCCGCGAGCGGCGCGCAATTTACAACCTCATGGCACACCGGTTCCCTGCGGAGGTGTCGGAGAAGATTGTCCGCGAGCAATGGGCAGAGATTGTCGAGGGGCGGGGCGAGCTGTGGCGCCATGTTGGGGAGGATAAGCGGGAGTGCATTCGTGGTGAGTCTTGTGCAGATGATATGGGATTGAGTATGCGGCTGGGCTGTGTGGACTTAGAGGTGCTCATCCGTGAGCACTGCGCGAGTGTCAAGGCCATTGAGACCGCAGAAGGCGATGGTGTGCCCAAGGGTGTGGACCTGTGTGGTCAAGAGACTCCCGTCCATTCTACCGGACTGTGCACCAATTGCCAGTAAATGGTCCTCGTCGGGATGGCCTTGTGAACCCCCCTCATTTCTCGAGTAACACACTACCACCATGCCGCATGTCGTGTCCAAGGGGTACTGACCCGCCAGCCTTCCTCGTGCACTTCCAGACCCTCAACCTGCGGCGCGCGCACAAGCGCTTCTCGTTTCGAAACTTTAGCATCGGCAATGGGTTCCTGACGGGTGCCCGCGACCAGTTTAGTAACCTCTCGAGCGCGATTTTTCTCTTCAAGGCCATTGCTGGCGTCAACGTGCGTCATTGGAAGGCATAGCACAGCAGGTCGTTTTTATTTTGCTGATGGGCACAGGAGGGTGCGCAGGTGATTCCTATTATCAACACAAATCGTGGGTCTTTTACGCAGCATGAATGACATGGGTACTGACGGCAGAAACGATTACGATCGCCGCGCAGCTTGTGAGCTCGCAGCTCCAAAATCCAGCAAGCTGACATGCAGGAGAACGGAACAAAGCTCGTGGGACAATGCAACATCTCGCATCCGGCCCCGCCGGCCGAGCCGGCGCATCTCGTGCGCTCCAACTCGAGGGCTACGGGGTCGCGCCCACCGCCGGTGAGGAGGCGGCCGCTGCATGTTGCGCGGCGCGACTCGCGCACGTTTGACACTGCTCCCACGCCGACGCCAGAGAGCATCACGCCGCCTCTCGAGTTTGAGACGACGGACGGTACGCTCGACGACGGCGAGGACGCGATTGGAACAGGGAACATCATGTACACTAAAGGCATGGAGGAGGTGCCGCTCGAGTCGCGCGTCGAACGCTTGTTCTATATCAATCTCTACGGCCAGGTGAGTCGATTGATACATGTGTCCGGTCCACATAACCTAACCGCTTCCCCACAGGAGATCTTCCCCCCGCCGCATGACGACTTCCTGCGTGCTCTGAATAAACGAGACGTGCTGGTGTACAGCTGCGGCTCGCTCTGGACGTCTATCATTCCCTGCCTCGCCCTCCGCATGCTTGCGACGCGCATCGCGTCGTCCAAGAGCTTGAAGGCCAAGGTTCTGTTGCGTAAGTGCTCACATGCGCCTTCAAACACTCACTATTTTCAGTCAACTCGCGCAACGACCGCGAAACATCAGGCTACGCCGCGCTAGACTACATTGACACGATCGCCAATATGCTCCGGCACTACGATATCCCGCCGCAGATGCAGGACAACCCCGACGACGTGATCCTCTGGGAGACACGCAGCTTTATCACGCACGTCGCGTATCTCGAGGGCGGGAGCGTGCGCGTTGATGAACGCGCCATTCGGGTGAGCAAGCCATATATCGGTGCGCCAAGTTGCTGACGGGCGAAATAGGATAAGGGCCTCGTGCCCATCATGATCCCAGCCAGCGTCCACAACACCCCCGCAGGGACCACGCCAATGTTTTCAACGGATACTGTCCAGTGGACTATGGATCGAGTCGTGGAGGATCTCGGACTGTGACGGTGGACGGGAATCTTGTAATATGTAGCTTGGCTTTGGGAGCTCGATAGCATCATGGACATCGGACATTCAGCAGTGAGCGGTATTTGTGCGTCTCATCCGGGGTTAACGTTCAAGTGCCACGGAGATGAACGCACCTTTGACTGACACCGCTTTGGCAGTGCACATACTGTTCTCGCGGACTGCCACCCAGGTACCTACAGGCACGCGTTGTCGGTCCGCGTCAAGTGACCTCCCCCAAGGACCTGGAACGGCCCGAGCTCGTTCCTGCCCTGCCATCGCCAGCCAATGTTATCATGTCCACTGTTGCTTGCACAGGTTTAGTCAGGTGGCGCGCGAGACGAGATCTGAAAACCCAAATATCCTAAGGCAGTGTGTTCTTCGGTGGTCAACCACCGTCACGCAGATAGGAGCGCACGCCTTTACTTGAACAACACGGCAAGTCATTGAATGCACTTCTTCCCACTCTTCTCGAATCCTTCACACCCACCACCCCCTTCATCTTACCAGCACGATGGTCCTGTTTGTCGTCCCCATTCCCGGCAAAGTAGTGGACGCTGCAGCGAACAAGACGACGCAGTTGTACAACTCGTACAAGAAGCCGCCGCCTGCAAACTCCCTCGGTGACGAGGAGACTGAACACATTGACGAAAAGGGCGAGGGGCCGTCTGGATCGTCCACCTCACCGCAAGCCCCGCCATCACGTGTGGCCCCCGCTGCATCCGCCCCCGGACGATGCGCCCCGCCCCCCATGCGTGCCGCTGCTGCCCCCGCCGCTCCGCCGTCCCGCAGCCAACCGTCCGCTCGTGTTTCGTACACCGCGCACAGCCCTCCAGCACCCGCAGCCACTACTCCAGCGGCAGCAGCTGCAAGGGACGACAACGCGACAACCGCCTTTGGGATGCAGCTCCTCGCGCACACCCTCGCCTCGACCTCGCTCCTCGAGACCATGGGCATGATCACGCCTCAGGCAGCGGCGTCAATTCGCTCCCAGATGCCTGATCCAAAATGGTCAATCTAAAGGATACGACGTTTCAGAGCCAGTGTCGAGCCCGGTCCACACGACAGCGGCAGCCGCACAGCGAGCACAGCCTGCCCCGCCCCGCCGCAAGTCGACTGCTCCGCCAGGTCCGCCAGTGGCAGAGGTGAAGGGCATCGCTCTCTGGGACTATGGCGCCAACGGCGACCCGGACGATCTCGTGTTCTCCGAGGGCGACACGGTCATTGTGGACGAGGAGGTCAACGAGGACTGGTGCCGGGGCCGGACGATTCCTGCCGGCAGCTCTGCGCCGTTGCCGAGACGCGGACTGTTCCCCGCCAATTACATCCAGAGACACTGAGAAGGAGGAGTATGGAGGTGATCTCGCGAGGTTGTAGCATGTAGCTTATTCAGTATGGAAATAGACGTCTCTTGGTGACTGCTTTGCCTTTTACACAGAAGCCAGTCAAGATAAGACTTCTGCGTGAGCTGCTGTTTCTATATTGATGCTGCATACCAAGCACACTGAGAAAGACAATGAGGCGAGAATGGCCGGTAGTAAGCCGGCCACACTAAGCTTGCATGTCTCTCTACCGAAGGGATCCTCTCATCTGCTACCGGGTCCATCGCCCCGCCCCAAACTCCGTCTCGCGACGGAACGTCTCCTCCCCGACCCTGTCAGCATACGTCTCCGAATCTATAAACTCTACGCAGTCGAGACACTCATTCACCTCGTCGTCGGTAAGCAGATGCGGCACGGATACCTCGGGCGGGAACGGGCGTCTGAGGATACCGCTGAGAATGGCCTTGAACATGCTCTCAACCGTCTCGTGCGTGTTAACTGTCGCACTGAGCGGGATACCAAGGTACCGAGGGTGGACGATCTTTGGGTCGGGAAAATCGACAATTGTGAAGTACGCTGAGCTTTTATGCCCCGAGAAGAAACGCTGCACGAGAACGTGTTTGGCCAGGGCGTAGATTTTCTCCAAGAGGTCCATCCGCATCGAGACGGAGCGGACGGGTCCACGGAGTGGCGGGTGCTGCAGCGACTCGGGCAACCTGTCGGGACAGCTGAAGCGGACGACAACACCCTGCAGCGACAGCGGGTCGTCGTCGCTTGGCAAGGTGAGGCCCAAGTACCCGTTACCCCACGGCGGGAAGAAGAGCCGCGGCGCTGGAGAGTTGTCGCTTTCCAGATCCTCCCTTTCGGTCGGAGATTCGTCGCTCACACGCAGGTCGAGGTTGACAACGAGTTTGGTCACTTGCGCAGGGATCGGTGTGGGTACGTTCGTGCGTGATACGAGACCGACAAAGTGTGACCATGTCCGGCATGACGGGGGCAGGTGCGACAGGAAAGGATACGACGTGTTGCCCGTCTCCCGCGTCCGGATCACCTCGAGCGGGGCGCTGCGTATCAGACGGGACACTTTGACCGCAAGCGATGGAGCACAGGCAAAAGCGGAAGCTTGTATTGTTTTGTCTTCGTCGACGGCTGCTGGCGGGTCGTCCGTAATTTTCACGCTCAATGATTTGGTCTCGCGGAACAGAGACAAGTCGACTGGGTCGGCCTCGAGCCCATCGGATCCACCTCCACAGTTCTCGGCTTCCCCTTTGCTCCGGTGATACCTGTAGAACAGCGGGAGGCGCCCATTCACAGCGTACACGCACGCGCCGAGGTCGGTGTCGCCGGGACGGACCACGGCGCTCACATCGCGAGCCAAGAGCACATCCGCACGATCACGAAGATACCGGCTCAGCGGCCGAACGGCGATCAGCGTCTCGCGCGGCAGGCTGTCGAGGATCTGGTCGAAAATGTGAGGGTACGATTCGGGCCGTATCCCTCGCGACTCCATGTCGGCCATGTTTGTGAGGATTCGGCGGCTACGAAGTGAGTCAGTACCTGATCTGTCTTTGCTTTCCTACTTCTCTCCAGAGACTGTTCCCTAGTTCATCGCCAGACTTACCAATGGGCCTTGCACACAGGGCTTCGGTGTCAGAAAGTGGTAAAGTGAGGACAGTAGTAACATTGTAAACCACTAGCGTAAGCGGAAATCGTGGAGCGGCGGCGGATAGACGATGACCGTTCAAGACAATTAAACATTGGCCTCCACCTCGGGCACCGCCTCCACTCCTGTTCGGACGTCGGACCGAAACCCTGCAGCGTTCAATGTTGCAGCCCATGATGAGCAACCATACAGTACCTTTACACTGAAGCGAATCGCTCCATAAACAAGCTATGTATTTGTCAACTTCTCAATACGGGAGAGTGACTGTCTCCAGCACCTCCACCAGCCTGTCGATCCATGCCCCCCGCCCCCACCCGGCGTTCTAACGGGCCCCGCATCGACCGCGCGCTGGCGAGCGGAAATGGCAACGGGAGATCTCGGCCCAACCGGGGACAGGGATCTGTTTTATTGGACCCATGCGACGTCGTTTGAACACAAGTGACGCTGGCGTCCGAGATAATCTTTTGTTCTATACAGCCATTGTTTCGCATCTCGTCTCCATTCCTCCACGGCCGCGGTACATTCGTCCCACTGATCGCTGCTCCACTGCTTCCGCAGGTCGAACGCACACATTCATTTCCGCTGGCAGCCAGGTTCGAGAAGCATGAACCCTGTACCGCCTGACCCAACAATGTTGCACGATGCACGCTTCCCATAGCCGTGGGAAGGCCCCGGCCGCCAGGCCGAGGTCATACGACACGACTACTACCGCTGGAGACTCACGACCACCTTGTGGAATTTCTGGATTCTAAGACAAAGGCCCAACATTGTAGCCAAGACCAAGCACAACATATTGGTCGCAAGTCGTAAGCTCGGATCCTCAAGCCGATTCGTCTACTGCGCCCTGTGGCGCTCAGAGCGGCGCGGAGCGTTCCTCACGCCCCGAGTTGCCAGTTACCTCGACTTGCCCCCGGGTCCTCACGTCGACGGGCTGTGCCGGTTGCTTAGATATTTGCGGTGGTGATCCTCATCTGTCTCCTTCTCCGTCTATCGCGTAGTTCTTTGTTCCCTTGCTTCTCCATTTCCCACTGTCCCACACTTCTCACAGCCTGATTCATTCGTACACTTTGTTCTCACCCTCTCTGTGTCTGTCACACGACACCTTCAACTGACTTTTGGTGACTCTTCTTTCAGCTCCTCTCTCTCTCTCTCTCTCTCTCTCTCTCTCTCTCTCTCTCTCTCTCTCTCTCTCTCTCTCTCTCTCGTGCTCATTGTCACTCCCTCGCACAATACCACCCACCGCCATGACAGTGACCACTGTCATCCCCGAGATCCGCGCCGAGACGCCGCCAACGTCCTCCACCACGCCGCTCGGCCATAACCAAGTGTCCAAAGTCACACCGGCTATTGAGCGTCACCTGTGAGCATTCATATCGCTTCTCCCTGCGCTTGCGGGGGCAATGCTTCTGCTACCCCCGTGAAGTACAGGGTGCAGCGATCAGTCGCAGTCTTCAGTGGCAAAAACAGACTCTAACCTCAGGGCGCTCGAGTCACTCACCGAGGCCCAAGCGCGCGGCCAGACACCCTCCGAATGGATCGGCCGCGAGAAAGTAAAGTACTTTACGCTGCAGGACCGCGTCTCGCGCGCATGGCACGCGCTCAAGAAGGACGTCGCCTTTGTGCTCATTGACGCCGAGCTACGTGCCGCCGAACACACCAAGCGCGCCGCCTCCCGCGATCTGGTCCTTGCCAAGCGGAACGGGGACGTCGCGGGCGTCCGCGACAAGACGGCGCAGATTGAGCGCGCGGAGGGGGTCATTCGCGAGAACGAGGCGCGGCGCGAGGAGGTCCATGGCTGGTCGACGTACATTTCCCTCCTGCGTGCGGCCGAGGACAGGATTAGGGATATGAAGAGCATGTGGGAGGCCAAGGTGAAGACTGTGGCGTTTGACAATGCCTGGAGGGGCGAGTTTGGCGATCGCTAGCAGCGAGGAGGGTGGGTTCTTTGGACGTGGCTGGGTATGTGTGCGCGAGACGTATAGGAAGCAGAATGTGCAGATGTAGTCTTTCCATGCCAGGTGGTCGGAGCAGGGAGAAGCTGGCCTGTGCAGGTTTGAATCACTGACCAGCTTTTGCGCGCTGAGCATCACTGAACCACCTTGCCTAGACGGTGCCACTTCCCGTCACCCACCCGCTGACAAACTCACGGCCGTCCTATCCGGGATCCCTACAGGCGATAAGGGATCCCGGATTAGACCCCCATGGTTCAGCTCAACTGTTAGAGAAGACCGATGAGATTGAAAGTAGACCGCACGCCACACAGTGGTTCTAGCCACTATACTGGCCAAAAAGGACGAATTTTGCAACCGCTCTCTCACTAGTCGCGATCAAGCCGTGCTAGCTCATCACTGGCTACTTGCTGCCCCCTCTCAGAATCGAACTGAGGGCTGAGGATTATGAGACCTTCGTTTTACCATTAAACTAAGGGGGCCGACGGCAGTGCGCGCGTTGCGTGCCTCAGCGCCGGCCACGTCCGATGGCGCAGGACAGGGAGGCCGCCGAACTTTAGTGTCCACTCCTTGAAGACGTGAGACTGGTCCTGAATACATGCAGAGCAGACTTTATATAGATGGCCAGTCAAGAGCCAAGTAAGGGCTGGTTTCCACCCTACAGGGGTTCGCTTGATCGAGGTGATCCATGTGGGTTCTGTTCCGTTCTGTTTCTGCCTCAGGAACAGTCCATTTCTCCAAGTCAATGACACCTGTTTTTGTGTGGCATGTAGGTGCTCTCACAAAGTCAGATAGTGATGCCAATAAATACTTATGAGTTTGTGGAGCAGGACTGGTGGACGTCCAATTCACGATGAGGGAGCCTGTGAGCATGACTACCATACGACTCCACGACTGAAGTGCTGAAAGCCAAGCGATAAAACGAAAATGACGTCATTGTCGTCACTGTCACGTCCGCAGAAGGTCCAGAACGCGCAGTAGTAGTGGTTTTGGGTCTCTGGGCGCCCGCCCCCCCCGCCCCCCCACCCCACCCCGTTACGCCCCTCGCTGCGCCTCAAGCTCCTCCCCTCCTCGCGATTCAATGTCCATAAACGCTCTCGATCTCTTGTCGCTTTTCTCGCTTTTCTCTTTTCTCCTCAATCTCTCTCAGAAACACCAGCATTCAAATGGCATCTGGGAACGAACATGTGAGCATCTCACAACTACTTGGCTAACGCTCAGTCTGTGGCCGAGCTCGCGCCAGAGGCCGCGCCGACGACGGCCCATCCGGGCCCCGACACCATCACCAGTGAGTAACTCTCCACAGGCAGAGTGGAGTGAGACCGATAGCTGTCACCATGCATCCATCCCTCCTTTTTGATTCATCGCGCTGACCAACCCCGCAGAGATGGTGAAGCGTGTCCGCGCCATGGCCAACAGGCTTCTCCCCGTCGAGGTAGAGGTGAACACCATTTCGGACGCGACTTCGTCCATTATCACGCCTGAAGTCGTCCTCGCGTTCCGCAAGGCTGGAGGCGACTTTGAGGAGGCTATTCCCTTCTGGTGAGTGGCAAACACATGTGTGGGTCGTGTGACTTTGCGTGTTTGGACGAGAGGACAGGAGGTTGTCCGCAGCGGGACGTTATGCTACTACTGCACGCCGTTTGGTCCTCTCCGTGTCACATGCGCCGTTTACTACTCTTGACGCGCGCACTTGGACGAGTTTCAACATGATCTCTGACCAGTCCTTTAAATGCCTCATCGGCCTGTTCTATTGACGCGTCCCTTGGGACCCTGTCCTTATCCCTGGAATTGTCGATTGCTCATGCTCACCACCCCTATACAGCCTCTTGCGCGCCCGGCAGATGTTTATGCGCGAGGGCTACCTCAACCCTACCGATTATGAGGAGACCCTGTGCCGCGCAACGGCATGCGAAGTCATCGCGCGCCGCATGATCCGTCACTTCCCCGCCCACAGGCTCCAGAATGTCATGAGCACCAGGTTCCGGTACCGCGAGAGCGACGGCGACGCGTCCGCGCCCACCAGTGCGCTCGAGACTGCCATTGACCAGCACTGCACCGTGAGCACCTTGTACACATTGTTCAGCCGCAGAGCTAAGTTTGGGCTGACATGTATAGATCTTCCTTTCGTCCAACGAGACGCAGCAGGTCGTCAATGCGCTGTGGTCTGGCGAGTGGGTTCAGCAGAACAATGACAATGACGACATCGACTATGTCGACTACCACATTTCGCCCGACCGCGCCGGCTCATTCTGGAGCCACCTTGACCCCGACCGTCTCTGTGTACCCCGTTACCAATCGCTCCTGCGCATCGTCATCTGGCTTGTTTACCTGCTTGTCTACTCCCAGTCAGTTCGCAGTCCTCTCGACATTGGCGCCAGTACGCGCCAGCTGGACGGCTGGGAGATCGCTCTGTACGTCATGACATTTGCGTTCTTCATTGAAGGTGAGCACCTAGCCCTGACCACGCATTCACGTATACTGACATTTTACAGAGGCCGTCAAGGTAACCAAGACGGTTCGCCTCGCCACAAACCCCATCACCACGATTGTTAGTGACACTGGCGTTAGGGCTGCTGACGGCTTGTAGAACTTTTGGACCATTGTCAACTTCGTCACGGACCTGCTTCTAATCACCGCCTTTGCCCTCCGCCTGGCCGGCTTGGAGAGCGATAAACAGGGCGATAATGGCGATAAGCCTTCGCCCCTGCAGAAGCTTTCATTCCAGGTACTCTCGTGCGCTGCTCCGCTCATCTGGATGAAGCTTGTGAGTGGCTTTGCCAGCACGTGAATACTGCTAACTCTACACAGCTCACCGTGTTTGAAGCGTACCAGACTGTGGGAGTCCTCGAGGTTGTCGTCTTCCGCATGTTGCGCGAGTCTGCCATCTTCTTCATCCTGCTCGCCATCTTGGGTCTCGGCTTCATTCAGTCCATGTACGCGCTGGATGCTGCCGATGGCGTGACTGGCGGTGGAGACGACGGGGAAGAACCTGGAGGCTTGGGCACCCTGATCAACAGCCTCTTGCAAGCGCTACTTGGTGCCGCCGACTTTGGACCCACGACCGAACGTTTTGGCTACCCCTTTGGCCTGATCATCTACTACGCCTGGAACTTCCTGACGACCATTGTTCTCGTCAACGTGCTCATTGCTCTGTTCGGCTCTGCGTACCAGGAGATTTCGGACAATGCGGTAGATGAGTACCTGGCCTTCTTTGCCGGCAAGACAATTACCATGATCCGCGCGCCCGACCAGTACGTCTACCCCGCGCCGTTCAACCTCATCGAAGTTTTCCTCGTGGCGCCTTGGGAGTTCTTCCTCTCCAAGGAACAGTACTACAAGCTCAACCGCTTCACGATGACCATCATCTTCTTTGTGCCCCTCTGCTGCATTGCCGTCTGGGAGTCGCAGGTCGTGCATGCCCGCGGCGGTATGCTCCACGACTACTTCAATGAGCCGATTTCCGAGGACGACGACGACCCCAAGGTGCAGAACCCCGAGAGCGACGACCCCGAGGGCCAGATCTCCAAGGTCGACTTCAACACGCTCGTGAGCGTCTTCCCCAACACGACCGTCACCGAGTCTACGGTCATTCTTCGCGAGATTGATCGCATGCGCAAGAACCTCGACGACCTCGAAAAGCAGTTCTCGGAAAAGTGAGCGAGCCTGCCTCCCGATGGGGAGAAGCCTCGCGACGCGCAGAACACTCAAGAGTACTCGAGAGGGACGAGACACCATGACTACTGAAGGCGGAAAAGTATGTAATTCACGCTAGACAATGATAGCGCGAGATGCAATGAAGATGCAGATTAACACAAACCACCGGAGCAGCAGTCATGCTGACATGGGCAGCCAGACTCTTGAGCTGCGGCGCCCCGCCTCCACCTCCACTCACACCATCACCTCTCCACCCTTTTTGGCTGTGTGACAAGCGCGCAGTGATAAAGCACCACTTGCCACCGCCGTTTATATCAAGGATAATGTTTCTCACATTGCAGTTGTGTATGATTCCCTGGGGTCGACTAGCAGGACAGTCTTCTGTAATCTCGACGAACCCAATCCGAGCAAACACGGGATTCAGAAGTAGGAAACAAACGACACAAGTCTAGTGTTTCGGAAATGGAGGATATAGAACCCTCGTGAGAGATCCTGAGCTGAGCGATTAATAATTTTTCTGTGGTTCCAGAAAACACCTCAGCGACAGACACCAAAAGACATGTTTATCATGGTCTTGCAGCTGTTCCCCACCATCCAAGCAGACGGCCTCGTTTGCACTCACGTCCAAATCCTTTGGTCCTCAGCTCGTGGACACTGGCATAGCCACGAGTAACGATGGCAACAGCTTTACCTCGACGCCACGCCCGGAAGCGCTCTGACTTCAATAGTGACACCGGCTGACGTGCTTACTTTGTGGAATGGCCCGACTCGATCGAGCTTTGATTCCTTCGGTGCGATTTGTCTCATCTGTTCCGATACTTTTGTCTCACCTCCTCGCAGTACTTAATATCCCTCACTCGTGCACCTTTTTCATTTTCCTCACCACCTTTCAAGGTCAAGCTTTATTGTTTTAGCTCATCCACTGTCGACAACAGGAGATTATCACAATGGGCCCCTGGTGCTGGTGCGTGAATTTTGGATTTCGGTGGTGGCGAGGTGGGACGGTGGTGAGGACATGGCCTAACGCACTGGTGTCCATGAGTCTTCTTGAGAAATCGCGCATTGCTTTGGGCGCTATCATGCACTGGGTGTCTCGCTGGGTTACATGTTGAGCTAACATGATCAGAGTTGAAAAACGCGTTGTGAATAGACGGTCGACGAGCCCTTACCAGCTTCATCTGCACCCCCTCTGTTTGCCATCGATACCACCGATACCACCTCCGAGGCAGCAACTCCGACAATTTAGGCAAAGAGGACGAACAACGACACAGAGCCGTGGACTTCGACTCGCTCCGATGGCAGCTACCACCGCTTCACCGAGCGCGCAGCCTCCTTCCATCGATCTTCTCTTCTTCCCACACATCTTTGACCAAATTTTCAACGATGCCTCACACCGTGCGCTCGTAAAGCTCCGACAGACGTGCCAGGACCTCAAGTCACGTGTGGATGCCCATCTGGGCGAGCACATCGTGCTCTGGGAACGCACGCCGCTTCCCCAAGGGCTCCGTGCCCTTGGTGGCGGGCAGCTGCCGCTCCTGCATACCCGCCCCGATGGCGACGTGTCGTCTCTCACGAGCACCCGCGTACTTGACATTCCCGGAGCGGTCAATGCCGTCGCGTTCGACAAGGTCATCCGCGCCGTAGGCACCGAGTTGGAGGTCATTCGCACGTACGACCGCCAGGCAATGTTGCTCCCGTCCCTGCGCTTTGCGCACGCTGCAACCTATGTCCGATTTCTCAGCCTCCTGCCCACGGATCGCCACCCCTGTATTCCCCTCGGGTGCCGCAAGGTCGTCATCAATGTCGATGGGGGCCGAGTCGGGAATGGTGAGAATGTCCTCGTCGACTTTGCGTACATGTCACGCGGGGTCAAGGAGATGGTGGTCGTGTTTACGCGTGAATCGACGCTACCTCTGACGTGTGCGGAGGACGACTCCGCAAATAATAGCCTCATCGTCGCTTTAGGCAAAACTGCCGGCGTCCATCCATGGCTGCTCCACCAGCTGCTGTCCCTGGCACGCTACGTTCCACAGCACATTCAGCGTGTCACATTCGTCAACCTGTTCCCTGCAGAACAGGCTGCTTCGCTCGATGATGTGCGCACTGTACTGGCCCGTATCCTCGCCCTCCGTCTCCAGTTCAGCGACTGTCTCCTTAGCGAGGCTGAACTTGAACGAGAACACGGTTCGAACCTCAACCTCGCCATGTGGGAGGAAGTGCAGCGCCGCCTTGCAAGGATCGACTTCATCTCGACTGACGAGTACGCCACGCGTGTCGGACCCAAGACTTTCCGTACCGAGACGGACTCGAGTGCGTTCTTGGCCTACGAGGGTCAGTTCGAGGAGGCGCGCGGTGTCGAGACCGCTAAACTGTAGCTTGAGCGATGAGTTTTATTACCGAACTTCCTTGCATTTGACCTACAGCGCGGCGCGCATATATGCTAACTATCTAATTAGATGGCTCACAACTTCTACCCAACTCATGCCAATACTCATGCCAATACTCATGCCAATACTAACAAACAACCCCTATACTAACAAACTTTCCCGTCCCGTAACTACCGTACAGCCCCCGAAACTCGCTTTCGTCGTTTATACTTTTTCTTGCGTGCGCGCATGGTCCTTGTGGTGACCAAACTCGTCCTCGTCGACGAGCTGGGCTGCGACTTCCTCACCGGCACCCCTCTGGAACGCGACCTTGCCTTTCTCAAAGTGGGTGCTGTCTGCCTCGGGGCCAAAGACGATGCAGAGGAGCAGACAGAAGAGGATGATGCCGACAAAGACCGCCTGGATGTTGGCGTAGTCTGGGATCGTGGTGCCCTTGAGCTTTACGTGCTCGCCGACAACGGCCTCGATCTGTCCCGAGGCGCCGCTTGCCATGTTACCGAGCTGGTAGAAGAGACCCAGGAAGATGGCGCGGAAGGCCGGGGGCGACACCTCGGAGAGATACACGGGCACGATTCCCCATGCGCCCTGTACGCCGGCCTGGAGGAAGAAGCCTCCAGCCGCCAGCGCGCCAAACGACTTGGGGATCGTCCAGAGCGGGATGAAGGCCGCGGTCCAGAAGATGGACATGAGGATCGTGAAACGACGGCCAAAGTACTGCGAAATGTTGCCGCAGATGAGACCGCCGGCGACAGCACCGCAGTTGGAAATGATGACAATCTTGCTGGCGGCAATCGACGACATGCCCTTTGACTTTTTCAGGTACGTCGCGTACATGTCCTGCGAGGCGTGCGCGAGGAAACAGTATCCGGCCATGACAACGATGCACCACAGGCAGCGGATCCAATTGGTCTTGAACATCTTGCCAGTCTCGCGGATCATGTGTTTGCCAGCCTCCTTGTTGCTCATGCCCTCCTCCTTGGCCTGCTTCTTTGCTTCCACAAAGAGGCGCGACTCGGGGACGCAGAAGCGCACAAACGCGGCGAAGAACGAGATGCCGGCACCAAACCAAAACAACGTACGCCAGCCATGGGGACTCCGGTGAGCCACAGTCATGTTGATCACCGCGCTCAACATGTTGCCCATGGCGTAGCCTTGCTGGACAATGCCCGAGACAAAGCCACGTGCCTCTACAGGTACGTTCTCGAGTGCGCTAGTCTTGTCAGTAGGGGAGCAACGTAAATATAATTTACTTACGTTGCTACGGCCAGCGGCCAAGTGCCTCCCATAATCATTCCAAAGACGGCGCGGATGCCCAAAAACTGATTGTACGTCTTGACAAAGCCGGAGGCAAGCTCAAACACCATGATGAGCAGCATGTTGGCGGTAAGCGTGTACCGGCGTCCATAGCGATCAGACAAGAAGCTAAGATATTGTCAGTCAATTTCTCAGCACTGACGTCTGCTCGTTGTCACTTACCCAAACGCAAGGGCACCAACAACACGACACAGAGTAGTCACCGTCAAGGCCCACGTAATGTCCTTTGCCGGGCGATTGAAGTACACCTCGAGGTCGGTCTCTGTGATCGGTACGGAGAAGTAGTCGTATCTGGAGTCAGATCATTCAGTAACCAAGTCTCCTACGTACCCATCACACATCCAGCAGAGCCATCCGCAGAAGAAACTCGCCCAGGCGAGCCAGCTCAGGCGTCCAAGGAGCTTGAGCGGGTTCTTGGGAAGGTTGTCGTGTTGGAGGGTGCGCGTTGGCCACGGGATGATGCTGGCCGCGATGCTACGGTCTCCACGGCCCGCATGCCATGTGTCTAGCTGCCACCGGACGTTGCCCCAGAATCCGCGGCCATCGCCATAGTC
The DNA here is from genome assembly GCA_013177335.1 of Apiotrichum mycotoxinovorans. NCBI lineage: Eukaryota > Fungi > Basidiomycota > Tremellomycetes > Trichosporonales > Trichosporonaceae > Apiotrichum > Apiotrichum mycotoxinovorans. The sequence goes on along the minus strand of CP053625.1, from coordinate 74,289 downwards.
TTCGACATGGTTGTGGAACTCGTAGTCGCCCGCGTGGTGCGTCTGCAAGTGCCTGTGGCCCTCGTCTTGCGTGATTGAGGCAGCGTCCTTCTCGCCCGTGGGCGATTGGGGGCGGTCGGACATGGTGTGGCGAGACTAAGGGCTGTTGTTTGCGTGCTTTTAGAAGTGGCAGACAGAGCAGGAATAGAGCGCTAGCAATGTTCTTGGAGTAATCTGGTGCTCCGCTATGGGGTATCTGCAGCCCCACTTCCTCCCTTTTAAATATCTCCAGACTACCCCAGTCTTGGCACGGACCATTATAGAAGTTCCATCGCACCTTGGTGACCGTCCCAGGTCTTGCTCAGATCTAGATCTGGTGAAAGCTTGTCCGAATTCCGAGTCTAGACATCGGTTACCAAGACGCTTTCTGCACAGGAGCTAACAGAGTGGGCAGCTTACATCACAGTGGGTTCACGCAGGAACATTCCACTCTCGACAAACATGCCTCGTTTTGAGGGACTTGCTGAGAAATCAAACAATGGACCTCCACAGGCATTCTCACAGAGATTCGTTTCGGTACCACGGCTACACCGTCTGGTTACTCCTTGGAGCATTCGCGTGTTCGGCATGTATCGTTGCTGACTAGTACTATCAACTTGATTAGTCGCCACGTAGCTTGTTTCCCCCACCACAGTTGGAGCCAAGCTTGTCCAAATCAGAGTTTGGTCCAAAAATGGGCATGCCAAGACACTCACCGCAGCCAATAAGTTGTGACACATGCCCATCAGCTGGCTGACCCGGATCTAGCTGGCCTTTTTTGATCCAGCTCTGCTCCAGCTTGGCTCTCTAACGGATTTCGGACTCTTGCGGATGAGCCGGCGGAATGGCGTGCAGGTGTTGAATGTACAAGGCACGCGTGGAAATCGTGGAAATCGCCGGGCCGGATGTGTGTGTGGTGGGCATCAGTGTTGAATAGCCGCCAACTCTTAATAAGTTTATACGCTATAAGATGCCAAGAAACACTGCGGCGCACTGTTCGCGACATGCCCGCCGCGGCCGAAGGGGAAACATTCCACGGACATGTCTGTTCCATTCGGTATTCAATGGTGTGGGGTGAGAATAAATACCGAGTCTCTGTACTGTACTTTGAATTCCTCCCGTCTTCGCCGCTGCCCCGTATGGAGTGCGAAAGGTTGAAACAGTGCCCGTTGACATTTCACCACGATGCAGATACAAACTCCCTGAACATGGCAGATACGCGCGGGGAAGCATGTTGCTTACTGCTGCTTAATGTTTGCTACCGAGCTCACGGGTGCTTACCACCACCGGGACCGTTACAAATGCCTTCTCCATTGCCTTGCTGCAACAACTAGAGCGCCAGAGCGCCGTCCTCGGCGCACTTCGGGGAAAGCGGTTTGGTGCACGTTTTGTAACTGTTTAGCTGCCCTGTTTGGAGATAATAAGGCGACGATGCCATAAGCTAGTGCTCCAACTTTGTACCATACGGCAATCGCAACATGCGGCACAAGGTGATGACAAACAACAACAATAAAAGGACAGGAGCTTCATGCATATACCAGCGTTTACCAGAAACGCTGGACACAAAGGTGACGCTAGAATGAGACAAGGGGAAGCGGGGCATTTAAAAGAGGCGAGAGCGGCGCTTGGCGGCTGCAGGAACGCCTCCGTCCCAGAGGTCGGTCTGGGCGCCGTCCTGGAAGCCGTAGTCCGAGTTGTAGTAAGGGGGATCATTGCCGTTGTCCTGGAAGTTGTTGTTTCCCTCCTTCTGAGCCCAGAAGTGAGCCTGCTTGGCGCCGACAGTACAGTTGCTCTTGTCCTCGGGGCACTTGTTGGCAACCTTGGGCTTGGGAAGGGGCTTGCCGTTGGGGTCGGGGTTGGTGACGTTGCAGCGGTAGCCAGCCATGTACATTTCGTTGGTCTTGCCACCCTGCGTGCCGTGGATCCAGCCCCACATGCAGTGGCAGCCGCCCTCTGGGCAGGCTGGAAGCCCCGCGGGAATCCTGTACTCGGTGTCGCGAACCCAGGGGGAGGATGCGTTGGTGGAGATGATGACAAAGTCCTCGGGCTTGATCTTCGTGACGTCGCTTTCGTACACGATACCAATCGCCGTGCCCTTGACGTCCTTCACCTGGTCGAGCGGTGTGCTCCACTTGTCCGCCGAGTGCAGCGCACCGGATTGGTCGGGGTCCGTAGGATTGACCGTGCACGCGCGCTCGGGAACGGCAGTGTCATTACCGGCGGGACCGTAGATGGTAGAAGCCTTGTCGCAAGACACCTGGCCGATAAAGGACCCGCCAGAGGGGAGCTCAAGGAACTCGCCCTCGGGCGGAGGCTGGTCAATGTAGCCGTGAAACCACCACTGGTCAAAAGGGAGGTCACTGAGAGGGTCGACACCCTTCTGGCCGACCTTGTTGTCGGGCTCCCAGCTGTGATAAATGAGCGAGGAAGCGGCGCAGACTGGCCAGCGGCAAACAACCCCAGCGGCAAACAAGGTATTACTTACCCGTAGGAGGAAGGGTGGAACATGGTGATGTGTGCCGAGATCGATGGGGCCGCAAGGAGCGCGAGAAGCGCGTACATCTGAGTAGAAGCGCCAGGCATCATTGTTTGCTGAGAAGGTCGTAACTGATCGTGATTTACAAGAAAGGAGAGTGGGTAGTCGCCATCAAGGCGTACTACAAGGTCGTGAGTGTGAAGTGGACGTGGGAATCTCATGCAAGTCGCCAGTCGGTGCGTTATTATATAGACCTCCAAGCAGGCCGACTGCGACAAGAATGTCTTATGTGTCACCGCTCATCCCTACGATGAGAGTGCCCTGCTACTAGCGCTAATCAGCGCCACAACAATGAAGGTCAGCCCCCACTTGTGTTATTCAGTGTGTGTCTGGGTCAATCGTGTTTGAGATCAGTGTTCTAGAAACCTCAGTACCTGTGAGTAAGATACAGTCGATGCCCCCGTTTGACCTCTCTCAGTGGGAAGGAGCCCGGAGGATCTTGAGGAAAGGGGCCGGAAACAAGGTGGGAAGGAGTGCTTGGTCAACACAGAAGACAGTCGCGTACGTCGGTTGGGGCATGAACGATCTAAGATCCCAATGTGGGAGGAGCCGTTACAAGTGGCCGAAGCATGTTGAGACAGCAAATGGAGGACAAGTTTGACGGACCGGGGGGGGGGGACACGCTTCCTGTTGCAGAATTGCAGACAGGCCCGCCAAAGATAGATGAATGGGCGGCCATCATACTGTAAAAGGCAGGAATGGCAAAGTAAGCAAAAGAAAACTGTCTACCTGTGGGACATTATTATTTTTAAGATTTAATTAAAAAGCGCTGAGCCCTGGTAAATTCATTCATCTAGGTACAGTACTTCACCTGTTAACTCAGCCTTCGGCACCCTATCAATCCAGGCCAGACAGGTCTGGCCAACAGGCTAGTACGCGACCTGGTTGAAGATCACCAGTTGTTCCGGTTTCTGAGACATTAGCACAGTACGTACATCGGTGCCGGAGATGCCCTTGAGTTTGACGATGGGGCTCTGCACAGTTTCGGTACCCCTTCTCATCGACAAGTGAGACGTTGAGATACCCCGAATGTTAGTGCTTAGAACTAACTCGACAGTTCGTTCTTCAGCACAGATACGACCAGGCCAACGCGAAAAAGCAGCTTGGCATAACGTGAGTCCAACTCAAGTTTCGTATGTGAGAGGAGCTGAGGCACCTGGGGCAGATGCTTTTCCCCCTTAAAGTCAACTCCGCTGGAGCTTCAGAGTCAGAGAGACTCTGCCGAGCGGATCTCTCCAGTATCGTCGGACAGGAGGTGGTGCACCTCTTGGTGAGCGGAGCAGTGCCTGCCGTCAGGGAGATATCTGGCGTTGGTACGTCTGGCCGGGATCTTATCAAGCTAGGAGTGGCCCTTCCTCCGATATCGGCATCCCCCCCCTCCCCTGTCGAAACGTTTGATACAGTTTGAGGAGATGGGGATGCTTCGACATCATGGTCTCTGAGAAACGCATTCTGCGACATACATGCTTTGACATAGTGTTGACTGTGTTGCCAGAGTGTGAACGAAGGAGTTCCTTCTAATACTCGTCAGATCCGTCGTTAGTGGCCCCCTGCAGCACCAGCGGATAGACAAGCTGTCCCAAGCGCCAAGTGGTACAGTCCTCCATCCCCTTCCATCTACGTTGCCCATAGCTAACCACGATCTCATTCAGCATACCTCCGTTGCCCCTTGTCTCTTATTGAAACGGCTGGTCTCGGCGGTAGACCCAGCAGCCCGCGTCCACGCGTATGAGGGCGTAACCCATCTTCTCCGCGAGGGACAGAATAATCGGGGCAGTGACGCCGATGTGTGTGTGCCGGTGCTGGGGCTTGATCGTAAGGCGGTCGTGGCCGCGCAAGCCCCAAAGTGAGGGTGACAACTGGATTTCGAGAAGAAGCGGCTTGCAAAGTTAGTGTATCTATCCCTTGAACTGTTGCCTTCTTCTACATCTCGACGCTGTACAGTATACTCACTCTGTCCGTGCGGTTTGGATCGGTGCGGCACCATTTCTTGAGGTACTCTTCCATCACCGCCAGTGTTTGTGAATGTGTAGCGTGGACTTGGAGCTCAGGACCGGACCCGTACACCATGAGGTGATAGGGCGGGGCGGCCATGAGCTGCTCTGGACGCGGGAAGGAGTCTGCCGTTGGGAGCGAGGCGGGAACGACAGCGGGTGGAGGGAACGCCGAGAACGCTGCCGGAGAGTTGGTTACAGGAGCTGCGAGGCTGACGTTGCCCGCTTTGTCGACTGTTGCCCAGCCATCAGCCTCAGGTGCCTCCTCAGAAGAGGTGGGCTGCTTCGGCTCGGTCTTCTCGGCGAACACACCCAAGAGACTCTCCTTGTAATGGTCCTCAAAGGCAGTCGCGCGGAACGCGCCGACTTTGGCCACCTTGAGAATGAACTGGTTGGGCTCACGGAACTCGGTGACGGGGTACACGTCCTCGGCCACCTGTGAAAGCGTCAGCAGCCTGAACCCAGCAGGAATGCTCACATCAACAGAGACTAGCAGTCGAGAGCTAAAGGCTGCCTTGTCGACCACCTTTGCAGTCCACGCTTCGTTGACCTCATCCTCCAGCAGCTCAGCAAAGACCTTGCACCACGATCCGACATCGCTCGACACCAGTTCGACGACCTGCTGCTTGTCGCCTACGATCGCGCTGAGGTCCGCCTGGATCGCTGACCACTCGGGCTGCACGTCTACGTTTGTGCCCAGAACACTCTTGAGCACTTCCAACTGAGGCTGGATCTTGCCGTTGGGAGAATCCCAGTAGTCGCGGATGCCCATACGTGTCTTGAGGTCGCTGGCGTCAGCGGTAGCCCTCTTTGGTATCGTACAGTTTGGACATGTCTTCAAAGGCTGAGAGGGGATGACTGACAGAGAATGACAAGACTCAACATGCCTCATTGCGGTGCATGCGGTGCATAACGCGTCGCATCATCGTCCTGGTTGCCGAGTCGAGACGAGAATGGGCGAACTGCCTCCGTGTCTGTAACCCTTGGCATGACAGAGTGGCGTCTGGTCAAGCAATTCGGGGGTACAGGCGTTCTGCCAATCGGTTTCTCATGTCGCGATTGAATTAACGCCCGCACGGATCCAAACGAGCCTAGTGTAGCTGTCCTTCCTGCTCGTTTCAGAGTTGTATTGAGCGCCCTGTCGCCACTTAGCCGCTCTCTTGCCGCCACCTAGCCGCCCTCTTGCCGTCCAAGTTGTTCGTCCCGCACCCCTGTCCCGCCACCACTGAATCGTCGCGGTACGCCAGAGGTCGCACATGCCGGTGTTCTGGGTTCTCGGATGTGATCAGGAACATTTAGTTTCCGTGAACCCTATCGGACCGGTTGGGGGCGGTGATTGAATTGACTACCGCTCGCACTGACCACCTCCGAGGTCCGAGAGACCTGAAGGGGAAGCCAAGCCAAGAATGAGTAACATGGAACAATAGACACATTTCGGGAGGGACCCCAAATATCTTCAGCACGCATCGCGTCTCGGCAAAGGAGTATATCAGTAGTTGACTATGGATGACTGGGTTGCGGGACGCGGGGACCTTGTTGCTGAATTGCTGAGTTACTTGCTGAGATGTGGTCGTGGCCGTGGGCATGGATCGACGCGTACGTGTCACCAAGAAATCGGAGACGGGGACATTTAATATTTAAGCATGATAGTCTCCAGTCGCATCACACCTTTTTTCCCACACGAACACTCAGCTCCCAACCTCTCTCCCCATTGTTCATCCAAGATGCCCGCACCTCTCCCTCCTGCCGCCAAGCTGTCCCTCATGGACCGCAAGAACAGTAAGTGGCCTGATCACGTTGTTGTTACTGACATTGTCCAGTCCGTGACGAGTGGGAAGCCAACAAGAGCAAGGTCGAGGAGGAGATCTCCGGCGTTCTTGGCGTCCCGTGGACCATTGAGGTCGACCCCCTCACCATCGCCCCATACAATACCGACCGCCCCGGTCAGCTGGGTGACATTATCTTTGCGTACGTTGGGACCCACGAGAGTGATGGTGGGGTGTCACCCTCCATAGCACTAGGGCAGCTCAGTCGGGCATGGCTTCCCTGCAGAATCCCAAACACACACTTCCTCCTTGACTCTCTCGAGATTCACTCGCAGAAGAGGAACTGACCTCACCCGCAGCTACTTTAATGCCCTCAAATTCCAGCTCGAGCACTTTGTCAAATACCAGGGCGACGTCAGCAAGGACAGCCTGAACCAGATTGTCTCTACGCACGTGCTCAGCCTCGGTGTCGACGAGGACGAAAAGTACAGCTACTGCGGTCCTGTGATCAAGGACGGCCGTCTCGTCATCGTCTTCAAGCCCGGATCGCTCTGGGTGAACATCGATGAGAGCCTCGAGGGCGAAAAGCTCCTCAAGGCACTCGATGAGGCTGACAAGGCCGGTGGTGCTGCCTCCGCCCTTTCAGCCACTGCAAAGGCCAGCATCGCCAAATCGTTCGACCCCAAGATTGAGCGCGTGGAGAAGGAGGTCCGCGAAACCCTGAAAAACGACAACATCAAGCTCAACCCCAACTGGGAGGCGGTCGCGTCGTCTCTTGCTGCCTCGTCCAACGCGACCGATAGCTGGGAGACCCGCATCGGAAGCATCGGGCTCGCGTACTTTGAGGGTCTCCCCGGCAACCTGAAGTATCAGAAGTTTGACACGGATGACATGCTCCAGGAGGCGTTTACCGAGGCCATTTCCAAGAACGAAATCAAACTGCGCATCGTCAACGAGCTCAAGAAGGGCCACTCGAACTTCTCCGAGGCCGAGGTCGAGGACGGCATTCTCTACCTCAATGTTCTCCCGGACAAGTTTGGCATCAACTGCGACGACGCTACCTCCAAGCTCGTCGAGATCATTGACGAAGCCCTTTAATTGTTACCTTTTGCTGTAGTACTTAGGGATGTAACTCGATTTTAACATTTTGCAGGGGCGAGAGGATATGCCTTCCCACCTCGCTTGTGGGCCTGGACATCAGAGTCGTGATGCCATGGGCATCAGCGAGTACCGCGTACTGCCGAGTTTTCCTTACACTGCTGGGGCGCCGCAAGTTCCGCAAGCCGCTGTTACCCGGTCCCCGTGGCGGCTACGTGGACGGGCGCCGACCTCCACTCGGCTATTAAACGCCGAGATATCCCTATACGCCTACGAATTTCCAGCGTGATATTGCCCCTCATCAACACACCGATGTCAGCTTGACAAACGTTTTGGCAGAAAAAAAATTGCACCTCGCCCCCAACCACATATTTTGTCCTACCGCTGACTGTGCCACACTTCACAACCTTCTGTGCACAGACCTCAATACGCGTGTCGAGGAGGAATGGTACGAGATGTCAAACTCAATTTCTCATTTGGGTGCAGTACTTTTAATCAGAGGTGCCCTCCCCCCTCCCCCCTTCATCGGGAAGCCTTTGAGTTGCCAATGTCATGTCGGAGTTCTCAGAGGATCAGGTCCGGTTCGGACATACACGGAGACGAGACAGCAAGTGTCTTGTGCGAGTAAATGTGTCCTGTGAGCGTCTAGACCAGCGCAATCTGGGGGCAGGGTCGCTTCACACAGGACAAGGTGGCAGGACATTGAGCATTAACTGAAGTCGTGCACACCAACGAGGTATGGGTGCACCAGGGAGTCACTTAGAGACTCCTCCACAATTTCCCGGCGGCGACTACGGGGCACGGACTTCAAGGTCTTAAGTAATTTACTTTGCAAATTGCGGATGACGATGGACAGGTGTCCATCCCTGTGATGATGAAGCGCAGGGAACAGCTGTGAAATGCCTCATGCGCCTCTTCGCCTGATTGGGCAGGACACACCGGTGTCTCCGCCGCTTGTCTCATGTCTCGCGACAGCTCGTATCGGTACTGCCCCCGATTGTGGACTAGTGGGACTGGTGGACCTGTTGATCTGTGGACGGATACAGACCACGTGACATCGGGCCGATCTCGCGATCTCGACGTCAGGCGTGTGCCTGGCCATGTCTGCTAACCACACTAGGCAGTTGAACAGGCTAGTCTACTGTATGCCCTCACAAGATGTCATTGTTTTACGAACTTTGTCCTCCTCGCTTCGACAGCTGACTAGCGCCCCTGGCGACAGGCTGCCAGCCATCAGCGAATACAGCCTGACAACTGCCGCCGGCATGTGCCATGAATACCATGAATGCTGGGGATATAAGGACAACCGTCTTCTGCTCCAGCCTTACCACACACAGGGCCGCCGACGCTGTGATGCTCGCACTCACTTTGCTTACCGCTGCCGCTGGTATCTCCAGCACGCAGGCGCAGACATCCACCACCCCTGCGGTGCCCACCGGCACGCCTCTTGTTTCTACGGATCACTATGCGGGCAGGTACCGCCCGCAGGTGCACTTTTCGCCCCCTGTCGTGAGTGTAGACTTGCCAGTCGATTCTGACCTCAGGGCTTCATGAATGACCCCAATGGTCTCTTCAAGGACGCCGATGGGCTGTGGCACATGTACTACCAATGTAGGTTCTCTCCGCCAGTATTTACTGACCGCAGACAATCCCACCGACCTTGTTGCCGGAAACCAGCACTGGGGCCACGCCACCTCCAAGGACCTGTACCACTGGGCAAACCAGCCCATTGCGCTATTCCCGCCCGCCCCCGATGTGGGCGTCTTCAGCGGGTCCGCGGTTGTCGACACCAACAACACTTCTGGGTTCTTTCCTAACCAGACCAACGGTGTGGTCGCCATTTACACGCTCAACTATCCCGACCGCGAGACGCAAAACATTGCGTACAGCACCGATGGTGGATACACATTTACGCCGTATGAACAGAACCCCGTTCTCGATTTGAACGACCCCAACTTTCGCGACCCCAAGGTCATTCGCTACGGCGACTCGTGGGTCATGGCGGTTGCCGTGCCGCACGAATACGTCGTGCAGTTTTACACCTCGCCTGACCTCAAGACATGGACGCTCGGCAGCAACTTTACCCGTCACGGACTGCTCGGTGACCAGTACGAGTGTCCCAACCTCGTACAGGTGCCCGTCAAGAACGAGGACGGGTCCGAAGACGCCATGTGGGTGCTCGCCCTGTCCATCAACCCCGGCGGCCCGCTCGGTGGCAGCGTGACAGAGTACTTTCCGGGCTCGTTCAACGGCACGCACTTTGAGCCGGTCGACGGCGCGGTCCGTTTCCTCGACTGGAACAAGGACGACTATGCGGGCCAGTTCTTCTACGAAGGGCCCGGCCTCGAGCCTGTGTTTATCGCGTGGGCCAACAACTGGCAGTACACCAACGTCGTTCCAACCGCCGATGAGGGGTGGCGCAGCGCCATGAGCCTCCCTAAAACGGTGCACTTTGAAAATGTCACGCGCGAGGCGTTCAACCTGGTCCAGACGCCGTACGACATGTCGCCGATTCTCGGGGACCAGCTTGAAAAGAACAGCGGGTCTGGCAACCTGTCGCTGACCGCCTCGTTTTCGGATGACAGCAGCCCCTCTGCAGACTGCACCTCGGGCGCGGTCTACGTCCAGGTCAACGTGAGCTCCCTTGTGTCAGGCAATCTCGAATCCAACGCCGCGGTCAACATTACATTCTCGTCGGCGGACGACAGCAACACTGTCAAGCTCGGTTACATTATCGACAACTGGGTATGGCTGGACCGCGGCGGCGCCATGGGATTCACGAGCCCGCTTTTCAACGAGCGCTTCAGCGCGTACTACCTTTCAAACCAGGACACGCACGCCTTCTCCCTGTCGGTCGTGCTCGACCGCAGCATGGTCGAGGTATTCACGGACGGCGGTGTGCTGCTCGGCTCGAGCGTCTTTTACGCCACAGAGCCGCTCACCCAGGTCGACGTGTCGGTGGGAGGCACCGGTGGCGCCGAGATCGATGCCGCCGTGTGGTCCTTGAAGAGCACCTGGGAGGGTTCCACGCAGTAGCAAGAGCCTCTGAAATGGACAATCAAAATAATCGATGAGTGAATGAATGCTGTTCTAAGGAGCGGAGATTGTGACGCTAGCCAATGCCGCGCGTCAGGCCCATTCGCCGTCAGTGAGGTGCACTTTAGAGATGGCTCGTTTGGCCCTCGTTCGATCTCGTCCACGTTCATTAGCATTGGGGTACAGGCCAGCCGTTTGCGCTTCCTAGCAGCATAGGGACGATGTATCCAACCAATGGAGCCATCTAGGTACAAAGCTGTGCCTAAGCCGAGGCCTTGACAGCGTTGTAGAAGGGGTAGCTGCGTTGTCAGTTCCATGCTTTGCCCAAAACGCACTCAATGTAGCCCTTGGTGTCGCCACCGTAAAAGGTCGCGCGGTCATACTGGTTGACGCTCCAGCCGTTGGCAATGCGGTCAACGAGATCGGGGTTGGAAATAAAGAGACGGCCAAACGCGACTAGGTCGTCGGGGAACTCTTCCGCGTGCTTGAGCACGCTCTGCGTGGTGTAGCCGCCGGCGACGATAAAGCGCGTGTTGTGACCTGCCGCGTGGACAATGTCGCGGAAGACGGCGAGCGACTCGTTTACTGCCTGTTGGTCGGTGCTGTCGTCGGCGCCCGAGATGCGGCTCTCGACGGCGTGGACATAGGCGAGCGGAAGTTTGACCATCTCGGCGACGTAGGGCACAAAGGTGTCCAGAGGCTTGTCCATCTTCATGCCCTGGTAGTTGCTGTAGGGCGAGATGCGCACACCGGTGCGCTCGGCGCCAATGGCCTCCGCGACCTCCCGGATGATGCGCAGGGGCAAACGGATGCGGTTCTCAACGGAGCCGCCGTACTGATCCGCACGGTGGTTTGCAGTGTCCTGGAGGAACTGGTCGAGGAGCTGCACACTCAGGTTCATTTCCCAAGACAGAAACCACTCACGTAGCCGTTCGCGGTGTGCACCTCGGCACCGTCAAAACCGGCCTCGATCGCGTTCTTGGCGGCCTGGACGTAGTAGCCGACAAAACGGTCAATGTCCACCTCGGTGAGCCCTGTGACCTTGTTGTTATTGTATACGTCGTCAGAAGGACCGATGACCTTGACCAGGTTGGGGTACGCGACGCGTCTGCAGTCAGGTATCTTCGCGATGTAAGCCCTCACCCCGTGGCCCAAAGTTGGTTGAAGATCATGCCACCTTTGGCGTGGACGGCGTCGGTGACCTTTCTCCAGGCCGCAATCTGCTCCTGGGACCAGAGGCCGGGGGCGCCGGGGAAACCCGCGTCCTCCTTGGCGACAAACGTCCCCTCGGCGATGAGAAGGCCGCCCTCTGACTGTCAGTGTCGCGACTGTCATAACAACTCACTCGTAGTGCGCTGGGCGTAGTACTCTGCGGCAAAGGGGTTGAGAACACCGTCAGCGTCGGCGCGCAGACGAGTGAGGGGAGCGAGGACGACGCGGTGCTCCAGAGCCAGGGGGCCCACAGTGGTGGGAGTAAAGAGGGTAGACGACGACAGTGTCATTGATGCGGTGTGGTGGTCACGAGCGTGAGCGGGAAGACTGTAGTGAGGACTTTGAAGCCACCTTATCGCCACCTTATATGTCGTTGTCGTATACCTCAGTGTCCTCACCACATCCCATGCAATCGCTCACACCGTTGGTGTTATTGTCAGTCATGCTGTGTTAGCTCTTGGCTTCTCGACGCGTCCACCCGTCACTGCTGGCTTAGCAATGAGGACGACGCTGAATCAGCCACTGCATGCACGTTGATCAATGGCGACATTTCTGGTGGTGATCGCTTGATCCCTTCCATCGCTATTCTCGGTACCCACATGAGACCCTCGTGAAATGCACGCCCATGCACGCATTGATAAGCAAAACAGGTCAGTTCGGATCCGAAAAGAAGAGGAGATCTAGGGCATTGGGAGATGGCGTCCCCCTCGTCCACTTGTTCAACGAGCATAAGTGGCAAGGGGCCCGCTGTTTAGCGAACGGCCCCAATGGCCCCGATCGGGCGGGGAACAGACGGAACGAGATAGGCGGACCGGGACACATGGGCAGGCAGCTAAAGTCATACTGAGCCCCACCTCGGGGCCTTGAGATACGGCTTGGCAACCAAGCCTGTGGGAGACATCTGACTTTGCAGTGGCTGGCGATCTGGTGACGGCGTGCAAATCCGCTGACATATTCATAACAAGGTACGATTCCGACGATGCGCCTGGAACGGCAAGAACTCGGTGGAGGACATTGGCACGCGTGTGCTGAGCTTGCTTTTGGTTGCTGCCGCCCACCGCCCCGCGCGGGCGCCTACCCTGGGACCTACCGGAAACGATCTCCGAACCAGGACACGCTTATCAATACCGATACCAGAAGTTTCCGCAGAACCGCAGTAAAGAGCCGCACTGAACAGCAGAATAAGCTACTGTACGTGTGAGCAAGAACTCCACGATCAGTGCGGCTTCGTGGCAAGCGTCTGAACGTGTTATAGTTCCTGGAGGATCCTAGCAGACTCAATATTAACCCCCTCCTGATCGCAATATCCCAGCCACAACGTACACAGTCAAAGTTGAGGACCCACTTATAGAGGTGTCCATAAGGCGTAGTCATTCGAAACCTCGTCGTCTACAGTACTTGTAGCAGACCGCCTGGTCCTCCGGGTAAGCGCGTCACTACTCGCGGTTGAGTCTATGGTCAGGATCTCGGGCATGTCCGAAGAAAGGCGGTACAGCTGAGGCAGGCTAAACTGGCTGGGCGCACTAATCTTGAACGACTGAATTGACTTTGTTCGTAGTGGCCTGCCTGTACATCCAGTCGCCGTAGAATCGAGACATCGGTGCCTCTCGAGTTGGTGCCTAAATTCGCCTAACGCTGGCAGTGGGGGCTCGCTGATAGCCTGAGAAGCAACGGCTTCCAGTTGGCGATCGTGCAGGAACCCTCATGTCAGTGGCGAAGCTGAACACCTTGTAGCCCGTCGGGTCGGGAGTGAAAGGATACCGGGGGCCCTCTGGTGGTAAACGAGGCCAAGGGGTGGTCGGCGAGGATCCTCCTTTGGCGTGGTGAGCGAAGTGGTGTGGATGATGCCAGGCTGGTACAGGCCGGTGGGATTGTTGAGGTTCATGGGAGTATAGCATATGTGTAGGATGAGTAGTGGCACTATGGTGCATTGGACACTATGACCAAGTTGCATCGGAAGGGGGTGAGGCATAAGGCACCAGCAGACCTCTCCAGTTCCAGCAGCCGCAGAACAACCACGGCCTTCATCGTGTGAAAAATTCCGTGATTTGGCGCGCGCGCATCTGAAACCAAACCAAAAACCCCTGGAATTTGGAAACAACTTGAACTCAACTTTGCTGAAGTATGCCTTCCCATGGCCATGATCATTAAAGTGAATCGTTGTTCAAGCCGGCACAGATACATGCTACATGGTGATACAGCTGGTTTCCTGCTACACAGTGGCGGTCTAGGCGATCTATTCGTGGTGGGGGTCTTGAGGCGATGAGCAAGTGTCGGGAAATGGCATGTCGTGGCTGGATACTAATGTTGCTCCACGAGTTTGGGAAGATGCTCCTCTTCGACACGATTGGGGTCGCACACGAGGCCCTCAGCATCCATCGAGCAAAGCGCAATGGGAAGAGTGCTCGCCTGAGAGTACAGTGCACCGTCGACTCCATCTGCATTCATACGCCATTCGTAGTAGCATTCGTCGCCGTCCGCATCGACAACGCCGGAACCGCGCGCACCGGTCAACGGGCACCAGAGTCCGAATCGCCCCTCGCCCCAGTCCTTGCGCGAGCGACAGTCTTCGGATCGTCCCGTACAGGTGAACGTCGCAACGTCCGTGTCCAGACACGGATACCAAGAAATCGGGTGGGGCATCACGGTCGCCTTGTCGGCAACCGTCAGCGGCGCAGCGAGTGCGGTGGTGCCGAGTGCGAGCGCGAAGAGAACCGCCGTAGGTGTTGTCATGACGATTGGCATGTTGAGTGGCGGGGACGAGGTTGAGTGAGACCGGCCAGATTCTCGAGCGACAGGGGAGTTTATATGCTATCCATCCATGTCCTATGCAGATGTCGCCATGTCCCATGGCGGTCTCCATGTTACCTCGGCGCCATGTCGGGGCGCCGCCAGTGGGAACAGCACCGCTTCCCTCGAGCCAGAGTGTAAAAAGTGTGCGGGCCTTAGTTGTTGCGAGGCCAACGCTTCCCGTAGGCGTTTCATGGCGACCCCGGGTGTCTCGCAGCCACACCGCATCATGTTCATTGAGTTTTCAATTGGACACGGGTCCTGCATGACTTTAGGCTTCCGTGGCCTGTTTCCCGTCTGGCACAGCATCAGTGAGTGTGAGCATGTTTCACTTTCATCAATGAGGTAGGACACGCTGCCCAACATTACAACAGCTACAACAGTATGCACCAAGCTTTCTCAGCGTTCTATAGCTCTACAGTATGTTCTATAGGTTCTAGGATATCAGGGGTTGGAGCATTCTGCCATTTCACGCCTGTGCACTTGTGAAAAGCAACCGTTGAATGTGTCCGCACCAAGGCGATGATGACTTTGAAGGCGATGAAGGGATTGAGCAGCCGGTCGGTCACGTTGAAGCCTGTATCAACGTGGCCAGCTCAGCTGTAGATACTGGCTAGTTGGCACAATCCCGAGGGAAATTACTACCCAAAGTACTCAACAACCGTGCAATCGAGCCTCCTGGGAAAGAGTGTCCACCCATGCGCTTGGCTCGCCGAAGACTGCCTAACAGGGCAACGGGCCGATAAGGACTGGACGACAAGGCACACATGTGCCCACTGTAAGTAAATGCTGTCTGAACACATTTTTGGTGCGAGTCACAGTGTCCTGCGGGCCTCCGCATGCAATGTATGTAGCATGGTGTGCCATGTATACATGAATCGCATGTATCGCGTATCGCGTATCGCTGATGTCATCACGTGCCAAACTCGTTTGCAAGAGCGCATACATTGCGTGTTTGCGATATTTCGACTCGCAATGTCGCTAATAACCGTCGGCAGTGTGCGCCGAATGATTTAGTCACCTTCACCTATCATCACGGACAGTTAAATAAACAAGCAGCTCGTTCATCATCGCCAGTGCCGTTCTTGCCCATCTTTCCACCGCAACTAGAATGACTATGTCCAAGCCAAACTTCCACATCCGCCAGCTACCGTCAACGGCATCCGCAGACACCCTCAAGCGTGCTAGCGCGGTACTCGAGGCAGCCTTTGACGGCACACCCCTCACCTATGTGTGGAACGGCACAGACGGAGAACTGGCGCAGCTCCGCAAGCTCGAGCTTGTGACCACCACGACCCTCGATCTCGAGACGTATGTGGCCGAGACGGACGACGGCGAGTTTGTTGGTGTCATGCTCGTCAAGCCCCCCGGATTCGAGCATCGCAAGAGGTGGGCAATATCACGTTGACTGCTTACTGAGCGGTTCTCTAGCCCCAACGTTACGGGTCCTCATGCCGACCGCGTCACTGCTGCCGTCGCCAAGTATCCGGAGATTCCTGTCCGCATCACAGAGGTACGAAACCCTGCGTGCAGGCTCGTGCTGACTGCAGCTCTTTGGACACGTAAAAGAGCTCAAGCAAGAGGCGTACGGCCCCGCAGATGTGACTGACATGTACTACATTTCGCACCTCGGAACACTGCCAGAATGGAAGGGTATGGGCGTCGGCGCCGCATTGCTGCGTCATCTCAACGACAAGTTGAACGGTTACAAGTCTTCATTGCTTGCTGTATCTGAACAGCTTGTGAGTACTGTGTGCCATCGGGCAGAGAGAGAGCACAATCCCTGTCAATAACGAGTGGGCACAGGGGGTTGTATGACCCTGTTGCGATGAGGACCCTGAATGCCAACTGAACGCTGGATACTTACGTTTGGAAGGTGAAATGGTACGGCCGTTTCGGATACAAGTCGCTCGCGGACAAGGAGTTCACCGTTGGTGGAACGCCGATGCACTTCTGGGCGATGGCGACATAGATCTATGGCTATTGACAGGAATAAACTGGCGAAGACGAGTGATCCGTCAAGCTTGGCATCCAATCCAATACAGTAGACGACGTAGATGCGGTAAACAAGAGGAATCTTGTGGTAGAAACGTAGGTGAGAGTTTGACGTACTGTCCTCATTGAAGTTGCTCTTTATACGCACCCAGTTTACCCTCATCCAACGCAAAGCGTCTGCAAGTTTGTCTCAGTGATGTTCTATGTGGTACAGAAGTGGACAGCATGAGCAAGACGCCGATGCTTAATGGGTACATGGTGTGTACGACAGGTTCGAACGTGTATGCCTCGCGCTTGTCATCATTTACAGACGACACGGACCAGTGACTAGGACTGGCGAAAGACTAGGTGAAAGCAATCAACCTTCTCTCTGGCCTCTTGGTGGCTTTGGCGCGGTGTCCAGGTAACTCTTGACCTCGATTCCCAGGAGCCTTCACCCCCGGTCGAGGACACCAAAAAGGGTGCGCAGAGCACTTCCATATACGCTCTGCCTTCTACCCGAATCGAACGGGTGACCTTTCCATAGCAAGTTCTTCAAGAGACACTACTAGTGGAAAATTCTAGCCACTGAACTAAGAAGGCCACGGGGACAGCAAAGACAGCTGCTGTGACGCGCAGAATTCTCCCAAAGACTCCGGCAATTGTGGACCGAGTTGGGTACACAGACCACTTGTAGTATCAGGTATGGTATATACCATATTGCTTCGGGGTGCTTCAGCGACTGGACAGAGCTGAATATAGCTCGTAAACTATCGTGAGTGACCGGGGCAGGTCAAGATCAATCGCGGCCAAGATTGTCGCGGGCTTTATCTGGCATCTTTGTTGTCTCAGTCCTAATTCAGTGCAGCATAAGTACAGTATTTGCGACTCTGTACGTCTGCTCCACATTATTTTCAAACTGTATGCTCAAGCAGCTGTTCCACAGTTGACGCGCCGTCAAGCAACTGTATGCATGTCCATTGTGTCAGACGACGCCACATTGGCCGCTCAGGCCGAAAGCAGATGTGTGTTGTGTATTATAGCGGAATCAAAAAAGTGGGTGATTGTTTTGTTTTGCTTTTTCGGACCAGTCAACTCTCCCTGAAATGAATTGTTGCCTGACATCATTTCTCTTTCGCAAAAAACACGCTTGCTCACTATTTGTCACTTCTTTCACTGCTACTGCTCGATCCATTGTCCACCGACCACCGACCACCAGCCCACCACCACGACTGCTGTTTGTCGCCATTGGCCCCTCATGCTCTTCATACTGTAGCAATGCAGCCACGAGATCGAAATGTTACAGCACCAACATCGCCCCTCACCTCCGTTCAACCCGCGCCCTCGGCAACGCCGGCACCGACGCCGCCGAGAGTCGTGTACCTCACCCCACGAACTGCCAACGCTGCAGGCTTCTCCTGCATTGACCTAGATATGAGCTGGGGCTGGGATGAGGACGAAGGGGATGTGGATGCGGATCCAGCAATTTCCGTTCAGGCTCCCAGTGCAACTTCTGGCCCATCGTCGCGACTGTCCCAGCGTTCACCGTGTCCACCTGGTTCACCCGCATACTTTTCTCGAAAACCAACCTCAATGTCCCAAGTCAAGACCAGTCATAACTGTGGGGTAGTACACTTGGCGCACGGTACACCACCACCGCCGTCGAGTCCCAGTCCTAAACCGCAGCTGCAGCCTGGCCCGCGCACGTTGCAGCTGAGCCCCCGGACGGCTGCGGCCGCTGGGTTCTCCACCGTAGACCTGGACATGTGGTCTGATGATGACGACGAAGGAGACTTTGGTGGTGTCGGATTGTCTCGAGACATGCCCCCGCCGCCGCAGCCGCAGGGACCTCGACCACCACCGCCGCCGTCATCGCAGCCGCCAGCGCCACCACACTCACAGGCACCACCGCAGCTGCAGCTGCAATCTCCGGTACAAGTTCTAACAACGCCGCTGCGACACGCCCCGCTGTCCGACGCCACCAACGAACCTTCCTCTATCCCTGTCCGACGTCGCCGCCTAGCCTCTTCTCCACCGCCAGATAGCCAGAGCCCCGCGCGGCCACTCCGACGACTTCGGCGCCGTCCCCCATCGTCTCCGATTTTGAACGGCACTTCGCCACTCGCCCCTCCGCCTCCACCTCGGACTTCTTGCGCTCAGTCCCGATCCCGCAGGCAGCGCCCGCTAGCACCCGCAGCGAGGGGCCGCCGCGGTGAGGCAGAGGCCGCGCTAATGGACCTGGACGCCGGCGTATCCGGTTCTGAGGCGTCATCGGACGAGAGTTCTGGGGAAGAAAATGATGACGACCGGCGCTTTGCGGGTGATTTCGCGCCGACCCAGGCGGCCCCGGGATATAATCAGTCCGCAGCGTACATTGCAGGACTCAGCACCCAGGCTTGTGCGCGACAGGGCCTCGCGTTCAGAGATGATGGGGCTACGAGGCGCGAGAATTTCCTCGCCAAAGCTAGACGAGCTGTGCTTGTTTCGGACAACGAGGACGACGACAGCGAGAACGAGTACGAGTTGGGGAGCTTTATTTGTGATGACGAGGACGTGGCGTTCATGAGCTGTGAGTTATCTGTAACGGGCAGTGGGAGCTGATGTTTTAGCGCAGACGGATCCCCTGGGGAGCGGAATATGAGCGGTGTTGCCAGTGCGCGCTTGCTGTTGGTACTAGCACGCTTTACGAATAATGGAAATACACGACACGGAAACGATGGACCATGGCATAGAACATATGTGTTGATTCCAGGAAGGTAGGAAGGAGGAACTATGTATCCTATTGACTAACTGTGATCCCGTAAGCTAGATGTTGGCGCCATCCCCTGGCCGAGCTGTTGGGTGCTCACATTGAATGAATGGTTTGGAACTTTCAAACAACTAAGAACCTAGGAAGAGACAAGAACGAGACTTGTTCTCCATCTGTGCTCGCGCACTCAGGATGTAGTCTCTGAACAAGGAAATAGTGACGTGAGCCAAAGGACTGGCGGTTCATCATGCATGGTCGGTCCGCACTTTCGGCTTCAACGCCAGCCAGCTTGAATCACCTACAACACGAAATGCTAACAACCACGGGTGGGCAATCGTGCCGAGCTGCTGCTTGTTGAAGCGGGGTGCGGTGGCGTTGCCGTGTACGCCGCACTGTGACCGCCCGATGCCAAGCGTAAGGAGCAGTTTATCGGGTCAAAGCGACGGACGTCGCCCTGACCCTCAGCGTTGGTTCTAACCAATTCCTCGATGACAACCTACCCCACTAAATGATCAGAACGCGGTCAATGTTTCAAGAAGCAGATGGTGGTCGTTGCCTAGCATCTCTGCATACTGCCCCATTGAGCGGACCTTCATGCTGTCCAGGAGCGAACGGTTGTCCTTGCGTGTCGCTGGTGTTACGAGTGCACGAAGATCTGTTCATCAGTAAGGCGGCGATAGTGAACCAAAGCACCACCAGGTCCATAAACGATGAGTTCAGGTTAAACAGAATTCGGCAACTCACACGCAGCAGCGGGCATGGTCCGGCGTCCTGAAGAGGCGAGAGAATCGCTGCCACCGTCGACCTTGAGTCCTACAAGTGTGATGGACCAATGTGGCTGCTCTGCGGCCATGGCAGTGGCGAGGGCGACGTTTGATGCCATTTGGGGCTTACGAACGGAAAGCCATTCGTCGTCAAATTGCTCGAGCGCAAATGCAGTTGCCCACGCGTTGCCGCTAAACCCGAGGCGCCCACGGGCGGTGCTCTTTGCTTCGGGCTGGAAGATGATGACCAGGTGGCTAATTGTGCTCCCGTCGTCGTGGCCGTGTCCACGTGGGCGTCCGTGACCGTAACTGTGACCGTGTCCGTGACCGGAACTGCCGTCGTGTCTGTGGTCGTGGCTATAGCTGTGTCCGTACCCTCCGTAGCTGTGGAACCGCGGATGATTGTGCGAGTGGTGCGTGTGGTTGTGCCCCAGGCTGTGACCGATAGTGTGGTCGCTGCTCCGGCCGTGATGCGACTGACCACGTGCAAGCGCAGGCCAGTATCGATTCGGGTAGGAGGGTGCTTCGCCATCTGTTACGATGACGACTTTGGTCGCCGGCGGCACAATTGATGTCGCTGCGTCTCTTTTCGGTGGGGTTTGAGGGAGCTGGTCCATGAAAACAACAATGTTCTCGGCGGGGAAAGGGAAGCTCGAGACGTAGTTTCCAGCAGTTGGGATAATCCGCAGGTACTCCAAATTATCAAACGAGAGGCATCTAAGTGTGTCCTCGTCAAACCCGCCCACGAGATGAACGACACGGGTATGCCTGTTCATCATTTCAAAAGTACGTGCTTCGGCCTGATGCATTGCAATCGAACCCGCCCAGCTCGTAAGGCGTATGCTCTTGACGGAGGGAATGACGCGCCCGTTGATGCCACGAACGACAACGTCAATGCGTGGGGGTTGATCCGCTTCGCCGGCCTCGGTCGCGCCGTACGCAGCACCACATGCCGCAGTTGGAATGCGTCAACGTGTCGCTTAAACTGGTGCGAGACACGGCGTAGCTTGGACATGCACCACCAGTCCGTAAAGCTAAGAATGTGGCCAAGAATCTTGCCAAACGACGTGTCTTCAGCAGTGGCAAACGTGTTGATGGAGTACCAGTCCGAAATAGCCCTGTTGATGCTTGGCTCGTACCATCGCGGCCAGTTTTGAAGTGGCTTTCGCTTCTTGTGATGCCGCGATTACAGGGCATGGACGTGTGGCGTGTGGTATCCAGCAACGACAGTGTGAGGTTGTGCGTGAGGCATCGAGTGGTGAGCTAGACTCGAATGAGAAAGTAGAGAGCAGAGAGAAATGTCAGTCAACGTCAATCATATGAGTCTCACTCCTCCGCGGCCCCATGTCCTTCAACGAACTGTGAAAAAAGTCCGTCGGAGAGAGACGAAGAATGTTGTAGCGAGAACGGGGGCCACACGACACATGATACCGGATGCGAGTGCACCATCACGAACTCAAGGGGAGGCAATAGGAAACAAATGGAACCGGCGGGGCTCGTGGGTACGGCTATGCCCGTAGTGCGGAGATGGCGTTTGGCAAAAAGTGCGTCAGTGCGTTAATGTTGACGCTCTAGTCGTAAGTGCGCCGGAGAGCACGCAGCACTGTTGAGCACCCCTAAGGGAGGCTGCGTACCCAGTGGGGCCGCGGTGGGGCTCAGCGTGGGAGCAGAGCGGGCCAAAGCAAGTGAGGGGGGGGGCTGCGTGGGTGGGTCGGAAGATAGCAGACAGCTCGGACACGTCCAATCGAGGAATGCTTGTTTAGATCAACTACATAAAAGCCATGATCGTGCGGCCCATGCATGTGCTCGGCCCCTGTATCAAATGCCTGATTTGCGACCTCACAGTATGCTGCTGTCATAAGTCGACAGTGGTACACCTGAAGAGCAAAATATCAGCACGAATGAAGCGGCTCTGGTCAACGTTCAGTTAGCCGACAAGCGAGTATTCGGTGAGGGCGATCGTTGGACCCTCTGGAACTTACCGACAATGTCCTCGAGGAGTCACTCGATCCCTGGCTCCATAAACACCTCCCACTCGCCCTCCTGGAGCGTATTGCGAAACTCGGCGAGACCGAGAAACTCTATACTCTCCAGCATCTTGTCAATGACCTCATCCTCGTCGTTCCCAGCCACCTCGTCCGAAAGCGCGACCATAAACTCGTCTTGTACAAGATCGAAGGTGGCACCCCAAAAGCCCGGGTCCCCCCGTCCCAGGAGCGGCTGGGCGAATCCATCAAAGTTGACCAGAGTGTGTTTCCCATTTGGAACAAGGATGAGCTGGACGAGGGAGACGAATGTGTTTTCCAAGAACTCGGAAACGACCAGCTCGCTCGCGGCGTCCAAGGCGGCAATGTGCTCAGGGAGCCAGGACGGAAAGACAAAGATGATTTCTATACCGTCAGGTAAATCCCATGCGTCGAATGGTGGAGAGTTTTCTCCCGGGAGAGGACGCGTGAGCGTCGGGCGGTCAACGTGCACAATTACGCGTCGCACCGCAGCCCCTAGAGGCACAGACTCATCGACGGACGACGGGAAAAAGATGTACGTCCCGGCGTTTGGTATGCTGCCGACGATCTCGGCGTCGGGAAGGAGACGGATGATGGTGGAATGGGGATCTTGTAGGGATGGTAAAGAGGCTATCATGTCCTCGTCGAGGCCAGACCCAAGGTCCACAACGGTTGCACCCGACACCACCCAGCGAGCGCGCGCTGCCGTGAGGAGGGCGTTCGTCCCGTTCGTGGCCATCACCTTGACCTCGTCGTCTTCTTCATCTTCATCGTCATGTTCAGCCTTCCCTTGATCGTCTCCAGGGCCTGTGATCGATGTCCCGACGACAATACGGTACCGCAACGCGTCGATTCTGTCCTTGAACACTTTACATGTCGCGCGAATAACGGGCCAGGCTTCGATGGGTGCATTGTCAATTATCGCATCCACAATGTCTGGAAAGCCATGTGCGTCAATCGTTGACCGCTTGCCAGTACTCGTGAGTGATGTAGAGCCGGTGGCTGACATCGAGGCTTATTGTTGGTAGCAAGGACGAGGTTGATGGTGATGTGAAGATGCCAACATACAAGCTTCAGTTGGTTGGCGCTAACAGCTCAACATTACCGCGGCTCCCCTTAGCGCCATGCGTCCCGCAATTCCGCTCGGAATCAAATGTGACTAGGAGAGCAACTTGCCTAGTCGGAGATGCACGCAAGTCACAGGTAGCAAGTGATGGTGAGAGCGAGGTCATGGTCAATGAGTGGATGGTAGACAATGCCTTTCCCATTTCGTGTAAAGCATAGCATCTTGCGGTCTGCGGCACACCCTCAAGAACCCAAGTTTATCTGAGCCTACGTCACGAGGTTCACAGTCCTGAAGGTTGCAGCGTTGTCCGATTCACTACATGGTATGTGTTTCATAAGGCGATTTACATCTTCGACTTGCACGAGGTGCACTTGCACGATGCACACTTGCATCCAGCAGATGTCGCTGTGCATGGGCACTGGCCATTGGCAGACGCGCACCTGTGAAACCATCAGCGACCATTATCCTCTCCTGCTTTAGCCCATCTCCCTAGAGATATCGCTCGGCCGCGCTGCCTTTCCACCTTCCACCGCTGACTACATCACCATCGTCCAGCTCTCGCGACACACCACTTCTGTCAATCTCACTCTTCTCCCAACGTCTTCCAAACGTTAAACTCACTGGCACTGGCTCTGCTGCTTGTTCTTGCTCGGACACTGCGGGCAGTCGCACTTGCCCACACACTTGCCGCCGCAGGGGCAGATGATACCGCGTCCGGGTGTCGCGCAGCTGTTGTCAGCGAGAATCCAAGTTGCGGGGGAGGGGCAGCGGTAGGGATAAGCTTGCAAGAGTGGACGATGGAGAGAAAAGTGGAGGCACCGAGACGAAAGGAAGTTGAACAAGAATCGCATCGGGGTGAGGAGACCACTTCGCTTGGACAGCATGTCGTGACTTACGCGCAACCAACTGTTGACATTGCGAATTGAATCGTTGTTGATATCAAGAAGAACGCTGAACGTCGTCAAGATCGCGGTGCGATGGTGAGATAAATGACTGAGGAGGAGCTGCACAAACGAAACGGAAGTGGGCGTTTGTGTTGACTCGGAAATAACCGACGTCATCTCATCATTTGGTTTTAGGCACAACTAATACACGACACAACACCCATAACTGCCTCCAACATGTGCACAACCCAACGAAAATGCCCTCTTCTACTGGGTATCGAGCGGCTCGACCCATACGTTGGGGCCATAGGGGACGGGGACACCCTTCGTAAAGTAGTATCCTTCTTTGATATCTGAAAGAACCGTCAGCTAAGAGTTCTGCCTGATTGTGAAACCGCGAGGATTGGTCAGGGGGGAAGCTGGTTATGGGTTGGATAATCCAGCACGTCCCGAGGCCAGTGTCGAGGCCTCCACACCATTCCACGCTTTGCAAACCCACGGTCAAACCTTGTCGTGTCCTTGAACGCGGGCACATTCCAGTATAGGTTCTTCAGCCATCGGTTGATGTTCGGATAGTCATGCCGGATCATGCCCCAGTTACACTTGAAGAGGAGGTAGTATACGCCGTCGTAGCGGACGATCGTCGTGTAGAGTCTTGAGAAATGAGCTTCCTCCTCTAGTTTTGCTCCCTGCTTACCGAACATCAGCTTCAGTCAACTGGTCGCCAATAAGATAGGTTCTGTCCTCTAGCCTCTTCTCGGCCCTCTCGAGCCCCCTTGCAACGACTCGCACAGCGGCATCGTACGCAGATTGAGTACTTGCAAAGCCGGCCCTGTATACTCCCGAGTTGATCTCCTTCTGCACCCAGTCGTTTACTTCGTCAATCTCCAGACGATGTGCGGAAGGGTAGAGGTCCACTTGGGCGTACTCCTCTGGGAGAAGGGAGTTGAACGCAGTGTTCAAGTTGCGCAGGATATCTGCAGATTCATTGTTCACTACCGTGCCCTCCTTCGTGTCCCAGAGTACGGGGACTGTGATCCGGCCTGAAAAGTGTGGGTCGGCGCGGTTGTACAGCTCTGAGAGGCGGGCAACGCTGTCGAGTGTCATGAGATCAACGTTGAGACCAACATTGAAAAGGCCGAGAATAGATTGGTCGCATCCAGAGTTGGGTGAAGGGTCGTGGATGAGGTTATTGCACAGGTGGTATCAGCAAGGGCCTTGTCAGCAATCGACCACCACCTACCCATATACTTTATCCTCAGTCGCTCCCGGGAACGTGTCGCTGCAATGTTCCTCGGGTGATGCTGCAATGCGATCCTTGAACTCTACGGGAACAAAGTGCCAACCGCCGGTGAGGAGATGCGGATGTACGATTGATATGTCTCCGGCCGTCAGAGCTCGGATAACCGGGATACGACGTTCATTGACACACCGATATAGTCTTGCAGACCTTTGAGTTCACGCGCAATAAGAGCACGATGCGCGAATGGACACATGTACGCGGCGTACAAGTGGTATCGGCCTGGTGTCACCATCGTCAGCCATCTAATAGCGTAACCGATACCACCACAAACACACCCTTCTCGGGAGGAAACCTGCCCCCTGGAGATATCTCGGACCGGAACGCTGTCGTCTCCTCCTTCCAAGACCCGTCGGGGTTGTTCCTGCTCATTATTACTTTGCGTGGATTGGTGAAGAGTAAGACAGACAGGACAGTCAGTCAGGTCAGCTTGGCTGTTGCTATTCACTTCTGTTTCACTTCGAAAGGAGACGGAAGGACACAGTCAGGTATGACGTCGTTGATCCAACGGCGCCCCCAGGATACGCCCACCGCCCAGGTTCGAGAGCACACAAGATCTGGACCAGCTGTGCACGACGCCAAGAGGACGCCGAGACGACTGTGGATCGGAGCACGTACAGACATTGACGGGAATGATCGCTAAGCAAGTGGCAAATGCTTCCATAGAAGAGCCGTGACAGCAATGACATTTTATAATGGCATTGACCATTGGGAGGGAAACGTCGATGACGACGCATCCTGTCCGCCTCCCGCTCAGCCATTCGCCCTCCACCGGCCGGCGCCCCGTGGACCAGCACGACATAGGGATACTCGACGGCGACGCAAGCGCGCACAGCGCCCGACCTACTCCGCAGCAGGCCAGGTGTCTTGTCCATAGTCGCCAAGCAATATTGGGAGCAACCTGGCATCGCCGATGCATATGTCTCACCATCTGACAACTTGCAGATGTGTGTGCTGCTGACAGCAACAACATCTAGCCGTCAACGCAAAACGCGCAGCAAACATAAAGGTGAACGTGCCAAGAACAACAGAAGACTTCTGGGACGCGGCCAGTCGACACACCAAGGATTTTGGTCAGGCCCTCGAGCCTAAACACCGCCTTTCGCAGTCGCCATTGGTCTGGGCATTGTGCATTTTATTTTTATTGTGCATCTCCAGGGCGGGCACAGCAATGTCGGCGTCATAGATAGCAGACGACCTTAAAACGGTCCGACCGCTGATGATATATATATTTGCCGGCTATTGCAACTGGAAAGTTTGTGTGCCTTCCTGGATAGGCATAAGTACTGTACAGTATCCATTCATTACCTTCGTAACCTCTTGACCCACTACTATTACTCGACAGATCAGAATGCTATCGGCCATTATACCGCTTGCTGTCGCCCTCGTCCCGTCGGCGATCGCGCAGTCCGACTCCAACACACCGCCATACAACTCCACAGCGACTAACCCATGGTGGCCACAGTACCCCGATGGGAAGAGCGCGGACGATTACATGTTTACCAGCAATGCGACCGAGGAAGACCTCACGGGACAGAGCGATATTGCGCAATGGCTCGTCGAGGCTAGCAACATGTGGAGAGCAGAGTTCAGTGAGTCACTCTTCGGTGGCATTGCCGATAGTCCATGGAGTGTAATGGGGACCATCTCGCACATCTGCTACTGGAGTTCAAATGTCATGATGGTACACAGCTGCGCAGCAGTCGTTTACCTCATGTTCCTATTGTCTTTCTCTCCTGAAGATGTGACGAAACGCTACGCCCTTCGTCCTCTGCATTCTGTTGCTGACAGGAAGGCTCTGTCAACGTGACTTGGAATGAAACGGCCGCACGCATAGCGCAAAACCATACCAACACTTGTCTGTGGGAGCACTGGGGCAACGATAACCTGTAAGTTGTTGTTTCCAGAAGGCAGATAATCTGACGCCAGTGCTATGTTGTACGGCAGTGTTGACACGATGCGCTTCGATGTGCGGAGCATGACTGTAATGTGGGCGGACGAGTGGGGTAGGTGCCTAACATCTGGAAGGAATGCTAATAGCATTAAGATTACTACCCGTTCAGCCATCCGGAGCTTGAGGCCTATTCCCACTTCACTGCTGTATGTAAACTATCATGATCACGGCTCTGACGTCTCTAGATGACATGGAACTCGAGCACAACCTTCGGGTGCGGATGGAACATCAATTGCCAGAACGAGACCGATTGGCCGAGCAAAACGTTCTTCGTCTGTAAGTACACACACCTTGAATCGGTGTGCCGCCCCGTACTGCTTTGCTGCTTTGGTGCTCACACATGTGCTCAGGCAACTACTGGCCTCCCCCCAATGTAGTCACCAATCCCCCGGGCATTCTCTTTGCTGCCAACATCAGAAACTTTACCGGTTGGCCGGTCGACGAGGCCAAGTTGTCGTCCATCAATGCGCTCGCTGGGTCTGCTAGTCCTACCGCCTCTCAGGCAGGCGTCACTGCAGCTGCGGCCACGGCTACGCCTACGGGGGGCTCCAGCGGCTCCAGCAATGTCGCTAGTAATAACAGCAATGGGGCGCTTGGCCTTAGTGCTTCGATCATGGGCATCGCCTCTGGCGTTGTCGCTGTCGTGCTCTATGTTATGTCGTAATATGTATCTGATGGAAGGAGGAGATCTCGATCGTGCATGTAGCCATCCATGTATTACGTCCATTGTCCTGGAGGCCCTCTTGGTACTGTATAAAGGAACACTGAACCGATCTCGCACGAGTTTCTTAAGCATCAGTTACTGGGCTTCAGTTCCTTGTCTGCGGACAACACTGCCGCCAAGGTGAGCTACCATGAGTGTGTCTATACTACATGCATGAAATCAATGTCTTTTGAGTGTACTATATTGTTCGTGGCAAGAGTTTATTTTACTCTATTCGTCATTACACATTGTGAGGGGTGCGGCGGTTGAGGCATTGGGTGGGGCCGGAAGCGTGGGTTGTAGATGTTCCATTGCCAGAGTTGCCCGTGCCGTTGGAATTGCCGTTGTCAGTGGTATTGCTGTCGTGGGCAATGAGCTCAGCGGCGCGCTCAGACTAATAAAGGTTAGCTGCGAATCGTGCAAATCGTGCGTCACGTTGTCTCCCCAACTCACAAGACCGTAAAGCACAGACATGAGGTGCGAGGACACCTGGAAGGGAATGTTAGAGCCGTCCACCACACGAAGGCCATTGACGCCGTACTGTTGTGTTAGTGCTCCCGCTGCGTGCCATCACTTACAACGCGGTGCTGCGAGTCGACACAACCGCCGAGCTCCTTGCTCATCATAGGGACAGTGCCAATAGGGTGCCAGTTGGAGCGGTAGTTCTCCTTGACCCAGTCGGTCCAGCTGCCAAGGTCATTGGCGGGCGCCGTCTGAGTTCCCGGGACCGACTCTTCTGTGATCTGAGAGTCCAAGGGCGAGGACGACGAGAAGACGCGGGTGAAACGTGCCGTGGCTCCAGACGCGAGGCGGTCAAATTCGTTGACGAAGAAACGAGGGTCGATGGCGTAACCATTCGACCACGGATCCGAGGTTGTAATCTTGACTGAGCCGCGGCCAAAGGGAAGGAGGAACCACGAGTCGTAGCCCAGCGTTGTGTCTGAAGGTCAGCTTGTATTCACTTGGCTTTCAAGGCGCACCATAAGAGTAGTCAAAGTTCTCAGAGAGACCGGCGCCCTTGTTCAGAATCCAGTCGCGCTGGATCTCGAGAACCTTGCGGAGACCCTCGGCCGAGGTCGCGGCTCCATTCTCGATGGCGTCCTGGACATACGCCTCGAGGTTGTCCTCGAGAAGGCCGCGCATGGTGGTTGCGTCTTCGCCACTGAAAAGGTCCTGTGAATGTCAGATTTGACCCTCGCCCACAGCCGTACCTGGAAGCGAGGGAACGTAAGCGGCTGGCCTCCGCCACGCTCGCCTTGGAACTGGAAGGATGTCGTGGTGGTGACCTGGTCAATGAGGTTCTGGCCAATGGGGAGGTCGACGCGCTGCGTGACACCAGCAGCCTGGAGCACGCTGGCGGGTCCGATGCCGCTCTGCTGAAGGATGATAGGGGTCTTGATTGAGCCAAGGGCCATAAGCACTTCATTGCGAGCGTTGACAGTGAACGTCTTGCCACTAGCATCGCGGAACTCAAGGCCAGTAGCACGAGGCGTTGTGTCAGAAGAGAGAATAACCTTGCCGACGTTCGAGCCAACCAGGATAGTGAGGTTCGGTCTGTTCTTGCCATAGAGGTATCCCTTGTAGGCGTCGGAGCGAGAGCCGTCCACGCTCGTGTGCGAAATTGGTGTGAGACCTGCCGGGTTGCCACAAGTGAGATCGCCGGGGTAAGGCATGCCCAGGGTGTCCCTGCCGGTCTTGTTGAAGTTGTCCTCCAGCGTGCTTGGGATTCTGGGTGTAAGGTGACAACGACGTTATTAGTACTTACCCGTCGTAATTGTGCTTCACGGCGATAGGACCGTCCTGCCCGCGGCAGCTGGGGTTGTAGGTGAGTCCGGCGGCGATCTGCTCCGCCGAAGGGGGCTTGAACGCTTCGGCGCGCTGCATGTAGGGCTGGAGCGATGCCCAGTTGACACCGATGTTTCCGACTGCCTCGAGCGCATCGAGCTGTCATGTCAGTCGCGTCCACCAAGTGCAAGCACAGTCTAGAGCTGAGTGACTGCTGTCGCCGGCGGAGGATATCAGGTAATCAACCAAGAGCTCCTACATCTCAGGGACATCACGAAGACATGCACAGGTGATAGCGTCGGCTGAGGCCGACGTCACTGGGCTACCCTGTGGTCCCTTCATATAGCACAGCCACGCACCACGGATTAATTGCCGAAGTTGTAAACTCACCTGGAAGTCGTGAGGTTTGCTCCACGCCATACCGTTGATAGTAGTGCTTCCACCAAGTGCGCGGCCCGATCGAACAGTCTGTGGTTTGCCATCGCCGGCGGTCTGGGGCACAGTCTGATACTGCCAGTCGAGCGGGGTGTTGAACGCTGCTTGGTACTTGGAGGCATCGGTAACGTTGATGTTGTTTTCCTCAGAGTATCCCGCCTCGATGACTAGAACAGTCTTGCTCGGGTCCTCTGTAAGCCGTGATGCGAGTACAACACCGCCCAGACCCCCTCCTGCAATGACATAGTCAAACGTCTGGTTGTCGACCGTGGCGCCATCGGAGATTGGGTCGACGCCCCGCGTCGTCAGCGTTGGCAGAGCTGCGACAAGGGTGGGGAGTGCTAAAAGGATTTCTAGACGCATTGTTGGAAGGGTTGTGGGATGAATGGAGTGGGGACTGATGTCAACAACAAAAAGAACACCGGATTTTTAACTCTTCGAGACACCGGTGAACCTTCATACCAGGGGGATTGGGCGACTAGCCCAACTGATGAGGTCATTCACGGTGGATAGCCTCCTGAAGGAGACGCAAAGTGGACGGACGATCCCCAGGCACTCTGCTCCAACTCCGAGCCTCCGGCCTCTTTACACCTTTCTTTTCCCCATTTCCCTTTCGATAACGAGTACCGCCCCTTAATACCTCCTGTGTCATCAAGGTCAGGCCTGTGGCCCCACGGCTGTCTTGCATAACAGGACCCCGTTTCGCTCCTTGTCATGCATGGTGGCTGAACGAGGCGATACAGGGCACGCGCGTGCCTTGGCAATCGAGATTACCGGCGAGTTGGTCACCTTTGCCGACAGCAAGCATGGAGTGGACTGTGGTCGTCTAGGCAGCATAAAACAAGGAAACCAACATCTAAACTTACAGGCATTCCTCGGCATTGACAATGAAAGTGACACACTCGGCCCGAGTGCTGCTGTGCAGCTCTGACCGGGTTTACCGGCACCAGTGACCCAGTCCCCATCGTGCCTCGCCGGCCAACACCGCACTGCATAGCTATCATCCTCTGAACTCCCATCCAACCTTCCACTCAAAACTTTGCGATTTGAATGTCTCGGCGTGCACGCCGATGTTCTGTACATGGTGTATGTGACTATCGAATGGGGCGACCCGGGGCGGACGGGCCGCACGGCACTCCAGTATTTTCACGCCAAGCGATGACGCCGGCGCCTCATTAACAGCATAGATCAACTGATCGACAAGATCTGCTATCTGCTGACAAGGCACATCCGCAGGTTGGCGCTCCGCAGATCCGCAGGCGACTCGTTGCCCATGCATCGTACCTACACTGCGAACTACGAGTGCGACGCTTACACTAAAAAGCATAGATTCCAACCACCCGGAGTCTCCGACCCAGTGCTGGATTATTGATGCTTCTGCTGCCCCCTCTCAGAATCGAACTGAGGGCTGAGGATTATGAGACCTTCGTTTTACCATTAAACTAAGGGGGCGGTCGAACGAGGGTTCGTGGCACCGCTTCCCGCGGGTTGGCGTGTCCTGACATGCTCAACATGAAAGCTTGACTGTGCGAGCTAACACATGACCCAGAAGCAGACCGAGCAGACCTGTGCGATGTAAGTGCTTGCAGACGACAAGGGGTACCTCGATCCCGCGCGCCCCGCCTCACTGCTTGCGCCTTGTAGAAAAAGGAATAACGCCAAGACCGCAGTCGGCCTCACAGCCTCGGACATGTGCTCGCACGCTGAGTCGAACAGCGGTCAGCTCGGGGTTGGAGTCAACGCTCCACAACGAACGGTGATAACCACCTACACTATACGAGCCATGTTTACACCCCGGTGTGGTGCGGGCCTGTCAGTCTAGGAACAACAAAGAGACGAAGTACCTGTTTATTCTCTGTGTTCTGGCGTTTCCCCTCATCGGGGCACATACGCCAATGAATCTGTCTTGACGGAGGGGGACTCGTCCGCTCCCTTCAAGCGTCTTGTCAAACGTCGAGTCCGCACGTGTATCCATACAAGCTGTGCTAGCTATGAAAGTCTCCGACCGTCGTGAAACAATGACCTTTGGCACATTCAAAGCTCACAAACAAACACCAAAAGGGATGTCAAACGAAGGTGGCCATGCGTATAAGGGTAGATACAAGTATCGCGAACGTGCGCTTGTGTCTAATATGGAATGACTGTTTGGTCTTCCCACCAGGGGAGTTTCCGTTTTACAGTAAAAGTGTCCAGTATCCGTGCGTGTCTAGTTTTGAACATACTGCCAGGCTTGGTTGGGATTGCCATCGGCACAAGTCCAGACCTGGGGAATGTTTCCCTCGACAAACTGACCATCAGTGACGTCGAGACAGCGGACGCGGTCATCGTTCTGGATGCGGTTGGCTGCGGCGTCATATCCCCAGCTCTGGGCAGGAATGCGGCCGTAGCACGACCAGATCTTGAGCTTGGCGCCATCGACACCGTCCGAACCGCGGTCAAGGCACCAGTTCTGGCCGTTGCCGTCGACGTCGGTGATGGAACCCCAGTCGGCGGGAATCGTCCAGTTCTGCGCGGGCGTACCGTTGCACGGGTACCTTCTTGTTAGAGGAGAGGTGGTGGGAGATGTTGGTGGCTCTTACAGTTGGGCCGGAGTGCCGTCGACGAATGAGGCGCCCTGCACGTCAAGGCAGAGAGTGGGGTCCTGGACGGGCTGTATCACGCCGGCCGAGACGGAGACGGAGGCCAGGTAGGCGACGAGAGCGAGGGTGAACATTGTTATACGTGGGTGATGTTGGGCTATGTTGGGTCGTGGCAATGGGGGGTCGACGCAGGGAACACTCGACAATGAAGGTATGGTGGCTTGGGACAAAGCGGTCAACATCTGGGACGGTTTAAATACCTCTTTCTTCGCCACAAAAGTGGGCTCCGAAATGTGGCCCGCCACTGTTAGTGCACGCTTGGGCGAAAACAGACGACGTAGACATAGAAAGAGGCAGTGAAGACGTGAGAACCATAGCCTCCTGACATAGCAACGTCCTCTCCGTCGCCGAGGAACTCGTAGACGTCTCCCAGCCTCCGACTTGCACAAACATTCCGGCGAGATCTGACGTAGTCGCGATGAAACACGGCGAATGCCGCCGAACAAGTCGATTTCGCCAGACCGGTCATGCCCACATGTCCATACAGGCACGCTTTTCACACACAGCTTGATATCACTCCACTTTCAAAGCCAACCTGCCAATTCATGACGACGACCACGACGTTTGCGGTGTCCGGTTTTGCCGGTTTCAAGTCCGAACCCTACGGCTCTCCGTAACTCATTAAGCGGCAGAGGATGGTGAGCAGCATACCTGATGACACAAGCTTGTCAGCCTCATGCAGATCCACAGTGCGACAGGAACAGGCACTCGTGAGATTGTATAACATGAAGCTCATGAGATACTCGGAATCATCCTCGCCACCGAGGTTCTGCATTACGGTGCGAGTGTTGCTGTAGCTTGTTCCGGTAACCCGTGGCTTAGAAATTACACTGCCTTAATGAGCAAGTTCCTGGGAGGATATGAAGTACTGGAGATGACTTTGACCAACCCAGCTTCGCGCAGGATGGTGGGAAGGTCGGAGTCTACCAACGCGAGAAGGTGTGGACGTGAGCCGTTCCATCCCTGAGATCTCGGTTCACATGTGCCGGTAAGGACAATGAGTTTTCCCAGCCTTGGTAAGCTTAGCTTCCGGCGATACGACTGGGGGCTGGTGAGAATGTCGTTGTGGTTGAGATACCGAAAGATTTATTGCCAGCTGTTGCGATGCAGAACTATCGAGATCTGCGGCTTGTGGCTAAAGAAGATTAGGCATGTATGAGTGCTCACCGCCGTTCAGCGCGCGTGTTGGCTGGTATGAGTGGAGCCCCGCTCCTTGTGAAGCCAGTCCACGAAGCTGAACCTTGACGTGGGGATACGGTTGCAGTGTGTGGTGTTCGCTTAGAATGTAGTACCTTTGCTGCGATCTCTTCAAGCACAGTCAATGCACTGTCCAAATGCTTCTGTCGACACTCCCGACAATGGTGCTAAGGTTCCATTGCGTGGACACGCAGTGGGCCTTTGACAGAAGTTCCAGAAAGTCAATTATGAATTCCTTCACTAGACAACCAGTGGACGCCAAACAGCTTGGAAAAGTTGCGTGAGTCAAGACCATTATGGAGCAGTGGTTCCAAGCCATGTCAACGTCAGTGTACCATCCATATCGACCGTAATGACGCCGATATGTAAAAGCGTACATATCTGTCACCCAGGTGAATCGCGGCGCCACAGCCAGCCACTCAGATTGTCTGTGATCTGCACGCTTTCGAGACCCAAGCGTTCCTCATCGTCCAGAGCTGCGGCGTACGTCTCCATGGACATGAAGGAAATGTTGCGGAGAAGAGAGGAAACGATTATGTCGGGACTGCGGCCGTTATCGTCGTCAACCATAGCGTCCTCGATCCCGTCCTCGATGAGCTTTAGGAAGCGTTTGTGAAAGTCTGCGGCAATCTCGTCTAGACCAACAAGCGTCATCTTACAATGGGACGCATGGTAAGCCAAGTCCCCAATGGAATACCCCAGTCGACCATGCCTTGGGCTCCAGAAGGGAAAGTCGCCACGCCGAGCATGTAGTTTGAACCGCGGAAAGATGACGACAATGTCGACCTGTTGCTCCCGTGGGATGTCAAATGACCAGTAGTCTAGCGGAGTGATCGTTGTTCCAACGTTGTTGAGCACGAGCTTGCGTGTCCGACTCGGAAGTTGCCGGCGCACGAAGACTTCCTCGCGACCGCCATAAGGGCTCCAATGCGTCCCGGTCGGACGCGTTATAAACAGGACGAGTGTTCTGGGGTTCCATAGAATCCTTGGAGGCTGCCGACCAACGGAGTGGATGCACAACGTGTCAATGTTTGAAAAGCCAAAGCAGGCAAGCTCGGGGCCAGGGGTTGATAAGATGTCCACAACCTTCGTGTGTTTATCGATGATGTCCAGGATGCGCTCTGCAACCCACTGGGGAGTAGAACGATCTGCTGACTCGACGTGGACTACACCACTGTCGTACAGAATGACCCGAGAAACGCAGGGAATCCGCCCAAGAGGAGGCCCAATTGAGAATGACCTGGCGTCGTCAAAAAATGGTCTGGCGTTTCCAAATTCGAGATGCCGCACGTCGCTGCTGTCGATATGGTCACGGAGACCTCGCGAGGTCGCACGAATGACATTGCGAGAGTTTCGGGGGCAAAAGTCGATGATGCGGTCTATAATATGGGGGAAGTAGTCAATGTCAATGGCCGCTGTCATTATTGGAAGGTGGATGCGGAGAATCAGAAGAATGATGCTGCTAACTGCTGGTGGGCTACAGACGAATTGATGTTGGTGTGTCACCTGCGCGCCTACATGCCTGCAACGGGTGCTGTACGGTCAAGACGTCATAGCCATTGCCACCACGACGGCGAGGCGGAGATCAGCGTATCGCCGCTTACAATGTGCGCAGATAAAGGGCGCTCGGCGTTTATCGTCCTCACTGTGTTCTTAATCTTTCTACAAGCGCCGGTGATGTAGGTAGCGGGTGTTTCGGAGAATAATGGAGCAGAACGGAAAATACAGCGTCGTATCTATATATCACCACATACCGTATCAACATGGGTCTTGATTTTCCCAGGCGTAGGTTTTCAGATGACAATATCTTTACTCTGCTGGCATGGAGGAAACATGCTTGGACGAGTTTCCGTCAACCGAACTTCGCCGGCGCGTTAGCGGCCGATGTGCTTCCTCTTTCATAGGGTGTCTCCACTGGTTGTTCACTGTTCACCAGCCTGATCCCTGAGGCACTAGCCCTTCACTCACAGTCGCATTGCATCCTGGGGCTGTGGGCGTGCTTCATATCAGCCACGACGCTTTCGCGAGCTTCATCAGAAGCCCACAGGATACCTCCAAGGCTACCAACATCTCTCATGCCTGCGGTGACGCGTAACTGATACCTCCGCTTCCCACACTTCTGCGTTGCGGCGACATGTTTACTTTGTTGGAATGGAGTTTCCAGCGCACTCTACAGCTAATCGATTCCCTGTTGTCGACTGGATGCTGGATGCTTCAACATACTTCTGAGAATAAATGGTCGCCGGCGGTATGGCTGCCGATTTCCCTGGCATTCCACTCACAGCCAACATCTTGTTGGCACTGCAACACTGTTTTTTCCATTGCAGAGTCGCAACCACACTAGCCTTGGCCACGACTTTACCATGACCCGATGTATCTCAGGCCGTATTCGTCAACAGGAGTCAGAATGTGTACCTGTCACGCGTTTGCTGTGTGCTCGACGGTTACGTCCTGATTCTCGTTCATGATTTAGACCGGGCAGACCGGGAAGGACACTGTAAAGTTGTTCGGATGCTGTCTACATGGTCGAACAGAATGCACAATGGAACAGGTGAAGCCTCATGTGCAGGACTGCGCACCACTTTCGCCAGCCGACCAAGACCAAGATGCTTCAAGCTCCATTCTGATTAACCCAACCGTCACCGTGCCGCCTATAGTTGCATAATTCCCGACTTTACAACCAGGATCGTCAACATCTTTAGGTCGTTCACAGTCCCTAAGAGTGGGGTTTGTTACGGCACAGCCGCTCAGTGGGATCCGGGGACATCGCAGATTTATGTAAAGATGTCTCCCCTAAATGTTAACATGCTGAGCACAAAGTCTGCTTGGGAGTGGGCTGCCTGAGTCCAGCCTTGCCATCACTTGCCTTGCTGGGCGGGATCTATACAACCGACCGACCCGTTTATGTAGCGCGGCTCTTGGAGAACAATAAGACACCAGCCGCTCACCTTACCAGACTGATGAGCACCAAAGGACGCCGAAACAGTGTATTGCCTCGGCAAGATGATGCAGCGAGTGTGGGGGAGCTGTAACCAAAAGTGACATTCCCAGCCGTGTTGTGGCCAACTGATCCACTGTTGAGGGAACTCAACAAAGCTGTTGGTTTGTTTTATCTCCAGCTTCGGACTGTAACCTATTGTATTAATTTACAGGCGTCAAGGTCAGAAAAGGAGTGCACGCACAGCTATCTGTAACGAGATGAGACGTGGAACGGGAGGGCCTAAGGTTTGCTCATCCTCTTACGTACCACAGACTCTTTCAGCCGTCCAACCCCTTAAAAATGACTTGGGAGCTGCATGCAGCTTCACAGTCGCGACATGTTCCTTGACGCTCCCTTGCCCTCGCATAAGCTTTGGCAGAGCCTCGCGGTAGTTCCTGTCCTGTCCCGTGCTGCCCTGCCCCTTCCCGTCCCAGCCACACTAGGCCCGTGTCCGTCACCATCTGCGTGTTCGACGAGACATGTCTGCCCATGCAGATGGAGGTACGGTGAATGACCATGAAGAATGTGCATCCGTGAAAGGACAATTATTCAATGTTGAGGGATATCACTCTTGCTACTTCAGGCTTCCGGGGAGAATAGCCCACGGTGTGACTGCAGCCAAGCCACATTCTATTCGTGCTGTCACTGCACTCCGTCGATTTTTCTTTTGTGGGCGGCGTGTTTCATGTTTCCTACTTCCTAACGGCACACCTTGTCGCGGTGGTCTCGGTGCCCTCCAAAGGCAATCTCGCGCTCCAAACAAGGTTTGCCCACCTGCCTTGCCTTGTCCTGAATCACCGGATTTATGTAAACACTTGACGACGGCAATGTGCATCTTGCGAGGAAAGAGCTGTGGCATGGCCACGCACCAGGAGGGCAAGCATGTGTTTCATGGTGGAGTCAGGCACCGCGTGCTGAGGGTCGTCGGCAGTCTGGACCTGTTGGTCCTCCACGGCGCCGACGAGCTACGGGGGCCTGCCTGGAGTCAACTACTGTACTGATGGTGGTCAATGATCAACAAGGTACAGCACGAGTGCTTCAGAGTCTTTCAGCTTTCAGTTTGAGGACTTGGATGACCCCCTTGTCCGTCAGCCAACAACCACAGCCAATCTGACCTTGGCCATACAAGTCAGCATGTCCCCTCATGAAAAGTCGCCCTAGGGCCTTTGAGCGTCGTACGCATCCGTGTCGGCTTGGGACCTCGACGACTGGGATCTCAAGTTCTGTGCATGTCAGCACCGTGCTGGGGCCTCACTTGACAGGATTTCTGTATGGCATGCGTGTCGCTCGATGCTGACCAACTTTGAAGCCTGCCTCGTGTTGGAATGCTTTCCTCCACCTTCAAACAACTCGCTGTCACCATTCCTCGCATTTTGTTCTCACATTCACGCATTTGTTGCACAGACACACAAGCTCGACGTCGAGATTAACAACAAGCAGATCTCAACGCATCGACGCATTGCCGTCGTAGTTCTGTTATCGGCCACACCACACGCCCTGGCAGAGTTGGATTAGCAGGGCCCGTCCGGCAAACAACCAGCAACGGCTGTCAACTACAGTGAACGACTCTGAAACCGGATCACCCAGCGTTCGTTCCTTCTTGCTACCACCGCTCTCCTACCCCACCACCGATATCATCAATCGTCCAGTCATTCTTTTTTCGTTCGTGCTCTGGTGAACATTGCGTGTGACCGATCGCCCGACCGAGTTGGGAACCGGGATGAGACACGGCACAGTGTTCGGGAAGTCGGCAGGGCTCGGTGGCGCTGTCGGCTTGCTGTTCCCTGACGGACGAAAGAAGGACAAGGACAAGGATAAGAAGAAAGGGAGACAACCACTGGACATGTCGAGCGACTTGAGGGAACAAGATGACCCGTTTGCACGGGCCGACTTGATACAGAATCATGTGGTACTCGACA
The DNA here is from genome assembly GCA_013177335.1 of Apiotrichum mycotoxinovorans. Lineage (NCBI taxonomy): Eukaryota > Fungi > Basidiomycota > Tremellomycetes > Trichosporonales > Trichosporonaceae > Apiotrichum > Apiotrichum mycotoxinovorans. The sequence continues at coordinate 35,484 of CP053625.1, read as the reverse complement.
GCAGCGCCGTACAGGGACGAGCTACAGACAAAGCGGAGACGGACGATGGCAGTATGCGACGCCGACGACTCGAGCACGTACGGGCGTTACCGAGCCTTCCTAGCCCCCCGGTCGAAGCAACGCCCCTGCCTAATACCCCTCTCAACGGCTCACCATCTATTATCCCGTCGGCACCGCGGAAAGAGTCGCTGCTGATGGCTGCGCCGACCCCCAACAGCACCGTTTTCTCACCGGAGACAGACCGCACCATTTCACCCAGCTCCAGCGAGGCACTGGCACTCAACCAGCCGGTCGATATGAACCCGTCCATTGCGTCGTTTATTTCGGCGCGTCAGCGCGCAATGAAGGACGGCCAGAACGAAAAGTCCAGTGAGGATTCCGAGCTTGAGAGTCTCGGACAAAGCATGACCTCCAGCACCTTGTTCTACCAAGTCAGACACGCCAAGGTCAGCGCACGCGCTCTTCCCGTGCCGCCCGTTCAGGCTCAACAACAACAGCAAGGAAATGCAGTATACGGGATTCCCATGCCCCCGTCTCCGCCTACGTCGGTGTCTTCGCCTGCGGCTAGCGCTGCTGGCCACGCAAACCCGCTGAAACGGCTCAGCCAACTCAGCCATGGCGCATCGCTCAACACCGACACCGATGATGCCGATTACAATAGGGCCGACGACCGCAATCTCAACGCAGACCTTACTGAGGATGAGGATGCCGAGGGTCGGAATCAGCTTACATCCGAAAGCAGTAACCCCAGCGTTCACACCCAGGCCCTCAAGGAACCAGCCGCAACAACACTGCCCGTTCGTGACAGCCAGCTGCAAGAGCCGGCAGCTGCGACGCCAAGTCGGAGCGTTTTCGACCGTGCCCAAGTGTTCAATGTCAAGTCCACAAATCGATCCATGGGTGGAGGGGAAGACGGTAATGACGGAGTGATGTCATTGTCCTCCGCATCTGGACCTGAGGCGCGTTCTGACATTCACTGTACGCCCACGACACGTGAACATCATTTGAACGCCACGGAGAACTCTATGTTGGATGGACGGGCAGCTTATGTTCTTGAAGGAAGGGACAAGAACAAGGAAACAGGGACCGACGAGCCCGCATCCGCGACTGCATTCGGACCTGCGACATTAAACGTGCCTGCTACGATGGGTTCATCGACTTCCTCGACCATGTCCTCTATGGATGGCCTATTCAAAGACGAAACGGGGCGGTCGGGAACATTTGGGTACGCCACTTCTTCGTCGGGACCTAATGGGACCGGAAAGCGCAGTCGTCGTGCTGGACGAGGGTCGTCCCACTTGGCCTCGATTGCGAAGGACAGTTCCCCACCATTTGCACGTGATGGTGGTGCTACAGGCAGTATTCCGCCCTCACCCTCGGTGGCGGCACCAACATCGCCGGTGCCGATCCATCTTTCGCCTCTGCCGAGTATTCCAGCACTCCCAGGTACTCACTCACGTTCTCGGGAGAAGGTCTTGGGACCTCGGCCACGGCCCATGGATTCCCACTCTCTCCATTCCTCGGGGACCGTCTCTCGCTCTCCGCCGTCACACTCTCCAACTGTCCCCTTAACGATAACGCCTTCGCGGTTACCCGTGCCTGCACCCGTCACTTTCCCTCCGTCCCCAGCCTCTCATGAACCACATGGCGGTGCTTTTGCCATTATTGCTCAAGAAGAAGTCACGAATGACACAACGCTGAACCAGCAAGTCGGCCATACCAGCAACCCATCATCCTTAGCCTGCTCTACAAACTCGGAATATACCACTTTATCCACGGCCAAGAACAACTCTACAGGGTTTGGTGTCCTCAACGGTAACCATCTGGCATCCTCCAGCGGTCCACACAGCGCCGTATCTCCTACGTCGCTGACTGGGTTTTCTGCTCTTCATGGCACAGGCACGGCAAGCAATACTACGAACACAAGGACTAGTACCAGCCTCAACGCGTCGACCAGCTCGACCAGCCCCAACACCGGTCACGGTCACAGCACTACCACCCTCCGCTCGTACTACACCGACGCTGCCACCAGTCCCACAGTTACCGCGCTCACAATGTCGACTTCGAGTCTCAATAGTACTCGGTTAATGACACTTCGCCCGCCATCCCTGAGCGCCGTATCCGGCGGTGCGCGAGGGCACGAGAACGTTCTTCCAAAACCTCAGCAGCGGTCGAAGCTGGTGTCCAAGGCGTCGACCTCGTCATCCCCGCCGTATTTGCAGTCACAATCGCGTGCTAAGCGGCCAATCCATAAGGAGGTTCACCACAGCAGCTGTTCTGCTTGTGACTCTGAAACCGAAGGGTCGTCTTCGGACGGAGATGACACCAACGCCCTTCAGTCTCCTCACTCACCGTCATTAGATTTCACCGCCCAGCGACCCGGTTTCATCCCCGCTCCTTACCACATGTCCACATGGCCCCAGTCACGGATGGTCAAGTCATTCTCGCCTGTACCCGAGCGTGATTCCCACGTTTCTGGGTCTAGTGATGTCGAACAGGATCCCTCTGGCGCATTCAACCATAAGGGATTGCAGGGTTCACATGGTGGGCTTACAGAGGTGCATGAGGACCCTTCCGCGGCCACGAAACGTACAGCTGCAGCCTCCGACTCTACGGTGCCTCGAATGTCGAACTCGATGTCGTCCGGGGTGCCCGAATCTCTAGAACTGCACTCGCCCCCCAGTTTCGGTTTGCCCATCAATGGGCAGGTGAATGGCATGGCCCCCACAGCGTCCACAAGTTGTGCGCCCCACCCCTTGCCTATGGTTGCTGCCTTGGGTGCAGACGACCTCACGCCCCCGAGGGCGACGCTAGATGTGCCCATCTCCCAATTCGCTCGAGCAAGCTTTGGATGTGATGGTGGTGAAGCAGACAAGGCACGCGAGGATATCATGTCTTTGACCACGTACTTTCCTCGGCATTCCAGTGACTCAGAGGCCGGCTCGGTCACGGGGAGCGATAGCGACGACGACTCGGACCTTGATTCGTCGTCGGACGGCGGATACCCTTATCATGACAGCTACGCGCGCGCGCAGGTTCGGTCCCAGGCGCGCGCCGACTTTTTCGGTTCTGGCTCGGCATCTGCTCGCCGCGCCAGGAGTTCGCACGCGTCACTCGACAGTGTTCCCGCCAACCACGAGGAGCTAGCGTTCGACTTGACTCACCTTCGCTCAGCGGTTCTTCCGGCGTATGGTGCCCGCGCGTCACTGAGCTCTCTCAGCATGGAAGACGACCCGTACACGCCTGCTATTCCACTGCCGCGACAGAAGAGTCTCGCCAACCTGATGCGGAAGCACGAGGCCATAGCTGCTCGGAAGCACGTGGGAGTTCTGCCCCGGTCCCACTCCCAGCATCGGCTGCGTTCCCTTGAAACCCCTTTGCCTGTTGTGGACAACGACGACGAGTTCCACGTCTCCAACCCGCCGTCCCAGCGGAGGATGTGGGAAGCTGCAACGAGCTTCCTGTATGACGAGGACGGTAATATTGTCTGCTTTGGCGACTTGTTTCCGCCAACGCCTTCCAGGTTGTTACGCCACCAGACAATTAAGGAAGAAACCGAGGAGGAGACCGCGGAGGGTGCGATTACCAACAACCACATGGGCTTTTCCACCCCGCCCCCTCGTACTGTCGTCTTTTTCATCCGTTCGTTCATGTGCGGCATGTGCCAGGACTACACTCTGGCGTCTATCGCACGTCTTGACCCCGTCCTCCTCAAGCAGCACAATGTCTCGGTAATCGTCATCGGCCCTGGGCACTGGAAGATTCTCAAGCCTTATCGCGAACTGTTCAAGTGCCCCTTCCCGTTCTACGCCGAACCCACATTGAGACTGTATCGCACAATGGGGTGAGTGTCGCCATTGTTATCAGTTGGCACCAGTTACTCATCGGTTTCCAGAATGACCATGGGTCGTCCCGGATTACCAGACTTGAGCATTCATCGCGAGCAGTATCACCAGGCCCCTCTCCCGGTGCAGTGCGTGGCGGGCCTCGCGCGCACTGCGCGCCATTTCCCGTTGGGATACGGCCTGGGCAATCTGTTCCAGCTCGGCGGCGAGTTTGTCCTGGGTCCCGGGTACAAGTGCGAGTTTGCGCACAGAATGAGATACTTTGGAGGTGAGTAACTGATCGTGAGACATGAGAGCGACGGTGCGACCGGAGATGGCAGTTCGGCACTGGGTACGGTGTCCATGCCCCAATCACAGCCACGACGGTGTCAGAGCCTGCTTTGCACTTTCTGGGGCATCATGAGTATTGACTGACACACCAGACCACCTGGACGCTCTCAAGGTCTTGAAGGAGGCTGGCGTGGATCATCCCGCAATCACTCGTCTTGTCTTGTCTGAAGGCGAGCGCAGCGCCCGAGAGGAACTAGACCGCGAAGCACAATATGCCAACCGCTGGGAGGAGGAGAGGGATCGTGAGCTTGACCGGTAAGTCTCAAGTTCTGACGGCCTTGACGATCTAAAGAGGCTCTAGCTATAGCTAATTCTTTTCAGTATGAGACGCAAAAGGACGGCACGCCGCAAGTTTGGAGGATCGGTGCTCGATCTGGAAAAAGCAATGAACCCGAATCCTGATGTCGATGACGACGCGCGCAGCGAGTGGGACGAGTATGTGCAGAGCTGGCTGAACCCTAAACGGGCGTCGGTGACCTCAAAGCGAGCCTCCACGTTCTCGAAGCGCATGTCCCAACTGGAGAATGGTGTGGCGAGTCTCTGGGAGAAACGGCTGTCGCAGCCTGTTGTGGAGAAACAACGGACTGAGAGGCAAGAGTCGCCACCACGTTCGTCCCCCGGTGTTTCTTCGAGCGTCACACCGCCCAGTTCAACGCCTATCCCCACCCCGTCACCCATCCCCGCGCTTTGGGCCCGAGACTCGGTCAACTCGACTCCCATCCCGCCTGTGCACACCGACGACTCGGTCGGCGTAACTCGTCAACGGTCTACGACACCGCCCATCCCTATCCCCGTGTCTGAGCCTTTGCCAGTTGTGGCCGATTCACTTTTGCTCAGCCCGCGTTCCCGCACATTCACATACATTGACTTTGAACCAGAGCAGCATGCGTCACTGTGTCGCAACGCGAGCTCGCCGAAGCCCCCATACCGCCCCGTCGTTAGCCCGACAAGGAAGGCTGTGCCGATACTGAGTGAGGAGGAGATGAAGGAGTTGAACCGGGAGAGCGCGAGAATGAGCATGGTTGTCTTGTGAAAGGGAATCATAGATGAGCTTGAACCACCATTACTATTGTCTTGATACTCTTATAATTTTGTACGATCTATGTCATCTGTCCTGGGGACAGTGTAGACTTTATCAATTCCTTCACAGGTTCGTTGCTGTCGATCCCTGCAGGCGAAAGTATTGCAAGTTGTTAGCGTGCTTTGGTGAAAATAGAGTCGATGACGGTGCTCTGCCGCCTCCAGCCTCCACGTCGCCCATCCCCAAGCAGCGTCCGAGTTGCAACGGAGATACAGTATTATACACTGACATCCTGGAAAAGGACCACCGAAATTGAATGAGCGCTGGGCAGCTTGGCGAGCTGCTCAACATTGTGGTCTTACCCAAACAGTAAAGCCAGGAGGACACTTGCTGTTTGGGAGGATGCAGTTCGGGAAGAACCTGAAACCTAAGACTCATGCCGCCGTGGTGCCAAGCTCAGGGCTCGGTCTTGACCTACCCCAATTGTCGCCCGGACGCTACGGGCATTTCATGAGCATGCTTGGAGAACAGGTAGTGTAATTTAGCTAGTGTACAAAAAGTGTGAGCATACAAGAATCCGGCACCTTTGAGGACGAAATCGACACAGTCGTCTACTAATGCTGCTCAATCACGATTGTTAACTAAAATACTGTTTTGAACAGCTAATTCAATCGATGCTGGTTAGACTTGCGGGGTTGCCTTGGCAGGAACAAGGACAATGGAACATTCCCCGTGTCCACCGTGAGTCGCAGAAATCGAGCCAATACAAAGAAGGCAATAGGCAAGGGGCAACCCCTCTCCATCTTGGTATCACAACCTTCCTGAAAAGCGCCAAGCAATTAAGAATCTTGGAACTTTTGAACGACCACAACACCAAGTTCTCAAGTCTTGGGCTAACAAGCGCTTGCGGGAAATGATGGGAAGAATATCATGAGGTCACTGGTTCGTGTCAAAGTCCCCCTTGAACGCGTTTGGGGAACTTCCCGCAGAGACGTTGTACCACCAGGCGATCATTCACGTCTTCTTGGCAATTGGACTTTCAGACTACCGAAAGTAAATCCCCTAGAGGCTCGGGGCACCCGCTTCACTTTCGAGGTCGCTTCCTCTTTCCATCCGTGTCGCAACTCTTGCTTTCGTCTGGTGCTCTCAAGTGGTTTGACTGCACTTACCGTCTCACACTCAATGCCTAACATGGCCAGAAACAGCGCCGAGCTTGACGCTTCAGTGCCCAGATGTCACACCAGGGCTTACCTTTGACCCGACCTGTACAGTCCCTTCTGATCGCAGTCCTCAACCACAGGAAACCACCAGTCGGCTCCTACCTTGCTGAGTTGATGTGCAGGCGGATGCACTGACCTATCGTGACCCCGGAAGACCATCCAAGCCTTGGCAGCTCATACCCTCCAATACTACCGTCTGGCAAGTTGACAAACCTTTAAACTGGTGCATAAACATGGCTCCCGTTGTTGTTCTTTTCTATCCAATCTCCCTCATCTTCCACTCTCCTCAACACTCTCTTTCCACCTGGACACCCTCTCTCCTCTCCACTGACACTCCTTCACCGGTAGCTCTTGACGACGCTATCCTCGCCCCAGTCACTCTTTTACGCCATCTCCTCTCCCGTCACCAATCTAACGACTAGTCTACAGTACCACAGCCGCAGTCGCCACAGTCTATAACAATGGTAGCCATTAACGCCCTCACTCTCCTCACCGTCCTTCCGGCTCTCGCCATGGCGGCCGCCATTCCCGGCGACGCCTCGTCTCACCACATTGCCCGCAACGGCGCCCAGGCTCGCCACCATGCTATCGCTGCTCGCGCAGTTGGCTCTGGTGCTAGCGCTCAGCACCGCCAGAAACGCGGCGCGGAGCTGCAGTGCCGCCCCCGCCCGGCCCCCGCTTCCAGTGAGACCCTGGTCGCTGGCGTCGCCGCTGCCATCCCCACCAGCCATGAGTCTGAGACCACTCTGGAGCCGGCCCCACAGAAGCCCTCTACTGCTCCCCAGGACGGCCCCGCACCTGCACCCGAGGAGTCCTCTGGTGCTGCTCCTCAGGAGGACACTCAGGACGGCACTGTCACTGCCCCGAAGACTGACAAGGACCCCGATGCCCAGGAGTCTTCAGCCGAGTCTCCTGCCCCCGAGGAGTCGCCAGTCTACCCTCCGGAGGAATCCCCTGCCCCGGTCCCTACGGAGCCTTCTACCCCTACTTCCGTGACTGCCCCTGCTCCTCAGCAGACGGAGGGTAAGGTTCCCAACTCGGGCGGCAACCCGGGTCTCCTCTACGCCTCTGGGTAAGTCACAGTAACCGCTCGCAACGATACCTAACATTGTCACAGTCCTTGCGGTGCCAACCAGCCTGACGCGGACAACCCCAACGGCCAGCAGTGGTGGTTCAACTGCGGCATCAACGAGGGCGGCTGGAACCCTCCCTTCCTCACCATGGACCAGGTCAAGTTTGTCGACTTTGAAACCACCGAGTTCTTCGCCCCTTGCCAGCCTTACAAGGAGATCTTCAAGGCCGCCGCCGCCAAGTACAACATTCCCCCGACGTTTATCGCTGCGATCGCCATGCAGGAGTCGACTTGCAACCCCAGCCTCACTGGCGGTGCGGGTGAGCAGGGTATGATGCAGCTTGTTGGCGTCAACTGCAATGGTGCTCCCAACGGCGAGTGAGTGTGCACAAAGCAGGCATGTGCCACCGCGCAGGATCTGCAGAACCAACATGCACGTTAGGGATCTGATCTAACACATGCAGCTGCAAGGATGTCTGGTTCAACGTCCACTCGGGTGCCCGCTACCTCCGCGAGATGACCGACAACAATGGTGGCTCGCTTCTCCTTGGCCTCGGTGCCTACAACGGCTGGCACAAGGGCATGACCCGCCACGATGTCCAGGTCAAGGCAAACACCTGGGGATGCTACGCCCGTAAGTGTTTGATTGTATTCTCGGCCGCTTCTCAGGCTTTCTTCGTAGGAAACACCTTCTACTGTCGAATCTTCGTCTTCGGGTTACCCAGTCTCCCTATTGCAGTCATTGCAGTGACATCCTTTCTAGATGTGCCAGGGACAGGACGGAGACAAGTTGCCAGGGACAGGACGGAGACAAGTTTTTTGTGCATGTCTCGGGCTGCTTGGCAAGGTCTCATGTTTGCGGGCATCCGGCCGCGTCCCATAGAACGGCCCTCGATCGTTCCCCAGGCCCCCCGTCATTCACAATGACAACACAGACTATTGCTGACACCTGCGCAGAGCAGAACCTCGACTACATGCAGGAGTTTCTCAACGGCTGGCTCCAGGGCAAGGAGGGATGGAAGCTCGCGACCATCAAGAACCGCGAGTCTTGCTAAACGTACACTTTTTCCTCACGGACACTTGGGTTGGTGCTGCACACTTTGTTGGCACACAACCACCACCACATGAATATTCTCGCGATCACCCTCCCGCGAAAACATCCGCCCCGCAAACACTTCTTCATGACAATCCGGGGACACCGGGGACAGCTGGACTGTCGCTGGTGTTCCACTGTGGTATACATAGTTGCTTTATGTTATCTTTTCTCGTGGACATTCTACAATGTGGATACTGGAGCAGGTTCCAAAGATCCAACGGGTGCATGCATGCCGACGGAACAAAGCTGTCGTTCCTGTAATCAGGCGCATCATGCATGGGGGAGGGTCTAGACGGTCAAGGTCGAACAAGTCGAGTGACGTCAGATAGTGGACCATCGACGAGTGGACGCGTCTACCTTGCTTGCAGACGCCGTCAGTCCCACTGAATATTACGGCGACTTCGTCACTGAATTTTCACCAGGATAGCTGACGAATACTTCGACCATCGCAGCGACTTACAATACCGCAAAAGGGACCTTTGCGCGGCGCAAACCTCGAAGACAGACAATACTGACACGCTGACACATTCTAACATTGATTTGACCTTCACCGACTTGCGCCCCTGCTCAGCATGGAGAGCGAGCCCCTTCGACAATCCAGCGCGTGTCCTCAACCCTCTCCAACGCAACCTGCGCTTCATAACTCTCATCACCACGGAACACTTGCTGATTTCTTGGAGCGGCAGGGAGAGCAGACACAGGGCCATTTGCGGCCTCATAATGAGGAACAGCAGGAGCACCCGCCCTCGCTCATTGTCCAACACCACCGGCACCTCCATCCCTGGTTCAACACGACGCACCTAACTATGACGGACGCCCAAGGGCGAACAGTAGAGTACCAGAGCCGACGAGCGCGAAAGGGCCGATACAAACAACAGTCGCACCGCGTTTACCATAAGGGAGAGACCAGGCATGTGTTCCTGCGCGTCCCAAAGCCAGAGGTCACTATCACACCGCATCTGATAGTGGACGTGTCGTTCTGGGTAGCAGTAACTTTTACCTTTGGCTCAACTGTGTGGGTCGTCTATGGTGAGCTACATGGCTTGCAGTCTCACCGCCGCGGGCAACTGATCTCACCCGGTTAGGCTTTCTCGCATGGCTGCCATTCATCTACCCCTCGGTTGCACGTAGCGCCATTGCGAAGACTGCCTCTGCGATGGCGTTTATTGGTGGCGTGTTCTGGGTGCTGGGGGGGTATCTGATGGTGGTCGAGGCGCTGGATCGGTGAGTGGAAACAGCCTATCGCTGTGTCGCGAGTGCCTGCTGACGATGTCTCAGCGGCCGAGAAACAGAGTTCGGTACAGCCCTCGGCGAGGTCTTGACCAACCACTCCCTTCAGGTCGAGCGCAGGGGCTCCGGTACGACCACAAGTAGTGCAGGAGAAACCAACGTAAGCAGTGAAGGGGAAACTGCGGCAGCAACAAAGGAGAACGAGGGGAAATTGCCTCGTGGAGCAAAGGGCTTCGTGTGGTGGGGCAAACCAATGTGGCACGATATGGGGTACATGGCAGTGAGTAAATACATAACACGCCTGTTTAGATCGTAGCAAGTAGGCAGGACGCACGGCTGATACGTCCCCAGGCTCTCAGCCAGTTCATCTCCGCGATCATCTACTGGGTTCCATGTCTGTAGGTTTCACCGCAATACCCCTGAGGCTCGGCTGACGATACCCCAGCACCGGCCTCCCCGGCGTTATCCCCGGATTGGCCGAGGGTCGACATCGCGCAGTAGCTATCGTGTTATACTGGACACCACAGGGTGAGTCCCAGCTAGGCATCTACTAACGACGCTGACGACACAGTCGTAGGGTATGCAGGGTTCGTCTACTCGAGCGCCCTCTTGATGCTCGAGGTGCAAAAGCACTGGTGGCAACCCAACTTCTTTGACATTGGCTGGCAGTGTGAGTGTCGTAAACGCGAACGTCTTTGACTCGGCCCACCCGGCGGCACTGACGATGGTGTTAGCGGGCGTTTGGAACATGATCGGATCATGGGGATTTCTCCTCTGTGGCGCATTCGGCTTCTCGACCAACAGTGGTATGATGTATCAGTCCGCGCTGGCCACCTTCTGGGGAGCGTGGGCATTCCTCATTGGAAGCTGTTTTCAGCTGGTGGAGGCGACAGTTCGTGAGCCTCCGGACTAGGACAACACGGGCCACCAGGAACGTTGACGGTCTCAAACGTACACCAGATTGCTGCAACAAAGCCCTACGAGCCACATCAAAAGAAGAATTCTCGGGTGGAAAGAGGAACGATAGCATTGGTGTTCGGATTGTCACAACAGCGCAAACCCATCGCGCCAGTGCGACGACATAAGCAAGGGGGCCTCACCGCTCCTCGTACAATCACCTTTCTGTGACAATTCATTGCAACAAGCTGCTATCGGAGGCGATATCGATTGCGCAACGTTCAGCGCACGACAACAGCATGCATGTCGGGGAGACTTATCGTGAGATAGTCGCAGTGGCGCCGGATTGCATTCCGGAACCCGACAGTTCTCTCACACATGACAGCAAGCAGTGCAGCTCAGTGCATCTATATGTATCTTTACTCATGCTTCTCCCGAGTATGGACCGAAGCCACCCAGGGCGCTTTTATATGTCTCAGTGGACTGGTCCCCCAACAATCATTTCAGTCTCACCAACAGCTGTTTCCATGCAAAGCTTCTTTGCCGGATGTCCCCGCACCCTGTAGGTTATCACATTAGCTGTGTGTTGGTGTTTCAGCCTAGGAAAGGAGGGACGCGATGGGCAGTCGAGTTGCGCGTTATTGCCCCAAGTGACAATGTGGCCGGTCTGCGGTGGCTTGTGGCGCAGAGGCGCACCTGCGCTTACATTCGGATAGAGTTGAACTGTGAAGGGCACAAGGGGGGACCCAACCAACACCAACGACTAGTGCTTTGGTATGACAGAGTCAAACTGACGTTGCCGTTGTTATTCTTACTATCACGCTGGTGTCGGTGGGCAGTGGGTGTACAGGTTTCTATTTGGCATTCGGTATCTGTTGCCCATCGGCACCAGTGCACGGAACCAAAGGACGACAATCAGAAATGCGACTGTTTCAGCTATCTGTTGTGCGTTACTGCGGCCACCCTCGTATTTGGTACAAGTCCGATGCACATCGGCGCCCTGGGGATGAGTGGCGCGAGTTGCCGTATCTCAGCTAGTAAGATGCATCCGCCTCGTCCACAAGGTGAACCATATGGGCATCGTGCAACGTGGCCATTCAGCAGGTCTCAAGGAGTTGTGACTTGGTGGCAAAATGGGAGTGGAGGAGGATCAAGGACATTGTCGGTCGACACTGAGAGAGAACAAAGGCCAGTCACCATCACGTTGACCCTTTCCATTGTGCATAGATACTACGGCAGTTGCCGCCCCACCTCGCCCGCGCACAGGATTGGAGCCGAAGCCACCGGAACTCTTGTTAATTACAGAAGCTCAAAAATGGGCGCCGACCTGTCCCTCTTGGTAATTCCGACTCAGTTTTAAATGGAGGTCGTGTCTATGTGCGTTCTGTGTGGCGTACACACCATCGTTTTCCCACATCAGGACGATGGCACTTAGGTGCTCTACATTTCAGCAGCTGGACTGCCCATTTCATCTTCAGCATGGGCGAGCCTAGGGCAGTGATGGAGCGCGCGCCACAAGAGAGTATCCACAAAACAAAACACACGGCAGTGCAGACTGCGTGTATCTGTTCCATGGTGCACTCCTTGACGAGGGCGTTTCCCAATCTTCCACAACAATGATAATACATCTTGCAGTTGATGTTTCTCTCTTTCTGTTTCTCTTTCTTCTTCTTTGTCGACTACGACTACTTCTTCCCATGGAGTTCTCACCAATCTTTTCACTCCTATCCTCCTTTTCTCCACCTCTATCACTCTCTTGACTCCAGTGTCAATCTCATGAACACGCCTAGCACCGAGGCCAAGGTCTACAGCGAGCTCCTCACCGCCCTGAACGGCTGGACCCCTCACCACCAGAACGCGACTTTTGAGGAAATGCTAGACGCCATGGAAACGTTCGCGCCTTTTGACGGCAACAGCCATCGCGGCAGCGCTGGCACCAGTACTAGCGCGCACATCACCAACACCACTTCTGGGCTCTCCAAGGCCAAGCGTCGTGCGGCCCAGAAAGAAATGCGCATCGTCGTGCCCTCGCGCACCCCCAAGAAGACGGGCAAGAAGACTGCCTCCCCGAAGGACGACGGATTCTCCATCAAGTCCGCTCCCCCAGCTGTCTCCTTGTCGCGCGCCAAGCACCATGTACTCTATTCTCCCAGCGGCATTCGTCTTCGCCGCACCCTGGCCGACACGGACCTCAATGGGCTCCTCGAGTCGCTCAACATCACTGATGAGCCGTTCCCCACAGCGGGCACTACCATCCCCAAGCGGCAGGTCCGTTTTGTCTCCTCCCCACTCAAGAAGGATGTCGCGCACAAGGTCACTGCTTCTCCGCCCCCCTCCTCCCCCTCCCTCACATTCACGTACCTATCGGACTCGCCCTCACCCATCGCTCTGCAGCCTATTGTTCTGGAGGATGGATCTGAGACAAACCTCCACCACGGCCGCGGTGGCTCGTGGGCAAGCGATACCCCTCCCTGCCTGATTCTCGACGACGACAGTGATGACGAGGGCAATGACATGGAGATGGATTAAAGAGATTAAACAGCTGGCCAGCAAAAAAAAAAAAAAAAAAAAAAACAAATAGACACAAATGTGTTCCAGTCCGTTGTCGTAGAATCCATAGAGCTCGTGCTTGACGAATGTGTATGTACATAAGAACATTAATAAAGTGGTGTCACACTCTGGAACACAGTCAAAAGACCGAGAAAGTTGACCAGAATATGTGTATTCAAGCCTTTGGTATCAAGCTGTCAAGCAGACAAAAAGCTTTGGACAGTTCATGGGTATAATGCTACACAGACGAGAGACTCCAGGCCGTACATTTGTCTGTTGTAGGACCTTGGCAGGCGTGGCAGTGCCGTGTTCATGCGAAAAGCGGAGAGATTGACCCAGTCACACACCAAAATCCTCCCAAGTAATGGCATTTCCCAACCGCCAAAGAGACAGATTGGAAGATTCCACTACGCACAAAGAGTCAGAGAGGATGAGCAATGAAAAGTGCCGCGCTTGATGGCGTTCTGGGGACGCACAATAGAAGGCCCACACAGGATCAAATAACGAAAAGACGAAAAAGCCACGGCCCGGTAAAGATCTCAGGTTGTATGGTAAGCACATATTGGGGTCGACTTAGTGAACCTCTGTATGAATTGTGAGCGGTGCAGCAAGGCGGCCATGTCATTACAAAGAGTTGAGTTGTGCCGAGTCTCACAAGAGCGCCACCACGGGTTCCATAGGCATGTGTGAGTATAGAACATCATCGGGGGCACTGTTGTCAATCGGGGTATCGTACACACGCCTACAAGAGCATGCCTCGCCACCCGTGAACTACACGAGGCATCCATATCACTCGAAATTTGACCTAAACTTCTTCCATTGAAACAGCGCGATAACGGGAAACTTTGATGGTGTTCGGGGCAGCGGCACTCGTACGTGTCTTGAACACTTGAGGATGATACCATCGCTTAAGGGGAGGATGGGAGTACACGCAGCCATACAAGTGCCTTGCACGACTGAGCAGGCAGTAAGCGCGGCAGGGATGCCCAGGCCGAGACTGAAGGTACCTGCCGGTGTTAAGAGACAACTCAGATAGTAGACGCACCCGCAACGTAGCCGGCGGAAGCGCAACAGGTGATATAGCCGGCGTTGCAAGCGCTCCGGCACAGGCCCCAGAAGATAGGGCAAGCGGCGGCTGGCGTGGCGAGGTCGGCGACGATGCCGAGAGCGAGAGCAGTGGTTGTGAGCTTCTTGGCGGTTTGGAGGAGCTTCGTGTCGTCGAGAGCGGCTGAGGTCGCTGAGGGCTGGTGTTGTGTGGTTGTGTAAAAAGTCAAATGGGTACAGAATTAGCTGAAGAGAGAGAAGTTAGAAAGCAGCTTATAGTTTATGAGCATGGGAGAGAGAAAGCATCGAGAGGTCAGAGAATGTCGGCCGGTTTGGACAAGGTAGGCTAAGTCGCTTTGCAGGGACGCTTGCAGGGAAAAGAGTGCATGCTGACAACATGCCGTGAGCTTGAGCTGTGTAGTGAGCGTGTGAGCTGTGTGGTGAGCGTGCGAACTGTGTGGTGAGAGTCATACAAGTCGTGAGAGTACGCTGCGTGATGACAGTGATGGGAGTGCAATAATGGCCCCTGCCTCGAGGACTTGATTTCTGTGATAGCTTCTTCGACGAGTGTGTACGAGACGAGGTGCAGTATGAGGGCATGCTCTCACTCCTTGTTTCTCCCCTGTCATCCATTATCTGACAAGCCACAGCGGAAGATCAGATGATGTGAGAAGTCGGATAGTAAAGGACGCAGAGTGAGACTTGGACAATTGGATGACGGCAGTGTCGTGTTTTGGTCGGACCTTGTATGCGTGTTTTGGTTGGTACTTTCAAATGTGTTGGTGGGTGTGGAGGGTAAGATGTTTATGACCTGGGGGTGCCGCTTACCCATTTTTGCTCTCCGCTGCCCGTGACGTCAATGCAATCACCTGGGCTCCATCTTCCAGCATCCTCCACCGCGACCATGACGACAACAGCAACATCGACGACACCTCATACTCTTCAGCACTTACAACGTCTCCATCGTCATCATCATCATCATCGCCGTCTCTCCCCTCCTTGCACGTGGACATCCGCCATAATGAGCTCCGAATCCGACGCCTTCTCCACCGCCATCGCAGCGTACGTCTCCGCGCACCCGGAGCTGCACCTATCCTCTGCTTCGACCGACGACTTGCCGACCGCGATCCCGCTGGCGTGGCCTACCGACCTTCACCGCATCAACTTCCTGTCGACGCTGCACTTGGCGTTCCTGTCGTTGTCGAATGCGTCGCACAGCGCGCTCTTGAGCGAGATCGGCGAGGGCGCGTCCGACCTCGCGATCCGCGGCTGCATGGGCCTGTACCTGGCCAGCGAGCAGGCGTGGGATTCAAGCAACTACCTCTCTGCCGCCGCGTGGCGCGCTGGGCTCCTCGACGAGGCGCGCGTCGCCGAGTACTTTGGCATCACGGTCCTCCGCGAACGACAGCACGAGTCGCTCCCCATCCATGTCGGGGAGCGGCATGCCCCGGCCGTCGCGGCCGTCGGCGACCTCGTCACGCTGTTCAAGACCCTCGGGGACGAGATTACCGGCCGCTGTGTTGGCGAAGACGTGCAGGCGCTCTTGCCAACCACGATGGACCAGATCGCAAACGGCCTCGACTAAGGGAAGCACATCGCTTTGACGAACCGTTCCTGTCTTGATGCGTGCCAACATGGAGCTGCTGGTGCTCGTGTACATTAATCAATGATCCAAGGAGGGAGGTGATAGTTTTCGGGGAGCTTTAGGGTATTGGTAGCATGTATCTCTATCCTCCACCACACCAAAGTTCAGCGTGCGCAGCACCTGGTTACGGATGCCGCTAACGGAGCCGGCGGTGCGGGGTACGGGCCAATGACGCGCGGGTAAAACAAGGCCAGGATGGATGAGCCGTCAACAGCCTCCAGCCTAAATTCATACACCCTGCTATATATATACATCGTCACAGGTCCGATGGATACCAACCAACTGGCTCCTCACAGCTCTCCACCATGGAGACGACGATAGAGACGACGCGAATCGGCACCAGCGCCGATGCACTCGAGGTTCCCCGCATCATCACTGGGCTCTGGCAGCTGGACCAGGGCGCGGACCTGGCGGCTGCACCGAGGACAATGGGGGCCCTGGTCGACGCAGGACTCGCCGCCTTTGACACGGCGGATAGTGAGTTGAATAATCTCAGACGATGGCACTGACATGAGTCTATGGGCCTGCCGAGAAGGTGGTAGGCGCGTTCCGGCAGGCGGGCGGGAAATGTGTATCTCTCACCAAGTGGTGCCCTGACCCTGCCATTTCCGGCGTGGACGCATGCAGCGCCGCTATCGATGAAGCAGCCTCGCGCCTCGGCAGTGTCGATCTCCTCCAGTACCATATCTGGACGTACGACCGCCCGAGCTATCTCGACAACATGCACCATCTCACTGCTCTGCGCCGCGAGGGCAAGTTTAAGCAGCTGGGCGTGACCAATGTGGACATCTCGCACCTGGACCTCCTGCTCGGGTGTGGGTTCCCCATCGTGTCCAACCAGGTGCACGCGAGCGTGCTGGACGACCGGGCCGAGGAGATGGGCCGCTTTTGTTCCGAGCGCGGTGTGGCGGTACTCACGTACGGGGCGCTGCTGGGCGGCTTTATCCATCCACAATGGTATAGCGTGCCGTGCCCCGACCTGGCGGATCTGTCGCCCAGTCTGCGCAAGTACCGCCGCTTGATGGATGCGACGGGCGGGTGGCGTGTCTTCCAATCTGTGCTGGCCACGCTCGCAGCCGTGGCCGCCAAACACAACACGTCGATCCCGGCCGTCGCGATCAGGTACGTCCTCGACATGCCGGGCGTATCGGCCGCGATTGTGGGGTCCTCGTTGCACGAACCGCGTATCCACGACCACGATTCGGTGTTCAAGTTCCGCCTTGACGACTCGGACCGCGCAATGATTCGCGCCGCGCGATCAGAAGATTGGAGGCCGATACCCGGTGGGTGCGGCGACGAGCTGCGGTACCCGCCCTTCATCACGCCCACAGGTGGGCCCCACCCACGTGTCCCGGCTCCGCAGGTTATCAGCCTCGAGATTGCGCGCGGCGCGCGCGTAGAGTACATGTCGGGCTCGCACTGGGAGCCCGTGTGCGGCATGTGCCGCGCGGTGCGGCACGGGGACCGCATTGTCGTCAGCGGCACGACGACGCGGCCGCACCCAAGTGGATCGGGCGTGATCGGGCAGACGGCGGCCCAGCAGGCCGTCTTCATTTTTGACATTATCCGCGGCGCTGTGACTGCGCTCGGTGGGTCCATGGCCGACGTGGTGCGTACGCGCGTGCTGTTTACACATGTCGACCGCGACTGGAAGGAGGTTGGAGCGGTGCAGGCCGCCGTGTTTGCGCCGTTTGGTACGCGCCCCGCCAACACCATGGTCGGCGGCCTCACGTACGTTGTTGGACCCGACGCCGTGCTGGAGATTGAGGCCGAGGCCGTCGTTGGCGCCGGCAAGGAGACGGTGCGAATTGGACCGTAGTTGCTGGCTCCGATTGAGCATGTACATTGCATTACATTCATTCCACGCCGTCTACGAGCAGAGTTGCAGAGCGTCATAGTGTCATGGCTGAAGTGTTGGGAATTTGCTGTGAAGCATGCCAATGACAGCGCTATATCAGAGAGCAGACAGCACTCTGGATATCGAATCCATTACACAACGTTCACCGCATCATTATTCCGCTTCCCATCGGCTTCTGTCGATCGCCGACAACTCGAACGCGCGAGCTATTTCGGGTGCTTTACGTTCCTGTGTACCCTGAGGACTCGGACTTGGCGGTCTCGGTTCCCGTCGAGTCTTGAGGTCGTAGCACCTGACGATGAAGGCGCTGTCCGAATCGCAAATGGGTGGTGGGGTTGAGGCTTACCCGCACCTGAATGGGGCCATCCACCTTTGAATAGTCCGGTCAGTCCACGGGCGTGGTAGAGAGCCGAGTGGGGTGACAAAATCCCCAGAAGGTCTGCTCGAGTTACTCAGTCTCTCCCGGCCGTCTCTGCTCGCGAATGCTGCTCGTTGCTTCATGCTGACATATGTATATTTACAGCTAACTGCCATGACCTTCTTCTCTCATCCAACTCGAATTCGTAGCGGTTGGCTGCGTATGTAAGCTAGACTAAGACAGGCACGCTAAAGACAAACATACTCGTTCTCGGCGATCAGTTGCCGACCGAGCGGACGACTCGACATCGTTAACACGACGGACCGATCTAAACTGTCAGACAGTGGCCTATGGTCACAGGCAGAGCACACGTACCACCATGCACGCTTAGTGCTGCTGCTCGTTCTTGTGCTCGTTGTGCTTCTTGATACCGTAGGCGATACCGCCCGCAGCGGCCAGGATACCGGCGCCAGTGAGGAGCTTCTCCTTGCCCGAGACGTGGCCGTCGCCGTTAAAGTCGAAGATGCCGGCCTTCTGGGGAGGCTGCTGGAAGCCGCCCTGGGGTCCACCGTGGGGACCGCCGTGGGGGCCACCGTGAGGACCGCCCTGGGGGCCGCCAAAGTGCTCCTGGGGACCGCCCTGGGGACCGCCGAAGCCGCCCTGGGGGCCGGGGCCGCCGTGGTGCTGCTGCTTGTTGTCGTGGTCGAACATTGTGGGCAGAGTGGTTTCTGAGCGGAGGGTTTGGAGTGAGTGGGAGACAAGAGGAGATGGAATGAGTTGAGACCAAGAACGAAGCGGTCAGTCGCCTTATATGCACGTATCCTTAGGCTGCTGTCCCGGTGTCGTCGTGGCAATGTAATTCATGTCGCGCAGCAATATCGAATGTGCATGGGATGGAACGAGGCGACGTGTGAACCCCAGGAGTACAGGATTCCACACAGGATCCACAGGAGAGCGCACAGAAGAGATGGGTGGGAGCTGGGTGAGGTGTGAACCTGGCGTGTGTGTGGCTTGGGCCCTCGAGATGCTCATCGACCACACCGCAGCTCACCGTCCTCTCATCCTCGCGCGGCTCGCGCGGAGAGACATCATAAACGTTTGTCGGTGGCAACACAGCAATAGCCATAAAGGAAGAACAAGGGGGTCAGTTGTCAGGCTGCGGGGAACCCAGGAGATTTGATCGATTAAGCGTTACATGTATTGGTCTAGGCGATGCATGCTTCAGATGCAGCTGTCGGTCGCGCGCATGAGTAGAAGCAACAGAAGCAGCCTACGTGGTTGAGAAAGCCAAAGACTTGAGGCGACTGACCTTGAAACCCAGGCATGTTTCAGCCTACCTGTGCCAAGAAAATCGGGTTGGTGTCAATTGTTAAAAGTGTGCTCGTCCCTTGCAGCGCAGCAAGTCGGTCGACAGGCAATTGGTTTATCAAGACGCCGCCCGCAGTACGAGTACGGGGAACAGTGTAACATGACTGCGGTGGCCCCGGGTAAGGGAGAACGTGCGCAGCTGTTGTAGCCATGCACCGTGCATTAGGGGCGATGATGGGCAGTGCACAGAAGCGATGGATGGTCCACTACCCCGTTCTACTCGGCAGCATCGAGAGGGAAACTGTCGCGTTGCTATCAAACAATGACGCACAGTAATTCAATAAGCTCGGACCGCGCTTGCAGTGGGATGCGGGGTGTCGTGCGCGTCGATCCTAGAAGTGATCGACAGTAGTATGTAATAAAGCGCGGAATGCTCATCACGCCAGAACCACAAAGAACTAGCAAAACACAGCAAAACCGTACCTCAGGTCGGAATATAATCGCCCTGGAAGGCAGAGCTCCGTGTGTCCATTCACAGACGGCCGAGTGGGCGACGCCAGACGACCAAGATGCGGCAAGATGAGCGTGTAGCATGTAACAAGCTGAAAGAGGAAGGGGAAAGGGGTTTAGAGCAAGATTATCACGCCGGTGCGCATTTCTGTGGCGCTCTCGCAGTCGACATCACGGGACAACTGCACATCCATTCGCGCAGATCCCTCTGGTCGACGATTTCCCTCAACCGTTTGTCCAACCCCGAGGAGAGACGGGAGCGAGGAAAAGGGGTACAGCATCCGCTGCGCGCCGCTGCGCAGACTAATTGTGCATAATGTATGGCGTGTGTGCACTGACTCCCCTAGGCATCGTATCACTGATTTGATTTGGGACCCGCGCGTGAAGATGAACTGTGCTTCGAGGACTGACAGGTCGAAGAGCGTGGGTCAACTCACCCTTCTGCGATCGAGACCACAGTTGACAAGAAGCAGAACATGTCAGACTGTCCTGGGTCTCGCAGTCCATTTCGCGCAGGGCTTTAGCACCAATGAGGCAGCTAGCCCTGGACTGAACGCGTGTCGTACTCAGCACCCGCGCCGGTGGGCATCTTTGCCTCCATGTGGTCTCCACGAGATCCCGAGACAGAGACCCAATTCATGGCCTTGTGGAAGCATTACACGCTTCAGCTTTCCTTATAGTGGTCTTGTTCACGTTGTCTCCGTGGTATTTCGTTTCGCGGTCTTTGCCGCATTTTCATGCTTTCTCACCTCATAAGCCTGATCTTACTCACAAGAATGAAAACCACAAAGAAGCAAGCCGTCGTGGGAGCGCGACTGACACTCGTTGAGTGCATACACTCTTGTTGTCCGAAGATGCTCCTGTCGGCAGTGGGGAGAATTGTGTGCCAACATATGGATAGCGTGGATGATGAACGAGGTACCCAGTGTGTCGTGTCGTTCTCGTCGTGACTGGAGTCCCTCCGTTGACGATGTTGGCCTGACTGACTCACCACCTGGCATGTACTCAGATCACGTTTTCATCTCAATGCAGCCATACAAACACCCAAGGGCTGGCCCATGGCCGTAAAAAATTGCTACTCACAAGTTGTTTGCAAGTTTGTGTGGCCGAAACGGTTGCTGCGTATGATGGACAATTGATGCGGTCTGGTTGAGCACGGCAGACTCCGGTGACCGGCGCCGGAGATTGTAACCCATCGAAATGGTATTCTTTACTATCAAAGTGCAAGGAAGTCGAAAGTGCGGCTAGGTATGGTTCACTTACTGTGATTCTTGCCTTGCTTCTCACCACCGCAAAGTCCACAGTTAGCCTTTGAAATTATCGGAGTCTTCGTATCATGACTGGTCTGCTGTCTTTCCTGGACATGCACAGTACATCCTATGCCGCTTGCCCATCCTTGGCTACTTCGTTTCACTACCATCTTCGGACGACGAGACTCTGAGACTGGGCGGTTGGATGATGGTGTTTGACGGCAATGTGTTTCTCCCATTTTATATCGGACACTATGACCCGAGGGAACGAGCATGGCAGTCCATGCAATGGAGCACGTCGGCTACTTGCCAAGAACCACGCGGCGTCTTGAACCCGATGGGCTCCGTACGTCCTTCAAATCATGCCCTTGAGTGTGCAAGGGTGGCAGGTAGTGTCGGTCCGAATCGTCCCAGGTCGCAAAAGTTGATTCAGCTGTTCGGCCGATAAGATCCGAGGGCTGTCTTATCAGATAACTTTTGCCCCCTTTTCTTCCCCCGAGAAAGCGCAACCAAGTGCACCAACATCTTAGTTGCATACCGCTCTTGTTTAGTGTTTTCTGTCTTCTCGTCCTTATCCTCACCTTGGCCACTTGTCTTGCATGATTCGATAGACACACCATGCGGGTACGCTCAAGTGTACGACTAGCATACGCCTGTATGGCGGCGGCGGCGGCAGCGACAGTCGCCTCCGCGATGCGGACAGCAGACTACGTTGCCGCAGCGCACGGCCTGGCTAGAACGCAGCAGGCGCAATTGTCCGGCCCCCACGGCGCGTGCTTTACGTCCTGCCAACTCCCGCTCAACTTTATCGCGTTCGAGGACATGCGCCACGGCGGGACCCCGCCCGAGTCGCTGTGGGCATCGCGCATCCTCTCAACCCAGTACATGACGTCCGTTGCGGCGTGCATGGCGTCGTACTGCAGCGCAGGGGACATCGAGGAAGGATGGGCGCGCCTCGGGCTGTTCCGTGATCTCGCTGCTCCTGACACACCGTTGCCACCCTTCAGCGAGATCCTACTCCGCATCCCCGACATTGAAGCGCTGCCTGTCATTGACATCTTTGAGCACATGGGCGAAATGTTCGACGACACGGTCCTCGTCACGCGCAGCAACTTCTTCGACGGCCAGCGCACGCAGGTGAGTGCAGTCCAGTCCCTCACTTTTGGCATTTTTTGCCACCCACCAGCATGCGCAGCTCGCAGGACCGAATTTTTCTGACCGTCTCTCCAGGCCTCGTGGCGCGACCAGTTCTTGCTCCACAGCGTCTTTGGCCACATTGTGTGGTTCTTCCTCGGCGTTCTCGTCCTGTTTGGCGCGGCGAACCGCATTTTGGCCTTGCTGGCCAGCAGGGCGGTCACACAGGACTTTGCGCCGGCCAAGCCGCTCTTCCCGCGCTTGAATACATGGTACCGGCGTTTCATTGGTACGCCAGCTATGATGGGGTACCGCCACGTCCAGCCGTGGGGCATTCTTTCCATCCCAACGCGCCTCCAGGCCATCATTGTGAGTAGGGTTGATCTGGCCCCAGTGCCACCAAAGACAAATGCACACTCACACATTTTATTCTAGATCTTTGCATACGTCGGTGTCAATGTGGTCTTTTCTCTCATCAAGTACGACGTCTTCTACAACAGCATGTACTTTTACGGCAACCCGCAAAAGCAGTTTGCGCGCTTTGTGGCGGACCGCACAGGCATCCTGGCGTTCTATAATATGACCATCATGTGGCTGTTTGCGGGACGCAACGACGTCGTCATTTGGATCACGGGGTGGTCCTTCAGTGCGTCTCGGAGGTGGTTTACTCTACTAACTTCATGCCAGACTCGCTCAACATCTTCCACAGGTGGACCGCGCGCGTGGCGATCATCCAGGCGGTCGTTCACTCTATTGTATACGGCCACATGCGGTGGCATGTGTTCTTCAGCAGTCTGTGGGTCGACGGCTGGTGGCTCGCGGGTATCATTGTGAGTGCTCAGTAGTGTAACCACTACAACCACTACACACATGTCCTCTAACACGCACTCTCCAGTCGACCACATGCTTTGTCCTCTTCGTTCCGTTCTCGCTCCGCCCCGTGCGCGAGAAGGCGTACGAGACATTTCTGTGGATTCATATCGTGCTCTCCGTCATCGTGCTCGTGGCTCTCTGGGAGCACGTGAAACGCTTCGGCTTTGGGCCGATTGTGCAGTTGTGCGTGGGCATCTGGGCGTTCGACCGCGGGCTGCGCGTCGTGCGCGTTGCGCTGCTCTCGTTCCGCGCCGCGCGGCCGGGACCGCGGGGCCACAACGCCACCGCGATCGCAGTGGCCACGGGCGACCCGGGCCTCGTGCGCCTGTCCGTCACGTCCTCCCGCCCCATCGACCCCACGCCGGGCGACTATTACTTTGTGTACTCGGCCGATTCGCCCTGGCAGAACCACCCGTTCACGCTCGCTTCCTGGGACAAGCGGGACACGCACACGGTGCTCCACTTTCTCGTCGCGCCCGCGCGCGGGTGGACGCGCACGCTGGCCAAGCAGGCTGCTGCTGCTGCCTCACTTCCGCACAGGGCGCCGAGGGAGACGGACGCTCTGCTCAGCAATGCCTCGGCCGCTGCTGCCCCGATGCGCATTTTCCTCGAGGGGCCGTACGGGCACACGTTCCCCGTGACCGAGTACGACGCCGTGCTTTTGCTGGCTGGCGGGTCGGGCATTGCCGCGGTGCTCCCCTTTATCCGCAAGCTCGCCGCGTCCCCGCGCAAGCACCGGGTGACGCTCGTCTGGACGGCGCGCACCGCAGAGTACACTGCGGACGTGCTCGCCCGCGAACTGGCGGACGTGCGCACGGCGGGGCTCGCCAGCGTCGAAATTGCGCTCACAAAAGAGGCGCCCGACGCGGCGCGGCGTACCCTCGCGCGCCTGGGGGTGCCCAGCTACGACCCCCGGCGTGTGGACGTGTACGACCCCGCGGCAGTGCACCCCGCCGCGCTGGGTTGCGGCCCACGCAACTCTTTCAACTCTTTGTCCCTAGACGTGGCAGCCAAGGTCCCCGTCGCGCCAAGCTATGACGCAGCGCGCACGCACCCGGCCAGCATCGTCTCCGGCCCCACGGGACGCGCGCTGCGCATCACGCGGGGCCGCCCGGACATGCGCGCCGTGCTCGACGACGCACTCGCCGACCTGGAAAAGCACGAGCGCCTCGCGGTCCTCGCGTGCGGGCCCGGCGCGATGATGGACGACCTCCGGGGCGCAATCGCTGCGTCGTATGGCCGCGGGCTGGGCCAGGTATTGGGCGACCGGCTTGCGTTTTTCGATGCTTTGCATACCTGGTAGACGTACAGACATATGTTGTAGAGCTTTAATAGAGTGGTCAGCAGTACGGTATAGTAAGTGAGGCGGGAAGGCGCAGCGGCATGTATTGCAGGCAGTTTGCTATTTCCCTCTTCGGCCGACAGCGTGCATGTCGGCCTTGGCGTGGTGCTTCCTGGTCCGAACGATTGGGCCTGAAGACAAAGACACGCAGGCTTCGGCAACTATCGTCAGCCATTGCTATAGCGGCATGCGCGTCAGCAGTACAGCAGTTGCATTCGCCTTGTTGGGCCGGATGGCCGTTCTGGGGTCGGCTGGGAATATGGCGGCATGGTCGGCGAGGACCCACTCGAAATCCTTGGCTTGAAGCGAGTCCCCCTCCACCCAGTTCACACCTGCTTCGCATCCAGCATTTCGACAACCTTGTTTTCCAACTCATACCTGCAATGCACACTCTGCGTCCGTTTCGTCTACTTCATTGCGTTTCCTCGTGTAAATTCCTTCCTTCTATAAACCTAGAGCTTGGCCCCGTCCTTCTTCTTGCCCGCCGACCAGGCGTGCACGTGCACCCCCGACGAGTAGTGTGTCCCCGTTTCCCAGTCGTAGATCTGTGGTCGTGTGAGCGAGGAGTTGTGGGCTGGGCCAGGGCAGCTCCGGGATTGCATGATGACGGCTGCTTAGCTCCTCGTCTTTGATCCTTCCTTTTCTTGTGCTGCATATCCGCTGCCACCACCCTATGCCATCTGCTTTCTTCCATCCTGACTGACCCTCGCCCTGTCCCCCGCCTCTTTCTCGCCCCTCCCATCTTCCCCCCCTGGTACTCACATCAGTCGTGCTGTTTCCAAGCGTCCGTCCCAGCCGGTCGATGCGCACGACAACCGCCAGCTTGCGCCCGACGGGACAGGGCTGGAAGTACTTGACATCAATCGCGAGGCTGACGCCGCCGCGCATCGGGTCGCCCCAGAAGCCCGGGAGGGAGAGCGTCGCAATGGACCATGTGGAGCAACTTTGCGTCAGCGCCAGGGCTTGGAGGGGTAGTAGAATACCGCAGCCACAGAAAAGATCGCCCAGAGGTCTCCTCAACCGTCGCCCCCCCGGGCGCGCTCATTAGTTGGCTGTACCCACTTGTCAACGAGCCACGACTGCGCCGCGCCATGAACGTTTCCGAGGCCGTTGTTGAATCCTGCAGCGTCAGTTCCAGTCTTTTCGTAGGGGTCATCTCGGTCCTCGCATCGTTTGTGGGTACTGCCAGTGTGTCTTCCAGTAGCTTTTGCCTCACAGCTGCTCAAACTCGACCTCAAGCACAAGGTGCCATACTAAAGAACGGAATGGCGAAGCCACGCCGGCTCGGAGCAGATATCCTCGCCAGAGGTGGTATCTTCCGTTCCGTACCTCCCTTCTCCTTGTGCCTCCCATGCTTGCCCTTGTCCGTCCTCCAGCTTTCATCACGTCCTCCCCCTTCCTGTTATCCTCTACCCCTGCCCCCTCCCTCTTGCCGCTGATCCCAACACTCACGCCGATCCGTGTCAACCTCGAAAAGACACTTCCAGCCCTCACACCGCCTCCCGCCCTTCCACACCTCGGGGATCGCATCGTAAGCGAAAGGGTTCACGGCCGTGCTGAGGTCCTGCGCAAAGTCCATCTCGGAGAGGTACGTCTGCAGGTCGGCGGCGACGGCAGCGGGGATCCGCTGCAGCTGCGTTTGCGCCAGGAAGCGCGGGAGGGCGGTCGCGCGCGCTGCTGCTGTCATTGTTGGCTGGGTGGGGTGCAGAGGGTCTGGGGAGCGGAAGAGGACCTATACGTGCTGCTTATGTACTGCACTGTATTGAACGCCTCCATTGCCAGTGTCCCCGCGTCCCCGTGTCCCCGCGTCGGCTATTGCCATCCCCACATTTCGTCTCGGATATGCTGGTCGGTGGGCCGGAGATTGCGGCTAGTCCGCTAGGTGGAGATTGTGTGCCGTCCGTGCTTGCTGGTGCGTGTATGCCACGCGGTATCCGCATGGCCTTTGTCGCCAACTCGTAACTCGTCCCGAGACAAGCCAAGCCGAATCGGAAAATTAAGCCCAGTTGCAGGGCGCGCCAGCGTACTGTACATTGGACACAGAGCGAGCGCGATCAGGACGCAGTCGCAACTCATCGCACGGATCAGAGTAGGGGATGCTAGGAAGCGAGGCAGCCAGTCGGGGGGTAGCCGTAGCATGAGCAAAGACCGCGCCCACGGGGAGGGCGCACCGGGCTCCAGTCGAAGTACGAGTGTAGAGCACAGCGTACAGACTACACAGCTCGTTCGGCTTCGGGACTCCCCAAGGCCGCAACTACAGCTACGATGGGCCTGGTTCTCAGGTGCCCCGCTCGGCCCTGTGCTCGGACGCACACGCTGCTTTTCACACACTGCTCTTCCATTTCAGCCACTGACCCCTTTGTGCTCCATCCTCTCCCTTGTCGTGTCCTTGTGCGAGGTCCGGCATCTCCCACAAGCCCATTTGTGAGCATTGTTTGCGAGTGGATGTTTCCGGAGCTTGGCTTTTCCTGACGCGTCTTGGCTCCGGATGAGAGGCTTGGCGCCTGGTGCCGCGTCACTTGAATCAGCGTCAGGTGCACGCTGTTTCATGACACTTGGCATCAGTTTTCTGTTATCGTTGATTCTATTTTGCTTGCCTTGGCGTGCCTGCTTATTTCCAGATAATGATAACCTGGTGACGGAGGATGGAGAGCTGCGGGACAGTAGTGAAGAGGCAGTGAGAGGGGAGTGGTTCCAGTCAGAATTGCTCAGTGTCAGTGTGGCAGGATCAAACGACCGTCCTGTTCGTCTCATCCAAGTACGCCTCCAAGTCCCTGCAATTCGCGCGGGGTCAGTGCCCCGATCCCTGCCCACAGTTGGACACAAAATTCTGCATCCAAAATATAAAATCCATCACAGCAGGCTCAACCAACTAGTGGTGGACCGCAATGAAGCCCCGGAAAACAAGAATAAAAACAAGTGTTCGCGGCTGGGCGAGAGCGGTGCAAGAGTGGCAGCTAGGCACCAGAAAAAGAAGGAAGACGTGAGGAAAGGTACGGACACGATGAGGTGGGAGAAAAATAAAAGGGGACGTCCTGGCCATTGGAGGCTCAGGAGTAATGCGGGTATATAAATGCTGTATCGTAGTAAACCATCTCAAGGCGCCGCTCTAGATCCGATGCCCCGTACAACAGGGGAGATACGGTTCTAAGGCCGATTACGACGCAGCAGCGACGATGATGCGGCCGAGCGAGGCGACGAGGTTGTTCAACGAAGCAAGGGTTCCGTCGGCACTGCCGGCGGTGGTGACGACGGCGTCAGGGGCAATGACAGTCGCCGTGGCGTTGTGGATGGCGACGGTTGCAACAGAGACCGTCGAGTTGAGGGGTGCCGTGCTGGTAGCATTGGCTACGCCGGCGAGGTTGATTGCCGAAGTGATCGAGGCATTGACTGGCGCCGTGGTAATCGAGGCGCTGATCGAGGGAAGAGCAGTGATGCTCGAGAAGAGCGAGGACGACGGGACGACCGAGGTCGACGAGGGGGGAACGTAGGTCGAGGTCTCGGTGGGGGTAGGGGACGGCGAGGGCGAAGGAGGAACGTAGGTCGACGTCTCAGGAGGAGGAGTGTAGGTCGAGGTCTCGGGGGGAGGAGTGTAGGTCGAGGTAGGCGCAACCCAAGTGGAAGTCTCCTTCTCTTGGGTCGACGACGAGCTCGAGTCGTCGCCGCTGCTGCTGCTGCCGCTGTCGGCCCACCACCAGGTGACGGCAATCTCACCGTCAACCTTGTAGTTGGAGTCAATCTGGGAAATGGCGCCGGGCGAGAGGTCGATCCAGTTGTCGTCGGTGCAGCTAGCACAGCCGTCGACGACCTGTGCAGTAACCGTCTTGCCCTGGTACTCGACGGTAATGTACCGTCCACAGTACTGGTCCTTGTTCGAGTTGTTGATCAGACCAGGGTAGCGGATGGCAACAATGACCATGTCGTCGGAGCTAGACAGTGTCAGCATTCGCGGGGTCTACCTTTCAGTGCGACTCACGTGTACATGTTGTTGGGCAGCGAGTCACAGAGGAAATGCGGATCCGACTCGTCCTTGCCGTACCAGGTCGCCTTTCCGCTGTTGGCACGCTTGCCGAGGGGCACGAGACCCGTCGCGTTGGTGTACTTGGCATCGATCGGTGTCGGGGCAGCGAGGGCCGGGGCGACAAGGGCCGAGAGGGCAAGAAGGGAGGTAGCGAGCTTGGTGAACATGGTTGGTTGTGTTGTTGTTGTGTTAGTTGACGCTGCAGTTCTCGTCAGTAAACAGCAAGGGCGGGAGCGGGATCGGGGATGTGTAGCAACGGGTCCCCATGGCAGCAGCGAGGACCGTTCTTAGCGGTAGTCCTTCGTCGGGGAGCGCGACACGTACTTTTGAAACAAAAGTGAGGGGCTGCGCACAAGTGTTGAGGGACCGAGGTCTGTGTGTGGCCAGCCAGATGTAAGCGAGCGAGTCAAAAGTCTCTCGATGGGCACGCGAGGGTGGTGGGTGATCGCGATTGATCGAGGTGTGGTGGTGCCGAGCTTCCGGAGCGCGGCAGTGGGTGTGTAGTTGTTGACAACGGTGGTCAAAGTGTAAGGCGGCGTACGGAGGTAGATGTGCGACGCCGAAGAGAAGAGACGAGGGGAGGGGTAACGATGGAAGAGAACGTCGAGACGTCGAAAGAGCGAGAGCAAGAGAGGGTTATAAAGGAGAGTGACGCTGACAGCGAGTGAAAAGGAGAGAAGGTGATGCTGTGTGTCGAAGAGGGGGTCGAGCTCAAACCGAGTGACCGAGTGGAGGGAGCGGGGAGTTGTGAAAAGAAGGAGGGAGGATGGATGAGAAAGGATGAGAGTGAGAATGAAGGAGAGTGAGTAAAGGAGAGTGAATGAGTGTGTGTGTGAGAGAGAGAGCGTTGTGGACAATGAGTGTGTGTTGTGTCTCTGCGGTGGTGCTGGGTGTGTTACTCTTGCCAGTGGGTCAGTGGACACCGACGAGGGTAAAGGGAAGAGTGAGAGGGGAGGGATCCCGTAGTGGAAAGGGGGCCAAGGGGGAAAGAGGGAAGGGAGACAACGGGGGATTAATTGAGCAACAAGGAAGAAAAAGAAGACTAGACGAAGAGAAAAAGAGAAAGGGAAGCGAAGAGGCAGAAGGGGTGAAGAGGGGGGAGGGTGGGGGAGGGAGGGATGGACTGATGGTTGTGGATGGGTCAGATGGGCGGAGGGGGGGAATCAACACCATAAACCCGGCGAGCAGAGGGGAGGGGAACAAAACCGGGCCACAAGGAAGGGGAGGGGAAGGGTAGGGAAGGAGAGGGAAGACAAGAAACGAAAAAAAAGAAAACAAAACTCGAATAGACAAACACCCAAAGAAGAAGAGACCCCAAGGGGGGAAAACAACAAACCCACCCCAGAAATAGACTAGCAATTTTCTTCCTTCTGTCGTTGCCTTTTCCTTTGCCTTTGCCTTTTCCCTTGTTTCTCTTTGCTTGCAATGCATGCATGCAATGCTTTTTGGAAGCAGCGGGGCAGAAGGATCGCGTTTTCGCTCTCTCCCTGGGGCCATGGTTGTGCCTCGTGCCTCGTCTGGCGTCTCGCGCGACCTCAGCACGAGACCCCCCATAGCAGTACGTACAGTACGCGCCCTTGCACTCCCCCTTCGCCCCCGGTACCTTCGACGCGCTGGAGGGTCTCAGGTGCCATTCCCTGAATTCCGATATCCCTGAGACAACCGGGGGTTTGGAGTCCCTGAACGGAAGGAAGGGCCCTAATCAAAACAGAAAGAGTAAAAAAAACAATGTCTCCACACAAGAACGGCCACAGCCCACAGGGTGGTAGTGTTAAACAGGCGGGGATGTGAGATTTTCTTGTCTCCTTGCTGTGCATCCCTTGCATTGCATACAAGATATCAATAGTCACAAAGAGGAGTATGAGTATCCAGCTTTAAAGGATGGATCGGGGATGGAGGTGGTGTGGGGTTTGCACAAGACCATTTCGCGCTAAATAACATAAAAAAAGCAAGAGAAAAGGGAGAGAGAGAGGGGGGATCGGGTAATACAGGAGACTATGAAAAACGGGGGTGGTGAGGCTTAATAAGGCAAATAAGGCAGGCACACAGAGGCTCAGAGGGACGGCTGGAGGGCTCGCGTTGCGTTTTTTTATTTCGATGCGACTGCCGGACGGAACCCCTTTTCACCAAATCTAGAAATTTTCAAAGTTCATTTTGAAACGCGTGGAAAATTAACAAAAAAAAAAAAAAAAACTAACAAAAAGAAAAAAAAGACAGGAAGCGACCAGCGATCAGCGAGCAGAGAGGCTCAAAAAGAGAAATAGAAGAAGAAAGGCAAGAGAGAGAGAGAAGCAGAGGGAACAAGAGGGAAGACGGAAAACGATGAAAAATGGGGGAAGGCGGGAGGGGCGCAGGGAAGAAAGAAAGGTAAAAAGAAAGAATGAAAATAAAAACACAGTCTTTAAGAAGAATTACAGTTGTTATAAATTACGCGTTTTTGTAATTTTGTGGGGCTATTCTATTCTTTATAATCCTAAAGCTTTATTAATACTGTACTGTACTCATTAATTGAACAACTTTGATTAGGCTGTCTATAATAATAAGAGAGAAGCGAAGGGATCGTTGGTGCGTCATACAGACTGGAGTGGCCTGGCCTTCGGGGAAATCATTTCCCTTTGCCCTTGTTTGGTTCCATCCCATGAGCAGTTTGATGCACTTAGAACGCTAGACCCCGCTAGAGTTGTGACATGGTAAGGATGGCCAGGATGGTGGGATGGAGATGGGGAGAACATGGGATGGACGCATGTTCGCCCCCACGGGGTCCATTCGATACATACTGTACTGTACATTCATCCTCGCTGCTCGCTCTGCATCGAAGAACCGTCAGTCTGTCGTTTTGCAGGTGTACCGTTGCTTTCTTGTTTATAACAGATTCGTCTCTCATCCCTTCTCCTGCACAGAAAAGCCAAAATAGCACAGTCCGGCCCCTCTCGAGGTACGTAAACAGACGTCCTTTGCCGCTCTTGTTGGAATCTTCTTCGTTTCTTTCTTGTTCTCGTGCTGTCCTGGTTGTACCGCTGTGCATATACTCTGGGTGCTAGACTGCGGAGAATAAGGGTTGGATCCATCCCCGCGTTTCGAGTGCACAGAGATGTCTACAGGAATACGAAAGAAGCCTGCAAGCGTGGTGGAGAGCAGCTCGATCCAGATCGCGCCGAGCCCAACTAGCTGGAGCAGAGTAGTAGCTAGTAGATTTTACTTACATTGACTTGACTGTCTATCTGACATCCGCGTCGCTAAATCGACTTGTAGGGCGCTATTCAGATTAATTTTGGGGTGCCCCGGATATCTTCTCCATGCATCCTCCATCTCTTCAACACCCCAGAGCAATACTAACGATCTAACCGACCTAACAGACTAATAGCTTTTCTGTTGGATCCCACACTGTCGTAATCCGTGCCTATCCCGTACACCGATCTACGCTACCAGCCGTATCCGCCCCTACGACCCGGAATACTGCCTGGCTGCCGTTTGCAAGTCGCCGTCTCCATCCCAGCCGCCGGTTCCACTGGTTCCGTCTGCGCCCACGTCTGTCTTTGTCCTGGTTGTCGACGGTGACAGCTCTGGGGTCCGGCGTGGGGCAACCTTGACTTTACTTGCACCAGTTTGGTCAAGTTTCCGGTTTGCTGGAGTGACTTTAGGTTTGTGTTTTGCTGTTTCTGGTTTCGGGTGGAGTGCAGTACTCGCTGAAGCTGAAGCGGGGCGGAATCGACTGCTCCGCCTCGATCTGATCTGCGGGTTTCTGATCTGCGCCTCGGCGGGAGCTAGTACCGCTTATCTTCTTTCCCCTTCGCGGCTGTGCAACAGTCACTGGCTGGTGCATGTCAGAGCCGGAGGCCAGTAGCAATGACATGTGTGGACTTCCTGCAATGTTACTTTTCTACTTTTCGTGCGTGTCGGTAATCTTACGAGCACTTGTGTTCCAGCGTGCAGTGTCCGACTTTTGAACGCTGCAGTGCATTCCTCCCCCGCGTCCAAGTCTCCAGTCGAGATCCGCCCATCGAACGGTCGGACCTGACTCGAATCTGACTAGCGCCTACGAGGCGGTTGGGCATTTATCTGACGTATCGAACAGCTGTGCTTGGCGCAAGGAGCCCCCTGACGTGTCTATTGCCGCCTGTGCCACGGACACACAACTGATTCTACAGCAAGCACGGTGTATTGTACAGACTGGCCGCTTCAATGGACTGCATTTCTGGCCACCACAGTAAACACGGTACGAGCCACTGAGCGTCTGCTGTTTACCTGCACCCAACATTCGGCGCGTAGCTCGGCGCCTTCGCCGCCGGTGAACACGCGAGGCACGTACAGTACAAAACAACGTGACGCAACAAAAAAAAAAAAAAAAAAAACGTTTGGGGGCATCCGACGCGAGGTCGCCATGCCATGGCTCCAGCCCATTAAAGGTAAGGTCCGACAGCACAATGCCGCGGCTGGCCGGGGATGGTCTTCGCCAGTGCAGTCTGTGATCGACTTCATGATTGTTGACGTGCCTTGTGTTTTGAGGCGGTACAGGTGGTTGCCAGTATACAACTTGTACTTTGCGGTATGTCAGTGTCGAGATGTTGAGGTTTCGGAGGAGGTTTCGGGCTAGGTGTCGGATTCAGTTTCGGCTCGAGTCTGAGCTGGCGCTGAGGGCCAGTGGCTAGCGGGAGACACAACAGAAAAGAGTAGCCTGCAGTCCTTGAGGATTTGCCCCTTGGTATTGCTGACCGTCTTGTGCCTCATGTCCCGTTCGTGCCGTCTCGCTGTCAGAGCTGGCCTCGGGCTCGCGGCTGTGTCGAATGTGTGTTCAATTGAAGGTCTACGCTCTGAGACAGACTTTGCTTTTACCGCTGACGGCTGGTGACCGTGGCACGCCGTGAGGAAGTGTCCCCAACATCAAGTGAAGGCCCAGGTGATCATACCGCCCTGCAAACCATGGACGAGGACCAACTGCGCCATGGACGGTTCCGGGTGGATCCAGTGGATCCCTCTCGGCCCCTCGGTCGTGGCCACACCCATCGCCCGACTTCTAGATAGAAGTGGAGCCACCTTGGAACAATACCCCACACTGCTCCGTGTATCGTGTATCGTGTGCACACGCGCAGGTGATCCAGCGCCCGATGCGCAAGGCGGGCCCTGAGAGCAATGAAGATGACCTTGTCGCTATGTATGTACCCGCGAGGCCAGGTCATATCTAGCATCCAAGACGCTGTGAGGCGGGCGCCACGGCCACCCGCCACCGCCCCTTCTTGCCACTGGAGAGCCACCTCGCAGTTCATGTTGCATAGAACCGCCTGAAACCCGGCTACGAAAATGCGGATGGGGGGTTATCACACCACATGTTGACAGATCACCCCGCTGCTCTGAGAATCCTTGCCGCAACCTCACAGGGCCCAGTTTTGATTTAGGACATGGTTTCCCAGATTTGATTTAGGACATGGTTTCATACATAGAACGACTTCGACAACGAGGACAGCAGAGACCGATGAGGCATCGGCGACAGGGTCCCCCTGTTCTGTAGTTGTCGCCAGCTGCAACGTGTAGGCGACTGGTCACTGTGCGCCAGCCTCGAGTGACCCCAACACACGTCAGTAATGGCTGATGGACGGGGATCACGACCCCGGGCCAGTGGACACTGTACATAATGAGGAGCCAAACCTCATGTAAGCGGGGGATAGCCAAGTGACTCACAGACAAGACAGCAGAGCAGTGGCTCGGGCGGAGTGGGGATGGGAGAGAGAGGCGGGGGAGGGAGACCACAAGCCCACCGCGACGCCGACATCTCGACGGACCGTGGTTCTGCCTTCTTGCCGCGACAAGATAGATTCCATTCGATCCATTCCATTCCGATGCATGTGGGATTCCAGTCGACAACGCGTGCATGCACGGGATGGGAATGGCGTCGCCCGCCGCGGCCGCCGCATGCGTCATCCACGTGTTGGCCCGCAGTCTCTGGCCGCTGGCCGCTGGCCTGTAGGGTCTGGACAGCAGAGCATCCCTAATAAGCATGTTATACCCACCGCCACTCTCCATAGCCGTAGTCGTCCACGAACCGCAGCCAGGGATCTCATCGGCTCGGCGCGCGCGAATGCACTCGAATCCATCACTCCTCGACATGGCGGAGCGGTGGAACACACATGCAGTTCCACGCCGCATCCTGGTGCGGGCATACCACACAACAAGCATTCCGCGAGCTATCGGCCGGTTGAACTTTTGCTTCTGAATCCGGAACGAGTGTGGTGATGAGAAAGAATGGGCGACACCGCCGTTGTCGTCATTCCATCCGAGGCCTGAGGGTGCGAGCAGCACTGCGCAAGGGTTTTTCGTGATGAGTGAGTAGCCTGTGCTGGGGTCTATTGAAGTACCGTTCGCCGAGGTTTATGCGGCGGTCCCGATGATCGACGGTCGAGACTTTCATATCACCACAGCACAAAGGAAGGCACTGAGCGCTGCGAGCGAGAGCGAGTCGCAGTGACTGCCAAGTGTGGCGATGGCCACCACCTCCACGGCATACAGGATGTTGAATCCGTTCGTGCGTGCAACTCGCGCATCCATGGATCTGACATGGCCCGCGGTGCCTATTCTTTACTCGATCTCGAGCGTTGTCCATTCCGCACGGCGTTGCTATTCCTGTATACCTTTACATCTAGCCAGCTGCCAGAGTTGGTGGACGCCACGAGATGGAGGGCTAATTCTGGACTCGAGTTGGTACCATATAGCCATATGGAGAGTAATGTATGACGTCGAGGCCGCAACTCGCTGCGACAGCTGCACGCATCAGCCAGCACTACAGCAGTGCACAAGTTCAGAATAAGAAAGATGAAATCACTGAGCTCCACAGCTGTTCCATCGTTGCTTCTCGCTGTCTTTTGGGATCTTGTGATTGTGGATGTTC